>JBAIAA010000113.1:1429159-2858319 GCA_037893245.1 Crossaster papposus | reverse complement strand
TAGGCGACACGACTAAGGTGGGGATTTTAATAGGGAAAGAAAAAAATTGATCAGATGCTGACTCACGTATAGAGATTGGCTGAGATGGTTTCTGGTTGCATGCCGCTGGGGATGGGAGTACAAGTCGCGCCCTCTGTGTTATCAGGGACCTTAGAGGACAAGAGATTGAGATAGAGGGGCCCACCTTGATGATGTCATAACGGAGGTGAAACTGCTCCTTTGGGAGGAAAGGTTTGGTTAACTGGCTGCTGACAGCAGACAGTGTGGCAGCTATCAGGGTGTGTTGGACAGTGGCTTACACTCATGGCCTCATTACGGTGGTGAATCGTACTTCCTCCTCCGTCCCGCTCCCTACGGGAAACTCCACAACACGCGTGGTAACCCGCTCTAAGGAACACAGGAGCGGGAAAGGGGGAAAAGGGAAAGTGCAAGATGCATTGGTTTGCCTTTCTCTATCTATCGCTCTCTCTCTCCCACTCAACGTGATCAGATGCAGACGAGGGATAATAGGAAACAGCACAGGAAGGAAGAACCACTTCAGGAATTTCCTCCCTTGCCACTACTCCGCTGATCGAACTTAACGATTAAAGGATTAAGGGCAATTAAGGGAAGTGCAGGCTACCTGAGCTGACGTGGGGGGGGGGGGGGGGGGTTGAGTGACTGTGTAAGGTACATCTGTAATCAGTGCAATTTAAATTGACGATAGCTCGACCCGCCCAAACAACTCGCACATACACATCTTTAAATAGCCCGTCAATATCATCTTCAGATTTACCCGAGACTTTGGAATCGGTACATCTTGAGTAATTTGAACATGTCATCAGGCTGCTTCAAGTTGATTTTTAAGATTCAAAACCTAGAGTGTGCACTGGAGAATTTATAGAAGTCGTTAATCGTACCCTGTTTATAAGTGGATGGAAGTGGACATGACTTTTATCAAGACTTTCCAAGATAACTGTACTTCTCGAGTCACAAAACAAGTGACTGAACTAGCGAAAGAGAAAACAGACACAGTTCTGTGCTATTTGGTGTGCTTTGGGCAAAATGAGCGGTGACTGCTCCATGTTCCGACACCCCTATGTTCCGACACTCTTATGTTCCGACACCCCTATGTTCCGACTACTCAACCTATGTACCAAGACACCTATGCACCGACACACCTATGTCCCGACACACCTATGTTCCGACGCCTCTATGTTCCGACACTCCTATATGTTCAGCACCCCTGTGTTCGGACTACTCAACCTATGTTCCGACACACTTATGTTCAAATACCCCCTATGCTCCGACACACCTATTTTCCCGACACACCTATATATTTCCCCACTACTCAACCTATCTTCCGACAACCCGCATATAAGATTTTGCTAGCCTGTTGCATTGGTGACTCAATCCCATGTGTAACATACATTATTTTGTAGGAATGTCGGAATACATGGATGGGTGTCGGAACAAAGGGTTGTCGAATCATAGGGATGTCGAAATAAAGGAGTGTCGGAACATAGGCCGAGTAGTTGGACCATAGAGTTGTTTGAACATAGGGGTGTCGGAGCATAGGTGTGTAACCAAAAGAGCTAGGGGGTAAGAACATAGTTTTCATGACATTTTCACGGCATCACGGGCACCGGGAGGGCACAGACCTCGGACCGTGGGGGGCACGGACCTCCGACGGGGGGCAAGAGCCGAAACACGAACATCAGACGGGGGGGGGGGGGGGGGGGGGGGGGACACTTGAAAAGCTATAGTGACTTGACTTGAGACTGGAGGACTTGTGATAGACTATCTGATGGACTACAACATTGAGACAGTATATGTACTGAATAACGCTAATGATGCTGGCAATAATCTACTTCTCTTTGGATACCCTGCCAATTAACCTTCAGTAAATATTGCCCCAAATGAGATGACAGCCCGAGACATCAAACGAGCGAGGGTCAAATCTACAAGAGACACAAACATATCTTGAAGCTTGTTTGTTTGTTTGTTTATCGGCATGGATAACCCACGAATATCTTTTGATTTATTTCCAGTGGGGTTTAAGTTGGTATAGATGTGGACTGAATTACCGTTTTAGTGGTACGTGGAAGGAAAAAAACAAGAATGATATTCAAAACCCGCAGAATCAGATAGGGTCTGAAAGCCCAGTCCACAAATTGGCCCAGACGAGATTGGAACCTGGGTCATAGCAGTGGAAGGCAAGGGAAGAACCGCTACGCCAACCTGACCTTGTAACAGGATAAGCTATTTACAGGACAAGCTCTTGTTTATTGTTTGTCTGCGGTTCACAGCCCGAGACAGCGATCACAAGCCAGTTCCTGACCGCACCACCAGAGTAATAATTAGTAACCTTAAGCTCTTTAATCCCAAGATTCTAATCAGAGCTTCGGTAAGTCTGTCAGTAGGCACTCCAACATGTTTGATATTCCCCTGTATCACCCCACCCCCTCTTCTTTTTGGCAAGCTATTCTAGTCATCCTGAGCTAACCTAAGCACCCTCACATCCGGTAGCTTCTGACACCCCCCTCCCCGAGCCCCCCTTCTTACTCTTTTACTAGAGAAGCCCTGTTCCTATCTTCTCGTCGGTCTTAAACTAATCCCCACTGACATTGGCTCATTATGGATATCCCAGAGTTGTGAAGGAACAGAAAAATATGTCTCCTCATTTCAGAGGGTCCCCAATTGATGGGCACAACAGGTGGATTTTAGGAGGATGTGGGGGAGAGGGGGGAGGGGGTCACTGAGGCAGTTTAAGTGTGTGTGTGGGGGAGGGGGGGGGGGGGGGACTGACGTGACCTTTTTGGCTGACTTGATCCCTCAGGGGAAGGGGGTCTTACCTGCGATTGTAAGGTGATGAAGAGGCACTGTAATTGTACGGTTCCCCTATCTGACGGCCCGTCGCAGGTGGTTTAATGAGCGTCTTTGCAAATCATTCTACCGGGGCTAGGACAGGCTGATTAACTTGATCTGCTTGTAAAGCACACGGATACATGCAATTGTCGGGTGAAAGTGGGACATTAAAGGGTGAGAAAGGGGAAAATTGAGAGACTTCGGACGGAGGGTTTGCTTTGGGTTATTTAGGAATCAGTTCCTCAAACAAGGGCAGTGGTCTGCGGGGAGTTCTGCAAGTTTTGGTTTCAAGTTTCACCCAAGCCGGGCTACGGCACTTTTATGTCTGGTATCATAATTAAGGCCTTGCTGTGAACTAGTTACCCATCCCAACCCTATTCATACTGTGAAGAGATCAGATTGTCTTGTGTCAGTGTGAGGAGCTTGTTCTTCCATAATTTCCTCGGTAGCCCACACCTCGCCTTTGACCTTGCAATGGGCAATTTGCATGAAACATTTCTACAATATTATTTGTCCGTTGTGCACACCATGCTGATCTGGATTTGTTCACATGCATGACTCGGGGGATTTTCCCGAATACATCGAATCCACCGAAAAGGAGATACTTTAAACCTGAGCCGAAGGCGAGGTCCATTACCAGCGGTCATCCCCCAACCCGGTCATTATCACGCAGTAATGACCGAGTCCTCGCATTGTTCTTCCCTTTAACAAATACCTTTTTAAGGAGAACAAATGTGAAAATGCTCCACATTTCGTGACTTTTCTTTCGGCGATATTTCAAGTGTTTTGTTTTTATGTTTAGGGGCCATATTTTAGCTTATGCATTGTACACTTTCTATTCAATATGTTTTGTTATTAATTATCCATACTTTGAGACCAGACTAGCTGACTACTGATGCCCACTGTGCATAACAACGCGCTAGCGTTAACAGACGACATGCGCATTTTGAAAAATGCCGCGCGAATAGATACAAACGTTTTACGCGTACATTTATAGCGCGAAATGTCAAGATTTGACGCGTCCTTGTTACAAGTTACCGTAGGACTGTTGCATTCGGCCAATCATTGGCTTACATGATGCTTGATTAATGCTGGTTCAGGGGACATTTATTCGCTTCTTCTTGAAAGCCGGTCAATTACTACAAAATAATGCCCTCCATGTGATCGAGTCTCGACCAATCAGAAGCCATCAACTCTCCTATGTATTTATTAATGCAACTTGATGTTAATCCTGTTGACACAGACTATGCATAAGAGGACCCATACATGGAGCAAGAGCAAGTGGCCTTAAAGTCTCCAAGTGGCCAAGCCAGAGATGAAGTGGTAGTATGGTAAACCCCTTTAGATGACTGTTCGTTTTTACTTGAAGTGCCTTCGGATCTTGTGAACCCTCGTTCCAACCTTGCACCCTCTGATCCTTGAAATCTAGATTTGAGGGTATAGAAGCAACCGAGGCACTGGCTGTATTCTGGCTCCGAAGTGCTTTGTGTAGCCATATCGATGTGATTGTAGATATTCATGTCATCGTTTGCTGTCAGAGAGGATGCCTCAAGAAGGGTTCTGGCTCTGTTTCATTGTAGTTTACTGTGCAAACACCTCCTAAATGGTTATCTGGCACAGGTCGTAGTGGTTGCGGTGAAGTGAATTCATTTTGAAGTGGGCCTTATTAACTATTAGCTGAGGAGGTCTATGTGCTCGATCCCTTTTTGTTTAAGCTTTAACGTCGGGAGCGGCGCGAATATCGTGTGGTATATAGCAGGTTCCATCTTATTATGGTTCTTGGGTTAATTGATTATTGATAGCACATTTTGTTGAAGTTTGGTGAGGCAATGATGTGAGGACCGGGATTCTGTCTGGTAGCATGGTTGTTGTTACTCTGGCTTGACGGCAGATTTGATGGTGTGATTTTGTTAGTCGTGGGTGTTTATCTTCAAGACCTGCCAACAGCAGTCATAATTCCCCTTCCACAGTCGTAGGAAAAATCAGAGAGAATGGACACACATTTCTGTCCCAACCCGCCCTTCAATTCATCAGTATCTGTTAAAAGCCAAAGTTATGTTCACTTAGTCTTTGGCCTGCCAATCATTGGTTTTCCTATTGTACCCCCTCTCTACAAATCACTGTGCACGTCCGACCTCCTTTCTAAGCCATTTGCTCGCCCAAATTGTGTTCAACTTGACTAGACGGGAACACAAAAGCTTAGCTGACACTGTGACTGGCGAACAGGTGAAGCGGAATTATTCATCTCCCCTTCTATTAGCCGAGTGATGCAGTAGAGATGATTCGACATAAAATATCCCCAAGGATGTGCCTTGTTTTTATCCTGGCCTATAGAACTGATCCTTTATCACAGGTGATGCCTGCCTGCATGGCCTATTCACTGAGGGTCGTAACAAGGGACGGGAAAACAACAATATGACAGTGTTCCTCAATCATCTTCTGGGACCCTGGCCGCGGCACAGAAGAGGAGGGGGTTGATTGCGTGCGAACGCGCCCCCTGTGGGATTTCAGTGCTAGGTGAGCAGGAAATATTGCATCAAGGTTGACTTGTGGAAGTTGCCGAGGCCCCCAATCGGGTGAACGAAAGTGACAGAAGATCGGTGACAGGTGCTGATGCGTCACTCTGGAGCCACGACAGGCAGAGCTTCTCTCTTGCTATACTTCACAGCCTTCCACGCTCATTGGCAAATCTGCCCTCTATCTAGTATCTGTTGATTTCTCTCTATGTATATCTCCTTCTCTACATTGTACCAGGTCTCCTCTTAAATCCCTAAGTCCCCGCTGTGAATTCTGTCTTTTCCTGTTTCCTAATAATAAGCCACTTGTTTAGGCCACTCGGAAACGAAGGGCACGCACCGTATCTAGTCACGATGGCACACGCCAAGGGCCTTGTGCGAAATAACACTTCGTTTTGGAAGGTAATTGAAACTGATCTCTGAGATGATCTGTTGATCGGTTAGTCCATAAATAAGCGGTCTAAAAGTGTGACAATTTTTTGGTGTCCATGGTAACATCGACCTTGTAATTTCCAATGCAATTTTCACTTTAATTGACTTTCAATTTTTTATTCATTTGTTTCGCAGTTACTTTACTTTATGTAATTCACTCTTTGAGATGATAACAGAATATGAGTTGAATTAAACAAAAACAAAAATATATGTCAGATGTAACAGGGACACAAAACAATTGGACCCTAAATGTATGGACAGGCCCCAATATGTCTGCTGATACGACTTATAAAGAGAAGTGCAAATTTCAGAGACAGTTTGGTAAACGTTTACACACCTTCGTATTTCTGAATGTGTTCCCTATGACCAATTAAACACCTCTCTGCAATTTCTATTCACTTAGTCACGAGACATAAAAAAAGAAAACAAGTCTGAACTTTGCATGTATGGTCACTGCATGACAATGTTTGTTCTGCTACTTTACCTCCATACAAATTAATCGTCAAACTATAGCTTAAAAGTTATCCTGCAGATAACAATCAGTAAAACCCTGTGCATCAAGGAAAACAATTAAAAACGGTCAGGGTATAACATCTCAATCCATCAGCAAAAACCTACACTAGCTCAATTCTCAATCATTTCCCCATATTCATTTATCAAATTGGAATATCCGTCTGATATATCTGGGTACAACTAACTGCGGGAAAAGCATTATTGGAACTTGAGCGCCAGCTAGAAAGTCCCTGTAAGTGTCGACTTCTGCATAGGATGTAACAATAAATTTGGGGGAAAACACAAGGAAATTGTTTGGGTGGGAAAAGATGACAGGCTATTAAAAACCCAGACAGAGTTTTATACGACAGGCGTACTTTTTTTTTTCAGGGGAAGGGGTTTACAGTGAACTGCCTTACGTGGTGCTGGTGATTGGGTTTACACGGTAACAGTGTACATGTAGCATCAATTATCAGGAATGGGTGGATTTGGGGGTTGTACTATAGTGCTTGTTTCCTTTTGCGATCGAGGATCGAAACACAAAAGAAAACAAAGGGAACAAAAGATCCTCGAAGGACGGTTTCTTTGTCCTCGATCGCCAGGATAAGCGCTAAGCAATGGGGTTAGGTTTCAGTAAAGGAATAAAGGAAAACACAATAGGGGATCCTCGGTCGTAATGGCAATTCACGAATTATAGTACATGTAAATATTGTTTAAATGACCTGTCCGAAGTTTTACAATCATGGATGCCAAGAAAAAAAAGCGAGAAGAAAAAACCCAAGAAAACCGGCGTCGGGTAGTTAATTGCTCTTGGTTTTTTTCGCGATCGTAGTGCGGCGATTGTGATTTTTTTTTTACATTTTTTTAATTTCATTTTTTGGAACAATTACAGGATATCTATACCGCAATCATTTTGTGCTGAATGCCTAGAATCATTATTTACTTTCAAATAAGTAAGATATTTTTTGATAATTAGGTAGTATTCTTTTTCTCGATATCTGCATCATGTATATCATACCTTGTATCACTACAAGTACTCGACTACAACACTGCTACAATTTGAAGTTGAATAATCGGGAAATTTACATTTTTTGTTCAATTCCCTGGCATACGTGTAAAAAGAAATTAAATATAGAAATCTGCTAGACAAAAACAAACAAAAAAATAGCAAGTGGAGGAATGTAAAATGTCATGTGAGCAGGCTCGGAGGTAAGCTCACAGGCAAGGTGGGCTCAACGGTTTCCGGAGACTGACCGTCGAGCCCCTCCAGACAGATCAGGACAGGAATCAATGAATCGCCCAAACACCTGGGCGTACGACCCCGATACAAAACGGCTCTTCAGACACGCACCGTACCACTATCCCCCCCAATGCATCTCTTCACTTCTCCTTCAATCAATACACCCCTTGAAGCAGGTGGAAGGAGAGGGGGAGAGGGGTAAGAGGGGTAAGAGATATTGAAGAAAGATATTGAGAAGAAAAGAAAAAGAAGGCAACGAGGCAAACATGATAGAAAAAAACGGACTATTTCCCATCCGAACCATATACCCGTTGATCGGCAGCCGCTTGCGGAACCAGGGGCAAGTGAGACGTGAGATCTATAAAACACCGCCCGGACACCTGTGAGCTTGAGACGCTCGATAAGACAGGTTCTTGAGACGTGTTTTTTCTCCCCGACCATGTCCTCCTAAAACTCTCATCACTTCCCCTCGAATCAATACAAGCCTCAGAGACATCTTCACAGGTCAGTAATGATTTTTAGATTTTTTTTTATTGTTTGCTGCAGTGGCGGGCAGACTTAAGACAGTTATTCAGGGTATCATAAAGAAGGGGTCTTCAACCGTGCTAGTGATCTTTATTCTGCCGCCATATAAAAGTGGCTTACTAATAAAAATATAAATTAGTTTTCTTTATAAATCAACCCCCCCCCCCCCCCCCCCTCCTGTTTCATCAACAACTTCTCAGTTTCACCTCATTTGAACAAAGCTGTACCAAGGAGAACAGAGAAATAGTAAAATTGTATTTTCAAATGGAAAAATGCTGTTTAGTGAGATGTATGCTTCCTTCGATTCCTGAATTGGTGGGGTTTGTCTTGTATTGTGACTAAATGTGACTAGTAAGAGAGTAAGCATCCACATTTACCTTACCACATTAGGGGACCGATTTACCTAGATTTACAGACTAGTAAAAGTAGTCCATCAGCTCTTCATGATGACAACTACAGACTGCTGCGTGTAGCATTATTTTAGTCCACACACCAACTCCATCATTCACTTTAACTCTTAAACTGGTGATAAAACAAGTTGGATCCCTTCACACAAGACTTTGGCATCTATTCAGTCTGTCTTGCAGATTATCACCCTACTAGCCAATTTACACCTCTAGGCGTCCCCGCCTAATCCGACATCCCCCCCCCTCCCTCCCTCCACCCCTACCCCCCCCCCCCCCCCCCCCCCCCTTTCCTTTCCTTTTTTCTAAATCTAAAAATATACCTTTTGTGAAACTCGGGGCAGTGGGAATCTTGCGGTCAAGCCACACTTTATTGTGGGTCACCCAGTTCGCACTTGTACAACTACTTATACAAGTGGTTTGGTGTGCGGCTTTGAGCCGTAATCCTTCAACTCGAATGCTCAATGTCGGCTCACCGCACCGGGAGCTGGGTGGCAACACAGTCAATGATCGCCATCCTGTATAGACATGGTAATGGAGAGAAAGAAGAAGGAACAATATATAAAAACAATGGAACATGGAATTTGTGTGAATATAAACGCACAGTCCAATCTTTGTTCAAAGAGTTTATATTAAAGTGAACAAAAGAAAACTGGCAGGAGCGGGATTTAAACCTGCGACCACCGGAATACCGGACTGGTGCTCTACCAAATGAGCTACATTGCCCTATGTTGGCGGTCTCCCGAACTGTCAGTATCTTCGTTTAGAGAGCGCTAGTTAACGGCAAAACATGCGAGCGTAGACAACAGTTTACAGTAAACTGCAATGTAGTAGCAATTGAAGAATCGCGATTATTGACAATCCACTATTAAGAACAGTTCATTCAGTTCAATTGGCAATTGTAAACAATAAAAGTTATAATATCAGGGTACAAGGTGTCAACTTAATTAGTCGATTAGTCGATATCTTTGAGTCGATAACTGTAGCCATAAACCCACAATTGCCATGTGGCCAGGGAGCCCACCCAAAGTCATGATACATAACAATGTTGCAAACATGTTGGCAGTTCTTCAAATTGTGGTTCATGACATGGGGAGTAAGGTTTGCGTAGCGGTTCTTTCCTCGCCTTCCACTGCTGTGACCCGGGTTCGAATCCGGCCCGGCCAATATTGTGGATTGGATTGTCAGTCCCTGTCTGACTCCGTTGGTTTTCCCCAGGATATTCTCCTGGGTTTTCCCTCCCACCTCTAAAACGATACCTTCTTCTCATTGTCTTCTCTCTACATGTTTCTTCGGGCTTACGAGAGCTACAGGGCACTTTTGAAGGATCCTTCGTTTCATTACCAGAAAGAACTGTTAAAACTTTGACCTACTTTTATTTCCAGGCACAGTTTAAACAAACTCGATTAATCACTGTCTGTATTTATTTCATACATGCCCCTGGCCGCGAAGAGCGCAGTGAAATACATCCAGAAGAAAAAAACCTGCAGTATTTACATGGTGCGTCATCTAGAGACTTCCGCCAAAATAATAATGATCTCTCTGATCAGTTCTATATTGAGTCACAGTCGAAACGTGAAACATTCAATCATGATTTTTTGTTGAGCACTTTGTATATACTGTCCTGAAATGTCAGCCTTTCTTTCACACGCCAGGCGTTAAAGGATTACAAATCGTAACACAAGAATTCCTTTGCCTCAGCTCGTCTAACGCTCTACCTGTTTCCTTCCTCCGTGCTGTGACTAGACAAAAAAAGAATGGTTTGCGGTTGACTTCATCACGCACCTCTGTTTAGAGCTTAGTATCTCTTTGGCAGCTACTCAGAAAATTAACTAACCAAAATAATGTTAAAGCTACTTGATTAACAATATTAAATGACTCTGCAAACTCCCTGTAAAATTACTCCTTCTGGCATGCTGCCATTTTAGCCCTGTTCACACTGGACTTAATTTGGGCAAACTAACCGAGCCAATAGGTAACTTACCAATTTCAAGTCCAGTGCGAACAGCCTGGGTAACTTTCCTCACAGGTAACTTACCTACGCCGCGTGGGTAGTTTAAACGAGCCAAAGGTGCCCAGGAAGATTGACCAGGTCAGTTTAACCGAGCCAGAAAATCCAGTGCGGACGCGACGTCACGGTTAAATCTTCCATCACCCGGTCGAAGGACCACAGGTCACATCAGCCAGTGACCTTTCACGGTTAGTTTACCCATGGTCTCGGCAATTCTACCCGCGTCAATTAAATCCAAGTGCGGACGGTGGGAAGATTAACCCATCGGAATGTTACCTGGCGTCATGGTAAAGTTACCCAAAATGTTTATCCAGTGCGAACACGGCTTTTGAAGAAAATAATAAGAGAAGGTCGTTTCCAAAGATGCGTCTCAAAACTGACCAATAATAGCGCCCACGTATACGTTTGCATGCGCCACCTTTGAAAAAGAACTTAATAGGCCTATATTTGTTCTTCTAATTGACAGCATGCCAGAAGGAATAGTTTCACAGGGAGTTTAGCGTAATTAATATCTTAACAAAAAGTAAGCTTTATATAATCTCTTGCAAGGAAGGAAAACAGCATTAAAGGTAGGATACACCATTGGTAATTGCTTGAATTTTCATAATGGGTGTATTTGGGGGTTGTATTTTATAGTAAATATCGTTTAACTGACCTGTCCGAAGTTTTACATTCATGGATGCTGGAAAAAGCAAGCAAAAACGGCGTTCGTTTTCACCCGGCGTCGGGCAGTGGTTTATTTGTTGTACGGCGAACGTGATTTTTGTGAATAAGATTACATTTTGTTGAACAATATTACAGGATATCTAAGCGCAATCATTTTGGGTCTTGTACGGCGATCGCGATTTGTTGTTATAAGATTCACTTCTTCAGAATACCTATACAGGGTATCTAAGCGCATTCATTTCGCTGGATACCTACAATCATTATTTACTTTCAAATAAGTAAGATAATATTTTCTTAATAATACTGTAGTACAATTTTTGATATCTGCAAATGGTGCGCATTCGGCATACTTGGGAAATAGAGACAGAAATAAACCTGGAACCCAAATGTAGATAGAATAACCCATCTTTTCTGTTACCTTGTCTGTCCGAGAAATGCCTACATTAATTTCAAAACATGTGCATTGTGTATCTGACCACAGTATCACAACAAAGCCACTTAGAGAATATTTATATACGTCCTTGACACCCAAGTCGCTCAAAGTAATACAACGGCATTAAACCTGACATTGTAATTGATCACATCGTAAAAGCTTATGGCACGATGCAGCCCTTATCTCTACAGAAACAAAGTTCTCATAAAATGTTACAGCGCATTAGGTCCACTGAATAATTAGGCTCACATTCCACAACTGCTCGCATTTTCTCTATAGACACTTGCTGTATAGTTTATCAGGCTAAGTCATTGAGTGTTATATTTTAATTGCTTGATTTATTCACTTGTAATTTAGTATAGGAAGAACACAAGGTTTGGAAATAAGTAGGCATGCCATACAAAACAGTGAGAAAACATAGAACACCCAGTGACAATGGCGCAGGTATATGGTCACCATTATGTCATTTGATGAATTGCCTGTTTGCATGGTTTGAGGCTTTCAATTAAGCAGACAAAGATGTCACAATTAGAAGCAAAGAAGCATCACACTTTAAACAAAAAAACAGGCAAAAAGTACGACTTTGGGGACAAAATTTGGATAAAAGTAAGACTTTTGCGGACTTTCAGGAGTAGTTTTCGTGGTGATACTCGCCCATGTCCACAGCATCATAGCCTCATTTGGCAAGTTCTGTACTCACAACACTTGTGCTTCATCTGAATCCGAAAATACAGTTCTAGGAATTCTACGCCTAAAACCATTGTGTCATTCACATTATGACACTATAGTGTGTATTCAATATTCAACGAGGTTTCGGTTTTTTCAGAGTTGTGGGACAAAACAAGTAGAAAATTGTAGACAATTTCAAAAAATAAAAGTTGAAAGAGTAGATGCAAGGTAAAAAACAAAAAATTGGAAAAGATAGAAAAAGTAGGACTTTTTGAAAGTCTGCTGATTTCATGCAGATCCAGATCACGCTGAGTGATCCAACGCGTCAATAGCTAGCTACTACGGACCACGTTTTAACAGATTCTGCCCATGAGGGAGGTTTGTATTATCAAAGATGGCGACGTGCACGACGAATAGAAAGAAATGTTATTGCGCAAATTTGTTGCGCAAGTGCTATATATACGCACGCTATAGCTACGCACGCTTAATCGGATAAAGAGCTCCTGGTCCTAAGTTAAAAAAAAAAGGAAAAAAAAGGAAATATATCTCCATCCTTTATTCATCAGATAAATAAATCCGATGGCACACATGTTAATGTGTCAACTCATCCGTTTAATAGCGCCATGATCAAATTGACAGCAATCAAAATAGGTTAGCTCCTTTGGGATTACATTTGTTTCAATCATTTGGAGTTTATACATTTGAATATTTTCCAGACAGATCAGAGGGAGGATCCACTCGCACGGCTCTGATGGTCACAATGATAAACTTACCCCGAAATTAATCTAATTGGAGTTTCGTGAGAACACGCCAGATCCCTAAAGGGCAAACACTGATAGCCAATTTCCAACTTTTGGGGGAAATGGCGGAGTGGAGAAAAGAGAAGTAGGAAAAGTGTGCCCATCATGCCATGAATGAAAATAAGTGGGACAATTAAATTACGAATCTCCTGAAAGACCATATCAAGAGATTAGGACGACGAAGGATGCAAGTGGCGTTTCTTCCTGTCCGCGGACAAACATTTGGACAGCCCTGATCCCAGTTTTCCTTCCCCCTGTAATGGCTGTCACCCTCACCTGCGAGCAGCAAGGCCGGTATGGGATCAACTGGCCAATTGGTCTTGACTTAGCCGACCTGGTCTGCCCTGGGCCCCCCTGGCCCAGGGAGAGAATTTGTCAGGGGGCATTTCCCCTCCTGCGACCGAGGCTATCCTCATTCAGTACGGGGATAAAGATTCTCCCACGCAGAAAACCCAGACTATAGAAAGTAGTTGAGCAATTGTGGAGTTTGGAAGGAGAGGGGGGGGGGGGGGGTTAAGGTGGGGGGTTGAGGGGGTGGGGGGGGGGGGGGGGGGGGGGGGGAGAAAGGGAAAGTGCACAGTTAGAGCTGCATGTGAGATCTCCAAATTGAAGCCCTCGTCACTACAGCATTGAGATTTGAAAGTTTGTATGCCATGCTGAAAAGGCAATAAGATAAGTTATTTGCGGTGAAGTGTATAGAACCATGATCCATCTCTTTTTGCGAATTTGTGTGGTTCTGAAGAAAAAAACCCAGAAAGAACTCAACATTTCGGACAGTATGCAGTGACCGTCGTCAGGAGACAGGCAGAGTAAACTATCTGAAACCCCGAGTGCTCCTGCATGACGACGGGTAGAGCATACTGCCCGAAACGTTGAGTTTCCTCCGGGTTTTGTTTTTTTCTCAGAACTACAGAAACTCACAACATATATGTACCGCATGGTGCTACCGCAAACTACTTATCTCTCAACAACATTATCGCTATGATGAAGCATGTTGGAGTTTGATTGGGTTTAGGGGAACTAATCTCAATCAACCAAATTTGGAAACTGGTGTAAAATGCTATACAGGTGTAGCCATTAATTTTGAGTGGGGAATAAAGTAAGCACTATATCCTATATAGGAACTATTTAGTAGATACAATGTGCTCGCGTGACAAAATCGGCTATGTGTAAAAGGTGCGTTTACACATAGCCGATCTTGCCACGCGCGCCCACGAAATCAAACAAGAATTTAGATTTGTTTTGTTAAACCGTGTCTAACCGTCTTGAACATTGTGGTCATCGTTTGGAAACGTTTTGGGTCGTCTTCTATTATTCCTGAGTCGTGTTCAATCTTCTTAATTTGCCATTATTTAGGATTTGCCATATTTAGGACTTAGGATTCGTCTTAACATTTCAACCGTGTTTGTATCGCCACCGTCCGTGTTGGAGTTATGGGTAGTACCGTAGTAGCGAGGGGCTCGTGTTGCCATTCGTCTTAAATTGTCTTCATTCGCCGCTATTTGTCTCGATTCGCCTGTGATCGTCACAACTATAACTTCTAAAAGTTCGGGGCAATCAAACGCAAATAGAGACGAATTTGTAATTTATATAAATCTTCTTCAGATAGTCAGGGCATCGGCTATGTTTAAACGTATAAGTTAAGGAGTGCCGTGGCCTTGTGGTCTGGAGCATTGAATTTGTAATCTGTAGGTAAAGCCTGTTGTGGGTTCGAGTCCGGCCTGGGACTATATGGTGCATGTGCTCTTGGGTAAGGCACTTTGTCACTCATTGCTTCTCCTCACCCAGGAGTAAATGGGTATCTATGAGGGCAGAGTTGGTTATTGTGGTTGATTTAGCTGCTTGCGCCGAAATGGCTACATCGAAGCTGTATACTCCCTATAGGGAGCTGAGATGGTATTTGGAATGTTTCATGGGCCCAATGACTGGGGTAATAATGTTAAGCACTTTGAGACCGCTGGCGATAAAGCGCTATATAAGCACCGCACATTAATAGCCGGTTCATACCTGGTGCGCAAATTTGTGACGTCATGGCAGGTTGAACACGTTTCATTCAACTCCGGCAAAATGTTTGCAGCGAATGCCTGGTAACTTCAAATTCGTGTGAACCGGCCTTTGGTGACAGTCAATTCGCCTTTTTCTCCTTTTACCTATTTTTACCTTCTCAATCCAATACTCTATCATGTGCTAACAAACTTGTTGAATCATGATTCTGTGTTTTTCACATCCGATTTGAATTGGTTGAAGGTAGGGGGGGTTAGTAAAGTTCAGTGTCATGCGCCAACTGTTCTGACAAGTGACTAATTAGGGTATCACAGCCACACGCCTCGATCTGCGGGAGGCTTGGCAATTGCTCCTGACAACCTATGGGCTGCACTACATGCGCGTCTGTCCGTGCTGCTTAGCGCTGAAGACGTGTTAACAGGTCCCCGGCTTAAAGACAAAGTACCGGTGACTTAGCGCTGGTAACGCTGTAAAACCATTAATACATTATTAATTAGGTCAGCGGGTGGAGTAGAGGGGTTTTAATTATTGTCTGGGAGTTGGGAGAATGGGAGGTGAATAATTATCGCTTAAGTGCTGAGAACGAGATGAGAGATTCTTTGACTGGGTTCCAGGTTAACCTGGGTATAAAAGGGGAAAGTGAGACTTGTTTTCGAAAACTAAGTCAACTGTCTCAATTTTTTTTTTAAAGTGCACCCTTATTTTTTTTCAAATTGAATTGATCATTTTCTAGCATTGTGTTTGATATGAGCTTTCGAATTAAACTTCGCACGAAAAAAAATCGGCTCACATTGAGTTAATAATTAATTAATTCCAATTAATTAATTAGACTGCATGCTCAACGCATGTTGTATAATTTATATTCGTTTGCATGGGCCCGGGGTGCAGGTGTGCACGATATAAACTCATCACAAAAACTATCGGGACACTTAAAAATGATCCAATAATTAACGGCCCTAAAGGTATGGATTAATCGAAGCAAATAACCCAGTGCATAATTTTGTTCTGCGTATTTTGATACCTCGATTGTTGAAATACGATGTTGCGGAGCGGAGTTATTGTCATTTCAATTCAATGGTCGTAGCGGTCCAGTTTCAAAAGTCACAATCATCCCTATAGAAGCAGGTCTGTATTGATCATGTTGATGTTAAATGATCAGCCAATTAGATAATCTCTACATTATGCCCGCCTTTTCTTTTGAAAAGGCGGGCATATGTAGAGATTATCTTTATTATGCACTGGGTTATTTGCTTCGATTAATCCATACCCTTTCGGGCCGTTAAATATTGGATCATTTAAAGTGTCTCGATACTTTTTGAGATGAGTTTATGTACATAATATACATGTACATGTACATGTACACCTACGTGGAACTCGCTAGGTGTACTGTTACCTAAATTAGCATATATGAATATGTATGACCTTTCGCTCCAAACTTTGCAATTTAAGTAATTTAAGCAATGACGCTTTTGAAAACTGTAGACAAAGCTGCATTCGTTAGAGTATACATTACATTTCTTCAAAATTCGTTCGGAAAAGGAAATCAGAATTTTGAAAAAGCACGGATACACCAACTTTGGCCTCGTTGTCTAAAGCATTGAATTTGTAGTGTACGGGTATTTTTCTGCAGGTTGTGGGTTTGAACCCAGCCCAGGCTATCATGCACCTCTGCGTCTAACATTTGAAAGAGGCCTTACAGTGGACTAGTTACCCATCCCAACCGAGGGGCTGGTTCTTCCACACTTTCCTCTAGTAGCCCACACCTCGAGTGGCCTTTGGCTTTGTGCATACAAATAGGCCATACATGACATGTATTTTGTTAATCTGTTTTGATTTTGTTGCAATAAAGCCTACACAAACTTGTACAAAATTGCCATGTTTGTCTTTAGGAAATTCACAATAGGAACAAAATAATACAAACCATAAATAATCGGAAAGTGATAAAAACTTAGATAAAGCTGATCAAAAATGGCTTTCCTAAACCAGAATATACACAAAGGAGACCAAAACACACAAGGTCGAATCCCTCATAGCAGCATGCTGACCGCACACCCCTTCTCCAATAATAGATGAGTCACAAACTTGACCAGCCAATGAGAAGAACCATATAGGATAGAGTTCACCTTGGAATACAAAGTCAATGCTAATCATGAATGAAGGACTGAACCAAATAGCAGTGCTTCACAGGGGTGCTGCTTCACAGGGGTGCTAAAGGTAATGTACCATGATAAAATAATGTGAGGAAAGCAGCAGTTGATGTTTATTGACTTGGTTAAGCAAAACAGTACCACACACTGTCCAGGAATAGAATGATACACGAGCCAACATTTTTTTCATGACTATTTTTGTCAGGGGCATGTACCACAAAAACAACTTTTGTGGAAATGAGACATAAAGATTACACACACAGCTGTCAAACTGTACAGCTGATCATAGTGTGTAACAATGAGAAGAAAAAAATGCATGGCACAACAACCGCTGTACATTCACTGCTGGTGAGAGATGTTCCAAGGACCAGGAGGAGTAAAGAAAAGCAAGGAAGTATCTAATGGCTATCTTTGACTGCAAAACACAAATATAAGGAACCGGAAGTTTGATGTGACACACGACTACAAGTTCGATCAGCCCATGCATGCTTTACCAACTCGAGTTTCGTCTTTCGGGTAGAAAGTGCAGCCTGAGATACTTATGATGCGGTGAGCTCATCCGCGGGGATTATATTCATCTCCGTCTCAGGAGAGACAACAAGGAAGTTGGTCTCATTAGGGTCAAATTCTTTGATTGGAAAATTGAAGGCATGTGTTGTTGGTGGGCTCACTATAGATATACCTGTTCGGGAATTGGGACCATGAAGACTATGCTGCAACAAAAATGAATTCCCAGAGGAACAGACTTGTTTAGGTATAGTAGCACCAGACTCGCGCGTGTTGCGCTCAGGTAGTGCACATGCGGTCCAGGCCCCGTCCAACAAAGGGGTTACTAAAACGCACACGCGCACGCGCACGCGCACGCGCATCATCTTTAAAAACGCTTGTGGTGGGTGTATGCGCTCCTGGTGGCGCTACCAAAAAATGGTATAGAGACGAGCTAGAGATGTGTTTCCCGGATTAGTCAATAGCCTGCTGGAACAGTTCCAACTATTAAGGCCGGTTTGAACGTTTGCGAATGCAAATTTTGTGATGTCACAATTCATTAGATGTAAACATTTACTGCAAACACTTTTGCAACACAGTACTTGCCCGGACGTCACAAATTCGCGTTCGAAACGTTCAAACGAAAAAAACAAAATTAAACAAAACTTAAAACGACAACGAACATCAAATTGAGTTAAACATACACAGCACCAACAACTAACCATGTGTCACAAATTCGCGTTCGAAACGTTCAAACGAAAAACAATTTTTTAAACAAAATGTAAAACGACAACGAACATCAAATTGAGTTAACATACACAGCATCAACAACTAACCATGTGTTCAAACCGATAATGAAATTACCCTATATTTGATTACACTCCGTGTACACGTCACAACGAGTTTTCACTTTGTCAACGACTGCCAGTTACCTATGACAATCATTGTTGATTTATCGTAACAGTTACGCATCAACCTTTGTGAAATCCGAAGTCCGAGGTATAGAATTATTTTTTTCTATACATTATTTCAAGTTGCACATCCATAACCTGTGACTGCATCCACTCCATTCAGTTTAAGGACATGTTTAATTGAAGACACAGCAAGAGGTCTTCGTTATAAGCATGACACACTATAGGTGGCAACCAGTCATTTTGGGATTCCGTGGTCCACCCATGCAGCCTCCTTCCCCATAGGCCCAACCTCTCTTCCCCCAAGAGTCGTCTTTAATCATTTCTTGGGAGTTCCTAAATAGCCAAGCTGGAGCCACAAGAAATTAAACAACTAGTGTAAATGACTATCCATCAACGTGTAATCCTCGGCTTCCTTTGGGAAGGAAGCTACAAGACTGAAGAAGATACAAGGTTGACAAATACCAAATCAATCCCAAAAAAATTGAAGAAGTCTCATTACACGACAGGAAATGATATATCTTCAAATGGAAGAGAAAAACATTTAATAGATGTTCAAGGAACTTGCTAAAAGTGAAATGTGTCCATTAGAAAATGATTCGGGAAAGAAAAGTGATGTTGTTGTTTCTTTGAGATCTTGTCTCTCTTGGGAATTCCAAGGAACTACTGCGTTACTCATAATTATTGGGAGGTATCTGTTCTTGCGTGTGTGAGCGCGCGGGGAGAAAATAGTTGACGCTTATCTGTATATATATCTATCATTCTGAATAATGTGCCGTACATACAGTTGCTGCACAACCAACAACCACTGACATAATGAAGAAACCTGCAGAGTTGAATATTTGCTCAGTCACACTTTTCCCCTTGATAATTAGATTCATTAAAAAATACTTGGATAATTGTGTGGCACGAGATTAGCTTTATTTCAATCTAAAGGAATCTATACTGGAGATGTTTCGTGAGGTTTAAAGAACATAATAGTACTAGTAGACCTATGACCAATTAAACTTTTAAAATAAAAAATCCAAAATAGTGGTACATGTACCATCATTGATTATACAGGCTGTCCCACAATGATTAGTACCCATCGATGTCCAAAATGTTTAAATTTTTCTCACCATGAAAATCAATGACATTATTTGTGTTGTTTTAATAATCTACTTTGGCATACTTTCCACCTTTCATAAGAATTTTAGATCATGACAATCCACTCAATTTGGTTAAATATGATATAAATAGAAGCAAAAAACCAATCCTTTGGAGCCAAAGTGATAGTTCAGTTGTAACCATTTGTATGCATAAATAATTTATAATGACTTGAACAGCCATAACGATTATACAATGAAGAGGAACAAAAGATAAGAATTAACAGACGAGATATTTTGTTTGCTTCTTCCAAACAAGTTGAACACGCACATCAACCCCAAATGTGTGTAAACTCTTTCCATTGTATACCTCCTATTGTCCCATAGGTTTTGTACACGATTTTCAAGTGTGGACTTTCGGTCAATCGTATACCTTAATGTCCCCTATTGTTCCACGTTCACGATTTGAATGCGGATACAAACTCACAGTTTATGTTGGTACATTGCGTTATGGGGACAACCCACACAAACGCACGCAAGTGGGTAAATGCCGTCAATAGGGGACGGGGCATTGTCCGACCGTCTTCCCTCTTTTGTTTGTACTCTAACGTTTTCGGATGATCGCCATAGGATTTGCACACGAGTCTGAATCGGGGACCTTTGCGGAATAGGGGACCCCATTGTTCCCTTTGTCATACGTCCCCTATTTCAATCAAAAACAAACGCATAGGGTTTGTGTGTAAACTGAAATCTCTCTAATCTCAAACTCAGAACACTCTAAAATTCTATAAAAAAAATCAGCATCACACTAATTTGTCCTCTTCTTCATTTTCTTTTATTACACCCTAACCCAATTTTACCTTGTTCTACCTTTACTGAAGACCCAACGCGCTATGGGGACTCGAAAATGTCCCCACTATTCGGTCTGTCTTTTTCAAACAAAAGAGCCTGTCCCCATGACTAGGTGGAGGCTCGTACACCCACACAGAAATCAAATTTTTGGATGATTCCATGATGCGCAAGATACAGACATTGTTGGAACGCATATACATTTCTTTTTGTACCCGTTGTGGCCCCCTTCTTCAAGTGCAGATAGCCAGGGGAGGGAGTTTACCCCTCTTGATCTGAATGCTGGAAGCGCTTGGAACAACGCGCTGTGCTATCACAACATACCGGAAATCTATATGCGCTGACAGCTGAGAAGGTATCTCGTATGAAGAAAAGGAACGAACTCAACATGTTGCAGAGATGGGCTATTGACTGGCCAGTGCTTGGCAAGTCTACCGTGTATGACTACAAGCCAGGGATGTAGTCGAGTCCATCACAAGTCCCTGCAAGTCCCTGTAAGTCTTTCAGTTTCAATTTAAATCACAAGCTATTCAAATCAGTTTTGACAAAGGCATTCCTTTGTCATTGTTCATCCAGTTACTTGTGACTGCCTTTATGAAGGGACTTGCAGGGATGTAGTCGAGTCCATCACAAGTCCCTGCAAGTCCCTGTAAGTCCCTGCAAGTCCATCACATGTCTTTCAGTTCCAATTTAAATCACAAGCTATTCAAATCAGTTTTGACAAAGGCATTCCTTTGGCATTGTTCATCCAGTTACTTATGACTGCCTTTATGAAGGGACTTGTGACTGGCTTCACGAAAGGACTTGTGAAAGGACTTACAGGGACTCGACTACAACCCTGCCATGAGCTACTACTTTCCGGTGAGAGTCCAATCGAAGTTTGATGGAATACACATTAGCTTAAATTTAATATCAATTATAGAGATTCAATTAAATATATTTTTCTTTTATTGGTTTGAAATAAATGTATATGTTAGAATCGTTGCTGGGGTCCAAGTCAAAACAAATGTAGACTCAAGGGCGTAAATCCGGGGGGGGGGGATATCCCCTACCTTTTGGACAGGGGGTGGGGGGGGGGGGTATACCAGTTTTTGTACCAAGCAAAAAAACAACGTTTATCACTCTATGCAAACAAATAACAGACATAAAAAGGTAACTCAATAAATACATCAGCGTAAGATTTTGTGTTGGTTTCAGAGAAGACAGTACAGACGGATAATAGGATAAGGTTACCTTGCTAATATTAAGATGATTTTCATAATTTGGATGACTTTTAAACAATTCGAAATACTTTCGGTTATTTCCGTCGTTATCGATTTAAGGAGCTAACCATACCTTCATATGTCCTGTATTGGGCTCATGTTATTATAGATTTCATTTGGGGGGGGGGGGGGGGGGGGAGTCTCAATGATCAGAACTGTTTAGTTTTAGTTTCTTCCTTTTAATTCTGTTAAGCCAACATTATAGTGTTGTGTATTTTTTCTGTACTTATATTCGCAATAATAAGCTGACATGTTTAAGAAAAGTAGATTTTTGGTATCAAATTCCAACAATTGTCGGTCTACGATCATCGGAAAACACACTATTAAACCAGTATATTTAAAGCCAGCTCGTGAGCCTGAACATTGTTAATGCCCTTGGCTCAGACAATAACACGCGTCTATGCCCACGAGCCAGTAAAACCGGCCAACCACATTAATGTATTCCCTTAATACAAATAATTGAGTACTCAGTCATTTTTAGACTTACAGTGAGTTAAACAAAAGGGCCATTAAACAGGGTGTTACAGTGAACACTGCTCCTAGTTCCTACAAAAATATTGCTTCAGCTCAATTAGTTTCTCTCAAAGTCCATCAATGGTTTGGTTTACTTAGACCATGGAGGAATAAGAAGGCAGTACAGTAAACACACATTGCTTTCCCCTCTGACGTAGCACGGCAGAGTGTCAATATAATGTACATGTACAGTACATGTACACGCATGTGTGTACATGTACATGTACATGTACATGCATACATGTACATGTACATGTAGTATACATGTACATGTACATGTACATGTACATCATGTACGTTGCAACGTTCAGCTGTGGATTTACTGGAATTCCACCTGGCGCCAGCCAGCTCTGTGGTAATTCCCTCACGTGCGCATCATGTGTGTGGCCCCGAGAAGAATCAGGTAAGGTCTTTACTTGCAGGCAGAATAATCTGCCTCTCCAAGTGTCAGGGTTCCGGGTGAGATTGGGAGAAAATCGGCAGAGGGTTTGGGGGCCACGAGTGGTCCAGAGGTAAGGTTTATTACTAATTTGTATTTCATACTCTCACCTAAAGCTACAAAATACTACCAGTATATAGTATACATCCAATCCAATTTATAAAACGCCATTCAATTTAGTCGCCTATTCCGAGGCGCTGGTGAAAATAGTTTTAAAAAAGAAAAAGGTGTGCAAACACACTATTCACGATAGAAGATAACTCAGTGCAACTAATTAATTGTTTGCAGAGTCAAACAGATGCGACTTCAGTTTGGATTGAAACCTGGTCAACTTCAGATTCAGACAAAAGGAAAATACAACAGTAAAAAATGAAAGCCTTCTAAATAAATCCCGCCACAAATTCTGAAAGTGCCAGTTTTTTTCTTGGAACACAAACAAAACTGACACCAATCGATACCAAAGGGTCTTCTGGTATAAGTAAAGGGCAAGCGTGAACAATATATTCCCCTGAGACAGGACTTGTTTTGGTGGGGGTGGAGGGGGGGGGAAGCAGAAGCAGAAGCACATGCACTTGGGCTTAACCCCTTCTTAAGCCCTTAATATTCCACCTTAAGATGTCTTACAGTTTAATGTTATAGTACTATTATGTGAATCACCTGTGGGGGTCAGACTAGGGCAGAGTTTCAGAAGCTACAGATGATCCCAGCAGGGGTATAGAATGGCGCCAGCAGGTCTGAACCAGAGACCAGGCGTGGAGTATAGGTATCAGTCCCACTATCACAACACGGGCCAGGGGAGGAATGAGAAAGCCAACCATCGAGCCAGCCCAACAGGCATGAGAGAGAGAAGTAGAGGAAAAAATGTACTACGGATCCCAACCCAAACAAACTAGAGGTGTATTGGGACACGATTTGATGTGCACTTATTGAAGATTATAGGGAGGTGACCGGATAAACAAGATCAGGGAGGTTTTGCGTTTGGTGAAATAATTCAACAGGGTTCAGCAATCCATCGCGCTCAAATAATTTGACATGTCGAGCTCGGAGTTTGGACATCTCTGTTTTGGGATGGGGACAAAAAGACTTAAAGGTAGGATACACCATTGGTAATTGCTTGAAGTATCAGGAATGGGTGGATTTAGTGGGTTGCATTTTATAGTAAATATCGTTTGACTTACCTGTCTGAAGTTTTACGATCATGGGATGCCGAGAAAAAAAGCCAGAAAAACGGCGTTCGTTTTCAAAGAACATCGTGTAGTGATTCTTATCTTTATTTTTTTTTATTGTTCGATTTTTCGGAACAATTACTGGATATCTAGAGCAATCATTTTGCTGGATGCCTAGAATCATTATAATTTCAAATAAGTAAGATATTTCTTAATAATTCGGTTGTAACATTTTTCGATATCTGCAAATGGTTTATCCTACCTTTAAGAACTACACACAAGTCCGGTTCACAGAACAAAATACAGCAAACTTACTTTCACACACAAACATTATTTTGGACACCCCTGATGTCCCAGCTTCAGCCAACCTACCAATGGAATTCCATTCATCATATTGGTTTACATAACTTTTGGACTCTTCCATTTAGATCTCAAGGGAGAAGTGTGGTCCTGTAAAGTATTGCTGATTGATGTTGAGCCTAAAGGGGATATTGCCTCATATTGCCTCATCGCCATGCAAACCTTCAATTCTCATTTGTTTAGACAACACACTTTGGCACTTTGCAAAGTCGGCTTGACATGGGATTGTTCAGGCTCTCTAGGGACCATCCACAGATGGCTGTGGAAAAGAAATTGTTACAATTGTCCAGGAAGGTGTGGCAATATATAACATTAAAGATGCAAATTTGGTCTACTACATTAAAATGTACACAGCCACTGTATATCTGTTAATGCCATTAACTTGTGAACCAGCTTTTTCAATGTTACATGTTATCTAGTGTGGCAGCAGTCGGTCCTTGGGGAGAGGTCGTAAAATATGGGAGGTTGTAGGCGGTCTAAAAGAAATATTATCATGGGGTGATCTCATTTTCTGGCTGAAAACCGAGCGGGAATAAAAGAAAAATGCAAAGCTAGAACTACTAAAATTATGAGTAGTTTTGGAACTCACTAGCTTTGATGCAAAATCTGGCTCATTGAAAATGTACACAGACTACATCTGTAAAAGCCATTAATACTGCGAAGCTGGGTCTCAGATTTGACGAGTATAGTTTTTGACAGCTGATCTTAAAAGTTGTGTCCCAATGGGGATTAAGCCAAACCTGACTGACCAATTAGAAAACTAGCGTTCTTCTGTGTTTGTTGAGCAAAGCTAATTATGTATTCACTCTGTTCTAGAACTCGATAAGCTTATTTTGTCTCTGTCCAAGTACTCAGCCTAATAGTTTATTAGCTTTCTTTGAAGTTTTTGTAATTCTTATCGGGTTGATATTGGGTGTGCACATACAGGGGGGTGCGCTATAGAGAAATGTTGTTTGTCATTATGATGGCGTCATCAGGTGTCAAGTTACACAATATTAAAGATCTACACAACTAAAGGTTCAACCAAGTTGTTATTGAGTATGCACATAGGTGACCTGTCACTACAAAATGAGAGTAAAGTCGGAAATATTGAAATTTGAGATATTGGTATTTTCAAATTCATGAGAAAGAGAGCTTTCCAATGGTACATAACACTTGGGGGTTTTGCGATAAATAATTTGTACAGTGCTTTAGAAAGTTATGGGTTTCACAAAACGTGTTCGTGAGAAAACTTACTTTAAACATCTTAAACAAAACACGCAAAACATTACAAAACAGGACATTTTGTTTATTTATTACACGGAATGTGCGGCAGACTTCTTCTTTCGTATGATGAGCAGCTCAACTTGTTACTGCATACATCGGTTTGGTGACATTCGTGGAAACAGGGTGGACCGCGTGACGGTTGTCATCTCCCACCCTTGCTGCAGACTACAACATTTGATTTGACGTTTTGATGATGTAATTATGTGTCCGATTACACAAAACAGCTTGTGTTTGTCCACAAACACATGTCTATAGTTATACTTTGTTGTTATATAAAGAAATCTCAAACTCCATAGCCGAGTTATATGGAATATACAAAGACTAATAAGGTGAACTTGCAGTATACGATAGTCGCTATACGACTTTTTTGTATTCACGGGTCGGCCATCATTAATTGAAAGTGAAGAAAACTCTTTATTTTTGAAACTTGGAAATAGAAATGAAAGTAAAGAAATAAAGTTAATTACAAATTAATACTAGTCTGTTCTAATGAATAATGTAAAATTTGAGATTAATGATATGCTAATGTTTAAAGCCACATTACAAAAAAACACGCATAATTGGGACGTATTGGGACGCCTAAATAGTCTGTATACTAACTTTAAAACATGTTTTTAAACATTTTATTTCAAATTAAATTGTTTAGCTTTCAATTTTTGTTGCCCCCCCCCCCCCCCCCCCCCCCCCAACTGAACAGTTTATGTTTCAGGAACTAAATAAATAAATACAAATATATAGGTACATGGAAACATTGTCTTCGAAAAATATTCTCCGTGCAGATCTACAGATGCGGATACAATGATTTTTTTCCTGTTTAGATATCCTGCTGATAATTCAAATGGATACATCTTTTGCAAAATATCTTCCTGTTGGATGCGTACGATACAAGTGCGACAGAAACCAATACTTTCTGCTTGATTCCTCGCCCTTCCTTATAGAGTGCTCCAGACACGAGCAGTCGGGATAATGAAAGAAAATATTGATCAGTTGATGTTCCGTTATACTCATCAGGCCCACTGGAGAATCGAAGCACTTCCCAAATATTGATTCACCCGGATCAGAACCCTTTGACTGTAAAGTACAGGAAACTATTTGTATTTATTTCCTGGCCTCTGCTACCCCCCCCCCCCCCCCCCCCCCGTCCCCCTCCCCCCAGGTTTCAACGAGGGCGATAAGAGAGATGGGTTACAGGTGATGTGTAAAGATTGTTCTTTATTAAAGCATTAAGGGTCCAGTTTTCTCCGGTACCCGGTACTAGTCTCAGTTCAAGACGCTAAAGCTAACATTCCCAACTTGGTTCATGTGCACTTCTGAACGGTTCAACAAAATCTAACCCTCTGTTCACACTACAGCCTTTCAACTCGGGTTAAACTCAACCCTGGACAAACCCGGTGCCGCCCCAGGTTAATTGTTCTATTTTATTTTTAACCCCGTATTGAACCTTATGTTAATTGATCCACACAATTGTTTCACACTCAGTGATTCGTGCAAACCGAGCTTATCAACATCTGTATTGAACCAGGGGCCAATTTCATAGAGCTGCTTAAGCACAGAATGTTGCTTAAGCACAAAAAACCTTGCTTAATAAACCAGATAAGGAGCCAAAATTCCATGTGATCGTTATGCTAAGCTAACAACAGCTAAATACCAATCACAAATAATATACATCATACGGAGTTCTCGTGTGGCTGGTAAGCTGGTTTTACTAAGCAATAATGTTTTGTGCTTAAGCAATTTTTATGCTTAAGCAGCTCTATGAAATTGGCCCCAGCTAGAGCTAGACTTTCAACTCTGGGTTAAACAATCTAATATAATTTTAAGTGTGAAATGCCGCATGTATGTTTTTCAACCCTGACTCAACCCTTTGTCCACCCCAATATTTGTCTAGTGTGAAAGGGATAAGTAAAAAATAACGTGTGCATAAAATCTGATTGCAAATTGACTCGAATTTCCGTTGGGGGGGGGGGGGGGGGATATGAGAAGATAGTGCCACACCTATGATTTAACATACACGTAGAAGGGTCAGATTTTTGGTGGTGGGGGCATCAAGGTAGATGGGTATGTGAGTAATGGTGTGGGGGCAGTTAATTTGCTCCTGCCAGTTCCCCCAGGATCACCCAGCAATAAAATCTGCCATGCAAAGGCAATTATTATTTCATCACCAATTCACTACAACATCTTGAACCGAGACTAATACTCAGCCACAGCAGTGTGCTGAGTGGAGCAGAATCGCGCACAAGAAGCGCAGGAGGTTGGCAGCAAAGGTCGGGCAGGCTTCACGGCTCTACGCACCGGTGACCCCCGCCAGTGATCAGACGGCCCAGGTTTTCTGGCACCAGTACCAGACAGGCCGGCGCCAGCCGAAGACAGGGCGAAAAAAATACTGGGAGGAGAGATTGGTTTACCGCTGTTTGTTTGACACCAGATGTTGGAACTGGAAGTGCCCGGAGGATGATAATGATGATTATTAACGGGGGTGGGGGAAGGGTGAGCATCATTAAAGTACCGTGGTGACCATAATCATGTGAAAGAGTTCATCATGGAAACTATTTTAAGTTTGTCGGATATGCATTGTGCACGATGAGACCATGGGACATACCTTAGCGAGTGTGTTCAGTGTTCTGTGTACACGGTTGCATACCCAGAGCACTTCTGAAACAGAATACCGTTTTTTTGTACTGTTTATGAATTATGTGGTACAACCTTATTCCTTCATGGTACAACACAACATACCGTACACAAACTGGTATTGTTTGGACTGTGTTTTCATAACTGTCTACACCAGTAAATCATTTTTTACGATTGAAGAAAGTTATTCAATTTTTTTTAATAGAAAAGAAACGTGTGCAAATCCCTAAAGAAGGCATGGAGAAGTTCCTATGGTATTACATAGGATTTTCAAATGTTCTTCTTTTATTTTCAGCATTTTATTCTGTTGACATTTTAATTTTGTTTTGTTTTGTTTTGTTTTTACAATTTGTTTCTCAAGGGTCGAACATCATGCCGACTTAACAAGAATCGTGCATGTAATAACAAACACTATGATTACCAAGATTCCAGCAATGAACACCTTTAAAAGTAGGATACACCATTGGTAAATGCTAGCATTATCAGGAATGGGTGGATTTGGGAGGGGAAAGGGTTGTATACTTTAGTAAATCGTCTAACTGACCTGTCCGAAGTTTTACAATCGTGGATGCCGAGAAAAAAAGAAAAACGGTGTTCGTTTTCAACTGGCGTCGGGCAGTTGTTCTTGGTGGTTTTTTTTTTGCGATCGCCTTCCGGCGATTGTACATTTTTCTATATAAAATTCACTTTTTTCGGAACAATTACAAGATATCTAGCGCAATCGATTTCCTAGAAGCCCAGAATCATTATTTACTTTCAAATAAGTAAGATTTGTCTTAATAATCAGCAAATGGTGTATAATACCTTTAATGCAATGTTGGGAGGGGGGGGGGGGGGGGTCTCCTGTGTCTCATGCGTGAGTTTCAGGTAAGAAATTGTGATCCTCATCAGCCAAACCAAATGTTACCATGTGTTTCATAAATGGTTTACCGTGGGGCAGGTTCTTCGTCACAGATGAATGGCTACACCATGTGTCAGGAAGGTATTGGCCATTTTCCAAACCTCGGATTTAATTCAGATGACTATATTCCCGGTTCCCGAAGCATTATATTATAATACAGTACATAAGGCAGTGTTTGCACCAAAAACACCTTCTTATTCCTCCATGCTCCAAGTGGACACTTTGGAAGACTTTGGATTTGGTGTTTGTGTTCTCTACCACTACTAGGACAATTTTTTTTTACCAACAGACCCATGGTTTGATTTACTTTAAAACGTTAGCTTAAAATAAATAACAATTACAAAAAACAAGTTCCAGATACTGAAATTTGAAAAGGAATTCAGTGAGATTAAATTATCTTCATACTTCGGCAAAAGGAAAGGGGAACAAGAAAAGAAGCTTTGTAAGGTGTGGGCAGACCAGGGATGTAGTCGAGTCCATCCCAAGTCCCTGCAAGTCCATCGCGCGCAAGTCCTCAGTTCTAATTCAAGCTATTCAAATCAGCTTTGACAAAAGCTTTTCTTTGCCATTGTTAATCCAGTTACTTGTGACTGGCTTTATGAAGGGACTTGTGACTGGCTTCACAAAAGGACTTGTGAGCGGACTTACAGGGACGTACTCGACGACAACTCTGCAGACTAGAGAACAAACACTCTTCTCAATGATCATGTCTTCATCCAGTGCTGAGACGGTAACTAGTATCACTTCACATGAATAGGTAATTAATACAATGGAGAAGATTGGATGTGCCTGCTGGAGCGACTTCTCCACACACCAGTTGTGTCAACATTAACAGATTACGGAGGCCTAACTAATAGGCTTAAAATGACATCAAGACATCACATTACTGGGTCCTGGTACGTGTACACACGAGGCCCGGCGCCCAACCCCAGCCAATGAAAATCCTTGTCCACTTAACCACCCCCCCCCCCCTTCCAGCTCTGACCACCAAATCCACCCCCAATTACCCCAGGTAGATACACTTTCAATCAATTACCTTTGCTCCTCCCGAAACCGAGCGCAGCTGTAGATCCCTTGACTGACAGCCAACACCAAAGCACCTTCTGGTAGTGGCCCAAGCCCTGGTGTGCGGTGGTGCCGGCCAGTCTAGACACCATAACTCAACACATTTCACAGCTGGGGCCGACTGTTGTACGGGGGCTGATGAGCCTCTGGACCGCGCGCAAGCGGGATGTGATCAAAAACACTGAGGGGGAGGAGTGACATCAAGAAATAAAATTACTTTAAAAAAAAAAAGGACAAAATAAGAACGAAGGGGGAAAAATAATGAAAACAAACCCAGATGATGATGATGATGATGATGATGATGATCGAACCAAGAGATACATTGCAGAAGCTCAGAGGATAAGCTTAGGAAGGAGGATAGTGGCCTGACATAGAGAGAACGAGCGAGCTTGATTACTATTCGCTGATGTTGATGTTGATGTCATGGCTGTTCATTTTAACATATTCTCTCCCCCTGCAGGTAAGTCAAAAGAATAATTTAGTTTCTCTAGTAGTACATGTATGTGTTGATCCACGCAAACTTTTTTTCGGTGGTTTATTTTAACAATGTGGAATTGTGACGTGAGAGAAACGACACTTGAGACTACAAATCACTCTAAAGCCCTGTTCACACTTGAGATTCAAACCCGGTTAAACCCGGGTGACCCCCGGTAAACTCTGCGTCGTTTCACACTTGCTTCAGGCAAACTGAACATATTTTGAATCAGTTACTGCTAAACTTTGTATTTTGAATCCAGGGCGAGAGTTTCAACCTGGGTTAAAAATGTTAATCCTGGTCTAGAGCAGCGCGTTGAGTTCAACCCCGGTTGAAATCAATCTTGGGGTTGACGGAGGGTTGACGAAGGGTTTACGCGGAGGGTTGGCGCAGGGTTTGAAATTTAAAAGGTTTGCCCTGCGTCAACCCCGAGATTTGTCTTGTGTGAACAGGGCTACAATGGTCAGTAATGCAGTTAGAAGTGCATGTAAAACTGAGCGAAAACACTGGAGCTATCTGAGTGTTGGTCTCTGTACTATATGTTTTTCTAAAACAACACAGCATCTGTATAGGGAGTTTAACGTACTATATGCACAGGTACGATGTAACAAGACTCGGTTTAATGATATCATTAGTCTTAATTTAATTATAATTGCTTGCTATGCTTGGGTGGATACACTATAATCTAATAAAAATGTACTATAATTCCTTCATTTCCTGAAAAACAAGATAAGTTATTTGAGTTTGTTTTTAATCTCCAGTGGAAAACTAGAGTTCCTAAATATAATACGGACATAGTGACGGGCAATGTTCCCAGTAACTCGATGTTTAACTCTTTGTACATTTCATTACAACACAGCAACAAAAATATGGGTTTTTGTCCCATCTTTGTATAACTATACAAGTAAATATCTGTGTAGAACAACAAACAAAATGTAGATGTACATGTAGATTTATACTTCTGAAACATTACTACTAGATGAGTTTGAAATACTGGGGGCCCGTTGTGAAGACAAAAACATACAAAGTTCTACTCGGTAAAATTATGGAGGATTAAGAAGGAAACAAATACAGCTATCAAATTAATACACTTTTGCAATCAAATTATACTCAAAAACAGAAAGTCGTATCTGATTATGTTATCTAATTAAACATTCGGTGTATTCATAGGTAAAAGTGGTAACATTGCCATTTGCAAATGTTCAGAAATAGTACTAATATTTTCCTTCTTTCATGTATTCATTTAGTGCCCAAAAAAATCATGATTTCCCCTTTAAAGAAATCTACTTTAAAGACACTAAAGAAAGCTATTTCTTAGAAATACAGCTTTAAAGGTTAGGACTTTTCTGACTTTTTATAAACACAACAAAAAAATCCATTGTCGAGTTGCTGAATTCCTTGAAAACAAAACCAAGGTGTTAAAAGTATGCAACAACAAGTCAAGAATACAGGAAACTCCTTGGTATGGTACAAGCATGGAGGTAGGAAACAAGCATGGTACAAGTGACAAGACACAAACACACTGTAGCCACACACCAAAGGTGTTAGCCATGGGTAAAATTGACGGGGGGCCACCCTCCACAAAAACCACAAGAAAACATTGTGGCTTGGCTGACACAGTTTGGATTCCGGAGTTGATCAGAATATAAAGTGTGTGTGATGGAAGTGTTTTCTTGCCATTTTATAATATATATTCAGTAAGCAAAATTGTCTGTTTGTTCTGTTCATGTTATTTTATTATGAACGATAACATACGGATAGTATATGGTACCTTTTGCAACTATCCAAAAAGTAACCAACATAATTATTGTTCAAAAGTGACAGATATGAACGAGTGAACGACTCTAGACTCTAAACTCTTCTTTTTTTTTCCTTCTGGCACATTGCTGCCATTTTTAAGGAAAATAATAAAAGAAGTCCAAAAATGTGTCTCAGAGACGCATTTTTGGCAATTTCCATAAGTACAATGTACACGTAGTTGGTTCAAAACCATTTTCCCCTGGAATATATTGCCGAGTACCCAAGATAATAAATTCAGTTTTACCGTCATTTTAGCAACAGCCCATTAATGGCAAAGCATCCTTTTGCGTTGCGTACGACATGTATACAGCCCTCCATTGCAGAAAGTGCAGACGCCTGGTTCGATGCAACATTTGGGCAAAACGAAAGATAAAGTTCGGTGTCATCAGAATAACAATGAACATTTGGGAGTCGAGTTTCAACTATTTTGAACAAACTACCCGTGCACAAAATGAACAGCAAGGGACCTAAACATGAACCCTGGGGTACACCTGGTCGAGGTCAAATTTCTGAGACAATTGCTAATTATGTGGAGATCAGGGATTGGAAAAAAAGTATAGCATTTGATTGACAAAATAAATTTGAAATTTATGAAAGTTATGCAAAAGTCGATAATTTGCCTGATAAGTTGAAAAACAACGGGACCAAAAATTAAGAAGAATCGCGACCAAAAAATTCAACCAAATTATATAAAAAAGATATTTTTCCTGATTTAGAAAAAAAGGGGCCACTAATCACCGGGAATTTGATAAATGTTCAGCTTTTATTTTATACATCGGACAAATATTAAAAACTCAGGTTGTTAAAAAAAGAATAACCAAAAAGTACATGGATGGTCAGGGAGAAACAATTATAAAATAAATGTGTGCTCTGCTATACAGACTTCATAAACCCAACATTTTGTCTGCCCACACACGCACAAGAATCTCATATTTTCATGTAGTGTCTATTTAGCACAATTATGGGAAGACCTTTTGGAAATGGGAATAATTTAATACCTGTTAGTGTATACGCAAAACCTATCTGCCTGGCGCCAGAGGGGTTTGTGGACCCAGTGGCAAGTCTAATAAATCGTCCCTTCTGTGTACAAACACGACAAACTTGAATAGATTAACTCATGCAAAATGCTATTGAAATAAACGCTACATTTTTTTCTTTCCGCGCGCTATGTTTTTTTTTGTGGGGGTGGGGGTTGGGGGGGGGGGGGGGGGGTAAAGAAGGGCGCATTTGCATCAAGGTATTTGCTGGAGTCTCAATATTTTTTTCTCGAATTAATCGGTAAAAGTCAATATATATTCATTCACTTTCTGAATGGATTTATTTGCACTTGCATGATTTTATCATTTAAAGCTAAACAAGCTTTAAATGATGAAATCAAAATCTCAATTTAAATTTTTGCCTCAAAGTGTCTCATTTACTCGTGCTGGGTCACAATTTACAAAACATGCTCAATTACACACACAAAATGAACATTACATAATTTGAGAAAATGCCTTTTTTTTCCGAATATCTCTAAATCCTACCTATTGCATGTAGTTTATTTGTATTGTAATGTATATTTGTCCAATGTTAAATAAAAGATGATCACACATTTACATGTGTTTAAATCCCAAAAGTAAAATACCATAATCTGACATCATATCAAATTTTTCGCATTCCAAGATTTTGAAACCTGTCAAATTCTGACTGAAGACACCGGTGGAAGTTGAATTTAAAAAAATTGCATTTATCTGCCATTAGCAGATAAAACCCCTCTAAATTCTTCTTTTTATCCCCGTCTTTCCAACCAATCTGTCAAATATCCGAGACCACAAAGAGGAATCTTTCATGGAACAGGAACTGAACGCCAACCGAGACAGGTAGAGCACGAAGTTCAAAGGCAACAAAGTGGTGTCAGCCTGTCAGAGCATGTTTACGGCAGATCTCAATATCCAAACTGTTCCCAGAGTCAAAATAAAAAAATGAAATGGTCCATTAGTCCCGTTGCACCTCAACTTACCGAAAGGCCCCCGTGATCATAAGTAACCATTTTATAGGACGGCAGATTGGCGCCAGACCCATACATGCGGGGCAGCGCTGATGGAGAGAGGAGACGGGGGGATGCACCATAGGTTAGTCAATCTGTAACCGTTATTAGCGCCCCAGACTCGCCACTCTCTCGCTCGCTTTGCATCTAGGCTATATGATGTTTCCTCCAGCAGTCATTACCCCGAAGTAGAAGTCTAGCAGGGGATATGGTGAGAGCTCCCCAAGCTAACATAAATAACAGACAATTACCGAATACCACACAGCTTTTGATTTTTTTTTTGCTTGGAGAGCTAGAATGGCGGAGGTGACTTTTCCTTATGTGACTTGATTCACTGGAATGGTAGAGGTGTAATACCGGGGCATTAGTCTGGCGCCTGGGTGTCTGTGGAACCTCCAGCGGTGCCCTGCCCCCTGGCAGTCACTGCTGGAACCCTGTCTGACTGGTTATCCCCACCTAATTGAGACTAATTAGGACATGTGACAGCTACTCCTAACCACCATATTATGTGTTGGGCAAATAGGCTAGCTAGGGATCTCTCACCTTGTGGTTGAAAGTCCTGTATCAATAATAATAGACTGGCCCCAGTTTTGTTTGGGCCTTTTTTTCATCCTGGTGGAAGGCATGGGAATACTATACATGTACCACTTGAAGTAAAAACAGGCCAACAACTTCTTGTCGCTACTGGTTCGCGGGCACATACAGCGCGAAGTACGAATTACTTCTTTTATTCAGAATATGCACCGAGATATACATTGTACATGCAGCATCTTCACGTGTGTATCACTCTTTCAAGCGTCTTACAATGTAAGCCATGCGTTTGACTAAACGTTTTCCCCACCAGTGGTGACGTAGGCTCAAAAGATTCGTCTATGGCGAGCCGATTTAACATGTATTACTTACATGACAATATTGTAGACATTTAGAGATATCTTTAATTATTTCAATTAAACTCAATTTAAGAAACGTTTTTAAAGTGTTAAAGTCTTAATAAAGTTGAACACTTATGTCCCTGTTTTGAAAGATGAAACAAACAATGGATTAGTTGGTCAATTTTAATGGAGGGTGGGTGTTATCTCTGTGTGCCCCCCCCCCCCCCTTTTCTCCAAAGGTCAGTGGCCTTACCTGAAACAATAGTCTGTGATAATATTTAAACAAAAAACAAACAATGGAGTGGTCTGTCATGTAGGTGAATAATAAGTCTAGTCCCCGTCCTCATTTCCCCTCCTACATCCTGTATTGTAGTTCAGCTTTGCTAGGTGCCCGACAAAATAACGGGCCATCTACCGCAAGCCAAGCGGAACACACAGGTATTTATATGAGTTGGCTTCCTCTTGCAAAGAATCATAAAGATAGAATTATGTATCTTTATGCTTTTTTTAAAGGAACACAAACCATTTGTTTCGTTAACTTGAAGCAGCACGAATTCTCACCAAAATATAAAGAAAGGTTCTTAACAAACAACTAAGATGCAACACGAAGATGCGTCACTAGGATACATCTTTGGAATGACATTCTTTTGTTATTTTCTTCAAAAAGACGGCATGTCAGAAGGAATTATTTTACAGGGAGTTTATAATCAATATCTTCACAACAAGTAAGTTGTTCAACAATGTTTTTGTCGGTTACTTTGTTGATAGCTGCAAAAGGTATATTCGACCTTTAACTCTGTTGGAGTACTGGCTTTGGGTTTAAAGGGAAAGTTTATGTTTTGCAACTTTTCAAAAAGTAACCAACCAAATTATTGTTTAAGCTACTGTAAAGAAACTAATGCTCTTTAAAGGTAGTATATACACCATTGGTAATTGCTTGAATTATCATGAATGGGTAGATTTGGGGGGTTGTATTTCATAGCAAATATCGTTTAACTGCCTTTTCCGAAGTTTTACAATCATGGATGCCAAGAAAAGCACGAAAAACAGCGTTTGTTTTCAACCGGGGTCGAGCAGTTATTCTTATGTTATCTTTGTTTTTTCGCTCTCGCCGTCCGGCGAGAGCAAATTTTTCTTTATAAAATTCATTTTTTTTGGAATAATTACAGGATATCTAGCGCAATCCTTTTGCTGAATGCCTAGAATCATTATTTACTTTCAATTTAGTAAGGTATTTCTTAATAATTCAGTAGTAAATATTTTCGATATCTGCAAATGGTGTATACTACCTTTAACTCCCTGTGGAATTATTCCTTTGGACATGCTGTCATTTTAAAGAAAACCATAAAAGAAGTTGTAAAATTGGTCTCAGAGATGCATGTTTGGAAATTAGCTGGTTCAAAATTGAAATAGTAGAATATTAAATGTATTTTCTCGGAATATACAGCATTCATAGAGCTAAACTTTGGCAGGTTAGTTCAAGTACAACTTTTTAAATAGATTTTGAGAACGTTTGCTGCTTTAAATGCTAAAAATGCACAACTGACTAATGGTTACTCTGAACACACGGCGATATTGATAAGTTGCCCATAACAATGATGTTAGAGGGTCACGTAAGTACATGCAACTCTTTTTTTACATGGCCAAATATATGCATATTAAGGATTCATAATTATTATTAAGAATTAAGAATTCAGATTAAGATTTCAGTTTTATAGCAAATTTCTTAGGCTATCATTGATTACAATTGTATGTAAAATCTAACCTTACGATCCCCACCTTCCATTCTTAAAACTAATGTATCTAAATCATGTTTATTTAATGTACATTTTCATGAACAGTATCTACTTACTCAAAATCGGACAGCATTTTCTTTGGCATCTGTAATCGATGTAATTTAAATGAATGGGACCATTACCCATTATTAATACAAAATCTTTAAAAAAATAAATTGTGCTTCCTTTTTTCTACGAAATCTAAATATTCTTTGAAATCATATTTTAACTTTTCAAAGAATCTGTTCCTGTCCCCTTACTTTTCCCTCTTGCCGAAATAGCTATTCTGTCAATTTAGATAACCAGCAACACTGACAACAAGAATCGCAGCACCACCCCCCCCCCCCCCCCCCTCCCCCCATTTTTGTTTTGTTTTAATGTATTTGTCTTGAGTGAAGTGCCAGCTAGAAATTGGAGTAGACAGGCATCCAGCCATGTGGCTTATCAAGCAATTACCTGGGAAAGTCTCCTGGTTTGCTGTACATGGCCCCACTCAGGTGACATTATGAAGTAAGGTGGGTGAGGGTAAATTGTGGGCTAGATGGGGTGGGGGTTAAGGGGGGTGGGCGTGCATGATGGGAGACTTGCTACCCATGCAGGACACTCTCCTTATTTGCTGTACAAGGCCCACAATGCACTCTATAGGTGACAGTGCTTGGTGATGGTAAATGGCATGGGGGCGGGTCATTAGCGGTGACGGAGACTTGCTACCCTTAGAGGTAGGATACACCATTTGCAGATATTGAAACAATTTACTATTTCTTAAACTTTGTTACTTTTTTACTTTTTATTATATTACTTTTTTGAAAGTAATTAATGATTGTAGGCATCCAACAAAATAATTGCGCTAGATATTCTGTATTATTGTTCCGGAAAACCCCCCAAGAACAACTGCCCGACGCCGGTTGAAAACGAACGCCATTTTTTTTTGCAGGTCAGTAAAACGATATTTACTATAAAATACAACCCCCTAAATCCACCCATTCATGTTAATACAAGCAATTACCAATAGTGTATCTTACCTTTTAGCATGCAGGCTGGTTTGCTGTTCAGTTCCATTATAGGTGACACATGACATGGGTGACATTATGTACTTGGTGATGGTAAATGGTAGGGTGGGTGGGTGGGGTTATAATGGGGGTGGGGGTAATTAGACATGAAGGCACACAGTGAGGTTTTCTGTAGACGCTCCTGCACTTAGGTGCTTGTATAAGGGTAAATATCGGGGTGGATGGGGTTATAATGGGGGTGGGGTTCATTAGAAGGCATATATAGTGGGGTGACTACTCGTCGTAAGCTACCCGGCTGGGGTCCATGCTAGGACTGGGTTAGACCTTCCTACCTCCATGGTTAGACCAATTATGTAGACAATACTTCGTGGAATCATACTCAATTTGTCTCCTTTCAATTACCCGACATGGACGAATTAACACAAATCTGTCACAAAATATAATACATTATGTCCTATTGTCTTTAGGAAGCATCCATCTACACCACATGCCCTAGTCCATGTACCGTAGGCCTAACACAAGTTGCAGATGAGCTGCCCAGTCGCAAATGAAGAGATCTCACACAAGTTCAAACTGATTAATCATCATAACCTTACATCACAATACAGCGGCACCAATTTCAGAATTGCCGTCCTGTATTAATTGAAGCCTTTTATGCAAGGGTGTAAATTAAGCAGTTCCCATGCGGCTGGGATGGTCGCGCCATTATACTGCGATGTTCGTCTGTACTGTGCTCAAGGTCGGGTTAAGGAGGAATCTCTGGGGAACCCGCAAGGCAATTGAAACATAAGTCCGCAGTTTTTTTTCTTCCCTCGAACCAAACACACACATTTAGACACGAATTAGCGAGACATGCAAAACAGTCAGAAGTCACTCTGCATGGGTGGAGGGAGTTGCAGTGATGAGTGTTGTACTGAAATCTGATCATTGTCAGTTTGTCAGCCGCTGTAAGCATCGCTAAGTCAAGCCAGTCTCTCCTTACTGATGACAATGATTTTGGTAAAGAATGAGAGATAGTGTTCAGGAGCATTCTTGATTAGAGAAAAAAAAAGATCAAGCTTATAATTAGTTTTATGAAAAACGGATTTGAGTCCACCCTCACCCATCCACAATCAAACCCCACCGCAATCTTCTCTGTCATGGCTGGGCCAGACGCAGCTATCAGCGCACAACACTGCGTGATAACTCAGCAACATATACATGTACTTTTGCGAATCCGTTAACAAAATTTGCTAAAATGTTTGCCCATTTTTGTTTATGAGAAGGGGGGAGACTAAAAGAACCGTTTTTCTTCCCGTGTGATAGCAATGTATTTAAATATGCCTATATGGTAATTTCTAGTCATCTCCCACCAAGAAGGTATTTGTTTTGCTAGAGTTTGTTTGTGTGTCTGTCTGTTTGGCTGTCGGTCTTGGTGTCTGTCAGTGTCTGTTTGTTTGTTTGTTTGTTAGCAGGATTACGAACAAACTACCAGATGGATTTCAACCAAACTTGGTGGATGGATAGCTTATGGGTCAAGGATGATTCTGAAATCTGGATAACCTTGAATAATTGTTTTACGTTTGGACCGGAGACAGGGCGTTTTGCGGTTGGGCTGGGCGCTGTACTCTACAACCGGTAGTTACGCGTTTTTGCGGTTGGGGCGCGGGATGTCCGCATGCGCTCTGTAGTGCCCCTTCTCTACTTCAAATGTGGTGTTGCTGGACACCCCCCCCCCCCCCCCCCCCCCCCTCCCCACCACCTACCCATCTATGTTATCTTCCACCGGCCATTGCTCAGATCAGATCATGTAGTAGCCGGTAAAGCCATATTAGGAATTTGTAAGCAGTTTCCAGAAGTTGTTTATAACTGTCTCAGGTAACTTGAAAGGTTGGAAAGTGCAAGTTTATGAGACATTCCCAACAGACCTCCCAACAAAATATGTCCTGCCTTTGATTTACTGTTCAGAACGCTCATTTCAATTGATATTTTTTTTTTCTTGTCTTACTACCATAACTCTTCTCTCTTTTTTAAGCCGGAGCCAGTGTCAAGTCTTTTCACGAAACGAAAGATCCTGTGTATCTAATCGCGCAGACAGTCCGGAGCCAGCGTGTTTACATGCCATTAGATATATGACATCCCCAACACCATCGGAACAGCATGCGGCCGGTGCGGGCCGGTGCCGTGTTTATGTACATCAACGCGGTATTACCCACCGACACTGCGTTTTTATGCCAGGGACGTTATAGCCAGTACTAGGCTCCCATAATACCGATTTATGATTGATGATCAAAATGATACACCCGTTGGGAACAATGACCAGGGGTGCAATCAATAGTGTGGCTCGGGGAGAGACAGACTCCAGTCCAAGAGATAGAGAGAATTGAAAGCCAGGAGCCGTGTTGAGAATTCTAGAGAGAGTTTTCTAGAACTGAATCGCAGAGACTAGACATGCCTCATCTCTCCGAGGTGCTTCAAAGTGTTACATAGGTCAGACTCTTCAAGCCAGTTCTAATTTATGAAACTGTATTTCATAACTGGCGTTTTTGAAGTGCTTTTACTAGTTTACTGGATTCAAAGGGCATTCAATACAGGGCAAAGATACACCGAAATGAAAAGACGAAGCAGCTTCCCGTGTTTTCAAACAATTTAACATAATGAGCAATGACAGGGAATTAAGTGCGCTACATCCAATGGAGTTGCGCGGTCGATCAAGGAAGTTGATTGTTCTTTAGATGAGTTCGTTCTGGGTTTATCTGCATCGTGCATGTTTGCCTCATTGTTATGTTGTTCTGTTGGTGTTATGTTGGGAGAATATACTGGAGGGGGGGGGGGGGGACACACACACAATCCAGTACTGAACTCAGATCGTGTCATCAGCACTCGGCCTGACTAATCTTACTCTAAAACTGAGTCTTTGGGATGATGCCAACAACATTGAGAAGACTGAAATTTCAGATGGCGAGATGGGAAGGAACGGATATCCAAAGGTCTCGGGTTCGAGTTCCGGTTGGAGTTAAATGAATGTCTTTGCTTGACTTATTAACTGAAAATAATATTGTTGACAGTCCCCTCTCCGCAAACGAAGGCATCCAGCACAATGATAGCGTTTGATATCATGTACTTGTTCTGAAAAATATTATTTAAAAAAGAAAATCGCGATCGCATTACGCCTCACAAACAAGAACAACACTAGCAACTGCCCGACGCCGGTTAAAAACAACACCGTGTTTCTTGCTTTTTTCTCGGCATCCATGATTGTAAAACATCGGACAGGTGACAGGTCGGTTTAACGATATTTACTATAAAATACACATCCCCGTAAATCCAACCATTCCTGATAATTCAAGAAATTTACTTTCAAATAAGTAATAGATTGTTTAATAATTATGTGTTAAAAAACAATCGATATCTGCAAATGGTGTATCCTACCTTTAAAATAATTATGAAGGTTTGGTGGTTTTTTTACACTGCTGATCATTCAAATGCTTTATTTCTATATGAAGTCAAATTTGACCAAGTCAAGTGTTATTTTCATAATGGTAATGTTTATTTAACACACAATTTAAAACAAAAAGTGAGAATGCTCTTGGTCTAAATTACACTCATTCAAACCGCAAATGTGGGAAATCATCTTTTTGGGAATGGTCTATAATACTGTTTATTATTTTTATTATTTTAAGCTGCTAGAATGTTGATGATTTTACCACAAATTGCAATGTACAACTGTACACGATGTACACTATGTACATGTAGATGTTAGATGTAGATGACACAAAAAGTCCCCGTGGCTAATTTTGTGCACCTGAAAAGAGGTACAAATTGTGTTAAACTTTCTTCATTTGTAGTCAGAGAACTTGTCTTAGTGTCAGTATTAAGTGCAAGTTTATACCTGATAGTTTACCCATTCCAATTGGTCGGGAGCTCATCACATGGGTGGTTTTAAATAGTTTATCAACAGGTTCTAAACACCAAGTTCCTACGCCACCTGAAATTAGGATTTCTATGAATATTATACAGAGGTGTTTCACAAATCATTGAGTAAAATATGTGGAACAAAATCGTTGGAAATTGAAAAGTTTTCACTTATTTTGACTTTTTGTTTGTCAAAAAGGAACGAGCGGCAATAAATATGTGCTTGGTCGGTGTTAAAGGTAGTATACACCATTTGGAGATATCGAAAATATTTACTACCGAATTATTAAGAAATATCCTACTCATCTGAAAGTAAATGTTGATTCTGGGCATCCAGCAAAATGATTGCGCCAGATATCCTGTAATTATTCTGTAAAATAGAATCGCGAATAGAATAGATCGGCGATCGCGAAAAAACAAAGATAACATAAGAATAACTGCTCGACGTCGGTTGAAAAAACCCGCTGTTTTCGTGCTTTTCTCGGCATCCATGATTCTAAAACTTCGGACAGCTCAGTTAAACGATATTTACTATAAATACAACCCCCCCAAATCTACTCATTCATGATAATTCAAGCAATGACCAATGGTGTATACTACCTTTAAACAACTAGACTTATACTGGTACGTTTTGTTGAAAACCGGCCAAGCACATAATTTATTCCCATCTTAGCCCTAATTAGAAAACTGCATGTTCAACTGGGCATTTTGCCAAGCAAACAAAGCAAACAAAATATCTCCAGCAATAGGTTTTATTATCTTGGTGCCAATGACCCCTGACCCCGCAGCATTTCCTTCTAGCGTCTTGTTGACGTATGTATGTATATATATCTATCTATCTGGGGTTCGACTGGGGTTCGTCCTTGCCTGCAAACGTATCAATTAAATATAAGGTGGTATTTATTTTGCATTTATTTTTTCTTTCCTTGTTCCGCAATCAGCGTGAAACCTGATTTCTGCAAGTATGTAAATTTTTCTGTGGTAACATTTTTTTTCAGGGAACGAATGCAGCAAGTTAGTTCCTTTTTTCGGACATAAATTGACTTCTTTTAATTATATGACTTTAGGAACAACAAAGGAGAATGTTCTCAGCTGTGTAAGACTTTTAAGTGAAAACCAGCTATCCAAAGAAAGTTTTGTATGTCTGCATTTTGCTCTTGAACAAAGTTAGCTCACAAACTGCAATTAACGATCTCAAAGCGCTTTACAGTTCAATCTGGTACTATGAATAACTTGGACAGTTATTTTGTTTTATGCAAATCGCCCATCACAAGACCAAAGGCCACTCGAGGTGTAGGCTACTAAAGGAAAGTGTGGAAGAACCAGCCCCTCACACTAAAACAAGACATTCTCATCTCTTCACAACACAACAAGGTTTGGGATGGGTAACTAGTCCACAGCAAGGCATTAATAATGCCTCTACCCATATTATGGGTGGTAGTGTCCTAGCCCAGGCTGGGCTCGAACCCCCAACATGCAGAACTACCCACAGACCACGAATCCAATGCTATCATGGAGGCTACCTCCATGATAAAACTAGGTCACTACACATTTACGTTTACTTGTAACTTAGGAACACTGTAGGAATGTGAATCCAAAGGGAGAATATCACAGAAGGACACAAAGGACTTATTTTGATTGAATAAAATAACTAGTGCTGGTCTTTTTTTTTATAATTTAGTATTCAAAATTAGTATTTAAAAATGCACCTTACCATTTGTCCATAGTTGGACTTACCGATCAAGTTTTACACGCGCCCGCTGCAATAAGCGCGCCAATTTGCATTCGGCGATAAATTATGGGCTGATTTTGTTTTGTGAAGTGCTGCATAACTATCAAGGAAGTTTACCAAATAAATAGGTATTAACAAAAAAAAATCAAAGTCGACCAGAAAGTAGCATCTAACAATAACAAAAACTCACACTTATTGGAACTGGCAATAAGCTACTCGAATATTCGGTTGATGATCGAATATATAAAAAATATTCGGTACAACCCTAGACATTATAATTGTGAAAAAAAAGTGATTGTTTTTTTGGCTGAATCTTTACAATTTAGTACCAAGTAAAACAAAATGTTTCAAGCTAAAAAAATGTTGACGAGCTCAAACCATGAACTTTTGAAAGATCCATATCCCAAGTCTTCCCAAAAAAATGTCATCAAGTTGCTTGCCATAATCTAATTTCAAGTGCAAGTTCAGATGACCTTTCCTTACAAGTAAAAGCAAGGAAGCTGCACTTCCAACGAGACAATGAGATATCGCACTATACTCGAGACTTTAGTTTGCGCACAGAACTTCAAGGTTCCATAAGCGGAAAAAATAGAGGAACAGGACACACAGAAAATCTCTTCCGCCAAACAAACGCAGGGGTGCTTTCCCCCCTTGCTCTTACCACTGGCGCAGAGAAAACAAGGAAATGAAAAATCACGGTAAACCTGCAGACTATGATGAGGAAATCAGACTGCTGTATTATATCCCCTTGATATCAGATTGTGTCTCAAGAGTATACTGGGAAGGAGAAGGGGGGGGGGGGGGGGGGGGGGATTTCAGGGGGACAAGTGGGATGGGCATAGGGGACGAGAGGAAAGATGTTGATGAAACGCGAGTGCTGATCGATGGACCTGGATTAACCAAGCTTTAGTCTCGGTGGTTGAGGGGGGCCTTATTTTGAAATCGTTGTCGAAGGAGAGTAAGAGGGTAAAAGAAAAGCTTAAGCTCGATCCAGATTGGATCAGACAGGAGATGTGGATTGCGTGATACCTTGAATTACAGGGTCTAAAAAAAAACCCGCGGCATACGGTTTGTATTTACCAGACGACGGAGAAATTAAATAGATGACACTGGTGGACTGATTAACACTAACAGGAGGAATGGGGAGAGGGGATAGGGGAGAGGGGGAGGGGGAGGGGGAAGGGGGAAGGGGGGGGGAGGAGGGAGGAAGGAGGGGGTGGTTGAGGGGGGAGGGCAACCAAACCCATTGTATTGAATGGTACTCTGAGACGATCTGCTAAGGGAAATGTTGTCCACCCTGAAAACCAAAATTTAGCAACAGATTAACGGATTTAGTGTCGAACAAATGGCTTGAGCTTTTTTTAAACTGTCTAGTCTTGTGGTGTGATATTGTCCAGTCAAAGCTAAATTTTAACCAATATACAGGGTGTCTCTAAACAAAAAGTATACCCATTTTTAAATTCGTATTATTTTAAAACTACTGAACATTTCAGAAAAAGACAAATATCTGTGGAATGGGTGGAATGTTCTCTGTCCGATAGTATAAGGTTCATTATGTCATTGCCATGGATGACTGAACTAACAAGACAGTTATGAAAGGTACTGAAATCAGCACTGTGACAAGTGGGAAGATAAGTCAGGCAGTATAACATGAGACCAAAATGCCAGCTATGCATTAACAGGAATGGTGACCACCACCTTGCATTTGTCAGGAAAGGGACCCTGTCATAATTTTTCCAATTTGTTCAACCTCAAACAGCAAAATAATTTGTCCTTAAAAACACCTGCCGGAGCTTCGTCACTCAAGTAAAACCAACTTGTCACAGTGCTGATTTCAGTACCTTTCATAAATGTCTTGTTTGTTCAGTCATCCATGGCAATGACATAATATACCTTATACTATTGGACAGAGTACATTCTACCCTTTCCACAGACATTTGTCTTTTTCTGAAATATTTAGTAGTTTTGCAATAATACCAATTTTAAAATGTGTATACCTTTTTTTTAGAGAGACACCCTGTATATACCATCAGTGTAAAAACTATAGCAAAATCTGTTCGGGGCCAATGGCCAATCAGCCAGTTTATGGGGCAGGAAAGAACCGATAATATGTTTGGCTGGGATGCTAGTCCATCACATGTTGAAGAGAGGCAAGTTGGGATATTGGCTTGCCCAAGGACACATGATTAGAAGCTGGATTCGAACCCTTGGCCCTCTTAATCATGGGTCATGAATGCCAGCAATCATAGGCCTCACTACTGACTAATGATTTCAATTCAATAATTTAGTTCCTTCTCTAACTGCCTCCATGACAGTATGTGCTCACAAATGTCGATTCAATAGAGATCTCTCTTCTAAGGAATTATGTAGACAAATGTACTGTATGCTCGTGACTCTTCCCCCTTGTTTCCTACAAGTAACCCGAATCCTCCAGGATCCTCCGATTCCAAAGTGTTAAAGCTCACGTAACCCGGATCCTCCAAGATCTTCTAATACTTGTTACCTGGGACCACTGCCTGAATCTCACACAATCCTCCAGCTCTACTGAAACTGTATATAGGGCAAGTAACAGATAACCAGAATCTTCCAAAATCATCGTTTAGAGAAACACCTAAGTAACCTCAATCCTCCGTCTGTCCAGCATCAGATTGGGACTGATGACCTGGATCCTCCATTTTCCTCCAGAGGTAAGCTTCTCTGCCCCCAACTCTACCATATCCCCTGACGGTTCAACTTCCAAAGACCCTCAATCCTCCAAATTCCTTGGCAACAATTTGTTTGGAGGATTTAGGAAGGTTAATGAAAACAAAGCTACCAGTATTTTATGAACTAAAAACGCTGTCGTCCAATAACTTATCACTATCTCTAGGTTCATTTCCCCTAAAAATATCTGCGGAAAGCCCTAGCTTATCCTTATTTTTCTAAAACAGCGTTGCCCAACCACTTGGCCTAAGTTCTAATCAACAACCAAATGAAGTGCACATGTATTGCAAGGATGGAGGAAATTAATAATTTACATACACACTGCAACCTACCATTATATCAGTCTTGGAGGTATAGCCCAGTTGTCTATTCTAAGCATAATCTCCTAATTCAAGGGATGGTCGCATTCTAAACGACGCAACTGTCCAACCCTGGTTCCCTCAAGTTCATTTGCCTTTTTTGTTTTACCTGCGGTACAATAACAGAAACAACAAATTAAGCAACTATATATTTCTTGGTCTGACAATAAAGTTTCTTAAACTCAAAGTTATAGTATACCATTTGCCATTTGTGCATTTTTCATCGTTTTATATTTCAAGCATATCTCCAAATTTAAGGGATGGTCGCATTCTAAACAAGTTCAATTGCCGTCTTTCTATGTCATGTGTCACTGAAAATAAATAAAATAAAATATAATAAAATAAGCCACTATAGTACTTCTCGGTATGATAATCAAGTTTGTTTAACTTAACGTTATAATAAAACAATTGTCGGTTGTGCATTTGTAATCGTTCGATGCAGCAAACGTTCTCAAAATCTAAAGAATGGTGCTTGACAACAAACCTGACGAGGCTTTAGATCTGTGAATGCTGAATATTCCAGTAACATAATATTTTAAGATTTCGATTTGGAACGCATTACTATACTATGGCAATTTCTTAGACACATCTTTGAACTTCACAGAGAGGTTAGATTTTGAACAGTAATTTGTTTGGTTACTTTTGGATAGTTTCAAAAAGGTATACTTTTCCTATAAAACAAACGGAGTATTCAACTCTACAGCAGTTTTAGTCATTTTCGAGAATGTATTCAAATTGTAGCATCATTGTGAAAATGCCACTTTCTAAAATCAAGGTAATCCTACAACACCCACCCCCCACCCTCCCCTTTTCCCGTTTGTTTTTTCCTGTGGGTGGAGGCAAGACAACCGAGCAACTTATAATTATTTATACAAGTGTCCCATCCGTTCCATCTTACTTCCTTGTATTTTAAAGTTTGTTCCTCCTGATTCTAAACAGGATATTTCTATTAGAAATTACTGAATAACCTTCTGCACACCACTTTCTTTTCCTGTATCGTAAATCTTGGCATGTGTGTTGTGTCGTGAACTAAATCTTAATTCAGGACCAAGTGTAACTAATTATTTCATGTCTTTAAAGGTGGATACACTATTGGTAATTGCTTGAGTTATCATAAATAAGTGGATTCGGGGTTGTATTTTTTAGTTAATATCGTTTAACTGACCTGTGAGTCCGAAGTTTTACAAATACAATCATGGATGCTGGGAAAAAAGCAAGAAAAACGGCGTTCGTTTTCAACCGGCGTCGGGCAGTTGTTTTTATGTTGTTCTTGATTTGTTTGCGATCGCCGTCCGGCGATTTACACCACTGTCCTTCTGGCTGAATTCATAATTTTTGCTGATCTAATTAAATTAGTCTCTTTTTCCGGACTTGACTGACTATATAACCATTCGTTCTTATTCCTCCTTGCTGTAACAGCAGTGCTGTCATCGTATAGGATTTCCCAGTAACGCCAATGATGTCTGACCAATATTGTGTAGACCATGAAACTATCGCTGTAGTAGTCGATAGCTATTGACTACTAACAGACTAGTCGAATCCATTGAACAGAGTTTGTGTGCTCTGGACAAACTTTATTATACAACACCCGAACATCTCCGTCATAATGATGGATGGATCGTTGATCAAGTGCGTTGGAGTATTTGTCCCAGTGCACGCAGCCGGCCGCAACGGAAGAACTCATAGGGACATTTAGATCTGGTACCAAACGAGATACGTATGCGGCTCGGAAAAAGTCGCTCATTAAATCACCATTTTGTGTGATAATTTCATCAGTTTTACATGTCAACATTTTAATATGAGATGTAAATTTGCCGATAGTATATCAGATGAACTAACAACGCAAAATGGTGATGAATAGACGACTTACATGTACTTGTTCGAGCCGCATACTTATCCCATACGCGTATCAAATCTATTGGTCCCTATATACTGTGTGCATGGTGAAACAAAAACTTGGAAGACTAGGATATCAATAAGATCAGTACATGTAGTTTGCGGTAACACTACGGTAAATACTCTTTAGTGAGAGGTGTGTGTGTGGTTCTGAATTGAACCGGAGGGAACTCAACGTTTTGGACAGTATGCTCTGACAATCGTCAGGAGACTAGGACATCCTGCATTCCATATTCACATGATATCCTTCAGAGTTCAGACCATTTTTCTGTCTTCCACTACTACCTGAAAAATCTATCAACCAGTCAGTCAGATACTCGACCGCGTCACGGTGTTCCTGTTTCTTCTTCGCGATCGTTCTGTAGTCAAACTCAGCCGTCAAGCTCGCACCTGTGCCGCGGTGCGATGTTGATGATATGACCACCGGTGACTGACATCAGGTCGTACCCCGCACCAATCCCCCCAAGATTTCGCCTACTTATCGCTGGCGCCTGCGTGGCGGCATACCCACCGTCATCTATATCGCAGGTGATCAACTCGGGATGACAGCCTGCGGTTTTTATGAGCGAATTATTTACCACAGATTTTTTTTCTTCTCTGTCCCCGTCCCGATTTGCGACTGTTATCACTCAGGCGAATGTTTTGTTACTTGTTGGGTCCTCAGTCGGCCCAATGGAGTGATGTAACGTTGGCCCTTTGTGGGGTGTGATAATATATTTATATTTTTGTATCTCGAGTTGACATGACGTCTTGAGTTACATTCGAATACGCATTATTTTAAAGAAGAAAATCTGTACTATTAAAGAGTTTAGTCACTGACTCGACACTAGTTTTATAAGCGTGTAAATGTACATGGGTATATAAAAGGCGCGCCATACTACAAAAACGAAAAAGAACAATGGACAATCTAGCGACTTGTTTACATGGGGATCGTTGGTAGACGGCAATTTTTGTTTCATGTAAAATGTGTCATTGATCAACCATTGCAGACTCTAAATATACCAACCGAAAGGGTTTGTATTCACCCTGGCCTAGTGACGCGGGAAGTAACCGGAATTTGAAATCCTCTCGATTTCCAAAAAGGGAAACTTTCTTAACAAAATATCCGATTATTATAACAGATTTTCAAGCTCGTCTGTCAACGGGTTTCACGTTTCAGAGTCGAGTCTTTCTCGACAAAACCGTCACTACTGTGGTTTCCGATGGTCTGCTGCTAAGACTAGAGTGAGTGACGTGATCCCGCAGTAACCCTTCCAAGCTTTTATTTAAACTATAGCAAAGAAAAGACGGCGTACAGTTTATTAAAGAAAATAACTTACTTCAGCCTCATTTCCCCGCCAAAAATAACGCGCTGGCAAATATTTCTTAGTCACTAGAATTATGTAACCTGCCGAGAAAATAGGACCGATACTATGGGTCATAAGTAGATGAGGGTTGGGGTTGGGGTTGGGGAGGAAAGAGGGGGGGGGGGGGGGGGGAGAGGAATTAGTGGAACTTTTAAGAGGCCATCGTTATTTACATTTTGGTCTGATCTCAGCCTCGGCGTACCGGGTAATATAACATAGGATGAATTTGTATCGTGAGCGACCGGGTTGCACTATTGTAATTGTTCCGAAACGGACGCCGATCGCGAAAAAGACAAGAACAGCATAGGAACCACTGCACGATGTCGGTTGAAAACGAACGCCGTTTTTCTTGCTTTTCCCAGCATCCATGATCGTTAAACTTCGGACAGGTCAATTAAACAATATTTACTATAAAATACAACCCCCTAAATTCACCAATTCATGATAATTCAAACAATTACCAATGGTGTATCCTACGATCGATTTTTCAATCGAATTTCGACTGGCGATTGTTTTTTCAATGTGGTATAACTCGGTTGGGCTTTAGAAAGTTTAGAAATTGGTGGGGTATTATGTTTTCTGTTTTAATGGTTCTTTTGTTTTGGGTCTTTTCTGCTTTTCACGAACACGGAATATCAGAATAATTTACAATATATCTATGATCCGTGAAAGATCTCGAAAGAACAATGGAATCTCCAAATGGTGAAAATAAATTCCATAATAATTTATTTAAATTATTATTAATATCATTTATAATTTACGAATGGTCATATTAAAATTGACTTCTAAAATATAAATACATCTCTTTTGAGAAAAATAACATATATTTTACTTGAAGGGTTCTTGAGAATGAAAGGAAAAACACGGTCCTCTCTCGCCGCGTCATTTACGCGCGCGCACTGGCAAAATAAGCAAGCACCTGGTGTCTTCATTTGCATATAAAAGGACTCATTCCGCATTATTGCGGGTGGGCTCTTTGTTGCTAGCGTTGGTTAACTACACGCCTTGTCGGTCATGTTTTCTAAAATGTATTTGTGGGACAATTAATTTGTTGTGACCGTTCACTTTAAAACATACCCAAACTATTTCATCGGTTAAAATAATTAATAGCTACTAGCTTGTTAATGTTATCCATTTCTATTATTCAATTCTATATTTGTTAAGATCGAAATGTTAGGCCCTCTTCACTCGTTTGATTTGTATATTTCAGGTCATTCGAGCCAGTAAGCAGTTTAAAGCAGTTTTAACCATATTATTTATATATTTTGTTAACAAAAAAATGATATACAAAACGAAGTTGTGAAAACCGTAAACCACAGACAAAAACCTCAATCCCGACGTCATAACCGATAGCCCAATTACATTGATCTATTAAAAACTAAGCGAGTCCGTGTTCAAGCGAGCAAGCGATAACGCGCAGCCATCAGCCCGGTAATAACGCTGACTGCACGGCCAGGCGGTCGCGCAGATCACGCTCAGATAAGCTATCCTGCGTGGATGGACTGGACAAGTTCAACTCGGTTCACCATCCGTTCAAAATGTACAGTACATGTACACACGGCCGGCCCTCAACGGACACATTCATTGTGTCACTGGCAACGGAACATCATCCACACGCGTCCTTGCTCATTGCATTTCACGTCTTCCTTGTCAGCTATACGACTCGTACGTGGAGTGAGCGATGTAAACAAAGAGCCACGTGCGGCCAGTCAGTGCACGCTGTCCTGTTTATGACGTAACGCACTGATTACTGAGCGCATGCGTACAGCCGCCCCCTGCGTGTGTTGTACCACAGTTTGGAGTTAGTATACGTTGGATCTGTATGAACGTTGGTAACACTGGAGTGGCGTACTCAGTGCAGGAGCATGGCAGACACGATCAGGTGTACGCGACGCAAGCAAGCAAACCCCAGACGCAAAAAAGGTAAGAATTTCACAATTTCACCGCCGCGTAAATAATACACCGGGGACAGCGAATCCTTTTAATTGTTTAGTAGATAGTGTGATGAAACAAAAAGCAAAACCCAGCTATGTATTTTTGTTTTGTCGTGTAGTTTTGACGTTACAGCCATCACCTGCTGATATGCCTTTGTGTTCAGCCGCAACGTAACGAACAATAGATGCGGTCGCATCGATGGTGTAAATTCTCATTACGAATATCATTGTGTAAAATTGGGAAAATTCCTCAATTAAATAGTTCATAGCCTGTAAAACCAGTGAATGTAATGCTGTTTTATCTGATGACTAAAATATGACATTGAAAAATGCCAATCATAATTTTGTTTGTTGGCTTTTATATCATAGTCGGCTCGTAGGGCATGCATATTATATCGCCATGCATCCGTATTAAGCGTACACGCAGCGCGTCTCATATATACTAGGCTGGCTGCCATGCCCTAGGCGGCCAGGCATCAGTGAGTGGTAAAGCACAGCTTTCTTTCTCTCTCAAATAAAAAAAAAATTAAATAAAAAGGCCGCTTCATGCATAATTCATATCCGGACGCAGGTGTTTGATACACATGCGACCTGGCCGTCTGGCGGCCGGCCGATATGAAAACATAGTCAATTATTTATTGTTCGCGTTTTGTTTCAAGAACGGGTAGAACTAGAAACATATTTTTAGCGGTCTAAATTAAGATAAAGTGATCTCTTGAAACGATTTACTGGTGGTATACAAATGTGATAATCTGTTGTCAGATTTAATTTTTCCTTTGATGGTATTCTGTCTGTTTGGGAGATGCCGACTCAAAGTGCCGGTTTATCAAGTCTCACCATAGGCTCAGTCATTTTTTTTTAAAGATGGTACACTTTTTTATCTCTGTTTATAACCGTTTTTCACTCACGGAAATAAAGTGGGAGCTGATTGAATTTGTTGGCGCAATCTATGCGACATCTCACTTGTAATTAGCCGCACGTGTTATGGCGGAGTGCTGGCGAGCGGTGCTCGCCTTTTATCGGCCCGGGACGGCGGGCAAATTAAAAAACCACCGGCCCCTTTGAAGATGAATATCATTAACCTGTAAAAACGCAATCAGGTAGTTCAGATAGGCTCACTAAATTGCGCCGTCGCTTCGCAGCCAAGTTGCCGCCGGCAAAAGAATATATATATAATATATATATAAAAAAATACTCGGCGCAATATTTTATTATCTTGGGGTGAAGACGGATTACTCATAAAGTACTACCGTGGTTTGAGATTAAAAGTATAGATATCCCTTCTTCCTATTTCTTTGTGATCCGAACATTTTGGTGATATCGTAATAACTTTTAGAGTATCTGCAATGGTGTTTTCATTATGACGTTCATGCTTCATTTGAAATCTCATTTGCTGCATGGTCCATCTCCAACCAAGTTTCGGTTTCGCGTGGCTTTTATCGTTTTCGTCTGCAGGGCATCTGCAAATCAGGTTAATGCTTTATAATTTTTCCAATTTTCCAACCAGCCGACGATAGAATGTTTTAACTTATACAAATATTGCTTAATTGTGTTTTCAATTGACAATTGTTTTCAATCCCCATTACGAATTGCAAGCTCTTTTGTACCAAAACACAAAATATGCTTGCGTCTGCCTTGAGTTTAATCATAGAGCACGGGTTTAATTAACTAATTTGTGAAGATAAAACGTTTTTGTGGACTAACGCGAATGAGTAAACACGGCTTAAAATATTACTGTTCTTGCGAGATATTAAAATCTTTGTAGAATTGTTGTCGAACATCCAACGAAAAATAAAACCTACAGTGATGAGCCACGAGAAATATACTGACAGCTGCCACGAACAAACGTGGATTTATTCCACGCGCAGGTGAACGGCAAGAGAACAAAAGGCAGGCAAGCTCTGCATGCTCGCCTGGGACGGTGTACATGCGGTGAGGACGGGGCGGTTGGGACGCTTTCTCCCCTTTGTGTGAATTCAAACAGTGTGCCCGGTCCACCGCGCCCTATAGGTTGACGCGGGAGTAACGGCAGAGAAGGGGACAGATGGTCACTTGGCTGTACAAACGTGCGTATTTATCCTCGGCGTATGTCTGGGCACATCTTGCAAGCAGGCCTGTGTTTTCTCTCTCCCCCTTGCTTCCAATTACTGTCCTCCCGTCGCTGCCTCTGTCTTGGATATCTCCTCTGTGATTTAAATTAACTGATACCATCTTCGTTTTCACATCTCCTATATACCGCCCATGGGAATTGTTTCTCCGTTTCTTTTGTCTACTTGGTACGGGCACCGTGCATGGATAACTTGGTTATGAAAAGACACAGTATTTTATTAACAAGAATTACTGCTGTATTTTCCCATTGGTGTTGATTAAAATGGGTCAACAAAATCATGAAGAACATATCACGGGGAACAATGCGCTTTCCGTGAACTTGGACACCATTTAACATCACAAGCACCTTTAAAAATCCCATTATTTATCAACGATACGCCAATTAAAGACGTTTATTTAATTCTCAGGATTTGGTTTGATTTATGCCCAGGCTGCAGGTAACAAAAATAGAATAGTTCAGAAAAGAATCTGTGATTTTAGACAACATTGAAAGTAGACCAATAGGCTCTGAAGGAAGTCATCAATTGAGACGAACAATCGACGAATCCGAAAGACATTGACCCGGGCGCTTGTGGAGGGGAATCGGTGGGAATTCGGTTAAAAGGATCATTTAAGGCGAATTCCAGATTTTAGCAGAAATATGGAAGAACTGGAAAGTGATTGTGTAAAGATTCGAGTTCCCCAAGGTCGTCAAAGTTTGCAATCTAGACCAGCTGTCATGATTCTACACAGGTGATATTTTGGGCAGTACTTATCCCAGATGTTGCCCCAAGAACATTGTCGCCAATGTGACCTCTTTGTGTGCCCGCGAGCAAGGGTCTTGGAGTTTTACGTGAGGTGTCGAACGACGCATTATTTCCGGCCCGAGACAGTCTACGAGTCGGTCCCGTCGCGAATGGAGTTGTCTACCAGTCTCGTTGCTTCCAGAGCTGAGGGGCCGGGGTGCGAATGTTCCAATCATAGGACCATCTTCCAGATGTCGGCCGTATTGTTTAGTTATCGGCAGGTGTTACATGTAAAAGTGTAATGCTTGGGAGAATCTAATAGCGCACCCCAAGCGGAGTGGTGTCTTGACGCCGTCTCTACCTGGCGGGTTTATTATTATCCGTCGTAATGTTGGACCGTTGGTGGTCCAAACCATATTTCACCCAGTGGCGCCAGCCAGTCCGGACATCTAATGCTAGTAAATGGTCTGTCACGGGCGGGGGGAGATGATGATGATGTTGGGGGAGCGCGCTGTGTGTGTACATGTGTGTATATATACGCTGCCTGGGTATTGCGGCGCAGCTGGCTCAAGTTATGCTGTCGAGTTGTGAGATGACGTTCTGCAAGACATTTCCAGAGGATGATTGTGCGGGCTAGGCTACCTGTTCTTCACCGGTGCCACTCTGGTAAATTGATTACATTCTCTCGGCTCCTTTATTTATATATCCTGTCATGTCGCCAGCTCGCTGGAGCCAGCTAATTCATGCGGTGATTTTTATATCGTTCCTGGTCGCTGATCAGTGATCATTAGGAGTGGCCCGTGCGAGGGAGCGGGTCAGGAGGCAGGGTGAGCGATCGCGTCGACGGGGGAAGAATCGGGGGCGTCAGCCGAGGGGGATGGTCGACTCTCCACCGTCACGGTTGGCGGAAGAATTTCTGATTGTTCCGCATTTGGTTTTACGATACATTTGAGAAACGTTGCAAATTTATTTAGTCTCAAAAACTAGATATCTATTTCCATCTTCCAGAGTGGGCTTTATAGGTTATTTATAATTCTGACCAATCGAACCAGCAACCTGTCGCTGAAATATTAACTTGACATTTTGCAGGACCGACGAACGACAAACGACGGGGTATTTTGTGTGCATGTTTTGTTGACCCTTTCTTACACTCGATTGAGACATTTGTTCACGTTTACTTAAACATTCCTTCCAGACATTTTCAACAATAATATAAAAGTAGATTTGTAAATCATAGTCGCTGGAATGGTTGGAGATAACGGGTTTTTATTAACATAGAGTCGTCGGGAAACAAATGTTTCGTGACTCTAGACCTTGACTTTTGATATAAACGGCTTTTTTGTTTGCCCAACAATAATATCGGATTAATCCCAGACTAACTCACGCTACAAATACAATTCAAAATGAGCTGTAGGTGGAAACATAAGAACTTTCAAAACAGCCTGTAGTTCACCTGTCCTGTCCTGTCCTGTTGTTGTTGTTGTTGTTGTTGTTGTTGTTGTTGTTGTTGTTTATTCAGTCCTTATCAATACTCCCTCTGTTATCTTTTCTGTTGTTGATTAATCACAGTACTCTGCGGTAGCTTATGTGCAGGAATGGTGCAACTTTTGTGGCATACATTGTATTTCTTCAAGCTCGGTGATCGTCATAGTCTTGTAACGTTATTTACAGCAGAATCCGTTCGGCCAGGACGTTTTGATCTTTTCAGTTGTGGGCAAACTGGTTTCAAAGTAAAGTTTAAGATGTGGTCACGTTCATGTCCGTTGTCCGACGATGAATAATGACCCTTGTTCTTGTGATTCTCAAATTAAACTCCAGGCACGATTCATGATATCCAACGTCCCAATACATACGGATTCGTTTGATGATCTTGTAAGTTGTAACAGTTGCATATAGGCCCTAATACTGCTTGTCCACAAAACCCTGCATTTCTCATTTTTCTTAATACTAATATCTCTACTCGGGATGAGATTGTTAATTTGAAAAAAGTTATGGAAATTTAACTTTCTATATTGACCATTCTCCATATACAAGATTGAAATAGTCAAATTTCAGACAGAAGTCTGAAAAGTATATCGTACATGCACTACAGCAATCCCCCGACTTGGTTCTACACAAGGAGGGAATAATAATGATGATTTAGGAATTGGAATGGCGAATACCACGTGAACCTGGTGATAAGGCCACTCTGACCTGGCCTGAATACCCAAAATGTCCTCCTTATCTTGACTTTGCTCTAAACGTGCACCGTACCCCCAGCCCGACATATGTATACACACGGCTATAGTATTATGGGCAACACCTGCGAGTATAGATAGATGTATAATATAGCATCGCAGCTGAGGTATGCATGCCGTCCCAGCTCCGGTGTAGAGAGATAATGATTTCTGTGCTCAAATATGGTATTGATGGGCCAGTAACTCTACGCGAGTAGCGAAAACGCGGACTTCTATTTATCCCCACGCCCTATTCTGTTCCAGACACGGTATATACTAGTGACGTTTATATTTTAGAGTTTACTTTGTCCAGGAGGCACATTATTGCGTTTCAGTTCTTGGGTACTTGCGTATATTTCGAGCAACTCATTTACGAGAACAGGAACGTCTAGTAAAACTTTAGATTGAGCGACAAAAACAGCAACTATACATGTATCTGGTTTTGCCGCAAATTTGTACAATTTATGTTACAGATTCAACACTGTCTTTCTGTTTATGGAGCAACATTGTAGCTATGTCTATTACTATGTAGTATTGTCTATCTGTCAGACAATACAAACATACCTGGCAAGTTGGATGTTTATGTCCAGCGCGCATTTAATACACGAAACATGCACTTGTTTATGTTTACATTTATGCACTTCGGGGAGAACTTTTCAGGCGACTCACTGTCGATGTCATGTTCGCATACCTAATTGATCGTTTGCAATCACGCGTAACACTCATCGGTCAACCATCTGAACAAATAGGTTGATCGCGTCATCATGATCGCACACACCAGCAGGGCCAAACGGATTCTTACAACACCCGAGTATATTAGAAACCCCCAAAATAGTGTTTATTTATCTTGGCAAGGAATCATACACCTCTTACATATAGTTAATTCGGGAGGGAATGTTAGTAAGTGGATCATTTTGTTGTGTACACGTACACATACGTGTGCGTGTATTCTTCGCGAATGTATTTTTGTTTTACCCAAACGGTTGGTTCATCACTCACTACGGCTCCCGGAGAAGCGCTCTGGTATTGAAGATCAATGGGGGCCGCTAATGGTCAGACCAGGTGATGGCTTTTGCAAAGACACGACAAACAAGACGATTAGGATCAGTCTGTACCTTACCAACTTTAGAAGGTGCTTCAAGTTCAGGAGAAATATTATTAGTCGTCTTGCGGTGGGACACGATGATAAAGGTATTAATGTCATAGCTTGTACTGTAAAAGAAAAGTAATTTGCATTATCAGATACTCAACGCTGTCTACTTTTGTTTCCGCTCTGGCAACATTAATGTTTCCTTGTTCCTGATTTTAGCGTCTGGTCTTCTAAACCAAGATCGTTGTTTTTTTTATCTTGTCAGAAATTCCATTCTTCCTTTTTAACCAACTGGGGGTAACAGCTGCCGTACAGTTTGACCAAGAAGAATTACAATTGTCATTTGCAACAAATACGTTTAGGATGCAGGAATTTCGACACGTTTTGTTTGCCCGATTTCCTGTAATCGAAAGTGTTTAGGGAAAGCCGAGAACGCGCGCGCATTCTATACGATACGCTTTCGGTGAAATCGATGGGTTTTTTTAAAGCTGGAAAACGGGAAATTCCCAAGTTCCAGACACGACGTCATTACATATCTTTTTTTTTACCAAAAAAGGTCCGGTTTTGTTCAATTATTATCGCCAGTTTTCACCAACTGTATAAAATAGACCGGGATTACTTTCATTAACAAGTCATTCAGTAGATGGATTAACGTGAGACGCGAGTCTGAAGTTTGGATGAGAGAAATTAGAATTTCGTTAACGAAACTGAAGGTGGTGGACGCGTGCATAAATCAACGCAGAAACGACAGACAAGACAAGTGTGGTAATTACCTACGGCTCCAGGAAGTTGATGTTTGGTAAACAAGGCCCTTAGGCTACAGACGAGCTCCAACAGCTCTTGTTTATTGAAGGTATGCATAGATAGTCAAGGTGTTGTGCAGATAGTAGATAGAACCGTGTGCTTAGAACCATACAGAAATGTCCTTTCTCTATGTTAGAACAGAACCATTGACGGCCGCAAGTACATGTGCGTTAGCGATAAGCGGGCTGCCGTCTGCGAAACCGGAAACCAGGACACTTTGAAGTTTTGTTTGTCTCTGTTTTCCACTCGTTTATCACCAGCGCGCGGCGTACCTGATTTGGGTACTGCTGCCGGTTCAAAACCAAACAGTACTCGCTGGGTGACACGCCTGCGGAAGACGCGTGGTTCTGTCTGCTTATAGTTTTGCTTGTTAGCGGTCAAGTTAGGTCACGCGCCATGGTCGTTCATGTGTATTTAAATGCGTAATTGTTCCTCTCTACAATAATACTTCTGGTCGGGTGAGTTTCTTGTTCACGTGATGCTGGTACATGTATGAACATGGTATACTATATTATTGTATAAAGCTGATGGGTTTTAACTGCTAGCTGTATTGTCATGTTCACAAATAGACAAATAACCTTATCACTGTTATTGACATTTTCACAAATAATAAGCTTGTATTATTAACTTTGGTGGAAAGTAACAAGTTCACACAGAAACAAAACTGCTAGGCTGCATCAACAATTTGGTAGTCGCTAAGATTAAATATAGCTCCAAATGGTATACCAGCGCCGGTACGGTATTCCATTCCAGTCAATGTCATTTATTGAGATATCAGCTATTACCATACAGCGGGGGGGGGGGGGGGGGGGGGGGGCTCGACGGCTCGACAAGAACATTTTACCGTCCTGCCTTTTTAATATAGGGTGACGCGAAAATTCAAGTTTAAAAATTATTCTGTCCGAAAACCGCCCTTTTCTCATTGCAAAGGGAAAGTACATTTCGCTTAAAATATCAGAAATGTGATATTTTGGCAACAACCTCCGGCATCGACAGAGATACGAACTTCGAGTTCTACTTAATATTGCACACGGAAAAAATGGATGTGCGGTCATAATGCGGTTTATTACAGTTCCATATAAGTACATGTTTGTCACAAGAGTCGGAAAATACGACACAGAAAAATTTGCAGGGTTACATGTTAGTAAAGTGAATTTTGACACAAATAAGGAAAAAAGATAGAAAGTCCGTTTATGCAATTGTGCAATCAGTTAAAAAATGTTGGGGAAGCCGCGTGTCCGGGTGTCGACCCCCCTTTCCTATAATCGAGGGTGTGTTTTGACACACCGTTCCAACACTTATTCACTATCAGAGGGATATTTGGAGGCTATTCTCGGCCATGACATGGAATGCGATTTCCCCCTAAAGTGTACATACAATGTTTTGTGTGTGTTTGTAAACTGGACCCCGCCGCGTTCACGAGCCGCATTCTTCCCCTAAAGCTTTAATTGTGCCCTGGGATAATTGCAGGTTGTGCCATCAGGTAGTACAATCAGGCCAAACTTGGGGGGAAGCAAGTATGACACCATCTCGGATCCTAAACCGCGTGTATGAGTAATAAATTATGGCTTCCACGTGTATATGGATCCGCTCATCATCATCATCATCATCGGGCAAAAAAGGCTGGCAACAATAATACTCCAGCAGTTTGGTATCCCGGGAACTTTTCTTTAATAATGATTGTTGAATTTGGACAGTCAAAGAAAACCGCCGACCCGCGCAATATGCGCCGTCTTGAAGAAAAAAAATTAAAATCAGAGGCGCTGAACTTATTAACAACTGTAGTAAATTAACGAGGTGCGAAAATTATATGAACCATCTACACATATGCCTCATCTTCTCGTATAGACGTTGTCGAACTATTTGATCTGGCAGGGAGGAATTCCCAAGGTACATGTATTACAGTTGGTTGTAGTTTTGGAGGTACATGTACATGTACAAATGTTTGTTGATGGTGGAAAAAAAATATGGCGAGATGAGTCAAGTTCAATCGGTTTAGGAAAATTTGCTAAATATTATGAGACATGTGGTCATCCATAATTGATTGGATTTTGTTGTATAAATTGTGCTGGTGATTAACAATGCAATACATGGTGATTCATTTGTAACGAAATCATTGATTATACTTTGTGCTGCATGTAGTAGTTTTCGTAGGCACCTATGAGTATGAGACGTTTGAACGCCAACAAAGAATCATTTTCTCCGATCTAAAGTGCAAGACAATGCAAAACAATGCTTTAGCAGATTCTCCGATCTAAAGTGCAAGACAATGCAAAACAATGCTTTAGCAGTTTCTCAAAAATAAAATGGCCATGCCAATTCGCCTTTAAAATCAAAATCAGTTTCAATAGAAAATGTATTTGCACAATTGTTAATGCATTCAGTGTAACCGTTTAGTAATAGATAGTATACACAACTTGCTTTTACTGTAATTTTCAAAAAAGGACGGGTTGGGGGTTTTCTAAACGATTGACACACGGCATTCGTTGGAAATTGATGCAAAATCCCACTTTTCTTAAAAACCACGGCACACCAGTTGCCGTGATTTCACAGGATGCTTAAAAACTGTTATTCACTTACACTATACAGTCAAGTAAGGTATTTTATAATGATTCAGTAGATTTTTGTATGTTTGTATAAAATGGTGTGGACTACCTTTAAATTTCAGTAAAGGTGTTTTTTACATGATGTAATTCTCTGTTGGTGACATCCCCTGATATTTCACAATGCCTCTTGTCACATGATCTGCATGTGGTCAGGGGGACGATTGATAACTTTCCAAGTTCAGAGATGTGCAATCGTGACAGGAAGAATGGTATTGTGTTAAATATGGCCGCACACGTACGTGACACCCGCACCCAAAACCGTATTGATACTTTTGCTAGATAAGAAATGTTACATGCATGTTCATTTTTTCTTTCGAGTTCTTCGCATACATACCGGCAGAGCTGTATTCGAAACCTCTCACAAATCCAGTCACAAGTCCAGTCATAATTTTGTTCGTAAAGCCAGTCGAAAGTAACTGCTTTTGTTAACAGCTCATTTAAATAGCTCGCGACTTAACTGGAGACTGAAGGACTTACGAGGGACTGGGGGAATTCGATGGACTTGAAATGAATAAAACTCTGCATACCGGTAATAATGGTTCTAGACATTTTTTCTAACAAAAAAATGAAAGAACTTTTCGCAAAATCCAATCTTAATAGTGAAATTGTTCTCACAGTAAGCGACATAGCGCCAACACGGTCACTTCTATGCTTTTGTCAAAGAATACGACATCTTTTGAAAAGTCCAAAGAAATTATGTCATATCATGTTGCTGTGTTTTCACAAATTGACTTCTTACAATTTTCTTTGTTTACTTGTTGACTAAAGTTGTTGTTTTTGTCTTCCTTTTTTGTTGCATTGCTCTCCTGTGGTCTTCATCACCAATTATTCATCTTCTTCAGATCTGAGGTGCCAAAGTACAGGTAAGAAACCACTTATTTTCTGTGATTCAGGGATTTTTTATTTTAACATTGCATGTTTGAGCCTACTATAAACAGACTATCAATTACAGTAATGATTCGTTCCATTCTTGAATACAATTTTCAACAGTCTAACCAATATTACTATAAAGGATCGTGGAATCGAATCACTAACAAAAGTGGAGATGATAGCAAACAGAATGGATATAGTCAAATCTGGATTGTGCACGAGTCGGTCAACAAAAAGCTTGGGTATAAAATTACAGCGTTGAGGATTTTTTTTGTATTTTCCCACTGTGTTGGTGATAAATTATATTACCCCAACTGTAAGAGTTAATAACTAGGTCAGGCAAGACTTGTGTATTTTGCAAACTGATTTCCCATCTCATCTGGGACTCCGGACTGTTGCGATATGTTGCGATGAATAATTTACCTGCGACAGAGTTTAGTTAGCACAACAAATGTCGGCCAAATCTGGCCAGTAAAGATACACAAGAGTTGAACCCGCACCTGTACTATGGGAGCCGGGAGGGGGGGGGGGGGGGGGGGGGGTGGTATGGCGACAGTAACGATCTCTCTTCAGCGCCTCCTGTCCCCGGCAAATTCTTCTTCGCCTCATCTTCCGTGCTAATCGAGGAGACAGTCTGACGGTAGGCTAGATTAGAATAAAAGAAGTTATTAATGAGTAATTAAGGCTGATAAATCTAAAGGCAGAAAGTAGTTTGCACTTCTCTGCTAACGCTCTGCATCATTACGCCCGGCTGGACGCTGTGTGGTTAATGGGTGACGGGTGTTTAAGATTCAAGGCAGGTATCCCGCGATGGATTTGTCTCAAAGTCGCTTTGGGTTCGTCTTATGCGCCTAGCTTCGGACTCGTCTCTTGAATCGATGCTAGCGGTGTAGGAGCCGAGTCCCCGGGGGCCGGTTGAACTGTGACGGAAGGAAGATTTCCCCCGAGCCGTTCGCAGCAGACAGTAATTAACTGATTAAATCATAACAACCTTAAACTTGTCTTAGGGCCAGAATGTTTTCAGGGGAAATGTTTTGATTTATTAAAAAGATTATGCATGGCTGAAGCCACAGGTGAGACAGGAAATTTGAAATTCCAATTGTTAAAAAAAGGTTGGGCATAGCCTACTTGCAATAATTAGCATGCTTAAGTGTTTTTGTTGACTTTTCACAGTTTAGACTTAGACAGGGATTAACGCAGGAAATGACAATTTCCTGTTAAATTGTCAAACCTCACACCTTTGTTGGTGACTAATCAAGCAAACTTCTTTGTACCTGACAGGCTGATACAAATAAGAAATGTGTGTGACCACAACAATTACACCTGCTTCCCATTTTGGCAGCATCTGTATTACATAACAGTTAGTGTTTTTAATGAAAGACGCACATGTTAAGCCATTTTGGTTAATGTTACAATTATTACAATCGTCCATTAACTCCAATTCCCTAGGGTGTGCGAACAATCATAATGATTATGGAGGGTTGAGGATTGTTGGGTTTAAGCCAGCTTGAGCATTAGCAGCTTATTATGACCATCACTTATCAGGTTTTGTTTAATCAAGAATAAAGCTAATCACCTTGCATAATTGCGGTGTATAGCGAACTGGGTAAAGAAAACTGCATAACTGAATGAAGATATGTTTGCGAAGATGACTATAGTTTTCCCGTTAGAAAGGCTATACTAGAACGACAGAGATAGCCACAAAATAACACAATAGCAGTGTTCAACAATACTAATTGATTCATTGTTCGAGTTGACCTACATTATGCTAATTAAGTTGTTGAGGTTTGAACTGTGTCATAGATGAGAGAAAGTTCAACAGCAATAAACCATTTGCGTGTTAAATTTGAATAATATCTGGTACACTGACTTGTTCATACAGCTTGGCACAGTTTAACTTTAAATTCTCCAGACCAAAGACAGTGTTGATAGTACATCACGTGATTCGGGGCAAGCTCTTGTATAGTTACGTATAGAGACGCTCAGCACCAATACATTGTTCACAATAGTTGAGAATGACAAAAAGACACCAGACCATTCCAGAGCTGCTAGCAACAGTGTCTTTGGTCTGGAGAATTTAAAGTTAAACTGTGCCAAGCTGTGTGAACAAGTCAGTGTACCAGATACTATTCAGATTTAACACGCAAATGACTTATTGGCTACATTTTGAAAACCCGACTGCTATTCTTCAAATCTTTCCCCATTATGCCAGTAGCTATAGTTGGCAATTAAAAAGTGTAATTAAAATAATTAAATTATTTAATCAGCAAGTTGTTTAGCTAGCCAGCCGTTAAATAAACAAGTAAATCAACCAATCAAGCCATTTAGTTGTCAATTGTATCAGATTTGTTTAAAACATAAGGCAATATATTGATAATAATGTGTTGATCAACGCGATAGTAACTGTAAGTTTAGACGAAATTTGTAGCTTTTAGTAATAATTTATGTGCGCATTTATCGTCTTAAAGGCACACAATTTTTAGTTAGTCCTGGGCAACAAGATTACCACTTGTTTCGCAGGCAGGGTGAGTAAGTCAAGTTATACTTATATAGGCCCCCGAAGTAGAGCAAGTTTTAGGTGGACTTTCGTGAGATGACGCAAGGGGAAATGTTTGCAGTTGGTTGGGTGATAATCAGGCACAGGTACTTGCAAGGGAATAAATAGCTGGAGACAAAACGACTGGTTGGACAGGGAATGGTTACTTAACAATATACCGGCTCTGATGATAGGTATACTGCATATACTAGAGAAAAAGTACGTCAGACAATGGCGAGAGGGCCCTTACCCTAGACCGTGTTTTCTTTTATAATGTGAGAAGGAAGTATGATGTTGTGTTAACATTTGCAGTTTCTCATGGCTTTTGGAATCATTCATGAAAAACCAGTCAGCATGATTCCCACTCAATCATAGCAGCCGTTTCCTAATAGTGATAGATATGTCCATCAGTCATTTTAACTAACGTGTTGCCAAAATCGTGTCATAACAGTGATACATGTAGTATACAAAGTCTACAATTAGGCAAGGGCTATTGATCAGAAAGCCATATTCTCGAGGGAGCGATATTAAAATGAAGACAGTTTAAAAAAAAAAATAAAATTAAGAGAGAGAGAAGGAGAGGAGAAAGTGAGAGACTGGTGGACATTGTATCATGTTCAAGGGTCATCAACAGTGCATCTCACCTAATCCTGGGTCCGTAATGTCTAACCAGTAACGACTTTTCAAGAGCCGAACAAATAGAACGCGTCTACCAGCCAGCAAAGAGGAGGGTTGGGAAGACGTGGCAGGCTCCAGGCCTCTCCATAGTTGCCAACCGTTTGTCTCGAGCCTCGGCTTGTTGTCCAGGCTAGCTGGCTCAGGTGTACTATCATGTGCCATATATTTGCGCTCTAGACGATGCAGTAACTGGGCAGAGAGAGGGGGACCATCAAATAACGATTTCCCAATATTAAGATTTTATTTGGAAATCAACCATCTTGTTCGCAATTGGCTGGTGCCAGATCGCTGGAGACTTAGTACCAAGGGCCCGATATTATTTGGGAATTATGAAATGAGATTTGATTGAACAGTGCAAATACAACAGAGGAAAACGTGTACTTGTCTACAAGGAGGAGAGGATCATCACTATAGCTGCATTATTGGGGACAGTGTATAGAAGAAATCTAGTTTCTAGATCACCCGACCCGATGATTTGGTGCCATGGAACAATATATAATTGAGAAGAAGAAGTGCCATCAGACTCTGTGTCTGGATTTTTGTCCAGAGTAAATTTGCTCAGCAGTTTAAGTTCAATTTAATACATCCTCGTGATTTCATCTTGGTCACTATTTGGAAAGTTTTTCAACTTTAAGACTATTCGTCAGACTCAATATTTTCATGTTGCATTGTCAAGTTATTTTTTCTTTTTCAAGATTAAACTAGTTTAACCTGCTGAGGAAGTCGATGATATAGCAACTGTGGATTTTTTTTTAACAAGCCCACGTGCCTGAGCCTAAGGTGCTGCTGATAGTAATAGGTGGGTACATCCAGTGGGGTTCCTTTTTCTAAATTGGCACACCCCGAGAAAGAGGTAAACGAGGGGAAACCTGGCAGCTTCCTAACACTTTTCACCACCTGTCTGCTTGATTATTGCTCTGGTTCCTATTGCCGTTTTGGGTACATCCCTTATATGAGTTTTAATTAAGTTGGCGGATTGAATTAGCCACGATGATGTCATTGCTGTCTACCTAATTTCCTTACTTTTTTAAAGGTGAATTAAATGGTGCGTGGCAATCAAGACTATAGAAAGTGAAAACCGAACGAGGCCTTACAATTGTATTTTCGATAGATTATTTTTGCGCACGTGTACATTTATTGCTACATCCAGTACACAAGGCAAACTAAGGTCACTGACATAGAATTCCTGTTGAAAAAAATGTAGGTGACTACGAAAATTTGCAGGGAAAGTCGTCACGTGCGAAGGGTCTAGCTCCCTCTAAAATATTGTTTCTAGAACCGCGCCTGGTTGTAATGTTAAGAGCCAATTGGCCATTTTCATTCCTGGTTGATGAATAGAAATTAACAGCACAAATCAGGAGCTAAATTATCAGAGGAATTAGAATCAGAATGTGTTACTTTTGTTCATTCCGATTTTGATCCCTGATAGTGATACACGTGCGATCCGGCTAATATACATGCATCTGTAATGACAATGTCCAGAGAAGTTCTTTGAAGTTAGGGCTTTAAACGTTGCTGCAGGAAATGTTCGATTACACTCATTCTGTGTCCAATAATGGTGACAGGTTCGCCCTAAAGTGTGACCGAGTTTCCCCACTGCCAATCACTACATGTACATATACATGTACATACAGATGGCAAAAATCAACTGGGATTCAGTAAAATAAACTCCTCAAATCGTGAGCAATGAGTCACTTTTCAACATTCTCAGGATATGATTGCTGTATTCTTTTCACGTTTCAAATTTGTGTTGGGGGTTTGTTTGTTGTTGTTGTTGTTGTTGTTGTTTTTTAGGGAGGGGGGGGGTTACAGTAATGTTTCCTAGAGAAAGTCATAGGAATTGGAAAATTTGTCAATTTAACTTATTGTCCTGTTGGCTAATTTTCAGATTGACATGTTTTACAGATTTCTATATTAAGATTTAACATTATACATGTACATGTACATGTATATGTATATAAAAAAAGGAAATGAGGCTCCCAAGGCCTCAATGCAAGTGTTTCCAATAAAACTTTTCTGTTAAAAGTTCTCTTATGGGATCTCTTCAAAAGGGGTATACGTTGGGTTTTAAAGGTTATGCATCATTTGAGTCTGTACTTTTCTAAAAGTAGATGGTCTTTTTTTAGTATGGTATTTTATAGTAAATATTGTGACACTAATTTGTTTTGAAGTTTTGTGTTTAAAGATTCTCGAAAACCAAGAAAACAATGCTGCTCTTGCAGTCTAGTTTCTTGACTTCCTTCAGACAAAACAGAGCATTTTACAGACGTCAGGATAATTATCTGGCAAGGAAACTAGACTTGTTGGCTTGCAACCCACCCATGGATATGTAACCGTATTACATATACAATGTGGACTCAGTTTAATAAATTAGAGGCAGTGTTTGAAAATAGTCAGGTTTTCCAACGATGGCCGGACGGCAATCTTTAAAAATTAATACAAAATGCCACTTTCCTTGAAAACCACAGCACATTAGGTGCAGTGATATCACATGATGCTTGAGACTGTTATTCACTAACAGGCAAGTAAGGTATTTCATAATAATTCAGTAGTTGTTAGATTTTATTTTTTGTTTTGTTTTTGGTCTTGTTTTATTTCAATTTCTGTTTTAAATACTATTTAGGTTATATGCAGGGCCCTTTTGGAAAGCAGTTTTTAACTGATAAGGCCACCCTGGTTAAATAAAACAACAAATAAAATAAATAAATAGTTTAGTTTCTTTTTTGAAAGTTTGCAAATCGCTTACTCCCTTTAATGCCCCTTTTTAAAACACAACCTATCATCGTGCAGCCCTAAATTATAGGCTAATATTTCTGTTTCACGCAGTAATGTATTTTGAGTTGCAGTGTAATTATATGACGGTGTATCCCCAAAACAATTCGTTAAGGACGAACCCACACCAATTAGTGGCAGGATTGAAGGAAATTCAATTTTCAGTCCCTGAAATAGTCCCGCCTCTATAAATATCAACCAAGGAGGGAAAAGGTGAAGGGGAAAAAAACTTGGCAAGCCAGGTGATTCCTGCTGTTGCTTGGAGATACTGGAGGGTTTATGTATACCCCCGAGTGCCAGTAATAACTGAAACAATTATCTTGTGATGAGAGATGGCTTGACAGAGGACTGCCCTACCACTCACCAGCATCACCTAGCCCCTCCGCTGTCTGCGATTGCCAGGAGGAGGATTCCTGACGCCACTGGTTCATGATGGGGGGAGCGACCAGCGTCTTAAAAGAAAGAGAGAAGGGGGGGGGGGGTAGCTCTCCTCGTTTCATGGCTGTGATCTTTGTGGCAGAAATCAATTCGTGGTGGCAATTTAAATTTGACAGCAACATTTCTGGAATGGCTGATTTTGGTATTGTTTGGTTTTTAGGTTTATCGTTCAAGGAGAATCAGAGTTGTACTTTCTCTCGTGACGATAGGCAGGCCATACATGTACTGTCCGAGACGTTGAGTTCCCTCTGGTTCCTTTCAGATCCACACAAACTCACAAAAGAGATTTACCACATGGTCCTACCGCAAACAACTTTTGTGTGTGGTCGGTATGAATAATCTGGCCATGCATGGTCATCACTTCATAATTAAGTGTGATAATTTGATGACTGCTCTCAGAATGTCAATGAGTAATTAAATGCATTTGTATTTTGCTGGCTTCCCAGTTTGACCATTTATGGGCAAAATGCTAACTTATCAGTTTTCTGCATTCGGTGTGAGAGCTCATTGCATGCCATTCCTATCCCAAATGAACATAAAGTATGTGAGTTATCATATCATTTTTCGCTTGATATCCTGCTTCCATCTACCGCTCTCTCTTTTTCTCTCTCTACATGTATTCATACTTGTATTCTAGCTCTGAAGTGTACAAAAATCTAAAAGGTAGGATAGGCTACATATTTTGCAGATATCGAACACATTTACTACCGAAGTATTAAGAAATATCCTACTGTTTTTAAAGTAAATAATGCTATGGCTCTATAGGCATCCAGAAAAACGACTATGCTAGATATCCTGTAATTGTTCAGAACAATTAAAAAATATAAATTTAATTCACGATCGCCGAACAGCGATCGCGAAAAAAACAAGAACCGCAAAAACAACGGCCCGACGCCGGTTAAAAACAAACGCCGTTTTTCTTGCTTTTTTCTCGGCATCTATGATTGTAAACCTTTGGACAGGACAGTTAAATAATATTTACTTTGACAGTTAAATAATATTTACTATAAGATACAACCCTCCAAATCCACCCATTCCTGATAGTTCAAGCAATTACCAATGGTGTATCTTACCTTTAATGTGACACCATCAAATCAGGAAAGGAGAACAAGCAAATAAAACAGTTTGGGGACACAGCAGAAGGTAATGATGAGAAGGTAATGATGAGGAGTCGTGTTTGTTCTCATTCTGTGACAAAAGCACTTTATGATCTCCGAGTTCTTGACCCCAATCTTGTCTGTTGTTTAGCCTTGATACATGATGAAACGGGAGACGCAGCTAGCAAGTTTAAGGATTGGCAAATGGGAGTACCCACCCCCAGCTTTGTCCCCAGCCAGCGTGGAGCCTCTCTGGCTGCTTCATCTCATGGGGGAGTTGTGACGAGTGCTGGCCCGAGACCCGAGATGCAGAAATATGTCTTTCTTTTCTTTTCTTCTCATTTTTTTTTTTTTTAATATGGATCTCGAGCCTGTGCTGAACTGCTCTTCGAGAGCGCTCCTAATATTGAAGCCTTCCTGTTTAGGGACTTGTGGAGCTAAGGCCTGAAGTGGATTGCTTTTTTTTCCTTTGGATAGATTTTGTTCTTTAAATGCTGAACGTGTGGGACTTTGTATTTCTCTGCTCTGATGTGCATGTCTGCTGCAAGGTGATTAAGATAAATCTGCATATTTTCTGTGTATATATCGTTTTTGGACTTTGTTTTGTAGAAGGTGAATTATTGACAAAATAATTATAAAGTACTTTACAAATCAAATGTGCATCCTATTTGCAGTATTCATACTTTTTCATTAAAACGCCCCTTTTTATTTATTTTTTACACACTTTAAAGGGTTACTATTTGAATTCTCCTGAAACTAATTTGACAGTTTTGAGCAATGGCTACCAAAACGAGCGGTCGTTAATTGTCAAATTTGAGCTGATAAATAATTTAATCATTCAGTTCTGATCTTTTGTTCAACTTCTGTTTTGACGTGATTCTGTTTTGCCAACATTTCAGTAACTGACATTAGACAAGGGTAAAATTATGTTGTTGTTTTTGTTTCGGGTTTTTATTTTTTATTTATTTTTTTAAGAAAAAACCCCCATAAATATCAATTTACATCCAATTTAATCAAAATACGACTATAAATAGTTATTTTTCTGCCATATCCAGCTACTGTGAATCCTGTTTGTGACGGCCAGCAATAACAAACTTCTCCCCAAAAAAATTGCTTAGACAGAGTTAAATCAACATTCATAATTTATTTTGGACTGGGAGTACAGGAGAGACGTCCATATATTATACCAGGTGTGAATACAGTGACTATTCACGGCACACCGGCTGCCCCGCTTTTTTTTCTTCCCTCTCCGGTGCGAGTCCTTTGTCCCACCCGCCTGCCACGCTTATGACGTCAGGCCAGGCGCAAAGAGTGGAATGGAAGTACAGTGCTTTTGTCCTGCATGTTGACAATGTAAACGGATTGCTACAGTTTTGAAGCGATCCCATAAGGTGTACCTTTTCCCCCCAACTTATTAATGCTAGCCCAGTCCGAGTTTCTTTGTTCATTTGGTCAATTTCTGCTGTTGTCCCCCCTTTACCTTGGTGGGTTTATAAAAATACATTTTATTTTTGAAATTGGTCTATTTGCTTTTCTTTTTGGAAGGATCAGAAACTGAAAGACGTTGAAACGGGAAGGGGGGAGGATTGTAAGGATGACGCTTGTTTAGCGCTGTATCAAGTTTCTGAGAGGATAAATATTATGATGATTTTGTCCTTCAAATCAATCATCAAATTTACTTTACTAGAAAGTTGATGTCAATGACTCTTCCTGCCCTCATTCTGTCAATTGTTTTTATTTTGTATTTTTAAGCTGTTTATGTGTCATTTACTTAAAATCATCAAAAACAGGCATTTTCTGGCAGGTTGGGGTATACCTGTATTTAGAATTAAAGAATTAATGTAGGCACTTTTAAGTTCAGTTTATGTAAAGCTTAACTGAATTGTTATGTGGGTACTCTGTGTCTTTTAGTTCCAACAGGTCTCCAAATCCACGTACGAAATGGAAGCATACCCAGAGCTAGAGCCATACCTTCAACTGTTTGTATTCACAAATTTCAAATGTCTTTGTGGGCGGGGGGCAAACAAAAATAATAACTATATGCAGATTAATTATATAATTTACTGAACTTACTGAATTTTGGAATCGCAATTAAAATGGCTAACACCATGCACCAACTTACACTTTACAATTTACCTCAAATTTACCTCAAAAACAAAGAGAAAATATCGTTTTCATATATGAACATTTGAAGAGTTATTTTTTACTGCATAATATTGGTGTGTGGGGGAGAACTATTTGTGCGGGATATGTTATCCTTTGTTCCCAATACCATGCTATTGATTATGCTGTAGGTGTATACTATAGCCATATCAAAACTGTAATTAATCCCTGGGCTAGGAACAGGTGTTTCTGTCCTGTACACCTTTTAACTGATTAATATCAGCTTGAGATTACAACAAAGACATGAATATGAACTGCTGGATATAATTGGGCAATACAATGCTTGTACAAGCTTGCTTTTGTATTATTATTATTGTGTTTGAGTGAGGTTATTAGAAATGCATCTACCGTGGGGAGAGATAAGTTTCAGACCAATTACTTCCAAACATCTGGTCATCAGCCAGTTGTATTTGTTGACAGCTTTTTAGTTTTGTATTATGTATCTAGGGTTAATATTCCATCTCTATCTAGATCATTAAATGAATTGAGCAAGCGTTATCCAGTCTGTGGAAATTAGTTTGTGTGCGCCTGGAAAATACATGTACAGTTTACAAAAACCTTTGTTCGATCAACAACCAAAAAAAAAAAAGGACTGGCATCTGCGCAGGTAAAATGTAAATTGTGTGGTTAACGGGAGCCGCTTATCACTCAGTAAACAGATGAATTGCTGCATAATTGGGAAATATAGTTGATACAGTTGTACATATCAATGTTGTCGTACATGTATGGCATGTTGGCATGTCCATTAACTATACTTGAAATTAGAAGAAGAAAATGAAAACTGTTTATGATCAGGGGAAAGCTAGAGGTGAGCGGACGAGTTGTGAAAGAGGACATTCACTAGTGTATGCAACCAAGTTAGGTACGGACGATGTCACACTTGGTTTACACGTACGCTTTCTTACCGGAGCCAGTTCCGGATGACGGTTTTCTAGTCTCATAGAAAACACACGTGTTAACAAAGTGTAGCATCAGTAAATATGCCTGTTCCAATTTCTCCTCGCTAAATGTTTTAAAGGTTACTCGTACCAGGTATTTGCCGATTTCAATTTTTTTTAAGAACCCCGCCCCCCCTTGTATATGTTTGCCTGGACAGCTATTTTTTTTCTCCTCTTTTTATTGTCTGGAAATGAGAAGGGTTATACTCTCACCCACACAAAGGATTCTGTGGCAAGAGGAATGGGACTTTAAATGCTTATCTAGTTCTTTGTGTTATCCTGTGTATTGGGGTTACTCATGGGGACAGGAATCATTACCTTGAGAATGGTGACAATGATCCCAAAACACCTGGCATGCCTGGCAGGATTAAAAAAACCGCACTGTGTATTAGGAGTTAAAAGAGGAGGGGGGGAATCAGGAGGTGTTTCCGACCTCCATGAACAGAGACAGGTACAAAATGTTATAGGAAGTCACTGTTGTGTAGGCCTTTGTTACCTTTGTGAGCGCGTTTTATCACCTGAAGGGAGCTGCTGAATGGGTGACAAGTGGGGCTTGAGGTATTTCATTGATGAAACCTGGGTCTGTGTTTAAGTGATGGCACTTGTCAGATGAATCACCTGGATGCTATAGGTGTAGAAATTTGGGGCCTTGCGGGATGGAAAGGAGAGAGGTGATTCATTCTTGGTTTGTGAACGCACGCGTGGAAGCATGCACGGAGAAACGTGTAGGAATCTGTTCCCCTTACCTGTTAAATATGCTCAGCTATTTGGTAAGTTTACCTGCTCAAATTCATGTGTTCATATGCTTTTCCGTTCATATATAATCTTATTATCTTGCCAACAACCTGCACTATGTGTATATGTAAATACATTGTTTTAAACTGTTGCATATCAGATGGGCTATAATGAGAGATCGTTTTTGTACTAAATGTACAATTTTGAGAATTTCGCACGGCTCATCAAGTGTTTAAAGTTAAAAACATAATTGTGTGCACATTTTTGGTAAATTCAGAATTCATCTGTATACATCTGTCGTATTTGGTTGGCAGCATTGGAACTTTGAATCAAAAACAGTGAGTGCTGTGTTGACTATCGGACATTCTGGTTTTTTGTAATAATCTTGCAAGAAAATGTCTACTTTGTTATGAGAAACCAAACCTTCGGGCAAACAACAAACTGACATTATTAATAACCATCTGGATAATTGTTTTTTGGTGTACATATCATTTATATAACGAGTGTAGCAAAAACGCACATGTTCTTTTGTTGTAACGTGTACGGTAGTTCCAAATGTTGTCAGGTATGTCAATTTGATTGTCGAGTTTGGGAATTCCGAGTTTGTACTGTAAATCTGGCTGTCTGGTCCGGGAGATAAGCGTCCCCTAATGGTCCATTTGGAACGGTCAACATTTCTGGTGTATTCTCCACAATACTTTCTCTCCCTCTCTTCTCTCATCGGTCTCTCTTTCAATGCTGACAATGGATTTCACCTTGGGCCAGGATCATTTCCTCTTGGGTGCCTGAACATCTGTCCTTTGAAAACAAGGTTTATATTTGGTGATATGGAAAAACTGATAAACCAGTCACCGATGCTGTATAGGTGTATACAAAACTGTAAATGTTCTTAAATAATCGAATATGACAGAAAAATTGAGTTTTAGATAGCACTGTAAATGTAAGCTTTGAAGGTAAGATACATCATTGGTAATTTGCTTGAATTATCAAGAATGGGTTGATTTGGGGGTTGTGTTTTATAGTAAACATCGTTTAACTGACTTGTCGACAGTTTTATAATCATAGATGCTGAGAAAAGCAAGAAAAAACGACAATCGTTTTTAACTGGCGTCGGGCAGTGGTTCTTATGTTGTTCTCGGTTTTTTTTCCATAGTTAACATTGTAACATTGTTCTAAAAAAATATATACAATTTAATTATTTGGAACAATTACAGGATATCTAGCACAATCATTTTGCTAAATGCCTACAATCATTATTTACTTTCCAATAAGTAACATATTTCCTAATAATTTGGTAGTAAGATTTGTTGATATCTGCAAAATGGTGTGCATATACAAAATAACAATTACCTTCTTTTTTTCTGTGAACTTGTGTATTTGCATCGCGTCATTGTTAAAATCAACTATCACATTTTCAAAATGGCTGCCATTGCTTGTTATTCTATCTATATTTCTTCGCAGACCAAATCTGTGAAAAACCGATAGCCAAATATCTTTTTCATGACATACTGACTATGTGCTAATTTAATGCTGGTATCATCAAAGGCACAATTTCCCTAAATATCGTTATTTCCGGAATTTCTGCTCCACTAACGTCGATTATATTAAACAATAATGAATTATTTACATACATAGAATTCATCTTCCTGTTTGACTTTTTGTTAGATGAGGGCAACTTATTGTTCCAGGTCCTTATCCCTTTGTTACAAAAGCCATGTAGTAGAACCATTTCACACCACCACAAAAAACCATTATCATTATCATCAAACTAATCATAGCCCTGTAATACCCCTCTCCTTGTCCTAACACCCCCCCCCCCCCCCCCCCCTAACTCCTCATCACCTGCACCCTTGACACACACAATAGTGTACACACTCTGTACTACTACAGTACTACAGGCTCTTTACTGTCAGGTGTTGGGTAAGGCTTTAATCATGTTAATCATTCACTGTGGTATTGAGTCCAGCAATCTGAATAGCCAGCAAGCTGGCGGGCCCAGACACGCTGGCACCACACTGCAAGGTGTACCCTTTCTCTGGTAGATTAGTGGGCGAGGGAAGTGGGGCCTAGGCTGGGCTAGTGGGAACAGGTGTTGGGCTATACATGTACCCCAGCCCTGGCTTTATTGTTTTTCTGCAATGGTGTAATATAACTATCCGCATTGTACATGTGTACCAGTTTTGTTTGTCTGTAGATGCACATCTGCCAGGGGCCGAGTCAATAGTAAAAGAACATGTTCTTTTGAATGTGAAACAAACAATTCGCTTCTTGAATTATAATGATACGTTTACCCGGGTTAGTTTCTTTGTTGGTCACTCCTTAATGAAACTGGGTATTTCCTTACAAGCACTTTAATTTAGATTTCAACAAAAGCTCTAAAGATGGACGTTTTCATCCTTTACAATACATTTATTGCCATGACAAGTGTAGTTTAGGTTGAACGTGTTCCACGTCTAATATCTAATGGTTGATACCGGTATAACGTCTATATAATCATAATCAATGCACACAGACACTGATCTGCGGCCTAATACTTTACATAATTAATAGTTAATACGTTTTTTTTTAAATGCAATCAGCCAAACAGAGTGTCTTGAACTGAGAACCCCTCCAAATTAAAATAATTACCATACCAAACCAACAATCAATCTCCGATTAAGACCCTCGCCTATTAAATTAAGTGATTCCTCTGTCCGCACAATCAGAGTGGCCTGCACTTTAAAACTATCGCCGTCTCCAGTGCATTGGCTGTCAATGGCTTGTATATGCGCGCAATGTTGACTCTCCGTGGAAGCTGGCAAGTGTGAGCTTGTTTCCTTGTCCTACAAATTTCCAGTTGGATGCGCCCGCCAACATACCGCGGGGAGTCGCACTAATGCAATAACGGTTCCATTCCCGGGACCATCAGCGGACTAATGGCTTGAGAATTGCTAGGGAAATCAATGCGAGGATGACCTGATATGTTGTATCAATGTTGGCAAATTCACGGCCAGTTATTGCTGCAAGGCGTATAGGTCTACATTGCAAGACTTTTTTTATTGGGAGGGGAGGGGAGGGGAGTGGCAGGGAAGTAGGTTTTAAAAAAAAATACATTATTTTCATTCAATCAAGCTGATTATTAAAAAGTTTAGTTTTACTGTGAACTAAAAACCGCTTCAGTCTCAAACTCCCAATTTTGTCAGGGACCTAAATCCTAAGTTTGTAAATGTTGTGCTCCAAAATACCTTGAGAGATTTTTTTTTTCTCCAAAGATCTTTGATTTGGGCAATGGTTAATCAATCCCCGAAATCACTCCAGTCCAGACAAACAAAAACAACAACAAAAACATGCTGGGTGTAAGGCATTTTATTATACATGCTTGAGAAGTAGGCTTTACAAAAAAATTGTTATGCAGGGAAGTCCAATTTTCTCTGTACAATTACAATAAATGCTAACCTCAAAGAAAAACAACAACAAATCTTCCCAAAGTAAAAACAAACAAGCAAACAAATAAAAACAAAAAAAGGGAAAACAACTTCTGAAACAACCAAACTAGTTCAGAATGTGTTTATTTAAGTATAATACAGTTCAGCTCAAACTGGTTTCCACGACGCATCTTCAAACCGAATTTCATTTAAAATACAGACTCGGAGTATTAAAAGAAAATATTACAGCAATAATGAAATAATTCAAAATCAAATATGTTTTTTGTTTACTCTCAGGCGAAGTTGACGAGGACCTGGCAAGCTCCTGCAGCCCAGATGAACTGAGCGACCACACCGATGAAAGCCCCTCCCCCCTCAGCCACTCCAATTACCACGGCAACAGTGATGGCATAGAGAGCGACACTGGGGATCAAAGCTTTAGTGAAGACGAGCAGGACATCCGGGTGGAGAGGGTGGAGCGACGCAGCCCGCTGGGGAAGTTGGGCAAGGACCCGGATAGCAGAGTAAATCTGGAAGAGTACCTGAACCGCAGCGATACAGCAGTGATCTATCCTGAGCCAGTAGACGACATCGACAATGATAGTAATGGTGCGCACCAATTCATTTTACCCCTCATTCCATGGAGAGTTTGGTCATAACTGTTGTGATCACACATCCTATGATCACTCATCCTATTGTTTGCAGCCCTGTGGAGACATTACATTGTTCTCCCTTTGTCCCTGCACTTAAGCATACCCCCATATACTTTGTACACAACATTCTTTGTGGAGACAACCTAACTGATTGAATTGCCTAGTGGAGACCTATTCAGTCCCTTCGTCTCTATTGCGTTAATGCATGTCTTAAAGTGTTGCCATTTAACAAAACAAAAAAGGTGGGGGGTTCCTGTGTAACATCACAAGATTGGAAATGGATATGACAACACAGTCCAGGTAGGAACACATCTAGTGAATTGGTTAATGTGGTTGTATATATTGTATTATTGAACTCTTTTTTTTCACAGGTGGTACTGACAGTGAAGATGGCAAGCCAGTAGACTGCCCCTATTGTGACCGTTCCTACAAACGCATCACATCTCTGAAGGAGCACATCAAGTACCGCCACGAGAAGACAATCAGCAACTTCTCCTGCCCCGAGTGCAACTACTGCTTTGCCTACAAATCGCAACTCGAGCGGCACATGGCCACGCACATGCCAGGCCGAAACCAGGTCTGTGACATTTGCAACAAAGCCTTTGTGAATATCTACCGACTCCAGCGCCACATGTTGACCCACTCAACAGGCAATCGCAAGTTCAAGTGTGGCGAGTGCGGGAAGGCTTTCAAGTACAAGCATCACCTAAAGGAGCACCTGCGTATCCACAGTGGGGAAAAGCCATACGAGTGTCCCATCTGCAGGAAGCGTTTCTCCCATTCAGGTTCTTACAGCTCTCACATCAGCAGCAAGAAGTGTTCTCCCATGAAGGAGAACCCAGTGATGGTCTCTCACATGCCAGCTCCTGTGAAAGTGATGAATGGGAGCTTGTCTCCCATTCCCCAGCACCCCATAACCAACACCACAGCAGTTGATGAGGGCCCTGAATCTGCACCAACAGACAACAAGATGCCTTCTTACATGACCCAGCTACACATTAAGATCCCTGGCTCAGACAGCATGAAGGAGGTTCAAAAGTCAGATGATTCCAGCACTGATCAACAGACAACTCCACCAAATGATGCTGTCAAAGAAGTGCTGCAGATTGTTAATGCGACTGTCAGTAAATTAAAGATGCAGGGACAGAACACTGACATTTCTAAACTGACCAAAGTGTCCAAAGCAGCAAGTGCTCCTGCTTCATCCCCTGCTCAAGTCCAGGCACCCCTTTCCGCACCTCTTTCTGCACCCATTCCTGCACCCCTTCCTACCCAAGCTGCTCCTCTTGTGACACCAACCGCTCCTCTCCCATCACCTCCAGTGCCCCCTTCACCTGCGGTGCCCCCTTCACCCACTCAGCAATCTCAACAAATTCTGAGCCCGACCCCATCAACATCTTCATCACAAAGTTCCCCGATGTTACCAACTCCTGAAAAAGTGGTACTACCTGAAATTTCTAAGGAAAGGCTGACCTCAAGTAACCCTGTCCTGCTTCCGGTCAATGGGGCCAAACCAAACAAAATCTACAGCATTGTTGATTACACCCTTCGCAAAGTCCACGAGGCACAGGCAATTAACAAGTGTTTAGAATCTCAGCGGGGATATGGATGCATACCTTACCTGGACAACAAAGGTACGGGCTGCAAGTATTGCGGCCGGGAATTTGAAAGTCCTATTGAACTCCACCAGCACGAGAGGTACTTGTGTGAATTAAATGAAGATGTCCAGAAGGTCAAAGGTTACAATAACTCAAACCTGACCAAGTATTATGAGTACCAACGTGAGGTCCTTGCTAGTATGGATCGTGCACGGGAGCGCAGACCCTCTACAGACTCCGAAATGAACGACACTGTCAGCAATAATATGAGTGAGACTGAAAGCCTAGCCTCCCCTCTCACATTAGTCCACAGCCCCAAGGAGTGCAATGGCAATCTTCTCTCCCATTCACAGGAAAACGACAACTCAAAATCCAGTGAAATCTACCAAAATGACCTGAACCAGATATCTGAGGCTCAGGAACATGCACTGCGGGCATTTTATGCCATGCAGGCCCAACCGTCTGAAGATGGACTTGAGAAAATCTCTCTGGCATTGAATCTTAAGCCTTCCGTTGTTGAGACATGGTTTAAACGGACACGTAAGCTTGAAGAGGAAGGATGTGATCCTTCTCTAAAGAGCTTGGGTCTCATGAAGACAAACTGCATCAATAATAACCTGCTGCGTACCCAGTCACCACATAAACAAATCAACGGTTATGCTGAAGTCAGCGAGACAACCTCAAATAGCAGTCGCTCGATAGTGGCAACACCTGAGAGGAGGTACAGTCCAAGAGCTGCCTCATCACCCAGGAGTATCAGCACAGTGGAATCCCACCCCTATGACAGGTTAGAGCAACTGGAGTTGTCCCGGAGGCAAAACGGCCTCAAGAATCTTAGCCTGAGAGATCGGGAGGAGCATTCCAACTGCAATTCTCCAGCTACTGTGTCTTCCAGGCCCTCACCCAGACAGGCTATAGATGAGGCTCCACTAGACCTCTCTTTACCCAAGCACAGGAGTGTAAACATCCCATTGTCTTCCATGTCTCCAAAGTTGGTGTACGGTTACAACTATCCCCCTCTTTACACAACAGCAGGCAGTTACAGCATCTTCCCGTCTTACAATCCAGATGGATCGCGTGCGAATTTTTGCTTGGAGAACACACTGAAAGCGCACTCCCACTGTCCCAATGGCAATGTAGTATTGAAGAGACCCTACACTGAGCGTTACGTTGCCTATGTTCCGATGCCAAATCGGTACCCTCCCAAGAGGATGAAGTATCCAGAAGGGATGGAGTTTGTCAATGGAGCCTCCTACCCAACAAGTCCCCTGGCAGAGGCGTACGCATCATCCATGATGAAGGTTGCCTATCCTCCAATCGCTCCGCTGCAGGTGGAGACTGCACAGCCACATACTTATCGACATAACATGGTCAGCAGTAATGGAATGCACAATAATGGTAGGTGAAATGTCACCAGATAAAACATTTGTAATGTAACGATTATACCTTAAAAATGTTCTCCGAAAAGAGGTCCTCAAACTGGTACCCTTTTTTTATTATGTGGTTTTTCAAACAAATAACATAAAAAAGAAAAACAAAAAGATAACAGATAAAAAGTGCTAATAGTCTGCCACATGAAATAACAATGCAAAATGGTGATTTCTAGGCGACTTTCCCCGATTTCGTCATTGATATTAAAGGATAGCTGCAAAAAATTTAGTTGATGATGATTAAATAAGAAGTCTTTTAATTGGCAGGCATCAGTGATCTTGCAATGGCAGTGGAGGATTCTCTTGGGGAGCTATCGCCAAACCGGGACCGTAGACGAAGGGACCGCACCCTCCGGACATCGGCTGGACTCTACTCTTGCACCCAGTGCCCTAAGACGTTCCAGAAGCACAGCTCCCTGCTCAGACATGTGTACGAGCACTCAGGTGAGCCAAAAAGTCAGTCATCAATTTGCTTTTTCTTTTCTTTTATTTTAATGCATCAATAATGGCAGGGCCTACTACAGCCGTATTCATATTTCATGGATGTGTGATAGCAAAGCAGATTTGCTATGGGGTTGTAAATTTTGATGGTATCAAATTCGCTTTGCTCTCATACAAATGTGAACTGTGCATGGTTTTACAAAAGGAGTTACCATTTTTTCTTTTTGACGATAAATAATTGCAAGAGAAGAAACTGTGTTCCATGATTAAAAATCTACACAAAATTAAACAAAATTTTAAAATCCTAACACCTTCTAATAAGAGAAGTGTAAGAGATATTTTTAATACATATATTGTATCCGAAATGATTTTGTTTTAAAGAAAAATGGTAACTTCCTTTTAGGCCCTTGTATTAATAGTCAACCTTTTTGCGAAATACCTGACCTAGTGTCAGTCATAAACAAAACGGTTGGCTATGGCTCTTTAACAGCCTTTTATGTTCTGTTTGCATGTCATTGTAAAAGAAGAAGTAATGGTTTGGATGTTGCATGTTTCCAACCATTTTGAAACCTCTGTTGTTAATTGGAACTGACACCTGTTTTGTACTTTCTTGATTGTTGAGCCTGTACTTTTCAGCTGCTTTTTCCCTAAGCCATCTCTGCCAATTTGATAGGGGGAAGTTGACTTGCATCATAATCATACTTTGCAGTTGGAATCACTCTTCGCGCCTACCTTCCAACAGATGTTCAATAATTCTATTCAGATGGTTGTGCGTGTGACACTGACCATGTCTTCATTTTTGTGGATACAGATACGAGTACTTATCAAAGTCAGTCAGCCCAAGGCCACGTCATACAATATAAACTCTAGCCCATTTAAATACTTCGTGGCCTCAATTTTCTAATGCGGGGCCCTTTTTATAATCTAAGAATCTTAGTCTATTACTATGAAGCTGTATTAGGGGCATGATGCGAAAATTATCTCTCCCTTCGGCTAACTCGTCCGACTTATGAATTGTAACTTGTACGTACGACTTATATCTTTTACGTACAACTTATTATTTGTAACTCGTACGTCAACTTATATAAAAAGATAATAAAGGAAAACTATAATACCGAGACAGTGTGTTGGAAGTTGGAAATAAAGCTTGAATATTGCACTTGAAATGTTAAATTGCACTTGAATATTTACTGTGTTAAATAAGTATCAGTCATCGTTTTGTGCTATAAATACTCCTACGACGCGTCACTTGACAATGTGTTTCGTGAAATAGATTTGAGGACGCGTCGCAGCTGCGACTCATCGTAGGAATACGGCATGTCGCAGCGCTGCGATGCGTCATAAGTTGCGATAAGTTTTATGAAATCGGGTGCAGCAGATAAAACCAAATTCTTATGTTTTGTGACTCTGTTTCTGGAAAATTGGCTACAATTTTGCTGGTTGAAAGACCTATTACACAGTACTGTGCATTTGTGCTTACTAAAGGTAGTATACACCATTTGCAGATATCGAAAAAATTTACTACCGAATTATTAAGAAATATCTTACTTATTTAAAAGTAAATAATGATTGTAGGCATCCAGCAAAATGAGGGCCCTAGATATCCTGTAATTGTTCCCAAAAATTGAATTGTATAAACCAAAATTCATTCTCGCCGTCCGGCGAGCGCAAAAAAAACAAAGATAACATAAGAATAACTGCTCGACGCCGGTGGAAAACAAACGCTGTTTTTCATGCTTTTCTCAGCATCCATGAATGTAAAAATTCGGACAGGTCAGTTAAACGATATTTACTATAAAATACAACCCCCCAAATCCACCCATTCCTGATAATTCTACAAATTACCAATGGTGTATACTACCTTTAACTAATAATGACTAGTAAACGGGGGCCAATTTCATAGAGCTGCTAAGCACAACAATTTGCTTAGCACAAAAAAATCTTGCTCATTAAAAACAGGTTAACAGCCAAAATTCTATGTGTTTTTAATGCTAAGCAAAAAAGCAGCTGATTATCAATCAAACCAATAAAAATCACTTGAAAATTTGGTCTGTAACCTTTTTTGCCCAGTAAAAATGTTTATGCTAAGCAAATTTGTGTGCTTAGCAGCTCTATGAAATTGGCCCCAGTTCTGAATCCTCCAATTTTGATATGATTTTACAAACACCCTAGTGAAATAGTGTAAAGTATTCACTCATGTGGGATGTATTCATTTTTCTCTCATGCTGGTTGCAGGTAAACGACCTCATGAGTGCAAGGAGTGCGGCAAAGCCTTCAAGCACAAGCACCACCTGATGGAGCACACCCGTCTGCACAGCGGAGAGAAGCCCTACCAGTGCGACAAGTGCCTTAAGAAGTTCTCCCACTCGGGCTCCTACAGCCAGCACATGAACCACCGCTACAGCTACTGCCGCAAGGAGGACAATCTGGGCCGAGGTATGGGTAAAGGAACCCCCGAGGAAGACGAAGAAGACATGATGATGGAGACCGGGGAGACAGACAGGTGCGACAAGCAGAACGAGATGAGGTACCACGAGGATATCATCCCTGCCTCGCCCCTTGACTGAGTGGTTTAATTACACAAACACTGTACCTCACAGAGCATGCGCAGTAGGTAAACAAAGTACATACACTGGTACTAGAGTAACCAGTGACTTCCACCGTCAATATTCTAGCGATTATTTGTGACAAAGCATGTCCACCATATGATGATGTGAAATGCAACTTTTACTTTAGGTCCATGTTGTTGTTTTTTATTTAGTTGTTATACATACTATATCGTGTGCTACAAGTAACAGAGTTTATTTTCGGAAAAATCTTCACAGGGGTGTACATTTTTCTACCATAGTTTCCTGAACTTGATTGTATCACAAATTGGCTTGATTCTTTAAATAGTAGAACTGTGTATTAGTCCTAATGTGTATTATTTCTCTCCGGCAATGTGCATGATTTCCTGTGCAAACCTAAAGACTACAAAACAAAAACAAACAAACACAATTTCCATCTGCAGAACCCAATTAGAGAGGTTTACCTAGAGTAAACCTTTGATGTCGGTGCAGGGAAAATGTGTATGAAACACAAACTAAAACAAATGCCGGCCATATTTTCTTGCCCGGATTAATGAAAGCAGAACTAAACAGTAATTTGTATTTTATTTAAGAAGTGTGCTATGTACACCTTGGCATATATGATAAATTAATGTGTGCTATGTGAAATGGTGTGAAGACAATTGTGCTGCTTTTGGGATTGTGTAGAATTTATATAGCATTTTTACAACTTGGTGTATACAAGTTGATTTGACAAACAGTTCGTATTGTCCTTTTCCAAGCTTTATTTGCTACAAGATATTTTTTTTTAAATCTTAAAGGAAAAAAACAAGGTCTACTGATGTGTACTTACATTGTACTTCAATGAGAGGAAGTCTGTAGTTGGAGACACTTGTTTCCACCTACAAGCAGAATAAGAACAAAAGTTCACTGTTTGTAAGACATTTGTAAGACAGTGACGATTTTTTTCTTGAATTATCATGCGTGTGCACAAAGCTGCTGAGAACAAATTCCTAAAAATAACACTCACTGGTAGAACTGTTGATTCCTAAATCCGCTCTTGACATTTGATCCCTTCATGCAACGGATGGGGATAATCATTTGGTTTCCTGGCGCGGGATCACGGATGAAACCTTCAATCAGGCTTTGTCACGAGATGCCAGTTCCAGAAAGCTGCCCCCTTGTGTGAAGTTTGGATGTGGGGGGAGGGGGGGTTGAGGGGAGGGGGGTTACCACGTATGGGTGCCAAGGCTTCATCGGTTAGGTGGCACAGTTGTTCGTCCTGTAAAGAGGAATTGCATGAATAACTGTTTAGAAAATCAAAGACAATTCTCAGCACTTGTTAAATGAGTAAAAATCTCTGAATGTTTCAACCGATCAACTAATCACAATGTTAGTGGATTAAAACCATCTAGGCTGTGTAAACACTTATAGGAAGCAGTGTATTTATAACATCATTTGAAGGAATATATATTCTAGACATCCAATGAATAGAATAAAACCTTTCCACTTCACTTGACCTGCTCGGTCTCATGCAATTATGTCTACCTAATAACTTAATCTACAAAATTTAAACTGTCTGAATAACTGCATTCCGTGCAGTGCCGCCTTAATTGTCCTAACACTAGGGTAAGTCGGGGGATGAGCCGTGTCGAGCATACAGTAACACATGCTGACAGGTACTTTTTCATCCGCGTTTGGCAAGTGTTTGTTGTAGGAAACTGGGGAGGATATATGGAACTTCCCCCTCACCGTATCAACTTGATTAACGTATCGCTTCTCTCAAAGTGCAGCCATTGCGGTCTGTGCACTATTAGGGCTTACCTGGTCTTAACTGAAACTGACCGAGGATGAAATTTCTTCGACAAGTCTTCCTCCAAGAAAAATAGAAATTTGTAAGTCGTGAGGAAATGGAGGAATTATCATTATCCACACGGAAGACTTGTTTGATTAGTACTTTGTCAGAAAGTGACAAAAATGGGGGACTAATTTCATCTAAGAATACCGTGTCATACAGCAAATCACGGCACGTCTAAAATAACATTTTGGAAATATTTATAGCAGGGTAGTTAAGAATACTTTGATATGAGAGGAAATTAGTTTGATGTATGTACAATGTATGTTACAGAGAAAGGGGGGTGGTGACACCCCACCCCACTTCATACTTTCTTTTCGTCAGTTGCCACAGCCTTTGGCCATTTGGGTAGCTATGAGTCTCTATGGGCAAGGTTCTCCCAGTATCACAGAGGAATGGGCGAGTGGGGGAAATTGCACACACATTAGCACTTCCACTGGGGCCCGGGGATAGGAAACAGGGGATGTGTCTGGTTTGATTTGCCTGTTCTACTTCCATCCCAGTGACCTTGGAACAATTAACATGATTCGACAAGGGAATGACTTTGACACTTTGGGGGAACTGCGGACAAAGACCACATGTAGTTCAGTGGAAAGTACAAGTGACTTATAAATATAATGCCTCACAGAATAATGAGATTTTCATAAAGGTTGTATTTAGTTTGCAAATTCTAAATCGATTCAATGGGTGCGTAAACTGCACGTTTCAGCTGAACTGTCCATAGGTAACAGGTTCGTAGCTGTGTTGTTATAATCTTTGTGAGACAAATGTTTTGCTTGAAAATATTTATTTAACTCTCTGCTGTTAACAGAGATTACTATATAGTTTTATGGTGGGGTTTAGTTTGAAAATGGTGGAGGAGGTTTCTGAGATTCTTCTGCTACCTTTTTTAGTGTGCTATGTCCACATAGAACAAGTTTATTTTATATAGGTTATTATAGGAGCACTAAGTCCTGAAATCCCTGCAAATGTCATGTTTTAGATTTTTTACTTCTATTTCAAACATATGGTTAAAAGAAAGCCAACCTAATGTCTTACCGTTCCCAAGAAAAGACGAGAGAAAAAAACCCACATTGTTTACGTTTGTCGCGGCGGACATTTGGCGGTATTCGTATGTACGCATTTTCAGCCGTCATGAAATTCTGGGCTCTGTATCTCGTATTTATTTGGTGCAGTGACAGACTGGTGCTGCAAACTGCGTATTGAATACACGACCGATGTCACGCTGGTAATTGAGGTTCCATGTCACTGTAGTAAGTGTCTGCATCGCCGCAGCTACGTACGTTGTTATGGAATCGCAACTACACCAAAACAGCTCGAGTTTTGGGGGCTAGAAAAGTGACCCCAGAAACTCGTACAAAAACGTCCAGTTTGTAAAGCCCAATTGCGTTTTGTAGCCCAGTTGGGCGATTCCAGGTCATAGTGCGCCTTTAAAGCTGTGAAACTGTTTTTAAATATTAAAAGGAAGAGTATTTTAACTGAAATTCTACAGCAATTCGTCTATCAGGGTTGCAAGGTACAGTACGCTGCTAGTGAAGACAATTCGGTGCTTTACCTTAAAAGTATTTTAACAAACTACAGCCATGTGTAACAAGTAGACAACATTATTTATGCTTGGTATTGAGTATAATTGTTCTCGAATATTTATTCCAACAGTATTTGTAAATTTCATGAAAATCTTAACAACAATGTTGGATTTAGTTTTAGATACTTTGTACATTAAGACAGTGTACAAACCATAGGGGTCAACTGCAAAGTAGGCCAAGTAGTCGCATACATACATGTATGGTCTTGGACAAACTATGTAAAAACATTGCACAATGGTACATAACTTGCATGGCTTTACATTAGATTATAATTACTTTGTTCAAAGATTAACAGAACTTTGTATGTAAGAAAGGATAAACAAAATTATTTAGAACTTCAAACTCAACCAGATCCCATACAAGTACCATTCTTGGTTTAAAATGACTTCATCAAATTAGATCTTCCAAACTTTGAATTAGTACTAAGTAATGGGAAGGACTGTATTTTTTAAAACAAAAATTGTAAAGAAAATGTACATATTTTGAGATTGTTAAGATTTAAACCTTCCAAAAACAGCATGTTTTAAAACTGTATATTTTTCACCAAGGTTATTTTGATTCAAAAAACTTGAAGATGATTGGAAATGAAGATTTCTTCCTGTGTTTGCAATTGTGTTTCCAGTAATAGAGTTGAAGAACAAATTCCCTCAGTTAGTATATAAAAGGAAAATGATATACTAAAAGTAATATTGTTTCAGCAGCTGTAAATTTTAATGCTTAAGCTTATTTGGCTCTAAATGGATTCCCCATTTGATTTGTATTGTGCATTTGCTTCAAGTCAACTGGACCATCGTCTTTCTGTATTATTTTGTTTGAAGTGTCTGTTCCCAAATATATATTTCTTAAGTGTTTATTTAAATCCTCTGAAGTACCTACACAATATCATCCCAATTAAGATGGACAGAAACCATTGTCAAGGCATTTTCTTTGCAGGGTTTGCTGTACAACCAAACATGTTAGATGTTATTCATCAATTTGCTGTAACCAAATGGGTCAATAACAGGGTATAGTTTGAAAATGTACTTCACAAGGGTAGTTACCCATATTGCCATTTCATTTTGTCTTTACCATAAAGTATAGAAAATGGAATATTCAGATTTTCAACTACCAAAATACCATATATTTTATGAATCGTATGTGTGCTACATGTATAATAAATCACTGGTAGTGGTTGAAAATGCTCATGTTATATTAGCATTGGCTTTAATGTCAGGGTTTTACAAAAGCGACATTTTCATATTTCTGTTAGGTTACATTTCGACTAAACTTAATACATTTCCCAATAGAACAATCGTTCAGGGGATATTGTTGCACTGCGATGTGTGCTAACTATTGACAAATCTTGCCATCAAAACAAGTACGCACATAATTCTGTTCCAAAATTGGTTCAAAATGTATTTATTTAGTTTTAGGTTTGTTTTTTCGTTTCAGTGTGCTATTTGGTTGAAAGTAAAATTTAAAGTTCAGGTGTGCCACAAACATAAGCCATTGATGTTTTATAAAGAAAAGAAATGCTTGCATGCTTATTAACCTCTGACCTATTATTTATTGTAACCAGTGGGGTTTAAAAATCACCCAAGAAAACCTGTGTATTTATTCCTTGTAACTGTACTATTTATTTTGAAGGCAATGATGGTAGCCATTGTAAATGACGTAGGCAAGACAAATGGTGGATCACGTTCTTAAGTAATGAGAATTACTCTGTATTTATGTACTCTTGTTAACTTTTTTCTGTCTTCTTGATTTGATGCAATAAATTGTTTCAAGATGAAAGACTTTAAAAAAATGAAAAGTAGCAGTTGTGTACTGATTTTGTGTTAAATTTGTTAAACTTTATAACAAAGTTCCACAAAGTTTTAATTTCTCAAATGTACAACTGCAATAAGGCCTCAGTAATTTTTCTCTCTTTTTCACATTAACCCTAACCCTCTAGGCTCTCGCACTAGAAATCATACCAAACCTAACAAACTTCAACAATTGCACACAAGTTCAGTAATTATTGGTACTGAACCTACATTGTAACTACTAAACCTGCCAAACTCCAACTGTTGAGGTTTTATTGACTTGGTACAGAAGGATCTATGCCAATCTACCTTAAACCTCACATAATTCAACAGGGTCTCCCTACCCTGGGCCTTATGTACTGGGTCAAACAAAGTCTAACATTTTCGGAAGTAGGGGGTCATTCGGTGTTATTTATAATTCTGGAAGCAGAGAGCCTATTTTTAGCAAACAAAATAACATTAGAGAAAAAGAAAAGAAAAATCTTTATCAAAAAAAATGAAATATTATCAATATCATGTTACATGTACTAGCTAGAACAATTTGTTGGGGGTGATTTGGAAATAACGATTTTGGTAAATTAATGATTTTTGTTACTGTCAATGTTAATGTTATTTACTGTTTTGTTATTGATACACTTATTGATATGTTTTGTACTCGTAGAGCTTGTTAACTTTTGAGGGCGATATTGCACAAATAAAGCACAGACAGTATTATTAGCCCTAGTCTAGAGTAGACTCTGTGCGGGGCCATAGACTAGGGCTAAGATAGTGCCAGCCAGTGCCATAGCATACTTACTGTCACCGCCACATACATTTTTTTGTGTACAGTGCCACTGCCAGTGCCACTGTCAGTGCCAGTGCGTTGGTGTGCCAAATATTCTATTAGGCCCTACATCATAAGTGACAAACTCACTTGCCATTCCACAGTTATTGAATTCAATACTCACCTTGGAGTACGACACTGCTCATTGACAAAAACAATCAAAAACGTTTCCACTCGTACTCGCGACTCGCCACGCCAGCTGCATCATATCGCGCGCGCGTATATCGTCTGCTAGCTATTTTGGCAAGTCGAAAAAGTTTAGTGCGCCCTCAACCCTTTTTACGTGTTTTGGTCGGAACAGGTACGTCACTACACCCACGATCGAAAACGCTCAACCAATAACCACAGCCGAAACATTTAACGTTTTCATTGATTAAACACAACTTACACAAGAGTCTAATTAATATGCTCCATCATGATAAAATGTCTATTTACGTAGTTTTTGAGAAATTAAAGGATATCTGCTGGCAACATACTGTATTTATAGCTACTAGGCGGTCACCCGGGGTTTGTCGGTTCTCGGGTTTGTAGCTACTTCCCTGGATGGATTTTTTTCCAAGTTCGACTCGCATTCGGGCTTCCCGTCCCCGAGTTTAAGCCCGATCGGACAAACTGTGAAAATTCGACCCTTAGATGACCTTTGACCCGACAAACGCTTTTTTTTTCAAGTTCGACTCGCATTCGGGCTTCCCGTCCCCGAGTTGAAGCCCGATCGGACAAACTTTGAAAATTCGACCCTTAGATGACCTTTGACCCGACAAACGTTTTTTTTTCCAACTTCGACTCGCATTCGGGCTTCCCGTCCCCGAGTTTAAGCCCGATCGGACCAACTTTGAAAATTCGACCCTTAGATGACCTTTGACCCGACAAACGTTTTTTTTTCCAACTTCGACTCGCATTCGGGCTTCCCGTCCCCGAGTTTAAGCCCGATCGGACCAACTTCAAAAAGTTGACCCCTAGATGACCTTTGACCCGACAAACGCTTTTTTTTCCACGCTCAACTTGCATTCGGGCTTCCCGTCCCCGAGTTTAAGCCCGATAGGACAAACTTTGAAAATTCGACCCTTAGACGACCTTTGACCCCGGAAGACCCGAAAAACGCTAACCCGTTTTATTTTTGCCACGCTCACCTCGCATCGAGCATTGCGATCACCGAGTTTAAGCACGATCCGACCAACTTCAAAAAGGTGACCCCTAGATGACCTTTGACCTCGTACGCTCTAGCGAATGCAAACTGGTTCTTGCGGGGACCGAGCCGGACCCACCCACCGAGTTTGAACGCCGCACGACCCCGGGAAGGGGACGAAAAAGCGCGCACAGACAGACACACAGACAGACAGACAGAGAGTATAGGACAAACTTTGAAAATTCGACCCTTAGACGACCTTTGACCCCGGAAGACCCGAAAAACGCTAACCCGTTTTATTTTTGCCACGCTCACCTCGCATCGAGCATTGCGATCACCGAGTTTAAGCACGATCCGACCAACTTCAAAAAGGTGACCCCTAGATGACCTTTGACCTCGTACGCTCTAGCGAATGCAAACTGGTTCTTGCGGGGACCGAGCCGGACCCACCCACCGAGTTTGAACGCCGCACGACCCCGGGAAGGGGACGAAAAAGCGCGCACAGACAGACACACAGACAGACAGACAGAGAGTAGCGTATTATTATATAGATAGTCGAAACGTGACAGGCATCATATCTCTGAGGCAACGCATGGGTTGGTCAGCTTTGCTGCCCAACATCATATAAAGCCCTGTTCGCACTGGACTTAAAATGATAAAACGTCCCTAGACGATGGGTCCTTTACCCATTTTAAGTCCAGTGCGGACAGCCCAGGACGTTTTCCTCTCCGGTACTTCTCCCGAGTCCAGTGGGTACTTCTACCGGCCAACTGCTGCCCGGGAAAACGTCCCTGGTCGCTTTTCCCTAGACGATAAGTCCAATGCGAACAGCGCGACTCGGTAAAAGCGTCCCAGGAAAACGTTAATCCGGCCCCCCAGTGCAAGGTCACGCTAAACAAGACACTGCGCATGCGCTCTTTTCGGCTACTTTTCCCACGGTCTCGGTAAAATTTTCCTGTGTCGAAAGTCCAAGTGCGAACAGTGGTCAAATTTGACCATTTTTATTTGACCATCGTCTCAGTAAAACCTTCCCAAAAAAAAGTCCAGTGCGAACACGGCTTTAAGAAGCGTTCACAGTTATTTTAGCAAGTCATTTGAAACTCAAACAATATTGTGCAAAATTGACCTATCGCGGTAGAATCGCGTTAACGCAGCTTTTGAAATATTGGTCAATCACAAGTCATGACTTACAAATCGACGCAGAACGCGCGAAATCTGAAACAATAAAAACACATTACCGCATAATAATAGGGTTGTCCATGGGCGCGTATGGCTACGCGAGTGTCAGGTCAGTTAATGTATACATGGCGCGTCAATACGCGCAGAGGTATAAGATCTTGCAGGAATAATGGACACCATTGTTGCGTATTGGAAAATTTGAAACGCGCACGTGTTTAAGGCAACGCGAAATGTTTACACAAACAAAACATATTATCAGACTGTTTCCAGATACCATTCACACGTTAGCACATCGAGGAAGAGAAGTTTGCGAATTTCAATTCTGTTATAAAGCCTGAAAAATATTGACTTTACGCTCAATTCACTGCGCGTGTGTACGTGTACGACCGACCGTAAATTAAAGATGGGATGTAACAAATCGAAGGTCCGCGTGGGACCGGCAGACATTGGCTCAGGGATGAACCAAAAGACCGCATTCTGCCTGCAGAACATGTGGAGACGCTTTGGTGGAGCCAACAAGGTGGGACGTCAGACAATATTAATGTTAATCCCAAGAGTTAAACCTACGCTGATACGGCACACAAATATAATCAGTCGTTTATGTATATCGCTTGTACTTCCTTCGTGTATGGGGACGATTCACTCGAGTGTAATTATAGGAAAGGAAGGGGAGGTTGACTGAATTTGACTGGAGACTACATTTAGAATGCGTGTGTCATTTTTAAATACAGCCAGATTCTTCAAAACTTTTTTAAGGTTTACGAGTTGTTTCGTTCATAGGTAAAACTTGACGGCTAATGATGTCTCGCATTTTGAGATCAAATTAAAAAAGTCTTATTAATTTCGGACATTGCCTGTATAAAACTTACTGCTTTGGTAAAGGTATAGCATCCCTGAAAAAAAACCTGTTAAAAAAATATTTTATCTCAATACAGCACGCAGTTAATGCAGTTAATTTTTAGGAAGAGAACAGTTTACTGAAATTAAAAAAAATCAGCGGAGGTGAAACTGCAAATCATTATCTTGACACAATTAAAACGTAATAATGTTCAGATATGCTTACCCAAATTTTGGGTAGTTGCAGTTTTCACCCTAAATTTATTGAATTTACTCCCCCCCCCCCCCCCCCCCGATTGTTCATGATTGTGGGAGAAAAAGCCACGCACGTTAAAGGTGACGAAAGTATATGAATCATTTTGCATAGCAGGCTGATGTATTTGCATCAACCGGCGATTCCTTAGGTTGTAGTATTGTTGTAGTATTGTACTTATAATTGCGGACAGGTTTGATTATTATTATCCAACATTAATTTCCCGCAGGTTGGACCAGCCAAATGTGAGAGTTTGGAGCAACCGGAAAGTTTTCTGTATACGGAAAACAAACCCGAATACGGAGCTCCGAACCATGGACTTATTAAGACGGTTTGGGGAGGTACATAGACACATATAGTTTGATATTATTATAATACCAATAATATTAGTTTTTTACAAAAAAAAGGAGGTTAATTTGAAAAAATTCGAATTTCAAAATCGCAGATACTTCAGTGAATTGAAACAAAGACGATCTGTGTATCATGTATTATAGAAAATGAGCCGAGGTTTTTGTATGCCAATTCTAATTCTCCTATATTGCTTCTGTTATTAGAAGAAAGCCAAACCCAAGCCAAGATTCTTTTGGACCTGCAAGCCTTAGGCATTGTCAGCTTCAATGCTACTGCCTCCGGCGCTATCGCCTTCTCCGTGGGTGGCGAGCAGGCCACCGAGGCCAGCGCAGCTCTTGCCCCGCGCCGGCCCCCAGCTCGACTTGCTCGTCTGGATCGCGTGCCGTCCTTGCCGGACTACCAAAAAGCCGAGGAGGTGGAGAGAAAAATGAAAGCAGCCGAAGCTAGAAGAAAGGTATAGCAAAATATTATTATTGGACTGAAGACAAAGAGAGGATAAAATATTGAAATAAGACACAGGGAACACGATAGTCATGATCAGGAGAGAAAATAACCAAGAAAATAGAACTGAAAATAGAACTGTTCGACAGTTTAACTTTTCAAACAGTGCATATTTATGTGAATGAGCAGGACTTACCAAGTTTTGCAACTATTCAAAACCAAATTATTGTTCAAAGATAATTATTAATGACTCTAAACTCCCTGTGCAAATATTTCTTCTGGCATGCTGCCATTTAAAAAGTTCAAAGATGCGTCTTGGAAATTTCCTTTATAGAAGTTGTTTTAAAATCGAAATTATAGAGTGTTATTTTCTTGGAACAGCATTCACAGAGCAAAACAATTCGCCAAGTAGGCTATAGTTCACAAGCACCATTCTTCCGATTTTTAGGAACTGTTGCTGCTTCAAACGTTAAGAGAGCGCAACTGACAAATGTATACCTAATTTAAACAGAGAATATGTGATTTAAATAACGAAAGTAGAAGGGCTAACTGTCCGTGCACAACTTAGGATTTCTTGGCAAAATAAATTATAATGTAGGCGGTGTTTCACAATAAGGTTTGGTATTCTTAAATAAAATATTCGCATTTTTTACAGAAAAGGCATGATGCCCTGAAGGAGCGCCTGCGTGCCCACTCCCGCCTGGGGCAACAGCACTACAAGGTGGCCGCAGAAGCCGAGCGTGTCTTGAAGCAAAAGACCGCCGTCAAAATCGCCGCGAAGCAAGCCGCCTCCCAGGCACGCGTGGATCGACTGCACGAAGCTCGCGTGGAGCGAGGTCGGGCCAAATCCCGGGCCGGGGAACACGCCCGGGATCTGGCCAAGGAAGCCGACGAACTGGTCCGGTTCGAAGCCGCCGAGACGTTGGCCAAGAAACAGGACAGGCTTGAGAATCACGTGCAGCAAAAGGAGGCTGAGAGAATGGACCGTATCAGGGCCAAGTCTCGTCTGGCTGACCATGCTAAAGAGGTTAGATAATGTTAGAATGTTGTTTAATAAGTTATACATTAATGTAAAAGTTGAGGTAATTTTGGAGCTAAAGACTGGATTTGCTCAAATTTGACACCCCCCCCCCCCCCCTTTTTTTGGTTTTGTACGGAAACTTACATAAACTGCCGTCAGTCCCTTTAAGAAGAAAACAAATTGTGCACTCCGGGTGCCTCAACTATAAATCCAACCATAATAATATAGTTAGGCGTGCCTGGGAGGCGGCCTGCTTCGCGGCGATTTTGACGGCGGTCTTTTGCTTCAAGACACGCTTAGCTTCTGCGGCCACCTTGTAGTGCTGCAGGCGGCTAAAACTTGTGACATCACAAGTTTAAAAAACCTGTTGATTTAATGCGTACATTTAAACCTTTTTCTCATTTTGTTTCGTTTCTCTGTGTCGTTCAGGTTGCCGAAAAAGTAGCCAATGATTCCCAGGAGAAAGCTGCTGAGGTGGCAACCAAGAAACACCAGGCGGCTAAAGCAAACATCGAACGTCGCCAGCGTTTTCGTACTCAAAGGTATTGCTTTCCGTCATGTACATGTACATGTAATGATAGAGCATTATTTTACTTTCTAATAAGTAAGATATTTCTTAATAATTCGGTAGTAAAATTTGTCGATGTCTGCAAATGGTGTATCCTACCTTAAACAGATCATAAGTAACACCTTTCAATTTTTTTCCCGTTTTTGAAATTTAGGGTGCTTTTGAACGAGAAGCACCGCCAGAACATCCGCAGGGCACTGGCTCGCCGCTTGGCCGAAGAAGAGGAAGAGAATGAATACGACATGGACTATGAGATCGAGACTGCCCAGGATAGTGGGGACGAGGCTGATGACTTCTTCAATGCCTACGAGCCAGAACTCCAGTGGCTCATGTGAGGAGACGAAAGTAAAAATAAAAACGCCCCAGAAAAAAACTGTGGGAAAATAAAGAAATACTTGATCACATTAATGTGATCCCAATAAAAACAAGAGAGCCAAACCAAAAAAGTTACCCCAAAAAATACAACATTGAGCTGTCTGTATTAATGCTCATTTGTATAGGTAACTTCGAGCAATACTTGTTTAAGAGAGCGGGATGAATTGTTAAGTGAAACAATGGATACTTGACGTGTGGAAGTATAAAACAAAAGCTTTGAAAGGTTGCATACACATTCTTATCAGTGGGGATGTGTGTAAACACACGAGGAGTCCAAGAACTGCACTCTTGTTGGCAAGTAATTTACAATTACTGCCGCAATCAAAAGTAAAGTTGAAGAAGTTTCGTGGTTGGTGTTACAGGCTGACAGTAATTATAGCGACCATTCGCGAACTGGTCTACGACCTCTGCGCCTGTTAAACCATGGGTTCATTCGAGCCAACTGGTGGTTCGGCGATGCATTGCGGTCCATTCAAAATCATGTATTTTCAATGCAATTTCGGGTGAAGACGAGACCTTCTAGGCTTTAGCCAAATTGGCAGTATGGGATGTTAATGGGAAATATTGGGACGTTCCAGGTGTGTGTAATTGTAAAAATTATACTTTGACGAAATAACACGCCTCAAAAACGTAAACAAACAAACAAAAAGCAAACAAAACAAACAACCAAACGAAGTAAAAAATATAGTTTCATAAAACTGAAGCAAACTGAATAATACAAAACAAAAACGTAAACAAACAAACAAACAAAAAGCAAAAAAAACAAACAACCAAACGAATAAAAAAATGTAGTTTCATAAAACTGAAGCAAACTGAATAATACAAAACAAAGGAACAAAAAAACCCACAAACAAACAAACAATTAAAGCTAAATAATAATAAGTCAAATTTCTAAAAGGCAGACACAAAGACGGAAGAACTTCGCAGGATCTTATAGGCCTATATACTCCAAGTAAGCTTTTGAATTTGATACAGATTATAATTTTTGGGATAAAGGCAAATGATTCGTTATGTCTTAAAACTCGACAAGAGAATCACCATAACCCTTTAATGTTTGATTTAAAAAGAGAAACTAATTCTACAATAGAAAAATGAAAACTCAGAAAGAAATTCCCTCCAGTTACAACCGAATCAACAATGTACCGACCTCTCCTGAACTAACTGAACTCGAACGGAAGAGTGTACTGTTAAGACTTTAAGATGATTTAGATGTTGTTGTTGTTGTTGTTGTTGTATGTTTTGTTGGCACGTATGGCGGTCATAGCGCCCTGTGTGCCATTAGCAATACATTATGTAGGCCTATCATCTCTGCATATACGACCGGGACTGTTTATCATTATGCGAACAAAAGGACGTAGGCAAAACGGATATATACGGAGTGCAAAAAAGGCCGCTCGAAAAGGAAAAAAAGAACAAAAAAGATGATTAGAATTTCGGAAACGTTCCTTGATACTCGTCACGAAGTTAATAACAATCAACTCTTTCCCCCTTTTTTTTTTCCTTCCAACGAATTTTCCCTTTTTGTTTTCAAGTCTGGCACACCAAGCAAATCTTTAACTGATGTAGATCTATATCAGATACAAATCACTGATTCGTTTAAAACTAACCCATTATAACCAACAAAATTCTTTTGGTTGGTTTTTCACCAGCTAAAATAATTATTGTTCCCTTATTATTAATTGGCTCATCATGTACAAATATAATTATATAACACGTTTCAATGAAACCCTGAATCCTATTATCGCTTTTCCTTTAATACAAGAGTTGTCACTTCTGAAAGAGACAACGCACTAAAAACATTTAGTGGCCGGCCACGTTTAGCGGAGAAAGAATAGTAAATTTACATAATATTTCGAGTTATTCACGGCCCGCCTACAACAAGTTGTGTGTTTTAGGCACATACAATAACCCTTTAAATTACAACTCTTTTAAGAGGGTTGCAGACCCCCAAGGTAGAAAACAATTGGGTTTTCTGCTGCAAATAAAACATAAAAGTATAAGATTTTTTATTTTTTGTTCCTATTTTGGGGGCAGAATTCCTCCCAAGAGACTGTTTTGCAAGGGTTACTTTATGCCACTCGCTATACGCACAGCTCACCGGATAACGAAGCCTCTGTACTAATGACGTCACACTTTGATTTCATGTGTGCTTTCTTATGGGAACCAGTTCGGGACGACGGTTTCGTAGTCCCAATGAAAAGCGCTTAGACTTATTATTGTAATAAGACCTCAAATAATTTGAAGAATTTAGTCATTGTTCCGTAGATAAGAGTGACCGGCATTTATATTTGTTTGGTGTCTCATTTTAAAGGGAATAATTTTGTATAGCTGGAAAAAAATATTTGTTCAGTTTGGTTAAGCTGGTTTATGCTAGGTTCCCACTGCCGTACGGTTCGTTACGAACGCCACGATTGGCCACTCGTAGCTGATCGTGGAATTTTTGTTTCCTTTTCTGAAATTTCATGTTTGGATACGAGTTGATGCGAGTCGATACGTTCTGGTACGATTTGGACGCGCTTGGATGCGATATAGTCACGCTTGGTAAATTTCAGGTGACACGATCTGTCACGATCTGGTCTCCCGTTCAGATACGTTCCGATAGGATTGTCCCGATTGAGTCCACGATTGGGTCCCGATCTGACACGATCAGCACGATCGGGGTCCCCGATTTGGGACGATCTGGTACGTGCAGATACGTTCCGATACGTTCCGATACGATCATCACGAACCGATGCGCTCTGTTGCGATCGTATACGATTGTGGTCGCGATGTCTTTCATGATCGGGATCGAGAGTGATCACGATTTGAGCCACGATTGGAACCCAACGGGTATATATACAGCCCGACTGACCATGGACTTCATTGTTTCTTGATCTATTACGATCTGATGCGATGATCACGATTGAAAATTAGTCGTGTTGATCGTAGAAAATGTTTGAACCGTCCAAAAATGTTCTACGATCAACACGATTGCCACGACTGACCTCAAGATCTGATAAGATCTGATAGGATCACCACGATTACTCTACGATTATAACCACGATTTCAATCGTGGCGTGAATCGTTATAGTGGGAACCTATCATTAGGGTTTTATAAAAAAAACGTACAAGAATTATAGGTTAAAATGGAAAAGAAACACCTCAGGAATTTTGGCTGAAAAAGAAGAAACGACGTTTTTGACGTATGAGGAGCTTTGAGCAACTGATACAACGATTCAGTGGTTTACTTGATACACAGGCCAAAGCTAGCTTAGAAGACTTGCTGGATATGCTAATAAAGACTGTCAATACTCGTTAGCCCGTTAACAGCTTTTTCGGTAAAATGTAAGCTAGTTGGCTGGTTAGTTTGTTGGCTGGTTAGCTGGTTAGCTGTTTGGCCGGTAATTAGCTGGTTAGCTGGTTAGTTAGCCGATTGGCTAGTTAGCTGATTAGCCGGTTGACTAACCAGCTGACCAGCTGATCAGCCAACCAACCAACCGGCTAACAAGCTAATCAGCCAACTAGCTAACATAAACTAACCAGCAAACCAGCACCGGCTAACCAGCTGACCAGCTGACCAGCTAACCAGCTAACCAGCTAACCAGCTAACCAGCTAACAAGCTAACCTGCTAACCAGCTAACCAGCTAACCAGCTAACCAGCCTACCGGCTAACCAGCTAACCAGCCAACCGGCTAACCAGCTAACCGGCCAACCAGTCAACCGGCTAACCAGCTAACCAGATAACCGGCTAACCAGCTAACCAGCTAACCTGCCTACCGGCTAACCAGCTAACCAGCTAACCAGCCTACCGACTAACCAGCTAACCAGCCAACCGGCTAACCAGCTAATCAGCTAACTAGCTAACCAGCTAACCAGCTAACCAGCTAACCAGCTAACCATCTAACCAGCTAACCAGCAAACCAGCCTACCGGCTAACCAGCTAACAAGCTAACCAGCTAACCAGCTAACCAGCCAACCGGCTAACCAGCTAACCAGGCTACCGGCTAACCAGCTAACCAGCCAACCAGCTAACCAGCTAACCAGCCAACCACTCAGCCAACCGGCTAATCAGCTAACCAGCTAACCTGCCAACCGGCTAACCAGCTAACCAGATAACCAGCCAACCGGCTAACCAGCTAACCAGCTAATCTGCCTACCGGCTAACCTGCTAACCAGCTAACCAGCCTATCGACTAACCAGCTAACCAGCTAACCAGCCAACCGGCTAACCAGCTAACCAGCTAACCGGCCTACCGGCTAACCAGCTAACCGGCTAACCAGTTAACCAGCTAACTAGCCAATCGGCTAACCAACTGACAAGCTAAACAGCTGATTAGCTTGTTAGCCGGTTTGGTTGGCGCTGGCTAGCTGATCAGCTGGTTAGTCAACCGGCTAATCAGCTAACCAGCCAATCGGCTTACTAACCAGCAGACCAGCTAATTACCAGCTAAACAGCTAACCAGCTAACCAGCCAACAAAATAACCAGCCAACTAGTTTACAGTTTACCGAAATAGCTGTTAACCAGCTAACGAGTATTGACAGTCTTTATTGGCATGCCCAGCGAGTCTACTGAGCTAGCTTTGGCCTACGTATAAAGTAAACCACTGATTCGTTTTATCAGTTGCTCCGCAAAGCCCTTCATACATCCCGAAACGTCGTTTCTATTTTTCAGCCAGAATTCTTGAAATGTTTCTTTTCGATTTAACCTTTAATTCTTGTACGTTTCTCATAAAGCACGAAACCTAAGCCAGCTTTACCAAACTGAACAAATATTGTTTTTCTAGCAATACAAAAATAATCACTTTAAAATGAGACAACAAACAAATATAAATGCCGGCCACTTTTATCTACGGAATATAATGACTATACTTTTCGAATTATTTGAGGTCTTATACGATAATAAGTCTAAGCGCTTTTTTTATGAGACTACAAAACCGTCGTTCCGAACTGGTTCTCATAAGAAAGAACAGGTGTAAACAAAGTGTGACGTCATCGGTACAGAGGCTTTATTGTCCAATGAGCTGTGCGTATAACGAGTGGCATAAAGTAAACCTTGTAAAAAAAGTCTTTTGGGAAGGACTTCAGCCAACCAAAATAGGAAACGAGTATTTTTTCTGTAAACTAAACAAAACATATAACATAAACTTTAGTTTGGAGAACAAAAAACAGGGTAAAGGTTTTTATGTTAACTTCGTTACCACTATCAACAGTTGGTTTTCAAAGTCACATGATCTTAAAGCCTACACAGCTCCGAGCTTAAGTTGAGTTTAGCAGAGGTTTGTGTTGTCGGTTTGATTCTAAATGAAGGGAATTTTTTACTTTTATGTGCGAGAATTACACTAGACAATGTACAACAAACAGCAATAACAGTAAAAACAAACAAACACACATGCACCGACATTGTACAACAACAACAACAACAACAACAGAAGAAACAACAGAAACAAACCAAAAAACCCAGAAAAAAACAACAACACGGACAACGGCAACACAGGAGCAAAATTTCCTTAAGGATTATGCAAAAATTTGAAGACAACTTCAGTAAGAATTGCCCCTCTAAACCTTGCTTTTATCTTTGTTCCAGTATTTCTCGTTGACATCCTACGACTCAATTTGGTTATGATTGCATGCACGTGTATTGAAATTAGAACTTTTTGACAGGAACTAAGAACTGAAGAAGAAAAAAGGTATGAAATGAATGATGACAGCCTGCACTCTTTCATTAGAGCTTCAGAATGTTTGTTATCCCGGTTCGGATCAGGTATAATGTCACTTGGCCGAAAACTTGACAAAAAAATACACATTAGAAAGAAAAAAACAACATTTGAAATTACCTTGAAGTCTCATTTGCCAAAAAATATTTGTCTTGGTAGGTTATAACAAATTAATGCCTTTTTTGCCTTTCACAAAACAAAATAGGTGTGAACAATCATGTAAATTATAAAACATTACCGGAATATTTTACAATATTTATTATCAGCTAATATTTATATCATGTAGGCTATATTTCGACACTGCTATTTAAAATGATCTTGCATGGAAACTATAGGGGGTGAACATTGAATCGCAACTAAAGAATTAATGCCTTTTCGCCTTTCACAAAACAAAATAGGTGTGAACAATCATGTAAATTATAAAACATTACTGGAACATTTTACAATATTTAATATCAACTAATATTTATATCATGTATATTTCGATACTGCTATTCAAAATGATCTCGCATGGAAACTATAGGGGGTAATGAACATTGAATCGCAGCTCTGTATAACAAAAAATCATAAAACAATCAAAAACTTGCTGTAATTATCGAGGGAAAATAGAATAAATAAAATCATTAAAAATACAAAGTTTGTCCAAGATGATTTGTATTATTTCGGTGTGCTGCTGTTTACTTTTTAAGATAAGTTTCTCAAAACATATCACCCGCACAAAGTTTCGCAAAATATTACACCATTGGTAATTGCTTGAATTATCATGAATGGGTGGATTTGATACATGTAGTTGTATTTTATAGTAAATATCGTTTTACTGACCTGTTTAAAGTTTTACAATCACAGATGCCGAGGAAAGCAAGAAAAATACCGGGCAGTGGTTTTATATGTTGTTCTTTTTATAAAAATATTCGGAACAATATTGGCCTATAGGATATCTAGCACAATCATTTTTTTTCTGGATGCCTACAATCATTATTTACTTTTAAAAAAATAAGATATTTCCTATGAGGAGCTAGGTTGAATGATAGGAAAACACGCATGTAAGCAAAGCGTTATTCGCCTATAAATTGCTTCCGTCCTCAAACCAAACCTCCCCCGGAGTGCCCCAGGCCTTATATCCGAGTTTAGTCACACGTTTTTTTAACCCCGGGGTTTGGGTTTTGGTCACTCGGCATTTTGAGTTCCCGGCCATCATCATCAAGGTAAATATATGAGGTGGGTGCCCTACACATTTATGTCGGGGATTGTCACAAACAAAATTGCACCAGGGTGGATATTTGACCAAATTTGAAATGCATCGTAAACGCGTTATGAGCTTTCTGCCAGTGCATTTTTAAGATTATTGGAAGATAAATTTGGACTGGAAACCAAGGACTGGAGGCGCTCGGACTACAGAGGGCGCAAACAGAAGAACATTTTCACGGTACTAGCGCCAGCCACTACTACTATAAAGACCGTAGAGCGCCGCTCTATGTTTTTGGGGTACCAATCTAATTAGAGGTCACATGAAGTGAAGAGGGCTGGATCGATGGACCGTATGGTTTGTTTTCGTAATTATTAATATTTACAACTACCATTTGTCTCCGTTTTCCCCCGCAATCGTGCATGATTTTTCATCATTGGACGAAAAGGAAAAAAGGTTTTCAACGCTCGCAACGTCGTTGAGAAGAGGGTAGGTACGTTGAAAATTATACTAAAAATACATTCATTTAATACGCGCGACACACGACACTGTCACTGGCACTGCACTGTATTACTGTATATAGTGGAATATCGGTCACTTCGGCACCTGGTCAAGTCGGCACCCACCAACTCGGCACCTTGCCAAGTCGGCACCCACCAACTCGGCACCTTGCCAACTCGGCACCCACCAACTCGGCACCTGCACACAAACCAACTCGGCACCTGACCGACTCGGCACCTGACCTACTCGGCACCTCCGATATTAGTACGGGCGCATGAACCTACCCGCACTAACTCTTCTCATTATTTTGGAGGCATATTTATAGAGAAAAAAATAGGCCTGGCAAATCTGGCAAAAATCAATATGTTTTCGAAATTCTTTTTTGGCCGAAATCGATTAAGTGGATTGAAACGAACTTCTTGGAAAAGGTATTTTCTAAAAATCAGATAAGAATAATTCGAGATCACGCATGAGAATTAATCAATGTAAAATGTTTCCCAAATCGTCGTTAGTTTTCACGAAGACCAAAGCGACACGCTGGACTGATGAGATCCCTTTCCAATGGGCCAGCGGCTCAGCATCCTCCACAGACGCGAGCGCCAAACTGGAAGGTTCAGAAGTCGGCATACTTTTGTGCCCGTTGTGTAGCGACGAAGACCAATCAGCGTTAAGCGGGTACTTTGTTGCCTGGCGTTGCCTGTCAACTGGTCATGTCAACTGCGTGCTTCCACTTTCAAGGACATTTCCTTATTTTAAGAATTTTTTTACTTCTCAAGGAATTTCTAATGAAATGGGGAAAAAAAGGAAGTTGTGAGGAAATCCCCAAAATCTAAAGATTTGTAATGAAATTATTAAATTCTGAGCAAATTCTACAATTAAAAAACAAATTGAGGGGTTCATATATTATGTTCAATATTCAGCAAAGTTGCCATAAAAAAGGTTCCCGATGTCTAGTAGTAGTTGGGCTAGCGGGATTCTGTAGGCCTAAGTATCAAACAAATCAGCAAGACCAGAAACGCTCGGCTCCGTCGCCGGGCACGGGGGCCTGGCGGGTTGCCGTGAACGCGCATGCATGGGGCCGGGAATAAGCCCTGTAGGGCCGGGAATAAGCCCTGTGCGTCGGGGTTCGCTGTTACCAGTGCAGTGCATTTCAGACTGAACTTCAGACTGCTATTAAAATCGGACTCTATTTAGAGCCTAGTTTATTAACCCTGTCTCGGCTCCTAATGGTAAATATCTCCACTTGTACAATGCTCTCACAATAATAATGAGTCCGTTTTTGTCATAATAGGCCTAGGCTACACCGCGTACCGGCCCCAAATGCTGGATTTCCCCAAATGCCCAAATGCCGCGCGCCCGCCGACGTCTGTCGCGCGGGCCGGCTAGCTGAGCTGTAAATGTTCGTTTTATATTTTTTTGTAATATAGTTTTTCTTGAAATGTATAAAACTAATGTAGATGGTAGTTCGGGCACGGCCCATAGTAGTTGAGGCATGGTGCCGAGGTCAGGTGCCGAGTTGGTTAGGTGCCGAGTTGGAAGTCGTGAGCAGGAGGTAAAATTCCGGGTGCCGAGTTGGCTAGGTGCCGAGTTGCTGGGTGCCGACTAGGTGCCGAGTTGGTCAGGTGCCGAGTTGACAAGGTGCCGAGTTGGTGGGTGCCGACTTGGCTAGGTGCCGAAGTGACCGGATACCGTATAGTGTCACTCAGTCAGTGTAGAAAGTGACTGACAGCGGTGCCAGTCAATGCGCAGCCTTCAGAAAAGTGCTTTCTTTATATATTTTATTGACATAAAAGCACATGGGATTGGATGACAAACTAACCTGAAAATATGTGCACAAACCTGTGGAGCCGCGAGTACTACCAGTAGGCATAGCACTCTTGGGCGCCACACAGTCTGCCGACGTACGTAAACCACGATATTTACATTTGACACTGTATGTAGTGCACTTTTCGGGATCGTCTTATTATTTGAAAGTCAATAAACCAATCAAGTTAATTTTTTCTTGTGTGAATAGTTTGTTATTTCTTCTATCTGTGTATATTTTTAAAGAACATAATAAACAAAATACAACAACAAAAATCTAACTTTTGAAATGCATCCATTTCACGAACTGCAGTCGCGCGCAGCGTATTTTCCACTTTTGCGCGCCCCTCAAAATCGAGACACAAACTCCCCTATTTTAAAATTGCCTTGGACATGCCTTCCACTCCTTATTTGTCATTGAAACTTCCAAATATGGTAGACATAACCTTTGACCTTAGCATCATACCTCTTTCTTAAAAATTTACGGCCAGCTTCGAAAGTTAGAAGCGAAGATTTTGTTCAAGGTAAAACCGCACCATAAAAATCGAAGTTCACATAATTTCAAGACGAAAGAGACACTACACTAATGCGGAGATGTTGGTCTATCACCCTATCATTAACTTATTTTTGTATCTTGAGTGGAAGTCCTGTCCATTTGAGAAAAACTACAGCGAGTTTTTCCTTGCGTCAGTCTGAAAATGACATGTCACGGAATCGTGTGAACGTACATGTACATGTACATTGTACACGTACGTACGCGCTGTCGATGTCAACAGCGAGATTCTCACATTACCGCTGGTGAAGTTTCTGAATTATTTATGATATTAAATGCCCTGGTAAGAAGAAAATAAGTACCTAGTGACTTTCTTGATGAATCTGGAATTGTGTCTGTTCATTACAAAATGTTTTAGATGACTGAAAAAGACCAGAACAAATCCTTGAAAAAAATAATTTGGTCGTGTCGAGTTCATCCGTGTAAAGGGAGGCATGAACCATAAATGTAGCAGCGCGACCTTGCTTTTTACGCGTGTGCATGCGGCATGCATGGCCGGCGTGTGCGCGTCGCATACCGGGCGCTCTTTTCAACGACTGTTTTATGCGATGGGTGTTCGAAGTGGTATGTGTAGTACTTGGATTGATTGAGTTCTGTAAAATCCGCGCAGTAAACAGCACATGAGTTCGGCTAAAAATTGGGCTGTTGTTACTTGCACACTTACTCCTAGCAGTAAACGAATGGATTTGACAATATTTTTAATGAAATTGTTTATAAAAATGTTGTTAAATGTATTGTAAAATAGGCAATTTACCCACGGTTGCAAAGTCATGTTTACAATTTGTTTTTACTTCTTAAAATTGAGACTATTACAATAAATTTGAAGGCAATAGATTCTACAAAAACAAATAATTATCAAGCAAGGTTCTGTTTTGGGTTTGTTTTATTCTTTGTCTTACAAACAGGTTATGGAATAAATGGGTTTGTTACTCAGCTTAAACTTACACAAATAAACCACAAGGGAAACTGACTAGGTAAATTTGCATAAATTTAAAAGAGAACAAAGAAGAGTGTTTAACTTGTTAAATGACATTTAAGACAAAATAATTGTAGAGCTAAATAAATACAGATGAGCACAGTAGATTTCATGGGAAAATGTCATTTACTGGTGCACCAAACTTTTTCCTATGGAGAACATACTCCTTCAACATCAGCTCTTCACATGCACAACAGTTGGTCTTGGATGACTGTCGCTGAAAAGGAGTTCAAAAGACCAGTACAATTATTAACAGAGTTAATTTGCATATTGTCTGAGGTATTTACCTGGAGTTTTGTTTGTAGATTCACCTTCAAATAAGATACACGCAGACCAAATTTTCATCAGAATCGACTACTCAGAACTAAAGTTACAGGGTTTATGCATATTAATGAGCCGAATTGTTTTGATTTTCAGATACCTTATTTGCATAACAATAATGTCATTAATTATATTGTGCTTAATGAAGTTAATCTTTATTTCTCCCAAATTTATCATTCAAATATTCAAACAGGTAGCTTGCATACTTTAGTTTCATCAGAATATGGTACTCGGATATCAAATTATAACATTTATGCATATTAATTAGGTACACAAAGCTAATTTGCATAATTATGGAGGAATTTACTTGACATTGTATTTGAAGATCCATCATAATAGAGGAAGCCTACATACCAAATTTCATCAGTAATGACCACTCGATACTAAAGTTATAGTGTTTACGCATATTAATGAGCTTGACGTAGTCATATTTGCATAATTTTCATGGTTGCTATTTTTGAATTTGGGAAATTTGCGCTTTTTGACGTTATGATACTCGCTCACGAAAAATGATACACATTCAGGATTGGGTGTAAACATTAACAGGTGGCATTTTTCAAGAAAAGTTGTCTAAAATATTACATTTATAGTCAACAACATATTGAAAAAGCTGTTCAAATTATTCAAAAACCTCATTTTTTGACTTTTCTGTCATTTTTGGCAGGATTTTGGCCATTTTCGATAAACTTTGATTGACCGTAACTCTAGAACTCATTGACCGATTTAAAAAAATAAAAAAAAAGTATTCATGTTTTACTTTTCTCTTTCAATTGGCATTGGTTATCTACATATAGCAGATTAAATATTTTTGTATATGTGCTATACCTACTACCAGTACCAGTTACAAATTTTATTTAATAATCCCTCATTGTATTATTTGTAATTGTATAGCTATGTCATGTGATTGAATAGCTGGAAAATTCCGATCCAGCTCTAAATAAAAGCTCATGATGATGTTGGGAGATTCACCTTTAGTTTTAGAGCTGGAACGGAATGGCGGACATTCTATGTCTAAATTTACCCTTTTCGTAAAATTAAAAGCAAACACCACATCTAATGCAAAAATCGAACCTACACCAAAAGATCCTTTCACAATTACGTAACGGTCAATTTGAAGCAGATACGATTTGAAGGTTTGCATGGCAAAAAGGCAATAAGTTGAGTAGTTTGCGGTAAATACCACGAAGATAACACTTAATATTTTAACTTTTATATTTTGCATCAAGTATTCACCGTTATTCACATTACAATCCCGTTAATCACGTTACATTGTTATACTCGCGTTACATTTTTCATGGTACTAAGTATAAATTGCATGCATACCATTTGTTTATTAACTTAAAACTGATGTTTTATTTATTAAAAAATCAACAAATCATTGGATTATCATTCAATAACACTCTTGGATGCCCAATGTTAAATAAACACGTGACCTGTCATCACAAAATGAGCGTAAAGTCGGCAAAATCAAAAATTGAGATATGGGTATTTCTAAATGCTGTGGAAACAGAGCTTTCCAATGGTATATAACACTTGGAGGTTTGATACTCAATATTTTTTTTTTAATTTTTTTTAGTCTAGAGGGTTAATACAGAGATTATGAGAAAACGGGCATTTCTTGCGAGAAATTGTGTTAAAGGCATAGACAGACATAGTCAAAATTGTCTCAAAAACTAATTTTGTTTTTATCTGATCGCCCTGAAAAATTGGGAATTGATTGTTGGGGATTTAGTCTTTAAAAAAACATATAATCACAAAATCGACCACCCCTTCAAGTTTTGACTTTGACTGGCCGTACTGGGAAATCACTCCGTGCGACTTTACGCTCATTTTGTGATGACAGGTCACATAATGTGACTGTTCGTGGTCCACCACGAACGGGCTGTAAAGTCGCACATGTTAAACTATAACTTTGATAAACTATAACTTTGAATACAAATGTCGGAAAATATTAGTTTGGGTATCATTTTAAAGCTGATGACGTACCCTTTCTAAATTTACACTAACCTCCAAAAGTAAACAAATTGATGTTACAGCCCTTTTGTGGTGGATGGTCATATATTTCAAAGTTATTTTAAGTTTATAACATAATTCAACTTTGAGCAGTCATTTCTTCGAAAGTACAAACAAATCTTAAAATAAAACACCAACTGTTCCACCTGGAAGTACATGTACATGTATATAGACGATGTGCCCTCTGACGTCACGTGTTTACATCTGTATTCAAATGTGCCCGGCAGTGATGCGCACACATCGTGTTTTACATAAAATTTGCTTAAAGAGTGACGTCTCAGGTCAGATAGCCTTTGAATTATGTGACCTCTGATGTCATCTCTGAACCAAATTTATTCAAAACATGATGCGTGCGCATACTGCCAGGCACATTTGAATACAGAGGGCACATGTCTATATGCAACAAAATAAAATGGGTGATTGAATTCAACATCAAATTTTACATTTTAGGTCTATGATCGACCACTATCGCATGGAATTGCCCCGATGTAAACAAAACCGCTCAGTCATTAGCAGGGGTTTCCCTTAACTTTTTGTTTCAGTGGCCCGCCGGGCTACCTAATTAGAGTTTTCAGTCGCCCACAAGCATTTTCAGTGGCCACGTGTGCATTTGCCATATCTGTGTTTTCCACCGAGGTTACGCAACGCCATCTGCATTGTCCGACCTTCCGCGAAAGCGCCCCGGGAAACGCGTTCGAGAAAATTGCCGTAACGCGGCACGGCACTAATTGATTGACTACGTCACATAATGGATTAACCACATCACATAATGGATTCACGACATCACATAATACACTGACGACATCACATCATGGATTGACTACATCACATAATGGATTGACTACATCACATAATGGATTGACTACATCACATAATGGTTTCACTACATCACATAATGGTTTCACTACATCACATAATGGATTCACGACATCACATAATGGATTCACGACATCACATAATGGATGGACGACATCACATAATGGATTCACGACATCACATAATGGATTGACGACATCACATAATGGATTGACGACATCACATAATACATTGACTATATCACATAATGGAATCACTACATCACATAATTGATTGACTACATCACATAATACACTGACTACATCACATAATGGATTGACTACATCACATAATGGTTTCACTACATCACATAATGGTTTCACTACATCACATAATGGATTGACTACATCACATAATGGTTTCACTACATCACATAATGGATTGACTCCATCACATAATGGATTGACTCCATCACATAATGGATTGACCACATCACATAATGGATTGACTACATCACATAATACACTGACCACATCACATAATGGATTGACTACATCACATAATGGATTGACTACATCACATAATGGTTTCACTACATCACATAATGGTTTCACTACATGTACATCACATAATGGTTTCACTACATCACATAATGGATTCACGACATCACATAATGGATTGACGACATCACATAATGGATTGACCACATCACATAATGGATTGACCACAACACATAATGGATTGACTACATCACATAATGGATTGACCACATCACATAATGGATTGACTACATCACATAATACACTGACCACATCACATAATGGATTGACGACATCACATAATGGATTGACGACATCACATAATGGATTGACGACATCACATAATGGATTGACGACATCACATAATGGATTGACCACATCACATAATGGATTGACTACATCACATAACGGGTTGACTACATCACATAATACACTGACCACATCACATAATGGATTGACGACATCACATAATGGATTGACGACATCACATAATGGATTGACCACATCACATAATGGATTCACGACATCACATAATATATTGACTACATCACGTAATGGATTGACGACATCACGTAATGGATTGACGACATCACGTAATGGATTGACGACATCACGTAATAACTTGTATCCAGTAACATCATAAATTGGTACGTTTGGCGTTCCATACTTTACAGCCCAATGCTTGTTGTAATCGCTGATCTTGCGATTTAATTTGCATCCGCCACAAAAGCTATCAAAATTAAACCTCACCTGTGACAACAAAACTAGCAGAGTTATTGTAAAAGCATATTAAATGTTTAAGGTTGAAAACCTTTTGGGAAAAAAACCGGAGAATGTTGGCCTAAATCTTTCACACGATGAACGCCAAGCTGACCAACACACCACACAAGCGTAAACTGAATGCAGGAAACCTGCCGCGGTAGAACATTTTGTAGAAACACGCTACATCGCTCAAGAAGGACAAGCGTTACAACCTCGAAAGAAATACATTAACAGAAAATAAAAAAATAGTAAAGGGCGACCATGATCTGATAATTAACCTGCAGGATATGACTTTCTTCATTGACGTTTGTTTGCCGGGCATTTTTACATCTTACGATGTCAAATTCGACCATTTCGCGTAACGGAAAAATACATGCATGTCGGCCATGGACTGGTTTCGGTCCTTAACTTTGTCCATTGAAGCGTGCGGCGGAAACCAATCACATGGCTTTTTGGCACCATCACCGTTTTTTCGTACGCTTGCGGTATATATGTACATGTACATGTACATGTATGTGTGCCGCGCAGGCCATGCGCGCCATGCCAATGTATGCGCTAGCTATAGCAAGCCGGCCATAAACATCGCGAATCTGTATACAGGAATGACACGATCCTATCTCTGCAATGCACGTGCGCGTGCACTGTTGTGTAAAGGTACTGCTGTACATACAAGTACATGTACTGGTAAACAGTTGATCTGGGAACTCACATGTAATGTATTTAATATTTTAACTCGCCGGCCGGACGACCGAGGGAAGTGTTTTGAGTCGTCCGTGGCTGTTTTGGGTCGCATTTGGCGAGCGGGCGACCGCTAAGGGGAAACCCTGTCATTAGGTCTCGGGTCTATTATCAACTCTACAGTTCCTTAGACAATTACTTGCGGAAAAATCAGCCAACCGGGGAACTTCACGGTGTGTGGTTATAGTGCAGTACATCAGGGCCACACTAGTACAGTAAATGTATATTAGTATAAAATGTATAGTGGGGCTACTTCAATGGTATCAGGGTTGTAGTCGAGTCCCTGCAAGTCTTTTCACAAGTCTTTTCGTGAAGCCAGTCACAAGTCCCTTCATAACGGCAGTCACAAGTAACTGGATGAACAATGACAAAGGAATGCTTTTGTCAAAGCTGATTTGAATAGCTTGTGATTTGAATTGAAACTGAAGGACTTGTGATGGACTTGCAGGGACTTACAGGGACTTACAGGGACTTGTGATGGACTCGACTACATCTCTGCATGGTATGTATGGGTTGACTCTTGATGGATGTATGTATTGCACATAAACAATGTGTTCAAAATCATATAGCGTTTTCAAAATTAATAACGTTTTTAAAATTAATAACGTTTTTAAAATTAATAACGTTTTTAAAATCAATAATTCTTCCAAATAGGCACTTTGGGAGACAAATTAGCGATAGTTTTGATTCACTTGGGAGACAGTGGCACTTAGGGAGACATTTCAGTGTCTCCCTAAGTGTCTAGCTACCCCACAAAACGATATTTGGGAGTTATTTTTGCTCGGAGAAGACAGATTTGGGTCTAAATAGCATAAATATGAAATTTCGTGGAAAAAGCTCCAGGTAAAAACGGGTTAGGTTACAATAAAGATTGTGCACGACTCTATGGGATTGTCTCCCAAAGTGCCCATTTGGAGGTATATAAACGTTTTTAAAATTAATAACATTTTTAACATTAATAACGTTTTCTAAAATTAATAACGTTTTTAAAATTAATAACGTTTTCTAAAATTAATAACGTTTTCTAAAATCAATAACGATTTCAGAATCAATAATGTACAATTTACATCATGTAGCATGGGCGAAACATCAACAACAGTACCGACTGCAGAGGATGAGATTTTTGCAGTGTTAGAATGTTTTACTCCAGCGGCAAACAAAGGTACATTACTACAAATAACATAGCAAAAATAACGAGCAAAACTTACCTTATTAACCAGTTCGCGCCGGAGGACATATACATGCAAAGTTTTCCCCAGATTCAAAACGGATGACGCATAAACACGTCACGAGCAAGGCAGGAAATGTCTGTCAGCAGCGAGCAACGCCGGGAATGCGTGGGTGCGTATGTATTGACCGCCAATCGTGGTCGTCAGACAAAAGAATTGGGTACGTCCACGGTTGACAAAACGTCCACGATTCCAAATCGTGTACAAATCCTATGGAGGTCATCCGGAAACGTTTGAGTACAAACAAAAGAAGGGAAGACGGTCGGACAATTCCCCGTCCACGATTGGCGATGTTCACCAACCTGCATGTGCTTCCCGGAACTATCGGCCTGAACTCGCCTCGGATCGGTGATGTAAAAAATAATCCCGGCGCGAACTGGTTAAAAATGCTTTAACACCTTGTCATGCAAACACGCTGGAGGCTACATACACCTAACCATGATAATCACCAATGCCACTAGGTGGGGGGCTGCTTTGCATTAAACCTGCATTCGTAAATCATGAATACCATCAGACAGTTATCGGTCGAGAGCCCATTATCTTGCCAGTTTTAACTTTTTGTATGCGTATCAGTATGTGTACGTGTTCTTGTACTTTAAAACAGACTAAACATGTATTGTTTTTTTATATTTATTTATCAACAACGCCATATAGCGCCAATTACAGAATGGATAAGTGAGAGAAGACATTGTGAAGAAGTTACAGTTTTAAAGGCGGGTAGAAAAATCCAATAAGGATATTTTGGGGAAAACCCACAGAATCAGACAGGGACTGAAAACTCAATTCACATATTGGCCGAGGCCTGGATTCGAACCCGGGTCACAGTGGTGGAAGGCGAGGAAAGAACCGCTGCGCCAACCAAGTTTCTGCTTCATACATGTATGCATCTGACCCATATGGGCCACAATATCTAAAACAGTCCCAAATCCTCAAATTTTCATACATATTTTTCACAATCTGAGGGTTAGGGCTACCAGAAGTACTACAACCACCGGAAGGTTGTACCACACTGTCTTCAAAAGATGGGTGCAAAAATGGAAGGGAAAAAATGGAAGGAGATGCATACATGTATTGTACCACCTTTTAACCAGTTCGCGCCGGATGACGTGAGTTAGTCTTGCATACGCACTGTGGACTTCCGAACAATATAGGTCCACACGATGCGGGAAGAGGTTACGGTGTGTGGACTTGCACACGTCCACAATCCGTTTTTCAGTTTCCGAAAAAGAGCGCTAGAGGAAAAACGGGTTAGGGTTATATATAGAAAAGATAGAAGGGACAGCTGAGAGGCCCATAATCCTAATTTGAGGGTAAATTTGTTTTGGGGAAGCGAGAAAAATGAGTATAATTTAGTCAAAGTTTGTTAACTACACGAATACAAAGGAATGTCCACAGTGCGTATGTAAGGTAAAGCTACATGGGTGTGCGTGGGTGTGCTTCCCGGCACTATCAGCCTGAACACGCTTCGGATCGAGTTTCGTTAAAAATAATCCCGTCCGTCGGCTCGGCGTTGTTAAAATAATCCCGGCGCGAACTGGTTAAAGGTCATGCTATCCACCATTCATCCAATTATTCCTCCAGAAATGATGCATTAACACCATTTTATTTATTCCATTTTATTTATTATACATACCGGTACTGTACATGTATATGGCCACAAAATAGCCTCAGCAAATATGTTGTTCATATGGTATCCTCCAAAATCATTCGTTATTTCTTGAATTTGTTCAGTGGAGGGGTGGCAATTGCCTTAATCCTCCAAAATTCTCCACCAACCACTATGGGTTGAATCAGTACCGATGACATTTAAATGCAGCGCGACTTTATATTGAGCATAATGCAGGGTTCCATTCTGCATAATTAAACATGCTGATGTGTACGGCCTATGACCTCAACCCATTTCACCGTTTGGCGATCGCAAATTTTGTTTTATAAAATTTGTTTGAATAATTACAGGATATCTAGCGCAGTCATTTTGCTGGATGCCTAGAATCTTTATTTACTTTCAAATAAGTAAGATATTTCTTAATAATTCGGTAGTAAATATTTTTGATATCTGCAAATGGTGTATCCTAGCTTTAATCGGCATACATGCATATGTGCACATTGTACTTAATACAAGATCTAACATGTCTGTGCCCTGGCAGTCACCTGACTGATAAAATAGTCCTAATTGATGTAAATTATTTCAATATTTTGTTATGGGGCAGCCAAGTATGAGTTGTTATTCATGCCTGAAGGGCTATTCCTCTCTTAGAATTTTTAGTACAAGTATGTCTATCTCATCTGTAACCCGGGCGACTATTAAAGGGATCGTATACGTTTGGTAATTAGAACCCATTGTTTGTTTCAATCCTATATAGCTATATACCATAAAACTAACCTGTGAAAATTTCATTTCAAAAGGTGGTAGCGATTTTTAGATCTTGCCGAAAATCTGGAGCGGTTATGTCCACGCAGAAAGAATAATCTGCATAATTGGAATACACAATCTGACTAACCGAAACGCCACTGCAGTAACGCTTCTCAGATTCAAATTTGTTGGGATAAAAAGTGATATCTTTGTCCATAACCGCAGTACTTCGAAGTGAAAAGTTTCTAAAAATGCATTATAGTATTCAAAGTTGCTGTACTTCTTACCAAGTAAGTTTTTATTGCCATTAATTTTTGGAGTAATTACCAAACGTATACGATCCCTTTAAGCTTACGTACATGTATGTACCGGTATACGCCTCACAGAAAATTTAAATTTGGGGGGATTTGAAAAGCAGTTTGTAATGCGAGACAGAATACTGCAATAGATTAGCAAGTGTATTGCACACTATACTGTTTACATTGCTGTTTGCACATGCAATGAATTTACACTGGCATAAATTGGTGACCTTTTTACCAACCTTCAGTACAGTCAGTATTCATTGGAAGCTCAATACATGTGCCTAGACCTACACACATTGTATGCTTTATTGATCGTACATGTATTGTACCCATCATATTCAATCTACTGGTATCTAGGCCAGGGCTATTCTATCAACGAATCTTGGCATGGCTCTCTGTACAGATCCCTTCAATGGAGAAACCGCATTGTTCGTTATTGTACCCGTACGATGAAGCAATGCTTTCGCAGTTGAACAAGCCTTAGTAATGGAATTGATAGTGTACCCAGATTGATAGCAAACCCATTCAAAAGCACACAATTGTACAGGAGTTACCGTTCATGTACAATGTTGGGTGGGTTAGGTTCTAAAGCCATTGAGGAGCTAAAAGCATATGAACAAAAATATAAATGCCCACAAAAATATAAACACGTTCAAATCAATGGCCAACAAGATTTTCAGTAGTATTTAATTTGTTCTATTCCGGGAGTGTGAGTGATTGACTGGGCATGGTGTCGCGGTGGAATGGTCACCTGTGGGGTGTGGTGGACCTGCAAATCTACCGGGGACATGGTCCGGCCTTCCTGGGGGTCCTGTTCCTTGTGGCACTGTGTCTTGGAGATTGCTAATAATATCTTCCCCTTGGGATGAATTTCCCAAATTACAAAGTTGTCTTTGTATGGTTTGAGACTCATCCCGGGGTTCGCTCACCCTTGTGAGACAAGAGGTTGCTCTGCCCTTGGGATGAGTTTCACGAACAAACCCCTGTCTCCTTTTCTTTATTGTCCAGTTTGTTTTCTCTTGTGTGTGGGTGTTTGTGTGTTTGTATGTTGTCTTCAGTCTGTTTCATGTTTTGTCTTCGACGTTTCAGGTATGTGGGGGTTGCCGAGAAGCAACTTATAGTGCTTGCACTCTTCCCACTCTACCTGATTCGTCTTGTTTAATAATCATAATAATAATTTGTCATACATCGTATCATTCTTTAATGCTTCTTAGCTGATCAATCTTTTCCTAAACCATTCATTCGCTTGATGCGCTCAGCAATTTGTTTTTTGCTTTAGAAACTTTTTTACAATTGAATTCAGGTACTTGTAACTTTTCCAGACTACAATTCAAAATTCTTCATGGTAATGACAAGGATCCCTCAAAAGCTCCCGAGGAACTGTGTAGCTCGAAAGCCTGAAGAAACCCATAGAGAGAAAACCATGAGAAGAAGTTACAGTTTTAGAGGCGGGATATTCTGGAGAGAAACCTACGGAATCAGACAGGGACTGAAAAGCTAATCAAAATACATGTATTAAGCCCAGGCAGAATTCAAATTCAGCCACACTGACTTCTTCATATAATCTTTGAAACCCTCCCTTTGTCAGAGAGGATACTGATCCAGCAGAGTTTGGACGAGGACAGCGTGATGTTGGAGGACCCCTTACAAGCCCGTAGCGGCACCGGCAGCGGTATGCTAGCCTGGGTCTACCCTGATGAGGGGGAGAATACCGAAGAGGTCAACGGTCAAGGAGGAGATGGGGAAACGGAGGTGGAGACATCGTCTAGTGCCAGTACTTCCAACTCTTACAGGTAGTTAAAATTAAAATTTTGAGATGTACAGCGTAACCCCCCCCAAAAAAAATATAAAAATTAAAAATACTAAAAATGCAACATTTTTTGTTGAGGAGCGTACTCTTTTTCGGAATAGTATGTTGCCTTAATATTTGACTGAGGTGACTGGTTATAAACATGTATTGGCCATCTCCTGGTCAAATTCTAGCAAAATCGGTAAATCATTGGCTGCAAAATCATCGATTGAATATGTGCAACTTGAACACCAAATTTCCTACTTTTTGTTACAACATTTGCCTCATTAGGATGACTTGTATCACCACAAAAGAATAAGAAGGCAATAGATAACATCAATATTCATCTCTTTTTCAGTGTAACGATATAAAAACAACTTAAATTGCGCACAACAACATTTTTAGACCCCTCATACAAAACATTTAGCTCGTTAGGAATATCAAATATTAACACAATGTAGGAAGAATGTTAAAACATGGATTTTTGAGGTGCGCAAGACGAGATTATAACGGGTCCAGAGCTTATAGAGACTTTTCCTGAAAGGAATATGGTCCTCTGCAAAATGTTTTGCGCTTTTGGGGTCAACCTGTACATCTACAAGTCGATGTTATGTTTTAGGGTAACCTTGAAGAGTAGATTTGTTTAATTGCTCTATAAGATTAGTAGTTTGCGGTGACACCACGGTATTACTTTTTAGTGAGATGTGTGGTTCTGAAAAGAACCAGGGGAACTCAACGTTTCGGACAGTATGCTCTGCCCGTCGTTAGAAGAAATTGTTCTGTGGCGTGTCATGGCCGAGTGGTTAAGAGCACACGGACTCAAGCTCTGGTGTTTCTGATCAGCAGAGTGTGGGTTTGATTTCCGGTCTTGACACGTGTGTCCTTAAGCAAGGCACTTAACCACTATTGCTTCGTCCTTCGGATAGGGCGTACAGCTGTAGGTCCCGTGTGTTGTGTAATGCACGTAAAAGAACCCAGTAACACTCATCGCTAAGTGAGGGGTTTGCCCCGGTGTTCCTGGCAGTGGCTGCAAAGTGCGCCGCTGAAGCGTCATGAGCGCCGTTTCACGGCGGATACCGGCGCTGTATAAGTCTTCAATCATCATCATCATCTTTCCCAGCATGGGATACTCCCCATAATCGCTAAGGAACACCCCAAATCACAGTTTGATTTGTGGGTTTTTTTTTCTCCAGAGATGAATGGTTGCGGCTATTTGAGCGGTTAGACTACATCGACGTCATCAAACAGGAAGGTCTGAAGGGTGGTCTCCGTAGCAGCCGCTTCCGTAGTGTCTGCTGGAGGGTAAGACTAACTGCGAACATCAAGACTCTGTATAAACAATTTTTTTAACTCTAGCAATGCATGACTCGTCCTTCTGTTTTTGGTCACCAAACATTTTTGGTCACCAAACATTTTTGGTCACCAAACATTTTTGGTCACATTGTCCTTGATTTATCAATTAGTTTGGAGATGTTCTTTTGGCATCTCCGGCATCCCTGAGCAAAAACCATTATTCGACTCGGTAGTATTTGCGCTGTGAGGTAACTATATTGTGTACCATCCGGTTAAATAATTCTAAATTTTGATACAACAAACACTTTGACGAGGTCCCACAGTTTTCGTAACAACATCAGGGGCCAATTTCATAAAACCTGTAAGCACACAAATTTGCTTAGCACAAAAAAGTCTTGCTCAGTAAAAACAGGTTATCGGCCAAAACACCACGTGATTTTCATTCAAAGCGAAAACCAGCTGAATACCAGTCACAAACTATAAACATAAATTGAAATGTTGGTTTGTAACCATGTTTTATTCAAGGAAGAATTTTCACGCTAAGCAAATTTTGCATCTGGAAGAAGTAAATTCAATATTCTTTCTTCTCTTTGTGTGGTTGTTTTTTTCTGTCCAGGTTTACTTGGAAGTGCTCCCGGAGAGTCAGAGCCAGTGGGTGGCTTCTATTCAGAAGGACCGGGAACAATACGCCGCCATCAAACGGAAGTACGTGGTAGATCCGCAGGCAGGCTCCAAGATCCCCGATGCCGACCTCGGCTTGTACAACCCACTTTCACAGGATGAGGAGGTGAGGGAAGCATTTACAACCCTTATTCCAGATTTACATGAGAGCGCTGTAGTTCGTGAATTGCCATTACGACCGAGGATTCCCTATTGTGTTTTCCTTTATTCCTTTACTGAAACCTAACCCCATTGCTTTACGCTTATCTTGCCGATCGAGGACAAAGAAACCGTCCTTCGAGGATCTTTTGTTCCCTTTGTTTTCTTTTGTTTTTCGATCCTCAATCGCAAAAGGAAACAAGCACTGCAATTCCTGTTTTTTGTGTGTATTTGTAACTATAGAATAAGAACACTGTAAAAGACTGTAACGATCCTGCAAAACAGGAAGTTTTTAATGTGTATTAACATTGTTATAGTTGAGACCGATTAGACTAAGACTGAGGCCAAGACTGAGACGTAAAGTTCTAATACACAAACCGAGATGTTCAAGAAAGAACGAGACCGAGATAGTTGGAGACCGAGATCGCGGAGAGTATGGGGTACCGAGACCAAGACAAGCAAACAATTGTCTCGAGACCGAGATCGGTCTTGAGACCTACATTACTGGTATATAAGGCCATGTCCGAAATACTTGGCTGCGGCTTAAAAATTACACACTAGTCTATGCGAAGTGGCTGCAGGCCGCTACTTGTTTGTACTTTCAAGCCGCTACACGTTTGCAATTTTAAGCCGCAGCCAAGTAAATCGGACAATAACATTTAGGAGACTATATGTTACACACTGCACACCCAAACTGAAGTTATGCCATTGTGGAGCAAATTTCAGACTACATGTCTTCATCAAAAGAATCTGACTGAAGCGGGATTTCAACCTGTCACCTCTTGATTGCCATCGATGGTCTACCATTTAGCCACAGGCCACAGCACTTCACTAGTATCAAATCTAATGTGGATTCCCATCCTTGCCGCAGAGCCCGTGGAACCGATTCTTTCAGGACAAGGAATGCCGTCAGGAGATCAGTCAAGACGTCAGGCGCACCTTCCCCGAGATTGAGTTCTTCCAGACAGACGCGAGGCACGACATGATGGTCAATATCCTCTTCTGCTACTGCAAAGAGCAGGAGGATCTCGGATACAAACAGGTATTAAGTGCCATAGAGTTTTCCAAAAGGATTTAGATAAATTTGAACAAAAATTGTTAAACTTTTACCTTTTTCAGGCGATTTCCGCTGGTATTGATGTCTTTTTTTATACTGTATAGGGAATGCATGAAGTCTTGGCTCCATTGATCTTCATTCTACATTGCGATCAGCAGGCTTTCCTACATGCACAAGAAATCAAATCACAAATGTAAGTGTCTACTTCGTTTAAATCTTCCTCTTTTTTTTTGCCTTCCGAGTTCTAGTACAAAAAGTACACACTTTTGTTTATTAACTTCATTTGCACAACAGCCAGCAAGTGTATGTTTATTGTATGACAAGTGGGTGTTTTGTTTTAGGCGCGTTCGTTAAGCTCACCCGGGTCGACACAGGTTAGATTCTTGAGCGAATTTCACGGAGCTGCGAAGCACAAAAATTTGCTTTGCATGAACATTTGTCCTCGGTTAAAAACAAGGTTACAGACCAAATGTTCACGTGATCTTTATTGTTTTTGATTGATAATCAGCTGGTTTTTTTGCTTAGCATGAAAAACACGTAGAATTTTGGCTGATAACTTGTTTTTAATAAGCAAGACTTGTTTGTGCTAAGCAAATTTTTGTGCTTAGCAGCTCTGTGAAATTGGCCCCTGGTTGTTCGATTAGCGCTGACATCATGCTGACATCATAGCTTAACTGAGTCGGCCACCGTGTACAAAAACTGGTGAAGCAGAATCACTGGTGGAATACGTCACACGCATGCGACGAATAAGTATGGCAGTCGGACATTGGATACGTTCGAGTGTGCCCAAACTCAACTTTATTGGAGGTCTAAATATAACTACTTATCGAGCTCATTGGGACTTTTAGAGCTGTTAATCCAGCCTGACGTCGTTATTTATTTGCGACTAACGGAAAAGCAGTCAATCTCAAAGTAAGCCTCGGTCTGAAAACGGTGTCTTGTCAATGGCTACGGCCGCGTCTGCAGCGATCACGTTAGGATCGTGATAGCCTGCGTTTGAGCATTCGTTTAGCATGCCCTACGTGGCTAACCCAACTGCCTTTACCCATGTCGATCCGGATGAGCCGCTCGAATGCACTATTTACTGGGACTTGGGGAATTTTAGCATACACGAGGTGGGCTGGTCGCTGGTTTCTAATTTTTATGTAACGGGGTTGTGAATCCCATCACTTTTTATTTGTCTAGTTTGTTCTTCATGTTTGTGTTCTTAGGGTTGTTTTCTGGACAAAAACTTCCAAATTGAGACGAACATCAGTCCTGATAATGATATAGAGGTGTGCATACCAGTGTGATGTCATGATGATGTCATCGGGTATTAAATTACTAGGGATTTTAGTTTAAAAAGTGCCTGTTTTGTTTCAGTCATAACTTAGGAACTAAACAGAGAATCATGTTCGCACTTTTGGATCTAATACATCATACCTAGATGACCATTTCATGTCGGTGTGTGAAGGCGCTTGACATTTACTTCCGGGGTTAACAGAAGGTCAAAGTTTGGTGAATTCAGGTTCACGTTTATTTAAAGCAGCGGTTCCTAACCTTTTTTGGCCCCACGACCCCATCAGACATTCTTGTTTAGTACCAAGACCCCAAAACAAAAAATTGGGGAAAAAACAGCCCGGTTTATTAAAATGCATGAACAAAAGGCGAAATGCACGAGCAAAAGGCAAAATCACGGTTTATTCATGACCCCTTTATGACCCCTTCATAACCCCCTGGAAAACCCCAAACAACCCTTATGGGGGTCACTACCCCCAGGTTAAGAACCGCTGATTTTAAAGGCTACTGTTTTCCCTGTTTTTACTGTTTTCCGGGATTATTTTAACATCACCAATCCGAGGCGCGGGATTATTTTTAACGAAACTCATTTCGAGGCTGGTTCAGGCCGATGGTCATGGGAAGCACACCCACGCATTTCCGGCCTTGCTCGCTGCTGACAGACAATTCCGGCCTTGCTCGCTGCTGACAGACAATTCCGGCCTTGCTCGTGACGTGTTTTTGCGTCATTCGTTTTTTGAATCTAGGGAAAACTTTGCGTGTATACGTCATCCGGCGCAAACTGGTTAACCAGTTCGCGGCTGATAAAAGTGATCCTCAATATTTTTGTAACCGACAAATTAATTTTCAAGGAAGGCATTTTGCAGCTAACATTTTTTTTTTAATTGTAGAATGTTCTGCATGTATAACAAACCCCAACATTCCCATTTCATTTTTTTTTCATCTCCCTTTGTTTATTATTTTAGCCTGGTTGGACCAAATAAAAGGTTTGAACCTTTTTGACGTCCTGTTACTCACAGCTCACTCTCTATTTTTCCTCGACTTCACATATCACCCTGGTCACAAAATTACTAGTTTTCATCATTTTAAGGTTTCTATAATAACAACACTGAGCCTATTGGACCTTTCTCTGTATTTAACCCTATGGTTCGTTTGCTGCACTGGGTTTATAGATACAAGTACATGTCATTATTCCATGCAATTATACAAAATGTTTAACAAAATCCTTGAAAATGCACCTACATGGATGTACAATGTTGTAATGTTATACAGTGGAACGCCGCTATACCGAACACCGCTATACTGAAAAAATGGCTATACTGAACACAATCCTTGGCTTCTGATTTTTGTGTACAAAAATACTGAACATTGTTATTGAAAAAAGTCAACAGATTTAACAAAATCCACTGTCCTTTTGCTCCTGATTTTTGTGTTCAAACGATTTCGAAAAATGTATTGACATATTTTCAACAAAAATGTTTGGTATGTTTGGACTCCAAACATACTAAACATTTTTGTTGAAAATATGTCAATACATCTTTAGAAATCCACTTGATACTGTATATTGAACGTTAATTAATTCCTAACGTCAAACTTCCGGTGCTTTATGTTAAAAAGGGCACCTGATGTACCGGCTATACCGAACGATCAATATACATGTACCGAACAAATCTGTAGATCCCGTGATATTCGTTATAGCGGCGTTTCACTGTATTCAATTCGAGCGATTCACAATACCTAGAAGCTGCCGTTGGAGGCGCAAATCCTGCTATACCCGCAGTGCATCATGGGAAAAAGTCGGCATCAGTTTGAAAAACGGTATTGATTTTGCATAAACTCATCAGTTTTTATGTCTTTTTGGACGCGCACGATTAAAATTCCAATTTTTTTCTGCAAATAACAATGTTTTAATCAACGACGCTTCGGGATACATTTATGTTTGTGTTGTAACTCGCGTGGACAATGAAGAATAGATATTTCACTACAGTATGATATACGGAAGAAGTCGACCGTAAAGTTTAAAAGTGGCTCTTTTAGTCAAACGCTTGGTGGCGCACTGCATTGTGAATCGCCCGAATTGTTCACTTTGTCATTTAGTGTATTTTGGGTGCCATTTTTAGGTTAATATGCATATTTTCTCATTTATGAGCAAAAGTACGGTGTCATTTCGGGCAATAACTCAATATTACAGCTATTTCAGCATCCGTGCTACAAAGCAACTATTAACTATTACAGGCCAATATTCCAAAAATAAGCAGAAATGCATAATAATCATATATAATTTTTGTTTAAATGTTTTTGATCAAAATAACAAATGCTGTTAAAATTACCAATAACAATACTATAGGCTACACTGTTGCATTGAATAGTTTTTGACCACCCAAAGAACAATGTCCCAAATGATTGACAGAAAAACAATCATTTGGAATAATATGGCTGCCTAGCTCGGTGGTCAAGTGGTAAGACGATAGGTTCTAGTCCCAGAGTGATTTTTTTTAAATTTTTTTTCTTCTAAGAATCACCCGGTACAACACTGAGTGTACAGCATTCATATAAAATACGTCGGTGAAGTGAAATATTCAATATTGAATTATAAAAGAACATTCCCTTTTACATACGTGTATCTAACACATCTAACTCTATTGATGAATAAAATCATAATTCCCCCAAATACAGAAATTAGTAACATAACTAATCAACTCATTTTAATCTTGACTCGATAAGTAATCAATAACACTTTTTTTCTTCTTTCCTACGTTTTGAAGACCGGTTGTAAAGGGTGAAAGGTATTGTGATGGCTTGTCTTGCTCCTTAAAGTTCTTGCTGTTCTTGAAGCTATATCATGTAGTATACCTTTTGTAGAAGCAAAGAGCTTTCTAATAACTAACCAACCAAAATACTGTTAACCAGTTCGCGCTGGGATTATTTTAACATCACCAATTCGAGGCGCGGGATTATTTTTAACGAAACTCATTTCGAGGCGGGTTCAGGCCGATGGTCATGGGAAGCACACCCAGGCATTTCCGGCCTTGCTCGCTGCTGACAGACATTTCCGGCCTTGCTCGTAACGTGTTTTTGCGTCATCCGTTTTGAATCTAGGGAAAACTTTGCATGTATATACGTCATCCAGCGCAAACTGGTTAACCAGTTCGCGGCAGGGAACGTGTATACACACAAAGTTTACACTTTTCAAAATTCCAAACAGATAACGAATAAACAAGTCACAAGCAAGGCCGAAAATATCTGTCAGAGACCGGGTTGCAGCGAGCGAGGCCTGAAATATTAGGGTCTGCTACCCATAGATGCCGGCCTTAACCCGTCTAGGATCGAGGTTCGTTAAAAACAATCCCGCGCTGGAGCCCAGTAAATGTCAAAATAATCCTGGCGTGAACTGGTTAAATATTGCACCTAGATACTGTAGTTTTCTTTTGTGGTTTATTCTCTAAAAAAAATCTTGTCTGATGGATTTTGTTGGATTCAGGAAGGTTAAGAGTCTCAAAAGGTTTTGGGTTAATTTAACAAAAATGTTAACATCGTTTAAAATCACCCTTCAAATTTTTCTGCACATTCAGATTCACTGATTTTTATTTAGAATATTGTTTCTTCTTTGTTCTCACAATTTAAAATGTTCTCACAAATTTATAAATCGTTGATGTTGTTTGGTGGTATTGCTTGAACATTGCGGTGTTTTCTGAAATATTTTTTTTAAATTCTCTTTTCATTCTTTGAATTCCAAGATACGATTCTGAATCTTCTGGGCAATAACAAGGCACTCCTTCCTTGTAACATTTTATCTAAGAACTAAGAACTAGTGAACTAAGAAATTAAAAGGTTTTCCTATCCAAATCAGTGGTGCTATTTCTTCTGTAATGACTTTGCTCATAAAACGAGACATTCTTGTCCGTGTACATGTATGCCCAACATGTGTCTTTTTGTACTTCCTAATTTTTTTTTTTAATAAAAAAAATAATACTCAAATTCTTAAATGATGTAAATTTGTTTGTTGACTTTCTTTATAATTGTATATCTCTATTCCGTGTCGATGTGCTTACAGGGAGGTGGTTCAAGAAATAATGGATCCCAGTTTTCTGGAGCACGATTCATAGTGAGTTTCTTTGCTAATTGTGTTCATTCATTACAATTACACATTATTTTTTAATTTTTGGTGAATTGAGGCTAAATCTACACTGAACAAAAATATAAACGCCCCAAAAATTGTTATTTGTCTCTTTATTTGTAAACAACATTTGCGTCCAGTGATGCAGTGATTCCACCCACATCTGTGTTGTGGGTGGAATCACATCGACACAGCAATTCCTCACTGGCAGAGATGGACACAAATGTTGTTTACAAATCAAGACAAATAACAATTTTTGGGGCGTTTATATTTTTGTGGGCGTTAATATTTTTGTTCAGTGTAGTTTGTACTAGGTTGCAGTTGCAGGATTTTTTTAATATTATTTTAAAATGCACCTATAGCTCAGTTTTTCTAGTGTTTCTTTTTAAACTCTGACAATCGGGGAAGAAATTATGGAGATGGTGACATTGAATTTGTTGTTGTTGTTGTCCGCCCCTCAGTACCATGTTCTACCGGCTGATGGACACTATGGAGCCCTGGTACCGACATGGCACGCGGGAAGAAGGCGCCTTCTTCCGCAACGCTAGCTTCAGGTCCGCCGAGCCTTTCTCCAAGCCCCAGGAATGGGCGCCGTCGTCCCCGCTCATCAAGAAGCTGACCAAGATTCAGGATGTGGTGCTGAAGGTGCACGACAATGAGCTGCACATGCATCTGACGCGGCTGGACATCCAACCGCAGATATTCGGAATGTAAGCACTGCCTTTTGTTTCACTCATTAAGGGGAGAGCGTGGCTTGGTGGTTAGCGTGCGTGACTTGCATGATCGGAGAGTCATGGGTTAGAATCTAGCTGTTGGTAAAACGCTGTGTTCTTGGGTAAGGTAATTCAACCCCACTTTCCTCTCTACCCAGGAGTACCCCATTAGCTCGGGAATATAGACGGCAGAACCACAGAAAAGGGCAACACCTCTACTATTAACAAAAATTATTATTATTATTTGTGAACCCATTTCATTTGTTGTACGTCAGCTGCATTGGCTACCGGTTTAGTTCTTGGCCCATTTTTAAATTACTGGTTCTGGTTTACAAATGCATACATAAATAGGCCCCAGTCTACCTCCAAGAATTAATCAGCAAATATCTCCCGGCAAGAAATCTCCGCTCCGCGTCCAAAGATCTCCTAACTCTGGATCCAGGAAACATCAAATCATATGGTCAAAGTGCCTTCCAATTCACTGCTCCCAAACTATGAAACAATTTTCCTAACCATAATCAAAAACTGTCCCACTTTGGACCAATTCAAACAGAATCTTAAATCTCGCATTCCATCAAGAGGGAATATAAATATTCTTGGTCATTCCATCAAGCCAAGGAAACCAAGAAATCAACGGCAGCCTAGATGGGCATAGTGGCTCATGACAAACTTTGCTGTTTGGAACCCCTAAATAGTGTGTGGAGGGGGAGGGGGGGGTAGTTTTGTGATATCAGATGGCAACATCTGTGATGCGATCAAGCAAAATCAGTCGGAACTCAGCAATTCTTGTTTTGAGATCGGGCCAAAAAATGTTTGTAGGGGTGGAAAAATCTAATGGGAATTTGTTTGTTGTTTACATGAAAATACTCTTTTAACCAAATTCAGAAGGGAAGTGATACAAAAACATGATTTTTATCAGTTTCTTTATTTTTAACATGCTGGCGTTCAAATGGTTGTAATTTTAACCAAAGGTCGTATTCACATGGGGTTTTCACTGAAATAGAGCCTGAAGTACGCTACGCTACAACAGAATATGTAAAAATCCCAAAAATGACCAAGGCCTACTTCAGACTGATTTTGCTTGATCGCATCACATTGGTTATAATTCTTCTTCTATTCTTCTATTTTTTCAGACGATGGATAAGGCTACTGTTCGGCCGTGAGTTCACCTTGCAAGACCTGCTAGTCTTGTGGGACACGATATTCGCAGACAGCATCACGCTAGACCTCATCGATTACATCTTTGTTGCCATGCTGATTCTTGTCCGAGAGTTGCGTAAGTTTCAAGTTGTGTTTAAATTCAACTCAAGGACCAGGGGCCAATTTCACGGAGCTGCTAAGCACAAAAATTTGCTTAGCACAAAAAAGTCTTGCTCAATAAAAACAAGTTATCAGCCAAAATTCTACGTGTTTTTTCATGCTAAGCAAAAAACCAGCTGATTATCAATCAAAAACAATAAAGATCACGTGAAAATTTGGTCTGTAACCTTGTTTTACCAAGGACAAATTTTCATGCTAAGCCAATTTTTGTGCTTAGCAGCTCCGTGAAATTGGCTCCAGAGCTTTAACAGTTTCTGTTGCTTGAACGTGAAATGGTTAGGAAATTGTTTTTGAGAAGCTTTTTTACTTACTTTGTCACATTGCTGCTCGCGTTTACAGTACTGTCGGGAGACTATGCGGACTGCATGACGTTACTGATGCGATTCCCAATGGTTGGCGATGTACGCTGTCTTGTTGATAAGGCTCTGCATCTGAGAGATCCTAAGGTAGGGAAACTTTTTCTGTTTACTCCAGTTTTTTTAGTCGAGCCGAAGCACAACTCCACACAAGAACATTGCAAGTATTCCAGTCCCAAGTCACATCATGTGCTTATCAAATGAACTGTGGTGACAAAGACATATATTTGTTATTCATAAATTTATTCCGTTTAATTTTTACTTGTGATGAACTTTACTGGAACACTGTTTATTTTTCTTATAAATGATTCGATCCTGAAGAGAGTAAACACAAAACAACTACATGTAACTATATATGTGACCCGCTCCATCGAAATCAGGAATAAGTCTCGTAATTACTTTTTGAGATATGCACATGGTGATAAAGGGAATTTCATAAGCTTTCTAATGATACCCATCACAAGTGTGTATCTGTTTAGGTTAACGAGTTGTGGTCTGATGAAGATAACAGGTGTATATTTATTTGCCGAATTCACATTCCGAGAAAAACAGCTTTGAAATAAACAAAATTGAACAAAATTTTACGGACAGCGCACACAAATCCTTTTCATTTTCATCTTTATTGATCATTTTTACATACAAGACATTAATGACAATAATCTGTGATAACAACACTTTCTAAAAATACAATGTTCAGAAAAACGACTTGGTCACGATTTTCACCCATGCGTTCACTTCAACGGCCGATTGGGTAAAACGGTCCCAGCGACTTATTCCTGATTACGATGGAGCGGGTCACATATGGATAACAGAGTTCAAGACGATTATTCCGAAGGATAGAGAGAAAAAGTTCAAAAATATACCTTTTGACATTCACACATATGAGGATTTTGGAGGACAACAAGAGGTTACCTTATTATTAATTCTTTCTTGTAATGAAACCAAGGATCCCTCAAAAGCACCCAAGGCACTGTAGCTTACAAGCCTGAAGAAACATGTAGAGAGAAGACAATGAGAAGAAGGTGCAGTTTTAGAGGTGGGAGTAAAACCCAAGAAGGATATCCTGGGAAAAACCCACGGAGGCAGGCAGGGACTGAAAACCCAATCCACATATTGGCCCAGGCGGGGTTCGAACCTGGGTCATAGTGTTGGAAGGCGAGAAAACAACCGCTACTCCAACCTGCATTGTACATTGCATCAAGTTCATCAGGAACACATTTCTGTCAAAGTGACGTATTGGTCCCTTCACCGCTCAAAACCACTCTGCTGATTGCTTCCGATACTGCCCCAAACAGCCCCAAACAGCCCCAAACAGCCCCAAACAGCCCCAAACAGCCCCAAACAGCCCCAAACAGCCCCAAACAGCCCCAAACAGCCCCAGCACTGTATGGTTCTCGGCCTCGAGTCATCTGGAAATAAATACAATGTAAATCTTTGTCGTACATGTGGTAGCTGGGTTAACATGCATTTTATGGTTCATTTTAAGCATCACCTTAACAACAGAAACGTTCTCCTTTTCCTAGAAATATCCCCGGCCGCCCAACTACCAGTTCCAAATCCTTCAGCACAGTGAGGCCGGCTTCATCATTCATTCCAACTCGCGGTCACCACGGCAACAGAATGCCAATGGTGCCGTCGTTTCCGGATCCTCAGTAGCCTCCAACTTTGCTGTTCCGATGAAAAATAAGAAAGCGTCGGTCATGACCTCGGGTTTGAGCAGCCTGAAGAGAATTACTAACAAGGGGAAACAAAATGAAGGTACAGTTAGCCTCATCTACCTCAAGAAGATTCTGTCTGATGCACATGCAGTCTCTGCAGGATTAAATTTGATGGTGTAGAAGATCTTAAGTTTGAGAGGCACCGAGTGCGCATACAATTGTGAACTGACACTACGAAATGAGCAGAAAATCGCACATAGCCAAAACAAGTTATTGGCCGAAAAAGGTCAATTTTTTAAGTGGGAGGTCGGTTTCGAGTTGTTAACGTTTTTTCCATACAAAAAATCTTCTTTATCAAATCCCAAAATTGTTTAGCTGAATTAAAACTCAAAGGGTGTTTTTTGGTGGCTGAATTGCACTGAGTGATAGTATAGTTGGCACGGTTCACAGACTTTAAACTTCGTTTTCTCAAAACAAGGGAGCATGACTTCAGCAATTTTAAAAGAGTACAGCGGCGGCTAGGAATAAGCCACAGCAACATACAATACATCATTTGAAAGCTAAGGACTTCTTTTTTCAAAAAAATGTAATAATATCAATTTTTTTATTTTGCGACTTTTCACCCATTTCGTGGTGCCAGGTCACAATTGTCCTCATTGGTTCATACAGAGCAGAGCTTGCGAAATTTGCAGAAGGTTGTCTTTTAGATCTCTTTGAATATAGTAATTGTTTCAACATAAAACAGCTCCTGAAGAAAATTCCCTGAAAATTAATCATCTGTCTTCTGATCGGTTATGTTCCCTGACTAACGGGGCTGAAACTGCACATTAAAAACTTTCTTTTTGAAAACATAACGATAGTACCTTGGCTATTAATGTTAATGTTAGTTCTTATATAGCGCTTTAGACTCCCACAATGTGGGTGTTTCAAAGCGCTTTACAACTATTATCCCTGTTCACCAGGAACGAGATCATTTCTGCAGCAGCTCAAGATCAGCGCATGTGGTCTCTACCTTCACAGGTACCCATTACTCCTGGGTGGAGAGAGGCAATTGTAGCAAAGTGTCTTGCCCAAGAACACAAGCACCATGTTCCCTGCCCTGGGTTCGAACCCACGTACCATCGTACAGGAGTCAAACACGGTGACCACTGGACCACAGTGCTATTCTGACCATTGTGTGTGTATTTTATATATTTCCACGAGCAGATCCTTCCCAGAATGCTTCCCCCTCCCACCCGCTGGCAGCACCAGCCGACGTCGTGTCAGAGGTCAAGTCGAGACCCTTGAAGGTCAAAACCCCGAGCCCGCAGCAGGAGACCACCATGCAGTCATTCACATCGGAGGGAATCGCCGTCATGGCCGGGGGCAACGGTGGCAGCAGTGCGCATACCTCGAAGAAAGAAAACCTCGGGGGCCTGTTCTCAAAATCCCGGTCAGCTGGGAAGAAGAGCCAGCAAAAAGAGGTGAGGGACAAAATGAAACGGAATAATTGAAGTTGCCCATCGACCTGTTTTTCTCAGTAGTGCCGTTTGTGCATTATGGACAATTATGGAACATTTTGATTATTCTAACTTTAATTTGATCAAGTCTTCAAATGTGTTGGTCGAGTTCAGGGTTCTAGCTAGGACCTTTTTAGTGCCTGGTAAATTATCAGATTGCAAAGCGTTGCAAGTGCAGCGAGCGGAGCTCTCGCGCCTCACGGCCGGGGGGTCCAGTTTCTGTGAAAGTCTAGCTAAGTTAATAAAATAAATTACTACATGAACATGATTAACGTGACTTTGTATCTCCTCTCTTTCTTTTGTGCCCATAATTTGATAAAAAAAATATAATAAAAAAAACCACCAAATAATATATAAAATAAAAATAATTGTGCCGGGCGGCACAGGCAATTTGAACCTGAGTGCCGGGCGAAAATTTGCAGTGCCGGGCAGTACCGCCCGTCGCCGCCCACTGTGGCTAGAACCCTGATTACACCAGCATACACCAGCCTAAGCTGGCTACTAATTGAGTTTTAAGTGTGCCTGCGCTTGTCAAAAGTTGTAAGAAGCGCCATGTCTTGTTGGCGCATGGAGCTTGTAGAGTGTAGTCGGTTTTTGAAGCATAAATTATTCACAAATCACAACGTGTAGTTTTGTTTGCCTTCTGTACAGCAGGAGATGGACATGTACAACCAGGTGGCCTTGATGCAAGGAAAGATGAACGACATCCAGAACATGTGTAGATACTGTGCAACCAAAATGGAGGCTCATCTCAGTAAGTTTAATAGTATGTCTCTGCCGTAGAAAATGTGCGTAGTGTTTACTACAGATTTTAAGTCGAGGTGTATGTCACCTGTTCTAACGAAATACGGACAAAGTCGCACAATGTGTTTTATTACAATGTACTCGTGAAGTCATTTCGGGGTCGATTTTACCATTTTTAGGTTTGGGGTTTTCCTGAGTCACAAATGATTAATCTACAATTTTCCTAAATTTGAACACAATCCGTCACCCAGAAGTGTGTTTTTTTGTCGATTTTGTGAAACAAATGTGTATAGAAATAATACGTTTTTCTGAACTTCAAAGCTGTTTATCTCATAATTAGGATGTTAGGTTGTTTTCACCAAATCCTTCCCCAAGGGGAGATATGTAAATGATACATGATTTTAAAGCTGAAAACCTAGAAAATTTAGAAGAAAACAAATAATACAAAACAAATATTGTCAACTTTGTCTGGGTTTTGTTGGAGCAGGTCACATAAGCATTTTGAAAACTTATTGATCGAAGGAGCATTAAGTATTTTCCTATGACCAGGGCCCAATTTCATAGGGCTGCTAAGCAACAAAAATTGCTTAGCACAAAAAGTCTTGCTTATTAAAAACAGGTTACCAGCCAAAATTATACGTGTTTTTCATGCTAAGCAACAAAAAAAGCTGATTATCAATCCAGAACAATAAAGATCAGGTGAAAATTTGGTCTGTAACCTTGTTTTTGCCAAGGACAAATTGTCATGCTAAGCAAATTTGTGTGCTTAGCAGCTCTATGAAATTGGCCCCTGGGTGCAAGTGTGGTCACTCCTAAACAACGACTTGTACAAATGAGTTCACAAAATTAGTCTGTGTACGTCACTGCCAAAGTTGTTATGTCACTAAGAAGTAGACCAAACTGCAAGTGAATCGCAGTTCTGAAGTTACCATAGAAATTACAAGATGATGTACAACCCTCTGTTTTCTGTTGACAGTGCAAATCCAAGATGAGATGGTCAAACTGAAACTGACTCAGGAAGATGAACTGTTGTTGGCTGTGGCAGGTCTCAAGCAGGTAAGAAAGGCTCAGATGTTATGTTGGAATCTTTCAGAAGCACATCTGAGATTCTATGCATTGGTACCCATCGTGTTTGGACATTGCCCCCATGAGGCATCCAGTAATATCCCTATGTATTGAGGATGTTATTGAATCATGGGAGATAGTGGAGGTCACTGCCACAGGTTGCCTACAAATTGTACGTACACTAGCACTTTCTACGCTCATTTATTTTACTATATGGCTCTCAAGGAAAATACAATAATCATCTTTCCAAGTCTTCTGACGTGTTATCTTCCCCGACTGACAGGGCTAAAAACTGCATATTTCACTGTCCTTTGGTTAACCAGTTCACGCCTGAATTATTTTAACATCACTGAGCCGAGGCGCGGGATTATTTTTAACGAAACGCGATCCGAGGCGGGTTTAGGCCGTTGGTACCGGGAAGCACACCCATGCATTTTCGGCCTTGCTTGTGACATGTTTATGCATAATCCGTTTTTAATCTGGGAAAAACTTTTCGTTTATATACGTCTAAACACCTCAACAAAAATAACTCCCCCTCTCAACAGTTCGTCATAACATCGTCAGGTAAAACATTTTACCAATCAAACTTAGTTAAAAATAATCCTTTGACTGTTCCCTAAATGTTGTTTGAAAATAAAAGATGTCCATAACTTCATGGCTGAATGAGCTCAAATTAATGACAAAAACTGCCAATTTCAAAAGTCACAAAAGTTGATCAAATCTTCAGGTCAGTACGTGTATCCACCACGCCTGTTAATGACCGCCTGGCATCGACTTCTCATGGTGTTGATCAATCTGGCGACACGCTGTTGTGTAATGGCATTCCACTGAACCTGCAGAAGATGGGATAGGTGAGCCAGGTTGCTGTTGGCGTTGACGTGAGGGTATACAGATCGCTTCAGCTGGTCCCAGAGGTGCTCTAAGGGATTGAGGTCAGGCGAGCATGCCGGCCACACCATTCGATTGATGACTTCACCAGCCAAGTATGCAGTAGCTACTCTCCCTCTGTGTGGTGGGGCATTGTCGTCCATGTAAACAAATGCTCCACCGTGGGCTGCAGCAAGTGGTGCAACATGTGGACGCAGCACTTCGTCAACATATCGTTGAGCTGTCAGGTTACCAGCAATCTGCACAAGTGGTGTTTTCCTGGTAAGGCTAATACCACCCCACACCATTACACTACCGCCACCATAGGCTGTAACTGGCTGAACACAGCACTCGGCATGTTGCTCTCCGACTCGACGCCACACACGTCTCCGGCCATCAATGTGACGCAGACAACTTCTCATCTCATCGGTGAACAACACATTGCTCCACTGCTGTCTGGTCCATCGAACATGAGCTGTGGCCCATAACATACGCGCTTGTCTGTGTCGTAGCTCCAGGGTGGCCTTCTTCACCAGACGTCGGGCACGAAGTCCAGCATTGTGCAAGCGCCTTATAATCGTCTGCGTAGAAACTCTCTGGCGGTTGGGTGGTCGAAGACCAGTCTGGATGTCCTTTGCTGGGAAAACAAATTACAAAAAAAACCAAACATTGTGAATCTTGTAAAGACAAATTTGATCACAAAAATGAACATGTTTGCTTTATGACATCGATGTCATGCCAAGCGCAGTTTGACACTTGGTTAATTTGTTTATTACATTTATGAGCATAATGTGGGATCTCACCTGAATATGTCCTTTGTCTCAGAGCTCGGTTGACGATGAGTCGATCTTCTCTGACAGTTGTGATCTTTGGTCGACCACTACGGGGTAGATCTTTTACCCGACCAGTTTGCTGGAACTTCTGGCGTAGATCTCTTATAGCTTTCGGGCAAACACCCATTGTTCTAGCTACCTGCTTCACAGGGGTATTATTCTGTAAAAGGCCAATGGCAATGGCCCTGTCTTGATCAGACAGTCTGGGCATTTTGCTTAATTTAAGAACACGAAAAAAAATCAGTAGGCCTTTGCTTGTCAACTGCAAGGTGTATTGGGACGAGGAATGGAACTGATCACCTAACATCTCACTGTGCTAAACTCTGAGCCAAGAAAGGGATTTGCATGGTTGAATGATCCTGAATTGATTACATATTAGAGTAATGTACACTTGTGCATATTTTAAACTGCATTCAACCACAGGTGTTTTTTCCATTAGTAAAAAGCCATTCATCAACTTTTGTGACTTTTGAAATTGGCAGTTTTTGTCATTAATTTGAGCTCATTCAGCCATGAAGTTATGGACATCTTTTATTTTCAAACAACATTTAGGGAACAGTCAAAGGATTATTTTTAACTAAGTTTTATTGGTAAAATGTTTTACCTGACGATGTTATGACGAACTGTTGAGAGGGGGAGTTACTTTTGTTGAAGTGTTTATATAATCCCGGCGCGAAATGTTTAACTGAACTTTATTTTGATTTGTTCAAATTGTAGTCTCGATAAAATTCAAAGAAGAGTTAGCTCTGATAAAGACAAACCAAACCTGATTGCTCCCCCAGGTCAAAGACATTCTCAACGGAACTCTGAAATTTGCCCAAGGGATGGAGGAACAAGAGGACCTGATCATCAACGACGACTATTACGGAAAGGAGGAGGAGAACCCTTCCCCACCCGTTAACAAAATGGACTTGTCCCCGGAGTCAGAGTTGGACAGCGATGGGAACCAGCCGAAGGTTACGGAACTGGAAGACATGGAGGTGATGTCTCCGGAAGGCAGTGGAGATTCAGACCAGCTACCGGAACCAACCCCGATGGTCAGTTTGAACACAAGCGAGTGCAATAACAACAGTCGAGCAGCCACCACCACCGCACCCACAACGGCGGACGGGATTGACGATCCCAGAGCTAGGCATAATGGGAATTTAGTTGAAGCCAGCTCGTAAACTCTGTAACGAAGCTTGCTGCTTGCCTAGAGCTAAACTGTATCAATGGTAAGCAAACGAACGGTTGATGATTCCAGAGCTAGGCATAATGGGAATTTGGTCGAAGCCAGCTCGTAAACTCTGTAACGAAGCTCGCTGCTTGCCTATGGCTATTAAACTGTATCAATGTCAAGCAAACGAGCGGTTGATGATTCCAGAGCTAGGCAGGATGGGAATTCGGTCGAAGCCAGCTGGTAATATGTTTTACGAAGCTCATTGCTTATCTATGACTAACTGGGTCAATGGTAAGCAAACAACAGCATTGCTGTTAATTTGGAAGTGACATTAAAGCACATCAGTAGTAGGCTCTGTTCTGCCTAGGAAGAGAGGATGGAATGCACGTCAGGAGTTTAGTCATTTTTGCTTGAGCGACTGCGGCTGAACAATCAAAGGCAAGACAGACACTGCCGGCCAAAGTTGTTGCAGGTGTAGGTGGGCTGCAAGGTTGAAGCGAGGTGTGCTTTGCCATCTTGGCGCCACCGTCTCCTCATCTCCTTTCACTGCTTAGCCCACTCCTCCTCAGCATCTTGAGTGCCAACCCGCACAGCTTCACGCCATTTGCTGCGGTCTGTCGCGGCAGCCTCCCATGTGTCCACTTCTATGCCGACCTGCTTCATAATCACGTTTGCACACATCCAAAGAAGAATGTTAAAACTATAAATGTGTTCGTGGCCTTCAGCCTTGTGGTATATATGGGACACTAGACGTACTACATTATTTAACCCTAACTCCCTCACCATTGTTATTGAACAATACAATTCCTTCAAAATCCTCCAACTTCCTTTGTTGTGTAAGGAGTTAGGGTTAATGTTCCACTTGTGGGAACTAATAATTGAGTTCTTGTTTGCACAGGTGTAAACATCTTTTTATTTCTTTCATTATTAATGCAACCATTGTTATGATTGGTTTTAATTTTATTTGCAGCCCTATCTCTAGGAGATTCTCTAAGAAACTTCTCCAGTCCTCCAATATCCACCATTGTGCAAGAAATTACTACATGTAGCACGTTGTTTTGTACCTGAACGTTGAAGTATCATTTATAAAGTAATAGCAGGTTTCTTCTTCAGACCTTCAAAATCCTCCACAACCCCTTGCTAAATTTTGAAGGATCTAGAAGAATCAGGCGTAAACTTCAAACCATTCATCTCGTATGTACATCAGAACCCCAGCTTTATATTAGTTCTTTTTTTAAACTACTCTATGTTTGTGTATTATCTTTCCAATAGCGTAATTAAAACAGCATTTTAAATACAAATTTATCATTGCAAAAACAAAAACCATTTTAGGAATAAGTTCTAAAGTGAATATTTGTTAACCAACTTGAAGCATTATTGGGTATAATTTCTTCTTGTATTTGAAACAATTTTGAAGAAAAAGTTTGAGAATTTGTATTACTTGGCATTATTAATTCCTTAGCATTTTCTTCTTTTGTTTTGTGGGGGGGGGGTCGTGTACTGAATCTGATTATCAGACATTATATATTTAGACGTTAATTTTATGCGACCCCATATGCCAGCCAATCAGAGAGTAGAAATGTGGACTAAGTTGCTGATTGGCCAATTTGGCTGCCGTGTTTATGGCACAATATCGCAACAGAGAACGTCTGCTAAGTGAACGGAATCTTAAAGTCAATATGCAGTTATATTTTCCATAATTGCCGAATCTGCTCGCATATCATTTTGTTGCCCAATTAGGCGATTCCAGGACGTAGTTCCCCTTTAATATTATGTTTAATGTAAAAACTAAGTGTACATATAAATGTACGTATTGTATTGAATTGTAAATAGCTAATGAAAGATAATAAAGATGATATATGAATGGCACAGACATGTTGTATATAGTTGTTAGAAATTGATTGTAATGAGATTTGGGACCAGAAAATGTAGCATAAAAAAGTGGTTTTTGTTTGTTTTATTATAAAGAACAAAACACTTTGTCATGATGTTGACCTAGGTCTTGAAATACATCATGTGCAGCATGTAACAGTCTCATTATGTGCTGTTGACAGAGGATCGTGATCCTGATCTTGATCTTCATCGTGACATTATAATTGAGGTATGTCATGATGTTGACCATGGTTTTGAAATACATCATGTGCAGCATGTAACAGTTTAATTGTGTCCTTGTGTTGACAGAGGATCGTGATCCTGATCTTCATCTTCATCTTCATCATGACATTATAATTGAGGTATGTCATGATGTTGACCTAGGTCTTGAAATGCAGCATGTAACAGTCTCATTGTGTGCTTGTGTTGACAGAGGATCCTAATCCTGACCCTGACCCTGACCCTGACCCTGACCCTGACCCTGACCTTCATCTTCATCTTCATCATGACATAATTGAGGTCTGTCGTGATGTTGACCTCGGTCAATAAATACATTATGTGCAGCATGTAACAGTCTCATTGTGTCTTTGTGTTGACAGAGGATCGTGATCCTGACCTTGATCTCGGTGAACTTTATACTCGCACCATGCATTTAACTTTAGTATATGGGTTTTGTTTAAGGTCAAGCTTTTTTTATGAACGTTCCACTTTCGGTATAAAAAGGAAGTCACGACGACAGTGTAAAAGTTCTGGACTACCTAGAATAATAATTATTATTATTGCTAAACCCTTTCACTTGACTGGTTACTCACCTGTCGTCACCTAATTAGGCACGCGCAATACCACCAATGAGTCTGTATATTTCATAGTCTGAAATTCATGCTTTTCCTGTTAGTTACGAGGCGTAATAATGCGGTTAAACAAAATTTTACTATTTTATCTATCCTCGCATAATAAATACATTTTTGTTTGTTGTTTATGTATAGGAGAATACACGAGAAAGTGTGGATTCGTAATTACGAATTCACGAGGCGCGAAGCGCCGAGTGGATTCTTAAATACGAATCCACACTTGCGAGTGTATTCTCTGACTTAAACCATTGCGTCAAAAGAGGTATTGTCATTAACTACCCAGTTGAGTGGAGATGAAAAGGCATGCATGTATCGTGGCCATAGACGTAATTTACGTAAGGCCAACTAAACCAAAAAAATGTTTAGCGTCACCGCCCGCTTCTTTTTTTAGAGGCCGCCTCCTTTTTTTTTCACAAAAATAATAAATTTTATTATCTTAAAAAAAATTAATAATAATAATAACTAGAACTACGTCTGTTCGAGGAACAGAACATATAGGGCCTTTTCGCATTCCCCCCCCCCCCCCCCCGTAAAAAACATTCAAAAGGAATGTTAAACACATTAAAAGTAATCAAAACGAATTTAGGTTATTTAAACAGATTAAAGGTAATTTAAAGTGATTAAAACGATAACGTCACACATTTGTAAACTTTTGGTGAACTACCTAACCAACCCAATACACAATTATTTTTATTTTAGCATGATCCGTTGCTGAGATATGGCTTCAAGATCTTAAAACGTAATAAATCACATACAATTGAATGATGACTTTTCATTCTAACTTCCGGTCTGGTGACGCCATATTCTTTTTTCTCCCGGTCAAATTGTTTCTAACATGAAGCTATTATATACATCAATTATAAAGTGATTTCAGCAAACTTCGCCACACACATCAACTGAATATTAATTTTGAACCTGCCGCCAGAGGGTGCTATAACATGTTATGATGTCGCCGGTAATTGTTTTGAAAAGTACATCTAGCCAAACACTAACATCGTTTAAAGTAAGTTCATATCATTTTTCACTTTCGGTTTGGACCGAAAGGAAGGGTCACGTGATTTCTCACACACGAGATAAAATGAAGATCCTAGATTATCCTATCAATTGCCACAAACCTGAAGTCCCGGTCTTTTGCGGGTGATTTGTTATTGATTTTCAAAGATTAAATAAATTACACCTTTAATATGACGTCACGTTACCCCCCGATGAAGTCACCATGATGTATGTCTGCTAGACACGAGCTCACTGTAGAGTCTTCACTTGGGTAAAGTTTTGTTTGGATACGACTTAATAATAATAATAATAATAATAATTTATTTTTAATATAGCGTCTTACATAACAAATCTCAAAACGCTGTACAGTATTTTACAAATTATAAACAATAAGCTAAAAAGAGTAAGCAAAATACAGCAAAAATGACAGTGTAGAATAAGAATAAGAATAATACGACTTGTTATGAAAAGTGCTTGTACGAAAGAACGTGTAGAAAGTCTATTGCATTTTGGTCCCAAAAAGAAAAAGAAAAAAGAAGTAAAACAAAAATCAGAACAAAAACAAAGGGTTTTTTTCAAAATTGCGAAAAAGCCAATTACAAAAGATAATACAATTTTAAGATCGTAATTTGGACTTTAGCATCACTGTGTACATGCTGTGAAAATATATTTGTTTCTAATGGGAAGGCTAGGGTGTGACGTGTATGGTGCATACATGATCGACCCACATGAATTTTGATTTTTATTCGTGGGTGAGACATGTTTTAATTTCAAATAGAAATATAGGGCGTGACATGTTCACTACATGACCCATAATAAAATGTGTCGAGCGGCTATTAAAAAAAAAAAAAAAAAAAGGCCTCCTCGTTTCCTAAAAAAAAGACAAACATGTTTTTTTAAATTATTTGGCCTAAAGGGAGGTTCTCGAGGCTCTTACGTAATTAGATTGGAATAGGGTTGAGGAATTGAATAACCGTGGATTCGTAATTGTTACAAATGTAGGCAAGATAAAAACCGTTCCGAATCCACACTTTACTAAAGATTCGTAGATACGAATCCACACTTATTGTCCAAAGCGTTGATTCGTAGATACGAATCCACACTTTTAACAATAGCGTGACGTCATAGCAATGGTTTAAATAATGTAAGTAGCTTCTTTTTCAAATAAATAGCAACAGTAGAGCTCTTCCGGTCCAACAAATATCATAAACAATTGTTTGTTTTTTAATCAGAAAAGAGAACCCTATTTTCTTCGCCCGCGGATTAACACGAACTGTTGATTTCCGATGAACTAGCGAATGAGTGGCTCTGATTGGTCGAAAGTCAACAAGAAATGTCTTGCAACGCACAGCTAGCTAGTGTCAAACTCAAGAAGTAACTTTTTTTCGTCCATTGATTGGCTGTAATAAATAGCACAAGTCCAGTGAGTGTCCAATTGAAATGCAACAAACGGTACTGTAAGGATAATTTTATTCTCTTTCTTAAAACTTGCAAACTCTCATTTCAACCTCTGCCTAGTTCTGTCGAATTTTGCCAGAACGCATTTTCACTGTCTTAAATAAAAACCGATTGTGTGGGCATTTTGTATGTAAAAAAAGAAGAAGAAAAGTGGACAACTTTAACAGCGCCCTCTATAATTATTGTCTAACAAACATGATGTCATTAAAATTATTGTACATGCGCCGAAAGCTGTGACACAATCGCATACAAATTCTCGGTCTTTGTAATTAATGAGATTTGAGAAGGAAATCGTTTCGAAATAGCGACACGAAGGTATACTAGCAGCAATATTGTGGCGGTTCGCATCAAACATTCAGAATCTACCAGACACGAACAATTCAAGGGGAAATGTTCTCCGTGAGCGGAGTCGGCGTGCAGGTAAATCGAAAATACATTTATTTGTCATTGTGATATTGCTCGATATTCATATTGTTCCATGATTTATGATATGAATATGGTCGATCGATGTCATAATCGACCATTTGAACAATAGACTAGAGTTAACACTAGAGCTTTATATGCTCCATGGTTAGAGTAAGTTAGAGAGCAATCGATGCCTTCGCCTGTTCAAGATGGCCGCTACAAATTGTATATTTGCAAGGCCAAGGTCATCTATTATAAATATTCATGACCTTTTCTTAACCTTGAGCTTGACTTCATTTAACCATATGAATTAGGAATACAACTTACAAGTAATAAGTTCTTATTCCTCCATGATTCAACAGACAAATTATGTATCAAACCGACTTTCATTGGCAACAACTTTCAAAGAGCAAGCAAAGCCAAGGGTTAATTTAACGTGTACCCATTTGAACGTCTTACAGCAACTCCTAGGGCCTCTACCACACCTAGCGGCCGTCTTGAACTCTGTCAAGGCTACAACTCGAGACCCGATCACAGCGGCCTGGGCCATCAGGCATGGCAGGCAGCAACAGCAACAGAGTTCTAGCCGCATTGCTAAAACGTCAGACGCGGAGCTGTTGGAAAGCCTACAAAATGTAAGAGGAAGACTTTGATGAAAGGTTATTTTTTTAAGGAACACAGACTTCAATGCTCACAAATTATCTCATTAACACTAACACAGCAGACTCAGTTCGCCTGTTACAAGAGGGAACTGCTACTATCAACAAGTAACAATTGATTTTAGTACCAAATAACAATGGATGTTCATTATTAGAATATTAGTGCACCATAATCCCGGGCTGGACTCGAACCCACAACCTGCAGAATTACAAGCAGACTACGAATTCAATGCTCCAGGTAGTCTTGATCCAAGACCAAGCTAGCCGTTTCGCGGCGCGTCGTCCGTATATATCCGGACTTATTGAGGGCGCCCTTAATTATTGCCAGCTTCGTTTCCCCTAGCTAGGGGAACGGATCTGGCGATAATTAAGGGCGCCCTCAATAAGCCCGGATATATACGGATGGCGCGCCGCGGAACAAATGAACGGCTAGCTTAATCTTGAATCAAGACTATATGTTCCAGGCCACAGGGCTATGGTATTTTCAGCATTACAGTCTTATTACCCCTAAAGAAAGAAAAAAACTTGCAGAACTCATTTTTTAAAATTGATTTTGTAAGTCACACTTTTTCTTCTTTTATGTTAATTTGACAAGGTTGCCCTTAACATCAAGGAACTTGGGGCAGCCTATTTACCAGAGGACTGGGCAGACAGCCTCCTTGCTAAGATCCCAGACCGACGGAACGACGCATCGTCATGGCAGGAATCTCATATATCAACACACTCATTTTTTGAGAACAAAAATGGTGAGTTGAAATATTTTATCCTTCTGATGCAGAAGTCAGTATTTTTTGCAAATCTCGTAAGTGTACGCACGACGCGTGCGTTGGTGCACGCGTTGGCGCTACTATTGGTCTTTTCAGCGCGTGACTAGCAAGTATCTGCAATCCGCTGGCTGAGAATGCGCCCTGAACGCAGATTGTGGTCGCAATTCAAATTGTGACTCGGCTAATTTTGAATTGAAATCAAAATCTTAGAATATTGTTTTCTCGGAACATGCAGCATTCACAGAGCTAAAAACACCACCAGGCATCTTTATTTTTTGAGCACTTTTGCTGCTTATAAACACGCCACAAGCAAGGCCGGCAATGTCTGTCAGCAGCGAGCAAGGCTGGAAATGCGTGGGTGTGCTTCCTTGTACATCGGCCTGAACCCGGCTCGGATCGAGTTTCGTAAAAAATAATCCCGTGCCTCGGCTCGGTGATGTTAAAATAATCCTGGCGCGAACTGGTTAATAAACATTTCTTATTTTTTTCAACTTTGCAGGCTTTCCAGAGCATCTGCTGTACTCACATCAGCCCTCGACCTCCTTCAGGAAAAGACATCCTTTGCTTAAACACAACTTAAGTGCACACGGCACATTGCAAGGTACATATAAGCCATTCTCATCCAAGGTTAAAACTTAATTTCTTTCTTTTCTTTTCTTCTGTACATTTTGAATTACAATTCTGAAATGGGCGGCAAGATCTGCGGCTACAGCTAGTGTCGGCTTGTTCACACACGGCTGAATGGCTGAAGACCTAGACAATAGCCGTGGACAGTAGCCGTGGACAGTAGCCGTGGACAATAGCCGTGGACAGTAGCCGTGGACAGTAGCCGTGGACAGTAGCCGTGGACAGTAGCCGTGGACAGTAGCCGTAGACAGTAGCCGTGGACAATAGCCGTGGACAATAGCCGTGGACAATATACGTAGACAATAGCCGTAGACAATAGCCGTAGACAATAGCCGTAGACAATAGCCGTAGAACAATGGTCTTATTGGAAGCATACAACCAAATAAATTTAAATTCATTTAACTTTTGTTTTGAAACAGGTTTTTACCAGAGCCGAGGTTTTAAAACGAAGAGGGCGGGAACTGCAAGGAAGCTACAGTCATCTAGTGCAGACGGAGAGGCAAATAAAGGCATGCTGTCCAGTGTCTTTCAGGTAAGCATCCAACAACTTACACACACATAGACAGGGTTGTAGTCGAGTCCCTGCAAGTCCGTTCACAAGTCCTTTCGTAAAGCCAGTCACAAGTTCCTTCATAAAGGCAGTCACAAGTAACTGGATGAACAGTGACAAAGGAATGCTTTTGTAAAAGCTGATTTGAATAGCTTGTGATATGAACTGGAACAGAAGGACTTGTGATGGACTTGTGATGGACTTGTGATGGACTTGTGATGGACTTGTGATAGACTTGTGATGGACTTGTGATGTACTTGCAGGGACTTGCAGGGACTTGTGATGGACTCGACTACATCCCTCCATAAAGAACGGGGTTCCCACCGCATCCTGGAAATCAGGGAAACCTGGAAAATAATTTTCGCTTTTTCCAGTCCGAAAAAAATGCCTTAAATCAGGAAAAGTCAGGGAATTTGATTGGCCCAAATGAGAAAGTGGTCAGTCTGTTAGATGTTGTCTCATGGACGAACAGCGTATCCACTGGATGATTGGCTATGGTGGCTTTTTAGTGTGGGAAATCCGTCTTTATTTTCTTTAGCCACTTTTTTTTTATCTGGGTCTGCTCGAAAGCCTGTATTGGCTTCTTCAGCAGGGGTTGATTTTGGAGAACTCGGGAAGGGTTGTTGCAATAATCCTCATCAGAGAGTAACAGTCAAATACTTGTACCTGTTCGTTTTGTTCCCCGTCAGAGAGTCATGGCTCGAGAACCAGTCAAGCTGAGCGACAAGCTGGAGTCGGCCCTGTCCTCCAACGAGTCCCGCTTTACGGATGGCGACTCCTTCAAGATAGGCTTCGTGGAGGGCTACCTGAAGGGGAAGGAGGAGCCCAAGAAGTCAGACCGTCTTAAGACGTGGACCACCATCCTGGTCATCGCGGTGCTAGTCTACTTGTACTTCAAGATGGTGTCTGTCTTCGGTGAGTTAAGGCTCACGGCTTCGGTCCAACAGTCATGGAAAAATCCCGGGGGAGAAAAAACCTGGAAAGTCGTGGATTTAATTTTGTTGGCAAGGATTCATGGAAAGTTGATATCTAAGGGAAAAAGGATAAGGAAAAGTTATGGAATCTTGCACGTCTCATACTCGATGATACATTGCTGGTTTGTATGTGCAGCGACTCTCGGTATGACACATTTGCATTGTGTACGATAACACGTCTTGTCTCTTCATCAGAAACTGACCTGCAGGTTTAAACCTTTTACGTATTGCCCTAAATATGTGACCTGCTCCCACAAAACCAGATATAAGTTGTTGTTTTTTTGAAAAGTGAGATATCGTTATTTCCATTTAGTACACATCTTCAGCTTTCATTTGGTACCAAAAACCACCTTTATACCATACATACTTTCCATTTTAAGAGGTTTTAATTTTGATGTATTTGGAAGATAAATTACCACTTTTAGGACACAGTTTGCCTCAATAAATGCATGATTTTTGTACTTTCTCATCAATGAAGTTGATTTTGTTTAACCTAACTGAGGGTTAAAATATACATATTAAAGAATAAAAAAATAAAAAAAAAAAACTTAATCAATGTCCGCCAGATTTTTTACCCCATTTCAACTTTGACGGGCTGTATCTCGAAATAGCCTGTGCGACTTATGTCGGGTTTCGTAGGAGCGGGTCACACATTGACTTTCCACTAGGTGGGCTAAAAGCCTTTTGCAATTTATTGGATTGATGCAAACTTAGTAAACATTGCTGCCGTGTTCTTGCGCTTGTGTCTATTTCTTTCTTACAATCCGTTGTTATTTTTTTTCTGAAATTCCTCTTCCTTTGTCCTAACAGCTCGAGTCTCCATCATGGGCCCATCTAACGTGGACAGCATGAACGTGAAAGACGTCTGCTTTGACGACGTCAGAGGGGTGAGATATTAGTTGTTGACTTCTGTATAATGTGTGTCGTAAACACATTCATAAATACCTTAGACAGTTTACCCATTCTTATTGGTCGAGACCCCGTCACGTGACCGGTTTTAAACGGATGATAAAACACCGGGGCCAGTTTTAAACACGAAATGTGGACGCCCGTGACATCTGGTCGCTTAAAGGAAACATGTAATAAGGTTTTTTTTGGCTTAAATCAATAAAGTATCATATTGACAACAACATTATGTGTGAGGTTGTGTTTATTTTCTGTGATAAATGGGAGAAAATAATTGTTGAAAATGTTTAGTCATACCACTCCGCCCCTCAAAGGGAAGCTTCATTAACATAAAACTTCGCGTGGGGTATGACAAAAATCGAGGCAGAGAATTGCCTCGCTGCGGGGGGGCGCTACCCGGGCCTGGCTTGCATTATGCGCGCATTGCATGCAACAAGTCTTTGTCTACGAGTTTACCATGCCGGTTTTTTATTCTAAATCAGGGTAAAAATACAACTGTTTTCAGTCATGCCGACTAGATGTGTAGCTGCTGGGTGTAGCAAAACTACCAAGGATGGAGTAAGCCTTCGTTTGTTTCCGGCTGATCCTAAAAATCGGAGGATTTGGACAGCCAAAGTAAATCTTACCAGAGCGAAGTGGTCCCGCCGGGCCTAGTGATTTTTCGGCCCGATCTGCAGCGACCATTTTGAGCGGTCGTGCTTCGACACTGGTCTGTACAGCAACTTTGGCATGCCCTTAAAAAACATGCTGAAGTCAGATGCTGTCCTAACGATATTCCAATCGGACGAATCTGTACTGTTTTCGTCAGATTCACTAAAAACCGACGAAGAACTTTCACGATCGTCCATGTTTAGTCCGCGCCGATTACTGTACATGTACATGTACTTTGTACGTACGTATCCTTTGCTTTGGACAGCGTGCGTGTGGGTGATCGCGTTTACATGTACATGTACAGTACGTACGTGTGCACAAGGCGTACGGGATTCGTTCACTCTCGTACACACAACAATGTGTGCGTACGTGGCCACGCGAACCCGTCTCGTACCTAGACGTCGCGTACCGACTATCGATAATTTGTCCGGGCCTGACTCGATTTACGTCACTCATTTTGAGTGGCCGCGAAATTTAAAAAGGGGGGGTCAATTTCTGGACGGCAAATTACCACACTAAACGTACACTAGAACCAGTTTTGCTTTTTATTCACATTTGATACACATAAATCTATTGATTTAAAACAAAAAATGCGTAATGAAGATGTTAGACTACATGTTTCCTTTAATACCATTTCATTGGTTGAATCCTCACAAGGCATGCGCAATACCACAAACAAGTGCGTGTTTCATAGCTCAGTTTGCATGCTGTACCGGTATCTTGCGTTCTGCGTAACATCGTGGCTTACACGGGACACGCGCGCCAATGTCCATATTGGGAGTTGTTTACGTGTGGGACTGATCACGCCAGCAAGGGCCATACCATAATTGTAGCTAGAGGGGTGTATCACAAAATTATGCAGTATAATTGTTTAAGAAAATCATTGGGAACTTATATTTGGGACTTTTTTTAGGTATTTTACTAGAAGTTATTTATATGTGTGGGAATAAATATGTGGTTGGTCGGTATTAAACGTACGTTTCAAACTGGCCTAGGCCATTTTGACTAGAGGATTCATTCTCAATCCTGCAAAATTCACCAATACCACCATGTAAAAAAAATTGATTCATCCTCAATCCTCCAAAATTGAACGTTATTTCTTGAATTTGTTCAGCGGAGGGGTGACCAATTGCCTCAATCCTTTAAAATTCTCCAACAAACACTGTACATGTAATGAGTTGAGGCAGTGCCGATGACATTGAGAAGCAGCTCGAATGATATCAAGCATAATATAGGGCTCAATTACAGTATGCGTGACTGAATGTAAACAAAATGCTGGGTACAGCCTACAAACTTGAGACAATGTATCCTTCAAAATCCTCCAAAACCCTTCAAAACCTCCAAAATTATTTTTAAGGGTTGAGAATTAGGTTTGGGTTAGAAGTGCATGCTACAGGTTAAAATGAATAGTGCATTTTTGTTTGGACTGGGTGATTTCGTGCTCTTCACATTCGTGTGTTTTGTTGCTCCACGTTTGTTTAGATTGACGAAGCCAAGAATGAACTTCAGGACATCGTCAGCTATCTGATGGACCCTGATAAATACACCAAGCTGGGTGGTAGGCTGCCAAAAGGTGCAACGAATCCATTCATCTCTAGTGCTCAAATATTGAAAACAGGGTTATTTTCCAGCTCATCTGTAATTTTATAAGCACTGTATACTCGGCATGTCCAATGGTTTATTTTTTTAATGCAAATTCGCCCAAAGAACGGTTATAAAAGCCACTTTAGGCAAAGGCCTCAAAAGAAGAAAAATAGAAATTTAGAAGGTAGGAATTGATAATTCTCTTAAAACAGGCTATAAAAATAGAACGAAGAAAGAAAATAATAAAAGCTGGAGGTAGGAATTGAAATTCCTCTTAACCAGTTCGCGCCGGAGGGCGTATATACACGCAAAGTTTTTCCCAGATTCAAAACGAATGAAGCATAAACATGTCACAAGCAAGGCCAGAAATGTCTGTCAGCAGGTTCGCCAGGCACAGGCAAGACCTTAGTTGCCGTAAATTGGGCGCTAGGTTTACTGTACATAGGTGCGGCCCAGGTTTCGGACACAGTTATTTTTTGGTCAGGCAATTTTTAGTTCCATCTCTGTTCTGTAACTGTGTTTCTCATCGTCTCGTTGACAGGCACAGGCACAGGCAAGACCTTACTGGTCATAAATTGGGCGCTAGGTTTATCGTACATCCGTGCGGCCCATGTTTCAGACAGTTATTTTTTGGTCAGGCAATTTTTAGTTTCATCTCTGTTCTATATAAACTGTGTTTCCCATCGTCTCTTTGACAGGGGTGATGCTGATAGGTTCGCCAGGCACAGGCAAGACCCTTCTGGCCAGAGCTGTAGCAGGCGAAGCCAATGTGCCTTTCTTCTATGCCTCGGGCTCCGACTTTGATAACATGTTTGTCGGGTCCGGCGCCAAGAGAGTGCGAGATGTGTTTGGTAAGGTTTCTGGAAGACTGAATGAAATGAGACGAAGTTAATCAACCATAACCATCCGAGACCCTTCAAAAATTCACCAGTTAACCAGATAACAAGAGGAACAAAAGGGGTTCCCTGAATAGAGGCGTATACACACTTGTTGGGGTAGGTTGGTGGGTGGTCAGTTTACTTGGCCCATTCTATCTGCGACACCATGCACACTTTGGACTACCAGTGCTAGCTATTTAACATCTGTACAGTCAATACTGGAACAATAAATCTGTCTCTCCCCGGGCTTTGTCTTACTCGGTGCGACACTAGGCAGACAAAACCCTGAACAAGTCGCAGGCCAGCAGCTCATCACAATGCCAAATTTGAAACATTCTCTTTACTTTGGTAACTTGTCGATTATATTTCGTTGTGTAAAAATGGCTGGCCATAAATTCTCTCAGGATACATCTAGAATTGTTCGAAATGTTGTTCGAAAAAAATTGTCAATTGAAATCCCCCCCCTCCCCCCTCTCCTTCTTCCGTCTTTCAGGTGAGGCTAAAGCTAGTGCCCCGTGCGTTGTCTTCATCGACGAGCTGGATTCCGTTGGGGGTAAGCGGGTAGATTCCCCCCTCCACCCTTACGCCCGTCAGACCATCAACCAGCTGCTGGCCGAGATGGATGGCTTCAAACAGAACGAGGGCATCGTGGTCCTGGCGGCTACCAACTTCCCGGAATCCCTAGACCCGTAAGTTTTTAAGGCCAGGGTTCGAATCCCCGCCGAGGTCAACCGGTGGGTTGTGTTTTCAGTTCCTGTCTGATTGGGTGGGTTCCCCCCCCCAACATCTCAAAGCCAAAATTGTGCAAGCTTTTAAGTATTCTCCTACTTTTACTACTTTATATATAAAATTCCTACTATTTTCTATTAGTTTTTTTTGCCAAAGCCCTGAAAAATGAAATCGCATTTCATATTTTTAATAAGTGTTACACACTGTCATGTGTAATTAACACACAATTAATTTCTTTGTAATGTGAAAAACTTTTTATTAAGTTTTTTATTAAAGTAGCTTGATAAAATTAAGTCTTCGTATTTATTGCTTTAGCTTTCTGATCACTTTTTTATTGACAGAGCTTTGACAAGACCTGGTCGGTTTGACATGAAAGTGGTCGTCCCCAAGCCAGATGTCAAAGGTCGGACGGACATCCTGGAGCTGTATCTGTCGAAGGTCACCATGAGCGATGGTAAATACAAGTACCCGAGTCGCCCATAGGTACCCATGTTTTTAATATGTTTTTATACCTAAATCGTGAATGTCCGAAGCACGACCCACTCTTTAGCAGTAACCCTGGTTATGACTTTTTCTTGCAGAGGTCAAACTGGATGCGCTGGCCAGGGGAACCGTTGGCTTCACAGGTAAGGCTGTCAAAATAAGAAGAGATTCACATGACATTCTAGATAAATATTAAATTAAATTAAAACTATAAATAAACATTAAAATAATGATAATTAAATGTTAAAAATTAAAAACATTGAAAATCCAGCAATAAAACAAAGAAAAACATAGGCCAAGGCAAGCGGTTGTGCCAAGGTGTTTAATCGGTTTCTACTGATTTGCATATTGTAGCCCATAGATCACGAGGATGCTGTTGTTTTTTTGTACAGTACATGTGTGTGCATGCATACCGGTAGCAGTGGTCATTGGGCACTATTGTCGAATGTCTTATTAGCAAGGCTACGTTTCAGATGGCGTGCTTTGCACGTCGTCAATATTCATTCCAATGTCATCCAAATATCCTGTGTGTGTGTGTGTTTGCAGGGGCCGATATTGAGAATCTGGTGAACCAGGCCGCTCTTCAAGCTGCCAGACTCGGCAAAGACTCCATTGACATGAAGGACTTGGAGTATGCCAAAGACAAGATACTCATGGGTAGGTTTGAAGTCAATCTGCCAGGGATATGTGGAATATAATTTAGTTTGCTGTTTATTTAGCCACATTTGAAGCTTAACTTAACTACCTTAACCAGTTCGCGCTGGAGTACATATATACCCGCAAAGTTTTCCCCAGATTCAAAATGAATGATGCATAAACACGTCACAAGCAAGGCCGGAAATGTCTGTGCTTCCCGGTACCATCGGCCTGAACCCGCCTCGGATCGAGTTTCGTTAAAAATCATCCCGTGCTTCGGCTCGGGGATGTTAAAATAATCTTGGCGTGAACTGGTTAACCCTAACCATCTCCATCCAGTCACTTATCTTCTTTATTTTTTTAATATTTTTTTTAAGGCCCGGAGAGGAAAAGCGCCCAGATCGACGATCACAGTCGCAAGATCACGGCGTACCACGAGGGTGGGCACGCGCTGGTCGCGTTCTATACCAAGGGAGCTAAGAACATCAACAAGGCTACCATTATGCCCCGGGGGCCAACGCTAGGCCATGTAAGTAACTAATCTCAAGTATTCAAACTTTTCTTACATTTTCTTTCAACCTTGCTCCTACTTTTCCTACTATTTTTCCCTTGAAATTCCTACAATTCCTACTTTTTTGTCCCACAACTCTGAAAAATGAGATCTTCTTGAATATGTTCTTCAGTGTTAGACAATGTCAAATTGGTGAATCACACATTGAAGGGCGTTGGCGTAGTAGTACAGCGACTGTACTTCCAAGATCTTTAGTTGCAGACGGAGCACAAGTATTGCGAGTACTACAGAACATAGCAAACTAGCTAGGTTCATTAAACAATTGTTGCCAACTGTGATGTGGTCCAGGGTGTTTTTTCTATACCCCAGGGGGAAAATGGCACCCGAGGTCAGAAATGGCACCCGAGGTCAGAAATGGCACCCGAGGTCAAAAATGGCACCCGAGGTCAAAAATGGCACCCGAGGTCAAAAATGGCACCCGAGGTCAGAAATGGCACCCGAGGTCAGAAATGGCACCCGAGGTCAAAAATGGCACCCGAGGTCAAAGGTCTTTTGAGGTCAACGGTCTTTTGAGGTCAAGTCATAGAGTAATCGCGAAAGTAGGCAAGACGTGCGGTTTGAGAACCTTCCTTGTTTTGGTTCGCAGGTGTCGTTGCTGCCCGACCAGGACCAGTGGAACGAGACCAAGACGCAGCTGATGGCCCAGATGGATGTGTGCATGGGGGGCCGTGTGGCCGAGGAGATCATCTTTGGCACGGACAACATCACCACAGGGGCCTCCAGCGACTTTGAGCAGGCCACCAGCATTGCCAGGCTCATGGTCACCAAGTTCGGCATGAGTGAAAAGGTGGGGTCCCCGGACTAATAACATTTTCGGGCTGTCAAATTTAAGACCTTAATGTAATAAAGAGGTTATTGTTTAGTAAAAGATGGTTAGTGCGAAACCTTGTAGTACATTGTATTTATTTAAACGCGCAGTTTTCCTCAGATTCAAAACGGATGACGCATAAACACGCCACAAGCAAGGCCGGAAATGTCTGTCAGCAGCGAGCAAGGCCGGAAATGCATGGGTGTGCTTCCCGGTGCTGGCAGCCTGAACCTGCTTCGGATCGAGTTTCGTTAACAATAATCCTGTGATGTTAAAAAAATACCGGCGCGAACTTGTTAAAGAGCACCTCCAAGTAAAACAAGTTTTCTCTGATTTTACATTTTGACATAAATATGGAAGTATCCCAACCGAATGCAATATCAATGGGATTTATAGCCCGCCTAAAAATAGTCTAAAAGAACGTTTTTTCGGTTCATGCCAAGACGCGAATTCTTAAAAACGTAAAGGTCACGCTTTTGTTTACCCGCGTCATTGAGGGGAAAACAAAGAAATTGAGGAGAAACCCAAATGCACATGCACGCACAACACACGCGTGTTGTACGTTGCCCGGCCCTAGCTGCACACAACTTTCCATTCTTTGACGTGCACGGGGAGGCCAATTCACTCAAGAATACTAGCCAGGGAACAGTAAGAAAACAACTTTGTCTTGGTACTCACGAATTTATAATTCTCACCGAGGATTTGTAGGTACAAAAGCCTTCCTTTCACTTTGAATGAAAGTCGAACACGAGCTTTGTTATTCTCTACAACTTACAAGTACAAATCTAAGCGGGGTCAACGTGCGTATTTGCCCATGTCACCAGCGCATCGTGTACCCACCATGTGCAAACCACAACGAATCGCATGCGTGTTGCTGCTGCTACCGGCCCCACGCACGATCGTCCGCCTGGTTACAACACATTATTGACGTTAGTGTCGGAATATACTTATGGCAGAATCGTACAATTCCTGGAAAGATTTGAGCGAGTATTCGGAAGAATTCAATGACGAAGATTCCCAAGGCAATGCACTGGACTCGGCAAGAAGACCTGGAAGTTTTTCCCCTCCATTTTCATAGTCCGATCGCGACGATGTATCACTAACTAGTAACAAGGAGCCTGGCACCGATCGTTCGCGGTGCGCAACCCGAGGCCCCCGTTGACGACGGGGCGCGTGGTGGGGAAAATCTCGCTGAACAGAAAGGCAACCAGGATCGGTTTTTACACACAAACTGGTAATACATAATTTAGATGAATATACATTGTATCATGATGCCACTTTAATAGTTATCTCAGTGAATACAAGTCATTGCAAAAGTGTTGGGAAAACATGAACCACTGCAGAGAAGCGACCACTTGGACAACCTAAAAATCCAACCTTGTGTACATGTACGTGCATGGTTTACAAATCGGACCCACTCTTTTCGTGTCTGAACATTCTCCTTAGGAAACCTCAGAACAATTTCTTCAGGGTTTTTAAGACAATTCCTCAAACATTTACCTACCACACAGGACTTCAGCATTTCGAAAAAATCTAACAAAATACGAACTAATGTCGAGAAAAACATTGAGAAAAGAAGGCCGCAAGCAACACAATCGCATGCGGTACGCGCACGGTGTGGCGGTGGCATGCATGGCCTTGCGATCGCATACTAGCTGAATAACACGATGACGTTTCGGGGTCATGTTAATCTCATTTGCATACATTAAACATGGCTGTCGTTTTCTCAAAAATAGAGCAGAATCGTGTTGGGAACACCGAATTGAACTTTGTTTTTGATACACTAAAGTAAACCCCATGGAGTAAAATTATATACTAACGGTAAGATTGGTATATACTCTGTCATAAAATGTACCTAATACCCAAACTACAAAATTGTTAGAGGTGCTCTTTAAGCTACTCTCAGAGTAATTGCAGAATACCTTGAAAATAACCCTCTAAAATGTCGGGCTGCGCAGTCAGAACTAAGGGCATTGAAATGTGAGAATATGTGGCTACAAGGTGGAAGGGTAAAAGGGGAGGTAAAAATAGGCAGGCACGATTCTAGGGGGAGGGGGCCTACCTGGATTGATTGCTCTGGATCGTGTAGTTTGTAAAAATGAATTTTCCGTGTCTATTTTTGGTCTCGGTAGCTTGGAGTGATGACCTACAGTAATGCCGACGAGATGAGCATGGGGACCGGACAGAAGCCCAGCCCAGAGACTCAGTCACTCATTGAGAGTGAGATCAGAGTCTTACTCAAGGTGAGTAGCAGGAGAATAAGGTGTGAGTAGGTGAGTGTGAGTTGTTAGTAGCATGAGAGTGAGTTGTGAGTGTCCATAGTGGAATTAAATAGCAGGAGTGTGTTTCTGAGCAATGAGAGATGAGTAGGAGTATAGCGAGTGTTCAGAGTTGAATAACTGGATAGAAAGTTAAGAGTGTGTCAGGTTGAGAAAGAAATTGAGTTTTGATAAGCATTGAGAGATTGAGTATAAACAAGATAGTGTGTTGAATAACAGGATAGTTAGTAATGAGTGTTTAGTTGGATATATTATCCTACCTTTTTTTTGCATTGATGAGTGTAAAACTTTGGATAGGTCAGTTAAACGATATTTACTATAAAATACCACCCCCCAAAAACAGCCCATTCTTGATACTTCAAGCAATTACCAATTGTGTATACTACCTTTTAACCTCAAAACTACTGAAGTCCAAACCTACCCAAATAATTTGTTGGCCGTTTTTCATTTATTCAGGATTCATACGAGCGAGCCAAATCTCTCCTGAAGACACACTCCAAGGAACACAAGAAGCTAGCCGAGGCCCTACTGCATTACGAGACACTGACGGCCGAAGAAATTGGCGACCTCTTCCAAAGCAAATAAGACTCTGAACCTTAACCTCTGACCTCAGAGGATCAAGGAATCCAATCAAATTTTGAATTTCTCTTATCTGGCAAAGCTGGTCAGGAATTAGACATGACAGCGTGATAGACCATAAATGGATACAAAAAAATGGCAATGACCTTTGACCTGTGAGGTCGTATGGCAGTTTGTGACCTGGAGATTATTCCTAATTATTTGTGTGTGGTCACAAAGTAACCCCTGAATCATAACCCAGCGGGTCATATGTAGAGAAATGGTTGTAGATAAAATCTAAACTCTATTCAGTTTTGGTTCGCTTTTGTAATTGCATTAGGATCTTTTGCCATATTAAACCCAATTTTTTATTATTTTTTTCTGAAATTTGTGTTTAAAGGTCAACTACATGTAACTGTTTGGCTCCGTTAAAATAACCTGTGACATTTGGATGACCTTTTTTATTTTCAGATTTTTTTTTTTTTTTTTTTTTTAAACTTAATCCTCTTAACTCATTGAGTGGAAGAATTAATTGCCCAAATAATCACACAGAATTAACACAATGCCCTTTGACCAAATATGTTGCTCTGTTAAGACTGACATGGACGAATCTGGGTACGCTGTCACCATACACTCACAAAGGCCCTTCAACGGATACAAAAACTTGTTCTGAGCAAGATCTTGTAATGTTTCCTAGATACCTGTAGCTGTTCCTTTTTACTATTATTGTATGATCCTATTTTTCATTTGTTAATTTAATATAATTTGGTTTGGCATCATGAAAACAAATAATGAAGTTATATTTAATATTGACAAAAGTGGATATCTCGGGAATTATTTCCGCCCCTGCTACATGATACACATAGCTGTAATTTTTAAAGAACGACTTCAATTTTTTTTTTTTTTTTTTTGGGGTACTTGTAGATAGTTTGTTATCACTCTTGGAAGCATTTGCATTAACTTTTTTTTTTATTTTTTATATATTTTTGTTTGCCTGCATGTAACCTGGATCCTCTAGTGTATGTTAAATACTGGGGACCAAAGTGCCTGAATCCTGCAAAATCTCATTGTTATCTTTGATAAAGAGCCTCAATCCTCTGAAATCACCCAATATCAGATTGGGCCTGATGACCTGAATCCTTCATTTTCCACTAAAGGCAAAATTATCTAGTAGTGCCCTCAATTCTTCAAAATCATCTGATGCTTCAAATTCCAGAGACCTTCAATTCAAGCATGAGATGATCATGTGACCTTTGACCTAAATTAGACTTTTTGAATCTGAGAGACAGACCTTACTTGTACACAAAGATATGCATTTTTTAGAAAGTTTATCAATTTTCAGACCGGTTTATATAAAATTGACAATCTCATCCCTGTGAGTCCTCAGAGTTTCTCCATTTGGCAAAAAAGGATTTGAGGATGGTTAGTGTTAAGGAGTGCATCATGAAAAAAGAATGACCCATCTGTATCTGGCTTTATTTCATCGTTTCCTTCTCCCTGGCAGTCTAACATTGTATTTTAACCCTTGGCTGACAATATTCAGGCATATTAAAGGGGTAATATATTCTTTGAAGCTTTCAAAAAATTAACTAAACAAAATACTGTTGAAAAGCTTACTCGTTGTAAAGATATTAATGATTCAAAACTCTGTGAAATTATTCTGCCTGGCATGCTGTAATTTTTAAAATAATGAAAACAAAATAATGCCATTACCAAATGTGCATTTCAGATTATGCCTGGTGTAATTTTATTTGTAGATCATCTCAAAGACACAAGATGTAAATTTGTAATTGCCATGTTCAGTGTAAAGCTCTCAATGTATTTCCGTATTTTATTTCTTTGATGTAACTAAGGGCAAGTGTATATTTAATAAAGTAAGATAAGAAGTTCAATGATGGGATAGTTTTACCTTGTTTTGATTGTCAAGTTAGCCCCAATACTCAGTTGTAGAACAAAGAAGGGTCAATGAGAATGGACGAGGAACTGTAGATTCGTGCAAATTTGTTGCACATATCTACTGTTCCGAGTCTATTCTGTGACTTAATCAATTTCTTGTTAACAACGAAGGTTTGTTCAAATAAGATTCCTGGCTTGCCACAATCCCCACGTTTGCGAATAAGTGTGGATTCGCAAAGTGACCCATGCATATTTAGTCGGTGTACAACGAATGGAAGGCATCAGTAGATCGGTTCGTGTCTCCTCGAGGCGACACCTCGCTCACAACAAAAACTGTCGATTCGTGGCGAGCTGTAGATTCGTCAAGATAATCTACACTTTCAACAATAGTATGACGTTACAGAAATAGATTAATGCCGTTTTTTTCCCGATGCCCACTTTCCCGTTTTGCAGTGATTTTTATTAACTTCAAATGGGCCACAATAACACATGTAAACAAACAAAACCAGTGTTCATTCTCAACTGGTAACCTCTCATCCTTCTGAATGTGTTTGAAGGTAAACAAAAAAATACGTTGGTGAAGAAGGGTAAAAATCCTGTATTGAATTTACATCACCCCCATGCAAACTCCATCTAATGAAACACATTCATGTTGATTCCATAAAAATCCCTAACCCTCCAGGGTATTTTGGCTAGAAACCCTGCCAGACGCATCAGATTGCATACTTTGTCACATTGACTTGTGTGCAGATAGTGCAGCAAGGTCAAGCAGTCACCAGAGATGCACTGTGCTGGGTCTGGCAGGGTTAGGGTTAATTAATTAAAAACAAAAACCTATAATGTAACAATCTTGTCAGTGAATGAGCCCTTTGGTTGTTTTCCGTTGTCGCCCGTCAAACAATCGCCTTTTGACACTGTCGATGGTTATCTGTAGTTTTGGTATCTGCGTCTTTCTCTCAACTTCAGTTTGTGTGCTGTCCAGATCAGAGTTAGAAGTATTCTTACTTAGTGTACATTGCTGCTTGTCGACCACATTTTCTTCACAAGGGCTGGATTCAGTGCGCGATAATTTGACCAAATCAAGTTGACGCACTTTCCACGTTCTGTCATCTTCATGCGGAGTCCTTATTAAACCGCCGGTCTGAAGACTCGCGTCGAGGGCCGTCATATTCTCCACATGCACAGTTCTGGTCCTCGTGTCTTCTAAGATGCTGGACAGGATCGCGGCAGAATTGTTTTCGTTCGAGTTGTCCACTGGCTGCTTTTCCGCGGCCGATCCTTGCATATTCTGCGACAGTCCCCGCAGCACGTCGCCGACGTTACCGTTCGCCCACGCCGAACGCTTTCCGTTCCGTCGAATTTTGAGCGGGGCCAGCAAGGCGCCGATGCCCCAGGGGTGTGTGACCTTTGACCCCGACCCCGGACCGTGGAAACCTGGGACGTCCATCATCTGCAGCGCGTACTGGGAGTGCTTCTGGATCTCCTTCAGCAGACCCTCCGAGACGTTCCTGCACATGTTCAGCTGGGCCTGGAAGGGGTTCTCCATGTAAAGGGGCGAGAAGCGGTCCGGTTTGGGACTTGGCTGGCCGGTTCGAACGGAGAGGGACCTAGACTCAAAATCAAACGTAGTGCAAAAACTGAAGAATTCTTGCAAGAGCTCCGCTAGTAGAAAAACAAGAAAAGAAAATACACTTTCAAAAAAATTGAAATCAGGTTTGCTTTTCACATATTCGAGCAAATAAATTAATGAACAGGTCCAATAGACCAGATGCGTAGCAGCCATCTTAGAGGGCAATGCCTGTGCATGACATTGAACCTGCTGTGCATTCATTGTACACAATATGCCCTCTGAGATGGTCGCTATACAGGTCTATTCACTGCTTGAAACTTCTACAGACTATGGGCCTTTTTTAATCCCTGGCTTCGTCAAATTTGAGGCTCCTAGCTGCGGGAACTCCAGCCACATTCTGGTGCCTATTATGCTTTAGAAACATTCAATCCAAAAGCCAAAAGTTCGAATATTTCCATTTGGTTTACTTCTCTGTAATTTAGAAGTCGGAGGCGAAGCTGGAGGCGAAACTGAACCCGAAGGTGTAAAACAAAAACCTATGGTACTATACTAGATCAGTTGTGCAAAATACTGCTGGTTTTCTATATACTGCCTCTTGTTTTTATGTTTGTAAATTCTCCAAATTCTTGGTTTTTTTACCCGTGGTCTGTGTGTTCTGCGACGGTTCAACTTTGCTGAGATCCCCAGGAACAGTGCAATCGGTTCCATCAACAATGCTGGTGTCTGATTCATCTGCGGACAAACATTTAAGGCTGCAAGTTTAGTCACAGAAACCAAAGGATGTGCCACTGGGTGCCAGGACAGTAATGGATATCGGAGGTTCTCTAGTATTTGGAATGGACTGAAATTTGGCAATAAGCCATGCCCACCTATAAGTTGGTACCGCCTACTGCAGTCACCTGACCAAAAGTCATGTTCTAATTGGTCAATGCACACTGTTTGATTGGCAGACATGGAAGGGTTCTTGTCAGCATTTGAACATTTAGTGTGCACATCAAAATCAGGAATAAGTCCAAAATCATTTTTTTTTGAGATATGAACATAGTAAGATCGAAAATTCCATGAGCTTTCTAAAGATATGACCACAAGACAGTAGCTCAGGAGTTATTGTCTATGAGGTACAGGCTGGCAATGGGTATCTTAAGAAAGCTAATGGAATTTCCAATCTTACTACGTGTATACCGGTATCTCAAAAGGTCATTTTCCGACTTATTCCTGATTTTGATGTACTGGGTCTCAAATGTGCCTTTCAGTGAAATAAGGGCTTTAAGTTGTTCACATTTTAAGCTTTAACAGAACCTTTGGGGTCAATTTTTGTGCACTCTTTTACCATCCCAAAATCATCCAAAATCCTCCAAAATCCTCAACAAATCATCTTTGCCAAATGCAGGATTGAGGGCGTTTGGGGTTTTTGCAACTGGAGGATAATCTCTGGAGCCTAACTTTATAGAAAAAAAATAGCATCTTGAAATGTGCCCATATTTACAAGTTGGCCATGTTAAACTGAAAGCGGGGTAACTCTTCAGTAACTTGTGAGTAAAATTGACTGCAATACAACAAAATGACGTCCTCTTGAATATGGTCTACGGTGCACAGAAGAGACCCAAAATGATCCCTTCCCCTTTTTATACCTGCAAGAGAACGAAGGTACTCAAAGGACGGAACGACTGGCTGTGGTCGTGTCTGTAGGAAGAAGACCACCAATAACGTCAGGGGAAAATTGGTGATCCAGTATCCGGGGACGCGGTTGGTGATGCCATGGTGCCGCGCCCACTGGCGGATCATGAACACTAGAGGGCGCACTCTGGGATCCAGCTGGCTGAAGACGTACAGGAGCTCACTGCTCTTCAGGGCGATGCTACGGGAGCCAGATTAAGGAAGACAAATTAAATTTACACAGCAGCTAGCTTTATACACTTTTGATATGTGCGCCAAGTAAAACTATACATTTTGATAAATCCAGTCTAAGTATAAGACTTTATACCCGTATTCACTCGTCACCTGTTGTCAGCAGTCAGGTCACATGACAGGCCGGTGGCGTAGTGACGGAACTTGACCAGCGGACACTTGGCCTGCAGTATCCTAGTTACCGACATGCAGTGGGGGATCTGCTTCTCCAGGAAGGAGGCTAGCGTGAACAAGGTAGCCTGGGCCGCCGTTCGTTCAGACTCCGCAGACGGTCGGTCGTAGCCTAGCTTGTATTGATCTTTGCCCTGCGTAGACAAGGATCACAGGAGTTGGAAAAAGCAGCATTACCTGTTGGGTCTAGACTCTACCAGAGTCCATCAAAATACCTAGGGCTGTTTCAAATATGTGATGCAATCTGTGAAAACCCGCCACATGGTGGCAAAATACAAAAATGAGTTCTTTACATCATCTTAAAGTTGAGATCATCCTCTTTCTAATGCTTTTTCAATCAGGTCTCTAGGACCTCTACATCAAAAGTTACGTTAAAATGAACGTCGATTATTGGCGATGCGAAGTTCTGATAAGATAAGGTACCAGAATAGCAAGGAAAAATCAATTACAAAAATATATATCATATTTTGGGTTTTTTTTATTTTTGTTTTTGATTTTTTTTGCTTTTATGGGACTTGCAACTTTGCGACATCCGATGGGTTTTCACAGATCGCATCACATATATCAAATATATCAACCGAATATTCGAATGGCATTTTGCCGGTTTCAATATTCATTTTTTTCCTGTACTTTACGGCTCTATAATAGTATTCCCCCACCCCCTCTTCTGCTCACTAACTTTCTTCAGGGGTACGACCCCCTGCGCGGTGTTGCGCTTCAGAAACATGTCCATGTCGCAGCTGCGCCGTCCGAAGCCGTTGACGGAGGAGCCAAAGAGGTGAAGGTTGCCAGCGGGAAGGATCTGCTGGAAGGCCTCCTCAATCAGGGAACAGACTAAGAAACGCAGGCGAGTCTCCGGATCCCTGAGCTCCAACTTGGATGTGAGAATGTCCAGCTGGTCAGTGACCTGTTAGCAAATTACCACAACAAAAATGTTTGCCTATCTACCAGTATTGGCGCTTAACCCTAACTACCCTAACCCTTAACCCCTAACCCCTAATGAATTAGCGCCGGAGGAGGAATATACACGCAAAGTTTCGCCCAGATTCAAAACAGATGATGCATAAATACGTCGCAAGGATGGAAATGTGTTGATGTGCTTTCCAGTACTGGTGGCCTGAACCTGCTTCCGATCAAGTTTTGTTGAAAATAATCCCGCACGTCGGCTCGGTGATGTTAAAACAATCTCGGCGCGAACTGGTTAACCCTAACTACCCCAAACCCAGTTCCTGGTCAACTGTAAGTGTGATGTGTACATTCTGTGTGTCCCCACTCAAACATAGCTCAACACACAGAACCAATGGCCATTCACCACAGCCCTGATCCTGAACACTGAACAATGCATAGACCCTTCTGTACCAAGTCAACACATTTTCCCCAGATTCGAAACGGATGACGCATAAACACGTCAGGAGCAAGGCCTGAAATGTCCGTCAGCAGCGAGCAAGGCCAGAAATGCGTGGGTGTGTTTCCCGGTACCAATCCCCGCTTTCCTTGAACCGTCAAGAAATAAAAGTATTTTTTTGGGGGGAACAACTTACAGATTCCGCTACAGCAAGGTCCTTGTAAAGTTCAGCGAAGCTGATGTCCTTGTTGACCTGCGAACACAGTGAGGTTGTGACCTTGTCGCTGCCTTGGCTTGACCCGGAGAAACTGAGGAATCGTGACTGGACCTGTCCATTTGAGTTTGAGTTAGAGTTCGACGTGAAAGACCGATCCAAGATGAGATCGATGCCCTTTGATGTCTTGAATTCCACCAGTGCATAACGCTCCTAAAAACAATAATAATAATAATCAATTAAATGGATTACAACTTCAAATTCTACTAAAAACGTGTTGCATAATCTAATCCTCTCAATGTCATAATCTTAACCCTAACCCTGCCAGATCCAGCACAGTGCATCTGTGGTGACTGCTTGACCTTGCTGGACTCTGCACACAAGTCAATGTGACAAAGTATGCAATCTGTTGCGTCTGGCAGGGTTTCTAGCCAAAATACCCTGGAGGGTTAGGGTTAATGAATTCAATTCTGCCTAGGTTTTTTTTAATTACAACAAGACGGGCACTCAGGTACCTGTTAAAGAAACTCAACCCCCAAAGTCAAATTTCAGTAAGTTGCTGTTTAGCTTGTTCACAGAAAGATACAAGTGTGTACATGTATAGGTACAGTGAGCTTTGTAGCCTATACCGTCCGGGGTATTTTGGCCAGACACCCTGCCAGATGCAGTAATCTGCACCATTTGTCAAAGTGACAACCCTGTCCAGTGCATCAAGATCCATCAGAGTCTACGGTCACCCAACGCAGCAGAATCCATCTCTGCCATTGTTCAATGGGGCTCTAATAGTCTAAGACTGATGTGGTTTATGCACTGTTGTTGACAGCTGAATGCATCGAAGTACACCAGACTGATTTACCTGATGCACTACACTGCGTCTGGCAGGGTTAGATTTAATTAACCCTAACCCTGCCAGACCCAGCACAGTGCATCTGTGGTGACTGCTTGACCTTGCTGGACTCTGCACACAAGTCAATGTGACAAAGTATGCAATCTGTTGCGTCTGGCAGGGTTTCTAGCCAAAATACCCTGAAGGATTAGGGTTAATTAAGGTATGAACTGCAACTTCTGCGACTGCGAGTGAAATATATTTTGTTTATCTGGTTTCATTTTTAAAAATCGCAACAAATGACATTCTCTCTCCTCATCTTAAATTTACTATGTATTTTGTAAAGTTGCTTATGGGGAACCGGTTCCACAATCTGGAACCGGTTCTGGAACCGGTTCTTGACATTCATCAGCTTACATGCAACTGATGGCTGTATGTGAAATAATGCTGCACTTTGTCCTGGCTGGTGCAGTACTGTAGTAGACTGTCTTCAGAAGTTTTTCCAGACAATCTCACTAGAATACTCCTGGATGCCTCATCCCTACGAGCCCGAACATTCTGCCAGAATATGCTCCTAGTAATGCTATTATCTAATCAATTGACAAATAAAATTACAAAAATACAAGAAAACTAGGTAAATATTTTGACTCTGACAAAAAAAGCCGTTTGTGTGTAACTCATGATTTCATTTGCACATTTAACAATTTCATCTGAGAACGTGCATATTTATGCTGCACGTACGACAGTGTATTATTAAATTTACAATACAAAAACCTTTCATTTTCTACGAGTATACTCATAGTGGCAGAATCCGGTACACTTGTTACTACAACTATACTGCAGTCAACATGCTAACCAGTTCACGCCAGGATTATTTTAACATCACCAAGCAGAGGCGCGGGATTATTTTGTAACGAAACTCGGTCTAAGGCGGGTTCAGGCCGATGGCAATTCGCTGCTGACAGACATTTTTGGCCTTGCTCGTGACGTGTTTATGCGTCATCCGTTTTGAAGCTGGGGAAATGTTTGCGTGTATATACGTCATCCGGCGCGAACTGGTTAATCGGCGCGGCATAACGTACGTATGGTATAGCATTAAAGTTAGTTTATAGGCCTTAAAAACAAGTTGACCTTTTCAGTCTATTTTTAAAATACATTTACCGGATTTATCAAGCTTTCCGGTATCTGCACAGTAGCATCGAACAGTGTAAAATGGTCGCTTGAAGACGTGAAACCGAAGACAATTCTGTACTGCTTTCGATCTCCACATGGGGGACGCCATTTTCCTTTTACCTGGTGCCTTAAATACTTTTTCCAAGTAACGTTGATAATGCGAAAAATGTCGTCTGGGGACCAAACCTCATTGTGATTAACTTCAGAGGGCGCCCTTCAATTCCAGGAAGTTTGGCAAGCTTGCTGCTCAAGGGTACGTGCGCCAAGAAAAGTTGAGACTTAACTTATCAACAATACTGACTTATCTGTTGTTTTGAGAAAAACACGGCAACAGGCAGGATGAGGGAGACGTTGCCAATTGCTTCCTCGGTTCTCCCAGTCTGAGTGAAATCTCTTTGCGGCAAAAAAAACCCGGTAATGAAATGTTATTGTGGTCGATCTATACAACATTGCCATTTGATCAGCCAAGGGGCATCAGTAAAAAAAAATTTCGATATCAGGTGTGGGGTGGGGTGGTCTAACAGGCCTCGCGGCAGACTTTTCTGGCGCCAGAAAATTTTGCAAAAAGGGGTGGGTCTAACTGGATTTTGGAATGAAAAAAAAAATTTCAACAAAAAAGGTGGGTCAACTCAAAACACCTGACTTGAACTACACAAAAATATTTCACTCCATTTTTCGCCATTTTCAAGCATTTTGTTAAAATTTTCGTGATCAGTGACAGCGTCAGTGATCGAATTTTCAATCGAGAAAAAATAAAAAACTTACGGGCATTCTCAATTTCAAGTCCGTTTTGACTGCTCTCACGGTGTCAGTGTCGGGCGACGATCCTATTCTTAATATGCGGCCGCCGCATTCTGAATGAAGAGCGACAACCGGCGTAATTTACGGGTAATTGCAGGTAATTGTCGAATTTTCCAACTCGGAAACATAGAATCTTTGAAAACGAAAGTGAAGATAATAGTACGCTGGACTCCGAGGAACTGAGGACCGGATGCGGACTGAGACTGGCGCCGGGCGCCGGGGATGAAGTCTGCAAATTCGAGTCTGAAAGAGATTGCATTATTTTCTCCAGTTGGGGCGAGTTGGGGTGTGTCCGAACTGCAGTTGGTGAAATAAAAAAAAATATCCCGTGAAAAGGGTGGGTCCGAACTTCAGTTGGTGTAATGAAAAAATATATCCCGTTAAAGGGGTGGGTCCGAACTTGAGTTGGTGAAATGAAAAAAATATTTCCCGTTAAAGGGGTGGGTCCGAACTCCAGTTAATGAAATGAAAAAAAAATATTCCATTGTTTTTGCACAAACAATTTCCTCAAATAGAATATACCTGAAACAAAGTGTCATATTTATATTACTACTCGCTGAATGGGAAATATTTTAGCAGATAATTGTTTTAATGATAATTGCTTGTAGTTCTAAAGATAGTTACAAATTCAATTTTTCAAATTTGTCCACTTCATCGTGGAATTGCCCATTTCAACTCCGACAGATGTACGCTGTGAATGTTTTGTGACGTCGAATTCGTATCACGTTCGCTTTTGTTTACTTTCAACAATGTGACAAAACAGATGTTGCTCCCTCCTCTTCACCTCCCCCTCCCCCTCCCCCTCCCACTCCCACCCCCATTTGCCATAACATGAAGGTCGCAAGTACAGTCAACAAAGAAATTATACAGATGGCTAGTCTGCTAAATTGGAAAACAAATATTGATTTTGACATTAACACCCATTTCACGGATGCTGTGCATGCTGCCGCATAAATATCAATTTCATTTTCACTAGAAAAATTAGATTAATTTCATATCAATTCAGCGTGCTGTACTTCACATTGACAGTTTTCTGTGAAGAACTTTTGGCAGAGTAACTATAGAATGCAGGGCCACTCAACTACTCTCTGCTTTATTTACCCTAGGACATAGAATGGAGTGGCCCTGTATTCTATAGTTGTACCCCAACACCAATAGAATACAGGGCCACTCCATTCTATGTCCTAGGGTAAATAAAGCTGAACTTTAATAAGTGTCTATTTTATGTCACTACTTTTCAAACAATTAAGTTGTTTCCAATTTGTTCCCCCAAATTATAGTGATCCGGACTTCCTTGGGCACTGAGAACCTCCATCTTCTATGAGCCAGGGAGGGTATCTTTGGTTGCCATGGAGACCGATGAGACGGCCCGGGAGCTCACGAGAGATGATTCATCTTGGAGAGGGTTCGGCAGGGGCGATTTCAACGATGTCGAATCGGCGGCCTTGCTGAACGGAGACAATACCGATGATTACAGCCAGTGGATGCGTAAGCTAACTTTCTGTGTACCTAAAATTTGTTCCTAAATCTCGGGCGATGCCAGATTAACTGTGAGTAAAATGGGGGATTGGGATTGGGAGTTCATTGGGCGACAGATCACTTTGGGCAAGATGATAGCCAAAAAATCTTTCCTTTGTCATTCCGCCACTTCAAAATCAAAAATGGCGATTTCAAAATCAAAATGGCGATTCCAAAATCAAAATGGCGATTCCAAAATCAAAATGGCGATTTCAAAATCAAAATGCGATTTCAAAATCAAAATGGCGATTTCAAAATCAAAATGGCCATTTCAAAATCAAAATGGCCATTTCAAAATCAAAATGGCCATTTCAAAATCAAAATGGCCATTTCAAAATCAAAATGGCCATTTCAAAATCAAAATGGCCATTTCAAAATCAAAATGGCCATTTCAAAATCAAAATGGCCATTTCAAAATCAAAATGGCCATTTCAAAATCAAAATGGCCATTTCAAAATCAAAATGGCCATTTCAAAATCAAAATGGCCATTTCAAAATCAAAATGGCCATTTCAAAATCAAAATGGCCATTTCAAAATCAAAATGGCCATTTCAAAATCAAAATGGCCATTTCAAAATCAAAATAAATAAATACAATCATAAATAAAAAATTATATTCAAAATCAAGAATCATCCATTCTGGTTTTTATGTGGGGATGAAAATGTGTCTCCAGACACATCTTTAGAAATGATACCTTCTTTTATTGTTTTCTTTAAAATGATACTACATAGCTACATGTAGCATGTCCCGAAGATCGAGTGATGGTTAATATCTTTAAAACAAGTAAACTTATTTTCGTAGGGCACTGTGGTCCAGTGGTTACCGTGTTTGACTCCTGTACGATGGTACATGGGTTCGAACCCTGGCAGGGAACATGGTGCTTGTGTTTTTGGGCTAGACACTTTGCTACAATCGCCTTACTCCACCCAGGAGTAATGGATACCTGTGAAGGTAGAGACTACATGCGTTGATCTTGAGCTGCTGCAGAAATGATCTCGTTCCTGGTGAACAGGGATAATAGTTGTAAAGCGCTTTGATACACCCACATTGTGGGAGTCTAAAGCGCTATATAAGAACTAACATTAAAATTTAGATAGCTGCAAATGGTACTGGTACGCTCCACCTTTAAAGTAACATCCATAAGTATCAAATATCAAGATGTTTCAACTTTCCATGGTCACCCCATGGTCACCATGTACCAGTACACCAACCCTGGATTTGGGCCAACCCACTCCCTCTCCAACCTCCCAAAGGATATCAACCCAATTAGTAGGGAATACAAAATTATGGCTTGTGTGCCCTCCATTGCACTTTAGTGAGAAAGCAATTCCCAGAGTTGAAACATCTGTTTCTTGCCCTATTAAGGTAGCAGTAAATCCTACATGGAGGTACTGTATCATCTCTTGCATGGGGCCTGAATCAGTTACTTGTCTCCAGAGTGCCAGTGTATGCACCTGTCCAAAGAGTAACCAACAAATATACTGTTAAAAAGCTTATTACTTGGTGTAAATATTTTATTGACACTATTACGCCCTGTGAAATTATTAAAAATATAACAACGTCATTTCCAAAGATAGGGCTCATTTTTTTGAATACAAAATTAGTAGTTGGCAAGTCCATCACAAGTCCTTCAGTCTCAAGTCAAGTGACTAACTATTCAAATGATCTGTTAACAACAACATTCATTTGTTGTTGTTCAACCAGGCCAGTTACTTGCGACTGGCTTTGTGACCGGACTACGTGACGCACGCATAGCTGCAGTTAGTCTTGTTTGCAAGACGATCTTAATCGCGGTATATTCAGCGGGCGTAGGCCGCCGATGCGGGCGTCCTCTAACGTACGCCGTACCATACACGCAATGACCTTAGCGAAGGTAATTCGCGCGTGGTCTACGGCGTACGTTAGAGGGCACCCCGCATCGCGAAGATCGTCTTGCAAACAAGACTAAGCTGCAGTTGGCTGAATAAGAACGCGCCCCAATGCCGATTGTGGTTGTTCAAACTATGACCCAACAGTATACAACATTGACATTTAGTTACAACTTCTTATTGAATATCTACATGTAGTACCTTTCTTCATATTTTGAGTACTTTTGCTGAAGAAAAAAAATGCACAACTGACAAATGGTACAGTATATACAAAAGTAGGATCCCTTTAAATGGGAAATATTTATAAATTGTTGATCCCTAGGCGTTGCAGGCCGCTTCAATTTCACGGTACATTAATAGTAACCACACAGGGGGGTGAAAAGGGCCTGTGATTTTCTCTGCCAGCCAGTTTCCTCTGGGCCTTGATCTTAAGAAATATTCATTCCTGCCTTGTCTCTCGTTCCGACATGACTGCTGCGAAGAAAACTCCAGGATTATTTTAGTGCCCAGTACTTTTGATCAGCTTTGCGAGGAAAGAGGAATATATTTGACCATTTGACCAGCGATTGGGAAGTCGGGTTCGTCTAATTGGTAAATAAACTGCTTGTTTGATATTAGGTACCCTTTATGGACGAAATGAACATTTTCAGTTGATGTACAATTATTAATATCTATTCTTGCTGTACCTTAACAGACCGATCCAGTAGGTAGGCCACACTCTCCTCAAAAGATTGGCGAATCACAGTGCACATTCACTTCAGCACACTTTTTATTGAATTTAACTTTTATCTAATTTCATTACCAGCCTGGTATTGGTAATGCCACTCAAAGCAGGAATCGTAGAAATCAAATTTATCTTCTTCATACATAATGAAAAATGTTTCATGTGTAACGGAGGCACCAAATTGCAATGTCCGAACAATCAGTGTCTTTTTTGTTGTAAATATCTGCATTATTACAATAAAAAACAGTTATTTCATAAAGTAACTGGTATGATTGTATACTAAAGAATTCAGACATTTTGAATGAAATACTATTTTATGGTACATACAAGTTACATGGTTTAATATGTAATGGGGACACCGACCTCTAAATATGGAAATGATCACTATTTTGTGCAATACATTAGATTGTGTATATTCATCTAGAATTGTGTATATTTTAAGTGTCATTTAATATTTATTAGCTTGTGAAATGTATAGAATTCAGAAATTTGCTCTTTTCGAAACCACCTCTTCACGAAATGTATGAATCCAGCTCTGTATAGCGCTGGCTCTTTGGAACAATACGTTTACGCGCACTGCTCAACGCGCACATCAGCATACGTTTGCACTTTGCACACAAATACTGCAGCTGGGGAATCGTACTTTGGTTGCTAGTACGGGTGCAGTACTTTTGGCCTTGCACAGAAAGAACAGTAAAAAAAAGAAAATATCATGTGACTAGCTCTTGGCCAATCAAGACACAGAGTCTGTGGGTACCGGTTGAGGTGTTGTTATTCTTCCTGTGAAACCATAAACAAACTCCCCACCAGCGATTGAGCCAGTGGAAACTATCGACTGGATACTGGACTATACTGGATTGTTTCCAATTCCTGAATAAGGATTTCCTGCTGAAGTTGGTACGAAACAAAAATCATGTGAGGAATAGAGAGTTGGAGTTTGTGATTTTTAGTCCTGCTTTTATTGAAGGTAACTTCGCAGTGGGTGATTCGTCTTATTTATGATGGCTGGAAACTGTTTCTACTTTTGTGAACTATGTTTACATTTTTGTAAATTGTTGTGTGTGTGCGACCATGTAGGATACTTATACTAACAAATCCTCTCAGCCATTGAAGCCTGGGGCCAATTTCATAGAGCTGCTAAGCACACACATTTGCTTAGCATGAAAATTTGTCCTTGGCAAAAACAAGGTTACAAACCAAAATTTCATGTGATCTTTATTGTTTTCGATTGATAATCACCAGGATTTTGGCTTAGCATGAAAAACCCGTAGAATTTTTGCTGGTAACCTGTTTTTAATGAGCAAGACTTTTTGGTGCTAAGCAAATTTGTGTGCTTAGCAGCTCTATGAAATTAGCCCCTGGCCTACAAGCAATAATCTAGATCTTGTTCACGTATAACTGGCCATTGTGACCGGCTGTTTTTGCCTTTGACGTTGTGACAGGTCCAGCCGTCCGGTGGCAGTCTCTCTCTCGACAACGAGGCGAACGCTGCATGGGGCTTCTAACAATCTCCTGCCTGTTGCTGCTGGCTCTGGTGGTAGCCACTGTGGGCTATGTCTGCAACCGACCACATTCGGTAAGAAATCCTACTGATGTTACATGTATGTAAAGGTAATATACAACATTTAGGTTACCAAAAATTTACTTATTATTTCTTTTCGGCAATGAAACCGAGGATTCCTCAAAAGCACCCAAGGCACTGAAGAAACCAGTAGGAGGATGAGTGAAATGCCAGAAACACCGGGGCGTGCCCCTTCTCTTTAGCGATAAGTGTGACTGGGTTCTTTTACGTGCGTGTCCAGGTTCAATATATACATTATACACACACACGGGACCTACGGCTTTACGGTTTATCCGAAGGACGAGGCAATAGTGGTTTAATTGCCTTGCTTAAGGACACACGTGTCAACACCGGGACTCGATCTCACGCTCTGCGGAACAGAAAACCCAGCTCTTAACCGCTCGGCCACGACACTCCACTTGAGTAGGAGTACATATAGGAGTAACTTCCAATGCGTCACAAGTTTGTAAGAATTTGTTGCTTTCAAACTAGGTATTAAACAAATGAAGAAGCTAACCTCCAAAACAGTATGATCCTTTTTCTAGCTGCATTACAATTGTAATTCCTGCAGGGGAACATTTTCTGGGGTACTTTGTTATGAGTATGAGTACGAGTACAAACAAAAAATAACTTAATTGCGAGTTCTGCTGGGAGTTCTACCGTATATTAAAGCCTAGAATTTGTCTTCACTCCAAAAGGTGTCAAATTAATCCTGTCAGACAGACTTAGTTTAGCCCGGGGAGATTCCCACCACAGTATATTTTGACGATGCACAAACATTCATCTTTCTAATTTTTTGGCCGAATTAGGCAGCATGCCTGGAGCCCAGATGCATTGAGGTCACGGCCGACATTCTCAAGGTCATGGACCTAGAGGCCGACCCTTGTGAGGATTTCTATCAGTACGCCTGCGGCAAGTACGCCCAGGTGACGGCAATACCCGAGGATAAATCCAAATGGAGCTTCTTTGGGAAGGTGGAGCTGCACAACGAGAAGTTTTTGAGGAAGGCAAGCACTGTACAAGTTTTATTTGCCTTAACCCTAACCACCCTGAGTCCATCAAAATCCATTTCCTGTTTTGGAAGATTTTAGCGGATTCAGGATACCCCCATATTGAACAAACTGGAGGAGTGTGATGGATTGAGGTTTTTAAGCCTAGCGTTACTACAAGAGTTTTAATGGATTCAGGATTCAGAAATTTAGGTGATGGATTGTGATGGACTTTATGGAGAAACACACTGCAATTTTGTGTATGCCACCATGGTATCCTGAATCCGCCAGAGTTCATCAACTTTTGCTGGTGGATTATTGATGGACTCAGGATATCTCCAGTATGCATACTGGTGGAGTCTGATGGACTCAGGACACCAGCAGTTTTTGCAAACCAAATTTGGTGGATTGTAGCTGATTCAGGATACTTTCTAGAAAAAAGCAGTGAGGGGGTTAGGGTTAAAGGGTCGTATACACCATTGGTAATTGCTTGAATGATCACGAATGGGTGGATTTGGGGGGGGTTGTATTTTATAGTAAATATTGTTTAACTGACCTTTCTGAAGTTTTACAATCATGGATGCTGAGAAAAGCAATACAAATCAGCATTCGTTTTTGACCGTTGTCGGGCAGTGGTTCTTATGTTGTTGTTTGGATTTTATTCGGCGATCATGATTTTTTTTTTTTTTTTTTTTTTTGGAACAATTACAGGATATTTAGCGCGATCATTTTGCTGGATGCCGATCAATCGTTATTTACTTTCAAATAAGTAAGATATTTCTTATTAATTCGGTAGTAAATTCTTTTGATATCTGCAAATGGTGTATCCTAACTATAAAAAAAATGCAACTTGCTTTTGGACCCATGTGGATATTTGCAGGCCATCAATTCTAAGCAATGTTACGCACCCTTGTCACTGTTGGCATACTTTTTTACACTCATACCGACCATGGTTTAACATCATAATTATAGGACATGATTTATATGCAATAATACTTTTTCTTGTAGCTTCTAGAGCAAGATGGTTACAACTTCCGAGGAGTGCACAGCGAGGCATTGTTGAAAGCTAAGACCTACTACCACACATGTATGAATGAGAGTGTTTCAGAGAATGCCAAGGCTGGACCATTATTACAGGTGAGTTTTGTCAGGTATTTTATCACCTCTAAGATTCGCAAATGAAATGCGCAAGTATTGGAATGACAAACACTTGTGCGTGGGCCCTATAATGGTTGGTTCGGTGCGCAACGCGTGCGCTGTTACACTCGGCTGAATGATAACGTGCCCCTAATCCTGATTGTCGTTAACCAGTTCGCGCCGGAAGACGCATATAAGGCATAAAAAAAAAAAATATGTTATGTTGGCGTCACGGTAACGGGCCCCCAAAAATAGGGTAGGTAGGTAGGGATTCTTTTTTTTTTTTTTCTTTTTTTTTCTTCCCAGCAATGAAAATGATATGTTTTCTAATTGTTTAAGCCGGTAGTGATACAAGATAGCGTGTCCAGGTTCAATATATACACAATCCACACACACAACAATGAGAAACATTCAGAAATGGTTTCAAAGGTATTTATAACTAGATTTATATAGATTTTAATCATTAAATTTCGTCTCTTGAAAAACAAAATATCCAGGGTCGGCCGTATTTGTAGGGTCGGTAGGGTTACGCCAACATAACATTTTTTTGTTTATGCCTAAACGCGAATCAGCAGCGAGCAAGGCCGGAAATGCGTGGGTGTGTTTCCCGGTACCATCGGCCTGAACCCGCCTCGGATCGAGTTTCGTTACAAAATAATCCCGTGCGTCGGCTCAGTGATGTTAAAATAATCCCGGCGCGAATTGTTTAATTGTGATTTGATAAAAAAATAGTTTCCTGTTTTGCAGCTCGTAGAATCTCTCGGTGGCTGGACGTTATTAAACGACGACAACAAGACAGTGGTTAACTGGGACAAGGCATCGTGGAGCCTGGAGGAGAGACTAGTTCGTCTTCACACAATGCAACTGTCTGTGCTGTTCGCAATGGCCTTAGGTGCTGACGATAGAAACTCCAACGAAAATATTCTGCAGGTCAGTCAAGAAAAAGAACTAGCACCCTCTAACAAAGATACTGACAATTTGGGAGACCGCCAACATAGGGCAAGATAGCTCAGTTGGTAGAGCGCCGATCTGGTATTCCAAAGGTCGCAGGTTCGAGTTCGAAAAAAACAAGAACAACATAAGAACCACTGCCCGATGCCGGTTGCAAATGAACGCCGTTTTTTTTGCTTTCCTCGGCATCCATGATTGTAAAACTTTTAACAAGTCAGTTTAACGATATTTACTATAAAATACTATCTTCTAAATCCACCCATGATCATTCAAGCAGTTACCAGTGGTGTTTCCTACCTTTAATTTAAATTTTGATACAAACTTTCCTTCCATAGACCATATCGCGAATAGCAAAATATCACAAGAGGGCGCTGCTGCCCAAAGCATTTTGGGTAATATTATGGGACAGCCATACAAGAACTCGCACGGATCGCATATCGGATTTTGTACGTGTGTGGTCAGTCGACCGGCTAGCCGGCCCCACGCAGCGATATGCCCCTAAACCTACCCATAATGCATTGCGGTTCTGATTAGCAATATACCTTATTCCTTCCCCATTAGTTTTTCCAGTCTGGCCTCGGACTCGCTGAACCACAGATTTATGTAAGCAACGATACGGTAAGTCAGTCTGATTTTCGATTTATTTTAAACCAATAAATGGTAGGCCATTGTCATATTGAGTGTGACCAGTCACAAACCTACATGTACACCCAAATAATTCCATTTGATTATTCCTTTCTAATAAAGCAAGGGTGTCGTGTGTATGGGGTATCCTCCGTGGCCCGCCTCCCACAGGATTCTCCTGAAAAACTGCCTAGAATTACCGGTAGTTTATCGTTAAACTTCTATACAATGGTTCTTTCATTCTTTTAAAAAGTTCTTTTTCCTGTGTGATAATTGTTCCTTCTGACTCCAATTTTGTTATATTCTCCACAGTTCACTTGATTGTTTTTATTACTACCTATTGTCTTATATTTGTACACATTCCCGCCGTGAATATGGCCACTGATGCCGGTACGGCGTTAAACCCTAAACTCACTCACTCGCTCACTAATAAAGCAAATTCTACTAAAAAACAACAAATGGTCCATTTTTAGTTATTGAATCATTAAATATTTTGAATTACTTGCTAAAACATAATATTTCTGATCTGGCAGAATGATTGCCGCCTGGCAATCAGTATTGATAATATATGAACCAGAGTTAGTAGCGGATCTGTTTGTTGCAAGAGGGTTGCGAACATGCCAAAAGGAAAGAGGAAAAGGAAGTTGAAAATTAGAAGAACATTTTTGTAACTTTGTTAAAGAGCACAGGAAACAGAACTTTGAACAACGAAAACACTCGGAGTCTTTCAATAGTCTATCATAGATAATATTTATAGAATTTAATTTGGCATTCTATCCATAATTCACCCAATGTTTGGACACTCCATGGGGAGTTGAGTCCAATAGACAGATTGCGCCCTCTAAGTCACGTGACCTATAGTGGGTATCAAACATCAACAAATATGGCTTCCTCCATAGCAAAGTTCCGCTGTTGCAAAGTACGTGATGATTGTTACATTTGTTTCTTTAATCAAGGCTTTTCTTTCTTGAAATCGCTAGTGCTAGTGCCGGTGCCGGTCCCAACGTTCCGTGCCAGTACCACATCGTAAACTTAACGTTCCTTGTAGAATTTCCAAGACTTGCTGGAACTGTCCTTAATTACTGGCTTTATTCAGCCATTCCGGTAAGGTCTCGGGTACAAACTCCGTAATATTCTTTAGAGATTTCTAGAAAGAAAAGCCTCGATCAAAGAAACAAATGCAACAATCATCATGTACTTTGGAACAGCGGCACTTTGCTATGGAGGACGCCATGTTTGTTGATGTTTGATACCCACTATATAGGTCACGTGACTTAAAGGGCGCAATCGGTCTATTGAGAGTGCTGATACTGGCTGCTGCATTATGGTCCATGGCCTGATTATTAACAAGAAACATGATACAGGTATTTTACACATTCCTGTATCATGTTTCGTCAATTCCGCCTTCAGAAAATTGTAGATGCCTACATTGAACTGGGTGCCACTGTGGTGACCCTGCTTAGGTTGAATGGGTCAGAGGTCAGGGAGCATGCTCAGATGAAACAAGAGGCCAGGCAGAGAATAGAGGAGATTGTGGAATTTGAGCGAACACTTAGCAAGGTAAAAAAATTAAAAGAGCTTTAGGTACTGACCAATTTTTGTCTACTGTGGTTTCCATATCAAGATTTCATTTCAAAGAGTTCATTTCCAAACTTGGATCTCCAAAAAGTGAAATAGATGCACGATTATTGAAACTTGAAGGACGTACACGTAGTATTACTGCTGTTCTTTTTTCTTCTTATTTAACATTCTTTAGATTTTGAGGAACTAGGCTGCTTCAAACGATAAAAATGCACAACTGACGAATGAATTACTATAACTCGAGACGAGGCCCGGAGTTATTTTTAACGAAACTCGATCTGAGGCGGGCTGAGGCCGATGGTATTGAGAAGCACACCTATTTCCGGCCTTGCTCACTGCTGACAGACATTTCCGGCCTTGCTCGCTGCTGACAGACATTTCTGGCCTTGCTCGTGGCGTGTTTATGCGTCATCCGTTTTGAATCTCGGAAAAACTTTGCGTGTATATACGTCCTCTAGCGCTGGTTAATGTCCAACAAATGTCTGATGTCTAAGAATCGCATCTCACTCATAGCCATTTTAAGTCTATGTTTCCATCATAGATTCTAGGACCTTCCTTTAGGTGCGCTAGCCCAGAATTGCCAAGCAAGTAATTAGTTACGCAGCCAGGTCGGAATCGTTACAGTAATTTCATTTCTCCTGCAGCTATTTGTGCCTAAGAACAAACTGCGGGACCCTGTGGCCAACTACAACCGGATGCCCTTACAGGATCTGTTTGACATGGTCCCTGCCTTGGACCTCAAGGCCTACGTGGAGGGAGCCCTGGGCAGGGAAGTCAACAGTTCCTTAGAGGTGGTGGTCTACACTCCAAGTTATTTCCATAAGCTGAACCAGCTCTTGATAGACACACCGGCAAGGTAGGAATAGAAGGAACAAGTGCTGCATGACCTTTGAGAGACTCGGTAAGCCTGTTTGTAGTCAAGGTTCTTTACAAGTCCCTGCTACTTCCATAAGCTGAACCAGCTCTTGATAGACACCCCGACAAGGTAGGAGTAGAAGAAACTAGTGCTACATGGCCTTTGAGAGACTCGGTAAGCCTGTTTGTAGTCAAGGTTCTTTACAAGTCCCTGCTACTTCCATAAGCTGAACCAGCTCTTGATAGACACCCCGACAAGGTAGGAGTAGAAGGAACTATATTGCTGCGTGACCTTTGAGAGACTCGGTAAGCCTGTTTGTAGTCAAGGGTCTTTACAAGTCCCTGCAACTTCCATAAGCTGAACCAGCTCTTGATAGACACCCTGGCAAGGTAGGAGTAGAAGGAACTAGTGCTGCATGACCTTTGAGAGACTCGGTAAGCCTGTTTGTAGTCAAGGTTCTTTACAAGTCCCTGCTACTTCCATAAGCTGAACCAGCTCTTGATAGACACCCTGGCAAGGTAGGAGTAGAAGAAACTAGTGCTACATGGCCTTTGAGAGACTCGGTAAGCCTGTTTGTAGTCAAGGTTCTTTACAAGTCCCTGCTACTTCCATAAGCTGAACCAGCTCTTGATAGACACACCGGCAAGGTAGGAATAGAAGGAACAAGTGCTGCATGACCTTTGAGAGACTCGGTAAGCCTGTTTGTAGTCGAGGTTCTTTACAAGTCCCTGCTACTTCCATAAGCTGAACCAGCTCTTGATAGACACCCTGGCAAGGTAGGAGTAGAAGGAACTAGTACTGCATGACCTTTGAGAGACTCGGTAAGCCTGTTTGTAGTCGAGGTTCTTTACAAGTCCCTGCTACTTCCATAAGCTGAACCAGCTCTTGATAGACACACCGGCAAGGTAGGAATAGAAGGAACAAGTGCTGAAGGACCTTTGAGAGACTCGGTAAGCCTGTTTGTAGGAGTGTGAGAAGGAGTGTGGTTGGCCGGTATTAATCGAGTTTGTTTAAAACTGGCTCATGAGTCTGAACATTGTTAATGCCTTCGGCTTAAGCATTGGTGCATCCAGATTCATGAACCGGTTTTAAACATAATTGTTTGAAACCGGCCAACCACATTTTATTTATTTTCTCAATCCAGTGCATTCCTTTCTTTTTTTTCTCTCAAAAACTGGCTTTTCTCCATATCAGGGTTCTGGCAGACTACACCATGTGGTCAATAGTCCAATCGTTCATGAGCTATCTATCTCAGCCCTTCCAGAGCGCCATCATGGAATTCAAGAAGGTCATCAGTGGGGTCGAGACCCAGTCTCCGCTCTGGGAGCGCTGCATGTCCAAAGTCAACGCTGCCTTTGGTTTTGTGACGGGGGCACTGTACGTCGAGGAGAAAGACTCTGAAGTTACTAAAAAGAAGGTAGGGCACTTACGTAGAGGTCATTCTACCAAGTTGGAACATGCCGTCCCTATCGTGAGGCAATTCAGTACTTCTACTATCACTACACAGTTTTGCTATGCATGTTAAGTACAACACACAGAATGGACCCATACAAGCTTTAAAGGGATCGTATACGTTTGGTAATTACTCCAAAGATTAATGGCAATAAAAACTTACTTGGTAAGAAGTACAGCAGCTTTGGATAGTATAATACATTTTTAGTAACTTTTCACTTCAAAGTACTGCGGTTATGAAAAAAGATATCACTTTTTATCCCCAAAAATTTGAATCTGAGAAGCGTTACTGCAGTGACGTTTCTCAGACTGTGTATTTCAATGCAGATTATTCTTCCTGCGTGGACATAACCGCTCTAGATTTTTGGCAATATCTCAAAATCGCTACCACCTTTTGAAATGAAATTTTTACAGGTTACTTTTATGGTATATATCTATAACTACATAGGATTGAAACAAACAATGGGTTCCAATTACCAAATGTGTACGATCCCTTTAAGTTAGTTGAGTGAGGATTGCGGCAGTGGGTACTCTTCGTTTTAAACACAAGTTAAACCAACATTCAAGTATTTTAAAGGATCGAGGATGAATGAATTATTTTGAGTAAGGCAATCCGAGGATTTTAGAGGTTCGTAGATGGTTGCTAGCAAAAAGGGCCTAGTATAGGAGGGTAAGGTTAAAGTGTGAACTTCAACTTTCGATAGCCTAATATTTTGTTTTTCTGTGTAGCCTGATTTCATTTTGAAAATTCTCAACAACTGACATTCAAAACCTTTCGCTTTCATTGAGAAGAACCGGGCTCCGATGTACAGCCCTGGGTAGAACATGGGTAAGCCTTCTCCAAATTCTAGTTTTGGCCTTGTTTTGCACTTAATCATCAGGCCCTGGAGTTGATAGAGGATGTCCGGGAGGCCTTCCTGCAGAACCTGCCCCTAGTGGACTGGATGGACGACAAGACCAGGGCCAGAGCAGAGGAGAAAGCACGAGCCGTCGAAGACAAGATTGGCTACCCGGATTGGATCTTGGATCCGGTCAAACTGGACGAGTACTACTACGGGGTAAGAGAAAGAGAAACGCCCTGACAATTATTGAAGCAGGTTGGTCAGAAAATACGTGGCTGGGTTCGGGCAGTCTGTATCTTACAGACTGGGAACGCACTTTTAAATGCACCCTAAGAACATAACACTTGGAACAGGATCGCACACCCATCAAGTTTTTATAAGAACGAGTTGTGCTAGTCAAGAACAGACTGCCAGAACCCATGCGTAATAAGCGACAGGAAAAAGCTCAAAAGTTATAATTTATTGTACGGATATCTGTAATCCATTATCAAATATAATTTTACCCTCAATATGGCTGGTGCTTCGGCGATCAGAATTTGGACTTCGTATAATTGATTACCTGTAAATTAATTAGAGATATATTGTCAAAGTAGCGAAAGCATTGTGTGGTGCATGTATTTGTATTTTGAGAAACGGAAAAATAAAAAAAATATCAATAATGTCTCTGAAGGGGAAAAGTCAAAAAATCAAAATACAAATTAAAATGACAGAAAATAAACGATTACAAAAGTTTCTCATCAAAAAAAAAAAGTTTGAAAAAAAAGTTTGAATTATTTCCTTTATTAAAAACAAAATTGTATCGCTCAATTTGCAGCTAAACATAACTGAAAATAAGTTCAACAATGTGATCAACCTCAGGAAGTTTTCCTACCGCAAAAGGATGAATGATTTGGGGACTCCTGTCGATAAAACCAGGTAAGGTTTTCCTGCTTCTGTTCGATTCTAGAGACCAAATCCATCCACATACACTCTTTCAGTTGTTGTGCCTGTATTGAATATGTATATTCTTATCTGGGCATCTATTCCCAGATGGTCCCTTGCCCCGGCTGACGTCAACGCCTACTACAGTGTCTCCTTGAATCAAATGGTCTTCCCGTCGGGAATTCTGCAGGCGCCATTCTTCAACAATGATGTACCAATGTAAGTGAGATATGTACATGTACAGGGTGTATAGAAAAAAAATGCAACGGAATACCACACGCAGAATGTATAACTAACATCAATAATATAGATATATGGTTTCAAAGATACTGGTTTCCACTTTAAAGGGATCGTATACGTTTGGTAATTAGAACCCAATGTTTGTTTCAATCCTATATAGTTATAGATATATACCATAAAACTTACCTGTACAAATTTCATTTCAAAAGGTGGTAGCGATTTTGAGATATTGCCGAAAATCTGGAGCGGTTATGTCCACACAGGAAAAATAATCTGCATTGGAATCTACAATCTGAAAAATGTCACTGCAGTAACGCTTCTTAGGTTCAATTTTTTTGGGATAAAAAGTGATATCTTTGTCCATAACCACGGTACTTCGAAGTGAACAGTTTCTAAAAATGCATTATACTATCCAAAGCTGCTGTATACTTCTTACCAAGTAAGTTTTTATTGCCATTAATTTTTGGAGTAATTACCAAACGAATACGATCCCTTTAAAATGAGACATCAATTGTCCACATCTGACAATGTTTAACAGAGTTATGAATAATTTTCCAAGAAGGGTAAAATTGACCATGGGATCAAGTTTTTTGCGATTTTGTTTAGATACTGTGCAAGTGTAGACTTGAAATCAAGTCGCCACCAAAATGAACCAGCGCTGAGCCACCCATGCCCGCTGTCATCAGCTCTGGTTCATTTCGGTGGCGCCTGCACGGACAAAGACAAAAGTGTCTAAAACACAGGTCCATCACAGGTCCATGAATTACGGAGCCATCGGCATGATCATGGCCCATGAGTTGACCCACGGCTTTGACGACCTGGGCCGCAAGTTTGACAAGACGGGCAACCTCAATGACTGGTGGGAGAACAAATCGGCCTCTGCGTACGAGGAGAGAGCCGAATGCATGGAGAAGCAGTACTCAGCCTACGAAGAGCACGGGGTTCACGTAAGTGCAACAGCCGATCAATTTATCAGCTCATTTCCTTTTTTTTCCCTCCCTTCTCTTGCAAAACCAACTGTGTTCCATAAATAAAAACAGAATCAAGTTGTCAGTCTTGCTATTCCAAAACAGTTGGATGGCCACAATACGCTGGGGGAGAACATTGCCGACAATGGCGGGCTGAAGATTGCCTACATGGCCTACCAGAACTGGCGTCGGGCCAACCCAGAGGACCTGCAGCTTCCGATCAACCTGACCTCTACTCAGGAGTTCTTCCTGGGCATGGCCCAGGTCTGGTGCAGCTACTCCACGCCGCAACACGCCCAGCTCGTCATCTACACGGATTCCCACGCCAGCGATAAATTCAGGTAGGATGGAATTCATCTCCTGTACTTGTTCATCAGTGCAGAGGAAAGGGTTGGTGGTTTGTTTTTTTCCAGCAACGTTTGTCTCATCTGAACAAAGTTCAGAAAGAGACTATGCAAACACTATTTCTGTACGTAGTCTGTATATCCATCCATAGTCTGTATGTGTCATTTTGGTTGAAGTTTGGAAAAGTTGGTCCAGTCGTGGTCACCTATTTAGGTCAACAGTCGTTTGAGGTCAAGTTATAAAATATGGTAATTGCGAAAGTAGGCAATACCACAATTAGGCGATTCAAGCGAACCACAAAATTCAACCTCTTGCTACTTTGTACAGTGCATCTGTGGTTCCAATGACAATTTAATTCATGTTTTTTGTTTTTTTGTCCGTTCTTTTTGTCTTTTTTTTTCATCAGGGTCATTGGCACCATGTCTAATTTGCCAGAGTTTAGCGAAGCTTTCCATTGTCCAGTCGGAAGCCCCATGAACCGGGAGAACAAGTGTCGCATGTGGTGATCATCCTCCCTTCCCCCCAAACAAATTAACAAATAAAAATAATCAATCATGGTAGATAATACAGTACTTGGTGAAGTTTTGATAGAACAGGGTTGGTTTGTGGTCAACATAAAATAACATTAAAATTATCAGATATTACTTTTTATCAGGATTTCCTACTTATGTGCCTTGAAGGAAAAAAATTACCTTCTATTTTGTATTAAGAAGTCACTTTTATATTAAATTCACTCGTGTACTTATAAATTCAGGGTCCAATGTTATGCATCTGCTATAGAAACTTTGCATTTAGTGGCCATCTTGATTTTTGATATTTTTGTTTGTTTTTAACGATGAATGCACAAGAGGTCTACTTATAACTGCAGGTTATGCAGACACACTACTTTAACCAGTTCGCGCCGGAGGACATACACGCTAAATGTGTCTGAGATTCAAACGGATGACGAAAAAACATGTCCCGAGCAAGGCTTGAAAAAATTGTTTACTATCCACGGATGACACGTTAACCTGTCAGGCACAGCGGTTTAATTCCGCGGATGTGTATACACGCTGTGAATGTTTCCTTGGTTGTTGCGGTCGACGTATATTCACGACAAAAGTTACCCGCTAGCGCCGCGGAGAACGGGGAACACACACCTGACCTGGGGTCAATTTCATAGAGTTGCTAAGCACACAAATTTGCTTAGCATGAAAATTTGTCTTTGGCAAAAACAAGGTTACAGACCAAATTTTCACGTGGTCTTTATTGTTTTGCATTGATAATCAGCTAGTTTTTTGCTTAGCATGAAAAACACGTAGAATTTTGGCTGGTAACCTGTTTTTAATGAGCAAGACTTTTTTGTGCTAAGCAAATTTGTGTGCTGCGTCCAGTAATTTCTTGACATCAAAATTTCCCTACTTTTGTTTCTTAGTCTCCTTTGAAAAGGTGCTTTTTAGCTGGGCTTGCAAAAATGGGTATACATGCATAGGATTTATCGCATACAATTGTCTCCGGCCCCGTGTGTAGTTCCACCGTGTGTAATGTTTGACTGTGTGCACAGACAATGCATTTGTATTGCAAAAAAATTGTTATGCAAAGTTCTTGAAATGAAATCCCTTCCTATCAACAGGCTAAAACCTGCAACTTTCCAGTAACTATCAAGGTACTTAATTTGTTTTGATGCGCAAACATTTCGCCACTTAATGTCCTTTGTTTTAGATTTTTAAGCCATATATATACATGTACAATTGTAGCAAGACGCATTGTTTATGTACCATATACATTTCCTATAAATTTTGTATTGTATTTTTGAAACTCTATATTTTTTTGGTTTAGAATGCGTGAAATAGTTATTTTTGTGGAATAATTCTTGTCTACAAAAATGTGTGGGTTCATTTTGGTAAAGTTGTGACACCATTAAACTCTTAATGTGCCTTAATTTAATATAAATATACAGGGTGTTTACAAAAAAATGTAATCCTACTTTAAAGGGTTAATATGGTCCGACTACATGTGACCTAGCACGAGTAAATGAGACACTTAAGGCAAAAATAAAATTTGAGATTTTGATTTCATCATTTAAAGCTAAACAAGCTTGAAATGATGAAATCAAAATCTCAATTTTCATTTTTGCCGCAAAGTGTCTCATTTTACTCGTGCTGGGTCACATATGTTTACCAGCAAAAAAAACATGGCAAAAGCTTTGTGCTTTTCAATGATACTGGGGCTAACATTCCAGGGTCACACATTGTCTTGAAATTGTAGTGCAAAATTACAGTTGGTTCACTTTCCTATAGTTACATAGTCTAGTCTGGCCTGGCAATATTAACCCTCTAAAGTAGGATACACCCGTATAAATTATACATTATCTGTATTCTACATACCATAACTACTTGAATTTATAATAAAAATTAACATGTTTTTGTTGTCCAGTGTATGAGTTTTAGGGCAAATTAAGGAAATACAAACTGAATGTTGACATGTCACATTATTTAATGTGTATGCTTTTTTATAGACGATGTGCCCTCTGACGTCACGTGTTTACATCTGTATTCAAATGTGCCCGGCAGTATGGACACACATCGTGTTTTACATACAATTTGCTTAAAGAGCGCCGTCGCAGGTCAATTATGTGACCTCATCTACTAACCAAATTTAGTATAACATGATGCGCATACTGTCGGCCACATTTGAATACAGAGGGCACATCGTCTATAGGGCTACGAAACCTTCATCCAACTAAGCTTCATTAACCCTCTTATATACCGTGCAGTTACCATAGAGCTGTCAGACCTTTCAAAACCTTTCAAGTTTCCTGGACTAAAGGGTTTTGAAAGGTGAGAAAGCTGTCTGACAAAAGAAACCTATGAAAGATTTTGAAAGGTAAAACAATTCTCTGAACAAACTGGTGTGAGGTTTTGGAAAGTCTGGCCGTTTTCTGATAGACTTCCCATACCTTTATCATAGGGGCATACCATACCAAATAAAAGTTGAAATGTTTTGAAATGTTTAGCTGTTTTCTGTGAGAGATATTCTATATAATGTGCTGGGGAGTAATTCTACCTTTCAAAACATTTCAAAAGGTTTTGAAAGGTTTTGAAAGGTCAAACCATGTATGCATAGCAACTGTACTGATATTTGGTTGAGCAATAGCTCCACCTTTCATTTCCTTTCGCAAGGTTTTGGAAGGTCTGGCCGTTTTCTGATAGACTTCCCATACCTTTATCATAGGGTATACCATAGCCCAGTTTTTCTACCTTTCAATTCCTTTCAAAAGGTATTGAAAGGTGTGGTAGTGCAGTAGCAACAAATTCTGGAGCGTTTTGAAAGGTTCATACTTTTTTATATCCATTTTGCCCCGTAAGCAGATTTTGAAAGGTGAAACCATAGGAGGGTTAAAAAGCATAATAAGTAAACAAAGTACGACATCATCTATAGCTTTGCCAAAAATATGACAGCGAAATTGGCCAATCCGCAGCTTTGTTTAGACGACCTCGCAGTGGACTCCGATTGGTTGGGGGTCGCATAAATTAGCACGTCCACATATATATCAGACATTGGTTCAGAGATGGCTGTGTTACCCAACGTATTATACTCAGAAAAGTAGATCTGTTGCAAAGTTTCTACAACTGATACTTAATAAGATCTTATTATTTATAATATGGCATCTTTTGTCCAATCACAGTAAAAAAAAAATTGCCTATACACCTGAGGGCATTTTAATTACAGAGGAATTAACCAAAATATACATTTAGGCCAAATAAAAATAAAACATGTTTAGCGTCACCGCCCGCTTCCTTTTGGGGGGCCTTTTTCTTTTCTTTTTGAAAAAAATGATAAATTTGACCATTTTGATGAAAACAAAATTATTATTATATATTTTTTTTTTTTAAGATAATAAAATGTTAAGATTATATTTTAGACGTTAGCATCACTGTGTACATGCTCTGGAAATATATTTTTTCTAATAGGAAGGCTGGGGTGTGACGTGTAGTCGTGTACGGTGCATACATGATTGACACACATGAATTTTGATTTTTAATTGTGGGTGAACCATGTTTTAATTTTAAATTAAAAGATAGGGTGTGACATGTTCACTACATGACTCGAATTAAGATGTGTCGGGCGGCCATTTTGAAAAAAAAAATCTTCCTTTAAAAAAAAAGGCATGACGCTAAACATGTTTTTTTATTTGGCCTTACACATCATAGATCAGGGCTGCGTTCCACTTACGCGAACTGTTTGCGCGAACGTTCGCCTACGGTTTGAGTTTGCGTTAGTTGAAGTGGAACGATATTTTAAAAAATACGTTTTCAAAATGGCGGTGCCCAGTGACAGTGACATCGTTTGGTTGGCTGTTTTTTGTCCAACTCATTATTTTAATTAAGAATAAAGAAGACCCCTGTAACTGCTCAAAACGATCCACCGTTTATAACGAAAAGTATGAAATGTAAATCAAAACCGTAAAAAGAAAACTGTTGGCTGCTAACTTCTCCGCCATCTTTAAAATACGTCACTGGCCAACAGCGAACAGCTTGAAATGTCGTTCGCCGTTTGCCAACATAATTGGCGCACATTGCGTTCCACTCAAGCGAACAACGCTAACGTTGGCCAACGTTGGCAACGTTCGCTTGAGTGGAACGCACCCCAGATCTCCAAAAGTGGTTTGTAAATTTGAAAAACGTACAATAAATTAATAAAGGTACGAATATAAAAGTACCATTTGCTATTAAAAAACAGTGTAGTGCAAATATATCAATCATGATAGGCGAGTTCTCCAAAAAAAAAGAGATATTTCTCATCAAAGTTGTCTCTCATTTGTACTTAGCTTTCTTCTGTTGGAATCACTTTCTTTCCAGCCACATAAACCTCTTGAATGTTTCGATCGTCACCTGGTAGAGAAGACAGTTAGAAAATTCAGATTTGTGTGTCGATCTGTTTTTAACCACAAATATTCTAGGCTTTTTAAAATAAAAACCTATGGTATTATAAATAAGCCTTGCATGGTGGAGACTAGACTTAGAAAGATTTGCGGTAACACCATGTGAAAGGATCTCTTTTGAGAAGAGGTAGGGTGGTTATTATCCGGTTCTTATCAGAACCACCCTACCTCTTCTCAAAAGAGATCCTTTCACATAGTGTTACTGCAAATCTTTCTAAGTATGGTATTATAGAAATGGACCTTATCTTATATGTTCTCAAAAGTAAATTTTTTTTTTTTTGGTCAAATCTAAACCATCAACAAATGTTCGTCTTTTACCAAATTCTAAGAAGCACACTTACCCAGAAAGAGGAATTTCTGCACTACATCCTGAAAACCAATACAGAAAAGATATGAATATATATGTGACCTGTCACCACAAAATGAGAGTAAAGTCGTACAATGTGATTCAGAGATATGGCCATCCAAAGACAAAATATGAAGGGGTGGTCAAGCCCAAGTCCTCCTTTACATATTCCCATTTTTTGGGTGAGATCAGATGATCGAAAACCTCTTAAATTGCGCGATTTTTTGTAGTTAGTGTTTGGATTAAAGTCCATTAGTGGTATAATTAACACGGTAATTAAATTTGCAAATCAGGTCTTTCGTAAGTATCCCACGTTTTCGAAATTTTAATATTTTGTTGTTTATACAATAGTTTGTATGTGTGGTAAATTTCAAGAAGAAATAATGATTAGAACGTAGCCGTTGCTATACTAAACCGAATCTTACTTGTCCTGTTTTGTAATCTTTTGCGTGTTTTTGTTTAAGATGTTTAAAGTAAGTTTTCTCACAAACATGTTTTGTGAAACCCATGACTATTTAGAGCGCTGTAAAAAGAATTTCTTGCAAAACCCCCAAGTGTTATATACCGCATTGGAAAGCTCTCTTTCCCAAGAATTTAAAAATACCAATATCTCAATTTTCAATATTTCCGACTTTACTCTCATTTTGTGGTGACAGGTCACATATGTCTGCATCTTGAGGACAAAGTTTGTGCATATCAAACTGTAAAAAAACTAATTAAAAACTAATTTTGTTGGGTGTAAAAATACCAGATTAGCAATGGTTAATTCCAAAAATTCAAAGACTTTTATCATTGTTTTTTACAAATTTCATTTTTTTTTCAAGATCTAGAAATTAAACTGTTTTGTAGCTAAAACCTTGCTATACACACCAAAACGTCAAATTAATGACATTTAAATAAAGGTTTCCAAAAAATTTGAATAGAAATAAATCTCTGTTCTTTTAAACAATCGGACAAGCTAAGTCAGTGATAAAATTTAAGTGATCCTTGATCGCGAATGTCGCCTTTTCCCTTGGCCCATTCTATCCGGGGGTATTTCTGTATAAATAGCTGTTTTGGTAACGCGTACTGTACATACATCTAATTTGCATATTAGATCACGCCCCATTGCATTGCAAATTAAAATCTATAAAAGCATGTAGAAGTTATACCGTATCAAAAAATTGAAACTTGAACATATGAACAATGGCCTCTGACCCCAGCAATCCGATGAAGAATTTTGTCTCCCCACCCAAAGTCACTGCATCCAGGTTTCATCAAAATCCAAAAAGCATGTAGAAGTTAGAAAAGAGAAATTCCAGGCTCAATAATATTTTACCTAGTCTAAAAGAATATATGGTAACATACTGACTCCGCAGAGAATTTGTTTTGATTTGTTATCAAGAACGACTTACGCGCTTATTATATTCACGATTTCTTGCCATTCAGGAGTACAAGGGCGCGGCCATATTGTTCAAATTCCCGCCTCATCCGGGACATTATGACGTAGTGTCTGCACCTCAATGCACATCGCTTTATTGCGTGTTGTTCGCACTGGTATCCTACCTTGACGCGGCCAACTACATTATGCATACGTATGTTGTACGGCGCCCGACTATTGCGAGTACATGTATTGCATTTCTGTGCAGAATATCGACTTGACGCGTCACAAACTATAGTTTATTTTTGTATTTTCTAAGAATAGAAATTCACAATGGCAATTGACACTCTTTAACATTATGCCATAAACTATGGGTGGAGTTTCCCTTTAACCTGAAACCTTACATACGTACGGACATACAGACTTTAGGACTGGCTATGGTCATAGTGCCCCCAAAACCTTGTTCACAGTTTACAAACCTCTATCGTATCCCTGTATGTGGAGTGGAAGACATCAAACGGACTGTTCGTAACTTCGGGGTTGACTAAGATGGCGTCAAAGTCTTTTCCTACTTCAAAGTTGCCTATCTTGTCTTGAAGACCCAGAACTGCAAGAATTTGGAATGACAAATGGTAAACATTTTTTTCCCGTTATTTATGGCAACATTTAAATTGTATCCAAAATAAAAGTAGATTTCATCTCTGTTTAATCCTTTCTTTCATAATGTCGTAAGAAAAACATGGTAAGAAAATGGTTAACCCCCCCCCCCCCCCCCCCCCCCCTCTTATATCACTCTAATACTCCCCAAATAAAGCCAATTCTGGGAAAGAGTTTCCAATTATTAAATGTTTTTTAATTTGCCATAACTTGTTGTTTGGCTTGCGCTTCAGGGCGGCCCACAATTTATTTTATTTATCCAAACAACATCCGGACAGGGTGTACGCTATCAAATTTCGGACTTTACTTCCAATAAAAAAAAGAAATCCTCCGGAGCCACGAATTCAAAAAACAAAAATGAATTCGAACCTAAGTAGATTTCAGACTTAATTTTTCTAATAAAAAAATCCTCCAAAGCCACAAATTAGAAAAATAGAATTAAAAAAAAAAATTGATAACAAAATGCATTAAAAAAATGTTAAGGTTTTGAACCCACAACCTCGAATCTCTATGCCATGCATCATATCAACTGAGCTATTGGAATGCTTGTCTAAAAATGAGAAATTACATGCATACGTATATTAAAAGTATTGTAGAGAGCACTAACGCTCGGTTCAGACAGGCGTTCCACAGTCGTGCCGAACCAAATGAGTGAATTGAGTCCGACGTCTGAAACGAATAAGGGCGACAAGGCGCGCCAGACGGCGAACTATCGACTGCTGGAGTTGTTAGAGCGACTCAGGAGCGACTTGATTTTAATTTGGTTCGGCGCGACTGTGGAACGCCTGTCTGAACCGAGCGTTATTTGCATATCGTTTTGGAAAAAATTATTCGCGGACAACCAACCCCACCTTTGCTTCCGCCAAGCGTGGCCAGGTAGAACATCTCTTTGAAGTCCACGCTGCGATAGTTTTTCCTCTGTTGGCACTCTTGCACGTTAGAAGCAATGACGGCCTGACGAATGCTACCCAGGAGAGAGGGGGAATAACCACCGGACACATCTGAATAATCAATGAGAAAAGGTTGACACGATAGACCATTATGTGTCCTCTGTTTACATCTGTATTCAAATGTGCCCGGTTGTGCGAGATAGTATTTCATACGTACTGTGGACCTCTGAACATTTGATGTCCACAGGATGCGGGAAGAGGTTACGGTTTGTGGACTTGGACAGGTCCATAGTTCATTTTGCCCTCTCTAAAAAAAGCTTTAGAGGAAAAACAGGTTAGGGTTGTATATAAAAAAGGTAAGAGGAACAGCCGAGAGGCCCAGAATCAAAATACAAGGTACAATTTTGTTGGGGGAAGCGGGAACAATTTAGTATTTAGTCAACGTTTTCTTAACTACATGAAGACAAAGGAATGTCCACAGTACGTATGGAAGGTAAAGCTATATGAAGGCATACACTGAGTTATGGGGACACTTTCTTTTGTTTGATAAAAGCTGACCGAGTTGTAGGGACATTTTTAGGTCCCCATAACATTTTGCTTCTCCAGTAGGTAGTAGAATTTGGAGGTAGAATTGGGTTAGGGTATAATGAAAGAAAATAGAGAAGACAAATTAGGGTGATTTTGAATTTTTTTCGGTGGAAAGAATTTTCAGAGATTGAGTTTAGAGAGAGTGAATAAAAATTTAGAAAGTAAAAGAGAAAAGTAGAAAAATTAGGAATAATCAAAATACTGATGGTCATTTGCAATATTTGCAACGTTGTAAATTGTTACACTTTTGGTTTTTTTTAAATGTCCATTATTTTTTTTATTTTTTTTATCCAAAACATTAAAAAAAGTATGCAATACCTGTCCCAAGACCGACTTTCACGTTTCTTTTAAGAAGTTTTCTTAGATCCAAAATACCACTTTTCAGTCTGAAAAGTGGAAAGTAACAAAACAAAATCATTATTATAACGAGATCAAATATTAATTGCATTGCAAAATTTGTTGTATGGTTCGTGGACTGGGTGAGTGAGTGAGTTTAGGGTTTAACGCCGTTCCAGCATCAGTGGCCATATTCACGGCGGGAATGTGTACAAATATAAGATATAATATAGGTAGTAATAAAAAACAATCAAGTGAACTGTGGAGAATATAAAAACATGAAGTCGGAAGGAACAACGTTTCATAAGAATGAAAGAACTATTGTATAGAAGTGTAACGATAGATTGATTCTAGGCAGTTTTCCAGGAGAATCCCGTGGAAGGCGGGCCACGAAAGATCCCCCAGACACACGGCACCCTGTCTAGCTAAATGGTCCCGCAAGGCCGGCCGTTTCCCTTGCAGTGTAAGGGCCCGGCCCCGCCGGTATTTTCACAGGTCCATATACCTCCGGGTGATGAGGGGACAAATTCACCGACAAATGCACCGAGTGTCTGGTCAATCCTCCATGACCAGTCCTCATAGAGCCCCCTGTTCAACCGTCCAGTTAATTATAATATATAAATTGTGTCAATAAAATATATAGGAAGTGTATGAATTATGTCTGGATTTATTTTGTTAAACTCATCTCAAGGGCAGAGCAACCTTGGACTGGGTCAACTTCAGTCTGTGCGTTACCTGCTGTACGCGGGCTGTACCGCTTGTATAACTTACGAGAAGTTGGAGCATGCGCAGTGTGAGACACCGCAACCGTGGCTTCTGATCATCTCAATCTCATCATCGTCTAGGTAGATGCAGTGAGCAAGAACAGTCTAAAAAGAATTATATACAAAGTATGCAAAATATATTTTACATCTGTACCCACAAAATCTCAAAAACTGTGAGTCCCTACTCTAGCTGCATTAAAAAAAAAAATTGGGTATCGTTAGATTTTTTTACCTGTGACGTAAGTATTTGATATGCCCTATACACATCTGTGTAACTCTTGTATTGGGCGCAAACCCAAGTCCCTGCTGCGAGTTCTCCTATTATGGGTCTGAGCTAGGTCTAAGCAGGGGCAAAGAATGTTCAAGATGAAACAAATGAAATCAAGTGAATGCCAAAACAAAAAGTTCAAATAATTACCCGATTTGTGAGTAAGCCACAAGTCCTGTAGACTTCGGTGTAGCTGGAAAAGTCTGGGAAAAGTCTCCGGATTAACTCGAGTTCCCCCTGGTTTTCTGAGAGATGTGTCTAATAAATAGGAAAGAAATATCACCTTTCCTATATATATATTTCAACAAATGCATGCTGGTAATGTATTTCGAAAATCGTGATGAGAAAGTCATAGACCAAAATGGAGAGGTGAGGTTTTTTTTTTTTTTTTTGGGGGGGGGAGTGTTTGGTTGGGGGGGGGGGGGGGGGGGGGGGGGTGAGGGGGTTGGAGAGGAGGGGTACATTATAGTAACAGTGTTGTAATTCAGCCCTTAACATAACATAACATTCAGAGAATAACGGGGACTCCGACTGACTGACTACCTGAATAGGTACGTTGTACTTCTCGGCAAGCTCGGCCAGTTTCGTCATGAGTTCCAATGTGCAACTGGCGGCGAAACGGGGTGTCACGATGGGTTTGACAAGAGGATTGTTCATCGACTGAACTTGCTTGATAAACCTTGATAAAGGCAAAGACACAACGTGTTTATCAGTCATCCGTTTTAAATTTTTATACACGTCCTTCGGCGCGAACTAGTTTAACGTAGTACGCAACATTTGCAAACATCAAAAAACAAAACTACCACTACTTAAATAATTTCAAATAGCTCATTAACCCTAACCCTCCCAAATCCTCCAAATTCCTCATTGCAAAATGCAGGATTTTGCAGGATTGAGGTCACTTGGAGTTTGATGCATTGCAGGATTTTGCAGGATTGAGGTTACTTGGGGTTTTACCCCTGCAGGAATATGGAGGATTCAGGTTATCAGGCTGAATGTGACACACAAGGATTTTGCAGGATTGAGGTCACTTGGAGTTTGATGCATCGCAGGATTTTGCAGGATTGAGGTTACTTGGGGTTTTACTGACTGCAGCCAGGGCAAGACTGCAGGATTTTGCAGGATACAGGCTGTATGGTCACCAGTGACCAATATTGGAGGATTTTGCAGGATTCAGGTTACTTGGAGTTTTAACAATTTAGGAATTGGAGGATTTTGCAGGATTCAGGTTATGTGTAAGTAAAAATGGGTAGGGAGTTAGGGTTAATAACAGTCTCAAGCATCCTGGTGAAATCACAGAATTTTGTATCACAGAATTTTGTATCAAAAATTAGTATCAATTTGGTATCTACAGGGTTATTCCGTACAATAGCACTGCCCGAATTCTATATGGCTTACCATTCCGTGTCTTGTATTGACTTCTCTGTGGTCTCGACGTAGAAATCGGGAGAATTCGAATCCATGTTCACCTTGCCGATAAATGCTCGCTGACCAAACTTGCCTGCATGTTGCATAGAAATGAATTCCAAGACTTGTACTAGATAATCTCAAAAAATGACGAATTTAGCAGCAGGACCTCAATAAAATTGGTCCGTGTTGGGGGGCAGTTGCAAAACAGTGGCATCACCGGAATATTGTTTATTCACAGAGGGAAATATTCAAAATAGCAGCTTGGGATTAACCAGTCCGCACCGGAGGACGTATATACACGCAAAGTTTTCCCCAGATTCAAAACGGATGACGCATAAATACGTCACGAGCAAGGCCGGAAATGTCTGTCATCAGCGAGCAAGGCCGGAAATGCGTGGGTGTGCTTCCCGGTTCCATAGTCCTGAACTCGCTTCGGATCGCCTCGGCTCGGTGATGTTAAAGGTAGGCCGGATACACCATTGGTAATTGCTTGAATCATCATGAATGGGTGGATTTTTTTGGGGGGGGGGTTGTATTTTGTAGTAAATATCGTTTAACTGACCTGTCCAAAGATTTACAATCATGGATGCCGAGAAAAGCACGAAAAACAGCGTTTGTTTTCAACCGGCGTTGGGAAGTTATTCTTATGTTATTTGTGTTATTTCGCGATCGCCGTCCGGCGATCGCAAATATTTCTTTAAAAATTCTATTTTCCAGAATAATTACAGGATATCTAGCGCAATCATTTTGCTGGATGCCTAGAATCATTATTTACTTTCAGATGAGTAAGATATTTCTTAATAATTCGGTAGTAAAGATTTTTGATATCTGCAAATGGTGTATAATACCTTTAAAATAATCCCGGCGCGAACTAGTTAATATCAGGATAATACTATGGAAGTGGCTGAAAGCGATTTTAGACACGTGTGTTGCTGGCATGGCAGCCGCATCCATAGCCAATGGGAGGCTGCCTCAACTCACCGGCTATCTCGGCAAGCTTCAGTGAGGCCTCTTTGTGAATGGTTGCATAGTAGGAAGCTGTTGTGGTTCCATTCTTAAGGGTTCGGAGCTGGAAATTAAACAGGACAAAGAGATCGTTCACTTCAGTGATGTGCAAATGTGATGGAATTTAGACAAGTGTAATTGTGACCGGCTCCCATGAAAACGGCGTAAAGTCGCGCTATGCTATATTGAGTTATGAATGAAAATAGTCGATTTGACAGTGGGGAATCGTTTTGGGGGTTTTGGCATGATACAATTCTCACATATGTTTTCATTCAAACTACCAAGTATTTTTTGCAAAAGATTAGCAAAACAAATCTAAATTTGATTTTACTGGGCGTAACCAATAAGTAAAATGTAGCGAAATTAATGAAAATATAAAAAAATAAATACCCTAACCAATAAATTATATATCATATAAAAGCTAAGAATTTAAGGAATCTGGAAATACCAATATCTCAAAATGTCAAAATGTCAACTTTACTCTGATTTTAAGGGGAGCAGGTCACAAATTGTGACTAGCTCCACAAAAAGGAGTATTATGTCGCGCTGTGCATTATCATGTAATGATTCGTTGAGAGGGTCAACATTTTATCAAAAAAGCCATGCAAACTTTCAAATCTCATTTTTTTAAAGAGTTGTTACAGTTGTCTAAAGCCCTGTTCGCACTGGACTATTTTTGATGACCACAGTAACAAAAATTTGTAATAAACTTGTTTATATTTTGTGCACGAGAAATGTGAAATTCAATTCTAAAGTGTCATTCTGTTTGGAATCGCCCAGGCAAATCTGCCCTTATGAAGAAAACCCACCACAACTTTCCGATAAGCATCAGTGGCAAAGTTGAGATCGTCAAATTTGGCTTCGATGGGGAAGGTGTATTGCTCTAGCCAGTCCAGGAGCGGTAGGCCCATAGCTGTGCCGGTGTACACATACTGAGGGGCATGGATGTGGGTGTCGACCAGACCAGGCATCAAAAAACATCTGCAAGGACCAAGCAGACAAAAAAAAAGTTTAGTTAAAAAAAACATTTTTTTTGCAAGACGAGTGCTGTGACTGAGTTTCAAATGGAATTATCCACAATTTACTAAATTTCATGTAAGGTTACATAAAAAAAATGAATTGTTTCTCATCAGAACCTTTTTGAAAAAATGGTCCGTCAGGGCATTTTATATTTTATATTTTATAGAAAAAAAATGTCGCCGAATCTTTGAAACCGGTATCTGACTAAACAACTACAGACGCGCTGGTTTCGTTCGTGCCTACCGCATATACATGTACATGCATGTACATGTACATGGGCGTTGGTGGTACGGTAAGCGCTGATGTGCATTTAGCTCTGATTGGATAATTTTTGTTGCGACCTGCGAACGTAGGTTACTACTTCCGTGGCTCAGCTGCGCGGCAGAGCATGTACGCTACCCAGAATGCCGTGCATTTTTTTTTAACATGGACATTTATGAAGCTCGTCAGGTGTTTTCCAGCGCCCAGTTATAGTATGGGGGCGCGCTCGCATAGTGTGCGGGGGTGAAAGCGCTAGTTGACAAAAACTTCGTTGGGACATTGCATTCTTTATCTAAATTACAAATTGTTTTCGTTGATTTACTTTCCAAAACTGACCAATGCACACATTTCATATAGAATAAAAGCTCAAATAATGTTGGTAAAAACACACAAATATAGTTATAAAGTCGATTTATTTTCCCATCAGTTATTTTGAGCACCCCAGTTTTTTTTAATGAAAGAGGCACACAGACACTGTTCTCACTACTATTATACTCGGCTTCTCCGATCTCCTGTCCGCCGTCGATTTAGATTTTTCCGGCTTGCTTCTGCTGGAACATGTATGGCCACTAAAAACATTCACTTGGCCCGCGTGAGTTTTAACTGTTATTGCTTTCAACAGCGTGTTTTTACAGCATATTAAAAAATATTATTTTTTTTGCGGGCGTCCGGTACATTTATATTTTGTTTATAAAATATAAAAAAATATCCACCCGGCACGAAAAATTGGCCCGGCCGCTGATGAGAAACAATCTATTTTTTGTATGTAGCCTAATACTAACGGAAAGATGATCTATGAACAGCTATAAACACAGTATCATCATCTTGCCAATATCTTACAGCGGCGTCGGGGTCATTGTTGAAATATTAGGGCTAAACATTGCATGATATACTTGATCGATGGCATGATCGAAATGTGAAATTTTACGATTCATCACTGATCGCTGTTCGGCGGTGTTTTTGATCGCCTCCTCTGTATTTATTCCATATTCATAAATACCTGGGACAGTTTAGGCATTCCTATTGGTCGAGAGCCCGTCACGTGGCCGGTATTAAACGGACGATAAAGACATGGCTGGAAGTGTTTAAACATAGATGGAAACAACATTCCGTCCCCAGGGCTCACTTTATTTCCAACCCTGAACAGTACCTCGTCTCCAATAATAAGAGCGGGTAGTGTTGAGCGCGTACAGCTCGACACCTTGGGAACGAGGTTGCCAATGGCAGTAATAGTCTGGTTCACAGTAAATACGCTTTATTGCATGTATTGTGTAGAGAGCGACAGAGGCGGAAACATGTCATTTGACACAGACAGAATGGCGAAACACCGAAATTTACTTGCGACAATTTTCCGGGATTTTCGGGGCTTTTTGGGCTGAATTTTACAAAAAGGTATTTATGAATGGGAATAAATGTGTGTTCGGTCGGTATTAATCACTTTGTTTAATACCTCTTGGAGTCTGGGTGCTGATAATTACCCTCGCCTTCGGCTTGGGTAATTATCAGCACCCAGACTCCAATCGGTATTAAACAGAGTGATTAAAACCTCTCGAACACACATTTATTCCCTTATTGAAAATCATGTGCGTGTTTGTGTAAATACCTGTTCACATAGTACATGTACATGGGACGGGTGCATATATGTATAAACTCGGGCTACACTACTGCTTGTATATGTAAAACAACAGTCATTAACAAATAATGAATAATGAATGATGAATAATGAATAATGAAAAAAAGCCTCATGTGTTTTCAAAAAAGTCTGGACACAAATCTATAACTTTCATTCTTGTAGCCTAATGCTTACCCACTGATGTTGCGAACTTCATCCAATTCAAAGCCATGTTGGGCTGAGAGTTCGGATAAACGCTCCGCAGGTTCAACAAATACTATCTAGACATTTTTTGAGAATCAGAAAATAAATATAAGAAAATTAAAACACTTTTATTTAATCTTATTTCAGAACTGTACAGTTTTACAAGTACCTTAACCAGTTCGCGCCGGATGACGTATATAAACGCAAAAATTTCCCTAAATTCAAAACGGATGACGCATAAACACGCCAAGTTCAAGTTCAGAAATGTATGTTAGCAGCGCGCAAGGCCGGAAATGCGTGGGTGTGCTTCCCGGCACTATCAGCCTGAACCCGCTTCGGATCGAGTTTCGTTAAAAATAATCCTGCCCGTCGGCTCGGCGCTGTTAAAATAATCCCGGCGCGAACTGGTTAATATACCAATTGAAATTGCTATGGTCCAACAATTTCAATTTTGTTGTCAAATAATTTATATATGATCAAATCTCTAAAATGTAAAAACTTCTACAAAGTTTAACTGACCTGTCCGAAGTTTTACAACCAAGGATGCCGAGAAAAGCATGGAAAACAGCGATTGTTTTCAACCGGCGTCAAGCAGTTATTCTTATGTTATCTTAGATATCCTCTTATTTTTCTAAACAAAATAATTTTATTTAAAAAAATCGCGATCGCCTCGAATTTTTTTTTATAAAATTTAATTTGTTAGAATAATTAGAGGATATATTTAGCGCAATTATTTTGCTAGATGAGATGCCTAGAATCAATATTTACTTTCAAATGAGTAAGATATTTCTTAATAATTCGGTAGTAAATATTTTCGATATCTGCAAATGGTGTATTCTACCTTTAAAATTACTTTTTATAGTAACTATTACCAGATCACCCCCGCAACCCCCCACCCCCCCCCCCCCCCCCCCCCCACCCCCACCCAAAGCAATAACAAACATCAGTGTAAAGACTAAAAAGTACTTTTCAATCCGACTGAAATCGGAAAAGTGATGAAATTGAAATCCTAAAATTGATTGTAACTGGCTTTAGATAAAGACCGAGATCAGAGTAAGAATTGTCAGTGCATTTATGTGTTAGTTGAACCATGGAGGTAAGCTGCTCTTATTCCTCCATGGTTGAACACTGAAGCGAGAATGAAATGTCATCATCAATCATCCACTTCTTTTTACCTTGTTTTTGTCGACCCCAATAACGTGATTCTCCGCAATTTGGAATGGTTGTTCTGTAGACTGTGCATGCACCAGTGTACCTTGAATGACCCGCAGTGACATATTTTACAATCGAACGCCGACTACCCGGTAGAAGAAAACGAAACCTTGACCTAGAAACTGACCAAAAAAATCATACCTTTGCTAAGGTAAGGGGGACGTCGCTTGGTCATTATATTTCTTGTTGGGTATCGAATTTGTACTGACCATGGTACAACACGCCCTCTGTCGGCGGTTTAATTAAAGACGTCAATGAGAAAATCTGATGCCATCCTAGCCGTGGTCAAGGCGAGTTCGTCGTTATCCGTCCGTCGTTAGACAGGTTTCGTTAGCCAACGTTTAGTGCAACGCCTACGATTATGGACGCGCCACGCACAACTATCTGTAGACGGCTAACGCACTGCACTGCGCCTCGTGTTCATACTGCGCAGAAACTGATGACGTAACGAGAACTAAACGTAGTCGTTTCTCTAACCGTGCGCGACCGAAACCTCTCTGTTATCCGTCCAGAATACACTGTACGCGCGCCCCGCATTAGTCTTGGTGAAAGACCTTCGCGTATTGATTTGTCACAATTTTCCCCACGAGAGGGCGCTATCATACACGAACCGCTCTCATAACACGATCCGCTCCTGGAGCGGATCGTGTTATGAGAGCGGTTCGTGTATGATAGCGCCCTCTCGTGGGGAAAATTGTGACAAATCAATACGCGAAGGTCTTTCACCAAGACTAGCCCCGCATATGCTGCATGCTTGCGCCCCGATACGGCGCGAACAGCGACCTCATACGGCCACTATTTATGCAAATCTCCTGAGGCTACTTTTTCGCCTTGGATCATTGGGTTTTTGAAATCTTATGTTTTTCCTATATTTTGCGCCACATTTGTGGCGCATGACCTCGTATGTGAATACAGATAAGTATAGGCGGGGCTTAGATGTGAAGTATCCAATCACAACGCGGTTGAAACCCGACGTCATCAAATTTGATGCAGCATGACAGATATTCAGCGTCGTCTGTCGTCCGAAGATCTGTCATGTTGTTTGAATTTTGCAGCGAAAATATTATCCCTCGAAGATTAGTAGACCCGAGCAGCGAAAGGCCATTAGAATCCTTTCTTCGTGGTCACGGTGTTTTTGTGGATTTGCCGACAGGTTATGGGAAATCCGTCATTTTTCAGGCAGCCTGAGCCCCATTTTGCTCGGAGCTCGCACGTACGGCCAGGTACTCAGCGTCAGTTTTCAGCGTGTTCGGTCAGTTTCTTATCGCCGCATAATCGACATTAACCCAGGCATGCTGGTCTGTGCGTTAACGCCACATTGTATGGTCCAAGCATGGTCCAACGCTGTGGGGAGGGGGCATGTTTACGGCTGCAGGACCAACCTTCAAAGTGATCGCAATATCGTAATTTAAACAGGGACAAGTGTCTTATATCCTCAATAACTTCTCAGATTAATTTCTTGGCAAAATTCAGCCGGCAAGGCATTTAATGAGGAAAAGACGGAGTTTCTCTTGTTTGGATCACGCCAACAATTAAAAAAGGTGTCTGTGCCATTTATTACAATCGGTGATGCACAGATAGCCCCATCGTTGCAGGCCCGGAACTTGGGGGTTATATTTGATTCAGCAATGACATTTAAACCTCACGTCGCTAACACTGTCCGTTTGGCATCATTCCAAATTAGAAACATTGGTCGTATTCGCAAGTATTTGAATAGGAGTGCTACCGAGCACATTATCCATGCATTTGTGACTTCACGACTAGACAACGGCAATTCACTACTCTACGGACTCCCTCAGAATCAAATATACCGTCTTCAACGTCTTCAAAATACCGCTGCCCGCATCATCACCTTATCTAGGAGGAACTGTCACATAACCCCCATTTTGAAGGAACTACACTGGCTTCCTGTCTCCCAAAGGATTGTTTTCAAACTCATGCTTCTGGTCCACAAAGCTCTCAACAACAAGGCTCCCTACTACATTAAGGAACTACTACATGAATATTCTCCAGCAAGAACTCTTAGATCAAGTAACCAGCAACTTCTCAAGGAACCAATTGCTAAACGAACATGGGGCGCCATATCTTTTTCTGTTGCAGCTCCTCGACTTTGGAATTCATTGCCACTTGAACTCAGATCATGCCATTGTACAACTAGGTTCAAATCGCTTCTTAAAACTCACTTGATGTCGCAAATTTTTAAGGATTAATTACTTGTTGTTGTCTACAGCGCCTTGAGCACCCTGCAGGGTGGATATGTGCGCTTTACAAATCTCATTATTATTATTATTATTATTAATTATCAGAGTTCCGCGTTTTACCGAGCCACGGTTTTCACTAGATCAGCTGGATTAGATGCGTGTGGTATAATGTAGGGCCGAGTTCGACACGTTTCAATAGAGTCGCGGCCTTCTCCATGTCACCGCGGTTGAAAACTCAAAACTAAGCAGCTAAACACAACTAGTTTTGACCATAACATTGTCAACATTCAAGAAAATACCCCGTTAAAACGAGCAAAATAACTGCGACCCTCACCAATCAAGCAAGACAGTTCAAATCTTCATGTGTAATTCCTACAAGCCTTCGTAAAAATCACTCAACTTTCCCCGATAACATATTATGTCAACGATGGCGGTGTTCGTAAACACTCGCGAGCTAGCTATGACCTTTCACCGCTAGCTCAAATTATGCAGTTTCTACGCAACGATCGACCAATAAGAAAACGACTATAAAGGTCAGCTTAACTATTAGCATAATGAGCAACGCCCCCAAAATCTCAAATTAACCAATGATCCAAGGCGTTCGAGTATCCTCAGTTAGTTTGCATATAATAGTGGCCGCGTGAGGTCGTTGTTTGAGCTCAGATTACCGCTGCGCTGTACGTACGGACGGGTAACGATGAACGCCTTGACCAAGGCTAATGCCATCCATGCATTATTTTGTTCCAAATAAAAAGTGAAAGGCAATTAATTCAATCAAAGATAATCGCTTTTCTGATTTTCACATAAACCTGCATACGACAGCTGGTGGAGCTAATTAAAAATTGCACAGCAGATCGGAATCAAGAAAAGTTGCAACTTTCCAACCACATGTTTTTATCAGATTTTTCTTCAAGAATTTACTTTTTGTTACATGTAATTTAATAAGATATCCCGTTTTAAAATGTATTCTTGATGACAACAAAATATTTGTGAATGCTACTTAAAGGGATCGTATACGTTTGGTAATTGGAACCCACTGTTTGTTTCAATCCTATGTAGTTATAGATATATACCATAAAACTAACCTGTACAAATTTCATTTCAAAAGGTGGTAGTGATTTTGAGATATTATTGCCGAAAATCTGGAGCGGTTATAGTATGTCCACGCCGGAAGAATAATCTGCATTGGAATACACAGTCTGAGAAACGTCACTGCAGTAACGCTTCTCAGATTCAATTTTTTGGGGATAAAAAGTGATATCTTTTTCCATAACCGCAGTACTTCGAAGTGAAAAGTTTCTAAAAATGCATTATACTATCCAAAGCTGCTGTACTTCTTTAACCAAGTAAGTTTTTATTGCCATTAATTTTTTGAGTAATTACCAAACGTATACGATCCCTTTTAAGCCTACAAAAACAATATGTGCAGTTCTAGTTCCCCATTAATTATTCATAATTATTATACCACACATGTATCAACCTATTTTTCCGGATAACGCTGAGACTAGTAATAGTCAAGTCTATGAAACCAAAACCTGTTCTGACTTAAGAGTCAAGTGAACGTTTCTACTTGTTTTGTCTGCAGCTTTTTAAGAAAGTGTTTAAACCAATCAAATTCATCAGATTGACAGGCTGCGGTCACTCTTCACACTTTTGACCAATCGCAATTACCCGTTCGCATTACGTCATCGGCCTCCTGTCGCCTGACCCTGATTCCTAAAAAAAGTAGGCCCTCCAGTCTGATAAAATCTAAATTATTTGGCAATAAATATTATAATAAATTATAAATCAACATTGTCCATTATTTTATGACCATATTCGCGGCTGTAATTAAGTATCAATGAAATGTATAACTCCAATATTTTGTACCCCTAATAACAAATTAACGACATCGCCATAGAACTGTTTTTAGCGCATCTGATTGGCTGTTTGACATCTACGTCATCCATTCATCGATCCACGTGTCGCATTGCATGACGTGTACTAGGGTCAAAAAAGCCCAGAGTCCTAGGGTAAAAAAGGGTTAGGGTTAGGGTTAGAGTTAGGGTCAATAAGTTGAGAGTCCTAGGGTCAACCCAGAGTCCTATGGTCAATAAGTTGAGAATCCCAGGGTCAATAAAATGAGAGTAAAATTTACTACCATGACGTCGTAACAGATAGTCAATCAGATGCGCTAAAAAAACAGTTCTATGGCGATGTCGTTTGGGGGAAAAATTCGCGGCCGGATCCGCAGTTGGACCATTGATAAAGTTCATTTTTAACCAAACAAACTATACAAAAGCAGACTCGCAGAAACAATATTGGACGGGAATAGTGGTTTAGTTTGGTGTTTTTTTATGGCGACCGGAGTTTCCGTTTCTTTGTGTGTTTCCCCTGAGAAATTAAACAGGATTCCGAAAACGATTGTACTTTTGGGGGTCCATTGTCCATTGTGTGACGTCACAACTGACAACACCTTTTACTCAACGATAGCGCCAGGCTGGGAAATAAGAGCCTGAATGAATCGACCAAAATGAAGGTGAAAACTTTGAAGTGCAATGCAAAGTATTTTGTGTTAACCAGTTCGCGCCGGGATTATTTTAACATCGCCGAGCCGACGGGCGGGATTATTTTTAACGAAACTCGATCCGAAGCGTGTTCAGGCTGATAGTGCCGGGAAGCACACCCACGCATTTCCAGCCTTGCGCGCTGCTGACATACATTTCCGAACTTGAACTTGGCGTGTTTATGCGTCATCCGTTTTGAATTTGGGGGAATTTTTGCGTTTATATACGTCATCCGGCGCGAACTGGTTTTAATGCAGTCATTCAAAATTCAGCTTGTGTTCTATTTAACTTTACTTCAAATTTTGTTTTGCCATTTTGAAGGTTATTTTAGTTTTTAGGTGTGTTTTTTTTCATGCTATTTATGCTAATTATTAGCGAATTTCTATATTCATGAAATGGGATGTCATTTTAGGCAGAAACTCGAACAATTTGGGAAATATTTTCTTTGGGGATTCGTCGCGCCGGTCAGCTCTTTGCAGTAAACAAACGAGCAAACTTTAAATGAACACATTTAGGGTTCACAATTTCAAAATAAAACCTTTATCAACTCACAGCTCAACCTGATATTACATAACAGCAACAGCGCCATCGAATGTCAGTAAAAGTGAAGACCATTTCGATGTTTAAAGAAATGCACTTTTCCATATAATTCGCCAAAAAGGGACGGACGACAAATAGGTAGAAAGCGTCGCACAAAAACTGCGCAGTCGGGAAAAAATCGGCAAATTCTAAACGTGATGCTGACGGTTATGCCAGTTTCGGTGTGATATCAGACTACCTTGGACTCCTTTTCCCTATTATTGGTTCAACCCTCTCACGTGACCGGACACTCTCCTCACGATCATCATTTTAAAGCTTGCGCAATACTACCAATTAGTCTGTATTCCATAGAGTCTAAATTCACACATGCACGTACTGGAACACGTGAATTTCCTTTCATTATTGCCGTAGCTCCGTTGAAAGCAGAGTATGCCTCGCAATTTTCCCGTCGATTCCCCAACTTCTCTCCTCATGAAAAATAATAATTTTTCTGCAGTAAAGTATTTTAAAATGCGTTTTTCAAGGCCGTGGACAAAGCTGCCCCTATACGTACGTGCGGCACATTTTACTGTGAAATCTAGCAGAGTACATGTATACCAATCGGTTCCGTACGTACCTGCGGTGTGCTACTTTCCGGCCGATCTCTCTATCCGATCTGCGCCCGCGGTGGAAACTAAACCGTTCTGGAACGACTCTCCCGATAAATTTCAGAGCTTGTATTGGTCATCTGCTCGTAAGGGTATAACTTACCTCGGCCCACCGGCCCGTCGGGGTTGTCTGGAGCCACTCGGGAGATGAGAATGAACGTGTGATCTCGTCACAAGTCTGCATTGAAGTGCCGACCACCAGGGCGCCACTTTTGTGTGCAAGGTGACGTCGGCGCCGGCCTTCCCTGGCCAGGAGAGTTCCTGATGTACGATCGGGCCACTGCGTGTGTTGAGCGCAACGACCGTGTGTCATCAATCCTCTATTATTACAGAGGAACGGCAACCGACAACTACATCTTCCTTTACTGTCATGCATCCACTGACCACTGTTGTGAAAAAACAAACATGTTGACAAACCCAAGCCAACTTCCCTCTTACCGCGAAATCACAACCGACAACGGGTACGCCATCGACCGACCATCCCTCCAGACGACCGAAGGTCGTGCTACCGATGTACCTCTCGTGGCGTGGATTATCGTCGGTGCATGGGGTCCTTTTCATCCTCATCACCTCACTCCTCGCCACTGTCTTCCTTGTTACCAGTTTCCGGAGGCGAAGGAGCTCCACGTCAACGGACCCGCCAGCTTGCCTAAGACATCCAGCTTACACCCGGGAACTGAAGATTAACTAACACCAACGAAGAAAGACACAATGTGAGGCCATCTACCAGAAGACGGCGAGCATACTTAGTCGTTGCGGGCGAAAACATCCCGCCAAAAGAATTACATGCAACCTTGGCGAGAAACATTATCAGAACATCAAGCCTTTGCAAACGTTGCAAACTGCGGCACGTGACCTTTTCATGCAAATTCGGTCATTCGAATAGGCATAACGACTTAACTCAGTCAACTACCCATTCAGCGGTTGCGCTGGCCTGCGTTGTATATAATTAGCGCTGCTTTACAAAGGAATTTCGTGAGTGCGCGCGCGCGCGTACGTGTTGATAATCGCAGTTCTGTGATCGCTGGAAAGCCTGTGGTAAATAAGGCAAAAAGATAAAATGCTGGATGCAATTTGCAAAGACCGTAGTAGTTAGCGGCATGCGTGTGCACTGGGTAAACAGAATACGTCTTGTATTCGTCTTTGGCACAGACTAGGTATAGTCCAGGCAAAATACATAATTTTGTTTTGTTGACCTCAAACAAATTGCAACAAATTGTTTTTCACCACAGTGCACTTCTATAAGGTCCCTAGAATTACATACTAAAAGTCGACAAAAATCCAAGTGGTGGAAATATGACTAATTTGCATAAATCGTTAATCCCTGCTGCGTAATATATTTATTCCCATATTTGGGTATATATATATATTTTTTATTTTGTGAAAAGTTTATTTTGGTGATTCTACTTACATATCCTTACATCAATAACATTTGCTAAATTCATAAGTGACTGAATAATTATGGGAACATAGTAAATATCAAAAATGACAACTTCGTGACCCTATAAATGTGCGCACATTACACTGTCTCCAGATATCATTAAGTAGTCAGTATTGACGTGCTTCAAATTCACCAAGTTGCTTACTGGCACAGTTATCCTATTAAAACCTTATGGAAAATCACATAAACAATGTTAACATTGTGATATTTAGCCTAGCAAACAAAAACTGGGAGAACTTTGGTGTGTCCCTAAATTGGGCTAACAAGTAGGTGAAGGGTTGCCTAAGGTGAGAGACTTGAACAAGTTCAAGGAAACCTCCCAAATTAAAGATTGTTGTTGCTTACAATAATCCTATCTATGTTAAAATGTATTTTGGGGATTTCCTTGAACTTGTTCACGTCTCCCATGTTAGGCAACCCTTTAACTACTTTTTCGCCCAATTTATGGACACACCATTTTCCTCCAGTTTTTGTTTGCTGGGCTAAATATCACAATGTTATCATTGTTCCTATGATTTTTCATAAGGTTTTAATATGATAACTGTGCCAGTAAGCAACTTGGTGAATTTGAAGCTCACCAATACCGACTACTTGATGATATCTGGAGACAGTGTAGTGTGCGCACATTTATAGGGTCACGAAGTTGTCATTTTTGATATTTACTATGTTCCCATAATTATTCAGTCACTTATATGATTTAGCAAATGTTATTGAAGTAAGTATATGTAAGTAGAATCACCAAAATAAACTTTTCAAAAAATAAAAATAAAATATATACCCAAATATGGGAAAAAACATATTACATGGCAGGGATTAACGATTTATGCAAATTAGACATATTTCCACCACTTGGATTTTTGTAGATTTTTAGTATGTAATTCTAGGAACCTTATAGAAGTGCACTGTGGTGAAAAACAATTTGTTGCAATTTGTTTGAGGTCAAAACTTATTTTTCCTGGACTATTAGAAAGCCGACAAGAAATCAAGTTTGTCAAAGTGAATCTTGAATCACGTAACACAAGTTTAATTCGTTTTTCCCTGTAATCCAACACTCACAATCCGTATCACCGATGTTAGCATCTTTATATAAAAGTGAAAAATTCTTGCTTTTTAATAAAGAATTAAATCCAATGTACGGTTTGAAGAAAATGACCCCAAGTTATAAAAAGAGGCTTATGCTTACTTTTACAAATTGTAGATACAAATGTATGTTAAGAAACTATCGCTTAAAACAGTAAGTTGTCATTTTCCCCTATTAAAGGACCGTGTTAGAGGTTTATGCCGACAAAAAGTACTTATTACATGTACATGTACTTCGAATGACTGCTTCTAAAAGTACTTTGAAATCAACAAGGCATGCAAGTAAAATAAAAACATAATTAACGACCCTTTCACAATAAATATAGCACAACCGATTGTTGCATATCCTCCAAACAAAATTATCAACGTCATTCTTTTATTCCTTTCAAATGTTTTTTTCGATTTGTACAGCTCATTCGAAGCTTGTTCTTCTTGAATATGATTTTCTACAAAACTATCAAGTACATAATGAAAATATGTTTTTAAAAATCACAAAACATAAATAATGTTCAATATTAAATTAATACAGCAGAATGTAAATCTTAATGGCACTTTCGATTTATTTTATATATTTGGCAAGTATAAGCTACTCTTTACTGTAACATTAAAAAATAATGAAATGGAAAATTTTACACCTGAGATTAACTCGAGGCAAAAAGCAAAAGAATCTAGATTTCTTTCTTCCAATATCAGTAATATTACCACTTTCTTAATTTCCAACTCCTGGTAAACCCATAAATCCCTAGGGTGTGTGAACATTTATAATTATTTCAATTAATGAATTCAGCATTGTTATGGTTAATAGAAAGAAATGCATAACCCTACACTATAATTCAGCCCGTTTTTTTTGTTAAATGATATATACTACCTACCAGTTCGCGCGGGGATTATTTTAACATCACCGAGCTGACGCGCGGGATTATTTTTATCGAAACTCAATCCTTTTCGAGTTTAGGCCGATAGTACTGGTAAGCACACACATGCATTTCCAGCCTTGCTCGCTGCCGACAGACATTTCCGGCCTTGCTCGTGGCGTGTTTATGCGTCATCCGTTTTGAATCTGGGGAAAACTTTGCGTTTATATATATGTCATCCGGCGCGAACTGGTTAACAAAACCAATAATGGTAATTCCGAATTTTATGAAATGTATGAAAAAAAATCAAGACATCACCCCATACAAATTTAAAGGCTAGTTCATACTCCGTGCGAAATAACAACAAAAACAACCAAAGATAAATAGTGAATTCAATTTAAACTGAAATCTGCGTAAAATATGATGAGCCCACTTTAATTAGGGTTTGGTACAGAAATAAAAATGTCGTTTTGGTACAGAAAAAAGAATGTCGGTTATTTAGGGGAAAATATAAGAGAGCAGCTCTTCCTGGTTTAGTTATTACTTCTATAAATGTACACCTGATAAGAACAAAGAATTGTAGACTTTGCAATAACAATGAAACAAAAAAACTCTTGAAACTTTTAATCACAAAACGAATAAAATAATTAAAATTAAAAAAAAAAAAAAAAAAAAAAGTTTTAAAACATCGTTCCAAAATACGAAGTGAATACTTAAATACTTTGTTAAAAATGTCCGGTTGTAATCTGTGAGACACCCACGTGTTGTAGTTAGACACCCTTTTTAGGCCCACCACCGGAACCAGATTGTTGATTTGGCGATTTCCCAAATATCTTGTAAAGGACGAAGGAAAACACCACCAAGCCTCCTAATATAACGACGAAAACCCATTGATGTTCAGGCTGCACCGCCTAGAAAAAAAGGCAAAGTAAAGGCAAAGTAAAACAAAAGCAGAACCATCAAACAAACTGTCGGGAACTGGCATAAACAGGCCGTGAACCTGCAACCTTCGAATTGCTGTTTCTCAATAAGCCATTTGCGTGTTAAATTTAAATATCATCTGGTACACTGACTCGTTAAAAATGCTTGGTGAGTGTTAACTTTGAATTCTCCAGACTAAAGACACTGTTCATCATCATCATCATCATGTTACTTTATTTTCCCCACAACAATATTATATTATATTATGAAATATTTAAACCACTGAAGAATAAGTGTGGATGGGGGGCCCCCAAAAAGCAAGCTTGTCGAGTGGGGGCCCCCACTAACAAATAAGAGCTAATTACATATACATGTACAACAAATAACAAACAAAAACACGACATACAATTGTAAAATAGCATATTAGAGAGAAACTTATAAAGTACTTATAACCTGTACTTATAACCTGTCGCCTGTAACCCCGTGAAATAGAGACATATTTTAATCATCAGTTTGAATATTTATTTAATAATTTAATTTTGTAATTGCATTTAAAAGTACGCAGGCTGGATATAGCTTTTAAAGAGGGGTCAATAGAACCACTGTTGCTATATCACATGATTCGGGGCAAGCTCTTGCATAGTTACGTAAAAGACGCTCAGCACCAATCCATTGTTTACAATGGTTGAGAATGGCACAAAGACACCAGATCATTCCGGAGCTGGGGGTTGCTAGCGTAAGGCTTGCCCCGAATCACGTGATATAGCAACAGTGTCTTTGGTCTGGAGAATTCAAAGTTAAAAAATGCACCAAGCATATTAAACAAGTCAGTGTAGCAGATGTTATTTAAATTTAACACGCAAATGGCTTATGGAGAGGCATTCAAGGTGCATTTTCTGGTTTATTTGATATAATATTTTTTTAATGACTTTCTTTACACTATAAGACTTTAAAATGTTGTTGTTATTCAACAAATGCAAAACATTGAGTGAATAACTAACTTCTCTAACACAATCAGTGTTTAGTACACACACTTGACAAAGCAAATTATATTTTGAACATATTGCAAATACTAATTTTAAAACAGGATCTCTTTTGTGCCATCATCCAGTTGTTCGAATGCAAGTTATTTTGTTGGCAGTTGCTGGCTACAAGCCACAAATTATCCCCGTTTGCCCTCCAACCACTTCAGCTGCGATATTTTTTCTTTCCTAGTAATTTGCCTCATTCAGTTTGACGCTATACTGCATACCAAAACGTTACATTCACTTACCTTCAATTTGTTGGCGATATCTTCAGTCAAGTCATCACTGAGAAAAGAGAATTTAAATTGAGTTCAATGGCAGGCATGTGGTTAAGCCATGAAGGTAGGAAAACTGAATGTCCCAGATGAAATTCGTTTGGTCAATTAAAACAGACAGACAAGGTTTTAAATGAGACTGGTTCCTAATCTCACCCACTAGATTCTAGACTAGGGGGACACTGAGGAACCAGTCTAGATTGTACAGCTCATTATGAGTATTACTATTATTGCAAATCTGAAAAAAAACAACAATCTTTTGTTCAAAACTGTACTTAAAGTGCGCTAGTCAGAAGTCCTAAACACCAGAATGCCGACATCAATGAGACATCAAACGTCAAAATCTGACAACGTTTGACACTGTTATAAATACAATTTTCAAAAGGGGTTAAATTGGCCATGGCACCAAGTTGATCGATTTTGTTTGAATATTGTTTAAGTGTAGACTTGAAGTCGACGGACAAAGACAAAAGTGTCTAACGACTTGATTTCAAGTCTGCACTTCGAAAAACTTGGTCCCACGGTCAATTTGACCCCTCTTGAAAAATTATTTATTGTCAGATTTGGACGCTTGATGTCTCAAGTGGAAACCAGTATCTTTGAAACCATATCTTTATTATCGATATTAGTTATACATTCTACGTGTGGTATTCCGTTATATTTTGTTGCATTTTTTTTACACACACTGTATGTAAACAAATTGGGCGCCATGTTTGAAAATAGTCGGGTTTTTTCCAATGATTGCCAGCAAGCAATCGTTGTAAATTAATACAACATTCCACTTTTCTTGAAAACCACATCACACCAAGTGTCGTGATTTCACAAGATGCTTAAGACTGTTACTCACTTACAGTCCAGGGGCCAATTTCATAAAACATGTAAGCACAAAAATGTGCTTAGCATAAAAATTCTTCTTTGACAAAAAGGGTTACAAACCACATTTTCAAGTGATGTTTATTGGTTTTTACTGGTATTCATCTGGTTTTTGTTTAGCATGAAAAGTACATGGAGTTTTGGCTGTTAAAGGTAGTATACACCATTTGCAGATATTGAAAAAATTTACTACCGAATTATTAAGAAATATCTTACTTATTTAAAAGTAAATAATGATTGTAGGCATCCAGCAAAATGAGGGCCTAGATATCCTGTAATTGTTCCAAAAAATTGAATTGTATAAACCAAAATTCATTCTCGCCGTCCGGCGAGCGCGAAAAAACAAAGATAACATAAGAATAACTGCTCGACGCCGGTGGAAAACAAACGCTGTTTTTCATGCTTTTCTCGGCATCCATGAATGTAAACATTCGGACAGGTCAGTTAAACGATATTTACTAAAAAAATACAACCCCCCAAATCCACCTATTCCTGATAATTCAAAAAATTACCAATGGTGTATACTACCTTTAAACTGTTTTTACTGAGCAAGACATTTTTGTGCTAAGCAAATTTTGTTGCTTACATGTTTTATGAAATTGGCCCCAGTAAGGTGTTTGATAATAATTCAATATTTGTTTTTTAATGTTTGCTAATGGTGTATACTACCTTTAATTTTGTCACAATTTCACTGTTGGCAGTTTTGTTGTCATAACTGCCCTCCCCGTCAAATTAAGTTGTTTTTAGCAACACCCACGAAGGCAAGGTAAGGTACAAATATCTTGAGTCTTGTGTTACTAAACTCACACTCGGGTTCGCTCCCTAGGCACTGTGTGAGCTTTGTTGGTCTTGTAACCAGTAGACAGCCATGTCTCCAGTCGCTCGGCAGGTCCCGTGATCATCTTATAGTGTATCTTATACATTTTCTCACCTTTCATTCTAGATTTGAAGCGGGACAGTAACTCAATCTTCTATTTTATATATTCTGCATTTTTTTGTGCTGGATTAATGGCCCAATGGATGTAAATATAAGTTTATCATCCCACTTTGATAATTCTTCACAAGGATTTTGTTGGGGGTATCTGTTTTAAGCAGTCCAACTCAAACAATTTTTTTGTTTTTATGAACTAGTGCAAAATTCGTGTGCCTTCTGGTATCACAAGATTCAAAAGTGTATGTGTCATACTTTACCCTATTTGTTGGTTAAGAATAGGACAAAGATTAAGCACAGTGAGATTACAAGGTATATTTTATTTTCATTGAGCCACAAGTCCTATACACGTATTTGCTGCAAATAAAACACAGTTTTGGTTCAAGATGAGTATCTTGGATTTTGTTGTTGAGCTAATTGCAGTCAGGTCCCGAGCACCCCTAGTGTGACAAGTGGCTACAAGGCAGAGTTGTATTCGAGTCCCTGCAAGTCCTTAAGCGCGAAGTCCTAAGCGCGAAGTCCTAAGCGCGAAGTCCTAAGCGCGAAGTCCTAAGCGCGAAGTCCTAAGCGCGAAGTCCTAAGCGCGAAGTCCTAAGCACGAAGTCCTTTCACAAGTCCTTTCACAAGTCCTTTCACAAGTCCAGTCACAAGTCCAGTCACAAGTCCAGTCACAAGTCCAGTCACAAGTCCAGTCACAAGTCCAGTCACAAGTCCAGTCACCAGTCCAGTCACCAGTCCAGTCACCAGTCCAGCCACAAGTCCTTTCACAAGTCCAGTCACAAGTCCAGTCACAAGTCCAGTCACAAGTCCAGTCACAAGTCCAGTCACAAGTCCAGTCACAAGTCCAGTCACAAGTCCAGTCACAAGTCCAGTCACAAGTCCAGTCACAAGTCCAGTCTCAAGTCCAGTCTCAAGTCCAGTCACAAGTCCAGTCACAAGTCCAGTCACAAGTCCAGTCACAAGTCCAGTCACAAGTAGCTTGTTGAACAATGACAAAGGAATGCTTTTGTCAGAGCTGATTTGAATAGCTTGTGATTTGAATTAGAACTGGAGGACTTGTGATGGACTTGCAGGGACTTGTGATGGACTTGCAGGGATTTGACTACATCCCTGCTACAAGGGCCACCATCAACAGGATCAATTCAATTGAGTTGTTGGAATTTCAACCAACCCAACTGCCTGATTGCACTTGTCAGATAGGATCCGGCCCAATTAGAGAAACAAATCCAGATCCATTCTTTGAACCAAAACTACAGGCGCCCCTTTCTTCGAGGAGGGCTGGTGTACTCACAAGGGTGAGGGAGGTGGGATGACAAGTGACCCTTGGACATGCTTGTAGGATTGCTCAGCGAAATGGGCTAGAGAGACAATACCGAAGTGAAAGAGACCATAGGGATACTGGTTGCCCTTGTGAAATCTAAGATGGGAGAGATGAAAGGGAAAGGACAACTAAAAGGTAAAAGGTGCCATGCAGAAGATTTTTTTAAGACTTAATAAAACAGAAAAAGAAAAAGTATACAAAAGATCCCTAACCAGTTTGCGCCGGATAAAGTATATACACGCACAATTTTACCGAGATTCAAAACGGATGACGAAAAAACACGTACACCAAAATGACAAGCTAGTCTTAAAATATTGGTCATATCGTCACTGATTTGACGAAGTAACATCCGTCTAAAATCAAGATTTTAAGCGATCTTAGATTTTTAGATATTCTAACATTTTATGATGTATTTACCAAATTTCGCGACACAAAATTCAATCCTTCGTTAATTTTGCTAATTACACTAAGCAATATAAGTGCGACACACTCAGTCTTTGATTTGAGGAAGTGACACATCTCTATTCGTCACATACTCTCATTGGTTTAACATGTATGATATATTTTTGAATGTATGCTCCACTATTTGCGTTTTGACGAAGGGTACGTTATAGTGTTCCAAAATGTACACATTTTATTTACGCGCGCTCGGTGCGCACAGCTACATGTACATTTTGATCACGAAGTAGAATTTCGGTTTTGACAAAGTGCCACATATCTTTAGTAGTCAATATCTTCTAATTAGGCATGATTTATGAAAACAGAAAATTAGTTTGGACTATTTAAGTTACCTACTGGGGGAGAAATGTACGCGAAAATTCGATTTGACAAATCTATCAACTTCAAACGCAATCTTATCAAAACTTTGTTTCGCAGCCGTGGGGGTAGTCACTTCGTCAAAACAGTGACGATATATGACCAATAGTCTAAGGCTGGCACGAGAAAATATTATGCCAAAACCCGGTTTTAATATATTTAACCACATTTATACACGTATTGTTTTCATGCAAGAAACAGGCCATGCAAAATAATCTGCATAACAGGTTGGGTAAATAAAATGGAAAGGTTTTTCTATTGCACAAAAAAATAAAACTTGTTATAAAATACAAATTCTAAAAGTTTTGCTAGGGGGATTAAAAAGAGCAAATGCATTTGAATATATATATGCATTAAACAATTATTCGTTTTAAATAAGTGTTCTTTTTTAAAGTTTTTTTTCTTTCTTAAAGGTAGTATACACCTCTTGCTTTTTCTGTAATTTTCGAAAATGGATGGGGTAGGGGATTCATATTTTAGAGTATGACTGTTTTTGCAGTCTGGTTCCTTGACTTGCTTCAGAAGAATTCAATAAATTGGGGGCAGTATTTGAAAATAGTCAGGTTTTTACAACAATTGATGGCCAGCAATTATTTCAAATTGATACGAAATTTCATTTTTTTTCTTGAAAACCCACAACACATCAGGTGTCGTGATTTCACAGGATGCTTGAGACTGTTATTCACTTACAGTCAAGTAAGGTATTTTGTTATAATAATTCAGTGGTTTTGTTTGCAAATGGTGTATATACTACCTTAAATAAATACACATTTTGCAAAAATGTGAGCACAAATAAGTCTTGCAGCCATGCAAATACTTTTCTAAAAGAAATGTTAGTGACCGCTTTTTAAATTACATTTCACTTGTAAATTAATTTGATGAATAATAATTGTAAATTAATTTGAAAGAGAGGTCTAATTACTTACAATGTGCATAAGACAAATGAAATGGTACTTACAAAATAACTGTTGGCGTTTTGTCCACAGAGATTTTAAATCTTTTTACAAGCGCTTTGTTGACTGATGTATCGACAGTGGCAACACTTATTCTGTCCTTTAACCTGAAAGAATAAAGAATCCATTTACTATGCCTTTCTTTGCGCTTCTCGCAAGAAATGCCCGTTTTCTCATAATATCTGTATTAAGACTCCAGACTAAAAAATAAAAATTAAAACAAATATTGAGTATCAAACCTCCAAGTGTTATATACCATTGGAAAGCTCTGTTTCCACAGAATTTAGAAATACCCATATCTCAATTTTTGATTTTGCCGACTTTACGCTCATTTTGTGATGACAGGTCACATTTAGCAAAAGTTACTTGTTCATGTTTTTTTTTTGCACAAACAAATGTATATATTTTACCTGTAAGCCACTGTCTCCCATATCGTTTGCATTGCTATACACTGTGGTCTCTCTGGGTCACAGCTGGGGAAAGAAAAACACATTATTTGAGCAACTATTTCAGTAAAATGTATTACAGAATTTGGTTCAAACCACAAGTTTTAGTCAAAGTTTTCCCTTAATTTAATTAATTAACCCTAACCCTCCACGGTATTTTGGCTAGAAACCCTGCCAGACGCAACAGATTGCATATACTTTGTCACATTGACTTGTGTGCAGATCGAGTGCAGCAAGGTCAAGCAGTCATCACAGATGCACTGTGCTGGATTTGGCAGGGTTAGGGTAAAACAAAAGTGACTTACAACTGGACCAGCCAGTCACCTGTTGTCGCCCCTGTAGAAGCCTGGGTGAGATGCTCAAAGTCATTGTCGTCGAGATATCGGCCTTGAAGCTCTTTGGTGTTAGACAGCCATGCCAGAATCTCCTCCACCTCATGGTGGCCTGTGAGACAAGGTTTAGGGTTAACAAAAGCCCTGTTCGCACTGGACTTTTTTTGATAAAACTTACCGAGACGATGGGTACTTTTCCCATTTTAAGTCCAGTGCGGACAGCCTAGGCGTTTTCCTCTCGGTTACTTTTCCCGAGTCCAGTGGTTACTTTTACCGGCCAACTGCTGCCCGGGAAAACTTCCCAGGTAACTTTTCCCTAGACGATAAGCCCAGTGCGAACAGCGCGAGTCGGTAAAAGCGTCTCAGGAAAACGTACATCCGGCCCCCTACTGCAATTTCATGCTACACAAGACACCGCGCATGCGCTCTTTGCATTGTTTACGTACGTGCGCGCGCTGATGCATACACGTCGCATTGTGATCACATTCGCCTTCATGAGTCATTATAATGACAGCTCGGCTACTTCTCCTGCGGTCTCGGTAAAATTTTCCCGTGTCGAAAGTCCAAGTGCGAACAGTGGTAACATTTGACAATTTTTTATTTTACCATCATCTCAGTAAAACCTTTCCAAAAAAAAGTCCAGTGCGAACACGGCTCTAGGCAGAACAAAGTAGACTCCAAAACAATGTATGGAACACCTGTGTTTTGTGCATGTTTTTTCCCTATATGTGTACATAAAGAGATTATCAGTTTTAGCTGATCAATAGTTTTCAATACTCAACAGGTGTTCATGAACAGATGTGACTAAATAATTGTGTGGGGCTTCAGATTCTGAAACTGTTTACATAATCCAAGGATAAACAACAAACTACTACATGTACATGTAAAATGTACTAGTATACAGATTAGAACAAAAATAGACTGTTGGTAATAAATAATTATTCATGTGAACAATTTGTTTACATTAAACTTTAAGTACTGGTAATTAAAGGTAGGATACACCATTACTAATTGCTTGAATTATCATGAATGAGTAGATTTGGGGGGTTGTATTTTATAGTAAATATCAGTTATAGAGAACAGTACAAAGGCATGTACGATGTATTCATAACCCCCTACCCTTGGCCCTTGTCTTTCTAGGAACCATCCTCAATCCGAATCCTGCAGAATCCTCCAATTGCTACCATGTAAAAATTGGATTCAGCCTCAATCATCCAAAATCATGACATGTTATGTATGTATTTCTTGAATTTGTTTAGTGGAGGGGTGGCCATTGCCTCAATCATTCAAAACCATCCACCTACAGTACATGTAAATGGGTTGAGGTAGTGCCGATGTGCCGATGAAGTTAAACCCATGTTGATTTCAACCAAAGACATTAAAACATTTAGAAAATCAGGGGCCAATTTCACGGAGCTGCTAAGCACAACAATTTGCTTAACACAAAAAAGTCTTGCTCATTAAAAACAAGTTATCAGCCAAAATTCTACGTGTTTTTCATTCTAAGCAAAAAACCAGCTGATTATCAATCAAAAAATATAAAGATCACGTGAAAATTTGGTCTGTAACCTTGTTTTTACCAAGGACAAATTGTCATGCTAAGCAAATTTTTTGTGCTTGGCCCCAAGTGTTTACCTTCATAGAGTATGGGGACAGTTTTCCTGAAAAAGACCAGTGATGGTAACTTCTGTAGATCGTAATGTTGGACGATATCCAAATTGTTGATGACCACCGCTGTTACTTCCGACTTCTCCCTCAAAAGCTCGGTATTGACTTGGTTGAAGATGGGGGTAAAAGCTTTACAGTTCTTACAGCCTGGCCCAACTGATGAATTGGTAGAAGAAAAAAGTATGAAGGCATTAATATTATTAGGTACAGTAGATCATAACCTCTACCTCTAATACTCATGACATCAGGAATTTGCCAATTTGAGCTACGACTACGAGTCTATTAAGTGATTTTTAAAAAGCCGTATTTACCAGTCGCCAATTTTTGTTCTAAAGTTCGCACAATGTAGAGCGCCCTCATGCGCATGTACACGCACGTTTGTTTATGGTGTAAATCAAGGAGTTTCCTTTGTTCCTCTCGAACATTTCCTTTGTTTGTACTCTAACTTTTTCCGACGGCTCTCATTGGTTTTGTACACAAATCTCAATCGAGGTCGTCCTCGATTCTAACCCTAACCCCAATTCACCTTCGTGTCGCCAGGTATGTGTCCTCCATTTACACCATAAACAAACGCATGTATGTATGTATGTATGTATGTTTGTATGTATGTATGTATGTATGTAATGTATGTATGTATCATGTATGTATCATGTATGTTCCGAAATACGGTACCCTCTGGAGACATGAACACAATGTGTACAATGGAGACAAAACGTCTCCGGAGGGTAAATTTCTATAGATGAATAGGTCTCCATTGGGAATTTCACGAATTAGATTTTTGGATTTTACTTAACTTACTCAAAAACCAGGATTAGGATGTGGGTTAGGGTTAGTGTTTGGGTTAGGGTATAATATAGGGTATATTGGGTCGAAATTTCAACCCAGGAAAAAAATTATGGTTAAAATGGGAGCATTTTGAAAAACGTGCTCGACTTTCTAACCATTTTGTACACGAGAACAAAGCCATGTCTCCACAGTGATACAAAAATGCGAATGCGTGTATGTATGTATGTATGTATGTATGAGTTTGTTTTTGATTGAAATAGGGGACGTAGGACAAAGGGAACAATGGGGTCCCCTATTCCGCAAAGGTCCCCGATTCAGACTCGTGTGCAAATCCTATGGCGATCATCCGAAAACGTTAGAGTACAAACAAAAGAGGGAAGACGGTCGGACAATGCCCCGTCCCCTATTGACGGCATTTACCCACTTGCGTGTGTGTATGTATGTATGTATGTACTGTATGTACTGTATCATGTACTGTATGTATTCAAAAGCCTTTTCATAGTTTCATGTGAACAATGAATTGTGGGACTGTACTTTTTATTCATACACAAATCCATGTGACGCTGAAAGCATAGCTAGACATCCAACGTTAGTTATTTGCTGTTTAACCACTGTGTCCATTAATTTTGAGGCTGTTTTGAGAGTGAAATCATGGCGTTTTTTTCTTTTTCTTTCTAGAGATTCAGTTTTTAATATTACACTGGACTGGGGTCTGGGGTCCAGTAACTAGTTTTGACCACGGGCACAACATACTGACACTGACATATTGACAGACTGTATATATCTTGTCTGCTTCAGACGTGCTTGTAAAGTTCTATTTTTAACACCACGTTTGCGGTTAGTAAATAGTAAGCCAATTTGGTATTCCAACTGCACATGCGCACATTTTCCCTTGACGATATTTCTTTCGATATAAACATTTCATCGATTGCGTGCAAAAGCATAGCGGGGTACCAGCAAATTTCAAGGGATCGTCGTGTTTAAAAGTTACTAAGTAACATATTTTTGTTTACGTTTTGGTGTTTTCAGCCGCTTTGTGTGGCCAAACTTTTGTTCGAACAAATATTATTCATTTTTTTCGATTTCACAAGAAAATGAAAAAAATGCGGATTTGGTTACCACGTCCCCCATAGCCTTGTGTGCATTTGTCTGCCGTGTTTGTATCACTTGACCTCCTTGAGAAAAATTGTTGAATCTTGTTGTGCACACGATGCGCAGTCGGAACTCCAAAGTGGCTTATACAACCAAGAAAAGTAAGATAGTGCATATGAAATACTGGCCCTGATAATTTCGTCCCACAACAAGATATAGTTATTACAATGCTTGCTGGACTAGCAAATTTTCGCTCTGCTTCAGTGCTTGCTTTAACACGGGAAGTAAACGTTAACTTACTGAAATTGACAAGGAGAAAATCGCCTGTTTCTATCTTCTCCTCGAAAGTCTCTGCGTTTAGCTCCTTAGCAGTAACAACATCATCTCCTTGACCAGCACACGAAACGAAGAACTGAAAAAGCAGGCACACCAACTTCAGTGCAAACGGGCATTTTGATAAATTTAAACCCGGCATTTTCGAACTTGTTGGCATAGCTGTACTGTACGTGTTGTGCGCTGGACATTCATAAACATTATGAAAGTGCTGCACACGTGTCATTTGTGCAGCGCCCTCATCAGCTAGCAAAGATCGAAGAGCAAATCGTGCCCAGTTAATGCGCCGTATTTCTGGCCGCATGAGGGCGCTGTAAGACGCCATTTTCTGGGTACCCAACACAGTTTATTGAAGTACTTTTAGTAACTTTACTTTATCTAAAAATTGAATATTAGAAAGAAAAACAATTTGGAGCTGTAAGAATATTTAAACTGACGTGAATTATCTCCTAATCACTTTTAATTATACCCCCAAATACCCGTGAGCACAGCGCCCTCAATGTTCTGTAACGCCCGTGCCGGTTGGGCGGTAGAGGGCGCTGGAGCGATTCCACGGTGGTGGGATCGCCCCGGAAACCCGCCTTGGATTGCGCAAGCGCCGAACTGGTTCTAACCAGTTCTAGAGACCGCGTGATTGTGTGAGCCTGTTGTCCAGTTTTGGTAGGCGAGAGTCCACAATAAACGGCTGAGAATCACCGGAAATAAAGGAACACTTGTGTCAGGAGTCCTTCTTGTGTGTGTAGTCGACCCCAAGGCAAATCTACGTTACATTGGTGGCAGCGGTCGGCATACAGAAGGACGGGAAAAGACCAGGTGAAGTGTTCATGTTTTCTGGAAACCACGATAACACGGCAGCCAACTCGCCCCACGGCGAGAGGGCAGGCCGGGGCGTGGGCCCGGGGAGCGGGGACCAGTCCGGGAGGCTTTCAGGCACTCCGTGCATGACGCCAGGGGAACTCTAGGGAGGTTATGGGGACTTGGGAGTCTGGAGTTTCCTGGGGGAGGAGTTGGAGAAGGATGGCTGGGGGCTTCAGTGCGTCCACTCCGATTTGGAGAGAGGGCGCCCTTCTCCATATTTGTCCGGGTCCGCTACCAGGTCTGTCGGGGGGCCGCCCCATGCTGTAGACGGCGGCGCAGCAGACGGATGGTTCCACGCGGAACAATCCAAAGCTGTGCCCGTGGATGCAGTGGGGGGCGGGGCCTCGTCGAGACATTCTCTGGATCTTCTGCAGGAATGAAACCGAGTCGGGGGGGCCCGGCCCATGCTGTAGACGGCGGCGCGGCAGACGGCTCGCAACACTCGGAGCGAGCCCGAGCCGTGCCCGTCGGCGCAGCGGGGGCGGGGCCTCGCCGGGACGCCCACGCTCTCTAAGCCAGTCGCAAGAATCAGTCGCAGTCGCAAGAATCAGTCGCAGTCGCAAGAATCAGTCGCAGTCGCAAGAGGCAGTCACAGTCGCGGCCACAGGAGCCAGTCGCAGTCGGAGGAGCCAGTCGCAGTCACAGGAGCCAAGCGCAGTCGCAGTCGCAGTCGCAAGAGCCAGTCGCAGTCGCAGGCACCAGATACAGGAGCCAGTCGCAGTCGCAGGAGCCAGTCGCTGTCGCGGGAGCCAGCCGCAGTCGCAGTCGCAGGAACCACAGTCGCAGTCGCAAGAGCCAGCCGCAGTCGAAGGCACCAGTCGCAGTCACAGGAGCCAGTCACAGGAGCCAGTCAAGTCTTGACAGCTGGGGGTGTGCCGGAGCTGGGGGTGCCAGAGCTTGGGGTCGTCTGGCGGACCACGCGTGCGCGACGGAGTCGGACCACGCATGCGCCTTGGAGTCGGACCACGCATGCGCCTCGGAGTTGGACCACGCATGCGCGACGGAGTCGGACTGTGCATGCGCGACGGAGTCGGACCACGCACGCGCCTCGGGGAGACGGCCCAGGCGTGGAGAGACATTCCACCGGAATTCTGGGAGCAGCTTCAGGCCACCTCCCACCTACTAGGCGGGAACTTTTGAACTTTTCAAATTGTTGTAATGTAAATTGTTGTAATGTAAATTGTTGTAATGTAAATTGTTGTAATGTAAATTGTTGGAATGTAAATTGTTGTGTAATGTTGGCGTTATGCGTTTTCCAGGGCGGTTGGCCGGGGTGCGGCAGCAGCGCCCATGGTCTTGTTTGGGGGCAAACAAGGTCTTCGTGGGGGGCTGTGTAACGCCCGTGCCGGTTGGGCGGTAGAGGGCGCTGGAGCGATTCCACGGTGGTGGGATCGCCCCGGAAACCCGCCTTGGATTGCGCAAGCGCCGAACTGGTTCTAACCAGTTCTAGAGACCGCGTGATTGTGTGAGCCTGTTGTCCAGTTTTGGTAGGCGAGAGTCCACAATAAACGGCTGAGAATCACCGGAAATAAAGGAACACTTGTGTCAGGAGTCCTTCTTGTGTGTGTAGTCGACCCCAAGAAGAATCTACGTTACAGTTCAATAATACGGCCAATTGCAGTGGCAGAAATTAGTAAGAAAATCCTTGTACTAGGTAGCAAGCTGTTCAAGAACACATTTTACGTTAACGACGTCAGAGCAGTTGCTCCAACAAATTAAAAACTCCAGGCAAACCATTCACTGGCATTGCGTATACCGTGTAAACATGTTAAATTGCCCAATTTATCCTCGAAGCCCCTCGCTGAATGGGAGTGGCCACAGCGGCGTAACTGCAAAATATTCCTCATTTAATGAGGAATATTTATAAATGCTTATAATATAAGTAGTTAAGAAAGGTAATCGTTTGGCTGGCTTGGTATGGCGCAACTTTCGTCTGTGTAAAATTGAACAGGTTTTTCGGAATATTTACTGTACATTAATTAGACCTAATTTGGAATACTGCACCACTGTTTTCAACTCCATTTCTAAGACACAATCGGACAGACTGGAGAGAGTCCAAGGCCGTTATCTGTTTTTCATGTTTTATAGATCTCTTTGTAATACTCGCCAACTTGTGCAATATCCTGATAATCCTACTTACATTCAGCTCTGTGAACTTTTCAACTTGCCCACACTTCATCATAGGAGAACCGTTAACGACTGCTTATTTATGTATAAACATATTCACAATCACTTCATTCTAACAGATGTCAATCCATTTACTCTTCATGTCCCTAGTCGGCGTACCAGGTCAGCTCCTAAACACACTCATTTTGCATGTTCCATAATGAAGTCGGTTTGAGGCGATTAAACGAAGGTTCATAACATTGAAAGATACGATGTGTTTGGAGCCCCAACCCTAAATTGTTTTCGCATACAAAGCTTTGTCGTGTGATCATTCAGTTTAAGTCTATTGTCGAATTCAAAAACTCACGATACACTCACTGTAGGTTGTTAATTTTATACATGTATGTACACAATTTGTTTGTTTTGTTTTACTGTCTTAATGTTTAGTAAAATTATTTTAATCTGTAAAGCAAATAAATTTTGATACCAAATTCTACTTTGTTTTAATTTAAATGTTTAACTGATGCCTGTTAAGTGGCGGTTCACGGCTGTTGGTTTTCAGGAATAAATAAATAAAAAAATAATAAAAATACCAAATAATTCCTGCATGAAATAACCAACCATTGTTTATACACACTTATTTCCAAGCAAGCATTGTTCCTATGTATAAGGAAGAGATACGGATTGTAAAAAAAAAACGGCTTCAACGCAGTCCATACAAAAATGGCGCTTAATGTTTAGAAACGATATAATGGTCAATATGGTATAGGCCAGGTTCGGGCGGTCGGTTCTTGCAAAACTCCAAATAATAGGTGGTGTGTGATCCTGTTCTGAGTGTTTAGGTCGCGTTCGAGCGCGGGAACCGGGTTTAGCGTGTCAAGAATAGACCGCCCGACGAACCAGTCAGAGTCACCATTGGAGTGACCCGGATGTGCAGAGCCTTGCTCTCTGGTTAAAATAATCCACAAGAAAATTGGCGAAGAAAAAGATAAACGTTAACAATAACGAGATTTGAACCATTATGGCGTGCATAGTTGACATTTAATCCAAAATAGAGATATATCTACTAACAATAGATATATCTCTATTGTTAATAAAGATATCTCTACTTTAGATTAAATGTCAAATATGCACGCCATACACAGACGTTTCAATCCGTAGCTCACGTCTCTACCAACTATATTGGCGCGTTAGAATAAATATGTTTATTCAGTAACGATATGTTTAAAGGTAGGATACACCATTGGTAATTGCTTGAATTGTCATTAATGGGTAGATTTGGGGGTTGTATTTCATAGTAAATATCATTTAACTGACCTGTCCGAAGTTTTACAATAATGGATGCCGAGAAAAGCACGAAAAACAGCGTTTGTTTTCAACCAAAATTGGGCAGTTATTCTTATGTTATTTATTTTTTTTCGCGATCGCCGTCCGCCGATCTAGCGCAATCATTTTGCTGGATGCCTAGAATCATTATTTACTTTCAAATGAGTAAGATATTTCTTAATAATTCGGTAGTAAATATTTTCGAAATCTGCAAATGGTGTATACTACCTTTAAGGACTGGCGTTCCGTAAACACGTGGTATTGAGTGTATTTCTTTATTGCTCTTTCGCCATGCAAACCTTCAATACTCCTTGTCTCCTTTCATTGGTCAGTTGTGAGTGTCAATCACGAAGCACGCGTTTGAACGTGTCATCTACGTCTATAAAACTTCCACCAATAAGATGTGTTCATTTCACAGTGTCGGTGACTGAAAGTTATAATACCATAACTTCCGTCTAATGAATATTAACGAGTCAGTGGTGTGTGATTGACAGCGCCCTAGGGCCCATGCGTTTGAACGTGTCATCGACGTCTATAAAACGTCCACCAATAAGATGTGTTCATTTCACAGTGTGGGCGACCGAAAGTTATATTAACATAACTTTCGTCTCACGAATATTAACGAGTCAGTGGTGTGTGATTGCCAGCGCGCTAGGGGCCAATCACAAACCGGGCAATGTTCCTAAGTCACTGCTTAGAAAATTGATGACAAGTTTTTAAGGCAGGAGCGCGGGCTTCATTCCTCACAACGACCGCAACCCATCTTCGCCTTCGGTTGGAGGACAATCAGAAAGAGACCTGAACGCAAGAACGAGAATACAAGGTAAGGTTCTGTGACAGATGGAAACAGACTCTCCAAGTCTTGAGATAGAATTTATGGTTTTGTTCCTTTATGATCAGTGGTTCTTACGAAAGTATTTTTTAAACAAAACTCGTGAATAGAGTATATTTTGTCAGAATATTATATTTTGACTCTCTGCTCCGCTGTCCACGTAAATGGTTGTAAAAGGCTGTTCACGTACTTACTTTCGTCCCCGAACATCGCCTAGCTCAATTCTCAATTTCAAAAATAGTTATCAATGAATTCCATTCTAGATCAAGTATTATTGCAATTTGTATACCTTTCTGTTTTTGCCTTAAATCTTGAAATTCGTTTCACGGGTCGTTCGAAATTGAATTTAAAAAAGCAAATGTTGGTGTTTTTGTCGTTTGTTTTAACACTCTCGGTCATTTAAATTCAAAATGTTACCATAACGTTTGATAAAAAAATTAACAAAATGCAATGACAACAGCGCCCAAATCTATGACAAATAAAATAAAAACAACAACAACAAAAACAAACAATTTAGGACGAATCACAATGCTTTAGGCCTAGTTTAAATTATACTGCAACTTTAATAAAATGCCTTTGTAATTTTAGAAATTGAGAATCAAGAGTTAAGCTCGACGATTTTTGCGGACGAAATTAAAGTGTTAAAATTCTGGAAAAAGGAAAGAAGTGGTGTTGGCCCTACTTTATTGCTTGATTCAAAACCCGTACGACACTGTCCCTCAAAAAATTTGTTCCATAAAATTAGTTTTGCCGCTTTATCAAAACCGACCAAAACTAACATCTAAAGTTATTTTGTATGCGCTCTATACCCGCGGAAACCTTTTAAATCTTATTTTTTTTTTTGCTTTTTTATGTTTAAGCAAAAATTAGTTCCTTTTGTCATTTATATTGTCTACTTTTGGTATTTTGGTTTTTTTACAGAATGAAGATCTTGGTGGCAACCGTTCTTTCAATCGCCCTCCTTCTGGGTAACCCTTTCAAGCTCCGAGCTTCCGTCACTGGGCCGGTTGCCTCGGACGGTGATGGTTCTGCGTTTCAAGCGTGTCCGATGTGCTGCCAGGGACCTGCCGCCACACCAGGCATACCAGGTTTACATGGTCAAGTCGGACCGATGGGACCCTACGGTCAGCCGGGGTCAAAGGGCGACGTAGGTCAGCCGGGTCAAAATGGTGATATCGGGCCGATCGGTCCAATGGGTGAGCAGGGAGCACTTGGGAACGCTGGGCCCAAAGGTGACGATGGGATAGGCCAGCCCGGCAAGATAGGTCCGAAAGGTCTGCCGGGTATAGTCGGAAGTCCTGGTCAGACTGGTGTCAAAGGTCAAAATGGTGAGATCGGACCGATCGGTCCAATCGGTGAGCGAGGAGCATCTGGGAACGCTGGGCCTAGAGGTGACGATGGGATAGGCCAGCGCGGTGAGATTGGTCCGAGAGGTCCATCGGGTGTAGTTGGAAGTCCTGGTCAGACTGGTGTCAAAGGTCAAAATGGTGAGATCGGACCGATCGGTCCAATCGGTGAGCGAGGAGCATCTGGGAACGCTGGGCCTAAAGGTGACGATGGGATAGGCCAGCGCGGTAGGATTGGTCCGAGAGGTCCATCTGGTGTAGTCGGACGTCCTGGTCAGACTGGTGTCAAAGGTCAAAATGGTGAGATCGGACCGATCGGTCCAATCGGTGAGCGAGGAGCATCTGGGAACGCTGGGCCTAAAGGTGACGATGGGATAGGCCAGCGCGGTAAGATTGGTCCGAGAGGTCCATCGGGTGTAGTCGGACGTCCTGGTCAGACTGGTGTCAAAGGTCAGAAGGGTGAGCCAGGGGAGACACCCGACGACTCCAACCAGCGAGTAGCATTCACCGCGGTGAGGACAAGCCCCTATACCTCTACGAGTCACGACACCCGTTTGCCCTTCCAGCAGACCGAGACGCTTCTGCCGGGTACCAGCTTCGATCTCGAGACCGGCACGTTCACGTGTACTGTGCCGGGCACCTACGTGTTTACGTTTTCTGTGCTCAAAGCTCATTCCAGCAGCACCCTGTACGTTCATCTCCGGAAGAACGACAACGCTGTTTTCACTGGCCGTACTAACAATGATTCAAGTAACTATGCGCAGGTGTCTGGGAGCGCGGTGCTGGTTCTGCAGCTAGGAGACACGGTGGGGCTTGCCGTGGTTGGCAGGGCGTATAGTGATTTCCAATATAACTACACCTCATTCAGTGGCTTTCTCCTTTACCCCCAATAAATAATATATAATTGCTGAAACAGTAGTCATATTAAAAATGAATACTATTCAATGTCATAATAATTAATATTTGTTCAGCGTCTTAAAACACCTTTACAAACGGACATAAAAACTACATGAAAAACAATTGAAAGTAAATAATGATTCTAGGCATCCAGCAAAATGATTGCGCTAGATATTCTGTAATTATTCCGGAAATTATAATTTTATAAAAAAAAATTCGCGATCGCCATACGGCGATCGCGAAAAAACCCAAAGATAACATAAGAATAACTGCCCAATTTCGGTTAAAAACAAACGCTGTTTTTCGTGCTTTTCTCGGCATCCATTATTGTAAAACTTCGGACAGGTCAGGTAAATGATTTACCCATTTTATGTTGTTTCAAATGTATTAAACAAAATATACAATGTATAGGCCTATGTTTTCAATATTCATTTTTAATAAAATGTTCATATACTTTAAAGCACAGTGCGGCTTAGGTCCAAGGTTCGAACCCAGCTAGAGTCAATGGATGAATACAAAATATAATAATTTGCTTCAATTGCCAATTTTTAAGCATTTAATAGCATCTGTATGAATACAAAATTAAGGTAGAATATTTGCATTTGCTCCATTTGGTATAAATTAAAAGAAGTAAATGCTTCAGATTTGCGGTATTTACTCCATTTTTTTTAAAGGTTGGGTCGGGGCTACCTTGGAAAAAGAGAAGCAAATACTACTACTAGTATGCAAAATACAAGCTTTTATATATTTGGTTAGGCAGGAAAAAGTATGAACATAGAAGATGGAGTGTCTAGGATCAAAATACAAGCAGGCGTACCGCGTTTGGGAAACGAAATGAGACATGGCCGGTAATTTCTTGCAACATTCTGGGGATGAAAAGGGGCTTCACTAGCACTGACTGCGAAGCAGGGTTGAGGTTCTAATTTCATTCAAACACCTCTGTTAGCTTGCAATGTTCTCTGTGTGTGGCTATTTGTGCGCGCGATAGACTCTATTGTTATAAATCATTCAGCAGTTAGCAATTATAGGATTCCTATGATTTTAAGTATGAGCATCACGACCTCTCAGTTTTCGGTTTCCACTTTAAACCTCTCTCTCGGCATGTCATAGTCCCCCTCTCCCTTCAGTATCATGTTAGCTCACATGTGGTCGATCTCATCCGAGGACTTGGCCCCGGCCCCGGCCCGCGTTACCGCCCATTGAGCACGCCAAACCCAGGGCCGACCATGTCGAGAGTAGCCGAGTAGGTGTGGTGGTATTCACGCAAGTATCGGTGTGAATGGAAAGTGGCTTCAGATCTGCAACGGTAATAACAAGTGTTGCATCTTTTTCGGTTTAATATCCAGAGGCAATCACGGCAACTTGGACAAACATTTTTGAATGGATGCTTTGTTTCATTTCAATAGGCTGCCACTTCACAGGATATACTTGTTAGTAATTATTTTGTGATTGGATTTTGTTTTATCCCATCGGTTTGTAAAACCTGCCGATTGTGATTTTGGACTAGTTTTGGGGTGACGAATACGAAGCGCGATGATGCATCATCAAATCGGTTGCTGGGGCCAATTTCACGGAGCTGCTAAGCACAAAAATTTGCTTAGCAAGAACATTTGTCCTTGGTAAAAACAAGGTTACAGACCAAATTTTCACGTGATCTTTATTGTTTTTGATTGATAATCAACTGGTTTTTTTGCTTAAAAACACGTAGAATTTTGGCTGATAACTTGTTTTTAATGAGCAAGACTTTGTTGTGCTAAGCAAATTGTTGTGCTTAGCAGCTCCGTGAAATTGGCCCCTGGTCACAATGGATGTGACGTGTATACGTTTAAACGTTTAAACTTATAAAAGAAATCAAATCCGTTTAGAAATTTTCTCGAACGTTTAAACGGAACTCGGATAAAAATAACCAGGACCTTCCATTTACGCCATCATACTCCTCCAGTTTTTCTCTACCTCTTTATCTATTCTAATCTATTTAATATAATTAAATTTAAAGCATTAAAAGCATTTGAAGCCTTTAGAACTTGGTCACACTCAAGAGGTTTAATTTGATACATTTCTCAATGACCGGCAGCTACGGTATCTATTGATTGGGTACATGATGATATACAGTGGGTTTAATCTTTCAATATGCCGCTGGTCTAAAACTATAAGGACATAGAACGGGGTGCGCCCCGGTGAAATAAGGATCGATCAATTTAGTTAACATTGTCGTTAACATTTTTCCAACGGTCGTCCACTGCAATACCGGGAATTTTTTTAAACCTAGTTTTAACCTCAAGTTCTTAAAATATCCCCCCCCCCCTCCTTCAACCCCCCTCCCATCCCCTCTCCCATCCCCCAAAAGGAAATTCTTGTTGCATGTACACACACAAAATTGAAGAGATAAAAATGTCCTGTTCAATTCACTTTCAGTTTCTCTCACCTCCTATTTTCAACATAGAGTTTTAATTTCCCGGTCTTAAAACAATCTTACTTTCAAAAAATATATTATTCCAGACTCCAGAGAATGATTGAAAGCCCCCCTGTGTATCTATTTGTAGGTCATTAAACTGCTAAGACGTGACCAGGCAGAGCAGGACGTGCTGTTCAACATTATAAAGTCACCGAACTTTGAGGCCCAGCTTTGAGGACGTACAGTCAGGTCACCGAACTTTGATGAGGGCGTAGCAAAAAAAATGGAGCGTGTTTAAATGCTAAGCATGTTTAGCATGAGGACGGATTGTGTTTAGCCATTAAACGTTGATGTTTAGGAATTGGATGCGTGCATTTAGCTTCTAAACATGTTTACAAACTGATAGCAAGAAAAGTGTTTCCTCGCTAAACACAGTTTTTAGAGTGTGGGAGGAGTGTGTTTACTCATCAAGGACTCCCCACTGGGCCTATAAAAAGGAGGTGTCAAAATCCAGCTAGATTCTCTTATGGCCCATTCTCTTAATGATTACATTTATTAGTCACATATACATGGTAATCATGGAGGAATAATCGGTGGCAAGTCCGTTTCTCCCGCATGGACAAGTAAAGAAGGCATGCCACGGAGCCTGTCCCTGTCATCTTCTGTTAACTCCAAAAGCACCACGACTTGAGACTTAGCCGTTACATGAAGTTGCAACCCAGCGGGTAGTAAGTAGGCTGTTGAATGGATCGTGCGATAGATCGTATATCGTCGACGACGTCGTACGGTCCAATAGTCTGCATCCTTGGCGCTGAGCTATATAAGATCTGTTAGGCGAGAACGAGAATCCGCGGGCTCAGATGTGCTCTGCGCCAGTCGCTTGGAAAATGCCAACACTGAGTGCTCGTGTCCGTTGCTTGTGCTATTTTTTTAACGGACATAAAGTTAAACCATGGTTAAACCATTCCCACTGCTTCGTTTTATCGAGAACTTCGACACTTATACCTGTCTGGTTGGCACCATCGAGTAGCTTACGGCTGAGGGAACCACCGTGTGCAGTCAGCCACAACACCCCAACCTCACTATAAAAATGTATTTTACAGTAAACATCGTTTAACTGACCTGTCCGAATTTTTACAATCAAGGATGCTGAGAAAAGCAAGAAAAACGGCATTCGTTTTCAACCAGCGTCAGGCAGTACACAAACGTCAAATACTTCGGTCGCAAGTGCAGACATGACTGACAAACGATGGGGTTATCACGTACAGCCATGGCACAGCTAGTATGACACTAAATCACATGAATAAAAAACACAAACAGAAAAGGTCAGGTACATACAAAATGTAAACGGAAAAGTCGTAGGTCGTCCTGATAAGAAAAAATATTGAGTTGGCACGTCGTATAATGTTCTGTTCCTGTATCTGATTTGACGAAACTTCTTTATGTTGACATAATGTTGGTGACCAGTTTTTGTGTAGTGCGCCCTCTTTTAAAAGTTTTATTTGGCCTTCAATTTTGCGCGCTAAGCACATCGATATTTTCCCCGTTATTATTCATAATTGTTTACGATTTTCTTAAATATTCCACAGGCATGTGTCGTATATCTCCAAAGATTATTATACACAATTTATTATTTCAATACAACATATATTTCTTGAGTAATCGTCTTCACAGCGAATATGTTGTTTTATTCAATGAAATATAACTTTTCCCGGGATTATATTTTTCGCGCAAATACATGTTGTAGACTACAATCTTTGAATTATATTATTTTGATTATTTATTTTGACGATTTCTCTCAATATTCTAGAGACTTGTGTAACATATCGCTGAAAATTATTAGGCAAATTTGCTTTCCCATACAATATTTATTTCTCGAGTTATCGTCTTTACAATAAATTTCTCCCAGATTTTACGCGCTTTCTACTTGAGCGCTATTACTATAGAAAGCGCGTAAACGCGCTGCGTGGCTCATGATGACTTAATACAGCTCATTCAGCTCTGTGAACTTTTCAACCTGCCCACACTTCATCATAGAAGAACCGTTAACGACTGCTTATTTACGTATAAACATATTCACAATCACTTCATTCTAACATATGTCAACCCATTTACTCTTCGTGCCCCTTATCGGCGTACCAGGTCAGCTCCTAATCACACTCATTTTGCATGTTCCTTAATGAAGTCGGTTTGAGGCGATTAAACGAAGGTTCATAACATTGAAAGATACGATGTGTTTGGAGCCCCAACGCTAAATTGTTTTCGCATACAAAGCTTTGTCGTGTGATCATTCAGTTTAAGTCTATTGTCGAATTCAAAAACTCACGATACACTCACTGTAGGTTGTTAATTTTATACATGTATGTACACAATTTGTTTGTTTTGTTTTACTGTCTTAATGTTTAGTAAAATTATTTTAATCTGTAAAGCAAATAAATGTTGATACCAAATTCTACTTTGTTTTAATTTAAATGTTTAACTGATGACTGTTAAGTGGCGGTTCAAGGCTGTTGGTTTTCAGGAATAAATAAATAAATAAATAATAAAAAATACCAAATAATTCCTCCATGGAATAACCAACCATTGTTTATACACACTTATTTCCAAGCAAGCATTGTTCCTATGTATAAGGAAGACATACGGATTGTAAAAAAAACACTGCTTCAACGCAGTCCATACAAAAATGGCGCTTAATGTTTAGAAACGATATAATGGTCAATATGGTATAGGCCAGGTTCGGGCGGTCGGTTCTTGCAAAACCCCAAATAGTAGGTGGTGTGTGATCCTGTTCTGAGTGTTTAGGTCGCGTTCGAGCGCGGGAACCGGGTTTCGCGTGTCAAGAATAGACCGCCCGACGAACCAGTCAGAGTCACCATTGGAGTGACCCGGATGTGCAGAGCCTTGCTCTCTGGTTAGAATAATCTACAAGAAAATTGGCGAAGAAAAAGATAAACGTTAACAATAACGAGATTTGAACCATTATGGCGTGCATAGTTGACATTTAATCCCAAGTAGAGATATCTTTATTAACAATAGAGATATCTCTATTGTTAGTAGAGATATCTCTATTTTTAACAGAGATATCTCTATTTTGGATTAAATGTCAACTATGCACGCCATACACAGACGTTTCAATCCGTAGCTCACGTCTCTACAAACTATATTGGCGCGTTAGTTAAGGACTGGCGTTCTTTACAGTTCTTTAATATATCATATAGTTGTCATCGTTCTTTTTTATGAGTATACATGTACATTTACGCATTACCCAGCTGCTGAAAAAAAATCGCCAACCGCAACACGTGGTATAGTGTCTTTCTTTATTGCCTTTTTGCCATGCAAACCTACCAATCTAGTCGTCTTCCTTTCATTGGTCAGTTGTGAGTGTCAATCACGATGCACGCGTTTGAACGTGTCATCTACGTCTATAAAACGTCCACCAATAAGATGTGTTCATTTCACAGTGTCGGTGACCAAAAGTTATATTACCATAACTTCCGTCTCATGAATATTAACGAGTCAGTGGTGTGTGATTGACAGCGCACTTGGGCCCACGCGTTTGAACGTGTCATCGACGTCTATAAAACGTCCACCAATAAGATGTGTTCATTTCACAGTGTCGGTGACTGAAAGTTATATTACCATAACTTCCGTCTCATGAATATTAACGAGTCAGTGGTGTGTGATTGACAGCGCACTATAGGGCCCACGCGTTTGAACGTGTCATCGACGTTTATAAAACGTCCACCAATAAGATGTGTTCATTTCACAGTGTCGGTGACTGAAAGTTATATTAACATAACTTCCGTTTCATGGATATTTAACGAGTCAGTGGTGTGTGATTGCCAGCGCGCTATGGGCCAATCACAAACCGGGCAAAGTTCCTCAGTCACTGCTTAGAAAATCGATGACAAGTTTTTAAGGCAGGAGCGCGGGCTTCATTCCTCACAACGACCGCAACTCATCTTCGCCTTCGGTTGGAGGACAATCAGAAAGAGACCTGAACGCAAAAACGAGAATACAAGGTAAGGTTCTGTGACAGATGGAAACAGACTCTTCAAGTCTTGAGATAGAATTTATGGTTTGGTTCCTTTATGATCAGTGGTTCTTACGAAAGTATTTTTAAAACAAAATTCGTGAATAGAGTATGTTTTGTCAGATTATTATATTTTGACTCTCTGCTCCGCTGTCCACGTAAATGGTTGTAAAAGGCTGTTCATGTACTTACTTTCGTCCCCGAATATCGCCTAGCTCAATTCTCAATTTCAAGAATAGTTAGCAATGAATTCCGTTCTAGATCAAGTATTTTTGCAATTTGTATACCTTTCTGTTTCTCCCTTAAATCGTGAAATTCGTTTCACGGGTCGTTCGAAATTGAATTTAAATTATACTGCAACTTTAATAAAATGCCTTTGTAATTTTAGAAATTGAGAGTCAAGAGTTGAGCTCGACGATTTTTGCAGTCGAAATTAAAGTGTAGTTACAATGAATTTCTGAAGAAAAAAGAGTTGGTGTTGGCCCTACTTTTTTGCTTGATTAAAAACCCGTACGACACTGTCTATCAACAAAGTTGTTCCGTCAAATTTGTTTTGCCGCTTTATCAAAACCGACCAAAACTAACATCTGAAATTATTTTGTATGCGCTCTACCCGAGAACCTTTTAAATCTTATTTTTTTGTTGCTTCTTTTTGTTTAAGCAAACTACTAGTCCCTTTTGTGATTTATATTGTCTACTTTTGGTTTTGTATACAGAATGAAGATCTTGGTGGCAACCGTTCTTTCAATCGCCCTCCTTTTGGGTAACCCTTTCAAGCTCCGAGCTTCCGTCACTGGGCCGGTTGCCTCGGACGGTGATGGTTCTGCGTTTCAAGCGTGTCCGATGTGCTGCCAGGGACCTTCCGCCACACCAGGCATACCAGGTTTAAATGGTCAAGTCGGACCGATGGGACCCTACGGTCAGCCGGGGTCAAAGGGCGACGCAGGTCAGCCGGGTCAAAATGGCGATATCGGGCCGATCGGTCCAATGGGTGAGCAGGGAGCACTTGGGAACGCTGGGCCCAAAGGTGACGATGGGATAGGCCAGCCCGGCAAGATAGGTCCGAAAGGTCTGCCGGGTATAGTCGGAAGTCCTGGTCAGACTGGTGTCAAAGGTCAAAATGGTGATATCGGACCGATCGGTCCAATCGGTGAGCGAGGAGCATCTGGGAACGCTGGGCCTAAAGGTGACAATGGGATAGGCCAGCGCGGTGGAATAGGCCAGCGCGGTGAGATTGGTCCGAGAGGTCCATCGGGTGTAGTTGGAAGTCCTGGTCAGACTGGTGTCAAAGGTCAAAATGGTGAGATCGGACCGATCGGTCCAATCGGTGAGCGAGGAGCATCTGGGAACGCTGGGCCTAAAGGTGACAATGGGATAGGCCAGCGCGGTGAGATTGGTCCGAAAGGTCCATCGGGTGTAGTCGGACGTCCTGGTCAGACTGGTGTCAAAGGTCAGAAGGGTGATTCAGGGGAGACACCCAGCGACTCCAACCAGCGAGTAGCATTCACCGCGGTGAGGACGAGCTCCTCGGATACCTCTACGAGTCACGAAACCCGTTTGCCCTTCCAGCAGACCGAGACGCTTCTGCCGGATACCAGCTTTGATCTCGAGACCGGCACGTTCACGTGTACTGTGCCGGGCACCTACGTGTTTACGTTTTCTGTGCTCAAAGCTCATTCCAGCAGCACCCTGTACGTTCATCTCCGTAAGAACGACGACGCTGTTGTCACTGGCCTTAGCAATGATGCAAGTCCCTATGAGCAGGTGTCTGGGAGCGCGGTGCTGGTTATGCAGCTAGGAGACACGGTGGGGCTTACCATATACGGTAGGGCGTATAGTGATTCCCAATTTAACTACACCTCATTTAGTGGCTTTCTCCTTTACCCCGAATAAATAATATATAATTGCTGAAACAGTAGTCGTATTAAAAAAGAATACTATTCAATGTAATAATAATTAATATTTGTTTAGCGTCTTACAATAAAGTTGAAAACACCTTTACAAACTGACATAACAACTACATGAACAACAATTAATCAAAAGTAACATTTGTATACAACTTGTTTCAAGTTGTGTGTATTTTTTTATTCCACACTAGTATTTGTCGCATGAGCTGAAATACATTTATTGGCGTTTAATTTCAATACGATTTAATGCAGTTAATTAGTTGTACAGTGTACTATCGGCGAATTGTTAAAAAGCAGTTATGATTTTGTTTTAATAGTCTATAATTGTTCTTACAAATATTGTAAACATTTTGTCATTTATTTTTTAGATTTTTTGCAAATATGGTATATTCCCTTTAAATCAAAATTAATTCTTTAAGAAGAGCTATTTTAAATGTTCATACATGTCCGTAATACTACTACTCGCATTTAAACGTATCGTTACTGAAGAAACATATTTACCCATTTTAAGTTGTTTCAAATGTATTTAAAAAAATATACAATGTATAGGCCTATGTTTTCAATATTCATTTTTAATATAATGTTCATATACTTCAAAGCACCAGTGCGGCTTAGGTCCAAGGTTCGAACCCAGCTAGAGTCAATGGATGAATACAAAATATAATATTTTGCTTCAATTGCCAATTTTTAAGCATTTAATAGCACCTGTATGAATACAAAATAAGGTAGAATATTTGCATTTGCTCCATTTGGTATAAATTAAAAGAAGTAAATGCTTCAGATTTGCAGTACTTACTCCATTTTTTTAAAAGGTTGGGTCGGGGCTACCTTGGAAAAAGAGAAGCAAATACTACTACTAGTATGCAAAATACAAGCTGTTATATATTTGGTTAGGCAGGAAAAAGTATAGAAGATGGAGTGTCTATGATAAAAATACAAGCAGTTGTACCGCGTTTGGGAAACGAAATGAGACATGGCCGGTAATTTCTTGCAACATTCTGGGGATGAAAAGGGGCTTCACTGACTGCGAAGCAGCATTTTCCTTCCTCCATGGAAGCAGCAACTTGAAGTTCTGATTTCATTCAAACACCTCTGTTAGCTTGCATGTTCTCTGTGTGTGGCTATTTGTGCGCGCGATAGACTCTGTTGTTATAAATCATTCAGCAGTTAGCAATTATAGGATTCCTAGTATTTTAAGTATGAGCATCACGACCTCTCAGTTTTCGGTTTCCACTTTAAACCTCTCTCTCGGCATGTCATAGTCCCCCTCTCCCTTCAGTATCATGTTAGCTCACATGTGGTCGATCTCATCCGAGGACTTGGCCCCGGCCCCGGCCCCGTTACCGCCATTGAGCACGGCAAACCCCGAGTCGACCATGTCGCAGTGAAGTAGCCGCGTTGGTGTGGTGGTAGTCACGCAAGTATCGGTGTTAATGGAAAGTGGCTTCAGGTCTGCAACGGTAATAACAAGTGTTGCATCTTTTTCGGTTTAATATCCAGAGGCAATCACGGCAACTTGGACAAACATTTTTGAATGGATGCTTTGTTTCATTTCAATAGGCTGCCACTTCACAGGATATACTTGTTAGTAATTATTTTGTGATTGGCTTTTGTTTTATCCCATCGGTTTGTAAAACCTGCCGATTGTGATTTTGGACTAGTTTTGGGGTGACGAATACGAAGCGCGATGATTCATCATCAAATCGGTTGCTGGGGCCAATTTCACGGAGCTGCTAAGCACACAAATTTGCTTAGCAAGAAAATTTGTCCTTGGTAAAAACAAGGTTACAGACCAAATTTCCACGTGATCTTTATTGTTTTTGATTGATAATCAGCTGGTTTTTTTGCTTAAAAACACGTAGAATTTTGGCTGATAACTTGTTTTTAATGAGCAAGACTTTGTTGTGCTAAGCAAATTTGTGTGCTTAGCAGCTCCGTGAAATTTGCCCCTGGTCACAATGGATGTGACGTGTACACGTTTAAACGTTTAAACTTATACAAAAAATCATATCCGTTTAGAAATTTTCTCAAACGTTTAAACAGAAACTCGAATAAAAAATAACCAGGACCTTCCATTTACGCGATCATACCCTCCCCTCCAGTTGTTCTCTACCTCTTTAAAAATCTACTGAATAGAATTAAATTTAAAGCATTAAAAGCATTTGAAGCCTTTAGAACTTGGTCACATTTCATGAGGTTTAATTTGATACATTTCTCAATGACCGGCTACGGTATCTATTGATTGGGTACATGATGATACAGCGGGTTTAATCTTGTCAATATGCCGCTGGTCTAAAACTATAAGGACATAGAACGGGGTGCGCCCCGGTGAAATAAAGATCGATCAATTTAGTTAACATTGTCGTTAACATTTTTCCAACGGTCGTCCACTGCAATACCGGGCATTTTTTTAAACCTAGTTTTAACCTCAAGTTCTTAAAATCCCCCCCCCCCACCCCCCCCCCCCCCCCCCCCCCCACTTCCACCCCCTCCCATCCCCTCTCCCATCACCCCAAAAAGGAAATTATTGTGCATGTACACACACAAAATTGAAGAGATAAAAATGTCCTGTTCAATTCAGTTTCTCTCACCTCTTTTTTTCAACATAGAGTTTTAATTTCCCGGTCTTAAAACAATCTTACAATCAAAAAATATATTATTCCAGAGAATGATTGAAAGCCCCCCTGTGTATCTATTTGTAGGTCATTAAACTTCTAAGACGTGACCAGGTAGAGCAGGACGTGCTGTTCAACATTATAAAGTCACCGAACTTTGAGGCCCAGCTTTGAGGACGTACAGTCAGGTCACCGAACTTTGATGAGGGCGTAGCAAAGAAAATGGAGCGTGTTTAAATGCTAAACACGTTTAGCATGAGGACGGATTGTGTTTAGCCATTAAACGTTGATGTTTAGGAATTTGATGCGTGCATTTAGCTTCTAAACATGTTTACAAACTGATAGCAAGAAAAGTGTTTCCTCGCTAAACACAGTTTTTAGAGTGTGGGAGGGGTGTGTTTACCCATCAAGGACTCCCCACTGGGCCTAAAAAGGATGTGTCAAAATCCAGCTAGATTCTCTTATGGCCCATTCTCTTAATGATTACATTCATTAGTCACATATACATGGTAATATTTACTGAATCGGTGGCAAGTCCGTTTCTACCTCATGGACAAGTAGGGAAGGCATGCCACGGAGCCTGTCCCTGTCATCTTCTGTTAAAAGCACCACGAATTGAGACTTAGCCGTTACATCAAGTTGCAACCCAGCGGGTAGTAAGTATGGTGGCCCTGAAGGGACATCAAAGACGCGAATTTCATTTACGACATCACATACTGTTTTACGACATCACATAATTTTGTTTACGACATCACATATTTTTTTACGACATCACACATTTTTTTTACGACATCACACTTTTGTTTACGACATCACATATGTTTTGTTTACGACATCACATATTTGTTTACGACATCACATATGTTTTTTAACAACATCACATATTTTTTTACGACATCACAATTTTCTATTTACGACATCACATATTAAATTCACGACATCTCAAACTTTTATGTACGACATCACATACTTATTTACGACATCACATATTGCATTTACGACATCACATATTGCATTTACGACATCACACAATTTTTCACGACTTTTTATTCACGACATGCATGCAAGTCGTGAATTTTTTTGTCGCGAATTTTTTAGTAGTAGCTTAGGGCGTCGCAGCTGACCCTGCGGGCTCGATGTTTGCTTGCGCTGGTAAATTGCATTCCTTTCCTCTTCTGAGAGTGTAAGCACAACCGCGGCGAGATTTCGTGCTTGTAGTGACGACCTACGTTCAAAAGTAAGTTAGTTTTGTTTTGTTTTGAATGGTTGGCTACAAATTAAATAACATCGTTATCTCTTCATTAAATCTTGTCAGTGTACCATTTATTCCCGTTAAAAATCTGCGTCCCGTTTTCTTCAGCAGATCGAAGACATCCTTCGGGGGATGGGATTGGAAGTTTTGATTCCAAATTTTAAGAAGGAGGAGGTACGTCAAACTTTCATTTGTGTTTAAAGTATACTTTGTTATTAGTTTTGGTTTTTAGTTGTTTTGTATTGCGATCGTTTAACCTTTGTGTAGTTATTTTATATCGGGAGATATTGCCCGCTACACACCTCTCCGCTTTTCGGCCGTCCGGTTTACGGAACGATCAGCCCGATGTTTACCATGTTTTAATACCCCGGAAATGTGCGATCTGTTTCGTTATTTGAGTATAAGATTAACAAACCAACAAAATCCCTTAAACAGCATCATGAATAGCGTTTCGTGAAAAAAAAACCTCCGAGAAACAAAGAGAAAATGATGACATATATATTTTCAATGGACTGTTTTCGTTTGTTTGCAAAACCCACATGCGTGGTTTTATTAGGGAAAAGGTCCATTAACAATGTTCGCAATATTGCTACATGTAGTAGTCTGTGATTGGAATATTCACTTGCGCTAAATTAACATGGTGAATTATGTATATAGCGTATATTATATTAGTTATTTGTGTGGAAGATCTTAATAATTACAAAATCCACATTTATTTGAGTTTCTGTTACATATATAGTTATTTTGGTTTACATTTTTGTTTTCTGATGTTTGTACTTTTTTCAGGTGGGCAAATCAGGTCGATAAACCACTCTTTACTTGTACTCATAAGTACACCATCTAGTAACTATCCCGCGAATTGGGTCATATAATAAAAAGCAGGCTTACAGAAACTGAGTTCACGTACGTCAGGTTAAAGTCAGCAAACAGAAAAGGGATTTTGTTGGTTTGACTATAGATGTATTTCGGGGTAATAATCTCATACTCAATAACAAAACAGATCGCACATTTCCGGGGTAATAAACCATGGTAAACATCGGGCTGATCGTTCCGTAAACCGGACGGCCGAAAAGCGGAGAGGTGTGCAGCGGGCTATATCTCCCGATATAAAATAACTACACTAAAACCAATTGCAATAACGTCCAAAGTATACTTTAAACACAAATGAAAGTTTGACGTACCTCCTCCTTCTTCTTGGAATTAAAACTTCCAATCCCATCCCCCGAAGGATGTCTTCGATCTGCTGAAGAAAAGGGACGCAGATTTTTAACGGGAATAAAATAATGGTACACTGACAAGATTTAATGAAGAGATAACGATGTTCTTTAATTTGTAGCCAACCATTCAAAACAAAACAAACGTTTAAACGTGGGTCGTCACTACAAGCCCCATATCTCACCGCGGTTGTGCTTACACTCTCAGAAGAGGAAAGGAATGCAATTTACCAGTGCAAGCAAACATCGAGCCCGCAGGGTCAGCTGCGACGCCCTAAGCTACTACTAAAAAATTCGCGACAACAAAATTCACGACTTGCATGCATGTCGTGAATAAAAAGTCGTGAAAAATTGTGTGATGTCGTAAATGCAATATGTGATGTCGTAAATGCAATATGTGATGTCGTAAATAAGTATGTGATGTCGTACATAAAAGTTTGTGATGTCGTGAATTTAATATGTGATGTCGTAAATAGAAAATTTTGATGTCGTAAAAAAATATGTGATGTTGTTAAAAAACATATGTGATGTCGTAAAAAAAAATGTGATGTCGTAAACAAAACATATGTGATGTCGTAAACAAAAGTGTGATGTCGTAAAAAAAATGTGTGATGTCGTAAAAAAATATGTGATGTCGTAAAAAAAAAATGTGATGTCGTAAAACAGTATGTGATGTCGTAAATGAAATTCGCGTCTTTGATGTCCCTTCAGGGCCACCATAAGTAAGTAGGCTGTTGGATGGATCGTGCGATAGATCGTATATCGTCGACGACGTCGTACGGTCCAATAGTCTGCATCCTTGGCGCTGAGCTAAGGTCTGCTAGGCGAGAACGAGAATCCGCGGGCTCAGAAGTGCTCTGCGCCAGTCGCTTGGAAAATGCCAACACTGAGTGCTCGTGTCCGTTGCTTATGCTATTTTTTAACGGACAGAAAGTTAAACCATGGTTAAACCATTCCCACTGTTTCGTTTTATTGAGAACTTCGACACTGATACCTGTCTGGTTGGCACCACCGAGTATAGGCTGAGGGAACCATCGTGTTCAGTCAGCCACAACACCCCTACGTCACTATAAAAATGTATTTTATAGTAAACATCGTTTAACTGACCTGTCCGAAGTTTTACAATCAAGGATGCTGAGAAAAGCAAGAAAAACGGCATTCGTTTTCAACCAGCGTCAGGCAGTACACAAACGTCAAATACTTCGGTCGCAAGTGCAGACATGACTGACAAACGATGGGGTTATCACGTACAGCCATGGTACAGCTAGTATGACACTAAATCACATGAATGAAAAACACAACAGAAAAGGCCAGGTAAATACAAAATTTAAACGGAAAAGTCGTAGGCCGTCCTGATAAAAAAAATTATTAAGTTGGTACGTATATTTTATGTTCTGTATATTATTGGGTTATTTTTTACAATTTTTCTTGTTCCTAGCTGTATCTGTGTTGACGAAACTTTTTCATGTTGGCATAATGTTGGTGACCAGTATTTGTGTAGTGCGCCCTCTTTTAAAAGTTTTATTTGGCCTTCAATTTTGCGCGCTAAGCACATCGATATTTCCCCCGTTATTATTCATAATTGTTTACGATTTTCTTAAATATTCCACAGGCATGTGTCGTATATCTCTAAAGATTATTATACACAATTTATTATTTCAATACAACATATATTTCTTGAGTAATCGTCTTCACAGCGAATATGTTGTTTTATTCAATGAAATATAACTTTTCCCGGGATTATATTTTTCGCGCAAATACATGTTGTAGACTACAATCTTTGAATTATATTATTTTGATTATTTATTTTTACGATTTCTCTCAATATTCCAGAGACTTGTGTAACATATCGCTGAAAATTATTAGGCAAATTTGCTTTCCCATACAATATTTATTTCTCAAGTTATCGTCTTTACAATAAATTTCTCCCAGATTTTACGCGCTTTCTACGTAAAAGCGCTGCGTGGCTCACGATGACTTAATACACGCATTCAACTCTGTGAACTTTTCAACCTGCCCACACTTCACCATAGAAGAACCGTTAACGACTGCTTATTTATGTATAAACATATTCACAATCACTTCATTCTAAAATATGTCAACCCATTTACTCTTCGTGCCCCTAATCGGCGTAACAGGTCAGCTCCTAAACACACTCATTTTGAATGTTCCATAATGAAGTCGGTTTGAGGCGATTAAACGAAGGTTCATAACATTGAAAGATATATACGATGTGTTTGGAGCCCCAACCCTAAATTGTTTTCGCATACAAAGCTTTGTCGTGTGGTCATTCAGTTTAAGTCTATTGTCGAATTCAAAAACTCACGATACACTCACTGTAGGTTGTTAATTGTATACATGTATGTACACAATTTGTTTGTTTTGTTTTACTGTCTTAATGTTTAGTAAAATTATTTTAATCTGTAAAGCAAATATATTTTGATACCAAATTCTACTTTGTCTTTAATTTAGATTTTTAACTGATGCCTGTAAGTGGCGGTTCACGGCTGCTGGTTTTCAGGAATAAATAAATAAATAAATAATACCAAATACGAAAATAATTCCTCCATGGAATAACCAACCATTGTTTATACACACTTATTTCCAAGCAAGCATTGTTCCTATGTATAAGGAAGAGATACGGATTGTAAAAAAAAAACGGCTTCAACGCAGTCCATACAAAAATGGCGCTTAATGTACTTTAAGAAACGATAGAATGGTCAATATGGTATATGCCAGGTTCGGGCGGTCGGTTCTTGCAAAACTCCAAATAATAGGTGTTGTAAGATCCTGTTCTGAGTTTTTAGGTCGCGTTCGAGAGCGGGAACCGGGTTTCGCGTGTCAAGAATAGACCGCCCGATGAACCAGTCAGAGTCACCATTGGAGTGACCCGGATGTGCAGAGCCTTGCTCTCTGGTTAAAACAATCCACAAGAAAATTGGCGAAGAAAAAGATAAACGTTAACAATAGATTTGAACCATTATGGCGTGCATAGTTGACATTTAATCCAAAGTAGAGATATCTTTATTAACAATAGAGATATCTCTATTGTTAGTAGAGATATCTCTATTTTTAACAGAGATATCTCTATTTTGGATTAAATGTCAACTATGCACGCCATACACAGACGTTTCAATCCGTAGCTCACGTCTCTACAAACTATATTGGCGCGTTAGTTAAGGACTGGCGTTCTTTACAGTTCTTTAATATATCATATAGTTGTCATCGTTCTTTTTTATGAGTATACATGTACATTTACGCATTACCCAGCTGCTGAAAAAAAATCGCCAACCGCAACACGTGGTATAGTGTCTTTCTTTATTGCCTTTTTGCCATGCAAACCTACCAATCTAGTCGTCTTCCTTTCATTGGTCAGTTGTGAGTGTCAATCACGATGCACGCGTTTGAACGTGTCATCTACGTCTATAAAACGTCCACCAATAAGATGTGTTCATTTCACAGTGTCGGTGACCAAAAGTTATATTACCATAACTTCCGTCTCATGAATATTAACGAGTCAGTGGTGTGTGATTGACAGCGCACTTGGGCCCACGCGTTTGAACGTGTCATCGACGTCTATAAAACGTCCACCAATAAGATGTGTTCATTTCACAGTGTCGGTGACTGAAAGTTATATTACCATAACTTCCGTCTCATGAATATTAACGAGTCAGTGGTGTGTGATTGACAGCGCACTATAGGGCCCACGCGTTTGAACGTGTCATCGACGTATATAAAACGTCCACCAATAAGATGTGTTCATTTCACAGTGTCGGTGACCGAAAGTTATATTAACATAACTTTCGTCTCATGGATATTAAACGAGTCAGTGGTGTGTGATTGCCAGCGCGCTATGGGCCAATCACAAACCGGGCAAAGTTCCTCAGTCACTGCTTAGAAAATCGATGACAAGTTTTTAAGGCAGGAGCGCGGGCTTCATTCCTCACAACGACCGCAACTCATCTTCGCCTTCGGTTGGAGGACAATCAGAAAGAGACCTGAACGCAAAAACGAGAATACAAGGTAAGGTTCTGTGACAGATGGAAACAGACTCTTCAAGTCTTGAGATAGAATTCATGGTTTTGTTCCTTTATGATCAGTGGTTCTTACGAAAGTATTTTTTAAACAAAACTCGTGAATAGAGTATATTTTGTCAGAATATTATATTTTGACTCTCTGCTCCGCTGTCCACGTAAATGGTTGTAAAAGGCTGTTCACGTACTTACTTTCGTCCCCGAACATCGCCTAGCTCAATTCTCAATTTCAAAAATAGTTATCAATGAATTCCATTCTAGATCAAGTATTATTGCAATTTGTATACCTTTCTGTTTTTGCCTTAAATCTTGAAATTCGTTTCACGGGTCGTTCGAAATTGAATTTAAAAAAGCAAATGTTGGTGTTTTTGTCGTTTGTTTTAACACTCTCGGTCATTTAAATTCAAAATGTTACCATAACGTTTGATAAAAAAATTAACAAAATGCAATGACAACAGCGCCCAAATCTATGACAAATAAAATAAAAACAACAACAACAAAAACAAACAATTTAGGACGAATCACAATGCTTTAGGCCTAGTTTAAATTATACTTCAACTTTAATAAAATGCCTTTGCAGTCGAAATTAAAGTGTAGTTACAATGAATTTCTGGGGAAAAGAAGAGTTATTGCTTGATTCAAAACCCGTACGACACTGTCTATCAACAAAGTTGTTCCGTCAAATTTGCTTTGCCGCTTTATCAAAACCGACCCAAACTATAACATCTGAAATTATTTTGTATGCGCTCTACCCGAGAACCTTTTAAATCTTATATTTTTGTTGCTTCTTCTTTTGTTCAAGCAAACTAGTTCTTTTTGTGATTTATGTTGTCTACTTTTGGTATTTTATACAGAATGAAGATCTTGGTGGCAACCGTTCTTTCAATCGCCCTCCTTCTGGGTAACCCTTTCAAGCTCCGAGCTTCCGTCACTGGGCCGGTTGCCTCGGACGGTGATGGTCCTGCGTCTCGATCGTGTCCAATGTGCTGCCAGGGACCTGCCGCCACACCAGGCATACCAGGTTTACCTGGTCAGGTCGGACCGATGGGACCCTACGGCCAGCCAGGGTCAAAGGGCGACGCAGGTCAGCCGGGTCAAAATGGTGATATCGGGCCGATCGGTCCAATGGGTGAGCAGGGAGCACTTGGGAACGCTGGGCTTAAAGGTGACGATGGGATAGGCCAGCCCGGCAAGATAGGTCCAAAAGGTCTGCCGGGTGTAGTTGGAAGTCCTGGTCAGACTGGTGTCAAAGGTCAGAAGGGTGAGCCAGGGGAGACACCCGACGACTCCAACCAGCGAGTAGCATTCACCGCGGTGAGGACAAGTTCCTATACCTCTACGAGTCACGAAACCCGTTTGCCCTTCCAGCAGACCGAGACGCTTCTTCCGGGTACCAGCTTTGATCTCGGGACCGGCACGTTCACGTGTACTGTGCCGGGCACCTACGTGTTTACTTTTTCTGTGCTCAAAGCTTCTTCCAGCAGCTCCCTGTACGTTCATCTCCGGAAGAACGACGACGCTGTTGTCACTGGCCAAAGCAGTGATCCAAGTCCCTATGAGCAGGTGTCTGGGAGCGCGGTGCTGGTTATGCAGCTAGGAGACACGGTGGGGCTTACCGTGGTCGGTAAGGCGTATAGTGATTTCCAATATAACTACACCTCATTCAGTGGCTTTCTTCTTTACCCCGAATAAATAATATATAATTGCTGAAACAGTAGTCGTATTAAAAAAGAATACTATTCTATGTTATAATAATTAATATTTGTTCAGCGTCTTACATTAATAAAGTTTCAAAACACCTTTACAAACGGACATAAAAACTACAAGAAAAAACAATTTATCAAAAGTAACATTTGCATAAAACTTGTTTTAGGTTGTGTGTATTTTTTATTCCACGCTAGATATTTGTCGCATATGAGCTGAAATACATTTGGTGTTTAATTCTAGACTTTGTTTCAATACGATTTAATGCAGTTAATTAGTTGTACATTAATTGTACTCTCGGCGAATTGTTAAAACGCAGTTATGATTTCGTTTGAATAGTCTATAGGCCCCTAATTGTTCTTAAAAATATTTTATGTTTTAGATTTTTTGCAAATATGGTATATTCCCTTTAAATCAATATTAATGCTTTAAGAAGAGCTATTTTTAAATGTTTATACATGTCCATAATATTACTACTCGCATTTAAACATATCGTTACTGAATAAACATATTTACCCATTTTATGTTGTTTCAAATGTATTAAAAAAATATACAATGTATAGGCCTATGTTTTCAATATTCATTTTTAATAAAATGTTCATATACTTTAAAGCACAGTGCGGCTTAGGTCCAAGGTTCGAACCCAGCTAGAGTCAATGGATGAATACAAAATAGTATATTTTGCTTCAATTGCCAATTTTTAAGCATTTAATAGCATCTGTATGAATACAAAATTAAGGTAGAATATTTGCATTTGCTCCATTTGGTATAAATTAAAAGAAGTAAATGCTTCAGATTTGCAGTACTTACTCCATTTTTTTTAAAGGTTGGGTCGGGGCTACCTTCGAAAAAGGGAAGCAAATGCTACTACATGTACTAGTATGCAAAATACAAGCTTTTATATATTTGGTTAGGCAGGAAAAAGTATGAACATAGAAGATGGAGTGTCTAGGATCAAAATACAAGCAGGCGTACCGCGTTTGGGAAACGAAATGAGACATGGCCGGTAATTTCTTGCAACATTCTGGGGATGAAAAGGGGCTTCACTGATGCGAAGCAGCAACTTGAGGTTCTGATTTCAATCAAACACCTCTGTTAGTGCTATAGTACAAGCATGACTATACGTGCACACGATAGACTCTATTGCTGTAAATCATTCAGCTGTGCAATTAAAGCATTTGATACTTTGCCAGCTAGCAGATCTAAGTTTACTAGGATTTTAAGTATGAGCATCATGACCTCTCAGTTTTCGGTTTCCACTTCACCCTTAATTCGAGCGATTCACAATACCTAGAAGCTGCCGTTGGAGGCGCAAATCCAGCTATACCCGCGGTGCATCATGGGAAAAAGTCGGCATCAGTTTGAAAAACGGTATTCATTTTGCATGAACTCATCAGTTTTTACGTCTTTTTGGACGCGCACGATTAAAGTTCCATTTTTTTTCTGCAAATAACAATGTTTTAATCAACGACGCTTCCGGATACATTTATGTTTGTGTTGTACCTCGCGTGAACAATGAAGAATAGATATTTCACTACAGTATGATATACGGAAGAAGTCGACCGTAAAGTTTAAAAGTGGCTCTTTTGAGTCAAACGCTTGGTGGCGCACTGCATTGTGAATCGCCCGAATTACTCTCTCGGCATGTCATAGGGCCTTTACGAAACGGAGGCTAGAGGCTAGGCTTAGGCTAGATTTTTGCGGCGCCATTTTGAAGCCTCATACCAAACGACGGGCTAGGCTACGCGAAGTAAGCCCGGGGCTAGATTTCAGGCTGTATTCCGAAGCCCCACCAAGCCTCGCGAAAGCTGGCTAACGCCGGGCTTGATGACGTCACGGTGTAAAAACTTTCAGCGAATCGCCATCTTGAAAAACACTGTGTGCGGCATTTATTTTCTCTTTTGTGCTGATATTGAAGGATTTTGACGTCGATTGAACAACCCTTTAGCCACAGGAGCTGAGCCAGGCAAAGCGAAATTCCAGTGTACAATGTAAGTGACTTGCCATGTTAATTTTGCCAATATTTTGGGCCACAACTCGGCGTTTTTGTCGGTGTGTTTGATTCCGCTGTCGTACGCTATGCTGGGAACAGGGAAGTCCACTGCGTGAGTGTACGGTTAAACGTAGGAATAAGACTACAATTTAGTACAAACAAAAAAGGCAATTTTATGAGGATGAATTTGACGATGATACAAGTAGGAAAAATCATGATTTGGAATCATGCAAGTATTTACATGTACCAGCAAGCAAAACTTCGTGGAAAGAGGGTTGGGCCTATGGTTTGGGGAAAAACCGACAACCGGCATGACACAAAAACACAAGATTGCAATAAACATGACTGTGCAAAAAGGGTAAGACACTGAGTCACATTTTCTTCAAAACCACTTATCAAAAATAAAAAAATAATGGGTTCAAATCTGAAGAACAATGACTGCTTGAAGCTGGAAAAGTCACTTTTTAATTGGCTTTCAAACGCAAAAGCAATTTTAGAATAGAACTTGTAAAAAATGGGAGTGAAACTACAGTACATGTACACGATTGCCATCCAGACTAGGACCATGGTCTTTAAATAAACTGTTGTGTCAATTTTTGATTTATAGTTTGTGTTAACTGAACTTAACTTAAGTTAACTTTCTCTCTTTAAGAAACGTGGAAATTGGACTTTGGAGTGAATACGGCCAGCACTTCAGAATGTTGGTGACAGACAGGGCTATGCACCATGACATGACCACAGGTATGACCTGTAACAATTATCACTAGTTAATGTAATTTTGCATCAGAATAAAGCAAATTAGATAACGGGCTCTGCCCTTTACTTTAGCGATGTGCTCACTGTATGTCAGCTCTGTACACTGCTTTCCGTGAGAAGAAACAAATTCACAAATATAAACCCACCTGTACAATCTGGCAGATACCTCAGCAGGGTAAAAATTCCAGTCATTGTGGCATTTTTTAATTAACATATTAAAAATAATATTACATATTTTTTTACACCCCCCCCCTCCCCCCCAAAGAAACAAAAAAAAACAATGATATTTAAATATGTACATGTATATATACTGATTTATTAGCATCATTCGACTATAGTGACGAAACAAAATTTCCCTTGTATGAGAGCATTGTGAATGGAAAATCTTTGAAAATAGAGCACTGATGATTACGTTTTGTTGCAGCAAGATTGAAAACTAGACTGCTAACAAGCAGCCATTGTATTCATTTCTTTTATATTACTTTTTGATCATTTAAACATTTCACTTGTATATTCTTTTCAGAAATCAAGAGTCCTAAACTAGGCACCACTGAAGTCCTTCTGGCTGGCAGCTGTATGAGGCTACATATAATGGAGAGACATGCTACAATGGTACCACTGTTTGTTCAAGGGAGAAATGACACAAGCAATGGTTATGCCATCAGTCTCCAGCAACTCTGAATCTCTCAAATCTTTGGAAATCTCAATTCAAAGATAGATCATATTTCTTGGGGTTTAAAAAAGCACCACAATATTACTTGCAAAGTTGTCCCATTGCTTTATTTTTCATAGCCTATTTTAATAGATTGAGCTTAAAAATGCAAGTTAACAGGAATATTTTAATACACAAATATACTACAAGGAATATCTTAGGGCATTCAACATAAATGTTTACAGTTTATCCAATATAAGGGCTGACATTGCAGCACAACTTCAAAGACTGTACTGGAGATTGGGGGGGGGGGGGGGGCACATGATCACCCCAAGATTTATGTTAACTTGAATTCTACACTCTCAACAATTATACATTACAGTGTATATAAAGGGTCATTCTTTTTCTCCACCTCTGAAAAAGCATCACCCCTAATGTCCTCTTGTTTAAGGAGTAAAGCAAACGGACTGGAAACGACAGTCATTGCAAATACTACTTGAATGGTAAAATGTATATTTAAACAGTTGACAACATGCTCCTCTCTTTTATTTCTATGTGGTAATTTTGGACTCATGTTTGCACAATTGGCATACATTTGTGTTTATGTTTTTATCTTCATATTCTTTACATGTATAGAACTCCGCTCGAAAGTAAAACAATATATATTTAATTTACTGGTTTGGACTGGTGTTCTTCACATTGCTAAATTTCCTGTCCCTTGTCATTTTAAAGATGAAAATATTGTTTATTGTGAAATGTGAATGCACTACTTGCATTAAATAATGAATATCTTGCATCACACTTTGGACCAATGAATAAACCATGATGACTTTGAAGATTCTAAAAATGAACAACTTATGTTCTTATTTGTAACAGTACATGTATGTACAGTAAAAATGCACTTTATTGGAACGCCTTTCCTAAACTTCAGGATAAACAAAACTAATTGGGAATATATGCTAATAAGTTACCTCATAATGAAGTATTCCTTTAAAAAGAAACATTATTTCATTACCATGTCATGCTCAAATAACCTTTGTCTTCACACATTAATATGTAATTGAAATTGTATTTATTGAATAAAACAGCATTAATTAAAAAGAGAAGAAAACAGATATTGAAATTGACATTGAAAATGTTATTGATACTGACTGCTGGAATTAATTATTGTTGTATTAATTAATTCACAAAATCCTGCACCAGTGAAATGCAGTACTGTGTTAACTGAGAATTCTTATCACAGGGGTTTGTTTATTAATTGGTGCTTCAGACGTGACCCTCGAAGTATTTCGTACTAAGTACTGATACTCAACCACCCCACCTCGAAGACACTACAAATATGAATAGGCCTACAAGACACTAAAAAATACATTGGACAAAATCTAGAAGCACTCAACTCGGCATCTACTTCAACCCCCCCCCCCCCCCCCCCCCCCCCACCGTATTTCCAAAAAAATACCTACTAAAATTCATTGTATATTTTGAAAACCTTCGAAGAATAAACTTTGTCAGACGAAATTTCATATCAGCAGCGATAAAAAAAACAATTTACAGTTCGCGATGCGCGCCGAGCCGAGTATCGATAACCGAAGTCACACGCCAGCCGAAGCCTCCCGAAGCCTGACCGTACGAATCGTTTTGGCCGCCATTTTGCTTTGTGATGAAGCCCGAGCCTAGCCAAGCCCAAGCCAAGCCCGAGCCTAGCCCCAAGCCCCAAGCCTCAAGCCCCGTTTGGTAAACGCCCATAGTCCCACTCCCCCTCCTTTACGTATTATAAATTTTACAACTTACCTAGCTCACCGTGACTGGTTCACTTTTTCTTAAACATGAGACTCTTAAGGTTAGTGACTTATATTACTCCCAGCTTAAGCCGTGTTCGCACTGGATAAACATTTTGGGTAACTGTACCATGACGCCGGGTAACATTCCGATGGGTTAATCTTCCCACCGTCCGCACTTGGATTTAATTGACGCGGGTAGAATTGCCGAGACCATGGGTAAACTAACCGAGCTGGCTCCAAAACAATAAAGAGGGCGCCCTGTGTGACCTATGACCGCGACTTGACGACCGGATCGTCTGTTCCCGACTATAGCTCTCAACATTAAATCTTCGATCACCGGGTGATGGAAGATTTAACCGAGACGTCGCGTCCGCACTGGATTTTCTGGCTCGGTTAAACTGACCTGGTCAATCTTCCTGGGCACCTTTGGCTCGGTTAAACTGCCCACGCGGCATGGGTAAGTTACCTGTGAGGAAAGTTACCCAGGCTGTTTGCACTGAACTGAAGCCACCCATTGGCTCGGTTAGTTTGCCCAAATTAAGTCCAGTGCGAACAGGGCTTAAGACTGTTTATGTTCCAGGTAACCAACAATGACTTACCAGCCTGTCTTATCTCAATGTTTACCCGAAATAGCAAAGTTCACACACATTTAACCCGCCAATCGACTCAATTCCACTTACCAAAATGTTAGGACTAGCCTTGACAGTAATTCGTTACATAAATCTCTACAAGATTTAGCGTCTGTGTCAGTTTTTAAAAGTAAACCCAAACAGTTATTTCTTTAAAAAAATACAAGGCTTGTTTATATAATACATTTTCTTTTTAACAGCTACATTTTAATGGAACTACTTATTTGTTTTTCTCTCTCAACATTTATGATATACAATTGGTACAACGTAACCTTTAGATCTGTCTTTTGTTATTCGTACACAGGGGACTCACACCCGACAAGCTTTGCTTCTTGTGGGTCTCCTCCATCCTTGATTTATTTGTATTATCTTCACGATTATTATTTCACTAATGTTACATTTTATTATGTCGTGTATAAAGTGATTAATTATGTACTTAGTTCTTTGATGGGATGGAAATAAAGTCAAGTCAAGTCAATACCGGGTATTTGGTGAAACCCTGTTTTAACCTCAAGTTCTTGAAATAAGGGGCTGTTTGGGGTTTGGATTTTTACACAAGTGTGTTGATTTGTTGAAAGGCAGGTTTGGAACAGTCCAGGTAGGACAACACTTCTTTATGTTGGCATAATGTTGGTGACCAGTATTTGTGTAGTGCGCCCTCTTTTAAAAGTTTTATTTGGCCTTCAATTTTGCGCGCTAAGCACGTATCGATATTTTTCCCGTTATTATTCATAATTGTTTACGATTTTCTTAAATATTCCACAGGCATGTGTCGTATATCTCCAAAGATTATTATACACCATTTAAATTTAATACAACATATATTTCTGGAGTATTCGTCTTCACAACGAATATGTTATTTTGTTCAATGACATTTAACTTTTCCCGGGATTGTATTTTTCGCGCAAATACATTGAATTATATTATTTTGATTATTTTACAATTTCTCTCAATATTCCAGAGTCTTGTGTAACATATCGCTGAAAATTATCGGGCAAAATTGCTTCCCCATACAATATTTATTTCTCGAGTTATCGTCTTTACAATAAATTTCTCCCAGATTCTTTACGCACGATACAGAAAACGATGCTGACACATTTGAAAATTGCTTTCAATTTGGCACGCTGAACACACAACGATGTTCGCTATTACTAGTCTTACTGTTTAATTTACTATTATTATTATTATTTCATTCGATATTCCCTAAACATTGTGTTCTATATCCCTGCAAATTGTTAAACGAAATTTGAATTCAATACAACATTTATTTCTAGAGTAATCTTCTCGCAACGACGTTTTATGTGTCGAATTAAAGATATAAACATGGGCCATAAACAAAACAAAACAAACACAACTACCTGTTGTAAACTTGAACTCTGGTCTATAGAAGTAAAACAAATTTTGACTTTATCATGACATCAGGGCCCAATTTCATAGCGCTGCTTATCAGTTAGCGGAAAAGTTGTGCTAACTTTAGCAGAAAAATTTGCTAACCTTAAGCGCTATTTCACGGCGTTTTTGTGCTAACGTTTGCGCGCGCATGGAGATTCTACTGTTACGTCACTGATTTAAGCAAATTTTCCCGCTAGGTTAAGCGTGCCTTTTGCTGCGCTTACTGCTTACGGTCCCCATGAAATAGACGGAGGCTCGGTTAGCAGAAAATCGTGTGCTTAGCAGCGCTATGAAATTGGGCCCAGGTATCAAATTTCATTTTAAAATCTAAATTTGAAAATTTTATTTGAACTGTAAATGTTGAAATTAATGAAATACTGAACCATTTTCTTTGTGCCATTGCCTCGGGCAATTATTTCGGACACCTATAACTCGATAACAATAAGCTTTAATTCAGGTGTTTGTCCTGGGTATGACCTTAAACTCCAGGGCCGATATTCATAAAAGCTTAGAGCCTATAGTTGGCTGCTAAAATGGCCTCTAGTTGACAGCTAAGCCTAGTTAGAAGCGAAGTGATATTCATAAAACTTTGCTAAGCTTAGTTGGTTGCTACGTTAACTGCCATTATAGTTGGGGTGTCTCTAAGCCTATAGCTGGCAACTTGACTGATGTCCCAGCTGCGTGCTTAACATATATAGCTGTCAACAAGCTGGTAACATTCATAGCAAGGTTTTATGAATACAAAATTAGTCGGTAACCATGGAGCAGCAAACTACGGATTTAGCGAGCTGCTAAGGCCTAGTTGGCTGCTAAGTTAGCAGGTTTTTATGAATATCGGCCCAGGGCTCTGTGGAGAAATTCATTACCAGTATTAGTCACCACTGTGCTAAAGTGTTAATCGGAAAGAGCATTGAAAAGTAGAATAGTATACATCCGCACAATCATCCTTTATAAATTGGGCGTTTTTGTGTTCTTCTTGTGTAGAAAAATATGCAAAACAAAATCAAGAAAACTCTACTCACTCTTTTGCTAAAAAATTCTCCAACATTTTCATGAAGCAAATACATTGTAGTATTTCACCAGCATCTAAATTGAATTTTCAAAGGAGACATTTCTTTGCTCTTAATTTTGGTATTTATTACTGAGGTTGGTATCTTATAATAATATACAGATGTTATTTGGGTGAAAGGAGTGAATGTTTCTATTGTTTCGTATTATGTGTGATAATAGTTAACTGAGGCTTATAACTCAAAATTAGAACTGGCGACTTGTGACACATTTTGGGTTGTGTCACATTGGTACATTGGTGCCGTGTGTAATTAATGGGAAACTCACGACGTGTATCGAACGAACATCGAATGAAAACGACAGGAAAAACGTATGCGTACCCCGTCGTGTCTGATGTAAACCATTTTTTTCTTCTTCCAGAAACGGACATAGGTTAGTTTCCTTTCAAGCATTATTTTTGAAATAGGACAAGTAAACAACCCAAAACATGACATTTTGGGGGATTTTATGACATAGTCCCCCTTTAACATCGTCCAATAATGTGCACCACGTAGTATGTTTCTCGGACTTGTCAGCAAACGAACTACACGATTATTTCTCACTTTGCGCCGCTGCATGTGTTTTCCTAAGAGCTAAATTTCAGCTGTGTAAACTCAAATTTCCAGCGCGACCCAATATCAACAGTTTCCGTTTTAGCATGCAAATTCAGTTCTTTCTCCTGTTTTCACCTGATACAAGATTAATTTTGGCTGCAAGTACAAGTACTGTAAGGATTAGTAATGTGTGGGATTAAAAAATATATTAAATGTACATGTACATGTACGTAATTCTACATATAAACTGTGTACTAAAATTTATTAAAAATGTTAGGTATAATGTAACTTAGCGATACAGCCATCCCCGACACCTTCTATACGCCATCTTAATTTTTGTATGACATTTTATTTTATTAATGTGGTTGTATCAAAGGCCAATCACTCACCGTTTTGGGGTTATTATTGGAACAAAGGCCGTAACATCTCAACTGATCCAGTTAATAATTACAAGCGCAATCAATATAACGAGAAAGGTCTTTGTGCTAAATATAACCTAAATTGCAATTATAAAGCTATCATTATCGGACCAGAAGTGGGTCACAGGGCTTATAGATGGTTTGTGGGATAGTTATTTGGTTGGCTTTGGAGTGGGCTGGCTGGCTGCTTGGCTTACTTGCTGGATGACTGGCCGAGATGGCTAGTAATAGGCAGGGATGTAGTCGAGTCCATCGCAAGTCCCTGCAAGTCCATCACAAGTCCTTCAGTTCCAATTCATATCACAAGCTATTCAAATCAGCTTTGACAAAAGCATTCCTTTGTTATTGTTGATCTAGTTACTTGTGACTGCCTTTATGACGGGACTTGTGACTGGCTTCACGAAAGGACTTGTGAACGGACTTGCAGGGACTCGACTACAACCCTGGTACTAGGCTGGCGGAATGAATGGCTGGCTGGCAGTGCTTGGCTTACTTGCTGGATGACTGGCCGAGATGGCTAATATACTAAGTAGGCTGGCAAGTTTGCCTGGCTGGATGCTTGGCTTACTTGCTGGATGACTGGCAAGATGGCTAGTAGTAGGCTGGTGGAATGGCTGGCTGGCTGCTTGGTTTACTTGCTGGATGACTGGCAAGATGGCTATAGTAGGCTGACGGAATGGCTGGCTAGCTGCTTGGCTTACTTGCTGGATGACTGACCGAGATGGCTAGTAGGCTGGCGGAATGGCTGGCTGACTGCTTGGCTTACTTGCTGGGTGACTGGCAAAATGGCTAGTAGGTTGGCGGAATGGCTGGCTGGCTGCTTGGCTTACTTGCTGGATGACTGGCAAAATGGCTAGGAGTAGTAGGCTGGCGGAATGGCTGGCTGGCTGCTTGGCTTACTTGCTGGGTGACTGGCAAGATGACTAGTAGGCTGGCGGAATGGCTGGCTGGCTGCTTGGCTTACTTGCTGGATGACTGGCAAAATGGCTAGAAGTAGTAGGCTGGCGGAATGGCTGGCTGGCTGCTTGGCTTACTTGCTGGGTGACTGGCAAGATGACTAGTAGGCTGGCGGAATGGCTGGCTGGCTGCTTGGCTTACTTGCTGGATGACTGGCAAAATGGCTAGAAGTAGTAGGCTGGCGGAATGGCTGGCTGGCTGCTTGGCTTACTTGCTGGGTGACTGGCAAGATGACTAGTAGGCTGGCGGAATGGCTGGCTGGTTGCTTGGCTTACTTGCTGGGTGACTGGCAAGATGGTTAGCAGGCTGGCGGAATGGCTGGCTGGCTGCTTGGCTTACTTGCTGGGTGACTGGCAAGATGACTAGTAGGTTGGCGGAATGGCTGGCTGACTGCTTGGCTTACTTGCTGGGTGACTGGCAAGATGACTAGTAGGCTGGCGGAATGGCTGGCTGGTTGCTTGGCTTACTTGCTGGGTGACTGGCAAGATGGCTAGAAGTAGTAGGCTGGCGGAATGGCTGGCTGGCTGCTTGGCTTACTTGCTGGGTGACTGGCAAGATGACTAGTAGGCTGGCGGAATGGCTGGCTGGTTGCTTGGCTTACTTGCTGGGTGACTGGCAAGATGGTTAGCAGGCTGGCGGAATGGCTGGCTGGCTGCTTGGCTTACTTGCTGGGTGACTGGCAAGATGACTAGTAGGCTGGCGGAATGGCTGGCTGGTTGCTTGGCTTACTTGCTGGGTGACTGGCAAGATGGTTAGCAGGCTGGCGGAATGGCTGGCTGGCTGCTTGGCTTACTTGCTGGGTGACTGGCAAGATGACTAGTAGGCTGGCGGAATGGCTGGCTGGTTGCTTGGCTTACTTGCTGGGTGACTGGCAAGATGGCTAGTACACTGTTAGAAAAGTAGTGTTACCCCAACACCGAAAAACAGTGTTCATTTCATTTGAACACTACTTTTCGGTATTCAAAACGGTGTTCACTTGATTGAACACCATTTTCTGCTTTCAAAATGGTGTCCACCCAATTGAACACTATTTGTCGGTGTTCAAAATGGTGTTCACTTGATTGAACACCATTTTTTGGTGTTCAAAAATGGTGTCCACTAAATTCAACACTATCTTTCGGTGTTCAAAATAGTGTTGACTAAATTCAACACCACTCTTCGGTGTTGACCCTACTGAACACCATTAAATGTTCTCAATGAAATTGCTGAACACAATACATCGGTGTTGAGGCAGATGGGGTCAAGCTTGCAATGACCACGACATCAATTGGACTATGAATTGCCATACAAATGTGAATGAAGTCCATTTTACACTAACAAAGATTGATCCTGTTATAGTGTTGTCACTTAAATCATTCTAAATTGCGTGCCAATAAGTAAATTGGTACCGGTATTACAGTGTAGGATGATTACATTAGAAAGTGGAATTCATAGCCATTCCTAAAATATTTAACAAGTCAATCATGTACATGTATACATTGACATCTTTGGTTAAGAGAATGATGGCGCTTTCCCATCCAGTGACATTTCTCTCTCTGCGACTTGCTTAATTAAGCGCGAATTAGTCTAGGCCCGTTATGTCCAAAATAAATGGAATGGGCGAACACGAAAGACTAGATGACCGTTGTGGTATAGGATAAATCAAATGTGATTTTATTGGGGGTGCAAGGAGAGAATTGTATTCGCAAATTCTCTTGTGTTAGCAATAGCATGCTTTCTGCACCGAATATTGGCGTTGGATCAATACTGTTTCTCGTGGTCGAGTAAGGATGTACACCGCCCAAGGGTGTTGAATAAACCCTAGTTTTCAGTGTCCAGGTGAGCTACACCGTTGTTCGGTGTTCACTTGACACTGATCATCAGTGTTCAAGCTACACTATTTAACGGTGTTCAAAAATGGACACTGTCCAGCGGTGATCACTCAACACCGATTATCGGTGTTCAGGGCCAACACCGAAAATTGGTGATGGCAACTAATGAACCCTGAAAAACGGTGTTCAGTGAACACTGTTTTTCGGTGTTGATATAACACCCCTTTTCTAACAGTGTAGGCTGGCGGAATGGCTGGCTGGCAAGTTTGGCTGGCTGGCTGCTTGGCTACTTGCTGAACGACTGGCAATATGGCTAGCAAGCTGGCGGAATCAAGATGTTTGGGTATAGTTATGATTCCAGCCGTAAAGTGTTCACCTTTTGCGGACATGTAAGACACCACATTTGCAAATTGGTGCTGTGTGTAATTTATGCGACAGCCTACAAGTACAACGTGTATTGTACATTGAATGAAAACGACGGGGAAAACGTATAATGCGTACTCCGTTGTGTCCGATGTAAAACAAGAAAAAATCCCAAAACGAGAAATTTTTCGGGGTTTCATACAGGGCGAATAGGGTATACCCCTTTAAAGATGGACTACAACGAAAACTCACACATTAAATTTATTATCGGACCTTGTTTATGTTGTGTTCAGGTAACAATTTATTGTTACGGTCATGTTTTTCTCTAAATAATTTTGTTGCAATTTGACCGAAAAAATTAGACCTCGATTCTTCGATTTTGAAATTTCCCGCCCTGTACTGGTTCCCGGCAAAGATCCACTGAAAACCACAATGAAATCCACGATATAGTACCAGCGGACTTGTAAACCAGCGAAAAGTGATGACGTACTACCCATGAAAACGCATACATGGTGGCCCTGAAGGGACTCCGCAGATCGCGAATATCGACGTCAAATTTGACGTCAATATTCACGACTTTCCAAAAAAGTCGCGAATATTGACGTCAAATTTGACGTCGATATTCACGACTTTCCCCAAAAAGTCGCGAATATTGACGTCAAATTTGACGTCAATATTCGCGATCTGCGGAGTCCCTTCAGGGCCACCATATGTATGCGTTTTCATGGGTAGTACGTCACACACAAAGTATGAATTATTCATGAGTTAAGGGCTTTTGATGAAACTGAGTTTATCTGGGTCGTAGAACGCCGATCAATTTTGGAACAAGATTTATTGAATACTAATGATATATTAGTAATCATTATACATTTCTCGAACAAAAAACAGCAACACAGCCTTTATCATTATTCCGTTGTAGTCCATCTTTAACTAAATAATTATCTACAGTTCTGACAGGTTATGCTTTTATTAAATTACCCTCAGGGGAATAGTTTGCGTGATCTGACCCGTCACGGTCTACCGAAGTCCAGACATAACGGCACTGGCTGGACTGTCCTGGACAGAATGGCTGCGCAAAACCACTGACCCGAGGCTGGGTCCGCGGTGCGAGTGGACACAGTAAACAAAAATGAGCTTCACAATGAGCGCGAAATGTGTTAGCATACCTCAGACAAACCCAGTCGCGAATGCCTTTTGTAGGTATGGTGGACACAATAGGAGGGCGCTGTTTAATTTGGGTAAAGTCTTTTTGTAATAACAAAATTCCACCTCGAGTTCACCACTGGTGAACACGAGTTACCAGGCTATTATACGACTCGTGAACTCGTGAACACGATAAATACGATGCGATTGGAACGCAGCATTATACCCAAACCAAACAGCGCCCTCATATCATGTGTCAGCCCTATACCTGAAAAAAATTCGTCGAGTTGAGTTTCCTCGAACCGTTGTATCGTTAACGTTGCTTATTGCCAGGATTTATCACAGTTTCACAGTGCTTAGGATTATACATACTATAAGATATGCAGGTTTGTCTGTTGGTGGAACTTAATTCGTAAACCCGTTAATAGAAAAAACAAACACGTGTTGCATGTCTTTATCTATATTTTGTTATATTGGTACTAAAAATTAGGAATTGAACGCTCCTTTGAGACCGCGGAATGGTGTAAAACAAAAATACATCATATACTTTCATAACTTCACAGATACAATAAGGCGTAACACTGCTCTGTTCTCAGTGTCGTCTATAGATAGTCTAGCAAGACTATTCATGCAATGTGACGACATGATTTACTAAATGTTGGTTCTCGCCCAAATCTACACCGTTTGGCCGAGAACTGAGCCGGGTTGCCAGACTGTACATATACGTACATGTACCTGCGTTTAGTATGGTGTACATTGAGGACATGCCTGACGACACGAAGGTGAATTGGGGTTATGGTTAGGATCATCGAGGACGTCCTCGATTGAGATTCGTGTACAAAACCAATGAGAGCCGTCGGAAAAAGTTAAAGTACAAACAAAGGAAATCATCGAGAGGAACAAAATAAACTCCTCGATTTACATCATAAACAAACGTGTATACATGTACATGTATAGAGACATATGTTATTCTACTTCCCTCGTTAACCGATGGGAATTGGCCATGCTACATGCTCGGCTGGCCAAACGCAATGAGCTCAAAGTCTTCAGCTCTTCAGAGAGTTAGTTTCCAGGTGCCTGAAACTCGGTGAAATGAGTCCGCTGTCTTACCTCACCGTTACGTTGTTTTTAAAGCGACGTAACATTGTGCGCATGTGCCATTTTCAAATCCAGGTCAATTAAAATGCATAATTCATGAGTGGTGACCCAAGACAGAGGGGCGATCTAAAACCGGAAATTACCGATGAATATTTTAATTGTCATGAGTTTATTCATATGAATATCCGTAATGTAATCAACCACAAAACTAAACATAATTAGTATGATAAGCGCAAAATTCCAAATCAAACACAGAAACTTCGTTTTGTTGGACAAATTTATAACAGTGAAGGGACAATTTTTCAAACTCAAAAAATGGTTTGTATAAAAAAACCAGGTTGTGATTCCTTTGAATCATGTGTTTTAGTAAGAGCAAGCCCAGCAAGTGATACACAAAAAACTGGGTTTGAATATTTAATATGTCAAATTTAATTTTTAATTTGTAAACGGAGTTATCAGCAACGAGACATTGCGGTCTAGTATGGTAACAAGCGAGGGAAGTCACTTATATTTATAAACTATCTCGTGTAGAGGTCCTTGTATTTTCCAAGGCACTTAAGTAACTTTACCCGGTTTTCACTCAGCCTTGCTCTAATAATCCACAAGAACATTTGGCGGCGGAAGAAGAATATAAACGTTACCGATAGCTGGATTCGAGCCACAGACCTTCCGATCCATAGCTCTCCTTTCTACCAACTAAGGATACATGGTTTGTTGAGGAAAGTCGTTCTTTACAGTTTTTTGAGTCTCATAAATTTTGTTTGGGAATACGCGGTTCTAGATTCCGGACCCAAGTTGGCAAATCTCAGGCCGAGTCGAGGCAAATTAAACATGTTGGGTCCGGTATCTAGAACCGCGTATTCCCAAACTTGTCCTCAACAATGTAAATCAGCAGGGCTCACCCTTCCCCCCCCCCCCCCCTCCCATCCAAACGAGTCTAAAATATGTACTGTGACTTTATGGGGGTATTCGCCACAGTTGCGGGCAGAATCGCAGGTACTGAATCGAGGCTTGAACCTCAGCTTGCGCTAGCAGTAGCACAAACACAAATGCACGCCGTGATTCAAGGCCTTAATTCGGTATGCAATGAGGTGGACGGTACTGAACAAGTCGCTGTATTTTGGGGATATTTTTCGGATTGTCATAGCTTCGAATATCTCTTTTATCTCTTTGCCACGCGCGGCAAAGAAATGCCGGGGTGACTAAGACTTCTTGTGCGTGCTTTGGTAGCACAAATCGGAGCAACGTCAACAATACCCGAAACTTCTCTTTTCACAAGTAAATACTTTCTAGGATAGGGGTGCCGACAGGTGAGGTTAATAACCACCACGATCATCCCGTGACAATGTCACCTGTTTATATTTTATTTTTAAACAAATTGATTTTGAGTGAAACCATATGGTGGTTAAACCAAGCAACGTGCAAAATTGGCCTGACATACATGTACTATCGTGTAATACAACTGCAGTCTGCTGCTAAACGCCTTTGCTCTCTGCGTCTGCCACTTCATGACCTCGTCAGCCATGAGCAATCTCCTTGGAAATCCTCGATCCGCCATTGATTTGGGGGAAAATAGGGATAAGATTTATCGATGAAACTGTCTGTCCACGTAGCACAATTATTATTAAGCAATGTTGAAACCGACATTAAACGGCCAACAGTTTTAATACTAAATTATAGCTGCCGCGCCGTAACCAGTTTGCACCGGGTGACGTAAATAAACGTCCCAAATCCCAAATTCAAAACGGATGACGCATAAACACGCTAAGTTCAAGTTCGGAAATGTCTGTCAGCAGCGAGCAAGCACGGAAATGCATGGGTGTGCTTCCCGGCAATATCGGCCTGAACCCGCTTCGGATCGAGTTTCGTTAAAAATAATCCCGCCCCTCGGCTCGGTGATGTAGTGCATGATACATCTGGGTATTTTACTATCGCGTTGCCCACTTACAAAATGGCGGACAGGTTACATGGCGGTACGTCCGCGTAGCGCGCACAGTATAGTGAGTGCGCTCTCTATCTAGTTTCCATAATATAACTATTTTTTTATGGCCGAAACAGCGGTGAACTGGGGGAAGCCCATCGGGTATACTAGTAAATGCTTCGAATTGTGATAACCGCGGGGTGGGGTCACCCTCCTGTGTGCACCGCCCCCTTGCGATTAACTTAACCCGTGCATTTCATTCAACCCCGGCGCCACTCCTGATCCTTCACGCATCAATACCATCGGGGATTTTCGTCGACAGACTGGTCTCAGTCTCTTTCTAAACTCACGCACAATGTGTACGTACCTCGCCAGCAGTTTTGTGAAAACCCTATTGAAAGAGACCAATACGCAACTACATTTGATTTCCGTGTGTGGGACCGTATAATAAGCAGCTCTAGCTCTGCGCATGTGAAGGCTTTCAGGCCTACCAATAAATATTAAATCGGAACAGTGGCTTTTACTTTAGAAGAAAAAAATTCTGTCTGAGAACCGACTCCGTCATGGTTACGTACCGGTGCCCACCGGCACGGAACACAGCTACTACACTGCCGCTACCCGCAACGCATATTGCACTTCTCTCGTCCGCAACGCCTGGCTCGTTTTCCTTATGAAAAAAAATTTGACAAGCCTGTGCTGTGGACCGCACGGACAGACGACCATGATCATACTTAGACAAATTCTTATATAGAATGCCCAATACACTTTATTAGTTTCATTTCGGAGCGGTGCGGCCGTTGGGAGTACGAGTTTTTTTTACCATGGCACGCCAGGACGGATATAAATATGAGGTAAGTCGTGGCTGTTTAATATGATAACACATTAATACGGGACTTGAACCCTTCGCCCCATCACAGGCAAAGGGCAATAATGGTGCTCGTCATTACAAATAAACACCTAACTTTATTGAGTTTATTAATATTATTATTTTTATTTTCAAATGGAACTTGTATTTATAAATAAAGGTAACCCCTATTCACTTTGGCGACTAGAGTCGAGAGGCTAAGCGGATTCAAAGAGCCATTATCGCCCGGCTGGCAAAGCCGAGTCTGGGTCAAGTTTCTTTTCAGCGCGCCAAGTAAAGCGCGTTAATTGTTTTTATTCCGAAATTTATATTATAGCACCATCTTGCAATGGTAAATAAACCACACAAGCAAATTGAAATCCATGCTGCTTCAGCTACATACATTCGAGCTTAATTGTATTTGCATTTAAGCAATCATTACGGAGGCGTGTGCAGGATTTTTTCCTGCGGGGGGCTGAGTCAAATCATATTTGTTTTTTTCGTTTTTTCTTTCGTTTTTTCTTTCCTCCTTTCCTTCTTTTTTCTCTTTCATTTTTTTGGGGGGGATCCGCGCGTGCGGGGGGCTTCAGCCCCCAAAGCCCCCCCCCCCCCTGGACACGCCAATGTTACCGAACCCAGTGTGTTTGGACTTTGGGTAAAGGGTGGCTGGGTTCACACCCATTTCCGGGGGTCGGTTTATGGGTGCTGTAGGCTCAAGGGGAAAACAAACAGTCTGGGTATAAGAGCCACGCCCCTGTTGCCTTGTACATCCATCACAGTATGTGGAATTATATATCTCCTTTTCCAAAATCAGTCGCGTTTCTGGTTTTCATTGTATATGTATTTTTATATTGTTATTGTTATTGTATTTATTTATTCATTTCGTATTTGTTTTGCTCCACCCCCTTTCCCCATTGCCCCACCCCCTTTTCTCATTGCTCCACCCCATTTTCTCCTTGCTCCACCCCCTTTTCTCATTGCTCCACCCCCTTTCCTCATTGCTTCACCCTCTTTTCTCATTGCTCCACCCCCTTTTCTCATTGCTCCAACCCTTATGAAAGTTATCTTCATAAGTCCACATGTACCCTACATACGTGCATCCAATAGGGATGGGCTATTGTGGGCATTATTGCTTCAGTTTAGAACTTGCTCTACAGCAATGAACTAGTGTTTACTGTAGTTACCATGGGGAACCACACTGATACAGTGTTCATAAAAGTAAGTCGGTGAAAAGCAACCCTCCATATTGAATTTACATCACCCAGCCGTCGCAGAATACCGTACAGTCGTTAATTCAAACAACATTTAGATTCATTATCAGAACCTGTTTCTACTGAGACTGCGCGTGCGCACACCCACACTTCGTATTTCACTTGGTGAAAAGAGCGTTTTGAAAATTCGCTTATCCTTCAAATTGGTAAACAGAAATCAGCTAATACACTTACGCCATCATGCTTTTTTGGTGATTTTCCACGCGATTCTGGCAACTGTTCCATGTCTGATTTGTCTCCCCCCCCCCCCCCCCCCCCGCCACAAAGTTGGAAGGGCACGAGGCAAATATAATTATCCATCAACGGCCTCGAACTGGCAACGTTACACCATAAATATACCCGGTTCAGTGATTCCCGTGTAAAGCAACCTACCCGCGGGAATCGCTCAACCGGCTCTATTTATTGTTGCCAGCTCCAGGCTATGGCGGCAGCGTGAAAAGGGAGAATATTATTAACCTAAACTCAACCACTAAACTGCTCTTTCCACTCAAGACGAACTATTATTACGAATGAAGTTTATCATTATGTCTGCGCTGCTCGCCTGGAACTCTTTTCTCCTTCTTCTCACATATGCAATTGTCAGGAATGCGTGGGTGAATTATTTTAATTAAAGCACCTTTCTTGCCTCCGAAAATTCAAGGCTATACAGTATTTCATGGCTGTCACGAATTACAGATATTCCAGTCACGAAAGCCGTAATAATACTGAGCATTATTGTGTACATTTAACAATGTACATTTTGTACATTTTTATGCGCCGGCGCGGCATGTATACTTTTCGTAGGATGCCTCTCGTGAGGGGATGCCCCATCAGGAGAAAGGTCGAAAGACCTTCAAAAAGATGCAGTGGCGATTCTTTTGGCTTTTGTTGTATACTGTCTTAAAATTCTAGACGGAAATTGTCTGCTCGATTAAATCGTCTTAAGCCTTCGTCGAAGGATTACATTTTTTTCGACTAACATTTGCATACTACTGTCATCAAATCTGCCGAATAGATCCAGGAAAAGAAAAGAGTCTTGCATTTAAATTTTGCAAGAGGGGTACTTTCTCCCTATAGTAATAAACTCGTGGCTCGAACGTGTACGTGATGCGATCGTTAAGGCACTCGATTTGTAATTTAGGTATGTTGATACTCTTGTGAAGATTAATTCTACTATAATATTAATTTTACTCAAGAATTGCGGTGTGCGGAGGGTGGGGTTTCAATATTAGTCACGCCCGAGATGTTTTATGTCTTGATGATTTACCAAGCTGTGGAAGTCGCTGTATAGGCTATAGGTGTAAGGGTATTTAATAGTCCTTTATCGTGACTTTTCGTCAGTTTAGGGAAATTAACTGGAATCTTTTATTATTTTATTGAAAAAGCATTATTTTTTCAGAGCCACAGAGTGGAAGCCATGAACCATGTTTGAAAAAAAGACTAAAACCTTCTTTGTTTTAGTTCCTGTTTTGTGACACTGACAATGACATATTGTGGCATTAGTCTGCGTGACGTAACAAGGCTTTTGTGTTTTTGTGTCTTTTTTCCACGACGAGTTTTTGGGGTAATTGTTTGTTTTTATCATTGAAACATTGCACCCCTCTAACTTGAACCTGGTCTTATAGGGGGCGTAGAGCCCAAATTTGTTTTTGTTTTAAGAAAAAACCTCCGGTGCGCGGTTTAGTCCTAATCCAAAGCTGAACAATCAGCATGCCATTTCCAGTAGCAAATAGATCAGTCTCAAGAACCAGTCAACATTTCATTCCTTTATGGAAGGGGGAGCGGGGGGGGGGGGGGGGGGGGGGGGGGAAGTTGAGCGTTTTCTGGGAGAAGTGTCACAAATATGTTTTAGAAATATCCAAAGAATGAAACGGGGAAGTGCTATTCGGGTATTTATGCGTTTACACTCTCCCGTCTCGAAGACCGTCTTGTTTTAAAGATAGTATACACCATTGGTAATTGCTTGAATTATCATGAATGAGTACATTTTGGGGGTTGTATTTTATCATGGATCTCAAGAAAAGCACGAAAAACAGCATTTGTTTTCAACCGGCGCCGAGCAGTTATTCTTATGTTATTTGTGTTTTTTCGCGATCGCCGTCCGATAAAATTCAATTTTTCAGAATAATTACAGGATATCTAGCGCAATCATTTTGCTGGATGTCTAGATTCAGTATTTACTTTCATATGAGTAAGATATTTCTAAATTTTTTCGATATCTGCAAATGGTGTATCCTACCTTTAACTTCACCCTTCTATCTTTTCATTGGAATAACATCTTTAATCTCTCGTTTTGGCAATGAAGCGTTGCTCGCTGTGAGCATGTGAGTGACAGTCACACGTGGCGCAGGGCTAGCCGAACCCTCCCCCCCCCCCCCCCCCCCCCCCCCCCCCCCCCCCCCCCAACTGGTACTTCAAGATCTTTGCACCGTCTGTAAATTTGTTCTCAAAGTCTGTTATTCTGTTTGGACTTGACCCATGGACCTTGTCCAGCGCGCCATCAGTTCACTTCTTGTCAGGCTCAGCTCAGCGGTGACAGCTCGGCGGTTTGTTTGTTCGACCATGGGTCCGACGCTATACGGCTGGAAACGTACTGATGAATACAACTATTACCGGGAAGGAATTAAGTCAGTGTCCTATCTTGGTTCATGTAATTGAAGAAACCTTCATCTAAAAAGAAGAGTACCTGAATATGGTTGACATTTTTTCATCAAATTTTTTGTTGTTGGGGGGGGGGGGGGGGGGGGGGGGGGGGGTCTGGTGTCAAGACTTTGTAATAACTTTGGCAAAGTCTTAGGTACATCACCCCCCCCCCCCCCCCGATTTATGGTGTAAATCGAGGAGTTTATTTTGTTCCTCTCAATAATTTCCTTTGTTTGCTCCCAAACTTTTTCCGACGGCTCTCATTGGTTTTTGTACACGAATCTCAATCGAGGACGTCCTCGATTCTAACCCTAACCCCAATTGACCTTCGTGTCGCCAGGCAGTGTCCTCCATTTACACTTAAACAAACGCACATGTACACAATTGATTAATTATGTGTGTAAACACTTTCCATTGTGGACCCCCCACCCCCACCCATTGTTCTCTCGTTATCCCTCTTTTGTTTGTACTCAAACCTTTTCAAAAGACCTCCATAGGATGTGTACACGATTTGGAATCGTGGACCTTCCGTCAATCGTGGACCCATTGTTTGCCCCCAAATTATTTTGTCTGACGTCCACGATTGCACACTCAAGCACATCAAAACTTTGTTCAATGTACTGGCAAAAGTGCACGCGCCTCTTCGTCACTGTGGACATTTGTATTGTTCTCAGTTGCGAAGGAAAGCAAACTAAGGAAGTTACTGACAAAGTAAAAAATGATAATGCAAGATCATTATCTTTTGTTTTTATTCTATAGGGGCTGTCAGCATGCTATTGTTTCCAAGTTCTTGACCTTTTGTAGTCTCTGGTTTCTGCTGTATGTGTCTTTTCTTATTTTTGAGACACGCCCATTTTTGCTGCTTGTTCTTGAGATGTAAATTGGTTGTCATTTTGAATGCAGAATATTATTTGTCTGATCAGACAGATTAATTTGTTTCATGGGATATTAATTTGTATAAAAACTCATTATTACAGTCATGTGGTATTTTACACCGATTCCAGAGTTTCTTTTCAAATTCCCTTCTCGTATCGGTCAGGGTTTTTTTCACTGACCTTATACAAGAAGTATTCTCAACCCCTGCAGCTTTGTCATTGTTCGCGGGGGAAAAACAAGAACAACTGCCCGATGCCCGTAAAAAAAACGAACGCAGTTTTCTTTTCTTTTTTTCTTTTTTTCTCAGCAACCATGATTGTAACACTTCGGACAGGTCAGTTAAACAATATTTACTATAAAATAGTACAACCCCAAAATTCAACCCATTCCTGATAATTAAAGAAATGTGTTCGTGGACGAGCACAAGTTGCTTCATGTGTGTTACATCATTGTGTGTAACACATTTCTTGATATACATGTACATGTACCGTGCATAGAGGGTGTTAATGTTATGGGTTGGGAACAAATGTTAACAATAGCGACAACAGTACCGTTCAAGTTCTCCTTTGTTAATCTATGTATATGCATAATGGTTAAGATTTTTATATGTAAGAACTAGACATGTGTTTGTGGATAAACACAAGCTGTTTCGTATAATTTGACACATGATGACGTCATCAAAACGTCCAATCAAAATTTGCAGTCTACAGCACATCCCGTGATGAAACCTTTAGTTGTGTAGATTTAGTTGTGTAATTCAAAAAGATCTTTAATGTTGTGTAACTTGGCACCTGGTGACGTCATCATAATGACATATCAACATTTCTTTATAGCACCCCCCCCCCCCCCCTCCCCTATATGTGCACACCCAATATCCACCCGGTTGAAACTTTCATTGTGTAGATATAATAAGCCTTAACAAAAACTTCAAGGAAAGGTAATCAATTCAAGGAAAGCTAATAAAATAAGCTTATTGAGTTCCAGAACAAAGTAAATACATAATTAGCTTTGCTCAACTAACACTGGCTTCCACTTGGTCAGTCAGGTATGGCTTAATTCCCAGTGGGACACAACTTTTAAGACCAGCTGTCAAAAGCTACACTCGTCAAATCTGAGACACAACCTCGCAGTATTAATGGCTTTTTCAGAAGCAATGACTGCATGTGTACATTTTCAATGAGGCATATTTTGCATCTTAGTGACATAGTTGCTGGATAAAGAAAAAGCTTGGCCCTTTCGAGTTCCAAAACAACACATAATTACAAGTAGCTTTGCTATCCAAAATATTGCTCGGTTTTCAGCCAGAAAATGAGATCACCCCATGAAAATATTTCTTCAAGATTGCCGACAACCTCCCAGACTTTACGACCTTTCGTAAGGACCGACTGCTGCCACACTCTATAACCCTCAACTCTGGGACAGCCGGCTCGCAAGTTAATAGCATTAGCAAATGTACAGTGGATGTTTTATTTTTTTAGTGGGCCAAATGTGCATCTTACATGTTATATAATAACGTCACACCTTCTTGGACAATCGTCACAGATTTCTTCTATAGCCATCTGTGGATGGTCCCCAGAGAGCCTGGCAAATCCCAAGTCGATCCGACTTTGTAAAGTGTCAAAGTGTGTTGTCTGAACAACCCTGTGCAAACCGAATGGGGAAATCACTGAAACAGAAAAAAAAGTGTTTTGCCTTTGACAACACAATAGTTGCTTAGGTAGTGATGCCGAGCAACAAAACATGTGTATCTTTTCCAACTAAGGCTAGATATCTTTATCTTTTTAGGGAACTTTGCTCGTAAATTTCTTCTTACGGCCAATGACCTATGTGTGCTATGTTCTGTATAGCCAGATGTACAGTGTACATACAAACCTAATAGTCAGATTGGTAAGCGATAGGGAGTTGAAGTCAAAATAAATATTTATATCTACGGCAATTGGAACATCTGCACCAAAATAAGATAATGGTAACAACTTATTATAACGAACTTTGCGGTTTTCTGTTTCAGTTGATAAACATAACCAGTATTTATTTCAGCGATGCCCGTCGCAAGTTGTTTTAAAGGTAGGATACACCATTTGCAGATATCGACAATATTTACTACTAAATTATTAAGAAATATCTTACTCATTTGAAAGTAAATAATGATTCTAGGCATCCAGCAAAATGATTGCGCTAGATATCCTGTAATTATTCCGTAAAATCTAATTTTATAAAAACAAATTCGCGATCGCCGGACGGCGATCGCGAAAAAACAAAGATAACATAAGAATAACTGCCAATGCCGGTTGAAAACAGACGCTGTTTTTCGTGCTTTCCTCGGCATCTATGGTTGTAAAACTTCGGACAGGTCAGTTAAATGATATTTACTATAAAATACAACCCCCAAATCTACCCATTAATGATAATTCAAGCAATTACCAATGGTGTATCCTACCTTTAAAGTAGGCTTTGCCTATAATCAAGGTTATATGTGTGTCTTTGTTGGACGCGTAAGAAATAAAGCAATATTTCTTTGGCGCTAAACCGGAACCGACGTGTATTCCCTCGCCTGTTTGACATCCGTGCATCGCGATCGGATTGTTTGCAAGAACATCAGAGGCCCTCGGGGGGCACGGAGTCTCCTCTAAGTGGGTCCCCTATAACCATAATTACACCCCTGAGCAGTTAAACTTTGCCATACCGTGAAATTGACACACCTTTTGTAGAGAAATTGAAAGCACATCCAGATCGGTAAAACATTTTGAGTTAACAACTTCATTGTTTTGCCAAACGCATTGAAATACAATTGATTTATTGACTTCACAAATTTTCAATTAAAGGTCTAATTGTGTGTGATCTCTACCTTATTGTGTGACAGGGAGAGACAATGTACCAATTTGTTTGCAAATCCCGAGTGATGTGCCTCTTGTTGCACTCCGACTGAGTGATTTACAGTCTTCCGAGCAAGCACGTATCGTAACCACACCCCGAGATATTCCACCGAATCATGCATGACGCGTTGGGTTAAAAAAATTAATTTTGGCGGTTCAGCTCAAAATCTCTCACTGAGTAAAGGTGAAAACCTAAAACCGTCTGGGCTCTCGAACATCAAACCTGGGTCAAACATAAGACTGACCTTATAATTGTTAGTTTGTTGCAGGGATGTAGTCGAGTCCATCACAAGTCCCTGCAAGTCCCTGTAAGTCCCTGCAAGTCCATCAGTTCCAATTCAAATCACAAGCTATTCAAAACAATTGACAAAAGCAGTCCTTTGTCATTGTTCATCCAGTTACTTGTGACTGCCCTTATGAAGGGACTTGTGACTGGCTTCATGAAAGGACTTGTGAACAGACTTACAGGGACTCGACTACAACCCTGGTTTGTTGGCTTGCGGTCCAAAATCATGTCTCATATGCCATTTCGGATACATTTTCATGAAAATGCCAGAGATTGTTAATGAAACACTGTCGAACTTAAATCCTCTTGGTGCCATTTGTTGGTCTCACCCCCAGAAGAGTATTTTCAGGACGTAAATTGTTCAGCCAAAATGAACAATATACAACATTGAATAGCTATTCTACTTTTTTTGGAAATAAAATAAATATAAAAGCAGGGTAATTTATCAACACTTAATTGTTGCAGTAAGTTGAACATTTTGAAGTTAGAATTGCATGAAAAACAACAACTTGTTAGCGCTGCGTGAACATTTTGTTACGCGACGGCACACTATCGGTTATTGTGTCTTTGCGAATTGCCAAAGACTGGGTTGCATTGCAAGCTGTTGTAAGCGTCCATGCCAATCGATAGTCACAATTTCCAGCCAGGAATCCCATTTAAATGAACATCACTGCTAAAGCTAGTACATGCATACACCTCGTTGACGCAGAGAAAGGTCATTACATTGTTGTCATTCCCGGGCGAGAATGCATGATTGTCGCGCAAACCGGTGTTAAGTTGTCAACGCGGCGCAAATGCATCCAGTTTGTTTTTGCGGAGACAAATCTTGTCAATTATTCCCTTCCAAGGAAAACAGCCCCGAAACTAGTTCGGCATTTCTCCCCAAAAAACAACCATACACACAAATTATACCAAACAACACTCGTGCCTTCAGGATTTATTCCCTGGGGCCAATTTCATAGAGCTGCTAAGCACACAAATTTGCTTAGCACCAAAAAGTCTTGCTCATTAAAAACAGGTTACCAGCCAAAATGCTACGTGTATTTCATGCTAAGCCAAAATCCAGGTGATTATCAATCGAAAACAATAAAGATCACGTTAAAATTTGGTTTGTAACCTTGTTTTTGCCAAGGACAAATTGTCATGCTAAGCAAATGTGTGTGCTTAGCAGCTCTATGAAATTGACCCATGGAACACCGTCATTGAGCTGACACAAATCTTGTTTTCAATTTACCCCAGTAAACTGTTTGCCTTTAATAATATAATGTCACATGCTCTGATGGTTATCTCCCATTCCAGACAAAAGTTCAGGTTCAAGCAGTTCACCTTTTCAGGTCAGGAGCCACGAATGCCCATTTGGAGAATTGTATAAGTTGCATCGCTCTATCAAGCTTTTACGAAATAGTGTGATTTGGATGTTTGCGACTTAGGCCGCGGCATTTCTTGTTTTCAATCTACCTTTAGTAAGCCGTATAACTCGAATAATGTCACATGCTCTGATGGTTATTCCATTCCAGACAAAAGTTCAGGTTCAAGCAGTTCACTTTTCCAGATCAGAAGCCACGAATGCCCATTTGGAGAATTGTATAAGTTGCATCGCTCTAACAAGCTTTTATACGAAATAGGGTGATTTGAATGTTTGTGACTTTAGGCTGCGGCATTTTTGGTCTCGGCCGTAAATTGCGCTCGTAAGTCACTATACTAATGGTGATTAGGATGATTCATAAATAAACGATTTCTGTTGCTGTCTCTGGAAATTAATAAAAAAACATAGATTCCGATTTAACCGAACAAGAATCGCCGAACGCTGCAGGGTTGTGGTTTTGCGCGGATTCGCATGAGGGATTAAGTGCATCTGTACATAATTAATATTGGTGAATCTGTATTCAATTCATCCGTGTATTTGGCATTCCTTCTCTGAAATTGATCTGATTTCTTGAACCAGAGCAAATTAGTTCGCGATACTTCTGATGTATTACTCGTCATTCTAACTAGGCTAGTGCACTGCGCACCGTTCCATGTCAATTATATACCTTTCTTCGAACAAATAAACAGCCAATTCGGAACCAAACGGTTCTTAATTGGTCGCATATGCAGTGTTTTTCCTCAGAATATGTACGAGATATAATTTGGGTTGGAACCCAGACGTATACGTGTTCCTGAGCAGGAGCTTTGCCACAGTGAGAAATGTTGACTGGTGGTCCGGTCTCCACGCAAACACCTGTGAAAATAGTTATTGGTCCTTGGGAACGATGTGCCTCTATTGACTTTCTCTTGAGTCTTGTGATACAAATCCAACAGATGTGGTTCTATGGACTTCGTAATTGTTAATGATTGACATGGCAATTCCAAATGAATGTCTTTCTAGGTTAAGGTTGTAAGGTTACACTACCGTTAGTTTCGGGTCTCAAATGTCTCAAATCTGAAATGTCTACGGTATTTTAGGGAATTGCAATTCAATAATTGTATTAATTTAAGAAGTTGTATCAGGGGTAAGTCTCATTAATAACTCAAAATAATCGACCCAACATTATTTTAACAACATAATTTGGCAAATGCAAGGACAAAGCTACGTTTCAGAAAAAAACCTCTGTACTTCTAGGTTAGAAGATGTATATACCGTAATCAGTTCTTATGTAGTTTGTGCCAAACTGTTGGGAAGTAGTGATAGCTGTCGGATGTGAGTATGGAAACTGGTACAAAAGGAATTCCGGAGTTGACACCCAATGTGGGACAGGTTTCCTGGTAAACAAAAATTCCACGTGGACCTTAAAAATAGAACCGACCATAAATGCACTATTTTTTATATACTTTTTTGTAAAGTACACTGCAATATCGTTAAAAAAAATCAGCAATTTTTTTAAAAAATGTATTCACAAAATGACCTTTGCTTTGGCTTGGGGAAACCTTGTAACAGGTTTTTTGTTTAGACCCATGGTTCTATGAAAGGTAATGAACCGGATTATAAACTATGGTTGACAAGTCTGATACAGTTAAGCTGTGTACGTACGCAGGCATACTAGGAATTAATTTCGTTATGGATTCATGTAGCTTAACTTTCATTATTTTCAATTTCTAATCAGTACTTTGCTGTTTGTGAGGTGTTTGGTATAAAGTAAAGCTATGCTCGTTTACCAAAAAGCCACGATAAACAACAGCGTAATTTTCACAGCTATTTACGTCCGTACATTCGTATGCGTATTCATTTATTTTAGGAGGTTTTGACTTGCAGGTTTACGAATGTGGCATCATCATAAATTCGTCGCACTGAAGTTTAATGTTCACTTCATAGCTTTTATTATCATCATTTTTGTATTATTAAAGAGTACATTTATTATTATATCGCGCTGTCTCAATGCGCTCCCATTGCAGTCAAAAGCAGGATGCCTTTAAAGCATAACAGAGAGAACTTGACCTATGACCCAAGTGAGCTTTTTCATTTGCCAGCGGTGTTTCTTTTATTAATCTACTTGCAGGTTAATCGTCATTGTTCAGCACAAAGACGTATTGTGGAATTTGTTATTCCAAACAAATTCGGTTTCTACTCTAACCCGCCATCTTTTTTCCTCATTCACCCTGTTTGTTCGCCGCGTTGCACACACAAACACCGCGTTCAGTGTATACAACGGCTCTCGAGCGAGTACTAGTACTACAGTCACTATAATGACCCAGTTATAGCATTATCGGTTCTAGTGGCATGGAGTTTTGAAATCACGGGGACCAAATGACTCTTGGAGTCTTTTTTGTCGGAGCCCCTTTTCCAATTATTTGTGGCGTTGTGCTCTCTGAATGTAAAAGAGTGCAAAGCTCATTCCCAAAAAAATGAAATGGAGTTGTTTTCAGAGCGAAAGCTTTGTTTAATAAAAAGAGAACACACCAAATGTGTGAAATTGTCTCTCTCTTAAGGACAACTATAAAATTTATCTGTCCTATATAATGGCTGCTATATAGTAAACATTTACTCATTTGATGTGGTTTAGAATTTGTTTTGGAGAGGTTTTCATTTTTTTTGAGTGGTTTTCATTCTTTTTTGAGTTGGTTTAATTCTTGTTGGAGTGGTTTTTATAACAGACTTGCTCTTTTGGAGAGTTTGTTCACTCTTTTACATTTAAAGAGTGGCGCTAAATAGAAATAGATGACTGATCGTTGGAGTTTGAGTCAACTACTTTTCTATGTTTTCATCTGATATTGAAAGGTCTGATATTGAAAAGTCTGACACTGAAAAGTCGTCTGTAGCGCATGAACCTTTCAGAAGAAGAACATTTCAATGTCGGCCGAATTCGCAGATCTGAACCGTTGTCCATTGTGCTTTTGGAACTTCAACAGTGCATTTTAGCACATACAAATGGACAATGAGAAATCGATATAACAAGTCTGGCATAAAGTTCCACTACATGTCACAAGAATAGGGACACCACACACATTTTGTATAGCATTTTTTTTATTTATTTATTTTTTCGCCAGAAAAAATTTACATTCAACGTACGCCGAGCCCCGACGCAGTAATTCAATAGCCAAAAGCTGTTATGGGCTTCATTCACAATTACACATACAGGTGGACAATACAAAATCGATAAAAAAATCTAACATTCAAAATGCGCTGAGCCCCGACACAGTAATTCAACTATCGCGAAAAAAAACCAAGAACAACAAAAGAACCACTGCCTGACGCCGGTTGAAAACGAACGCCGTTTTTCTTGCTTTCCTCGGCATCCATGATTGTAAAATTCCGAACAGGTCTGTTAAACGGTACTATACAATACCACCTCCTCGAATCCACCCATTCATGATAATTCGAGCAATACCAATTGTCTATCCTACCATTTTTTAATACTTAATGTGAAATTTGAAGGGAAAAGGGGTGTGGTGTTTCCGCTTCACATCTTACCGTTTAAATGTATTAGGAAAATTGAGATGATGAATCTTTGTTCTAATTTTGTTATTAGGATAACTTGTAGGATAATTCGTGTAAATTTAGCGCGTGTTTCATGCACACGGTGTCGGAGGTCAGGCGTAGGGCGCCCTCATTAGATTCTCAGAGGACATGTCACTCTGGCCTGGTACTTTCCGCGAGCCGTTTTATCCAAGTGCGAACGCTCGAAAGATTAACCACCGTGAACTTTGACAATCACGTACGGTAACTTTTTTGACAATATTAAGTCCAATGCGAACGCGGCTAAATACCGTATACTGTTTACGGATGTGCATGTACATGTGCGTGCACATGTACATGTACAGTATGTGTGGTGGTACGTGCGTGCAGGCTGTTATGAGATAAGCGTGCTGGGCGCTGGCGCTATGTGTGCCGTACAGAGACGGGTGAATCGGACAAATTCTCGTTCAGGCAACAAGCGTGATAGCCTTGGGCAAGACCAATCGTTAGTCTGTATTTGACGTTTTCTTGAGATGTTGTCACACTTGAAGCACGGGCGACTTTTTGTCCCCTTTGTCATCACATGTCTTAGCGTGTAACGAGTAGTCTTCACAGCTCGTTACATTGATTCAAGAAATTCATTAAACGGAGGATGACGTGTGAATGGTTAATAGCGTGAGGAAAACTCATTTTCACCACTAAGTTCTTTTTAATTACCTTTTGCACATCTGTTAATATCAGGTTGATTCGTATTTTGTCAGCCAGCTGATTTTAGAATGCTAAGGGAAGGTACACGAACAGCTGACTAACTCATCTACTCGACACTTGTCATTTTATTAAGGGGGTGTAATATTTCCTCCCCAGCCGGCCCGGCACCCACATTGACAAATGGCCGCAGAGCTGGCTGGCTGTCGGGCGTTATTGGACAGCGAGCTGACACAGAGCGTTGCACTTTCGATCCATTTTATATCTCCTCAATTTATAAGACAGGCAGCGGTGCAGCAAGAGTGTCAAAGATGGCACGTTTAATAGGTAATACTGTTTATTTGATAGGTCTTCGCTAGTTATGGGCGTGAGTGAAAACCCTTCCTTCGGTTCACTTATTGAGCAGGAATTACGTCAGCTTAGCAATAAACTTACATCTCTCTGCACGCAATGGCTAGGATAAACGCTGCAATTCATGTTGAACTCCCAACCATTGTCAAATGCTCGTGTAGTTTGATAACTTTTTCATACACGCATAAAAGTAGGCAATATTGATTTTTTTTGACAGGATATAACACAGCGACCTTATTAGTAATAGCCCTGTTCTGGAATAAGACGTGAACAAATTCCTTACCGAGATATTATCGAATAAGTATAGGTTTGGAGCAAAAAAGAAGTTAAGGGCATTTTTTGTTTCTTTTACTAGTTTCGACAATACGAGAATACATGTTATTTGCAATTACACTAATTACATTGCTAAAATGTTGTTTTATTTTTGTGTCCTGTCGAAATTGTCTCTTACAAAAACCCAATAGAGTTACCATGGTAACTGTTTGATGTAAATATTTGACAATCTGCCGTAAATTCTGGGTCATCTGTCGTGGATATACCATGCGGTGCTCGCTTTGGCACATGGCTCGCGGATTGCGAAGAGCGCCAGAACCTGCAAGCCACGTGTAGCCACAACATAAGTTGTTTTCCCCAACATACTGATGTTTGATCGATTTATTGTTTTGGTCCCACTGATTGACACATACCTAGCCGGGGAGGTATATTGTTCCTCTGAGCGGCACTAATAGGGATAAGATAAGCTCGCGAGGAGCTGCACCTAAAGTGCCCCGAGACGATTTGAGTTGCGTGTCGAACACGTCTTGTTGGTTGGGTTTTGGTACATTATGGTCGAAACGCCACTATCGCGCGACATTATGTAAACCGAGACTTTCCAAAATGTTTTATAATAATAATCCCTTATTTTGATAAGTTATCTGCGTATATCTTTTTTTCAGTTAGCCCTTCAAGTCATTTTACATTGTAGTATACGATAAAGGCTGTCTGGGTCACAAATACTAAACAGAAAATATAAATGTATAACTATATATAACATTTATAACTATATTATAACATTTGGTAAAATGTTTACTATTGGAGCATTTAGTAAACTATATGGTAAATGAGCATTTAGTTACTCATTTACAATATAGATTACCTGATGATTCTTTAACTTTAACTCACACTTTTGAGTGCAGCGAACACCAATGTAAAAAACAAACGCTCAAAATTTGATATATTATTTTTCTAAAGCTGTCATGTAAAAAAGTATACGATTTAGCAATATCAACGGAAAAGATGAAACGTCTTCGTCCAAATCGCAGTATTCTGAACGCATAGTCGATCAAGGATTCATACATCTACCTAATACCTTGTGTAATGAGATGTTACCAGCTTTTTTTCTTATTAGATTTCGGCACTAGCTCACGCTTTGATGACATCATATGCTTTCCAGCCAAGCATCACTGTGCGATCTCTGCCCCACTTGAAGTAGCAAGGGGCCACGAGCGATGCATGGTCGAATTTTAATCACAAGAATTCATGCCACATAGTGAGTTTTAATAGTCGAGGGGTTATGTCCTTGCTAAGAAGGCTTCATAAACCGCCTTTGTGGGTATTAAGGGTATGACAGTTTGAATGACAGGGCACTTAATTACAGTTGCCGCTTCAAATTAAGGAAACAAAATTGATTCAATTTGGGGAATTATGACACACCTGCGAAGTGTCAAACGCAGTTTTTTTGGTCGCCGACACGGTTTCTTGAGGACGTTTTTGACAGTCAGATTTCATCCCAGATCCAATTTTCTGTTTGGCCTGACACAGGTCAAGACTCAAAATAACATTTTCAGGGTCAAAATGACACTTTTCCTAGCCAAAATTACACTTTTCCGTGTCAAAATGAAACATCTTCCGTTCATTTTATGCATGTGTATATAAAATTGGACCCCGACGAGTGTCACGTGGAGCGTGTCACGGGGAGCCCGACGAGTGTGTCACGGTGAGTCCGACGAGTGTCACGGGGAGCGTGTCACGGGGAGCCCGACGAGTGTGTCACGGGAAGCCCGACGAGTGTCACGGGGAGCGTGTCACGGGGAGCCCGACGAGTGTCACGGGGAGCGTGTCACGGTTAGCCCGACGAGTGTGTCACGGGGAGCGTGTCACGGTAAGCCCGATGAGTGTGTCACGGGGAGCGTGTCACGGTGAGCCCGACGAGTGTGCCACGGGAAGCCCGACAAGTGTCACGGAGAGCCCGACGAGTGTGTCACGGGGAGCCCGACGAGTGTCACGGGGAGCGTGTCACGGGGAGCCCGACAAGTGTCACGGGGACTCCGAGGAGTGCCCGTGTCACGGGGAGCCCGACAAGTGTCACGGGGACTCCGAGGAGTGCCGGGCCGAATAGCTGTATTTAAAAGGCAGCTTTTAATATACGAGGAATGTTTGAAGACAACCAAGTTAATGCTAAAACAGTTTATCACATTGTTTACGACTGCACAAGTATATGTATTTGTTGTTGTGGCGCCTTGACTGTTTTATAATATTGTATTGTGCAGCATGTACTTTTTATTGCATTTTTTTTGAGGAGGGGGAGGGGGAGGGGGGCTAGACAGCATTCCTTTGTAGAACCGCGCCTAGCTATTATTTGTAATTAGTCAGTTTCGTTGTATGTAAATCGTTTTGTACATAGCAGTAGTCCTTAAAACGCATTAATCGAATTTCCTCACATTGTACACGAATTACTTGCAAATGCCCTTCCTCTAATGTTAAAACAGAATGCGAGTCATACAAATCTCAAAACCATACGTTCCTTGAATGTAAGTATATCTAGAACCAGTAGAGCAAGGAGCAATATATTAAAGCACGCTGTGTTGATTTCTGTTTGGTTTATATGTTTAAGTAAATACAACATATCTCGATGAATGACTCATAGTACTTCGTTCCGGACGCAGGAATTCAAAGACCTTAACATTTTCGAAAATTGATGAACTGTTACCAACCATACCAGGGTTAAACTGTTATAATCATATGTACTGATGACGTCACACAGTGGTCACGTGTACGCTTTCCTATTGGGATATAAATCTATATAGTCCCCACCAGACTCTCGTAAGAAAGCACACATGTAAACCATGTGACGTCATCGGTACATAGATTTATTATGGTGGGAATGACTTTTGGAAAGTTATCAATCGCTCTATACTGTTTGTTCTTTGGTCTTTTGGTATAACCCTTCATCGCCGGGGTGAAGGATAGAACATTATATGTTGAATTAATATAATAATAATAATAATATGATAGGCAGCTCATATATAGTGCACGTATCTATCAAGACTGGTACTGAAGGCGCTATCACAATATTACCCCAGTCATTGAGCCCATGAAACATTTTAGATACAATCTCAGCTCCCTGGGGAGTATACAGCTCGATGCTGCCATTTCGGCGCAAAGCAGCTAAATCAACCACAATAACCATCTCAGCTTCCCTCACAGGTACCTATTTACTCCGGGGTGGAGAGAAGCAATGAGTTACAAAATTCCTTGCCCAAGGGCACACGCACCGTAGTCCTTGGCAGGATTCGAACCCACAACATGTAGCCTTACCTACAGATTACAAATTCAATGCTCCAGACCACGAGACCACGGCATTCCATTATCTCACCCATTAGTCGACATTTCCTTGTACTTATATAGATGTCATGAAATATAAATTGTAACATTCCCTAACTTGTTTTATACCTGAACTTCGAAATATCTTTCTTTCTTGTGCTGATTTCAATTACGTGGTATCTTAATTTCAATGCATATAAAGCAACAAAGGTGCTTATTCCCCCAGTAAAGATTTTTACTTTACTAGTTGATCTGCAAGAATTGGAAATGTTCTAATGTAGGCCCAACATAACTCCACAGAGAAACAATTAAAATTCTTCCCGATCCTCCGGGAAATTTCGAAAATCTTAACCTGCGGCCTCCGGTGAGTGATAAGTCACCCTTGGCCTTAGGACTGGAAAGTAAAATCGAATTTTGTTGTCAGTCGAATACGCGAAAGATGTGTTGGGGTAGTAGAGTGTCAGTCATTAGGTACAGCCAAGGCGCAATAATATGACGACCCTTTCGGGTTTGACGAGGTCGTAAAGTGAAGTAACCAGGCGTGATCCAATGCGGCAATTACCTTTTCGTATATTTGTTTGTGTTCGTTGCATTCGCCCGGTTACACAAATCGAGTTTGCCAAATATAGGATTTTACAAACTCGATTTAGACGTTGGCACTAGTCGCATCTGGGGACATTTCGTTAATCCTTTCTCGTTGGTAATAACTCTACGGGTCTGAGGTCTCGATCGATCCAGCAGATTGTTCACCTTGCGGCTGAAAATGGAGTCATGTCGGTCACTCGCAAGACGCCTAATTTGTTTTTGGTTCAATTGAGCGCGACATTAAGACAACAAAGAATGTAACCCCTACAAGACAAAGATTTTTGTTTACATGGTAAGGTGACGAAATGTGTTGTTTGAATGACAGGTGTAATAGGTACCTTATAAAAAGCCTTTCGTCAACATGAGACGTCGCTCGTGCCGTGTTAAATACACGGCGTAAGCACGGCAGTGGTTTCAAACGTCAAACTTAATTGCAAAAGTCCAGTCGAACTTAATGATAGTGACTTCCCGCCCTTCCTTTCTAGCCGTTGAGAGGGGTACTTGTGCACGGAGCCCTCAGGCGGACCAGAACAACAGAAAGCATGATAAAGAAAACACAATCTTTTTGTTGGTTTTGTTTACTTTACTCACACACATGCTGTGAGCATACGCATTCCTAAGTATGGACGATATTGGGGCCAACTTCGAATTAGAATTGTATTCGACACGGCAGAAGCACGACGTTTGAAACCGCGCCGTGCTTTTGCCGCGCTAAATTGAATAAGCACGACTGAGATCGAGCTTAATTCTGCCGAGACAAAATCAAGTTCGAGAGGTCTTACCGCTCTGAGCGGCAGTGCTCCAAACGTCGAATTTCTGCCGTGTCTAATTCAATTCGCACGTCCCAATTGAGACTCAAAGTGGTACCGTTTAAAAATGCGCATGCGCCTGACCAGATGTTTACGTGTAAAACAAATGGCAGAATAGAGCGCCTCCTCCGCGTGGAAAATATTTGCCGCAGTATCGCTGGTCGTCTATCTTAATCCACCATCTTAACTGAACAACTAACCAACTAATTGCAGACACCAAATAATTGAAATAGACAAGGTAGAAGTTTGACGTTTGAAGCGGCTCCAACACCCACGTTTCTACAGTGAGCAATAAAGCCAAAGGTTATTTTCCCCTCAAAATTTCAGGGTGTAGCTGTCGAGAACTTCAAGATCGACGATGAGCCGAACAACACCAAAGCGTTTGAGGCGAACGGGGCGAACGGGGCGAACGTTAAGACGAGACAACCCAGATCGCCCCGGTTCTTCAAGTTGAAGGTCGTCGCTGCTGTGTTTGTGGCCCTCATCATTTTGATCGTAGTCATCGCTATAGTTTTATTCTTCGCTACAAGAGGTAAGCGTCATTTGTTGCGGCTTGTTTTCCCACATAATGTCCAGTAGCCATTTTTCTGGGGGAGGGAGCTTTAACTTTATTTTCTGGTTATCTGTTCCTGACGCATTACTATTGTACATTATACAAATATTGACTGCTTTGAGTGGTATAGTAAAACTAGCCTCCCGAGGTGATCCATGGAGCCTTCTATTTTCCCGAGGCGAAGCCGAGGGAAAATAGAATGCTCCATGGATCACCGAGGGAGGCTAGTTTTACTATAACGCTAAATAGAGCAGTCAATATTTGTTTTATAACACCTCACTCACAGATTCTGCACAATTTAAGCTTCCTGAAAGTATAGTAATGACAAAAAATCTCCGAATTATACGTCTCTCGATCATACGTGTACTTTGTTGCCTTGATGAACGGGTGCGAAGGTGATAGAGCAATGTTTACGCAATGCACCGAAACACACGTCTGGGTTTCAGTCACGCTTTCGTTGCCTTGCGCATAGTTCGTGTGTTGCTATGCGCATAGTCCTTTTTGCGTGGTATAGTCTTTTTGGATAGCGCAAGTAAAAAATAGTAAAAATAGCAAGTGACACGTGCCGCGCTCTCGGCCAATCAAGACACAGAATCTGTGAGTGAGGTGTTATAATTACATATAGTCGCTTTCTGCTGCTAAGAATAACTAATTTAACATGTTTTGTTATCGGACTTGGGCATTCCCTGGTATATGGGTATCATCCTGCGCGCCACCCAATCGGAGTCGACTGTAGAAATTGGGACGTCATTTCGAACAGAAATGCCGAGAAAGCTGTTTATTGGCCAATTTTGCTGCCAAGTTTTGTAATATACAATGGGTTACCGAATACCACACACATTAGGTGTCCGTTAAATGGTCAGACTTGCGTTAAATGGTCAGACTTGACAAACAACATCATCTGTTGGTGTTTATATATTAAAAAAATACCGAATTTGTGTTAACAGCTAGGGCCATACTCGTAACGAGCTGGGGTCGTAAACTTAAGCACATGTGAGTTGCAAGACAGGTTCTATGGCTTCGTTTCCCTTAAAACAAATCCTCCAAACCACAATTTAGTACAATCCAACAGAGAAGAAAAAGAAGATTTTTGTTTTAATTCAATGGGATTGGATCTATAATACTCCTGTGCACTATCCACTAGTACAATGTCTCCATCAGTTGCGTGGTTTAAATTATAATATCATTGCGTATAAAATGCCCTCTAGCATAATTCCATATAATGTAGCTCGTTAGTAGTATGTAAAAAAAAAGTCGGGAAAAAACAGAATCGCAGCCCGCACGGCGGGCCATGCCCGCCGCCCGCAGCGTAGGCCCATATCACGGTGCGAAAGGGTCATAGAACGCGTGCGAGTGAGTGTGACACCACGTACACGTACCCATACGGCTTCTAATTCTGGTCGCCGTGACATTGCTACCCGAACCCCTCTCGAATTTATACTGCCGTACTAAAAAAAAAAAAAAAAAAAATCAAAACCTTCTATGCTTTTTATAAAGGCCAAATATATTATACATAAGCCCCACACATGTACAACTTTCTACGCATCATTCATGTTACCGCGACACGACGCACGGACATAATATTACATGTAATTGACAACATATTTGGCATACCGTACTTGATTGGAGTCGAGGAGGACATTGCCAACATCTAACCCCAATTCATAATGTCTTCCCCGTTGAAATGGGAAGACGTCGCATGGTGAATGTCTAGCACCTATACCCGGAGGATGTTGTGTCTGTGGACATTCTTTTACGTTGTTTAGGGGAGGACTATTTTGTAAATAAAAGGAGCTCAAAATCACAGGAGGAAAAACAGGACTTGTTTTCAGTATTTTCGTACGTTGTTTGGGGAGAACTATTTGTAAATAAAAAGAGCTCAAAATCGCAGGACAAACAGAACTCAATTACATTTGAGGAATGTTCCTTGTAAATTAAAAAAAAAATATGGAAATCGATCGACGTTTAAAATGAAGAATGGCTCCATACTTCATTTCTTTTGTTTATATAATAATTTTGTGGCAATCTCTAGCTACAGGTCGTAACTCCAAGTGTTGTTTTTTCGTTAGGTATGCCAATTACTCCCAGGAGCCTAATTTCACAAGGCTCTGGGTTTCCTAAGCAGAGGAGAAATAGAACATGCTTTTAAGTTATAGAAACCAATAAATAAATTGCTATTAAATACATTATTTGTATTTTTTTTGCTTGGACGCCCTGGCATTAGTCTAAGTTGAGGTATGGCTGACACAATAAGAGTGCGCTGTTTTATTCGTGTAACGTCTTTTTGTCTAAATAAAATCTGGAGATGACATGCGTTTTCAAAACTGTTCTGAAAATTGATCCGCGTATGGAACGTGCAAGTACGCGAAACGCTCATCGCGGGCGTTGCGTGCGCGGGGAGGGCGCACGTTCGCAATACGCGTGTGTTCTGTGACGCGGCCTATTTTCAGAACCATGAATATGACAAAAATACAATACAATAAAAGTATACCCAAGTCGTGTCTAGCTTTTATTAGATGTCTATAAAAGTCTTTTGTATTTACAATGTCTGTTATATGTTTATAGGCCTATGTCTGTGGTATTTACCCACATAATGGAGATGAATGGTATTTACCCAAACCAAACAGCGCCCTCTTATTATTGTGTCAGCCTTACCTAAAATAGGCTAATTGGTATTACACGCTAACGTCTTATAGGGGCCTATGCAGGGTCAAAAAGGAAGAAGCAAACCCCTTACGTCTTTTTAATCATCCTAACGACCTCTTGCCGGAAACAAACCTAGGCCTCGCCGCAAGCGTGTTAAACGTCTCACTGGTTTAGTGGGCCGGGAGGAACGCACTTGTTTTTGTAGCAAGTTTTGTTCCATTGGTATTACACGCTAACGTATTTAGGCCGGGTAATATTTGTTTTGCAAAACCCCTTCCGCCCCTTTTATTTTACTAATTACCTCATAATGACGAAGTCCATTGATATAAATTGTATACCAAAATTAAAGATATTTTGATACTCTATCAGTATCAGTTAACCAAAAAATACGAATTTTAGCTTTTGACCCATTTTCCGCCCTGACGACCCTTTTCCAGGTCACACGATGAGCAGCTATGGTATGACTATTTTACAACTTTTTTATGTCAAGATACTGTCAAGCCCGCGTTCAGTAACTGCCCACATCAAATTACCGCCACCGTCCATTTTGCCAGTGAAGCGGAGAACATCAGCGCGAGTTGGGAGGCGCCGTCGGCCACGGACGACTCGAAGCGGGTTAACCTGACGTCCTCCCACCGGCCCGGGGACCTGTTTGTCCGGGGCACTACAACCGAAGTCACGTACCGGGCCGTTGACCCGTCGGGCAACGAAGCTGTCTGCACCTTCCCAGTTTCGGTATTAGGTATGTGTCAGGCTAGAGCATTAAAGTGGAAATCATAAGAACATAGGTCTTTTATTATCGCCGCCAAGGAGGTTATGTTTTTGTCGGCATTTGTTTGTTTGTCTGTTGGGGTGTTTAATTGTTAGCATGGTTACGGAAACAAACCACTGGGGGTAATTTCATAAAACATGTAAGCACACAAATTTGCTTAGCATGAACAAACCTTCTTTGCGGGAAAACAGGGTTACAAATCTAATTTTCAGGTTATGGTTATTGTTTGAGCTAGTGTTTGCTTAGCATGAACAGCACATGGTGTTTTGGTTGGTAACCTATTTTATTTTTACTGAGCAAATATTTTGTTGTGCTAAGCCAATTGTTTTTGCTTACATGTTTTATGAAATTGGCCCCTGGACCAAAACTTATTTCACTTAATCGGCTCGTATGCTCGGACGACTTTCCGACTATAGTACTTGGCAAAAAGAATATGAAACGCTAAATGATTTGAACGATTGCACATATTTTATTTCTCGGCCAACCGAGTTTCCCCAAAATATTCATTGACCCTTATTACTAGTCCAACACCCGTAAAAGCAATAGAATACTCATCTATACACGACTTTGAACTGGACCGTTTGTCGACCGGGTTTTTTTATCCTAAGTCACGATGGTTTAAACACGTGCCATTATGATGTGTCCAGTTATCAAAGAGGATTAACCCTGCCCATCCCATAATCTAGTTTGCGGTAAATTTCAAACAATTTTGATCCTCTTTTTTCCCCTTTAAATTCCTCACTTTCTTTACTGGACATAATTAGTTCCGGACCGACAGTTCTGGCTTCGTAATTAACTTTTCCAATTCAAACGCCATCTCATTCTTGGCAGGTAATATAAGATCTTGAGTAATTTATCGTTTTGAAATTGGTGAGTGCTTAAAAGATGACGCGGTTTAATTCATCTGGGGCATTTGGTAGAACGGTTTGTGGACTCGCCGACGTCCACAGTGTGTTATATACAAAATACAACTTTAGAGGCAAAATGGGGTTGGGGTTAAATGTCGCAGAATGAAGAGGAACACTGTTTTGAAAGTGTTCACAGTGTGGGTAAAACTAACTTTTGTCTCCGTTGTTATTAACTACATGAAAACAATTGGATATCCACAGTAGGTACATGTAAGTCAAAGCTCATTTCCCACTTTGACGAATTTGAAGGCGAATGTCTGCAACGTCAGATTGTAGTATAATAGTCGTAGAGTGTCATAGGGGTGTCGCAGATAGTGGTCGCGGTCCATTGCGGGGGTCGTGAGAGTCTGTAGTCTCGATTTGGTTGTCGCGGGACTTTAAAAATGTACAAAAAAAATGGCCACGAATAATAAATCGCAGTGCAGTCGTAGTGAAGTCGTAGCAGTCCTAGCGAAGTTGTACCTGGAGCGGATCTAGCTTTTAATTTCGGGGTGTTGTTTCATTGACCTACCAAAAGTTACTCGAGCGAGCGCGTATAGCGCGAAGCCAATTACGGCGTGGGGTCTGGGGCCCTTGAGCGGGCCGCAGAAAAAGGGTTTACATGGTTTTAACATGGAGGAGTCTATACATATCCATGCACGTCCCCTGTACTATGTGCTTCATGTATCGGTTGACATTTGAAAAGTAAATTCGAGAATGATGATTCTTTTTTAATTGACACCAATGTTTTCTGGTTAGGCAGAGAAGGGTTCAGGAAGTGTCGATGGAGAGTCTTTCTGTAATTGTTAATAGTGCCCGATGTTGTTAACCCTCCTATTTAGTGCAGTTGCCATAGAATTGTCTGACCTTTCAAAACCTTTCAAGTTTCCTAAAGAAAGGTGATAAAACTGTCTGACAAAAGGAACCTATGAAAGATTTTGAAAGGTAAAACAACTCTCTGAACAAACTGGTGTGAGGAAAAAAATACCTTTCAAGTTTCTTGAACTGAAATGTTTTGAAAGGCGAGAAAAACTGTCTGACAAAAGGGACCTATGAAAGATTTCGATAGGTAAAACAACTTTTTAGACAAACTGGTGTGAGAAAAAAATAACTTCAAAAGGTATTGAAAGGTGTAGTAGTGCAGTAGCAACAAATCCTGGAGCGTTTTAAAAGGTTCATACTTATTTATAGCCATTTTGCCAAGTAAGCAGATTTTGAAAGGTTTTGAAAGGTAAAACCATAAAGAAGTTTACATTTTTAAGCAGTTTCTTCTTCTTTTTGTCACCAGATTGTGAACCGAATGAGTGGCGATGCGATGACGGAACATGCATCTCTGACGTGCTGGTTTGTGACGGCGTTCCGTCATGTGCCGACGCTAGTGACGAATCGTTATGCGACGGTTGGTACTATTATTCAGAATTGCCAATTATCAAGAACTGTTGGTTAAATACGAACACGTTGAAGGTACCTTGGTGAGATGTTAATGTCGGCTGATAGTTTCCGAATTCGGCTTTAAACAAAAAACTGTATTCTCTTTATCGAGGCCGTTGTGATATGAAAATCGTACTCCTGTGAAAATTCTCTCAAGTTATTGGTTAAACCGTCTCACGTGACCGGTATCTCTCGCGTTCACCGTTGCTTTCGCGCCGAGTTTGATTCAACCTCTAAGCGGAGTGCGTCGTTGAAGCAGTAAAACCCTTATGTAACATTTCTATTTGTTTTGCCACCAGAGTGCTTGGAAGAGGACTTTTTGTCGCCATGTGATGACACAAAGTGTTTACCAGTCTCCTTTGTATGCGATGGGATAGAGCACTGCGACGACTTCGAAGATGAAAAATATTGCGACGGTAATTATATGTCCTAATTTTTTTAATATTTGTTATAAGGGTGCAAGTACAAGCAAAGAAACTTGGCTGAATAGTCGCCGAGTCTTGACGTATGCTGTGCCTCAAACGTTCAAACGCAAACGTCTGTATTCCAACGATATTGTCAAACGTTGCCAACGGTTGTGATTAGTGTGTTCCCAGCCAATTGGGAACAGTTGGTAACGTTACGTTTGCGTTGTTCGCGTAAATGGAACGCACCCCAGGATAGTCGAACATAGTCAACAAACTGTGTTTCTGACCATGTATGCGCGTATTGGACCTTATACTGGTTCCAGTGGTAGATTAGAGAAGTCCAACCAATAATGTCAGTATTGAGCGTTCAGTTAGACCGCATCCGCATAGGTGCTCTTGCACCACATAACGATCGAGGGTCGAGACACAGAAGAGCACAAAGGGAACAAAAGCCCCTCGGTTGACGGTATAAATGGCAAAATTCGGTCCTCGATAGTCGGGGCAAGCGCTAGGCAATGGGGTTTGGGTATAACATAGGAATAAAGGAAAACACAATATCGATCCTCGATCGTTATGTGGTTCACGACTAGGTGTTCGCCCATGCGGCAAAGTGCTGACACTAGCCGTATATCCGTAGCTCTGGAAGATCGTTTCGGTACGGCCTTTTATTCCTCCATAGACTTGTATTAAACTATAAGCTGGTCGGACATGAAGGCAATTTGGCAATCCGCGATGTTACATGTTACAGGTTGACGGCTTGGCATTTGTGGCAACCTACTTGCCCCCCTCCACTTCCAATCTCTCCCGGGCTAATAAATTGTTACTATTTCAGTCCCTAAGCGCTGGTTCACACCGTCGGAGCTTGTTATCCACAGTACAGCTGTATTCCATATCAAAGTAATTTCATAAACAAGCGATAAATAAAACATGACATGGGGTGGTCAAATGAGACATGAAACACATTTTTTGACGTTTTGGGAAAAGCAAAAGAAGTGGCAACATCCTGAAAATGGGCCAGGAACATTATAGGGCGTTCCTTTCGGTTTTTTTTCCGACCGACCCTATTTTGTGCTCTCGACCCGACACAATAAAAACAAACGGCATTTTTTATTATTTCCGCCACTGACTCTGTCTTGAACTCCTTTAAAAACAACACACAAATGAACAAAACGAAAAGAAAATGCAGACAATCAGGTTCTGTGGGATTTAAAAAGCTATTGAGAATGAATACCATATTTTATGTGACGAACTGCATGTAGCAACCATTATGATTTTCTGTAGTAAGTCATAAGTCACGAAGGTTCCATATTTGTATAGTTTTAATCTTTTTGGAACTGCCTACATTTCAGATTGCGAGGACAACGGATTCTTGAGTTGCAAATACGGTTCGCAGTGCTTTCGATATTCAGACGCCTGCAATAACATCATAGATTGCCCGCGATTTAAGGATGAGTACAACTGTTGTGAGTATATAAATTGGAACTAGAAGTATGTGTTTGTCTAATACCAAATTGAACCTAACTTGAAGACATGAAATTTCAAATTTAATTGATCACTTCCAAATTTAATTGATCACTTCTTATCCTTTGGTGAATTTAACCAACATTTTTTGTTGATATCGCTTCAACAAAGACACATTTAGACATTAGGCTTACATTATTTAAATTATTATCAGGTGAGACAAATTCCATTGAAATCTGACGACATTGAATGGAAAGATGTTAAAATTGATCACTTATTTTGAACATTGGAATGACCAATAACTAAATTCATTGTAGCATAATGTGCGTTCCAGTCTTCTTGGTGCGAAATTGAAGTTAACCGTTTCAGAATTTGATTGCAAACAGCTTTAACATGTGCGGGAAAATCTATAGTATAAACTGTGCTTAATCACAGAAATACTAAACGCTAGCTAATTTGTGTTTACCCGGGGTGTCCAATTCTACTACCCGACCTGTTGAAAATAACCACTTAAAATCAACACTCGAAAAATATTTAAAACCTAAACCTGTTGAGTCGGTTGAGTTGTCGGTGAAAACTATGCACAACTTTTTAATCAGGAAACGTGATTTCGTCAACACGTTACCAGTACGGTTTTTAGTCCAAGTTTGCTTTCTTAATCATAATTCGGTATGTAATTCTTCCAAATAAGGCACTTGGGGAGACAAATTAGCGTAAGTTTTTAGGTAATAAGGAGACAGTGGCACTTAGGGAGATATTTCAGTGTCTCCCTAAGTGTCTAGCTACCCTAAAACACGATATTGGGGAATTATTGTTGTCCTAGAATGACATATTTTGGTCTAAATAGCATAAATCTCGAAGATCATAGAGAAAAAGGGTTAGGGTAAACAAGTTAGGACTGTTTTAAGGTTGTTTACATCTCTATGGGATTGTCTCCCCAAGTGCCTATTTGGAGGTATTAATAATTACATCTATAGGATAAACATAAACGATCCTCTTGTTCACAAATCGTACTCTTTTTAGACGAGTGTGCCAGTATATCGACAAGCCAGTGTCAGTCTGTGCTGCCGTACAACCAGACTTTTTACCCAAGCATTTACAGCACAGCAGAGGAGGCCCTAGATTTCTACATGGACTTCAGCGCCATTATGGGCTGCCATGAGCACCTGGAACTGTTTCTGTGCGCCTATCTGTTCCCCGAGTGCGGCAAGTCCGGTTCGCCGCGCTACCTTTGCAGCAGCTTCTGCCAGGAGGTGCAGGCGGCGTGCAGCGGGCCGTACGCGGGCGCGCACCAGGGCAAAGAACTAAACTTTTTCTGCGAGCGCTACCCCCAGACGACGACCGGGGAGGATTCCAAATTGTGCAGGTCACCATTTGAGGGTATAGTATAGAGTAGGGGAAATCGGTCTTAATCCTTTTCCATTTTTCCCCAGTTAATTCTGCGAGTAATGGAAATTAATCACCTGAAAAAACCCAAATAAAGTCGAATTGTACATGTGTTTGGTATCATTTGGATTATTATTATTAAATAAGAGATTCTAACGCGCTTTACTAATGCATGATCGTTATTAAGTTGGCCCTGACAACAACGGTTTATAAGCAAAAAGAAAATAATTACTGACATTATTGGTGATTTGATTTTGAAGGCTGCAAAATTCTTGGGCCGACAAAGGTGGATCTGTCGAATGGCACCGTCTACGGACTCCTCTCCCCCAACTACCCAATGAGCTACCCGCAGGCATTTGACTGCAGCTGGGTCTTTACCGCCTCCCCGGGGAAAGCTATCGTCATCGCCTTGGTTGACCTGTCCATGTACGACGACAATGTCTACTTGGGGCCTGGACCCGAAGTGGATTTAGATCTGACGACCTACTACTACCGGAACGAGGTTCGCTACGGTCGATGGCTCTTAAATATCACAATTGACAGCGACGCAGCCTGGCTAAGGTTGTTGACAGGAACGTCCAATGTGGCTAGGGGCTTCCACTTTAACGTCTTCCAAACGGATGCTTTCAACGGTACGGTCCGTTTCTTTTCCTGCAGACAAAACAAATCATTGTAGACCTAGTCGAAGTCCATTCCGATTCCGACAAGTACTTTCGAATACAATACAGTTCACTAAATTATAGGGTAGTACAGTATGAATTAAGTTTTAGAACATGATACTGTGCGCTCTTAGTATATAGAAACGTGATGAGTATTTGAATAAACAAGTTGTGACGAAATGTACATATTTTTTTAGATTCTTACCTATATATATATATATATCTTGCATGCACGTGGCAAACCGTATGTCCAATTACTTAAATTCAAGCTCATTCTAAATCCTCGACCAACATTGCTCTTGTACTAAAGCTTGGTTCATTATCGTAGCACCGTATTATACTCAATTGCAAAAGGACTCGATCAATCTGTTATTGTTTTGTTCTTCATTTCTCGGTCTGATTGCAGAGACTTGTGGTGATGACGAATTCCTCTGTGACGTGGGCGGATGTTTTCCAAAGACCCGACTGTGCGATGGCTTCGCAGATTGCTACGACGAAAAAGACGAACAGAATTGCGATGGTAAAAGTCAATTGCGTAACCGACCCAGAAGAAGTAGCAGATTAATCTCTGATTATCATTCGTAATCTTGTGACCTGAGTCTTACTTTCGAGTCTTCATAATCTCCCATTTGTCGATACATTGATACTCTAGTCTTTAGGGCCGTATCGTAAGTTCGACGCCACATAAGTCCAATGCCTCATAAGTCCGAAATTTTGGAATTTTGAGGCGTCGGATTTATGAGGCATCGGACTCATAGCTCCAACGCATCATAAGTCTGACGCCTCATAAGTCCGACGCCTCATAAGTCCGACGTCAGACAAAAAGCAAGTTTAATTGTAGAACTTATAATGCGTCGGACTTATGATGCGTCGGACCTACGAGGCGTTGGACCTACGAGGCGTTGGACCTACGAGGCGTTGGGCCTACGAGGCGTTGGACCTATGAGGCGTTGGACCTACGAGGCGCCGGACCATGAGGTGTTGAACTTATGAGGCATCGGACTTAAAAGCCTTTATTTGGTTGGGGGATGAGATTTCGTCGGACTTATGATTCGTCGGGCTTGTGAGGCGTCGGACTTGTGAGGCCTCGGACTTAGAGCCTTTATTTTGTTGGAGGTGACATTTTGTCGGACCTTTGAGGCGTCGGACCTATAAGGCGTCAACAAAGTAACATGTTGACCTGTGGCCGTGCTCTTTTTTTTTCTTCTTTAGTTTGTCCATATTACGACCAGGTCAAATGTGGGGACGGCTCGTGCATTCACCGAGTAGGTATCTGCGATGGTTACCCCGATTGCGACACCGATGAAGATAACTGCAGTTCGTATGCATGAGTATTTCATCAACCTTTTGCGAATACAAACAATATTTGGTCGAAATGATTACGTTACGCTATTATGAAGTATGAGTAGTTTTTATCGAGTGAAGTTTAAAGTAAAATTACGAGAATCGCACAGCGCAAACCTAATTCATATTGTTAATCAAATATAAAATTGTATAAGATTAAAACTGCTGCAAACTGCTTACTGGCTGGAATGACATAAACTATACAAATCAAATAAGTTAAGAGGGCCTAATATTCTAATCTTTAACAAGAATTTCTTCAGAGACATAAATATATAATTGTTGAACATGCTCCCGGCTAAATACATTTTGAATTTTTATTTTAAATAAACTAGACGTCTGCTCAAGGCGGTTTGATTTCATGGCGTTTTGTGTGTCTGTGTTGCCATGCAGCGTTTTTATGTAACGATGAGAGCAGCTATTACCTGAACGACTTGCTCATTTGTGACAGCTTCAACGACTGTGGTAATCATGCTGACGAGCTGCTCAATTGTGGTAAGCTATTTGGTTGTGTTGGCGTTGGCTGCAATGGCGGCGCCCTGTAACCTACTATTATACAAGGGCCAAGTTCGATCAAGGACTATAGTTAACTATAGTTTGACAAACTCGGATCGAACTCAGGCTAGTCGACAATGGTTGCACTAGTCTAGTCGACTATTCACGACCAACCTACCGCGGTTGGTCGCATCGATGGTAACCAATAACCGCTTTAATAGCACAGTACAGAGAGGACCAGTTTGGCAGTTATCAATGGTTCGACTAGAGTCGTTCGCACTTCAACTTCAGTGCGCATGCCCTAATGACGTCACGAACTAACAACTAGTTAACTATAGTTCCTTGATCGAACTTGGCCATTAGTGTTACTATTAGGACAAACAATAATTCACCGTGACTGACAGTGAACAGTTGCAAATAATTGCATGAACTCGCTGTGTTAATGGAGAAAACTAAGAACTGTAGTTTCGATGGGATCATTGCGTTCTTTGTGTTCGGCGGCAATTTTGGAAGACGGCAAATGACGCAGGAAGACCGTTCGCTTTGGTTGTGTAACGTTCACCAACGTTTGTGGCAAACGGTATATCCCATTTGCGCGAATGCTAACAACATTGGCAAACGTTAGCATTGTTCGTGTACATGTACATGTAAAGTGCAGCCATCATGCATATACTGTAAAAAATAACCGTAAAATAACGGGGATTTTCCACCTGTACCCAAAACAAAATATCGCCGTATTTTTATTTTAACGAATTTTGGACGTAAAATTAAGGTAGTGTGCCTTGATATATAATCACAATAAATCATAATATCACGTCCAAAATCCGTAAAAAAAAGAATACGGCGATTTTTTGTTTTGTTTACAGGTTGAAAACCCCGTTATTTTCGGTTATTTTTCACAGTGTAGTACCTAAGATATGCATTCGAAACTTATCAGAAATGGTTTTGTTGAAAGTAAAAACAATTCAAATCAAATCAATGTTATAAGCGACATCATTACAGTGTCTAATGCACAATTTGTAAAGATGAAAAAAACACTTTTCATATACACACTGCGTTTGTTTATGGTGTAAATGGAGGACACATACCTGGCGACACGAAGGTGAATGGGAATCGAGGACGACCTCGATTGAGATTCGTGTACAAAACCAATGAGAGCCGTCGAAAAAAGTACAAACAAAGGAAATTTTCGAGAGGAACAAAGGAAACTCCTCGATTTACATTATAAACAAACGTGTATGTATATGTGACCCACCACGCCAAAACCAGGCGGAAGTCGGCATTGTACACAATTTTTTTTTTATATATATATATTTTTTTAATTGTTTTTTTTATTTTTTATATATATATATTTTTTTATAAATCGTTAGTTAAAACTCGTTAGATAATATAGGCCTTCTCCTGATTTTTGCTCAATAATGTATGATAATGATGAACGACTTTAGTGCTCGTTTTCTCAAAAGCATCCCTCGACACTTCCTAACTTCAAAAAGATATAACTTCAAAAGTATACCACCTATTTGAGTCCACTATAGCTTATTTTAAAGCTTAAAACGCTAGCAATCCAATGGTATAAAAATCTCTCATATGAAAAATTTCGACTTCAGCCTGGTTTTGGGGTGGTGGGTCACATATGTATTATCACTGGCGTTTTTCCTTTGATTTTTGACAGCATGTGTTGAGGGTCGAGAGTTTGACTGTGGGGAACGGTGTGTACCCGTGAACTATTTATGCGATGGCACGCTCGACTGTGCTGACGGCAGCGACGAAATGAACTGCAGTGAGTACAATTTGTCCAGCCAAAATGAACAAATTTAACAAAAAGAATCTTTGCTCGGAGTAAAGACATGACTGGTATTATAGCTAACAGGTAGATGTATTCCGCTTGAAGGTTTTTTTTCTTTCGAGAAAAACCCGGACAATCATTGAATTTGGTTTAAAGGTAGGATACACCATCGCTAATTGCTTGAATTGTCATAAATGAGTGGATGTAAAGGTAGGATACACCGTTGGTAATTGCTTGAATTATCAGGAATGGGTGGATGTAAAAGTAGGATACATTCATGGTAATTGCTTGAATTATCAGAAATGGTGGATTTGGGGGGATGTATTTTATAGTAAATATAGTTTAACTGGCCTGTCCAACGTTTTACATTCATGGATGCCAAGAAAATAATCTCAAAATATCTGAAAATTAACCCTGGGCCATTTTGCCGCCTTTTCTTCATTCGTATAGCTCTTCCCGATTCTGCCTGTTTTTTGGCATGTAACGTCGCACGTTTTTCCCTTCCCTTTTTGCCAGCCTGCCCCAATTGGAAGCGTCCGTGTGATGACGGAATGTGCCTTCCCTTTTGGTTCTTCTGTGACAACTCGGCTGACTGTACTGACGGAAGTGATGAAACTGACTGTCCTCGTAAGTCACCCGCTTTTCTTTTTCCAGATAATAAATATTCAAAGTGTCTGTTCCGTTTATGGTTTAAGCTATTTAGAGAAGAGAAGAAACTGTACTAAACTACTTTTTCATGTTTCATAGAAAATCGTAAACTATAAATCAATATAAAAATGTATTCGGCCTTTCGTTAGAGTTGGTCTGTTCGTGTTTTTAGGGGGTTGTACCCTGAAAAATAGATTTTTAAATTGAATTAATAATTGTCTAGCATTGTTTTAAAAAATTTTAAAACTGAAGAAAGGTTCGCCAATGCAAACAAATGTATTCGTTAGAGTACATTATATTTCTTCAAAACAATTTCGGAAAGAAAAATGTTGGCGAGATAAACAGGCGAAGCTTCTTTTTATCTAATCGTCCTTCTATACAGCTTGTCCTGGTAATTTTTACGAGTGCGATAACTTGGAATGTATCTCAGCCGACGGGATATGTGACGGCTTTTACGACTGTTCCGACCGGAGTGACGAGGCTTACTGTGGTGAGTAGGACGTTGTCGCCGCTTATCTGTGAGTAGTCACAGACCGTTGGTTAACAGTCGCAAACAATAATGTGATAAGCAATACTATGGGTTAAATTTGAGGGGAAAAAAATTCAGCAGTTTGGAAGCATAACATAATGGTGGCTTGAGAAGTCACAAATAATCAAAAGTAGTTACCACGCCTTTTGAAACATTGACCAATCAGGGTTCATGATTTAAAGGTAAGATACAGATATGATTTTGCAGATATCGAAACTGCTTACTATATTAGGTAATATCTTACTTATTTGAATGTAAATAATGATTCTAGGCATCCAGCAAAATTATTGCGCTAGATATCCTGTAATTGCTATACAAACCAAAAGAAACAAGAACAACTGCCTGACGCCAGTTGAAAACGAACGCTGTTTTTCTTGCTTTTTTCTCGGCATCCACGATTGTAAAACTTCGGACAAGTCAGTTAAACGATATTTACTATAAAATATAACCAACCAATTCTTGATATTTCAAACAATTACTAATGGTGTATCGTACCTTTTTAAGGCACGGTAAAATGGCACCATTTTGTCTATCTTTCCAAATCTTAACTTTTAGTATTTATACAGCAGACTTTTTGGTTGATTTTACTTTCGTTTCACATGTACGCTCTGATTCAGTTAATCAACATGGTTTTATCACAGTCGTTAAAGATAATGATACACCATTGGTAATTCCTTGAATTATCATTATTGGGTAGATTTTGGTGGTTGTATTTCATAGTAAATATCGTTTAACTGACCTGTCCGAAGTTTTACAATCTTGGATGCGATCGCGAATTTTTCTTTATCAAATTATATTTTTCGGAATAATTACAGTATATCTAGCGCAATGATTTTGCTGGATGCCTAGAATCATTATTTACTTTCAAATGAGTAAGATATTTCTTAATAATTCGGTAGTAAATATTTTCGATAACTGCAAATGGTGTAAACTACCTTTAAGCAGTGTTATTTTAATTATTGTAAATACAACTCCCGATACCCTAAAAGAAGGGAAGGTATTTTTGGGGACATTTATTCAATTACGTTTGGATAAGACACGTAATATTGTGGACGTGTCGGCCAAGCAAGCGTCCACGCCACGTTGCTCGGCAGTTGCTGTGGTGAGCACGGTCTACTGAATCGCCGTACTGCTAAGTAGTGGCTGTCACAGACGATCGTCAGATAGTTATGAATAGCAGACAAGACAGTGAGCAGGAAGTCCCAGATGATCACCAACCTTGAACTGGCTCAGTTAACCGACAACCAGCCACAAGCGAATTAAATTACAAAGTTTGGAAAATCTGGCAGCCTTTTTGATATTTATTCATTATTTATATTAATCAAATAAGTTAAGAGGGCCTAATATTTCGATCTTAAAAAGATCTTCTTCAGAGACTAAATGGCTGTGTACAAGAAACAAACATATATAGGGCAACATACAACATGATGCACATCATATTATTTATATTAAGTAACTTGATTATTTCATTGTTGTTTGTTCAATATAGATTGCAAATATTGTTCCACTGTCTGTCTTTTTTAGCCGACCAGTTTTTTGAGTGTCCTGCCGACACTTTCCAGTGTCCTTCTGACAAAATGTGTGTTCCGGATGTTGGTATTTGTGATGGGATCGTCAACTGTAAAGGTGGCGAGGACGAGGCTGACTGTGGGGAAAAGACCCGTCCCCAGGGAGAAGGTAGGATTTGGTCAGTCAACTGCTGTTACCCAAAGAAACGTTGTTTCCATAATGTCTTCGTCACTTTATTTAACATTTGGGACCTCGAAACGAAACCCGGACAAAGTTGACAATTTTTGTTTTTTAGATTTAGCTTTTTTCAAATTCTCTAGGTTCTCAGCTTTAAAATAATGTATCATTTACATAGGTACCCCTACCCTATCTCCCCTGGGGGAGGATTTAGTGATGAAACCCTGACAACCTAATTGTGAGATAAACAGCTTTGAAGTTCAGAAAAGCGTATTATTTCTGTACACAATTGTTTCACAAAATCGACAGAAAACAAGCTTCTGGTAGACGGATTATGTTCAAATTTTGTTCAAAGATTGTAGATGAATAGTTAGTGACTCAGAAAAACCCAAAACCTCAAAATAGTAAAATCCACCCCGAAATTACTTCACGAGTGCAAAGTAGTAAAACACATCGTGCGACTTTGTCTGGGTTTCGTTGGAACAGGTCACATGTTTTTCCTCTGGTAATGTACCCAAGTGGTGTAGACCAATATGGCCCATCAAGCCAAGGTTTGTCTCCAGATTCCTTAACATGAAACGAGGTGGCAGAGGTCCGGGTGTCCCCATTTAAAATCTTGAATTGCAAGGTGCCAAATGTAATGTTTGTGCATCTCGATACCATCGGCCTGAACCCGCCTCGGATCGAGTTTCGTTACAAATAACCCCACGCCTCGGCTCGGTGAATGTTATTCCCCGTAAAAAACTGGTTCAGAACGAAAGACGAGAAAACTATAAAGTTGTTAATATACTGTACCAATATTAATTGTACACAGCCTGTGGTGAACGGCAAATTGAGTTCACCGCGGTCAACCAGAACCTGACGCTCACCTTCCCGGAGATCCCTGGGCTGGCGGGCGACTGCCTCTGGTTCATCACGAGTCCCCCGGACACCCGAATCACCGTGACCAAGCTCAAGGATCACCCGACCCGGGACCGGATCAAAGTGGGTCATGGGCACGACACGACCGACACGGGCGAGTTCTTGGAGTCCTACGACATCCCGGTCGACAAGGCCTTGGTATCCAAGGCTAACAAAATGTGGGTCGCATTCAAAACGGAACTGACCTTCCTGACTTTTGACCTCGTCTTTAAATCAGTAGATAATGGTGAGTTAAGTTGCCATCTGTAAAATGCACCTTCAAAGATTGATTATTTCGATTTATTCTTTCTGGTAATGAAACCAAGGATTCTTTGTAGCACTGTATTTCGAAAGCCATACAGAGAAGACAATGAGAACAGAGGTGGAATGATGTTCTGGGGAAAATTCACGGAATCAGGCAGGGACTAAAAACGTAATTAGCTCTGGCAGGATTCAAACCTGAAAATCAGAGTATGAAAATCAGACTCTTTTCCTCTCTTTCATTAGTTAAACCCTCTCGCGTGACCGGTCACCCTCCTGCGCAATATACTACCAATGAGTTTGTATTTCAAAAAGCTTTCCAAAAAGGTCAATATTTCCATTCTTTTAGTAAAAGTAATTTGAGCTTTAGAACCATTCAAATCAGACGAAATTAGAGAGTTAATTGGAGACAAGTAGGTTTGTTAGGAGGATTATCTGTTACAAATGACAAAGGTAGAAATCGAAAAAAAAAATGAATTGGTTAGTGTATTTGATCGCTCGTCGTTCTGTGTTCTGGTGTGTATCGTTTACCTTCATCGGTGCTTGTTGCTGGCCCAACTTCTCTTAATTTGTCATTATCTCACAGTGTGCCCAGAGAATAAAAAGCAGTGTTTTTCCAAGTACGATACGTGCATCATGTCGACCAACTGGTGCGACCAGAAAGAAGACTGTGCTGCCGGCATGGACGAGATACAGTGTCGTAAGTAGATCTTACGTCAAGTGCAAACATAACTATACTGTTGAAATCAAGGTGTGTGTTTTGTTAAGCTAGTTTAATGCAGACTCGTCAGTGATTACATAAAAGACACACTGAAAGTTAAACGACTAAAGCATTATGGTCGTGGTGTGGAAGACACATCTGTGATTTAGGCTGTGATTTCCGATGTGACGACCGTGAAGGAACTAGCCTTTGTCAAGGCGTTAATTGATAGTGTCTGTACTGTGATGGTATCTGGCCGCAAAAAACATAAACATGAAACAGGAATTAATGATCCGCACATTATGCACTGTGACTTGAAGCCAAAACAGAGACGCGATTACAATAATGTAAATCAGTTGGCGAAGAGAACGTCGAACAAAAATGACACAAATTCTCAAAATGTAAAGTTCCTTGAAGGTCTAAAACAAGTACTCTGAACTCGAACAAGCCCCAGGTTAGATTTGACCCTGAATCCGAGACCTATGGGTCCTGACACCTTTTCAAGTCAAAATTAGAATTGTCCGTGTCATTTTGACCTTGAAAAGTGTCATTTCGATCCTAAAATGTGTTATTTTAACCCGGAAAGTGTTAGGCCAATACGATCCGGATTTCGGGTAAAATCTGACCTGGGACTTTTTGAGTGTCCAGAATGAATTTCCTTCCAGTACACTTGGAGAACCAGGGAGATTCAGCACAGAGAAGACAAGGAGTGGTGACGGTTACCGTCGAAGGAGACGAGAAGTATCTCTGTTATGATGAACAGACATGGAGCGATGAAGTCGCTGACGCCATATGTAACGAATACGGCTATGGGTTAGTGTCAATTTTCTGTGTTTTATAGCTTGTTCCATTTGAGAAGTAAATAGTCAAAATGATACAGTTCCACTATAGTGTAGACGGCTTGGTTATTTTTCATCTTACCCCTCCTACTCGGTACGCTAAGCCATTGCCATTTGTACAAGCTCTTGTACTAAGCTTTTTTTTGTCGTTTGTACTGCAGTTTTATGAATGAAACTAGCTTTGAGGACGTCAGTACAATTGGACCAATCACAGACGGGTATTACATGCTGCACGAAAAAGAGGTTTTGAAACTACTGTCCCCGGGCCCAAAGCCAGCCCTTTATACGATTGTAAAACATTTGTAAGTATACAATGGTGTCATCGTTCATTATCTGCAATTTCTAAGAAATAGCTTCTTGTGTGGTACTGTCGTGCGGTACAATTTATAACTGATTTACAAAAAGGCAAGGGAAGAGAAACTTTGAATTACAGTATCCAGTGAAATCAAATCCTCGATTTGACTGTAAAATAAAGAGCTTTAGCTTTGCAGTTTTTTTGTATTTCCAATATTTTGCTTGATGGCACTTTTTTTCTAGGTAGTCCAATCATTATGTTACTACTTTTACAAACAAAACTATATGAAACAGTTATTTTTATTTAATTGGCAAAATAACATTGATGTATTATTTTTCTTGTCAGCGAAAACTGTCCCTCGAACAAGGTGATTCGGTTATCCTGCGAAGATCAAGGTTTGTTTGCCATTGATTAACCAAACCACATACAACGGAATTGACTACACAATAAGTGACCTGTCATCACAAAATGAGCGTAAAGTCGCACGGGTTGATTTTCCAGTACGGCCAGTCAAAGTCAAAATTTAAAGGGGTGGTCGATTTTGAGATTATATGTTTGTTTTAAAGACTAAATTCCCAACAATCAATTCCCAATTTTTCAGGACGATCAGATAAAAAAAAAAAAAAAGTTTTTGAGACAATTTTGACTGTGCCTTTCTTTGGGCGTTCACACAATTTCTCGCAAGAAATGCCCGTTTTCTCATAATCTCTGTATTAAGACTACAGACTAAAAAAAATAAATAAAAAAATATTGAGTATCAAACCTCTAAGTGCTATATACCATTGGAAAGCTCTGTTTCAACATAATTTAGAAATACCAATATCTCAATTTTAGATTTTGCCGACTTTACGCTCATTTTGTGATGACAGGTTACGATAGGCCTACAATTAAAACATGATATGAGTGGAATCATACAACTTTTAGTCAATGAAATGGTCGGCTTATTTGGTTTTGTAGCAATATTGTGCATTAGGTTGGGTTCATCTGGCCAAACTGACCCGAAATGTGAAAATAGAAACCGAATCTGAACCGAAACTGAATTGAACTCTCCAAGACCCGACCCAACTAAAAAAAAACAATCAAGGAGAAGCCGACCAGAACCGACGAAAACAGAACTGAACCCCCCCAAAAAACTGAATGTCTGGCTCAGTTAAAGGTAGAATACACCATTTGCAGATATTGAAGAAATATCTTCGAATATTAGGAAATATATTACTTATTTGAAAGTAAATAATGATTGTAGATATCCAGCAAAAGGATTGCGCTAGATATCCTGTAATTGTTCCGAAATATTGATCGCGAACAAAACAAGAACAACATATTGAATCACTGCCTGACGCCGGTCGAAAACTATTGCCGTTTCTCTTTTGCTTTTCTTAGCATCCATGATTGTAAAACTTCAGACAGGTCAGTTAAATGATATTTACTATAAAATACAACCCACCTAATCCACCATGACAATTTAAGCAATTACCAATGGTGTATCCTACCTTTAATGTCCTATATTTCATATGAACATTGTGTCTGTTTTGTTTGTGCCATAAATTACTCACAACAGGTCGTGTTATTGAAAACTGTTGACTCAAGCACACATCATACTTATTTATTGAACACAAGTTTTTAATTGATTAATATCAGACGAATTTGATAATTGTTCTTAGATAAATTGAACGTAATGACGAATATTCGCAACCCGGTGTTTAAAAAAGGGTGACGAAACGTTGAAATTGAATTACAAATGACTAAAATGATTTGGTAAAAGCGTGTGACGTTTTTAATATGACGAAATTTAATGCGAGAGTTGGTGAGTTTGAATGAAATATGTTTTAACCCTTTGCACTCAGCCCCGCGCTACATCTGACTTATAAGTCCCTTAAAAGCTCCTGGGGTCCAGATATTCCTCCAAAATATAGCCCTATTTGTAAGCTTTCCAATGATACGTAATTATATGGGATTTGTACACTGTAAATGATATTTGTATATACAAACTAGCAACACGTACAAAATCTTCGAAAACAGGCCTGAGTTTAAAGGGTTGAAATAGCCGGGGAAACCTATTATTCGGTACGTTATATGAATGATCCTGTAAAAATGATGCCTGTGACTGGGCTAGTTGCATGACACATCCATTTAGATTCGCAACTATAAGCCACGCCTTTGTTGATGTGTTCGTAGAATGTGGTGTTCAGGGACAGATGCCACGGGTAGTAAACGGCAGGGATGTCCCCCCGGGGGAGGCGCCCTGGATGGTTTCCCTGAGCCACCCCAGGGGAGGAAACATCGACCATTACTGTGGGGGAGCCCTCATATCTAACAAATGGGTGATCACCGCTGGTCACTGCGTGTAAGTAGTTTTTCCCACCATTTTACTGTGCGTTTAACCATTTGCAAACATCTTACTATTTGCTATTATGAAATAGCTTACTTGACTGTAAGTGAATATAAATTGTTCTATAATTGCTATTTCGTTTGAAGGAAGTCTAGAAACTAGACAAGAACAGCGTTTTCCCCGTGTTTTTCTAGCATTTGTAAATATCCAAAACCAAAACTTAATTATTATAAAAATAGCTTCGGCCTACTTGACAGTAAGTGAATATATATTGTTCTATAAATTGCTATTTCGTCTGAAGGAAGTCTAGAAACTAGACAAGAACAACATATTTTCGGTGTTTTTTCTAGCATATAGATGAACACAAAACTTTAAACAGGCCAGCCACACAATATTTACTAAAAAATATGAATCCCTAACCCATCCATTTTTTGAAAATTACAGCAAAAGAAAATTGTGTATACTAATTTTAATAAGGTCTGGACCGTCGCCCATTTCCATGGAGCCGCTAATTACCATACAGTTATGAAAATCAGCATAAATACATATTCAGCAAAAACACTTGATAATCAGATTAGCGATAATACTACATCTAGAAATTGTCTTCTTTATAATGCATCTCCGTGATATTGGTTCAGACTGACCAGAATGCTATACCATTCCACGGTTTTCAATGGGGACACGAAGTTTGTCTGATTGAAGATTTGCGTTGACTCGTCAGAATGATCGAAATCTAACTCTTGTAATCCATGTGCATGTATGTGCTGACAAGAAAGTGTTGTACTCCATTGTCTTGTCACTTTGTGAGGGCAGATTGGCGAGCTTAATAAGTTGGATATGTTAGACTCGTGTCATTTTAAAATCCCCTAAACAAACACCCCAGCTTACCCTCTGAAATATTCTTGATTTGCCATCGCCAACATACCCAGCTTTACCTTACATACGTACTGTGGACATTCCTTTGTCTTCGTGTATTCTGGGCCTCTCAGCTGTTCCTTCTATCTTTTCTATATAACCCTAACCCGTTTTTCCTCTAGCGCTCTTTTTCGGAAACTGAAAAACGGATTGTGGACCTGGGCAAGTCCACAAACCGTAACCTCTTCCCGCATCGTGTGGACCTATATTGTTCGGAGGTCCACAGTGCGTATGCAAGACTAACTCCAGATAACAATAAACATAACATTTAAATACGTAGGAAAAAAACCTTTTTGCCTTTATCGTTGCACCAACAAAATCCCAAACAGAGACGGTTTTGTGCAACCCAAGATTCTAGCCGGCACTAACAATCTGACATCTGAGGACGGATACGAGCAAGTCCGACAGAGCACTCGAACTATTCCCTTCCCTTCGTACATCAACTACAACTACAACGACCTAGCGTTGATGGAGCTGGAAGTTCCTGTGTCGATCAGCGACCGGGTTCGTCCCGTCTGTCTTCCGCCAAGAAACGACTCGCGTTTGACAGAGGAAGGTTCCGCGGCGTCCGTCTATGGATGGGGAGGCACTGTCCCATTCGGTAGGAGTTTTCCCCATTTTTAAAAAAATATTTCAAGAACCATGAGCAACTCTGACTTGTCCACGAGAAGTGAGTCACCCTTGTGACCCATGAAAGAGTATTTTATGCATGAAAAAAGGATGTATAACGTCTCATTAATTTCATCGCAACTTTGCAACTCTGAAATGTCTTTCTTAATCCAAATTGAGTTACCGTCGACATACTATCTTTTTCTTACGTGGCAAATACGGCTTGAATGTTTGATACCTGACGAAACAACTAGTTAGAAATTGTGAAACTGGTTCAAAGAAGGTCCAGTTATAAACTTGACGTATAGAAAAAGGTGCTTTGCTCTAAATTGACAATAGTGTTCATTGATTTTAGTCATCGTTGATTTGTGCAAGTGCTGAACTAAACTAAATCACAAAAAGTACCGAGACACTTAAAAATGAGCCAATATTTAACGGCCCGAAAGGTTATGGATTAATCGAAGCAAATAACCCAGTTCATAATTTTGTTCAGCGTATTTAGACACCTCGATTGTTGAGATACAATGTTGCGGAGCGGAGTTATTTCTTTTGAAAAGGCGGGCATATGTAGAGATTATCTTATTGGCTGGTCATTTTAACATCAACATGATCAATACAAACCTGCTTCTATATAGGAATGGTTGTCACTTTTAAAATTGGATCTACGACCATTTAAATGACAATAACTCCGCTCCGCAACATCGTATCTCAACAATCGAGGTGTCAAAATACAAAATTATGCATTGGGTTATTTGCTTCGATTAATCCATACCCTTTCGGGCCGTTAGTTATTGGCTCGTTTGTAGGTGTCTCGATACTTTTTGTGATGAGTTTATAGCTAAAGCATTAATGCTAGCTTTTCTTCTGAAGGCTCGACACCTTACGTGCTGCAGACGGCAAGGGCAACAATCATTGCCACGGACAACTGCAAGAACTTCGAGGATAGATCCTACGTCACCGAGAAAGTAGTGTGCTGCATGAATCAGTACGGCGAGCAAAACTCTTGCAAGGTTTGTCATGGATTCAAGACAATCGGGATGTCCAAATGGCATCTCTCTCAATGTAAAAGAGTGAAAAGTTCACTGTAAAAAAAATAGCGAGTCACGTATAAAACCACCCCAAAAAGAGTAAAATGGAGTTTTTTCCCGAGTGTAAACAACTTTTTAAAAAGAGTGAAAAACCACTCAAAATGAGGAGCCATACAGAGGACAACCCCTTTTTTCAATTGTTCCTTCATATGGCTCTTAGAAAGATTAAACGTTTAACCTTTTGGAGTAGTTTTTACTCTAGAAAAACTTAATTTCGTATTTTGTGAAGTGGCTTTATAAGAGATTCACTCGGTCGGTTGAGAGTGAGCTTTTTCACTTTTTACATTTAGAGATGACGTGACATAATATTTTTTTTTGTAATAAAGTGATTTTTTTAATTTTATGTAAAGATGATTATACCGCATTTTTAATGTTACAGTTATTCCAAGACCTGACCCTTTTCGTTCTTTCCTCGCCATGCAGGGCGATAGTGGAGGACCTCTGGTCGTCTTAGACGCCGGTCAGTGGTATCAGATCGGGCTGGTGAGTCGAGGCGGCACCCCGAGCTGCTCCTCGCCCAGGCAGGTCGTGGTGTACACCAGGGTAGCTGAATTCCTCGATTTTATCGAGAAATACGTCAAAGATTGACCATCCCTGATGTGATGCTGTTCTGTTGTTTGGTTGTATCTCAAGTTGTTGGTGGATGGTATCTTCTGTGTCAGTAACGTTACCTCGTATACTTCGAGGCTAAAAGAAGGGGCTGGAAGGAAAAACATTTGGTGTGCGGGAAGCGATAATTTTGTCTGCAGAACACAGATCGTGTTGACGTCATCGATGATGTTAGAGTTGTCTGGGACAACCCTAACCCCTAACCCCTAACCCTAGTCAGATCCCAGACAACTCTAACATCATAGATGACATCAACACCATCTGTGTTCTGATTGGCTAATAAATGTACACTATGTACCAACTTACCTGCAGAAAAAAATATCGCGTGCGGGAAGTCTATTGGGGGAGTTTTGTTTTTTAAACTGCCAGAGATCAGCATCGCATTTCTAAAGTTGTTTTTTGTTTACCCCTAAAAGCCTTGGCATTTTCTCGAAAGACCATTTGCTTGTAGTAACTCTTAATAGTGAGCCCCATGAATGCCCAACCCCATAATGGTGATCCCCATGGATGTCCAACCCCATCTCACATATCCAAGCGACTATCTTGATAACCTGTCTCTTCTGCCCGTTAAAATTCAATTAACAACCAAAAAAGAAATTAAATGAGCATCCCAAAATAATTCTCAACATTGGATATTTACTCTGGTAAAGTTTGTAGCTGACTTAGATTTCTGGTTACTGCTTTACATTGTGATTTGTGATAACAAAACTAGAGCTATATGAAAACCGAAATAATTTTGGTTGGAAGCTTTGAAAAACAACGCTTTGGATATTTTAGTGGTGCATTCGTCAGGGAAGGGTGGTCTTCCTAAACTCTTGCTGATCGTTATACTGTTTTGTTGTGATTTGAGCGTGGCTTATTTTCTGTAAGGTTTGTTGGTTTCATTTTAGAGGGCCATCTTTTTATTCTTAAGACCTCGTTCCCTTTATTCTCAAGACCTCGTTCCCTTTATTCTCAAAGGCTTGTTCCCATGTGGCGAACAGTATACGCTCCCACCACTACCTGCTCTCTTACCCTGGTATTGGATCATTATTTATTTTTCAAAATTTGTAAACAAATTGTTTAATAGTCTGGTTCCCGATTGTGCTTCAAATTAGTGTTTGTTTTTATATGCAGTATCTTGGTTACAAGAAATCTCACAATTTTGCGCGGTGAGAGAGCCAAAAACGTTATCTTATTCGAATGTTTACTGTTAGAATCGTATTGCCATGGATCTATACAAAGGAGGCAGAGGGAACACAATAATTCACCTCGAAAATTAAATACACGACACTGTTTCTGTTTCGATGGCCTGGACTTAGGCCGTGTCCGAATCTCTTGTCTAGGGCTATTGTCTAGGTGTTCGCCCTTTACAATTACACGTGAGCAGGCTGACAATAGACATAGCCGTAGCTGTGGAACCCCGTTTCGGACACGGCCTTACTATTGGAAACAATGTTGAAAACAAGGTTGAAAATCAAGTAATCCTTGGGGACGAGGCCTTTCTCACTTCCTAAATTATTGACCGACTGCTCGACCGACTGACTGACCGACCAACTGACTGACCATGTAGCGTATAAAGCAAGACATAAATTGGGTATAACAATAGTCTAGAGAGTGTATAGGTATTGGGGACTTAGAGGGGAGTCGCTCGGTCCCATTCTTGCTGGGTATACATTGTGCTTGCGGAATGTTGTGGTTTCTCAGGAATTCTGGTTAGGTTTGTTTGTTTGTTGTTGTTGTTGTTGTTGTTGTTGTTTTTTTGTTTGGTTTTTTTGGTTTTTTTTGGGGGGGTAACAATAGTCCAGCGAGTTTATAGGTATGGGGGTCTATAACGGGAGTCCCTCGGTCTCATATCGTGCCTAGTTTACCATAGAGAAATGACTGACTATACTGACTGACTGACTGACTGACTGACTGTACCCAGCACGATATGTGGCAGGGGGGTCCCCCCTCTTATTCCTATACCTTATTCACACTCAACACTATTGCTACCTAACACATCCCCCCTTGAAACCTAAAAAGAATTCCTGAGATCCCGGGAACACAATGGTCAACACAAAAGAGGGGGTGGGTGGGTGGGTGGTGGTGGGGGGGGGGGGGGGGGGGGGGGGGGTCTCTGCCACATATTGTGCTTCATAATGACTGACTGGCTGTTACGTTGTAATTACTGACCGACTGTTGTAAAGCGGACAGGGCCAACGGCATACGGTTCGTAAGTGAATGCGTCATGCACGCACCACCTGTCACATGTACTTGCGTTCATACATTTAGCTCTCAATAACATTCATTTCCAATAATTATGTTCCACTCAAGTGAGCGTGGTTTAAGTTGACACGACGTCGCACTCAACGAACAGGACTGTGAAGACCATATAGATGCATGAAAATACACTTCTAATGAATATTCATATCTTAATCTATTGATTAGAATTATGTATACGCTCTAAACCAGCTCAATTAGGCTTATCTAAATTCCATACACTATACTTTCATTTGCATAATAGTTGTCTGATGATTACAACACTGTCATTTCCCAGGGCCAGACGATGCCGTATTTTATACTATTTATTGCTTAAACAATACTTTGTAGCCGATATTTTGTGACTTTTTGGCTTTAAAATGTTCATGTATCGGTACTAATTATAATATCGTTTCATTTAAGGAAATTTGATTGAAAAGTACTAAATGTAAAACAAAATAGTACTCAGTGTAAAACATTTTTACTAAGTAATTAAATAAGTAAGCACATAAACAATAACGACGTATATTACAAGATTTTGCCGTATGAAATAACCGATGGCGAGGATTATAGAGAAGTACATGTAATTAGGTATAACTGTACGTTGTCTTACGACAGATTTATTTTACTCCGTACTATAATTAACAACAAACATAATTGTGTATGGTGCAAATAGAATGTCATGGATACGTCAACTTGTATTTTTGTTTGAGAGAGAAATCATACGTAGTTTTCATTTTAAGTGTGCACCAAGATTTTTTTAGGATATTGACTGGGAACGATTGAAAAGGTATGTTAAGAAAATAAGTATCTAGCTACCCTAAAAAAAGATATTTGGGAGTTATTTTTGTCCTAGAATGACAGATTTTGGTCTAATTAGCATAAATCTCGAAGATCTTAGAGAAAAGGGTTAGGGTAAACAAGTTAGAACTATTTTAAGTTTGTGAACATCTCTATGGGATTGTCTCCCCAAGTGCCTATTTGGAGGTACACGTATTTGAATACATAATGTATTAACTTGGACATAATTTACTCGTTTTAAGTTGTACAAACTGTAAAATGTTGGTAAATAGATTATAGACCTTTGGAAGTATTGAACATGTATCTGTTTATTGTATTTATGTAATGTACCAGAGGAGGACTAGTTTTTGTAAAGAACGATCCTTTGGAAATACGCACGAATTAATTTCGTGCTAACTTAAACAAACATGTACTGTTAATGGTACATTTTGCTAAATAAAAAATATTCACACGCGAAATTTGCGATTGGTTTTTAGACACGTCATATATTTAAACCATTTTAAAAATGTATTATTTCAATGGTCATTTTCTTCTTAGTACTCGTTTGAAAAAGTGTTTGAAACAATTTTGTATATGTTCGACTTGGAGTAGTGTTAAACTACAGTAGTTTAGCTGATAACGAAGTAGAAGTAGATTTTTTACGAGTATTGTAATATACTGAAACGTTTCTATTAATATATTTACATTCCTTTAATGATCTCAAGTCCATCTCTAATTAAGTCAAATTTCTTGTTAAATGTCGTTGTAATAAACCACTTTATGGATTTAAGTGTTTCGGATTGAAATAAGACGCTGTTGTTTTTGTTCATTTCAGCATTTGGAGTTTGGGAATTCACTGATTTAATTTAAAAAAACCATTTATAGCTAATTTAACGAATAAACCTTTTAAATTTATTTGTGTTCAAAATTTGTAGGTCAGCCAGTAATCTAAATTTATAAATCCAAAGAGTGAAACTAGGAACTAGACGTTTTAGAGTGAAATTCACTGGAAAAAAAACACAACAAAATTTCGGTGGAAATTGATTGGAGTTCGATCTTTTTCGAGTGAATTAATTAATATTGCACTCAGTTTCAGACTGTGATTGTTCACTCTTTGAAAATAAAAGAGCAAATGGCTCAGTTTCAATATGGTAATTACAAATGAATTAATTTTCAACTTCCATTTTAACGTTTTACATTATTGTTAAGAAAAGCAATAAATCATAAATTAATTAATTAATTAATTAATTAAAATTAAATAAATTAATGTCGTAATTTAGAAATACAACGAGCTTACTTTACTCTCGATTGAGCAAGTTCCTTTAATTGCTCGCCGAAAGTTTAATTTTTCGAATTTTCTTTACTAATTTTCTGTTTTGAATGTTTCGAAATTATATCTAATAGAATCGTGTATTCGGATACCTAGATAACAAAACATAAATTATGACATCGGATTCTATTGACCCAGTCTTTTAACTTCCTTTTAAAACCGTTTTGGTGAGATATATCAAGGAATAATAGAGCACACAAAACCAATGAATGATACATGTTATAATAGTTAAACATTAAGTTATTAACTTCGTGAAATAATTGTTCGACCGACGGGGAGAGGGAACAATTTGGCTGTTTCGTGTCGCCGTGTGACGTCCGTCTTTGAACGGGACGAAAGTGAAGTGCATGTTTAAAGGGATCGTATACGTTTGGTAATTACTCCAAAAATTAATGGCAATACAAACTTACTTGGTAAGAAGTAGAGTAGCTTTGGATAGTATAATGCATTTTTAGAAACTTTTTACTTCGAAGTACTGCGGTTATGGAAAAAGATATCACTTTTTATCCCCCAAAAATTGAATCTGAAAAGCGTTACTACAGTGACGTTTCTCAGAGTGTGTATTCCAATGCAGATTATTCTTCCTGCGTGGACAAAACCGCTCCAGAATTTCGGCAATATCTCAAAATCGCTACCACCTTTTGAAATGAAATTTTTACAGGTTAGTTTTATGGTATATATTTATAACTATATAGGATTGAAACAAACAGTTGGTTCCAATTACCAAACGTATACGATCCCTTTAACTGATCATGTTCAGGCTGAATGTGACATTTTTGACTTCATGTTATTAACGGGAAAAAATGGCACGTTTTCACAAAAGACTACTGCATGTTTAACACCACAACTGTACACAAAAAAACAATCTAAAAACGAAGGAAATTACGCTGTGAGCGTCAGAATGTACATTATACATTTCCCCCACTGCGCCTTAAAAGTAGAATACATCATTGGTAATTGCTTGAATTATCATGAGTGGGTCCAATTGGGGGGGGGGATTTTATAGTAAATACCGTTTAACTTACCTGTTCGAAGTTTTACAGTCATTGATGCCGAGAAAAGCACGAAAAACAGCGTTTGTTTTCAACCGGCTTCGATCAGTTATTCTTGTTATTTTTGTTTTTTCGCGATCGCCGTCCGAGAACAACAAGAACTGCCCGACGCCGGTTGAAAAAGAACGGCCGTTGTTATTGCTTTGTTTTCTCTGCATTTATGATTGTAAAACTTTGGACATGTCAGTTAAACGGCATTTACTATAAAATACAACCCCCAAATCCACCCTTTCCTGATAATTACCTTTAAGATGTCGTTTATGTATCTCCATTGAGTTTACTCGTATTCAATTTGTATTATTAATTTACTTCTGGTTATTGGGTTTATTACTATTGTATTTTTCTAATCAGGTGAAAGCATGGAAATCAAATAATCAATAAATCAAATTATCATCAGTACTGAGCATATACAGTACATACAAACTATACGTTGGTGAATGGGCAAACTTTAGAGGTTAGGCTGTTGGTTTTGCTTTGTTCATACCGAATTATCTAACCTAAGGATGTTAGTAGCGGCTGATCTATTTCACAAGGCGAAAACACCAAGTATCATGGTAACCCACCGCTCTGTTAATTTCAGTTCTTTCAGTTCTTTCTCAAACGTCAGGTCGAGCTCAGTGAGATAAATAAGCCGTAACCATGGATAGTTATGAATTACCTCCTCCTACAGAGGATATCCTTGCAGTCTTGACGAAATCGTCTGTTGGCCATCCCGTAGATGACGGGATCGACGACGCTGTTCAGATACAGGGCAAACACGAACGCTCTAAGAACGAACGGTCTTTCTGCACCAACGGCATCGAACACGAGGGCGATCCAGTACGGAAGCCACAATATGACGAACACCAGCGTTACGACAAAGAGCATTGTGGTGGTTTTGCGTTGAAACGCCAGAGGAGACGCTTGTTTGCGTTCGGAGGTCTGCACCATCGGCGTCTGTGTGGACGACGTCGGGCTGATTGTGGTGCCCGCATTTGTCTTCGACAAATTGGGAAAATTGCTTAAAGCTGCTTGCAAACTGTTATCCTCCCTATTACAATTTGGAGAAGAGGACGATTGGGCATCGATACTCTTAAGGACATTATTAGGGGCTTTCAGGCTATTGTTGCAAACTGACCCCAAATCGCTACCTGGAGTGGTGTGGTTGCATTGTCGCGACCCTACCTGTACTGACACCGTCGCAATTGTCGTAGATCTCGTCGCAACAGCTTGATGTTGCATGCCGGCCCTACGTCCCAGAAACTTCGTACCAACTCGGACATGATGCTCACGTATTTTCAAGAATACCTTTGCGTAGCATACGAATACCACAGCCAGCGCAGGAACAAAAACACCCAATTGAACAGCGATCACGGTCGTATGCAGCGAGGCTGGTGCTTCAGGCCCCATTGCCACTCGGACACAAAACGGGACATTGGTGACGACTGCAGCTGCGATGGCGGCTAGCAGGGCTACCTTAACCCGGCCCTTGTTGATACGGCGCCTGTGCGGACGACACACGCAGTCGTAGCGATCCACCGCGATCACAACCGTTATGAACCCCGATGTTGCAATGCACATGTTCTCGAAGCAGTCCCAGCGATCGTCGAGTCCCTCCGGTATGCGACACCCGGCCAGAACCAGAGAGAACCGCGTGATATCGTACGGACGGAGCAAGCAGACAAGTAGGTCCGCCGCGGCGAGTGCCATGATCAGCGTGTGCGTGGTTGTTTTTAGACGCTTGCTCCAGTACACGCGAAGGATGAGACAGTTCCCTGGCACGCCAAGAACCAGCATGAGGGAGGAGTAGATGACGATCGTGGCAGCTATACCGGAATCCATCCCGTTGGGTATACAGGGTCGGTGGGGTTATAGGAGCCAACCTGAGTCGTGTTGGTGGTACAGATCGCACAAATACTATCAGCTTCCAGTCAGGATTTTCAGAGGGTGTCCCAATGTCTCATCTATAATTACGGACAAGCCAAATAACATTTACCACCATTTCTAGCATGTGTGCCTAATCATTACAGTAAACGAAAAATCACTGGTGACAAGCTGAAACCATTTACATGCTCTCATAAAATCCAATCCTTGATTTGCACTTTCTAATTACTGCTGTTATTAATTACCGGTGTTGTGTCCAAGTCTGAGCGAGTAGTAAACGCAGGACCCACCAACAGATCTATCCCGTGTCAAGCTCGTTGGCTCCTTGGGCGTGTCACCAATGAAATGTGCTGCAGTTTTTTCCAGAGACCGCTTTTTAGACACCCACAGACGTTCTGCATTTTCTGTCCGATTGTTGCCTGCGTGACTCCGTTCCCAAGAATTAAATTACGGTCATCGTTTGGCTCGAAGGACGGCTATAATGAAAAGGTCCCCACCAACGAATAAATTTAATATGGGGACCCCGAAACGTGTTGCTATGCTGGCAAATTGAAGACATAAACAATACTAACCTAATTCGTTTACCAAATTAAACTATTTTATTCATTATTGCTGAGGCAAATGTAGCTGCCACCTTTTATTGAAGCAATTAAATTATTTTAAATAGTTCACCTTTTATTATTGACACAGACTTTGATGATGTGTGAAGTGCTGACACAGAAAATACACACATATTGTACATATAATTATAATGTCCTCGTACACTGTACAAACAGTTACTGTAAACTATTACAGTACTTTTACTGGCAGCACGGGCGCCAGTGTGTACTGTAAAAAATAAATTACAGTAAGTAATATAATGAAATATCGGTCCATTGACGCGCCCATGCTGCTAACCACAGTAAAATGTATACACATTATTTATTTATTTAGATATATGAATGGAGTGAAGATCTAGACTCACTTACTTAAGGCCCAGTCACACCGGGTCGTACGATTTCTGGATCGTGCGATTGGTGCGATTTGGCAGAGATACGACCAATCGCCAATGTTTGCGACGATCTCCGCATAGCGGTCGTATGCTGTGATTGCTCTTAGGACTGGTACGTACGATTGGTGGCACGCTTGGTCGTGCGATCACAAGCAATTGGAGAAGATTGATCGCAAAATCAGTCGTATGTAATCGTGCGACTAGTCCCAGGTACCCACGATTGATCGTACGAGCAATCGTGTATACCTGCGACCACTCGCACGATCAGTCGTGTATACCTACAACCAGTTGCACGACTAATCGTGCGACTGTGGGACCCGCGAATATCCATGACTGGTGGTGCGAGCATGCAAGACTGTTGGTACGACCATGTAAGACCTGTCTGCAACCTCTTGCGATTTGGAATCGCAGGTCAGGAGTTTTGAACATGACCATCGACCTTGCTGCGACTGATTTTGCTGTGGCGATGACCCACGACCTCTGCGACCAGTCGCACGCTCTTTGTACGATTTTCCCAGGATTGCAACATTTTTTGGTCGCAGCTAGGTCGTAACCTGGTCGCAAGCCCAGTGTGACTGGGCCTTTAGTACACTTTACTATATACTACCATAATCTACTACTATGGCGTGCATATTTGACATATAATCCAAAATAGAGATATCTCTGTTAAGAATAGACAGGCGTTCCACAGTTGTGCCGAACCAAATTGAAATCAAGTCGCTCCTGAGTCGCTCTAACAACTCCAGCAGTTGATCGTTTGCCGTCTGGCGCGCCTTGTCGCCCTTATTTGTTTCAGACGTCAATTAACTCATTTGGTTCGGCGCGACTGTGGAACGCCTGTCTGAACCGAGCGAGATACAGGAATTAAATGTTAAACTGTGTACGTCCAAAATAGAGATATATCTATTCTAATAGAGATATCTCTATTTTGGATTAAATGTCAACTATGCACGCCGCCATACACTATACAAACGATATCGTTATGGCGTGGTTTAGCGTTATACTCCGCTTTTCATGCTATGATGAAGTCACAGTTTCCTATTAATATTTGTTTATGTCAATATGTAAGAAATTTTAATGCAATTCTTCGCCAATGTTTACAAAAAAACACATTAATTTAATTAGGGAATTGTTTAAATAACTACTCATTAGGTTCAAGAAAGTGCGTTTTTCTGACAAAAAACAACAATTCAACATGACTTTTGTGAACACAAAATGTCCTCAGTTCTGATTGGTCAGTTGCTGCGTAATGAAATTTGTGTATAATAACTGTTCATTAAATACTGTAAAAATTACTCTAAATTACAGTTGAATACTGTGGCTATTTAGTACAGCATGTCCTTTTTGGCGACAGTATTTAATAATTTAGCGGTAATTATTTCCTCACCTACCTTTATTGTTATAATCATTTATAGTTCAATGCAATAATTGTTGTCATAGATACAACAATTCTTCAATTGTTTTCTGAATTGAGTATAAGGTGTGCATAATCCACTTTTTACTGGACTGCAGCTGGACATCGATGTTTTGGGGGATTATTTCACTGAAAGAACATTCTTTTAGCCTTCCGACCTCGTAGGATTTCACGAAATGCCTGTCGAAATTGTCTGTTCAGTAGGCCATAAATCACAGGGTTACAGGCCGAGTTACCAATGGCCAGCCATGTCGAGATCACAAACACCGCGTCGGGGACATTACACTTGTATGGTATACCGAGCAAGACCATTGTCACAACGTGCGGCAGCCAACAGAATAGGAACGTACCTATGACGGCTAAAAGTGTCATGGCGGCTTTCATGTCTGACTTTGACCGTTTCGAAGGCTGTTGGCTGGGGCCTCTCGCGGGCGAGCCAGGGTTCTGTGCTTCGCGGTTTACCCGCAGCGCAGCCACTTGCCGCGACTGCTTACGCGCCGTCTTGAGAATGTGATAGTAGCAGAAGAACATGGTGGTCACGGGAAACCCTAACTCGACAGCGAAGGCCGTCAGTGTGTAGGAGAGAACCCCTCCCCAATCGGCCGTGCAGAGGTACTCCTTGTCGATGTATAGGTAGCTGGACCATCCCAGCACGGGTAAGGCGGATAAGATGGCGGCTTGTAGCCACGCAACGCAGATGGACGCGACGATTTTGCTGCGCGTCATGAGCGTGTTGTATCGGAGCGGGTGCAAGATGGCGAGGTAGCGGTCCACGGCTATCATTCCCAGGGTGAACACGCTCACGCTACATAAGAGGGTTGCCAGGGACCCGCTGAGGGAACAGAGTGCCAGACCGAAGGGCCATCTACCCATGACGCTGCAGACTACGATGAGAGGCATGGTCAGTATTGCGTTGAGGAGGTCGGCAGTGGCCAAGTTGGCCACGTAGACTGAGGCAGTGTTACGGAGCTGAGTGTATCGGTAGATCGCAGTCAGAACCAGGCAATTGCCGATCACACTAAGGAGAAAAATGATGACCATTGTAGAAGTCTGGGCAACAATGACTGCTACATGACGATTATTGTCTAAGGATGGCGGAGATTCGTCGAGAGAACTGTTGTTAGCAGTACCAAAAATCCGGCAAGACGAAGCATTGCAATTCGTCATAGTTGCGTTTTCGAAAAGTCTTCAATCCAAAAGTAGCAGGCCTATTATTAGATGTATTCCTGGCTTTACAGGGTAGAACTTGTTAATCAGATTGACATTGTTGCATGAGCATCTGATAGAACTGAATTACATTCCGAGGTTCTGAAAACGCAAGATGACCATTGTGGTGACCACAACTTAAGAACGTTAAACCGACAAGCCTATTTTGATCTGGCATCGTGTCACGTTCTGTATTCAACCCCCCACAAAGAGAAAGGCCACTTTACATGTGAGTGCTGCTTACATGTAGTCATAATATTTTCTTCAGTCTAAAACAGATTGCTTTAACCACAGTATCGTTATCAAATTCAAACATCTCTCAATATTGATGGATTGTTTTCATATAGCTAATGAAGTCCTGCATCATGAGATGTTTGCCAAACCGCGACAGACGTGCATTAAGAAAATGGGGTTCAGCTGGGCGCGAATCGACCGATCCCTACCTGCCTAAGCCATATATCCAATCAGTCAAAGTCCTTTTTCCCCATCGACCGTCTAGGTTACGTTCACAAAGTTCAGCTTCCCCTGCGCTGAAGTTAATTTTAAAAACCGTGATAAAACAAAGCAACTGCACGCAGTGCTCCTAGCAACGAGCCAAGCACCATGACATAACGATGACGTTTACTCATCAAACTTTCAACAGAGTATGACCAAATCTTAAGCCTTCTCATCAGTCCTGCGATTGGCTTGCGCCGCGCCACGTCAGAACCATCAGCATTAAGCACAAAGTCATGCCCAAGTCACAACACTGAGCAATCGTTTAATTGTCGTCACAAGCGGAATCTTGGCACACAATAATCGCAACCATGCTTATGTCACCAAGATGCGACGACGATTCACACAAACAAGAATTAGATGATCCGGGTGCTCGTGCGATACCGAAACGTCACACAGGCCGACTGGATATCCCCACCTGTTGTTAACACATTAATTACGTCGGTAATGCGATTGTTTAGTTGTTTTGGGAGCTCTGATGCTCACCGTCTTAACATCATCAGGGTAGTACATTCAGCTCGCGACTGCGACTGGAATTTTCCTGACAGTCGTATCCCAGGCGTAGCTTGATCTTGAAAGTCAGTTGCCGACTGTTCAGTGTCGGCGCAACGGTCAGCCTAAGAAGGATAAGCTTTAAGAAGCTGCTCAGCAGAAACATGACAATTCGGACCTTAGTCAAAATTCAGCTGGCAAGCTTGTTTATGCATGATATAATTATGGCGCTTGCGCTGTTGAGTATTGTTGAAATAAAATATATAACAAATTCGAAACAAAAATGTTATGCTTATCAGGCCCATGAAATTAGTTTCATTTCGAAGTCTGTTCATAATTGCCATTTGAGAGCTACAGCTTAATAATAGCAGTTTTGGCCGATATGCATTCTGACATTATACAAGGCGGTATTACGAGCAAATGATATCGGTGAAATATTTAAAGGCCAGACAATAATACGAAAAGGCGAGCCGGTTTATGTGTACAATCGGAAATGTTACACAACTCTCGCTTCGTGTCTTGCCTTGACAGCCGCATTGTTTTTCCCGATCAATATGCGAAAAGGCGAGCCGGTTTATGTGTGCAATCGGAAATGTTACACGACTCTTGCTTCGTGTCGTTGCCATGACGGCCATTGTTTTTCCCACTCATACCTACCTATCATGTCACTCTACTTTGAGCACTGATATGATTCCTCTGTCACATTATTATATAAATTATAATGCTCGGTTAGACATTCAAATCAAATATTGAAATTTCTATGAAAGGTTATGGAAGTGCATGCACAAAAAGAAGTACAGTCTCCGTATATTGTACTTCATTTCCTATGCAAATTAGAGATGTTCTCTTTTGCCATACGTATAATATCAACTATACTCGGAATTCATTCCTCAGACGATTAGACAGTTTGCTAATACCGTAACACAGACAAAGATAATTCCATTCCCAATCAGCCTATTCATTCTGTTCCAGAGAGTAATTCCAGGTGGAATTCAGGAAGAAAATGAACATTTTCAAAGCCTTTCCATACTAGAAAAAACATGTATATTAACGCTGAACTACTGACCTATAATTTATGATTGACTTATAAGACAAATTCGGGATATACATGTACATGTAACTACAAATTCATCGCAAATCGTGATTTAATTTCAATTTAAAACTACCGATGTGCCCATAGCCGACCATACAAATACAAGGTGGGTGGTTCATGGAAGTTGATGTTTATCTTTAATAGGTAAGCCATACTTACGCTAATAAAAATCCATCTTTATATTCAATCTCAAGTTGTTTGTCCACCACTCAAGAAAAGACAAGTTCTTGCAGATGTAGCACGGCCTTTTAGCGGCCTTAAAATCATGGCAAAATGATGCCGCGTACTTGGTCATTGCAAGAGCTGTCACGGTGCACAGAATGTCCAACGATTTACAAAAATGAGACAAGTACGTGTAACCTTTGTAGGGAGAAAATAAGTTGGTTCAAATTATCATTCTGTGTGTGCCGATGCATGGGAATAAGGAACAATTGCAGTATACAATGTACAGTGGCAGATCTATTTTTTTTAACTATAAGGGGTGGGGGGGGGGGGGGGGGGTTAACCCCCACTGATGTACACAAACGAAAGCGGGTACGAGTCACGGTGCTTGTTAGCGACGAAGGGGGACAATATACCTTTTCACTAGTATATGGTAATTTATGTAAATAAGTCTGTGAGGCCCGTGTCCAGGTTTTCTAGCTTTTTCGCATAAGTCTCACACTAAAGCAATACAATTACACTTTCGTTCTCACTCAATAAAATGCAAGTGATTTTTGAAGTCTTCCCATTTACTAAAATACTAAAACTTGAAAATTATAGGTTCAATATAGGCCTACCTCTCAATATTTAATCTAAAGTCTCGGTACATCATAATGACTTGAAATAGATGAATAATCTGTTTTGTATTAGACGGCACATAAAAAAGAAGTATCAATTTCATCCTCATCATAAAAAAGTTCGGCAAAGCAATTATTATCTACGGTTGTTTGAAAGTTACACACGACTGAAAACTTTGAGTGTGCATATAAGTAATGAAATATTATAGTACGGTACACATCATTGTACTCAGCAAACATCAAAAAGGCAACGAAGGTAAAGTAATTTGGCAAAGTCGGAAAACGCAAGAAACGAAGTAAAAACAGCGCTCTACTTCGATGCTTCCCTCACGACGGCATGTGCAAGAATGACCAGTTCAAATCTCGCTCTGCACTACGCCCTAATGGTTGGCTAAGCACAGGCATTTCACTTTCTCAGCCAAACAATGCCAACAAAGAAATTCTTCTTCCAACTAAGAACAGTTTAGGAATGGTATTAAGTAGCTAAACATTCCAAACGGGATTGTAACGGTTTAACTTCGAACTACTTGTATTTAAACTTTTGTCCGTAATAATTGCAACCAAATGAATTCGCAGTTTGCGAAGTCGGTTGGTTACATTAGCATGTATGAGTAATAGCTCTGTAGGCTAGGCCTGTATTATAGGAATTCCGTTTGGCACAGTCCTGCAACCTTGGAGTTACTATAATTTGCCGGCACTGTACTTCCCTCGGAAACAGACCATGTATTTCCGCTGGTTGGAAAGATTTAACCTCAGAATAGGCATTGACCTTAGTACTGGTGTAAATTTGTGTGTACATAACATATGCTACACAGGTTTTGGGTTGTGGCTGTCCTAGTTGTGGTTCGTTACGTACAGGTTGTGTACAGCACTACTCAAAACATATTGTGTACATGCACATGCAGAAAGGCACCATTATTAGGCATTTGTTCTAAACTCAGTGTACCAGGATAAAATACCACTTGACCTCTGTGGGTATTGACAGACATTCCCTTTTGATGTAATGCGATATATAGCACATCTATATGCACCGAATGGCAGCTTATAGGACGTGTGCTGATTGAACTGCAGTAATTTGTGGGTGTGATTATTATACAATTCCCGTGCAGTCTAGTCCCGTGTGCAACGGTGTACTTGGAGCACCATGGGTGAATCAACTACCCGGTAAGTTTCATTTTTCGATTGCGTTTAGTGAGTTCAGTCGAGTTGGCTGATTTGAGTAAATGTACTTGTTGAGTAGGCCTATGTGGGTTGTATATCACTGTCAAGATGCGTTGCGCTAACGTGGATTAACAAAAAACAAGCTGCTTGTTTAGTTGAGGCATAGACATGGAAAAAAAAAAAGCCAAAAAAAACCTCCATGTCTATGGTTGAGGTTAAGCATTTTTCTAGTTTAGCGTTAGTGGCTATAGAGGCCCCCTATATAGTAGTAAATTCTGAAATCGTAACATACATTTTGTAGGTGGAATGCATAACAAGTCATATTTGTTGTGTACGTATTTTCATGGAAGTACATGTAGGTATTGTTAAACTTAGCGCACAGGGATCTGTGTTTTAATATGAGCTGATTTTGTTAAAATAATTGTGATTTTAAGAGTTTGGAAGTGGGGCGATCCAGCTGCACCCAGTTTCCCAGAGGATCTCTACGATGTAGCTAAAAGTGCCCTCTTTCAGGTAAAAGTTATGATAAATGCGTATATAATTATACCTTAAATTTTTTAATATTTTTTTTTGTCGTATAATTTTGGTAAATTGTGTGTTTTGCATGAAAAGCGAAGCAGCCTTTGAACCCCCCGCAAAAAAAATACAAATACAAAATTGTATGTAATATACAAAATGCATCAATAAAATACATCAATAAAATATAATAAATTAAAAGAGAATTTAAAAAAAAATTACGAAAATTGAAATAAAAATGAAATAAAATGAAATAAAATGAAATAAAATGAAATAAAATGAAATAAAATGAAATAAAATGAAATAAAATGAAATAAAATGAAATAAAATGAAATAAAATGAAATAAAATGAAATCAAATGAAATCAAATGAAATCAAATGAAATCAAATGAAATCAAATCAAATCAAATCAAATCAAATCAAATCAAATCAAATAAATTTGAAATAAAATAAAATAAAACATAATGTTGTTTTAAAAGATAGTCGAGTAAGACTATGGTTATTATTATTATTTTTTTAATTTGCTAACCTCCTCCCCCCCCTCATTTTTTTCTTTTCTAGGATCCGCCCCAACCTCAGCCGGGTCAGGATGTGGAGTTTCGTATTCTGGAGCTCCACGTTGTCTCTACTGACAACGAAACCGAGTCTGACGGGAAAAGATCGACCGAATACCCGTGCCGCGTGTTTACTCACACCGGTGGCTTGTTGGAAATGCAGGTATAGGCAGTCAAAATGATCTCTTAAATACCACCTATCACTGTCAAATAGTGCTGGGCGAGTAGTGATTTTTCCCACTCGAGTACTCGCGAATGAACTACTCGTGAGTAACCGAGTATGCGAGTAACCGGGTACTCGTGAGTAACCGGGTACTCGTGGGTAACCGGGTACTCGTGGGTAACCGGGTACTCGTGGGTAACCGGGTACTCGTGGGTAACCGGGTACTCGTGGGTAACCGGGTACTCGTGGGTAACCGGGTACTCGTGGGTAACCGGGTACTCGTGGGTAACCGGGTACTCGCGGGTAACCGGGTACTCGCGGGTAACCGGGTACTCGCGGGTAACCGGGTACTCGCGGGTAACCGGGTACTCGCGGGTAACCGGGTACTCGCGGGTAACCGGGTACTCGCGGGTAACCGGGTACTCGCGGGTAACCGGGTACTCGCGGGTAACCGGGTACTCGCGGGTAACCGGGTACTCGCGGGTAACCGGGTACTCGCGGGTAACCGGGTACTCGCGGGTAACCGGGTACTCGCGGGTAACCGGGTACTCATGAGTAGTTGTCGCAATTTTTTCACAAGAGGGGATTATAACAGTCACACGTGTTTATCACCATGTGTTTTCATTCAAAAGCATAACGGTAATTTCTCAGCGAGCTTGGCAGCAATTTGGTTTCCTTTACCGCTCAAGTTCCAATTCAGAATGTTCGTATTCCTTCGTGGTATAATTGAAAATCAATAAAGATAGTTATCATATCGTAAAAGCCATCGTAATTGTCACAATAAGTTAATAATCCCACCGTGTCGCGAGTAATTATTGTTACTTGGGCTGGCACGAGTACTCGAATAGTTGAAAACACGCGAGTAGTTTAACGAGTATTAAAAACTAATCACGTGTAATGACATAAACGAGTTACTCACCCAGCACTACTGTCAAAGGCCATTTAAGGGCAGATTATAATTCTTCCTCTGTCTAATGTACCTTATCGAGACATTTGAAATCTTATTGAGAAATAAGATCAAACTTCAAACTGCCTTTCCTTTAGGATGAAACATGTGGGATTAAAGAATGTCACTACGCATCCTCGGGCGAAGATGCTCTCCGTATCTATGCCAAGATCTACGCAAGTTTCTCAAACTTTCACAAGACCAAGAAGTTCCTGTCCCGTTGGATAGGCTCGCCAGTCTACCGGAAGGTAATTTCTGCACCTAGCCTGGATAACTCGGGGAGGTGGGAAGTTAATACGCAAGAACTTTAATACAAAATGATGGCACTTGAGTGTTTGCTAAAGGAAATGTGATCAATTATAAAGTGAGTGCAACAAAAAAATATTCTCCATTGACGACGTATCATGTTCTGCTTGAGTGTGAAGTTAACCTTTAATCATTCTCATTTTCACGTCATATGTCAGGTGTTCTGGCAAAATGAGACGGAACTGGGCACAGGACATAGTAAAGAAAACTGCAAAATAATGAATAATGAATAATGAGTGATTTTTTTTTTTTTTCAGATCTACTGATATTTGTAAAATTTGGTATGCCTGCTAACTATATTTTGTTAAGAAATAGTATGGAAGTAGTGGAATAAAAGTGTTTTTAAGGAAAAACAATTGCCATTTTTCATAATCACATGTACAAAACTCAAAACTTTAAAGGCCTTTTTCTCAACATTTTACTTTTGCAACACATTGATAAATGCGAACTTTAAACAGCTAAAACTTGTTAACAGAATGTCCGATTGAAGCGCAACAAACAGCGTTGTAAGGAGAATGTTATTCTCTTTTTCTAATACCCGGGAACCCTCATTTAAACCTCTGCCCAGTTCCGTCTCATTTTGCTAGAACCCCTCACATAATTTGAATTTCTAATAGTATTTAAACTTTTTTTATACTGTTCATGCAGCAAGCGATGGAAACAGGACTAACCGATGGGCCAGCTATCTCAGACGAAGTGACAAGACTTGTTGAGTATCTGTGGCGAGAAGCGAATGGCGAACTCCAGGAAATCCTATCGGTTCCCTACCGGAAAATAGGCATAGGAAAGGTAGGTACGAGGTGCCGGTGGGTGGACAGGCATCTGATTTTAGGCAATCTTTTTAGAAGAAAATGACAAACGGAAATGTCGTTGACTCTTAATTCAAGAAATGTATATGCCGTGAATTTGTTACTTTTTTTAAGTAAAATTGTTCAAGCCACTTTGAGTCATATAAAATCAATGGTCCATGTCAAAGAGAGACAGTGCCAAGGTGTGTAGTTTTAACCAGTTTGCGCCGAAGGACGTATATATACACACGCAAAGTTTTCCCCAGATTCAAAACGGATGACGCATAAACACGTCACAAGCAAGGCTTGAAATGTCTGTCAGCAGCAAGCAAGGCCAAAAATGCGTGGGTGTACATCCCGTCACCATCGGCCTGAACCCACCTCGGATCGAGTTTCCTTAAAAATAATCACGCGCCTAGGCTCATTGATGTTAAAATAATCCCTCAATAGCTTTGCCAGGCTCATCTGAATATGAAAAATGGCGGTGTCTGGATCTTTTGGAGCGAGGTGTGTTATAAAACACATATGGACTGGCATGATTCAGTCACTAGAGCACGTCTATCCCCCCTCGGGCCTGTGAGTGACCAGAAGGGGGAACTATTTCCCTCGGCCCTCGGCCTCGGGAAATAGGTCCCCCTTCTGGTCACTCACAGTCCCTCAGGGGAATAGACGTGCTTTAGTGACCTCATTGCCAGTCCATATGTGTATAATGTTATGATTCATTTTTATTGTTGGGGGTTATTTCAAGGTGGAAAAGGCGGAAGGTGTACTGCTTCAGATCAGAAAGATATTAGACGGGGGTTTCACCGACTACGGACCGGAACTCGATAAGCTCAACGATGAGTTTTACCGACTAATACCGCACAAAACGCAGCATGTGGAATGCGTGGACAACAAGCGAACGCTGGCTGGCAAGCAGGAACTGTGCCAGGTGAGACAGTTGCAAGGAAGAACAATTAATGAATATACTAAATTATTTATTTATGGGAATTATTATGTAGGACCTTTTCAAATCCCTGGTTTTGTCTTCGTATTCGTCTACGGTTTAAAGGTAGGATACACCATTGGTAATTGCTTGAATTATCATGAATGGGTGGATTTGGGGGGGTTGCATTTTATAGTAAATATTGTTTAACTGACCTGTTCGAAGTTTTACAATCATTGATGTCGCGAAAAGCACTTGTTTTCAACCGTCACCGGGCAGTTATTATTGTTTTATTATTATTGTTTTTTCGTAAAATTTCTATTTTACGGAATAATTACAGGATATCTAGCGCAATCATTTTGCTGGATGCCTAGAATCATTATTTACTTTCAAATAAGTAAGATATTTCCTAATAATTTGGTAGTAAATATTTTAGAAAACTGCAAATGGTGTCTTCTACCTTTCAGTCGATTTTTGAGGCAGTAACTTCAGCTGCATTCCGATGCCTGTTATGATTCAGAGACAATCTATCGATTGATATGAAGCCATATATAGGTTTCCATCTAGTTTCCTTCTCAGGAATTCTCAATTCAGAAATCGTAGGCGGAGCCGAAGACGAAGCAAAGGTTTAAGCCCAACTAATGCCTAGAGTGTTTTAATCGGAGCAACAAAAACAAGCTTACAAATTCATAAATTTAAGATTTAAAAAAAAATAAAAAATTGAATAGAAAAGCACAAATTCAACTCGAGGCAAGTGTTGTTGGTATTAAACCAATGAGTCCTGATTTCTGTCAAATTCCTCAATCACAGCTAATGAACTGTGCAACTTCAAAAGCACCTATCGTCTCGAAATGATTGATCGAACAATCGGGACACACTAAAAGTCTCCCTATCAATTAATTTACACACATGTCGACGGCCGGGATTCGAACTCGCGCTCTGTGGAACAGAAAACACACGCTCTTAACCACTCGGCCACAACACTCCAAATCAATAAAAATAATATTATAATGTAATATAGCTAATATTGCCAATATTGCTTATGAACCGTGGTTGTTTGTTTTTTGTTCACGTTTAGCTTATACACGATATAGTGGCGGTAAGCGAGGCAACAGACTGGTCCCAACGCAGCAGCAGTCAGTCCAGATACCGTGCTTTGCAATGCTTCCTGGAATGTCTGGCACCTGATCACCCGGAGTTCCTCAAGGTTGAAACCCTCATCAAAGCGACTTCGTCGAGGTACCCAGACTGGAAAATAACCCGCAGTTGCCCTTTGTTCATTCATTGTTGCTAAATTATAAATAACAAAGAGCACCATCTAAGATCTATACAGTAAACAGTACTCACCCAACCATCAACAAACGGGTTGGGCATTTTTATTTATTTCGGCAAATGAGCAGCCAATTAAATTTTGGTGCCTTTAGAATTTAAACGATTTTGCCTTTCCAGTTTTTACCGTGTTTTAAAATCAGAATTCGGGCATTCAATTTAGTTTTGAGGCATTCAAGTTTCTTTAGCAATGTGTTCATTTTAGCATAATCGTCGTTCTTTTTCGTGACGCACAATCAACAATCAATTTAGCAAAGCTGGTTCGACTGGAGTTTTTTGCTGATAATTTTTTTTTCAATTTTTGAAGAAAAAAACCAATAAATTTTGCAAAAAAATTAGAATTCAAATAACTGTTGTTTATTGCTTGGGTGTTTCTTTGTTTTTTATCTTTTGGTTTCTTATTTTTAATTTTTGTTGACTTGTGTGCCAATATAAAGTGAACCGTATTGATAAATTTAATATTATAAAGGGAACAAAAGTTTTTTGTTAAGATTGCACAAATGACAGAAACGGCTGCCCAATAATGAATTTGAATGACCGAACACATGCCTCGTAAAAGCTTCGGCAAATTTAAATTTTCATTTTGTTTCATTTGTGCCTTCTTTTTCCTAGTGAGGAGCCTCTGGAAATTAAGCGCATTTTTGCAGCAAGCCGGGGGGTTGAAGAGGCAGTGTATGCCCATGCCGTTGGTAACGATCGCCTTCTCTTCCACGCCTCAAGGCCAGCTAACTTGCTCGGAATTCTGTCGAGGTGAGAACAACAAATGATTTGGTACAACGCTTTACATAGCCAACCTACATAAGATCGCTCCCTTTTTTTTTTTTTTAAGTGTTGACATGTATAACTGTATGAGATATAATGAGTAACTAAACTTTAGCACTACACATTTTTTGTGTGTTTTGTGGCATAAGCGTTCGAGCATGGAACTCAATCAATTTTTCTTTAAAGTCTGAACACATGAGAGTTTTAAACGGGGCTAGTATGAAGATGCGTTCGTTTGTTTTCCTTTCTTTCATATAAGGGGTGTTTTACTCCCGAAGATTGTTGTTGAAGTGTTCGGCGGTTTCCGGAGAGATGCGGGAATGCTGGGAAGTGGCATCTACTTTGGCGACAGAGTAAGGTGGGTGTCAGATGAGACAAAAAAATGTATGTATATTTCTCAGGCAAAAATAACAACATTCATATTCAGTTATTTTCAAATAATTGATTACTTTTAACCAGTTCGCGCCGGAGGACGTATATACACGCACAGTTTTCCCCAGATTAAAAACAGATGACGCATAAACAAGTCACGAGCAATGCCAGAAATGTCTGTCAGCAGCGAGTAAGGCCTGAAATGCGTGGGTTTGCTCCCGGGTAGCATCGGCCTGATCCGTTAGTTTCGTTAAAAAATAATCCCGCGCCTTGGCTCAGTGATGTTAAAATAATTCCGGCGCGAACTGGTTAAGGGGATGATTTTAACTTCTCAATTGGTTGTCCTTATTCACAGCACTGCGCAGCAGTACTCATCGACCAGCCAACAGACCGGCACCAGACTAATGGTTGTCAACAGGGTTGCCCTTGGCAACATGAAGGACCTGTGTAAGTTTGATCTGAGCTTGAATGAGGCGCCTGAGAGTTACCATAGCACCCATGGTGTTAGCAGAACAGACAAAATGGATTCGGAGTTTACGGTACGCCATTCGGGTCAAATTATGTGTACTTTCGTTCTTTGTTTTATTACGCCTGGTAATTATGAAGCCATCAAGCCAAGGATTCGTCACAAGTTTAAGGCACTAGTTGCTTGGCATCGGAAGCTAGTGTGAGACGACGATGAATAATGGTTGAATTTCTTTAGGGTTGTGTGCCCGGACAACCCAGCAGTCTAGTCGGCCCACAAATCAGCCTGAATGAATTCGGAAACTTGCTTGCAGAAGTAGAAACCATGGAAAGTTTTTTGTTTTTCACAAACTTCGAAATATTCGGTTAAATTCCGACCCCAGGGTTAGCCAAAGCAAATCTAGCTACTAATACTAATCTACTGGATTATTGCTCTTGGTATAATATACAAATTAGTCAACTTTTATATTTTTTCCAAATCTGTGGCGGCTGAAAGCTCTTCGTCTACCTCAAATTAAGATCATTGTCACCATTAGCATGTATTAATTAATTGGGGAAATGTCATTAAGTAACATTCATTTGAACAAACTGATATAGAAAAACGTTGAACTTTGAGCAATTTCACTCCGTTTTTCAGTTCGGATTTTACTGCAGTGTGTTCTGGATTTATTGTTGTTGTTGAGCAATAGAGATACAGACAGAAGGATAACAAAAAACCTCGGGGACCAATTTCATGGAGCTGCTAAGCACAACACAAAATGCTTAGCACGAACATTCTCCCATGGCAACTAAACAGGATTGTAAACAGGGTTACAAACCAAATTTTCAGGTGATTTAAATTGTGACTGGTATTCAGCTGATGTTAGCTTAGCATAAAAAAAGCGCATAGAGTTTTGTTGGCGGGTAACCTATTTTTAACCAGTTTGCGCCGGATGACGAATATAAACGCAAAGTTTTCCCCAGATTTAAAACGGATGACGCATAAACACACCAAGAGCAAGGCCGGAAATTTCTGCCAGCAGCGAGCAAGGCCGGAAATGCGTGGGTGTGCTTGCCGGTACTGGCAGCCTGAACCTGCTTCGGATCAAGTTTCATTAAAAATAATCCCGCGCGTCGGCTCGGTGATGTTAAAATAATCCCGGCGCGACCAAGAATTTTTGTGCTAAGCAAATCTTCATAAAATTGGCCCCATATCTCCCAGTAAATGTATACAGGAGTGACCATCATATTCTCCTTATACTGTGTTTGTGTAATTAGGATGATGAGTTTGTTGTTTACGAGGCGAACCAACAGTGCATCCGGTACCTGGTGGAGTTTGTCTTGCCAGGAGACGTGGAGATCGACATGCAACTATGCGAGACGCCGCAGGTTGAGGAGGGAATATTAATGGAAGAGATGATCTTTCCCCAGCAGGCCCAGTTAGAAACCAGCGTTATCCTTTCAGATATCGGTAAGACTTATTCAAAACCAGTCTGGCAAGGGACCCGTCGTGAGTTAAAGATTAACTTCTTTGCTTTTGTGCGACATTTTTTTTTACGCAGATTTTCAACTTGTACATTTCAATGACAAGCTAAACGTGAACGGGAGATATCTTTTCTTTTCTTGCAAATTATTTGAAGCGTCAAAAACATTGAAGCGGCATTTGAAGCGTAAACAAATAAAAAAAATAACAAATTTTAAGACAGTTGCTTACTCTGGCACTATAAGCTAAATAAGCTGCTGCTGCAAAATATACATACTTAAAAGCCAAACTTGTTTAGCGCTCGGCTAAAACAGTAACAAGGATTTAAAGGTAGAATACACAAGTGGTAATTGCTTAAAATTATCAGGAATGGATTGATTCGGTATGGAGGGTTGTATTTTATAGTAAATAGCGTTTAACTGACCTGTCCAAAGTTTTACAATCATGGATGCCTAGAAAAAATCAAGAAAAATGACGTTCGTTTTCAACCGGCATCAGGCAGTTCTTTTTCTTGTGTTTTTTTCTTTTGAAAAATTTCATTTTTCGGAACAATTATGGGATATGTAGCACAATCATTTTGCTGGATTCCTAGAATCAGTATTTTCCCGCCGATTTCTTTGTTTACCTCTATAATTGACAGATTTGAGTGACATTGATTGTGCAAAGGACCCGTTTGCCAGCATTGAAGCTGGTTTAATCGGCAACAATGACACGTCAGACACTGTGACGTTACAAGCCGTGCATATCAGAGCACAGATACTGGATCTTGTTGCACAGGTAAAGGATAAACTCAAACCTGAACTCGTATGATCTGCTCTGCTCCAACAAAACCCGGACAAAGTTGACAATTTTTGTTTTTTCGATTTTGCTTTTTTCAAATTCTGTAAGTTCTCAGCTTTAAAATAATGTATCATTTACATTTATACCCCCACCCTATCTCTTCTGGGAGAAGGATTTAGTGATAAAACCCTGACAACCTAATTATGAGATAGACAGCTTTGAAGTTTAAAAAAGCATGTTTTTTTTCTATACACAATTGTTTTACAAAATCGAAAAAAAAAAAAACACTTGGTGACAGATTATGTTGAAATTTGAAGAGATTGTAGATTAATAATTTGTGATTCAGGAAAACCGAAAACCTCAAAATGATAAAATCTACCCTTCACGTAATAAAACGCTGTTTTGTTGGAACAGGTCAAAAATGTATGTAAGTGCGATGGTAAGAATACCTTCAATGAAATTTACCATTCATTACCTGAATACATATTGGCCATCTGATTGGTCAGAAGTAACGCAATCAATGGTGAGACCGTGCAATGAAAATCCTATTCACCGTTGACTAGAACTCCTAATTTTGTGGTGCAGCCAATCGCGCCCTAGCATTGGGACGACCCACCAATCGGATGACGGGGGTTTATTCCAGTGTTGTATAATATAATTTATTTGATACTTTTGTAAATATTATATCTGTTTTTGTCCATTTTGCTGGATATTATACTGGACACTAAATTTAAAGAGTTTAGGTGCAAAAACTGCCAAATAAAACAAATATTTGATTATCATAATGGGCACTAAGGGATTTCACTTGATATATTAAAATCGTGTTTTATGGAAGTTGCATTTTGCGGCTTTTGCGTTTGACTCTTCATTTATCATCAGTATGTTGTTGTTGTCTTTTACCTTTTATACCGGATTTGTTTTACAGGTTGTTGTCATACAGGCTTACCGGAACAACAGCAGCGAGCCTATGGAGGCCAAATACGTCTTCCCTGTGGACGAAGCGGCCGCCGTATGCGGCTTCGAGGCGTTCATCAATAACAAACATGTAGTTGGTGTCGTCAAGGAGAAAGAGGCAGCGCATCAGGAATACCGTAGGGCGGTGGAGGAGGGCCATGGAGCATACCTCATGGACGAAGAAGCACCGGTACGGGTCGCCCTTGCCAGAGACCACTGTATTCGACAGTGTGCTCGCTAACGACACGATTAGTCCAGCTCCCTAACTCACACAGTGGTTGAAAGTTTCAAGGAAAAACCACGATAATATCGTGCAATTTTGAAGCACAATCCAAGCTTTTTGGTTTATTTACTATAATTATCTTCTTTTTTTTCTTGTATTTTTTTTTAGTTCGTAATCATTGTGCCCCTTATGTTTAACACTCTCTTTTCAAAATTAATCATTGTCTAAAAGCTTAATTACTTTGTTTTTAGTAAAACTCAGAATTTGCATTCAGATTTTTCTAACTGGTTTACCCAATGACGTATTATTGGAATATTTTTGTTTTGGGGATATCCTCTGTAGAATGTGTTTTCCGTCAGCGTTGGCAATCTGCCAGCACATTCCAACGTCTTGATCAAAGTCACCTACGTGACCGAGCTGGCCGTCGAGGGCGACAAGTTAGCCTTCAATCTTCTTGGCAGCGTGGCGCCATGGAAACGACAGGAGGCGATGGCGAAGGGTGCCCCCGGGGGAGTGGATGCTGTCGACGTCGACCTGGAAACAATCTACAAGTAAACCTAAACAAGTTTTATATATTTCAAATGTAAATTCTCATAATTATGTGACCCGCTCTAGGAATAGAGTTATGTTAAAAATAGGGTTATGTACATGATTAAAAGGTCCAGGATAAAAGCTTTCATTTGGTACATAGTACAGCTCCATAGCCCCTCCCGTTCCGGTGATATGACGTTTGTGCATATTAATGGTTCCATGGAATTCAAAATACACAACTGAGAAAACAGGCTTCGAAACGCAACAAAACTAAGACAATACATTGAAACCATGCACTCTTAAAAGATTTTGTTTCACTTTATTTATTGAATTCCAGCTTTTTGTTAATTAAATCTGAAACTTTAGATATTAAAGATGTAATTTAAGACAAAAAATAAAAATCAAATATTGACAAAAATATTTACCCGATTAATTTTAACAGGCCATTACTCATAAATGCATAGCGCGACTTATGTCACCTTTTCCCGGAGCGGGTCACATATTTGAATTTTCTTATCGTTTCTGCATCATTTTTAACTATGCATACATTTGCTCTACCATAACGTAAAACAATTAAGTGTCTGAAAAGTCTCTTATTACAGCAAACATTGTTCGTCTTCAATTGGTTGTCGCTTGACTTTCCCTTTTCAGAGAGGAATCGGTCAAAGTTGCGGTTACCATGGCATCCGATATCACGAGCATCGACTCTCCCACACACTTAATTCTTGTCAAGGTGAGTTTCACAAAGGAAATTTAAATGACAAACGTTCCTTTGCTGTGATAGTTTTTTTGACTCGTTACAAAAAGTTGTATAGGCTTCAAAACATGACAATATGAGAGTAAAGTCGGACGTTTTAAGAATTTTGATATTTATTACCGGGATTGTGCAGAACAAGGGCGTTACATTAGTATACAACATTGAGAGGTACTAGTACATGTACTGTAATTATAGATTAACAACTTGAATACTTTGTTAAAACTGATTCTTGAGAAACAAATCTACAGATGTGTTACAGTGAATGTATAGCGACATAATACAAATGGTATGAAATAAGTTTCAAAGATGTTTGACAGAAGACCAAATTTTTGAGAAAGGTAAAATAGGACTTAAAGTTTACATGAAAAACTAATTTATTTTTTTGCAAATTGGCAATTTCGACTTTATCATTTTGTGGTGATGACAGGGTCACATAATTTGCACAACAAATTTGTTTGGTATTAAAGGGCAATTATTAGTTCAATAAAAAAACACTTTTGTCCCATTGTATAACGCCATGCTTTTCATAATCATCGCCAAAGTCTTGTAGACTGCTCCTTGCGCATGCGGCCACAGTAGAACACACTGGGGTAAACCTTCTAGGGACATAGCCTGCATGTGTGAATTCTTGGACTTGCCCTAAACAAGACAAACTATTATAAGCTCACCATTTCAAAAGCCTCATTCGGGGGTCATGTACCTTGTTTAGCATGATCATTATATTATAGATCAGAATTGTTTTGTTTGTTTTGCAGCGAGACAACAAAAAAGCCTCTGTTAAACTTGGGAAGGACTCCAAACTAGAAGATGGGTTCCAGCTGTTGATTGGTCTAGAGGAGATGCACAGACCCCGGATGTGGTTGGAAGAGCACCCGGGAACTAAAGAGCAGGTAAGTTAAAAGATCCAATCAGATGTAGAGAATGACCGGTCCACGCTTTCACAACTTGTTGCTGTAACCCCTCATCAGATACGTTTGGTAATTTTAACATGGAAAAGGGCCGAGTCGAATAGAACCCGAATAGAAACCAAATTTTGGTCAAATGTCAGAGTTATATTCAAATCCTTGCAAGTTCCTGCCAGACCATCACAAGTCCTTCAGTCTCAAGTCAAGTCACTAGCTATTCAAATGATATGTTAACAAAAACATTTCCTTTGTCGTTGTTCAACCAGGCCAGTTACTTGCGACTGGCTTTTATGAAAGGACTAGTTTGTGACTGGACTTGTTTGTGACTGGACTTGTTTGTGACTGGACTTGTTGACTGGACTTGTTGACTGGACTTGTTGACTGGACTTGTTGACTGGACTTGTTGACTGGACTTGTTGACTGGACTTGTTGACTGGACTTGTTGACTGGACTTGTTGACTGGACTTGTTGACTGGACTTGTTGACTGGACTTGTTGACTGGACTTGTTGACTGGACTTGTTGACTGGACTTGTTGACTGGACTTGTTGACTGGACTTGTTGACTGGACTTGTTGACTGGACTTGTTGACTGGACTTGTTGACTGGACTTGTTGACTGGACTTGTTGACTGGACTTGTTGACTGGACTTGTTGACTGGACTTGTTGACTGGACTTGTTGACTGGACTTGTTGACTGGACTTGTTGACTGGACTTGTTGACTGGACTTGTTGACTGGACTTGTTGACTGGACTTGTTGACTGGACTTGTTGACTGGACTTGTTGACTGGACTTGTTGACTGGACTTGTTGACTGGACTTGTTGACTGGACTTGTTGACTGGACTTGTTGACTGGACTTGTTGACTGGACTTGTTGACTGGACTTGTTGACTGGACTTGTTGACTGGACTTGTTGACTGGACTTGGTGACTGGACTTGTAGACTGGACTTGTAGACTGGACTTGTAGACTGGACTTGTAGACTGGACTTGTTGACTGGACTTGGTGACTGGACTTGGTGACTGGACTTGGTGACTGGACTTGGTGACTGGACTTGGTGACTGGACTTGGTGACTGGACTTGGTGACTGGACTTGGTGACTGGACTTGGTGACTGGACTTGGTGACTGGACTTGGTGACTGGACTTGGTGACTGGACTTGTAGACTGGACTTGTAGACTGGACTTGGTGACTGGACTTGTAGACTGGACTTGTAGACTGGACTTGTAGACTGGACTTGTAGACTGGACTTGTAGACTGGACTTGTAGACTGGACTTGTAGACTGGACTTGTAGACTGGACTTGTAGACTGGACTTGTAGACTGGACTTGTAGACTGGACTTGTAGACTGGACTTGTAGACTGGACTTGTAGACTGGACTTGTAGACTGGACTTGTAGACTGGACTTGTAGACTGGACTTGTAGACTGGACTTGTAGACTGGACTTGTTGACTGGACTTGTTGACTGGACTTGTTGACTGGACTTGTTGACTGGACTTGTTGACTGGACTTGTTGACTGGACTTGTTGACTGGACTTGTTGACTGGACTTGTTGACTGGACTTGTTGACTGGACTTGTTGACTGGACTTGTTGACTGGACTTGTTGACTGGACTTGTTGACTGGACTTGTTGACTGGACTTGTTGACTGGACTTGTTGACTGGACTTGTTGACTGGACTTGTTGACTGGACTTGTTGACTGGACTTGTTGACTGGACTTGTTGACTGGACTTGTTGACTGGACTTGTTGACTGGACTTGTTGACTGGACTTGTTGACTGGACTTGTTGACTGGACTTGTTGACTGGACTTGTTGACTGGACTTGTTGACTGGACTTGTTGACTGGACTTGTTGACTGGACTTGTTGACTGGACTTGTTGACTGGACTTGTTGACTGGACTTGTTGACTGGACTTGTTGACTGGACTTGTTGACTGGACTTGTTGACTGGACTTGTTGACTGGACTTGTTGACTGGACTTGTTGACTGGACTTGTTGACTGGACTTGTTGACTGGACTTGTTGACTGGACTTGTTGACTGGACTTGTTGACTGGACTTGTTGACTGGACTTGTTGACTGGACTTGTTGACTGGACTTGTTGACTGGACTTGTTGACTGGACTTGTTGACTGGACTTGTTGACTGGACTTGTTGACTGGACTTGTTGACTGGACTTGTTGACTATTTAATGGCTATTAAAGGCAACTGTACCTCTGTCAACATAACATAAATACCAATTGATTTCATTTCTTCAATACAGGCTGCCATGCTTGTCTTCTACCCTGATTTTGATGTGGACTATCTGACCAATCCAGACATGGTTCTCATTCTGGACTCTTCCAACTCGATGAAAGGGGAGCTCTTGGAAGAAGCCAAGAAACTCCTGCTGCTCATTCTGCGAAATCTACCCGCACAGTGCACGTTCAATGTCATCTTCTTTGGCACAGGTAGGTTTACTACGATGAGTTTAATTCATGATATTTAAAGGTAGAATACACCATTAGGTAATTGCTTGAATTTCGTGAATGGGTGAATGCGGAGGGTTGTATTTTATAGTAAATATCGTTTAACTGAGCTGTACAAAATTTTACAATCATGAATGCTGAGAAAAGCAAGAAAAAGCGGCGTTCGTTTTCAACCGGCGTCATGCAGTGGTTCTTATGTTGTACTTGTTTTTTTCGCGATCGCCGTTTGGCTTGTTAATGCCAAGATGAAGCAAACATTTGTGATTCGCTGTAACAACAATTTCGTAATAAATGACGTCAAACTAGATAATGTAGGATAAAACCCTGTAAAAATGTGAAATAATTACTTCAGTTTCCGATAAAATGCAAACGATGAGATACACAGAAATGTTTTCTTAGTTTGTTTGTTTTGCATCATCTCAAATAACTTGACGAGTCAAAGACCCATTGTTATGTCTGGTACGGCTCCCGCCATTCTTACAAGCTTTGTCACCAAAACGCTTGGCAACTATGTACTGTATATAATATATACACTGGAACTAAGAAAACGAAGTTCCCTCATCTTTTTGTTTACGGTTCATCCTTTTTTTTGTTAGAGTTTGACGAACTATTCCCCACCAGCCAGCCCAAGACACAAGCCAATCTGAAAGCTGCCAGAGAGTTTATCAAGGACGCCACCGCCGAGCAGGGCTGCACCGATTTCTGGCGCCCTCTGCAGTCCCACCATCTCCTGAAGCCGACGGGTACCCTCAGGAACCTGTTCCTGATCACCGATGGTCACCTTAGCAACGAGCAAGCGACGTTGAGGGCAGCGGGACGTCACCGGGCCCACTCTAGGGTGTTCACTTTTGGCGTTAGGTAATTATTTTGCCATCCGTTGTGATGTGGTCCGAGCGTTTTTGTGCCAGAATCCGGATAGTTATTAAACTTAGAACACGATCTGCATATACCGAAGTGCTAAAGTGCTTGGTAGAGAAAAAAAAACGTGTACAAATTCTAAGGAATCTGAAAAAAAAATAAAAATACAAGGCGGGAAAAAAGGATTAACAAAATATTAACAAAAACGAAAGCTTAAAACGAAAGCTTAAAACGAAAGCTTAAAACGAAAGCTTAAAACGAAAGCTGTTACCCTTTGAAATCAGGAGCAACTAAAAATGGCGCCTCGGAGTGTTATAATATTCAGCATTACTAATTGTTACAAAATGTTCTGTGGCGGCCATTTTTAAAGATGGCCGTCGTGGTTAACCAGTTCGCGCCGGATGACGTATATAAACGCAAAAATTTCCCCAAATTCAAAACGGATGACGAATAAATACGCCAAGTTCAAGTTCGGAAATGTATGTCAGCAGCGCGCAAGGCCGGAAATGCGTGGGTGTGCTACCCAGCACTATCGGCCTGAACACGCTTCGGATCGAGTTTCGTTAAAAATAATCCCGCCCGTCGGCTCGGCGATGTAAAAATAATCCCGGCGCGAACTGGTTAATAAAAGTTATATTTTACGTGCCTCCCAATCTATAAATGTTTGGTATGCGATTACATATGTATCTACATCTGTGTCAATTTTGGTGCTTTTATCCTAATCGGTTTGATATGTTTGACTATGCCGCTGCACTATAATGTATTTGTATGTTTTTCATACAGCAAAACGGCCAATCGTCACTTACTGGCCGCAGTTGCCAGACAAGGTGGCGGAGCCTTTGAGTTCTTTGACACCAAGGCCAAGTCCTCTTGGGAGAAAAAGGTGAGCTTCGTTACGAGAAGAGTTGTTTTTGCATGGATTATACAATAATGACCTAAAGCGGTAATTAAAACTTAAAGGTAGTATACACCATTGGTAATTGCTTGAATTATCATGAATGGGTAGATTTGGGGGGTTGTATTTCATAGTAAATATCGTTTAACTGACTTTTCCGAAGTTTTACAATCATGGATGCCGAGAAAAGCATGAAAAACGGCGTTTGTTTTCAACCGGGGTCGAGCAGTTATTCTTATGTTATCTTTGTTTTTTCGCTCTCGCCGTCCGGCGAGAGCGAATTTGTCTTTATAAAATTCATTTTTTTGGAATAATTACAGGATATCTAGCGCAATCCTTTTGCTGAATGCCTAGAATCATTATTTACTTTCAATTGAGTAAGGTATTTCTTAATAATTCAGTAGTAAATATTTTCGATATCTGCAAATGGTGTATACTACCTTTAAAGGGAGGATACACCATTTGCAGATATTGAAAAAATTTACTACCGAATTATTAATAAATATCTTACTTATTTGAAAGTAAACAATGATTGTAGGCGTCCAGCAAAATGATTGCGCTAGATATCCTTTAATTGTTCTGAAAAATTGAATTATATAATAAAAAAATTGCGATCGCCGTTTTAACATTTAACCACTGCCACTGCCCGACGCCGGTTGAAAACGAATGCCGTTTTTCTTGCTTTCCTCGACATCCATGATTGTAAAACTTCTGATAGGTCATTTAAACGATATTTACTATAAAATACAACCCCCCAAATCCACCCATTCATGATAATTCAAACATTTACCAATGGTGTATCTTACCTAAGACAACACACCGGGCTTTACAACAAATAGACTGATTCATTTTTAGTAAGACCCATTTAGTAAGACCCAGTCCGAGGGCACGTGGGCAACATAATTACTTGTGTCGTCTTGTGCCTCTATCTCCAACACACACTGCATAATTTATGCTTCAGACTTGTGCGTTTACGCAGTTGAAACATTATTCACAGCACGATTGATTAGTCCAAACGCCATACAGGGTGGGGTCTAATAGATCTGTCCTTTCCTCGATTTTACAGATCAGATTGCAAGTCTCTCGTGCATCCCAGCCGTCCGTCACGTCCCTACGCGTCAAGTGGGACCAAGATGATGCTACCAAGCCATGCCCACCTCCCCTCCAGGCTCCTGCAGAAATCACCTCCTTGTTTAGACACAACAGGCTGCTGGTCTACGGACTCATCCAAGAATGCCAGCGAGTAAGTTACACCCCCCTCAAAAACGGTGAAAATATAACCATTGTGACCTCCCACAAAAAAAAACATAAGTGGTTTTTTTTAAAGTGAGATATTTTTATCTAGCTCTATTTAGTACAATTCTTCAGCTTTCATTTGGTACCAAAACCACCTTTATACCATACATACTTTCAATTTTATGAGGATTTAATTTCGATGTATTTGGGAGATAAATTACCACTTTTAGGACACAGTTTGCCTCAATAAATGTATGATTTGTGTACTTTCTCATAAATAAAGTTGATTTTGTTTAACTAATGTTTAAAGTTAAGTATTCCTTTTTAAAGAATAAAAAAATAACGAAAAACTAAAATCGATGTCCGCCAGATTTTTCACCCCCTTTCAACTTTGACGAACTGTATCTCGAAATAGCCTGTGCGACTTATGTCGGGTTTCGTAGGAGCGAGTCACATATGTACAATCGAAGGTTGCAGTCAAACACGAGAAGTTATAACTTATCATGTTGGTATTGCATCCAGCACATTAAACTAGCACAGAGTGAATCCATCCAAGATCAAGAAGTATAACGTCTTTGGTCACTCACACGTTGCTATAAGTGCGCACGCGTAAGTTATCAACCACTAAAGTCCTGGATTTGATTTTTCTCGACATGGTTGTATGGGATGTTGCTGATTCTATTTGTGACCTGTCATCACAAAATGAGCTTAAACATGGCAAAATCAAAAATGTAGATATGGGTATTTCTAAATTCTGTGGAAACAGAGCTTTCCAATGGTATATAACACTTGGAGGTTTGATCCTCAATATTTTTTGTATTTTAATTTTTTAGTCTGGAGTCTTAATACAGAGATTATGAGAAAACGGGCATTTCTTGCGAGAAATTGTCTCAAAAACTATTTTTTTTTTATCTGATCGTCCTTAAAAATTGGGAATTGATTGTTGGAAATTTAGTCTTAAAAAAACACCATATAATCTCAAAACCGACCACCCCTTCAAATTTTGACTTTGACTGGCCGTACTGGGAAACCACTCTGTGCGACTTTACGCTCATTTTGTGATGACAGGTCACATTTTGGTTTTATGCAGGCTACCCTGACTGCCGATATCAACGGCAAGAAGGTTAACATGGAGCTCTCATCAACAGATCATCCAATAACAACGGGAAAGGTAATTAAACAGTGCGTAACTCTAATCTTCAACTCTGGTAAATGTTCGCTGTCCTTGGCTGATTTTCAACCTCTTTCCAATTAAAAGCTTGTAAATTTGCAATTGGCAATACATCGATTCAGTTTGGGACGGTCGAAATCAAAGCTGAAAACCATTTGAATTTTCCTGGTAAACTTTAAAGTATGTTTTAATTACAAAACCAGATTTCTAATAAAACCAGTTCACATTATGTTATTAATTAAACAATTTGTTTGTGTGTGACCATTAAAACCATTTATTTTAACATCACCGACACGAGCCGATGCGTGGGATTATTTTTAACGAAACTCAATCCGAGGTGGGTTCAGGCCGATGGTCCTGGGAAGCACACCAAGCATTTCCGGCCTCGCACGCTGCTGACAGACATTTCCGGCCTTGCTCGTGGCGTGTTTATGCATCATCCATTTTGAATCTGGGAAAAACTTTGCGTTTATATACATCATCCGGCGCGAACTGGTTGAATAAATCGCTGAGCATTTTTTTATTAACCAGTTCGCGCCGGATGACGAAAATAAACGCAAAGATTTCCCCAAATTCAAAACGAATGACGCATAAACATGCCAAGTTCAAGTTCGGAAATCTGTCAGCAGCGAGCAAGGCCGGAAATGCGTGGGTTTGCTGCCCGGCACTATCGGCCTGAACACGCTTCAGATCGAGTTTCGTTAAAAATAATCCCGCCCCTCGGCTCGGTGATGTTAAAATAATCCCGGCGCGAACTGGTTAAAAACCAACACACGATGCTAATTATTAATCCCCTTTAATCGCAGATTCTTCACCAGTTGGCAGCCCGCGCCGTCATCAGGAATTGGGAAGATGGTGCACTGCACGCTGACCGCACCGAACACGAATCGCAGAAGAACGAGCTGAAGGATCGCATCGTGGAGTTGAGCACCCAGTACTCGATTGTCACTTCCTTCACGAGCTTCATAGCTGTAGAGGAAAGAGACTTGGTAAAAACTAAGCTGTCCTATCCTGTCATATCCTGGAAAAACAGAGATCAGTGCTAAATGCAAAGAGGGTTAGATGGTCAGATGGTCAAAAACAATGTGGAAAACCTTGATGCCGACGCTCGGCAAAATGTTTGCGTTGTTGCTAAGCCTGCCAGTTTGCGGTTATTAAATTATCCGTGTAACCGTATGTTTTACGGTTACGGTTTACCGTAACCGTAACCAATGTGAAAAAATAAAAAAATAAAAAAATAATCAATTCGTGTAATTGAGTAATGTAGGCCGTCTATATGTTAGATAAGCTATCAGTCCATACACAATTTAATCAGTTGTACTATTTGTGACCTGCTCCAACAAAACCATCCCTTTTCCCAACCAAATCTCCAATGAAACCCGGAAAAAGTTGACAACTGGTCGTTTGTTTGTATTAAAAAAACAAAACAATTAAAATAAAAAAAACGGTTAACCGAACCGGAAGAATGTAACCGTGTAACTGTTTGAACGGTCGTGTAACCGTGTAACTGTTGCAGGTAGAGCCCTTTTTTTAAAGTCGAGTTGGCGTAATGCAGCTCTTTCCTCTCTTCCCACCATCGTGATCCTTGTTCAAATCCCGCGTGGGAAAACATAATTTTTCTCTTCAAATATTCTTCAGGGATTTTCCTGTCGCCTCTAAAACTGTAATTGCTTACTGTAATTGCTTCATAGTGTCTTCTCGTTATACTCGGGGACTAGTGTGAGATTAGTGGATTCCACTGAATGGGATATACCGTTCCCATTTAAAACAAGTCATATATCAATAAATATCCCACAGACGTACTATACAAATCTGTCTTTATAAGAGAAAGATGAATGTACTGTTTGTGCATGTCCGCTCTCTTTAGGATGAGCAGAAGCAGCTTTCAGAAGGACAGACGCCTCCGGCAAGTCTGAGTTTGGAGACGCTTCTAGAGGCTGAAGATCTGGACCATCTTGCCTCGCTCGAGTGGGAGGAGCTAGTCGAAGACACGGAGCAGGCGAGTGCGGACCAAAAACTTAAAAAATGACTACAGACTATATGTGACCTGTCATCACAAAATGAGCATAAAGTCGGCAAAATCAAAAATTTAGATATGGATATTTCTAAATTCTGTGGAAACAGAGCTTTCCAATGGTATATAACACTTGGAGGTTTGGTACTCAATATTTTTGTTATTTTTATTTTTTAGTCTGGAGTCCTAATACGGCATTTCTTGCGAGAAATTGTGTGAACGCGCAAAGAAAGGCATAGTCACAATTGTCTCAAAAACTAATTTGTATTTATCTGATCGTCCTGAAAAATTGGGAATTGATTGTTGGGGATTTAGTCTTTAAAAAAACCATATAATCTCAAAATCGACCACCCCTTCAAATTTTGACTTTGACTGGCCGTACTGGGAAATCACTCCGTGCAACTTTACGCTCATTTTGTGATGTCACATATGCATGGGTTCAACAGATTGAGTCCAACTGGGCCAATATAATGGAAAATTGTAGTTCCCTAGTGCAACTTGGAAAAGAATCTTCCACACAAACCACATAATGCAAGGAGTCATGTTTGTGCTGTGGTTATTACATTCCTCGATGCCTTCCTTTGTAGTAACCCGAGTTCGATTCCTGCCCTGGTCCACCAAGCATTGGATTTTCGGTCTCTACAGGATCCCGTCGGTTTTCCTAAAAATATTCTTCTGGTTTTTTTTCTTACCTCTAAAACTGTTTTTGAGAAATTCTTTGTTTCATTATCAGAAAAAGAAAGAAAGACATAATTGCTTAACACTGAACATTTGTGAGTTAGGAAAACCTAGCAGCTTCCTAATAGGAAAATCGGAGACAGATATCTACTTAACTATTTAGCAACTTCTGAATGGTTATTACGTTTTCTTCTCCAGGTGTCGCCTTTGAAGCGAGTACACAGCCTTCTGAAGACTGCCAAAGTGGCCGCCGATTCGTTTTCATTCCAGTCTGCGGAGAAGTACTTCGAGGAAGCCTACGAGGTGGCCAAAGAGTCTCTCTCCTACGCCCAGCCTATTACCCTAACGGTACAATTTGGTTTTAAGACTACATTCTTTTTGTGACTTAACAAATCGCATTTTAAATTCCTGCGAACATTGGGAGGAAGGTTTTTACGCTAAATATTTGCCACTTTTTTTTCTTGAATTTATCAGGTTGCCTACTCATTTTCTAAGTTTTGCGCCCGAGTCAAACGCAACATGAAGCAGGCATTTCAGCTCGTCAACGGTGCGTTCCTAGAGACCAAGAAAGCTATGCCTCAACTCGCTGAAGTACAAGAAACGACAGTTATTGAAGGTGAAGAGTGAAAATGATATTATTATTATTATTATTATTTCTTTTCGGCAATCAAACCGAGGATTCCTCAAAAGCGCCCAATTAGGTACTGTAGCTCGTCCTGAAGAAACCTGTAGAGAGGATGAACGAAATGCCAGAAACACCGGGGCGAACCCCTTCTCTTTAGCGATAAGTGTGACAAAATTTTACTGACATAAAGTGTTTCAATAGATGTCTTGTTGGGACTGTATGGCCTCAAACTAAATCTTTGTTTATTATTTTTGCAGATGCATCAAAGCTTGATGACTTGGATGCTTTGCAGCAAGCGGTTGACTGGGCTGAAACGTACGCATTTACACTCTCAAATCTGCTGGACTCGGAATTTACCCATCGTTTTACTCAATCCTTTCCGGGTGAAAAATGATACGCCCTTGGTGGTTTTGCCTCGCAAAAGTGTCATTTTTTTTTACCAGGAAAAGAAAGAACTGAGCAAATTTACATTCAAAATCTTTGTCTGACCCAGCAATTTTTAGGGTGTACAATTTAGCCAACTCGGCTGACTCCTTTCCAAAATTAATTTTGCCGCCAATTTACCAAATTTACTTAATCCACATTTTGTTTTCATTCGTGAGCTGGTCTGGTTTCCTGTTCTGGCAATTTCTCAGCATCTATAAGTGCTCCCTTTTTTTTCTGGAGTAAAGTCGGGGAACCGTACTACAAAAATAGTATTTTTCTTGGGTTTTTCTTACATCTATGAACACAAAACTTCAAACAGGTCCATGTAACAACATTTGCTATAAAATACAAAAAAACCTCAAAACTAAAAATTACAGCAAATCAAATGTTGCATATTACCTTTAAAAGGCATTTTATACATGTATAATTTGTTTTCCTATTACGAATCAGATGTCAAATGGAAATGGCAAGGACTAAAGCACAGCCGGTACAGCCTGAACAGAAACCAAGACTACGTCATGATGTCCTGGATGAAGACGAGCCGGCGGAAGTCTATTATGATGTAATTGAAAAGTCAATAGGGAGAGACGACGTGATTTATGGTGGAGTAGATGTTGATGAGTCAACCGGGGGCCTGGATGAATGGTACGCGGTGCAAGACGAGAAACCGATGAAATTAGATTACGACCTTGCACCTGAGAAGCCACTTCTCCTCCAACGCACGGTCGAAGAACCATGGAAGCTTCAAATTATGACCAGCAAAGTGAGTTTGAAGGAAGACTTGATAGAACAAGAAGTGTATTTGGAGCCAGATATAATGATCGAACAGGATCTGCCCGAGCCGCTGTATGACATGGAGTGCGTTACCATGCCAAAACTGGTTAGTATGATCAAGAGTGAGGTCCTTCTGCCGGAACCACAGAGACTCGGTCTTCCTGCGCTTGGGCTGTCTCTTGACAGCCGGCGCGTAGCCATGCCAGAGCCAGAACGCTATGAAGTAAGGGACCTGGAGCCAGTCCAAATAATTGAGCCTGCCCATATACTTCAGCCTTCAGAAGAGATGGATACCCTGCCAAGGCCTGTAATGCATAAAATGGCCGCAGCTGCAGCTCCTCTAGCAATCTCAGACGACTTCTCAGACGAGGACGAGAACACGAGATTTGAGGTCTGCGATCCAGCAAGAAGAAAAGAGAAGGTGCCTGAAGCATCTTACATTCCTGATAAACAACCGGGTGCCAGCGGCCCAGGCAAAGTAGCAGCAGTGAAGGGCTTCTTTAAAAAAAAAAAAAAGACCAAGCAAAAAGAGGCCCCAAAAGATTCTCTCGTTTGCCCTGCACCTAGAGGAAGGCCTGCCCCTTGCCCACCATCCAAAGGAGGCGCCGCCCCTCCCCCACCACCCAAAGGAGGCGCCACCCCTCCCCCACCATCCAAAGGAGGTGCCGCCCCTCCCCCACCACCCAAAGGAGGCGCCGCCCCTCCCCCACCATCCAAAGGAGGTGCCGCCCCTCCCCCACCATCCAAAGGAGGCGCCGCCCCTCCCCCTCCCCCTCCCCCAGGTCCTTCCCCAGCACCTGGAGGAAGGCCTGCCCCTTGCCCACCATCCCAAAGAGGTGCCGCCCCTCCCCCTCCCCCTCCCCCAGGTCCTCCCCCTCCACCTGGAGGAAGGCCTGCCCCTTCCCAACCATCCCAGAGACGCGCCGCCCCTTCCCATCCCCCTCCCCCTCCTCCAGGTCAATTATCTGTTGAAGAGAGCTTTGATGATGAACTGATGACGGATACCGTTGCTTCTCCCGTAAAGGATCTAGAGACTGTCATCAAAGACATGCTGCGTCTCACGGAGCTGCAAAATGTGGTACGTGTTTGCATGTTGTGCCGTAATGAAATAAATAAATAATATGGAGCTTTATCTATACCAAACCATCTTAATATCTGGTAATTAATCTGGTACTCAGAAAGTACTCAACTATAACTCTGATGGGTGCTGGAGATTTTACGCATCTCAAAATTTTGCACATTTTTTTGGCGGAAAACCCTAATTTAACGAAATTTCTTTGGTGAGGGGAAGAATGAGTTGTTCCAAATAATATGGAGCATTTTGTGTTTACTTTTTAGGGCGGGTATTGGGATTTCCATGCCGAGTTTGAAGTGATTCTGAGTGTCAGCGGTTTGGAATGCAAGAAACTGCTCACAAATATACTCCTTTCAGGTAAGAAAACGGCCCACATAAATTCTACTTGTATACTTTTTGGATAGTCGTTCAATTTAAAACAAAACAAAACGATTATCGACATTTTTAACGGAACACCCAGACTTACACAGTGATATTTTTGGTGAATGGTATGTACATTTGTAAATACCAACAATAAATTAAACTTTGCAAAACTGGGGTTATATTATATATATTATATATATATGGCAAAAATTTTTTTTCTTAGATTGACACAAAATTAACCTAAAACAAGCAACAAGTTTAGTATTGTATAGCAAATATTATACTGACTTGTTTGAAGATTTTTTGTTCGTTGATGCTGTTAAAACCAAGAAAAAACAATCATGTTCTTGTAGTCTGGTTCCCGACCTCACTCAAGATGAAACGGAGCAATTTATGAACAGCTGGGAATTGTATGGTCATAGAAAACCAGTCTAGCTGGTTTGTACCCATTCATATCGATTCTAACAAAATGTGGTAAACGGGGGTTAGTATTTTTAAAAAGGCCAGTTTTTCCAATGCTGAAAAGCGTTTGAAATTAATATAAAAATACCACCTTTCTTGAAAATGACAGCACACCAGGTGCCATAATAATACAGGATGCTTTAGACTGTCATTCACCAAAAGTCCATTACGGCATTTCGTAATAATTTGGTAGTAATTTGGTTTTTGCAAAGGTTGTATATGTGACCTGTTCCAACGAAACCCGGACAAAGTCGCACAATGTGTTTTGTCACAATGTACTCCTTAAGTCATTTCGGGATGGATTTTACCATTTTGAGGTTTTAGGTTTTCCTAAGTCACTCACTATTAATCTACAATCTCCTCAAATTTGAACAAAATCTGTCTACCAGAAGTGTGTTTTTTGTCAATTTTGTGAAACATTTGTGTATAGAAATAATACGCTTTTCTGAACTTCAAAGCTGTTTATCTCATAATTAGGTTGTCAGGGTTTTATCACTAAATCCAGACCCCAGGGAAGATAGGGTGGGGGTACATATGTAAATGATACATCATTTTAAAGCTGAGAACCTAGAGAATATGAAAAAAGCAAAATCTGAAAAACTAAAAAGTCGACTTTGTCCGGGTTTCGTTGGAACATATTCACTTTAAAGATAGGATACACCATTTGCAGATATCAAAAATATTTACTACCGAATTATTAAGAAATATCTTACTCATTTGAAAGTAAATGTTGATTCTAGGCATTCAGCCAAATGATTGCGCTAGATATCCTGTAATTATTCCCGAAAAAAAAATTGTATAATAAAAAAATTGCGATAAAAACAAAGATAACATAAGAAAAACTGCTCGACGCCGGTTGAAACAAACCGCTGTTTTTCGTGCTTTTCTCGGCATCCATGATTGTAAAACTTCGGACAGCTCAGTTAAACGATATTTACTATAAAATACAACCCCCCAAATCTACTAGGAACAAGTAATTCAAGTAATGACTAATGGTGTATACTACCTTTAAATTAAATCATAATTGGTGTTTATTATGTAGCAATATTGCTGGATGGATCTGGGGTGAACCTCGACGACAGCCTTGATCTGGCCGTTAGACTGGTGGCAACTCTACTAGCCCGTCTTCGTCTGCAGAATGCGTCTGCCCAGCTAGACTTGCCCACGTCCGTCGCTGGCAAGGTTTCGCAAGCAATACGACGGGCCAGCGCGTACATTGAAGGGTCAGTCAAGAGCATGCAAGAGAAGCTTGGAGTATCCATCGACTGGGATAAATTTACCCGTAGCCTTCTGAACGAGTGTTAATTAAACACGTTATTAAATCAGGCCAATAAGGCCCAAAGTTTAGCAATGCGTCTTAAACGGTTTATAGCTCAGATGTTAGCAACAAAATAATGTAAGAGGTGGTTTACAACCATACACACCCTATGTAAGTAACCATGCTTCAGTTTCAGCACCAAAATGACATAAAAACTTGTCATTATGTTATTTAGAATAAGGATAAAGCAAAACGATAAAGATGAGTGCATTGTTTAAAGGGATCGTATACGTTTGGTAATTAGAACCCACTGTTTGTTTCAATTCTATATAGTTATAGATATATACAGTCAAACCTGCCATTGCGGCCACCTTGATACAGCGGCCACCTGGCTTAACTGGCCACCTTTGCTTGGTCCCAGTTTGATTCTTGCATAAACATACCATAACCATTTCTGCTAATGCGGCCAGTGGCCAACCCATATTAGCCCACAGGAAATAAAATGTGTGCAATTACATTGCCGTGAAACCTGTGTACTCCGGCCGCAGAAATGAAGTGCGCCCTCTGTTGACTTTGAAATCTCCCCTGTTGTTTGGTTCCTGGACTTCATACATGTACATGTATATGTGTGTGTACATGTGTACGTTTTGCTATAGTGGCCACTTGCGTATAGTGGCCACAAAAACCGGCACCGTCGATGGCCGCTATATCAAGGTTTGACTGTACCATAAAACTAACCTGTAAAAATTTCATTTCAAAAGGTGGTAGCGATTTTGAGATATTGCCAAACATCTGGAGCGGTTATGTCCACGCAGGAAGAATAATCCGCATTGGAATACACAATCTGAGAAACGTCACTGCAGTAACGCTTCTCAGATTAAATTTTTTGGGATAAAAAGTGATATCTTTTTTCATAACCGCAGTACTTCGAAGTGAACAGTTTCTGAAAATGCATTATACTATCCAAAGCTGCTGTATACTTCTTACCAAGTAAGTTTTTATTGCCATTAATTTTTGGAGTAATTACCAAACGTATACGATCCCTTTAAAAGATGGATGGGACTTCGTAGAAGTAAAGCTTGTAAGGAATGGGCTCCTGAAAGCATGCATGTACATTGAGCCGAGTTGGCTAGAAAACAAGTGTACAAGAAATTAATTGATCCTAACTTGCTTTTGTTTGATTTCATCAGTTTATAACTTAATAAAAAGTTTATTGAGCAACTCGACCCTGCAGAATGAATACACGATTTTGTAAAAAAAACAATTGAGAGTTTCTGATTTTCTGTTATACTCCGTCTATGCAATAATAAGTCTATTACACAAGTAAACATATACAGGTTGCAGAGTAATAACATTATTTTCGTTTAAAGTTTGTGTGTCCATGCTTTGGCACCATGAATTTCTTTTTTAAATTGAATGGATAATTTCTAGCATTGTATTTGTTACGAGCTTTCAAATGAGACATAGCACCCAAAATAAAATTGGCCCACGATAAGTAATTAACGATTTGATTTGAATTAGAAGCGTCTTGCTCCCAATTCGTCTAGTATGCGCATGTGCTTCTTTGCTCAAAACTTTCTGAAAAGCGTGCAAAAAACTTCTTTTTTTACTGCAGAAATGCAGGCAGACATATTCGTTAGAGTACATTATATTACTTCAAAATTCGTTCGGAAAAAACAACATTTTGAAAAGCGTGGACACACCAACTTTTAGGGTAAAATAACAGTTGTTGGTTTAAAATCTTAAAGTTAGGATAGTGCAGCATTGGTAATTGCTTGAATCAGTGATTTTAGGGGGTTGTATTTTATAGTAAATATGATTTAACGGACCCTGTTAAAAAGAAAAGCGGCATTTGTTTTTCAACCGACTCCAAGCAGTGGTTCTTATGGGTTTTTTCGAGCAATTATAAGATATCTAGCGCAATCATTTTGCTGAATGCCTACAATCATTATTTACTTTCAAATAAGCAAGATATTTCTTAATAATTCGGTAGTAAATTTTTTAGATATCTGCAATAGTGTATCCTATCTTTAATTAATTCAAAATAAATAAGTGTTTGCCAATTGTTAAACCTTTCAATAAATATGGCAAGGTATTTTACCCAATACATGAAAAGTTCGGGTACAAAATCTGCTAAAAAGCAAGTTTCCATTAAAAGTGATGTTAACGATATCAAGAGGCTCTTAGTGTCAAGTATACGATTATCAAATATTGTTTTGTTGCTGTTTAGCGGCATTTGCGCCTGAACTCTTAACGTATACTCCTCACAAAAAGTATCAAGCCATTTCATGAGCCAATAAAGAAGCAGAACCTGATCATTCAAAACAATAATGCAAACCTGCTTCTATATATAGGGATGATGGTCACTTGCGAAACCGGACCTACGACCATTGAAAATAACTTCGCTCCGCAACATCGAGGTGTCAAAATACGCTTTGATTAATCCATACTCTTTCGGGCCGTTAATTATTGGCTCATTTTTAAGTGTCTCGATACTTTTTGTGAGGAGTTTATATCAACTAACTTCATCAAGTGCGGATGACATAGTTGAAGAATTCAAATAAATACATATGCTGTACATGTAAAAAACATGTTACAAATGGCAAGACAGATCGAATACTGAAAGAATACCGAGCATTAATACAAGTGAAAGAGTAAAAAACTAATGTATTTATAAGCATAAAAAAACAAAAACGTATGTACAGTATTAACCATAGTGAAAAAATCTAGCCATTATCTTGATGGATTTGTAAAGGTTTCAGATTAATTACCATTAAACTTTGATTGGCATAGCTGATTAAAAATATACAAATTGTTGTACATTATCATTGAATACATATGTGACCTGCTCTGTGAAAATGAGTCGGATGTCGAAAATTTGACAAACAGAGTTATGTATACCATTAGAAGGAGTGCACAGTCCTCTTTAATTTGATATATGTTGGAGGTCTGTAGCATGTTGTGTTCTTGTGATACACCGGTTTTAATTTTGACGATTTTGCGAAATCTAAAAACCCCATTCATGAGAAATCATTAAAACAATTATTTCTCTTTAGGAGATGTATGCAATAGAATACAAAACCGGTTTTTCTCACTAAATCTGATTTAATTCAGCTTGTTTTAATGTAGAAATTGAAAACACAGATCCTAACCAAGGTGAAAACCATGAAAATCAATTTTTTGTACGAAACCACCCCCCCGTTCAACCACCCAAATCTCGTAAGCGCACTGTGCGACATCTGACTCATTTTCACAGAGCTCTTCACAGCCAAAGGTGATGATTCTGACAAGTGACTGACAACTTGCCTCTTATCATGCACAGTTGTAAAATCACCTTGATGGGACTGGGAACTGTCAGAGTTTATGAAAACAATCACTAGATTACTTAGGTGGGACTTGACCATTAACCAACTGCTTCGAAGTGCAGACTTCACAAGCACTTGATGCTCTATGTCGTTATCTGACCTAGCATTCGATCCTCCAAGGAAGCGGCCAGGTTCTCAGTGTTATTGTGCTGACTGGTCCTGGGTTCTGGCGATGAGGAAAGCAGGTGGTCATCAGAGACGACAAAGAGTTGGCCGCTCATCAGGGGATTCCTGTCAAATATCAAAGTCGCTGTCATCTCACAGACTCTTGATAACGTTTGCTGCTCCTGTCAGATCAAAGAAGAGAGTCATCCATTGGTAAATAAATTTGTTTCCTTGAGATTCGATGTGGGTTTATTTAGCTCTACTCACACTACAGCCTCTAAACCCTGCCTCGTGCAAAACCCTGCCCCGTGCCTCGTGCAAATCCTGCCTCATGCAAACCCATAGTGTGTTATCGTATAATATCTTCAGTATACCCATGTTGTTGCATTCCCATCTCACACGGAAACCGTTTCTGTCATGGCTGTCTTATGTACAGCCATGCAGGTGTGGTTGCCAATGCCCATAAGACTGATGTCCTCTATCAGACAATGGGACAATCCCCGTTAACCAGTTCGTGCCGTAGGACGTATATACACGCAAAGTTTTCCCGAGATTCAAAACAGATGATGCATAAACACGTCACGAGCAGGGACGAAAATGTATGTCAGCAGCGAGCAAGGCCGGAAATGCGTGGGTGTGCGTGTGCTTCCCGATACCATCGGCCTGAACCCGCCTTGGATCAAGTTTCGTTAAAAATAATCCCGCGCCTCGGCTGATGAATGTTAAAAATAATCCCGGCGAACTAGTTAAGTGTCGGTAATGAGGACATGCTACAAGTCAATCGAATTGTCTACCTTATGACTATTCTTTCATCATCTACCATCGATAGAAAGATCAGCAACAGAATTTGGCGGGAACAACTTGGGCTTTTGGTAGGCTTTCTAGTCTTCCTGAGCTGGGCTAGTTACATTACACATTTTGAATGGTAGAGCATAACGAAAACATTCCATATTTGTAATACCTGTTGCTGTGTAGTTGTGTAGACAACCAGGAATGATAGGACCTTCTTGTGTTTTCCTCGAGCATCTAGACTCTTTGCAAGCCGTCTGTAAAAACCCAGTGTCCTGTCACTATCATCCTGCAGGTGGCAGATGCATGTTAGGAGGCCATCGTAACCTGATTTAGAGACTAAGGCATTCAAGCTCTCTTCACATTTCATGGTTGCTTCCTCCTGTGCAGGTTTGACCTGTGTATTGAGAAAAAAGTAGAACAAAATCCACGCCAACAAATATTCATCATTATTAAGCGTAGGTTGTGTGAAAACTTAATTTTGTATTGATATTGATACAGCACTGTTTAAAAAAGGTTATGTCTTCTATTGCCAAAAGTAATTATGTCAAGCAAAGGACCTGCCACGCAATTACAAACACGAGTTCATGGAGTGTCCCCTTCACGGTAGTGCTGCTGTATTGCACAACAGCGGCTTATATTGAAAACATTACTGATTGATAACAATATGTGACCGGCTCTACAAAAAAGGGTAATAAGTCGCGCTGTGCATTATCATGTAATGGCCCACTCAAAGTTGGGAGGGTAAACATTTCATCAAAATGGGATTTACATTTTTTGCCATTAATGACATCTTTAACACCAACATTTTCAGGTTTCATTCAAAGAAATGTTGATTTTGATGATTAAAGTGGAAAACACGCACATTTTGTGTTCATCGTTCTGTTGTTCTACAACAAAGCCGGCTTTTTCAAAGCCTGTTTTCTCAGTTGTGTAATTTGAACTCCAAGGAAGTAATCAAAAGCAAACATGTTATATCTCCAGAACGGGAGTAGCTATGGAGCTCTATTATACACCAACTGGGAGGTTACGCTGTGGGCTTTCCAACCATGTATATAACTCAATTTAATTTGTGACATAATACCCATTATTGTGGAGTGGGTCACATATATCCTTCCTAATAATCAATTGGTCCCTTGTTAGTAAATTATGCTTTGTTAATGAATCGTACCTAACATCGACCTGTCAGTCACACTTACCAGATGGTGAACTATAGTGGTATGGAAGAAACTAACAGAAGATGGCATCTTTGGTACAACCGAGAACTGAAAAAGAAAAGGACAGGAAAAGATGTCAAGACTAAAAACCTAGCCTCTTTGGAGCATTTTGTTGTAATGACTTGGGTGAATGACTCAACTCGAGTCACATTTTTGGCGACTCGACGCGACTCGCGTTCTGATGGATAAATGACAATTCGACTGTAGTTACCATGGTTACTACAGGAAAATGATTTGACTCGAGTCCTGATAACCAAATAACGACACGAGTCGAGTCGAGTCGAGTCGAGTCGAGTCGAGTCGAGTCGAGTCGAGTCGAGTCGAGTCGAGTCGAGTCGAGTCGAGTCGTCTCGACTCCCTCACTGGCGAGTGAGTGACTAATATCATGATACTAAATAAAATGTACACGTGTCTTTTGAAGAAACATACCTTCAAGTTGCGTGATGTTAAACAACCAGAAAGAGTATTCAAGACCTTGCTTGATAAGGAATCTGTGCTAAGAAGAAAAACCTCTGACCAGTGCACTGAAGAGAGAAAAAAAAGAAAGTATAAAACATGGATACATAATTGACCACACCCAGGCGCGGGATTACTTTTTATTTTAAAATGATGTCTTGTCCTTATAAATACATTGTTATACTTGTGATTAAAGGTAGGATACACCATTGGTAATGGCTTGAATTATCATGAATGGGTGGATTTGGAAGGTTTTATTTTATAGTAAATATCGTTTAACTGACCTGTCCGACATTTTACAGTCATAAATGCTGAGAAAAGCACCAAAAAACAGCGTTTGTTTTTAATCGGCGTCGAGCAGTTATTCTTATAATGTTATTTGTGTTGTTTCGCGATCGCCGTCCGCGAAACAACACATTGCTTTATAACATTCTATTTTTCAGAATAATTACAGTATATCTAGCGCAATAATTTTGCTGGATGCCTAGAATCATTATTTACGTTCAGATGAGTAAGATATTTCTTAATAATTTGGTAGTATATTTTTTCGATATCTGCAAATGGTGTATACTACCTTTAAGTACCGGTACCCCATATTCATACATGTAATTGTACCCATGACATAGAAATGAACTCGACTACAATACTGGAATAAATACAAGGTGAAGATGTAAACCAAGTACAATGACTCAAGCACCCTTACCGTCTAAAAGACCACATCACCAAAGCCCAATACAACCTTTTAGGTAAAACAGCATCGGTACTTATCAAATGAGACCTGCTCCAACGAAACCCGGACAAAGTTGAACATTTGTATTTTTTAGATTTTGTTTCTTCTTCAAATTCTCTATGTTCTCAGCTTTAAAATTATGTATCATTTACATATGTACCCCCACCCTATCTCCCCTTAGGGAAGGATTTAGTGATAAAACCCTGACAACCTAATTATGAGATAAACAGCTTTGAAGTTCACTCAGAAAAGCGTATTATTTTTATACACAATTGTTTCACAAAATCGACAAAAAACACACTTCTGGGTGACGGATTATGTTCAAATTTGGGTAGATTATAGACTAATAGTTAGTGATTCAGAAAAACCCAAAACATAAAAATGGTAAAATCCATTTTGAAATGACTCACCAGTACATTGTAATAAAACACATTGTGCGACTTTGTCCGGTTTTTTTTTTGAACAGGTCACAAATAGAATGTGGAAGGTCGGAGGAAGGATGAACCCTTTATTGAGACTTTCTAGAACCTATTCCGAACCTTTGCCTACCTTTGGCTAGAGACTCAGCTGCTACAAAATCCTTCCTGTAGGTGACCTGAAAATGCAAACGACTCATTAAAAGAAATTGCTCTTATTATTACTTCTGGTAGTGAAAACGGGGATTTCTCAAAAGTGCCCCTTCGGCCCTGTTGCTCGCAAGCCTGAAGAAGCCTGTAGAGAGAGGACAATGAGAGGAAAATTCAAGATGGTGGGAGGAAAACCTCTGAAGAATCAACATACTGGTCCAGGCAAAATTTGGCTTCCATCAATTTTGGCTTCAGAATAATTTGTCAGAGTAACAGCCATTTTTTTTAGGCTGGGGAGGGGGAGGGGGTAGTTTTGTAAAAAAAAAAAGGCATTGACAAAAATGTGTACATTAACTTTTTATTCAAGTTATCTGGAAGTATCCTGTCAGGCTCTATTACAAATTCGACTGACACCGCATCGCTTTAGACATAGCGCAGCAAATTTGGATTCAGCCTTACCTTCCAAACATAGTCAGGTGCTTCGACTAACTTAACTCTGCAGCCCGTATATTTTAAGGCCAGGTCCAGGACCTCTGTTCCATGGTTTAGGTCATGTTCGGATATCTAAAAAAAAATACAGCTTAAATACAAAAATATTTTTTTGGAATAAAAATATATTTTTTTGGAATAAAAATATATTTGTTTGGAATAAAAAAATATTTTTTTTGGAATAAAAAAATATTGTTTTTGGAATAAAAAAATATTTTTTTTGGAATAAAAAAATATTTTTTTTGGAATAAAAAAAAAAAGTATTAATGATAGGCAAAGGGCTTATAATGGGCTTGTAATGAATCTAATAACAACACAGACCTAAGATTGACAGGGTTTTGTGTAATGAGGGGGTTGCAAAAGTGGCAGTTTTGGTATAGCGCACGTATCTACCAAGATTAGTACTCAAGGCGCTGTGTCATTATTATTCCTGTTCCTTTAGATCCAGAAAACATTCCAAATGTACCAGTACCATCTCAACTCACTGAGGAGTATACAGCTCGATGCTGCCATTTTCAGCACCAATTCAAAGCAGCTAATAACAACCATCTCTGCCCTCACAGGTACCCATTTCACTCCTGGGTGGAGAGAAGCAATGAGTGACAGAGTGCCGTGCCCAAGGGCACGCGCACCTTAGTCCCCGGCCCGGACTCGAACCCACAACCTGCAGCTTTACCCACAGATGGCGAACTCAATGTTCCAGACCACGAGAGACCGCCGCACTCCGCTTCAAAAGGTTTGAGAAATACAATTTGCTGTCACACCTTTTGATAGGCATCACGGAGAAGTGACCACTGGAAGGCCTGGGGAGTGTGACTCTCTCTCAACTTTGACCTGACCAGCGACTGGACGAGAGCATCGTGTGGATCGATCTCAAGTATGGTGGATACCATTGGAAGAACAGATCCCGAAGCCTGTGTGTGTACACAAAAAAGGGGGATTCTGTGGTTGGAATTATAAAAAATTACTCTTGCTGTCTTGATGGGTGCTTTAATTAACCATCCTTAAAGGTAGTATACACCATTGGTAATTGCTTGAATTATCATGAATGGGTAGATTCTGAGAATTGTATTTTATAGTAAACATCGTTTAACTGACCTGTCCGAAGTTTTACAATCATTGATGCCAAGAAAAGCACGTAAAACAGCATTTGTTTTCAACCGGCGTCGAGCTGTTTTAAACCGGCGATCACAAATTTTTCTTTATAAAATTCTATTTTCCAGAATAATTACAGGATATCTAGCGCAATCATTTTGCTAGATGCCTAGAATCATTATTTACTTTTAGATGAGTAAGATTTTTCTTAATAATTCGGCAGGGACCAAGACCAGACACATTCACGAAACTTCTCCTACATTGTAAGTGCATGTAAAATACCCCATTTTCCTTGGCAGCGAGAGCCACCCTCCTTAAGATGTCCTCATCTGCAAATGGCCTGACCGCATCGTGTACGATGATCACTGGCTCTTCCTCAGGGGATACTTTCCCGTTCTCTCCCAGACGTAAACCATCACCACTACCTCCCGACCCAGATTTCAGAATGTGATCCTGCAGATACTGCACCCCGTTCTGGATGGAGCGGTGTCGACTTGCGCCGCCAGTCACAAGTTCGACTTTGGTGAATTTGTAGCGCTGAATCAGCTCTTTCATGAAGCCTTCCCATTCTGGTGAAATGGCTACAAGTATTTTCTCAATCCAGCCAAGTCTGGTGGACAAGCAAGAATAAGAGGAAACAGGGCATGCATTTGTTACGCAATGAAATAGAGCATAATTGATGCAGGAATTCTGAGAAAAGCTAAATTCAACCTGTACAGACAGTGACAAAGATTTCCCCAGGAAGTTACTGTACACACTATTCATAAAATGATGTTTAGGCCATTTCAAAATTAATAAATAGGTTTACATCACTAAGATTTAAAAAAATTGGTAGGGAGGGGAATTTATATTTTATATTTTATATTTTATATTTAACCCTGAGAATGACTGAAAACACAAGGCGCTTTTCCCGCCAAAATACATCGTCAATCACTCAGACAGTTATACATGTGAATATTAAACTGAAATAAATTGAAATTGGATTGTATACGTAGCGATCATTCATTGTTTATTAAATAGTATCAATACAGTGTGGCTTGAACACATTGGAATGATAGTCATAGTGGAGGGAATAGGGCCTACATAGTACATCTGCGTTAGCCACCTGTCCAGCGTTCAGCGACTTGCCCTGTTGACTGACGATCTTTGCAGAGCGCGCTATTACATGCCGTCAGCCACGTGATGCGACTTTTCTGAAGACGGGTTTTGATGAAGCGATCGCGTACGTCTCCCTACAAGCACTGCATGGCGCGCACAGTTGTTATCGACGATCTTAGACCATCAATTGCATGCACAGAAGTAGAAAAAAACACAGTTTTAGAAAAAATATAAATTATAAAAAAATATTGGGACGGAGCTAAAAATCGGTGATGTAAACCTATTTATTAATTTTAAATGGCCTTATCATGGAACAGTGAAGCAGTTGTTGGACAGCACAAACTGCCATCTGATTGTCCCTCTGTGGAGTACTTAATTTTATAGTACAATGCACAGCTACATGTATGTGTCTTTGTGCTGCTGACCAACTGACCCAAATAGTGACTTTCTGCAAGCCAAAGAGGGTTATTGAGGCATAAAGACGGTAATTAGTTACATTACCTTTGGAATCTACTCTTTTTTTTAAAGAAGGGAGTTTGCTAATTAACATGGCTTAACTATAGAATGCAGGGCCCACTGACAACTCTCGATTTTATTTACCCTATGACGTAGAATGGAGTGACACTGTATTCTATCGGTATTGGGTTATACAGGGTTAGGGTTAGGGTCAGTCCATTCTATATCCTAGGGTAAATAAAGTCGAGAGTTCAGTGCCGCCCTGCATTCGTCGCTCCAATATAACAATAATTTAGTTTGTGGAGTTTAGGACACCACATCTTCTTCTTCTTTTTGAAAAAAAGTTTTGTTACTCTAAAATCTAATTTTCGAGTGGCGAGGTATTGTGCACTTATTCCTGGAGTACAAAAACTTCACAAACGCCACGCACTTGCCAAATTTATCACGAAATGGGTTAAGTCGTTCTTTGGCAACGTAACGCGTATGTTAACGTGTTTACACGCAATTCAAAATATGTTAACTAACCTACCTTTGGAAACTTTCAAGAGTATAAACTATAAGAGGTCGACCTAACACGTCACAGTATTGTTTAGGAATGTCCAGTCCTGTTCTTTGTCCACAACCTCCCGCTGGAAGAATCGCAAAGGTGTAAAAATTCATTCTTTTGACTTTTTTGATCCTGCGAATGAAGCGCGCCCTCCAGTGGTAAATCGTTTCGGCGACTGCGCGTTTTCATCTCAGAATCTCAGAATCTCAGAAAATTGACTGGACATAAGAAAGAAAAGAAAATTAGCTTTAATATAATTATTTGATAGTCGTCGAATACCAACCGAATTTAATTATTAATATCCTTGGAAAGGAAAGGAAATAAAATTGGAAAGGAAATAAAACGTAAAAAAAAAAGTTTCTTCAAAAAGAAAACTATTACTCCAGCTTCTTAACCTAATAAGGCACATCGACTTGAAACACTTTTAACCGGAAGTCGAATGTTTTTTTGCCCGTACCGTCATAACTGTAATGTAATGTAATGTGTCTGGAATCGTTGGGAAAACAGTTTTCGTATCAACAAATGTTATAAGCCACGCCAATGACTGCGGTGGATCGGATCAGGGGAAAGCCAGATAAATTCGTTTATGACACTGGCAACTCTAGTCGCAGTGACTGCGAAGTCGCTAATAATAAGAAACGACCAACACTGAGCACAAAACAGTCGTCGTATCTGGGTCGACCTCCCCATTCTCTTAGCTCTTCGATTCACCGTTTCGACGTTGACGTTCCCTGGACTGGCGCCGCCAATGGCAGAAGTTTATATTTTGTGGTTATAAAAAACAGTTTAAACAAAACCTATACGATTCCCAACTCCTATCCAGCACAAAAACTGCATTGTGTTCTTTGTTGGCTCCCAAAGCTGCGATTTTGATTCTTTGAAGTATTATCGTACAAGGCGAAAACAGTATTTTGGTAATTTTCCACCTTACTCGGTGGCTTTGTGGCATTGAGATAATGGGACATTGTGACGGTTAAATAGCGGCCTTTCTCCGCTTTCAACTCCCAACAAAAAGTCGGAAGATGGATAGCGCCTAAATGACACCGCGGAAGTGACATGACGGATGACTGTAATTCGGTTCGTATACTTCATACTGAATACAGAGCAGTTAGCCCACGAGGCAACCATTCCAATATTGTTATCGAGAAGCCAAAACCTCCATAACCATAACTTTAAAAGATAAATGCCTTTTTTACAACAAATTGAAAGCACCCTTTTCTGTGCGAAGAGAAATGATGGCGCCTTTTCTGCGACTGTTGTGTGCCGGCAAACCTTGAAGCCTTCGATGCCGCGCCGCAGGGAAGTCACTTCCCTGTTTTGAGATTGGCCGGTTTTCACATGAGAGAATTGTGGCGCATTCTTCTATGGGCAATCTATAATCGTAATTCCGTGACTGGGATTCTTTTGTGTGATTCTTATTTGTGATTCCAAAGCAGGAATTAAGGGTTGATCCCCAAGGAAATATTCCAAAACTGCAAAAAAAAAAAAAAAAACATTTTGTGGCGGGTATATTTTAAGGTTACTACAGAGCCAAATGGGGATGTGGGTTCCGAAGGAACGCTCTAAATGTTCAAATCTACAATGATTTAGCCTGCATTCTTAGGCAATTTGAGAATAGATTTAGGAATACTGAGCCAATTTTGTTGCCCCATTTTAGTAGTATAATTATTATTATGCTGAAGGCTGTGACACCCCCCCCCCCCCCCCCCCCTCCCCGGTCCACCACTGACATTATCTTTTTATTATTTGATATAATTCTTAGGCTAGGTTCGAATGACTTTGGCACGTAAGTGGCTTCTTAATCATTTGCAGTCATTTATTTTGAAAGGAATAACAAAAATGAGCTTGAAATGTTTCAGAAAACTGTATTTGTGCTAAAATGTTTGTGTTATTATCACTGACGAAACAATACGAAAAGTAACAAAACTCAAATTTAAAGGTAGTATACACCATTTGCAGATATCGAAAATATTTACTACCGAATTAATAAAAAATACCTTACTCAATTGAAAGTAAATAATGATTCTAGGCATTCAGCAAAAGGATTGCGCTAGATATCCTGTAATTATTCCAAAAAATTGAATTTTATAAAGAAAAATTCGCGATCGCCGGACGGCGAGCGCGAAAAAACAAAGATAACATAAGAATAACTGCTCGACCCCGGTTGAAAACAAACGCGGTTTTTCGTGCTTTTCTCGGCATCCATGATTGTAAAACTTCGGAAAAGTCAGTTAAACGATATTTACTATGAAATACAACCCCCCAAATCTACCCATTCATGATAATTCAAGCAATTACCAATGGTGTATACTACCTTTAACGTGACATGTGACATGTACGGGTGTGATTTAGCACCCGAGTCGGCACGGGACCAACTCGACGGTTGGGTGAGCTAAACGAACGAATCCCTAGAAAGCAAAGAAGGGGAAAGCACTCTTCCGGCCGGTCGTGATTGCACCAAGCGGAATTCGAACCAAGGCCACAAGAGGTGAAGTGCAAGGAAAATCCTATTTTGTATCTGTTCGTGACGCCTGGTTGCCATTCTTGAAAAAACAAAGCAGAGAGCCTCGCGTGCGTCGACGATGAGTGACCGAGCTCATCTATTACACATAACAATGAAGCCATCTAGAATAAGAAAATAAATTGCGGCTGGAAACTCACTTTCAACTGGAAACTCACTTTCAACTTGAAACGTGCAAATGGTCCATACGCTCACGTGACCACCCGAGTTGCGCAGAGGACGGTGATTTAGTTGACACTATTTTTGTTACCGTTTTCGTCACGGTGAAAGAACATCGCTTATTCACACACAGCACATGCTCTCCTTTACAATCTCAATAAATAAGTTCAAGCATCGGAACACTCGCTGAATTAGACTTGGATATTTAATTATAAGTTTCTCTTACCCATTGTTAAACAACAGCTTTGTTGGCACTTTCCTTCTGTAGCCTATTATTGTAGCGTAATTGTCCTCTACAAATAAATGCTCCAATATTTATTGAGCAGCGAACGCACGACTGAATAAACCTATTACTTTAGGTGAAGAACAAAATTGGGAACCCACGACGTAAAGAAAAACGCATAAAATCATGCAGGTGAACACATAATATCTGCGTGTGTACTGTGGTTTTTCCCGGAAATTTCCAAAAATGCTTCTCCGAGACAGATCTTTAGAAATGCGGTCCTTGTATCGTTTTCTTTAAAAAGACAGCATGCCAGAAAGAATAATTTTACAAGCAGTTTGGTGTCATTAATATCTTGAAAATAATTAATATTATCAACAATCTGGTTGGTTATACTTCTGGGATAGTTGCAATACTATAATCAAAATGCAAAAAAAAAATTACTAATGCATGTCACGTCAACGCAATACAAACCCGCTACCCCCTGTTCATAACTCCGCCTTGAACCCTTTATCATGGAAGGTGTGTCTTGACTTAAGGGTTTGGTGGGGGGTGGGGGGGGGGGGGGGGGGGGGGAGGGGGTGGGGGGGGGGGGGGGGGTGCGGGAGGGGGGTGGAGTGGTGCAAATATCTATACACTCTACAGTATCTATCATTTATATATGATTGTATATTTTTTTAATGAACGACTACATTGAAATAAATGTTACAATAACAAAAAAGTATCTCAGGAAATAATTCCTAACGGTGTGACATTTATTGAGATATTTTCGGGTGGTACCCAACCCTCGCGACGCCCAGGGTTTGATACCATAATTTTGGCACAACTTGTTCAATGCGTTTGTGTTGGTTGCTGTGAAAAACAGGCTTTATCGATCAAGAATTTGTTTTTAAGTCACATCTCAACCACAAAAAAGAAGAAATCTCCCAATTAAAATAATCCCAATTACAATATCAAATTGAATAAGCCTTTTTTGAGGTATGGCTGACACAATAATGAGGGCGCTGTTTGGTTTTATCCAAATCAAAGAGCGCCCTCCTATTGCAGCCATTATACATGTACCTCAAAAAGGCTAATTCATTTCGTTTGAATTCTTTAAACTTCTCCACAGTGGTTAAATTCCACCTTATTTTGTGTACATGGTGTATGCAACCACAACACTCGTACAGATTGAGAGAAAAAAAAAGGGGGGGGGGGGAGGGTTCTGAAAAAGAAGGAGAGAAAGAAAGAAAAGGGTATTGACAAATCTGTTTGGTCAAGGTTCCGCCGACAATTCACTCGTTCTTTCGCAAAATCGGGCTTTTTGAAACTCCCCTTTCTTTGGCATAAAATACGCTTTGTGGCCGCATTGGTACAAGGTGGTTGCGCAAGTAGAAAGGCACAAAGTTTATCATCATAGGCCGAGGGGCTGTACCCAAAATACACGGGAGCGCGGTGGATACAATGTACGGTGAATGGGCTGTGGTGTGTGTACAAAAGTGAAGCGCTTTCAAAAATATGCGAACGTGCATTCCAATCATTATAATGAAGCTATAGTCGCACGGAATCTGTTAACACATTGTGGGGTGTGTAACATGCTCTTTTTTTCTGACTGTGTTCTCACGTGCACGCTTTGGGCCTATATTTTGGATTAAACAAAAAGTATCACTCGAATGAGTTATGACAAAGTTACCCAAATTTCGGGATTGAATGACGTTGCTGCTTTCACAGTGCCTGGACAGAAGAGCGTATAGAATTAGGTGAGCCGAGAAAATCGAGAGAATAAAAAAATAAGCATGAAAAGGGTAACTTCACACCTGCCTGCAAACCGTTTGCACCTTTGTCCGACTCCTGCTGATTTGCAGGTTCAAGAACAGCTTTGAACTTTTTTCTTTCTAGTAATAACCCAGCCCGAAGAACAGACATTAAGCCCAATTAGAGTATTCTTGTTCGCTGACTGCCACTCACTCGCTCACACACACTAACTTCATTTTTATAGTTACTTCATCTCGCTGGACCTGAACAAGGCCTATATTTCTGTTATTCCTAAATTCTATGGTGATCAACGATGAAGTTTGCGTTTTCAAGTTTGTGTTGTGATAAGTTTGTCAATTTGCGGATAACTTGCATTGCTTTCTTGGTGTGTTTTTCTTAGGTTTTATATTGACGTATACACAGACAATTATACCTCATTGTCCATTGTATATGGTTATGCTGTCTGTAGTTTTCATCATAATTAATTAAATATCTGTGTTAATTAAAACACAAAACCAGACATTTAAGGTTCAAATGCAAGCCATTATGGCGGTCAGTGTTAAAGACAAACACGAAACTGTCGTGGGTGTCGAAAACCCTCCCATCCGGCAACATAACTGTCAAATTAGCAGAACAAATCCCCAATCTCACCCTCCTCTGGATCCCGTGCGTTGCAGTGCTGTACATCTCTTTTCCCAGGATCCCAAAGTTTGTTTTCTTTGACAAAGTGTGTACACACCTGCAAGCTCCGAGCTTTTTTTCCCTATAAAAGAACCCTTATTCATTCACGCCGCAGTCTTTCTTTCCCCTTCAGCACGATACAGAACTTTTCAAGTTGGCTGATTACCCCTCCCACCCCCCCCCCCCCCCCCCCCCCCCGCTCATTTTGGGTTACCGCACACACACATATATATACATGTATACAAATCTCATTGAATTATAATACTGCACCGGCACTCATTCGCACTATAAACTATTGTAACTAGGAAATTGGGATTTTGATGCTTATGACCGCTTGAGTTGAGGCACAAAAAAGCGCCTTTCAAAGTCAAGGTGGCTGAAAACACCACCTTTTATGTGGTGTGATTTCCCAATATATCGTCCATCCATAAAGAATTAGGTAGTCGCGGAGATTTCCATGTAAAGACAGTTTGTGAAGCAGGGAACCTAGTGTTGCTCCCATTACGCTTATCTTAAAATTGATTTTAGCTTACAGTGAACATGACAAACTGAGGGAGTAATCATGTGACAATTATTGTAGACTGGTGGAACTATTGTGGTTTTTGTTTTAGGCCGTGTCCGAAACGGGTGTCTAGAGCTACACCTAGGTCTATTGTCTACGTCGGCCGTTTTGTAGCGCTGTCCGAAATGCCGTCTAGAGCTACAGCTACGCCGGCTACAACGTCACAAAAATCTAGCCGTAAAAGAAGTTGTCTAGCCTAGGCAAAACAAAATGGCGGCAGCACAAACGTTAATTTTGGAGCAAATTTTCGTTTATTTTTCAATGATAGTGCATTGAATTGAAACTAACAGATCGACAAATACGTCAATATCATCAGGTGATGTAAACGAACATTGCGTAACATTTAGCAGACGATAATTGTTGTAAATTCTTAATGCTACGTTTAATAATATTAATAATAATATTTAAAATTTATATTGCGCCCCTTACATACAAAATGATCAAAGGCGCAGAACACATGTTAAAAAGCACAGAATGGAAGAAAAAGACAAAGAAAAAAGACTGATCACCAGGCCAGTGCCCAAACAAAAGTATGGGGATACGTCTGTCCCGCCAACAGAGAACTAATAGTTACTAATTACATAGGCCTATCCCTGCTGGCATCGGTAATGTCTTGATCTTTTCAGGAGACAGACGCCTCAAACCCTATCTATACTAAAAATCTAAACAAACTGGCAAGGCGACCATAGAAGTTTACATTATGTTCCCGGCGGCCACGGCAATCACGTTTCAGGCCACCGTAGACAAAACGGGATGGACGTGAGGCAACGCGGAGGGACGGAATGGGCAAACGTGACAGGCCGTGATTGCCGTGGATGCCGGGCAAGATTGTTAAACTGTAAAAAAATTTGCCACGGCAGTCACGGTGCGGATGAGAAACCTAGTAGGCCGTAGTAAAACGGGGTGAACGCAACCAAACGTGACAGTACGTAATAGGCCGTAACAAAACTTGGAGGCGGTCCGTAGTGGGATGGGAAGCGTGTATATTCCCCGGCATCTCACGGTCCTTTCAAACACAAAATTGTCTTCATCTTGGGCATTCATGATGTTGTCTCGTCGAAATCTCAGGATACAATGATTGCTATTGCTTGGGAGGCCTTCTCTTTATACCGTGGGCACAAACGTGCTCCAACTTCCCGGCGTCCACGTTTCAACCGTAGAAAGCCTTGACAGAACGTAAAAAACGTGTTAGACCTTGATCAGAACGTCAGAAACGTAAGGGACCCCATCAGAACGTGACGGGCCGGGAGGGAACGTACTGGCATCCGTGGTAGACCGCGGGCCGAACCGTAGTGCGCCTTGGAGCATCCGGGACTCAGCAGCCCCTTCCCCCCACGGCCCGTCACGGATACCGTGATAGACCGTGAGAAAACTTGGCAAGACCAAACAAAACTTGAATACAGAGAAAAAATTGCCAAAATCCCACGGCGCACTACGTTTCGGGTAAACGGGGCTGCCGTGGCCACCGGGAACATAATGTAAACGTAGCATACATCGTAATTTTGCAAACACTAATTCAAGCCATATGTTAACAACGCCATATCCCACATCACAGCAGTCAACAGTGTTCACTTTTGAATTGAAATACAAATCCTAGAATATTGTTTTCTCGGAATATACGGCATTCACAGAGCTAAAACTTTAGTTAAGCATGCGTCATTGCATTTTAAGCACTTTTGCTGCTTCAAACGAAAAACTGCACAAAAAATGACAAAATAATGATATCAACAGTTTCCTTTACAATCGACCACATTAAATCTGCTGATGAAAGTCGACTTAAAAAGTGTATTACTTTATTTATTAGTTTCTTCCAAAACTGAGCAAATCCGACGGACAATTCAACATATGAGGGAACCAAATTTTATATTGAAAGCGATGAAGCTTTCTTGTTATGAATTGAAACTAATTAAGCCTTTCAATTCATAGAGAAAACAAAATTAAACAACGAACAATTTTCATATCCGGTTTTTGATAATTTCGTGTATATCCATTATACAGACCAGTATCTCTTTTTGAAGATGTAAAACGTTACAAAAAAAATACGACGGGAGGTAAGGTTCTCAACCCTGGATGGGTCCCTGGAAAAACATGATTGATTTCTGTATAAAATCAAAGTCCAAGTTCAATCAGATGGTATTGTATTTCCAAGTTTATAGAATACCAACACGAGTGCTGAATAACCGGGTCTTGCGTGTAAGCGTGGCGAGAGGGTTTCGCCCCACGGACTGTCGGCCCCCACCTGGCCACTCACACGCTCGCTGATTAGAATTGTTAAAAGGTAAAATAATCACCTGATTCACGGAGAATTATTGCCGCCGTATGCATAAGAAAAAAGGCAGCAAATGTGAGCTTTAAAAGTAAATGGTTAAGAAAGACCACTCATACAGCCTGAATGGTATAACGTCGACGCAGAGCTAAACGGACAATGGCGTGAGATTTGGCGGTTGTAGGTGATGAATGAAGCTTGTCGTGTGGTGGACGTGAATGAAGCGTGTGTGTGTCGTGACGAAGAAACATCACACCGGGTTAAACAAAAAAGTTCGCTCGCCAGGTTCGAGACAAAAACCCTTCCAACAATCGACAACGGGTGTGAATGTTTGCCTTGGCAAGAGGCCAGAAAATGGCCAAATGAAGAAAAGAAAAAAAAATTGGTACAGATTAGCAAAGTGAATAATTTTGTCTTTATAGACAATTAAAGTTGGTTATAATAAACATAGGATCTCTTCGGTTTCGCAAATCGTCGTTGGCAAATCGTCGTTGGCAAATCGTCGTTAACTTGATTGTCGGGATAGACCCTGGCACGTATTTTGAATTACTTTTTGGTATGGTTTCACGTGTTGGTTTACAAATGTGGTTGGTCCGTTGGTTTGTATGATGCATTCAACCATCCTCCGTGATTTAATGCACGAATCATAAGAAACCTCAGGTGAGACCAAAGCAGGAAAAAAAATGGGTCAGCAACAGTCGTAAAGCCATTGTATGGAGCAATCTCTATGCACCTGCCGCGCGTGTTCACATTCACAACGGCTGTTCCGTGGAGCTATTTTGTAAAATGCTGAAAATCTTAGGAATAAAAGTCAGTGTTTCATGTAATAATATTCTGGACCACTAACATTACTGTACCAATGCGCGAGGTTTTCTTTATTACGTGCTATAAATGGATTGAAAGAGCCTGTCGTGCCTTATGGGGGACTCCATGCCATTCATACAATGCAAACATGACGCAATTTTGAAAGAATATATTGGTCACATTTGTTGTTCTTCCTGCGAATATTAGTCCAACTTACCACCCCATGCTTTGATTTTATCCACATCCAAACCAATCAAACTTCCCTTCCTACGTGCTAGTTATACATACTCGATCCAGGAAGTCAATAGACGACGTCACGCTTTGTGTTTTCTTATGGGAGCTTGGTGGGTTTCATTCCTACCTGGCTCCAAACACGTGTACCAAACATATGGGCGGTACAAACAACGGAGGGGTTTCGGGTGAGGGTCCCGGATTGGGGGTAAATGCACACTTGGGATTAAGCGCAAGAAGCCAGCTTTTTTCTGACACTGATCGGCCAACACCAGCGTTGGAAATTTATACAAAAATACCACTTTTCTCAAAAAATGACGGTACGCCAGGTGTCATTTTACAAGATGCTTTAGACTGTCATGCAACTGTCCTGCGAGGTATTGATAATACTTTGGTAGTTTTTTGTGGGTGTGTGTTTGCAAAATATTGTGTATTCCCTTTAAAATGAACCGTAATTCCCTGAAAGCTACACCTGCAACATCGACATTCTGCAAAGTGCTTGTTGGGCTCTAACATCTCTATAGCTCATTGTATTCCGAATCAGCACGAGAAGGTCGATTTTGTTTTCAAGCGCGGGAATTTCGTGAATGTAACTTGGAACGTGTCCAGGTATAAGTCGCGTTCTATAGTACAGGCACTTTCACACACGATGTGTGATGCACAACGTACGAGAGGGGATTGGTCAGGTTGTGCGTGGCCCAAGGTACGTAGGAGTTAGTTTTAGAAAAGTAGGCCTATTTGTCAACACAGTCCCGTCTTACAATAAAGTTAGGATTTTCGTGCTTTTCAACATTTCTTTTCCGAACGAATTTTGAAGGAATATAAAGTACTCTAACGAATAAATTGGCTTGTTTGCATTGACAGGGTTTTCTACAGTTTTAAAAAGTGGTTTTGTTTATCGTTGTTTAGATTGCGCGCTCCAGTTCAGTAAATTTGAGCGAAATTTCAGTAAATTTGATTGCTAGTCCACGCTGCGGTACGTGTATACATTATATTATTCTATAGACGATGGGCCCTCTGACGTCACGTGTTTACATCTGTATTCAAATGTGCCCGGCAGTATGTGCGTGTTATACATACAATTTGCTTAAAGAGTGACGTCGCAGGTCAGATCGCCTTTGAATTATGTGACCTCTGATGTCATCTCTTAACCAAATTTATGTAAAACATGATGCGTGCGCATACTGCCGGGCACATTTGAATACAGATGTAAACAGAGGGCACATCGTCTATTAGTTTTGAAAACACTGCATGCTATAGTTCTTAATTTTGTCTTCAAATTCAAATCTTCTTTTTCGATTTTGTTTGTCCGCACCTCTGTCAGTTGATTACATGTACCACATTGCCCACCTTAAGCTATAGACAAAACCATTCAAGTGCCTTGGATTCAGTGACTCGTTAGGATATACATTTGTAGCTTACGTGATTAGCATGAAAATACAATTTGGACAAGATTTCATCTCCTTCGCTGGAAAATCGTGCATTTAAATATGCGAAGAGCAACACCGTTGTGGTGCTGATCCCTCAACTACCCTTACCACAAATACAGTGTTCGTGTATAACGTGCAAATATATCGCAAGCATACCAACAAATTAAGTATTTGACGCCAATATAATTATATGCTCCTTTCTAAAGCCGCCATTTTGTAAAAAGCACACAGGCCTAAAGCATATGATATCATCCTAACTATAAGCCTACGTAAAATTTTGCTGTACAAAAATGTGTAGAAACAATTTGCAAATAAAATGTATTCAATGGCCACCAACAAATGAAAAGCATGATCTGCCTGAATCCAAAGAAATTAAAATAAAAGTTACTACGCACTAAAAAACAGATGTAACCAATGTTATTACGCTTTCAACATAAAGACCACTTCTACATAAGAGGTTGCAAACATTGTGTTCAACGTGCGCACCGTACCACGTGGCAACATAAACCCAACGCGTTCGGTATCCTATACCAAACTGGCACAGAAACAGCTCACGTTTATATTCAACTTGACGCGGGGACCCAGCGAAGGGGTTATGAATTTGGGACCTACTTTTCCTGCACCTATGACTCATGGATCCAGGGTCTACAAAAAACGGTCCTCGTTGGTATATACCAACATCCGAAGATAGGGTTTTGGTTGCATTATTATGGGCATGCAGGCTGGTGGTCCAGTGCTCATTTTATGGTCGAACATGAATCTATCTAGTGTAATAAATCGACGAAAACTTGCGTCTAGATGCGTTTGGGGTTGAGCAGAAACTGCCCTTGATCTTCTTGACATTATGAAATGTTGTACTGCTATAGAAGGGGTCCGCTTGTAAGTCCGACACCTCATAGGTCCGACGCCTTACCAAATAAAGGCCTGTTAAAGTCGGACGCCTCATACTAGGTCCGACGCCCATAGGTCCGACACCCATAGGTTCGACGGCTATAAGAGATCCGACAATTAAATTTACTTTTTTCGGTCCATAAGTCCGAATGGTCCGAATAAATAAATAAATAATTAATAATTAATGATTACAAACATCGCGTAAAATTTCAGAATGTTAGCGCCGCCAAGATAAAAATTACAAATTCACATAAAGGGATGCTATGTCCCAACGTTTGTCCAACGTCGGACTTAAAAATATGAGGCGTCGGATATATGAGGCCGATACTATAAGTCCGATGCCTCGTAAATCTTACGCTCGTTTCAGACAGGCGTTCTACAGTCGCGCCGAACCAAATGAGTGAATGGGTCCGATGTCTGAAACGAATAAGGGCGACAAGGCGCGCCAGACGGCGAACGATCGACTGCTGTGGTTGTTAGAGCGACTCAGGAGCGACTTGATCTTAATTTGGTTTGGCGCGACTGTGGAACGCCTGTCTGAACCGAGCGTTACTCCTCTTCATTCCGAAATTTTGGACTTATAAGGCGTAGGACACTTAAGGCGTCGGACTTGGCGACACATAATCAAATACTATATCCGATTTCACCTATACTGATGAGTCATCCTAAATCACTGAATCGTTATTGACCTTGGCTTGTATCACCGGATGAGCAGAGAGGAACGCATAATTATTATTATCAAAAATGAGAACGGGAACTATGAATGTACTACAGGAACTTTAGTAATCTTTGTTTTACTTCCAAAGGGTGAACCATCTTCAAATGACGGCACACTTAAACACTGGTAATATGCTTTCCGAAAAGAACGTGGTAATTATAATATTGACATAAAGCAGGGGTAGATCTTGCTCGAAATCCTTCGTGCATTTCGCGCCAACTAGTAGTGATCTGAATTTAAAAAACCCAAATATTTTGATTGAAGTGAAATGTATAGCTAGTTGTGTATATCATACAATTAATGCAGTGAGCGTTCATCATCAGTATCACAATTTCCAGGACTACCATTGAGATTAATTATTGCTCGCGGTCAACCATCTATTACTATCACCCCGTTTTTAAAGCATTCCAATACTATACCTTCTTGTCTTTAAAATTCATGAGTCCAAGACCCGATCATATTTTTTTATATGATCGGGTCTAAGCACCATGGTCTAAGCAGTTTGAAGAGTTCGGCGCACTTTTGAAGTCATTGCCAAACCAAACCAAACCAAACCAAACCAAACCAAACCAAACCAAACCAAACCAAACCAAACCAAACCAAACCAAACCAAACCAAACCAAACCAAACCAAACCAAACCAAACCAAACCAAATCACAGGCCTACTCAAACGAAGCAAATTGTTTTCGTCCACGAACACATTTCTAGTTACAATTGTATTTAAAGGGATCGTATACGTTTGGTAATTAAAACCCACTGTTTGTTTCAATCCAATAGTTATAGATATATACCATAAAACTAACCTGTACAAATTTCATTTCAAAAGGTGATAGCGATTTTGAGATATTGCCAAAAATCTGGAGCTGTTATGTCCACTCAGGAAGAATAATCTGCATTGGAATACACAATCTGAGAAACGTCACTGCAGTAACGCTTCTCAGATTCAAATTTTGGGGATAAAAAGTGATATCTTTTTCCTTAACCGCGGCAGTACTTCGAAGTGAAAAGTTTCTAAAAATGCATTATACTATCCAAAGCTGCTGTACTTCTTACCAAGTAAGTTTTTATTGCCATTCATTTTTGGAGTACATGTAATTACCAAACGTATACGATCCCTTTAACTTGTGGTGATCGGAATACGTAAGACATATAATGTTGTGCGAATTGCTGCATTTTAGTGACATTCCCCCGTGACCATAACACATGTATTGTCTTGATTCCAAGTTTCTGTTCGCAGCAAACAAAAATACCAAAAGATAAGTTAAAGGTCAACATTGTAGTTGTCACATTCTTATAAATATACCATCGATCGAAATATTTCTTTTCAATTCTCTGTCGGACTCAAATAGTGAAATTCCCGAAGTGAAATATGATCACAGCCATTCTAGCAAGCCTAGTATAAGCTGATAAGATAAAACTCTTAGGGCTATAGGCACTGCTTGGTGTGCGCCAAACAAAGACATCTTTACATTAAAGAAAACCCATTGATTTCAAAGCCGATATTTTAATATGAGGCAGGCAGCGTTTGACAAATGGTCGCCCTCCCTAAAAGATCATTTGAGAGAGTTCGGCATGCTTCTATGGCCCCTGAAATGCCGACCAAAATCATAGCTCCATGCCAAAATGTAAAAGATCGAAATACGGTCTTTCATCCTTTCCAATTATAATTTTGTTAACCGTGATTTATTTGATGTCTAATCAGGAGAGATTTATTATGATAGGAATAAGGTTTTCAACAGCAAAGTTTGGGGCCACGCCAGCGAATAACCTAAAATTGTTGTTATTTTACCTAAAGAAAAGGTGACGTATAGTATAGAATCAAAACAGTGAAAGTCTTTGCAGGTTAAATGATCATCCAGAAAATTGTTGATTTACTCAGTCAAAGGTATTCATTAATCTTTAACGTACCTGGTCATGTCAAAAATGCACTGGTCGATCGAAGATTGAAATATATGACTGATGAGGGTATATTAACTCCAATGCCTTAAATACATGCCTCGTCAATTGCAGAGTCAATAATGACACTCCGGATGACTCATTTCACAGATCATTTGGACACAGAAATATGCCCTTTTGATATTGGCACTAAAGGGATGCCATTTAGAGGTGCCATTTTAAAGACACTATTTATACTACCAAATTCATATATTTCCACAAAACAGGAATTTTTGGTTCAACAAAACTGTATTCACTTACATTTCAAAATGTAACAACAAAATCAGATTGCCATTTTTGTGTGACAGCTATTATTATTAGAGACTGAATACAAAAAGCTGAGGTTTTTGGAGCTCTTCTCCCTATAGCAGCGGCACGTTGAATTATGAAGCGAGTTCAACCTCAAAACCACTTTACAATGCAATGTGGGTGCGGCCCGCGGGGCTTATACTTTATAGAATTCGGGGCCTTTGAAATCAGTATTGCAATTTATCTCTCCCTTTTTATTGGAACTGCGTGTTTGTGTGGATATTGCGACTGGAGACGGACCACAAATATGTCATCCCTCTCTGTACCCATGACGCTGGTTAGCCTGGTTCGGGACAGTATACTGACGACAAGCAGATCATACTGTCCGAAACGTTGAGTTCGGTTCGGTTCCTTTTATAAGAACCACACAAACTCACAAAAGAGATATATCACACAGTGTTACCGCAAACAACTTATCTTATTGGGATGATATAGTTCATATTTCTCCATACGTATAGCTTTCATAGGCCAAATGCATCGGTTTAGTGCAAGGTGCCTCCTTGAATTGATGAAATATTTATGATTTAATGAAATAACGGTATATGTATTAATGGTGTCTCATGTTGGTAATAAACAAAAGTTCCAGTATAGGAACAGTGCATAGGTAAAACAAAGAGGGGAAATGTGTAGCTTTAGTGCTGGGTGAAATGCATGTCCTGTACAAAATTATAACTATTTAGGCAGTCTGATGTCGGCCTAGCATACCGCTTCCTCAACTCAACTATAGTATAACCGTCATTTACCAATCACCAGAGGTCACTATATATACCAATCTGGCGACCGGAATTAGGAGCTGTTACTGCGCGGTATATGGTACATGTCTGTCACGTGCCACGCTCTTGTGCACGCTGCACGCGTTCTTAAGACAAAGCACCCGCACGTGCTCTTCGGGTTCCTTTGACCACGGTATACCAATGCGTGCGCGTGCATACAGGCACGATATTACACCCAAAATGGCGTCTTGTTTTGTTCAGCGAATTACACTAACAAGAATAAGATCGAGCGCCCGGGGCCAATTTCATAAAACATGTAAGCACACAAATTTGCTTAGCATGAAAATTCTTCATCGGCAAAAAACCGAGCTACAAACCAAATTGTTCATGCGATGTTTATTGTTTGTGACTGGTATTATTAGACTGGTTTTTGCTTATCATGAAAAGAACATGGAGATTTGACTGGTAACCTGTTTTTACTGAGCAAGACTTGTTGGTGCTAAGCTAATTTGTGTGCTTACATGTTTTACGAAATTGGTCCATGGCCATCGTTTTAGAATAACGGTTGTCACAAGCGATGTCACTGCAAGGCAGATTTTTTTTTTAAATCAAAAATACAGCACGAGCCAAAAATATGAAGAGTGGAAAGGACATCACGAGCACATACAAGCGAATTGGCCGTCTCGAAATCGTACCTGCCACATAATAATTATGTTCGCGTTATAATAACAGGTTGGTTTCGCCATTCTCAGACCCACATGCCCAGGTTCATTATTTTCCCACCCCGGTCAACTTCGACTGAAAGAGTGGACCCCTCGGTCAAAGGTCTAGCTTTCTGTCAACAAAATGTGGTTGCCACTTGGCCACTTTATACACCGTCACACGTGCACGGTTGGCGATTATACCAGGTCGCAATATGCGGAGACTGACGGACCACTGGCAGAAGATCTTTGCTCGTGTTTTAAAGAGAAAAACACTCGGGTTTGCAAGATGAAATTGGCATTTGGTCAAACAACACCAGAAAGAGGAATCTTTGCGACCAAAGATTTCCTTTATTTCTTTTTTCAAGGCAATAATCTAAAAATAATTTAAAAAACGACCGATTGTTTATTTTGTGAGGGCGATATTTATTAATTAAATTACACCTAATGTTCGCATTTTTTAATGACTTTTAATACCAATAGTCGTCTGACGTCATCAGAAAAAAAGACGGAATCTTTATTACATGTATAATACAATAATCGATTAAATTTCACCTTTAAAAGAAGATCGTTCGGCCGTTTCAACTTCAAAAAGAAAAAAGGAAACATGACCGGCGTCATGCATGTACTACATTATTTGTTTCTACAAATCAAAGGTCAATAGTCATCCTCATCAGGAGGACGAGTTTTAAACTATTCGACTTAAAGGGCATCTCTTGTCGCGCGAAAACGGCGCCCTCTAAATGAATTAATCTGACACTATACCGTACTACCGTGTGACGTCTGCACAAACGCCGACGCTGAGTGCCTTTATCGACAAAACCGCAACTATAGCGACCGAAAGTGTGGGCATTTCATTCTCTTTGCACTCTGCATGACCCGCCACAGTATCTAAATTTCAAAAGCCTGCAAACAGAAGGGCCTCGTGGCATTCATCGGCTCTTTGTTGATCAAATCCCAGCACTCGTGTGACTTTTACCTGAGCCACTTTTCTCCCACTCTTCACTCCCTAGCTCGTACGTATACACCGGTGCATGCCGCGCGCTTTATGACCCGAACATCCTTCGGGGTACAAAATATCTGTGTTGGGAAAGGGTCAGTTTGTACGGAGCCCTAGGGCCAGATTTGGGATTGTGAACAGAGGAGGGAAAAAAAACCGGAGAGAACTGTTGTAGATGTGAGGGCCGTGACTTTAGCGCTCGAACAAGCGATCCAAGCCCAGAGCTACACAGGCCTTGTGCCATGATGTGTAGATTATCGTGGACAATAGCAATGCAGACGTGACCGCGGCTTTGGCACATAATGGGAATTACTTGACTCGGTGTTGTATTAAAACGTTATTCTTTTTTCGTGCGTGTGAGTACACGTACACCTTTAATTTCGACCGCAATTGCTCAAATTATCAGAATGTATGTTGCAATTCGCTTCATTTAATGTCGTGTTAGCACACACACCATTTCGTAAAGTCGTTGAAATCGTGTCGCAAGTGGAAACAGTGCCACTGCATTTGGGCCGCAATTTGTAAAACTTTAAGAAGGCACCATCTATGTTGTTATCAGTATTTTAAGTAAAATGTGCAGTGTGGCAGATATGTGATGGGATTATAGCTTTGATGCATACAGTCAGAACATAGAGCTATTATTAATGTAGTCAGAAAGTTATGATGCTATAGGGCCATCGCAGATTATAGATACAAAATATAAGAAATAATCATCACCAATGTGGCGTTTGTCAGAGCAGTGTATAACTATGAAGGTTCTGGGAACCATACATTATAGCAGCGGTTCGTGCAAGTATGTGAATTACATTTCCATGTAAAATTTACCATTAGACTAAGGAATTTAGACGCGGAGCACGTTTTCACTGTGCAATTGCATGCAAATGTTTAGCGTTTTTAGCCAGCCCGATTATAATTGTCAAGTTTCGTCAATCTTGCTAAATGAAAGAAGACGCGTATGAGTGATGTCTCCGTTGCAATCATCATGTTAATTCCTTTGCAACTGAGCGTGATGTTTGGATTGTCATTAATTTGTCTCGGTTGTCCGTTCCAATAATGCCAGGCCGGTCACTTGGAGAGATTTTGTTTTTCCCATTTCTGGTGTACCGTGAATTGCAAACCCGGAATGGGACAAATTGCATGATCGAGACTGCATCCATGGTGTGTTGTGTATTGCATAGCTTCGCGTTCCTTTCGACCCAGTCCTCAAGCCAGACAGTGGACTGATTTTGTTCAGTTATAGGCGGTCGTTTATAATGGCAAAGACAACCGCTATAGAAGGTCACCATAAAACTCTTTATGTCTGACTGGTCCACGAATTCGTAACGAACTTGGTAGAAGGTCTAGACTATTGGCATCTTTACTATAAGGAGGATCACACATAACCCGCATTTTTTCTGTAACAAAAAAAGGGACTTTTGCAATTTTGTTCATCGTATACTGTTCCAATATCTTTGAAAACCTTTTCACAAAGGATGTTACGGTTTGTTACCTTTAGTTGGAAATGCCAACGGAAATACATGGAAGCGTTTAACCTTGCTTTTTACCTCATTCTTTAAAGGTAGTTAACACCATGCAGTTGCAAATACCCCCCCCCCCCCCTTTCAAAAAAATTAATGAATACAAACAATCGATCATTATGAAATACCTTTCTTAACTCTAAGAAATAGCAGCACGTGTATCAAGAATCCTGTGATATTACATTACTTAGTGTGCTGTGGTTTCTTTTTTGTAAATTTATATCAATTTCCAACTATTGTCAGCCGGGAATCGTTGGAAAAACCTGCCAACTGGTACACATCCGTGAATGGGTGCAAGCCAACTAGACTGGTTTTCAAACCAGATAATTCACTGTAGTATATATTGCTCTCTCCCGTCTGAATGAAGGCAAGGAACCAGACTACAGAAATAGCATTAATGTTCTTTGTTTTCCAGCATTTGTGAACACAAAATATATATATACGGATGTATACGTCCTCCGGCGCGAACTGGTTAAAAGGTATAGGAACAATATCCTTCTTATTGATGAGTCTAAGGTCAAATAAGGGGAAATATCACATGACAAAAACGAGGTTTTCTGCGAATACTGTTGTAATTGACATTTGGGTATATATGTTCGCGGTGGTTAGGGCGTGTCGGATGTAAACAAAAAGAAGTTAAATTTTGCAAAATAATACTATAGTTATACCTGAAACTTTTGATTTGTATAGCTAAATTGGACACCAGCTGTGAAGCCGGGCACCTGTAGCGATAAATCACAATTATTTTAGGAACATATTTCTGACTGCTAGCTGACCTCTAACTATACGTAACGGGGACAGGAAAATAGACTTGTAGATAATGATCCTCTACGAGATACATACATGTAGCAGCCTTTCTCATGTAAACAAAAATGTTTTGAGGAGACGCGAGAGCACAAGGCAACCACCTGCCTATGATACCTGTGCTCAACAACCCGAGTTATCCGGTCTAAATACCTGCACAAATATTGCAAGAGCCGTGCACAAGTGGAGGGAAATATTGTACTATGTGGAGACGTGAAAACAATGGGGACAATGGGAATGATTACGTCTCCACAGGGTAATTTATATAGTTGTAAAGGTCTCCACAAGGGTTTTCACGAAATAGATCTGTGGATTTACTCAAAATTACTCAAAAACTAGGGTTAGGATGTTGGTCAGGGTTAGTGTTTGGGTTAGGGTATAATATAGGGTATATTGGGTCAAAATGTCAACCCAGGAAATTAATTGTGGTTGAAATAGGAGCATTTAAAAAAATATAAAATTGAGAAATAAATTGAGCAAAACGAAATCTCCACAACGATACAACAATGGCAATTTGTTATGTAATCAGTGTACTAATGGGCGCCGTATGATAAAAGCATTGAATAATTCCAACAACAAGATATTTGTATGTTCCCTATTTAAAAGCAAAACAAATATTAACCCATCTTGGTACCAATAGTCAACAAATCTAACATGTGCGTGAACCCATCTCTGAATGAAGTTGGCAACTGACCCAGAAGTCTTTGTTTCATTGCCTTGACAACATGGCATTTCACCTTTCGGAAACGCTGGCATATTTCCCGCCAATCACTTTCATACGTGCATATCATGTAGGTAAATAGTTGAAGTGTAATAGATTCAATCTACATGTATGTACATCAATGCACACGAACCAACAAAACGAATGAAATCCTTGTCTAGTAGATAATGGCTTGGATTTACACGACATGCAAAATGGGGATTTTTTTACTCAAAAAAAAGAGAGAAAACCTTGTACGTGCTCTCGTGTATTGTGGTCTTTAGGCATTGTGATTTTGTAGGCAATACAAAAGGCTTACAAAACCTCTCATGCACGACTCCACAATGGGTGCCAAAAGCATAAACTGGTGTAATATGGTGAGAAGAAAATTCTCATGGTTGAGATGACTTCGGATGAACAAACGTATCTGCTAAATTGAAGGACAAAGTTTCTTTCTATCACTAGATCATCATACTACCAGAACAGGTATGCATTTCAGCTACAATAAGCGAGAACAAAGAGGCGCATGTCCACTCAATTTACCCAGAACAGAGTTTCAGAATTCCAGTATATCCTTCTGTTTCCCCACAGTGTTCGATTTAAGACCATTTTCGGTTTTGAGGCAAGGTTTCCCCAGACAAACCCGAGTGGGCCACGAGGAAACATTCTCACCAATGCGTTCCACGCTGCAACCAATTTCCTTTTGTGAGTTGGCAGGTATTTCACTGAAAACGCTCCGGGCCTCCTGAACCGTGTGACAGAGCGCGCTTATACACTCCACCAGTGGTATTCGATTCGTTTGGCAGTAAAAAAGAAAGAAAGAAGGGGAATAAAATCTGAGGTCTTTTCACAAAAGCTCTGAGTGACCTTTGACACGTACTGCTCGCTCAAATAGGGAAAGAGAACCAAATGGAAACTATGAAACGGGAGCCTAACAAAAGGCACAGTGTGTCGTCACGGCCGGTACAGCCCCAGCCCGTCAATCATACATTCAAGCGTGGATTTGCTGATTGAAAAGGGGACCTTAACAGTCTGCCGGATTCGACCGGGGATTTTGCTTTGGAAAATTTGCATGGCGAACACTGAAAGCCCCAGCAAGCAATAGACCGAAACAGTAAAGACACCTCGCTAAAAAGAATAAGAAGAAGACATCAGCTAATGAAGCGATCAGTGTTTTTCCCCCAACAAAATTGAGAGTTTCAGACCCGGTATCGTCACAGTGCAAGTGATGCATCCCTTATAAACATTCAAATCGTTAAATAACAGTAATACAAAAATGTAAACTTACTTCAAACCTATTTGTGCCATTGCAATTTTTGTTGTTAATACCGCTTTCTCGTGTTATTTGTTGCGTGCGTCTTCATTCAAGCTGTTGTTAATACTATACGTAAGTAGAAATGGAAAGTGTAGACATTTAAGCTGGCCGATAATTGCTTTAAAATTAGGTTCGGCAATTTCATCAATCTGTCGCTATACAGATTGCTGATGAACCACTCCGATAAATGCCGAATTTCGACGAAGTTGGGCAAAGTTGTTTTGCAATTCCTCTTCTCTAAGATTTGAACTTATTAAATGACGTGTATGTTCTTCGCCATGCATATACCACTGATTCCCAATTAATTTTGTTCCGCGTTTTAAGGCGGTTCATACTTCACACGAAAGTAATTGCGGTACGAATTCGACGTCACAAAACATTCCCTGCAAAAAAAAATCGCCGGAGTTCAACTTTGGTTAACGTTTGCGAACTCGCATTTAGCACTAAAACTTGCTGTGACGTCACAAATTTTTCGTTCGCAAACGCTTTCGCGCAGATTATGAACCGACTTTTTAAGGCGAAGACATACGCAGTTTGCCCACGAGATGATTGGCTTTCCCCAGCGACAATTCAGGGTCGGCGCCAACCGACTCATCTCTCGAAACAACGGCCGCTGCTCGGCGGAGAAACCGGCTGGTTTTAGAAGGCAAGAACATCAGCAGCACACGGGATGAGGTTGTGGAAGATAGGATGCAAGCACAGACAGGAACCCTGTGCATCCGTTAAACCTAAGCAAGGAAAAGCCACAGAAGGCAAGTTGTAGAACAAACATGCTCTGGATAAAAAGTTTAAACAGTCGATCTGTAGGAACATTACCCGTCAAGATTGTTCCGTCACTTGCAAACAAAAAGTTGTCTTTAGGAATTAAACAAAATATATTAGTTCAATTAAGTGGTATTACACTTGAATCAATATGTTCTTCTGTGCAAATACAATGTACTTCGAATTTGATGTGGTATTTAAGTTACAAGTTATTCAAAGATGAGTATATAACACTGTTACCATTTGATGTCCAAAACGCTACTTGCTGAATTTAGATAATGCTCACGTCAACTTCAAAAGACGTTTTATAAATTGGCGTACTCTATGCATAGGTTAAGGTATATTGAAGTGAAATCGAACCTTACCTGTGAAAACGTTTGTGCATAATACAGGACAGAAACCGTAGTAATTGATCGTTAGCCGACAATGCACTTGAGTAAAGACATTAATAACAAATATCTGCATTCCATATACCTGCGATTGTCCCAAATCATTCGTATAAAGCTCATGTACTGTTGCTATACAGTTCTGTACATACACCAACATTGATGGTTAATGGCACTTTTAGCACAATGTTGAGTTCGCTCAAAGCCGGATGATTATGAAACCAAGGAGCCGAAAAGTCTATGGAAACGACATCTGTCCTGTCGAAAAAGAAAATTGTCAGTTAGTACGAAGGAGCGGAATTAGACGCTTTGTGTGAAATGAGTCCTCACTTATGAATTCGTTACAATGGAGACAACCTGCTCCAGGTTCACCTGAGCCGTACTCAGGCGTCGATACAAGGGTACGCAATCGATACTTTGGGTGCTGGGGAGACGTGGTTGAACAACGGACCCGATGCTCAAATAAATCCAAACTCTTTATAACTTGTTGCCGGAGGTGCGGCTTAATTTACGAGTACGCAATCCGTCAATCGCTCTCTCTACCCCTCTCTCACCCACTCTTCTTTCTCACCTGGGGGTAACCAAACACCCTTGTTATAGAACGGAGAGGTTTTAAGGGTGGGTAATGTAAAAAAAGAAAGGAAAAAACCCGATGATTATGTAAGGTGACCGAGTACCAATGGATAATTTTCTGAAGGGGCAAGCTGACAAAAGGATTTCACACCTTCCCAAGGTTCGTTAACAATTCCCAAACACAACGTTCCCATTCTGGCGAGGGTCAGTAATTGATATTTCTACCGTCCATCCATCAGTAACCACTTACATGTAAACGAAAAGGTTTCTCCCGATTTTCTGAAGCCGTGTATATACGGTAACATTGAACCACTGTCATATAGACAGTACAACGCACAATTACATGCAACCACATCTGATATAGGCCTAAACCCATAATTTAGGCCTAATTTCACATTGTAAACGGGATAATATCCCGTTTACAATGTGAAATTAGGCCTAAATTATGGGCTTTAAAACTGAATGCTTGACTCGATGGCACACTGTACAAACACTGCAAATAAACAGATAGAAACAGTATAGTTTTTCCTTACAGAAAAAAACGGTATCGTTTAATATATAATTTAAGTACTTTTCAACATATTAATGATTTCCTTAGGTCTACAAATAAGTACAAAAGGGTTCTTTAATTAAACATTAAAGCAGTGATACCCTAAGTATACAACAAATGCTCGTCCTTTTTAAATTATGATTACAATTCATAAAAAGCGTAACCAACAATTGGAAGAAGTCGGTATAAAAGTTCAAGAAAATATATCATTTGAGATCCCATTGAATCGGAAGGAGTACAGGAAGTCGGTGTATTAGTTTGGCAACTTTGGTTGAGGCCTACTTTCAATTATCTTGCAAATCTAAATAAATAAAAAACGTTCTGAAAGCTTCGACTGACAGGCGGTCTTACGATGAGAATCTGTTGATAGGAATTCAGAACAGATAGCTTTAACATGATCATAGTAAAGTTTAAGATGGCTTCTCCCAAACCCCGTTTTAAATGAGGTGCCGAGACGTACAAATATTGGCACCATCTACCATAATTCGCCATATTTGATTTTCATTTGATTTTCACCATGCACCACTTTGTAAAATCACATTAATACAGTACACTGATGTCCTTTAGAGTAGCATTATCGGTTGCACAAACCAGGTACGAAATGCAAGCGTGAGCACACCTAATTTCTTTTGATTGAGATCTACGTGAAAACCAGATAAAAACCCAGAAGCACATTTCATAGTCTGATAGAATACTGTTTGGTTTACACAATTGGATCATATGGAAATTAAAATGTACAATAATCGTTTTGTTGGGCAAATATTGTCATTAACAGTTCGTCGTGGTATTATTTAGTTTTGTGCATGATAATGTAGTATAGCAAACTGATAATTATATCACCAATCGATAATGTCCCACGAATTGATCGATACTGTGTCAATTTACTGGTAGTGTAGTAATTTGTATGTACTATCGGTCAATTGTAATTACACCATTGGTCCTAACCGATAATGTAACATAAATTGAATGAGAGCGTAGTTAAGTTATTACACTATCACTCAGTCATTTGATGTTACATTATCGGTTAGTCATGCGGTATCGGTCAATTTGTGTGACATTATCGGTAAATTTGTGCGACATTATCGGTAAATTTGTGCGACATTATCAGGTCAACTTGTGCGACATTATCGGTAAATTTGTGCGACATTATCGGTCAACTTGTGCGACATTATCAGGTCAATTTGTGTGACATTATCAGGTCAATTTGTGCGACATTATCGGGTCAACTTGTGCGACATTATCAGGTCAATTTGTGTGACATTATCGGGTCAATTTGTGTGACATTATCGGGTCAATTTGTGTGACATTATCGGGTCAATTTGTGTGACATTATCAGGTCAATTTGTGTGGCATTATCGATCAATTTGTGTAGCCCTAATCATTTCACAATAATATCAATATTGAAAAAAAATCGTATTAAACTCTATTACAATTTTAACCATAATGTACGGTGTATCGTCGTTCTAATAACATACATAACTTGCTGCATGTCCCCAAAACTCGAAAGGCTTCCTTTGTTTGAATAATTTATTGCGACTATTGTTTGTCAGTCCACGCATTGCTGATGCCGAAGCGTTCAACATGCAAGTAAATACAAAGAACGGATTAGACCATGGAGTTATAACAAGGCCGGTCACTGTACATTGTACATGTACTCCATTAAAATTACAACTTCAAGCAGGTAGACAAGGAAACCAACCAACCGAAAAAACCGAGCATACCTCTATACTTCCACGTTCCCTTCTCACAAAACATTCTTTCTAGAATGCCGTCAAATTTCAAGTGAAGAATTTTAAAGTTTGATCCAACAAAGATAACCTTTAACCTTTGACAAAATCTGCACAAAGGGACGTGAATGGAACTGTACATGCACCGTATCAGGGTAATTTTTTTTCCTTTTCAGTACACAACAGAGGCAGCCCGGCTGTGCGATCAATGCCTTAACAAATACTATACACCGGTCCAATTGTGAATTTTCAAGTCGATATATATTCAAAGCAAACATTCAAAGATAACCGTGTGAAAAAAAAACCCAACTTTTTTTTACGAGAAATACTCAAGTTTTGTTTTGACATTTGGCATTTCTTTGGTTGAATTTTACAGAGTGTTGCATCCTGACGCCACCACGTTAAACTGGGACAGAGAAACATTTCCCATTTTGTTTAGGAGATACTTTGAACATACACTCAACTCTCCGTACGTTTTGTACACAACCAAAGAGGTGGCGAAAAAGATACATTATTTGGAACACAAAACAACAATATTATTGCAAAGTCAGACGGGCCAATTTGAAAATATTTTGATATTAAAAGATAACTTTTAAATAGCAACTCTATAATGCGCAAAAGAAAGAAAAATGTTTTAATCCCAGAAACGTATACAGATATTTATTTTACTGCTTTTAATTTGGATCTCGGAAAATTCCAAAACAGGAACTCACTGACATTCGAAATAAATAAAAAATATATATATATAATATAATACATGCTTGTATTTTAGATCTAAAAAGTGGACTGAAGTTCAAGGTACATGTATTGTTTACAACCAATGAAAGACACACTATTTAGCATCTTGTGATCATGTTCGCACAGAATGTATCGACATTAACGTTAGGCAAAAACCTGTAGCACCTATGCGCGCGCCGGTCCTGTTGGGTTTTTTTGGTAAGTAATTATTCCGCAACGGAAGGCGCCTTCTGTTGCAGGAAGATTGAAAGCTTCTTAATCTCCGAGGTAATCAGGAAGATACTTAATTAAAACTAGCTGTCACTGATACGTTTGCATAGAAATATGTATAGAAACCAAAGGCCAAGACTCATTAAAGGCTTAAATATGTCCTTGTAAACTATTACTATCGTCGGGATAAGGGAAAATATCGAGCCCCCTAACCCAAGTTATACAAAAAAACAAGACTTCTACCTTAAAGTACAACGTATAACAACACTCACAAGAAAAACACCTTGTGAAGTTCCGTTACAGAGAACCTAATCACTAGTAGTAGGTTCAGTAAAACATTAAAACAAGGGACAAAGAGTATCAATTAGAATTTAAAATATATATATATTGTTTAAATACTGATTGTTAGGTTTCGTGGCGACTGACTTATCAATGGTTATAAAATGATGGATACAAAATATAAAAATGGCAGTAATACAAAGTCTATATACAACGGCACCATGGGCACTTGGAGCACTTTTGGTGTTCATTAGATAATTAACAATGAAGCCAAATTTAAGAATATCTTAAAAAGAGTTCCAGGTTTACTGCAGAAATCCTGGATGTCAGATCAGATTAAAAAGAAGGCAATCCGTGTACGACGTCCTGATGCCAACTGAATTCTATCCACTGTTAAACTGCCTTAAACGTATCTTCCGCATTGATGCCGTGCATGCAGAGATGGTCGATCCATGGCCAAAATTGTTATCCAAGAAAGTTGGCGTTTATACAAGCGACGATTGTTACCGACAGCAGTAATAATACATGCAGAATAAAAGCCGGAGAGTCGGGTACACGTATAGAAACAAAATTCCTGTACAGGTGAAATGCGAGGAAGACGCAAATGCCTACGATGTCACTCAAGACGTATAGCCATGAACTTGGCGACTTATAATACATAAATAGAGCCACAGCCGGGGTTCAGTTTTCTCAGTAATTATTCTCTTTTGTTTGTACAAATCTTTATACAAGCATTATTAGTCAGTACCTCGATGGCAGTGTTACGTTACAAAAACCACGTTAATAAATCCAGACCAGTGTTCTCCGTCTGTCCAACGTTTGGTTTTCCTTTATATTATGTACACGAATACGCTGTGCTGTTCACCGGGAATAAAATACAACACTATTTACATTAGTAGGTCCAGAGTGCACGTGGTAAGGAGAAGGACCACAATGGTGTCAGAGAGGGCACCATTTGGTGCACAGAGCAATGCTGTTGTGTGCTGGGTTACCACTGAGAACAAACTGAAGTGCAAACAGAATTTCCCCCCGAGTCCGGCCGTAGTCATCCACATGGGTTACGATTCGACCAACACGATGCGTCATAAGTTCAAGCGCTAAGCTTCAAAGACGGTGTGTACAAACAACCCCAGAAGTCTCTAAATGAAACGAGTTTAAAGTGTACAAGTTATGACAGCATTTTAATCAGTGTGCCGAATGTACAAACTTGGAACATTCCTCAAAATTAATGGGGTGAGGAAAATCAAAGGCGAGTGCACGTCAAATCCTGTCGAGTACGGTAGACAGTTTATTTGTTCTGGACCAGTCAGTGTCCGTTTTCAGGGGGCGATGGTCCACAATCAGGGCATAAAACGATCGGCTTGGCCGACTTGTAAAAAAACAGTATTATTTATATATATTTATAGAAAGACATAATATTGCCTTTCTCATAAGTCATAATCCGGCTCAATCAGCAGGGATTCAGTCGTCCGCTGGGGAAATCGCGAGTCTCTTTTTTCGGTGATGGTTATTGTTGTTGTTCTGGTCATCCCTTTCCTTATTCTGCCTTTTTTGCTGTTTTCTGTCTCGCCGCCTTTCGTCGCGTCTTTCTCTCCCCTCTGTGTCCTCATTGGTATTTCCCGGGTTCGACGCGTTGTGTACATCCTCGTACCTCTTACACTTGCAGCTCTTGACTACACGAATCCGATAAGTCCTCGTATCGTTGTTGTCGCACACCAGGTGCACCCTTCGCTGCCGGACCACGTCGTTGACGCACCGCCATTCCTTGAGCTTCTTTGCTCCCCATATTTTTTCAACATCAGCGCCCCAGCCCAGCACGGTCTTTGGCACACACTCCCCTGCGCATACCATCTCCGTGATGGGCCTAGTACTCGTGCAGAATCCATCAGATATGTATCTCTTCGAGCGCAGCTCCGTGCACGACAGATCATCTGACAAGGCACAAAACAAAGCAAAAGAAATCAAACATTGGCGACGATAGCGTGTATGAACAGTTGAGAGGAGAGGATTGTGTATCATAAAGAAGGACATGCTAGAAATAAACAGAAGCAAAACTTGCATCTTCAGTTGATATATGATACCCTCCAAATATCGAACATCGGTCAAAAATCTCGGTGGGTAAACAAAACACTGTCCAAATGGTACGACCAACAAACTGGAAATGTCAATATTGGCCCCACAACTGTAAACACTGGTGCATCAAAATCCACAATATTATTGTTGGCAACATGCACGAATCAATGGTGTGAACATTAACCAAATGGGTATTGTTTTCGAGTGCTGAACAAACGTTCCCCCCAAAACACCGCTGTTTCTTTTGTTTCACAGCTAACATACAAGCGTCTTGCATGCACTGTCGCGAGGCAGCTCTTCAAACAACCCCATGAGCCAATGGTAAACGCGTTCATGCATCTCTGTTTTGATTCTATTTCCAGTTTTATGTATTCTTGTTCAAGTACCATATAGTAGAAACAGAAGAGAGAGCAAGTGGTAGCGGATGGTATGTGTATTATGGCCACGTGTTTTTAATGATATTCAATACGGAGGAGCGCAAATCAGCTTGCTCGCAACGAACCCTGTCTCTTCCATGAAATACTAACTGGAGTAAAAAGTTACCAGATAGTAGTTATAAATGCCCTAGCACGGAGAGAAAGGGGTCGGCAAGTACAAAGACCCTGTGTCGATCGTCCTCGTGCTAAAAGGGTTACTTCGTTACCAACAAGGTATCGCTTTGACATTGCAGCATAAAGTGTGCTGTTTTCTTGTACAATCTTGGATATCTTATTGTCAGATGAATTATGAAGATTGATACTTTAGGTGATAACATAATTGTAACCCCGTGAATTTTTGTTACAATGCGAGATCTTTTAGAATACAATCAGTTTATAAGTAGTTCTTTGCATGCAGTTACTAATTAACATTAATAATATTAGTGGGAAAAAATACATGCATCGAGAATTTACGTTTCAGAAAAGTTAAAATTGGTGCAGGAGTAAGGTGAGCCTGAAAGTCGAAATTTTAAGAAACAAGGCTAGTGGACACTTTGTGTCTTAAAGTAACAGTGTTGGGTAAGAAAGTCGCTATGTTTTTCGTACACTGATTTTCCTTATTATACTATATGTAGCTGTTGGGTGTATTGAAACCCGGACACACATCAAAGCTTGGCCCCATGCACCAGAGTGGGCTCAAACCACTGTACACGAATTTTTGTTCGGCAGTTGAATGGGCAATTGTGCAGCTACACAATGGCCTGCAAGAACCAACCATACAAAAATATGATTAAAAATACTGGTTCCCGTATTGCTAAACTTGAAGCTCGTACCCATTTAACCTTATGGCGTTTTAGGGGCCATTAAAGTGACTTTGAAAACTCCACATACGTTTTGATTTTATTCCATATCTTAAGTTTTCTCATTTTTCCTTTTTTTTGTTTTTTAATTTTTTTTAAAACAAAATTAACATCCGTAGATTGGGTCTGTATTTGCCTGATGTGGTTAAAGAAGATTTAGTTCAAACCACGATACAGAAACTGATGAGAAACTTAAACAAATATATTTGGCAAGGTAAGCAGGTCGATTGTTAAGGTTTTACCGTGTGCGTACGCGTTAAGCTATAAAAGGGCAAAAAAGGTGTGTCTTTTGGTGCGAATAAATCCATGCAAGGTCTCCCCTACGCCACAGGCGTGCAGTAGGGGAGCCGTACAGAAAAGTTCGCGTGAAAGAACATTATTTCAAAGGGCAAAGAATATTGAATAAGCTCTTGCCTGTATGGTCAATGGACTGCCATTGTTTACATGCCCATAGGGTGTGTGGCACGGACTATATAGCCTGTTTAGCACAAGCAGTGCATTCAAGCCTGGCCTTACACTGTGTGTGGATACCAATGGTATCAATAGAACAGGGGACCTGCGCCGAATTGCTAGCCTTGGGTCGCTTTAGTGTCGCTTTGCATTCAACTTACCTGGGTTGTAGGACGTTTCTGTTTCCTCGTTTATGTCCCGTATGGCTCCTTCTAACACCCCTGTGTCATGAAGGCCTGCTTCTCTGTTGCTCTGATGCTCATCCTGGTGTGCCTGGACCACTGGCATAAAGTCTGTGACGAAACCATCCTCCTCCTCATGAGCGTCCACGACCACTCCGCTCGCAATGCACATCATCGTACTCCACAAAACCGCCAATCCAAGCAATAACCTTCTCACTGAAATCCACATGTTTACACCTGCCGGAGAGAACTCGCGCTGACTAACTGCCGGCGACTCCTGGGCTCTGTTGGTAAAGTTTCACATGAAGAAAACCCGTCAAAAGCGCGGGAATACAGACGACCATGACAGGACTGCCTGAACTGCAACTACATGACAATAGAATCTGAAAACCGTGTACGTTTGGAGCTACCTATACCACCACTGAGCACACACGTACGTGTTCACTAGTGAACACGGTGCTCGATTGATTCGCTCTTGTGGTAGGCGTGGTTACGACTGTCGATCACTCTAAGCGGTTACGGTTTTCCGTGACGTAGTTTATTCACCGCTTCGGATCAAATGCTCTACGCCACACACCTCATTTATTCAATGCTTACGGCCGAGACAGTTTAACAAAAGCTTAACAGTGGCTGTGGGCGGGGCGTAAACATGTCAAATCGAAATGATATCCGACTACATGTATTATATTGAACATAAAGAGGGGGTTGTATCGCTGGGCTTGAACATTCTGAACAGTTTTCAGATTTTGTGGGGGGTAAAAGGTGGTGTCCATGCAGTATCTAATAGCTTTTGTGTAAAGTTTTGTCTTCATTGTACCCAGACTGGCTGTCTCTCAGCTTCGGGTATATTCTCTGCATCACATGCCAATTAGGTTTACTCGGCATTGCTGCTCAACCGTGATTATACACCTCAAGGCAAATGAGGTGTGAAAAGGCTAATGAGTCTTAATGATTGGCGGGGTGCTCGGGTGACAACCTGAATTTAACGGTATATAGGTGGGCGCGGAAATCCGGGAATTTTTTTAAGTCAACTTTGGCTTATCTAGCTCCCAGACGTACGTTCTTGAAACTCAATGGTTCTTAAGTTTGCAGCGCTGAATAGTAACGCCTAGCAACGGACGAAAAGTGTTTTAGAAAGGAATTATTACTGAAGCAATATTATGTCAACTTTGGCTTATCTAGCTCTCAGACGTACGTTCTTGAAACTCAATGGTTCTTGAGTTTGCAGCGCTGAAAAGTAACGCATAGCAACGGACGAAAAGTGTTTTGGAAAGGAATCATTATGAAGCAAGATTATGTCGCAGAGGGTCCCTTTCTTTTGTGTTGGTCGTTGTGTTCCCGGAATCTCAGGAATCCTTTTCAGATATCTAAGGGTATGTGTTAGGTAACAAGAGTGTATCGGGTAAAGGGACACGAGGGGTTACCCATCTCCCATATCGTGCTGGGTATAAAATGCATGTTATCATAATATTATGTCACTCGCCCTATATCTATGTCAGTGAATAAATGTAGTGTTTTTTTTAATGGCCAAAACTCAGACCGTAGAGTATAGATTTGGGCAGCAAGGTACGGGCAGTCACCACTAAGAATGAACATAGCTTTAGCTTGTGTGTGCTTGTTTCCTTTTGCGATCGAGGATCGAAAAACAAAAGAAAACAAAGGGAACAAAAGATCCTCGAAGGACGGTTTCTTTGTCCTCGATCGCCAGGATAAGCGCTAAGCAATGGGGTTAGGTTTCAGTAAAGGAATAAAGGAAAACACAATAGGGAATCCTCGGTCGTAATGGCAATTCACGAACAGAACTATAGTATTTGGCAGAATTTCAACTCCCCTGGATTTTTGAGTGGCATATCAATAATATGATTACCGATACGCTATTTCAGTAAATTCATTATTTACATTCGTCACACTCTAAAAACTCCTGCGTCTGATTGACCTCGAAATGCATTCAAATCTGCATAGTCTTTTTTCCCGGTCGAAATGACACTTTGTTAATAGAAAATGGCACAAATTGATTATAGTTTCTAAGTAATGGTGACCCCAAATATTTTATATTTGACCCAGAAAAAGACTGTGCTGATTTATATGCTTTTCCGGGTCAAATCTAACCCAGGATTGTTTAGAGTGTAGTCCCAGTGTCCAAAGATATAGCCGCGTTAGTCAAATCCCATGGATTGACATACATGTACCTAGAAAGTTAAAATAAAACAAAACAAAAAAATACATGTAAACTAATTCGGTGCATAATAATAATCGTAAGTTGGTTGTTATTTCCCCCCATTTTTAGGATAATTTTGAAAACAATGCTACCGAAGATCCTACAATCCTAACCAAATTGTATTTAAGCTCGGTCTCCTTGCGAGTCGTCCTAAAAATCACTTCTCAGCCTTAGCGAGAATGGAAGTGCAAGAATTTAATGAAATTATTCTTAAGAGTGATAATCGCCCTTTTCCAAGGCTTGAGATCACTTTGTTTGTTTGGAGACTCATAAAGGAAATAACTCGAAACCCTGTGCAAAAACCCTATACGACGTCCTGGTCTAAACAATTCAGTACTAAAAGGCCTCAAGACTTTATCTGTTAAATTGGACTTTTCAGGATATGTTATCACTTTTTGATGGTATAGGCATAGAGAAAGGTCACTCCAAGGGGAAATTAGTGATGTCCGTGTATGGAATTCTTTCCCTTGTACAATTGGAAGAATGAGAAAAGACACTGACAAATTAATTAAAACAGAGGTAGTGACACGTTGACGGATAGCGACCACCACATCTCATACAGACAGTGAACGAAATTGAACTATAACAAAGATACACAAGTTTTTATTAGATTAATTCCCTAAACAAATCTATAACATCAAACTAAACTAATTGTCATGTAGCAGTGCCCGCCCTGAGCATGACCCCCCTGCGTTACGAATGTCAACACCAAATTGTCGTAAAAGAACCTTGTATCTGACTCTATCTAAACCGATAAAGAAGTAAAGTCCACAACACACAGTTTTGATCTGAATGACAATGTTGATTCAAGATAGTATGTTTGGGGATTATTTGAGCTATGTCGGTGTGCAAACACCAACGATCGAACTCTAATAAAACTGAAGTTTACATTTTGTGTTGTTTTACGGTATGTCAGACGGGTGTGATTTGTTATGCATTATTTTGCAATTCAGTGACATTTCCCAAAGATAAGATGTAAACAAAATTTAAAATATTAACAATAATAATAATAATAATAAATAAACAAAAACAAATTGTTTCATGGGATATTGTCCTATCTTTTGCAACGGAAGATTCAGGGTCGGCCCTCTCATTAGAAATATATGACAATTTAAAATTACTTTCGAGTCAATAAAATCGTTGACCACAAACTGTTGACCGGGAAACCAACCAACATTTGATTTGAAAAAGTGTAATTCTGTGGTTTTATTTGCCAAAGAATTTAAGAAATCGACGATTAAAACTTATGCTTAATATATTTTGTCTTTACTGATTTGCTTAGTTATTATGTAACATGCTGTACCGGGTCTCACATTGTCCTGATTTTGTCCGTGTGTAGTTTTTGGCCTGTCCCATGGAAAGGTACAAAAGCTTTGCTTCACCGTTTTCCTGCATGTTGACATCGTTTAATGTTTTCGATTATGTAATGTCTTTGATAAATGCTCTGTAAATACATACACGTGTTCTCCTTTATTTGCATAAGAATTGTAACTGAGGATGTCAATGTGAAAATTAATGTTGAGTTGATTAATAAATCGCGTAATAAAACAATAGTGACCAGGGGCCAATTTCATAAAACGTGTAAGCACAAAAATGTGCTTAGCACAAAAAATCTTGCTAAGTAAAAAAAGGTTCTCGGTCAAAAGTCCACGTGCTTTTCATTCAAAGCAAAACAAAACCAGCTGAATACCATTCACAAACAATAAACATCAATGGAAATGTTGGTTTGTAACCCTGTTTTTTCCAAGGAAGAATTTTCCTGCTAAGCAAATGTTGGGGCTTACACGTTTTATGAAACTGGCCCCAGACTGCTGCGTCTGTACAAGACTAGTTCAAGCCCGACTGATGCAGGGTTCCATCTAGGACACCGTATACAGTAATTTGACATGTACACAAATGAATCAGTTTTGGGAAACAGGCTTCGGCGTAAATTAACGTACACGCGGCTCAATTTTGGGTACGATGATAGTCGTGCGTCATCAGCGCATGTATTATGTGCAAAAGGAATTATGCATGGATTTCCACTGTTTCACGAGAACAGCTGGATCCGTGTAAGCTGCCTGGAAAACCCAGGAAATCCTACACACCATACCGGCTCATCTTACTTTCACTGCGTACAAAACATTTATAAAAAAATACTGTGTTGGAAAGGAAGAAAATGCCTACAGCTAAAAAAAGAAAACATTTATTTTGATTCTTTGGAACGCTCAGCTAATCTGAAATGGATGTTGACACTTAGTGGTGTTTTATTTTTACAGTTCTAGTCTTCTAGTCTAGAATTGGAGACAACTTCGAAGTATAGAATGACATCTCTCAACAAAACAAAACAAAACGAAACATCAATATACCATGGTGTACTTGTACATGTATGTATGGGTCATGGTCATTCCGTGTCATTTCTGAACAAGCTTTTGGACCGGACCGTCGCAGATTGTAATGATAGTTAGCGTTATGATTGGCCTTAAAGGGATCGTACACGTTTGGTAATTGGAACCCATTGTTTGTTTCAATCCTATATAGTTATAGATATATACCATAAAACTAACCTGTACAAATTTCATTTCAAAAGGTCGTAGCGTAAAGCATAAAGAAAATATTTAACAAAATTAACTTTGAATTTAAATTATACAAATGCGCGTCTGCTTTAAATTTAAAAATATATTTTCAAAAGTTGGTTTATGATGTTATAGCATCAATCTTAGAAAAAAATTGTGATGGGCGCTCTTAAACTTTGTACGTTATGATTTTTTAAAGATATTTTTTTCTTTTTAGGAATGACCTGTTGCCTATATTCGGACGTATAAAATGTGCACTAAATTTCAACTTTTTTTTTTTAGGGTTCTGTCGTAATTTATCAGTTATTTATTAAGAACCAAAGTTCAGACTCGTGTTTTGCTGATGTGACAATTTACATGAAACTCGAAACTAGCATTCAATTCAAGAAGAGTATCTTCCATGCAATTTAAGTCCTGAATGGATTAAAGTAGGCCTACACACCATACAAAATAAAACTATCTAATGGCGACTAGACTAAAGTACGATAAAACACATTTGAGAGTCTGCAAAATAAAACTAAACAAGGCCCCACACAGTGACCTCAAATTATTTCATTCTTCCACTTCCCACTTTTAGCACGTGCAATAGACGATAAGCCCTCTGGCGTCACGAGTTTACATCTGTGTTCAAATGTGCCCGGTGATAATGTGCCCGGCAAAATGCGCACACATCGTGTTTTGCATAAAATTTGGTTGAGGAGTGACGCCACAGGTCAGACCGCCTTTGAATTATGTGACCTCTGATGTCGCCTCTTAACCAAGTTTATGTAAAACACGATGCGTACGCATATTGACGGGCACATACATTTGAATATAGATGTAAACAGAAGGCACATGGTCTATAGCTGCAGTAGGCTGCAGTTTGTGAAATCGCCGCTACGCGCGGTGTAGCGGCGAGATCTAAAGTATTGTCAATGTTAGGTCGGGCAAGTCGGGGAATCAGATCGTCAACTGCCGTAAGGGGAGCAACCGCGTAAAAAGTAATGTCTGGCAATACTCGTATATACCATGGATACTAAAATAGCCACCGGCTTGAACTAAAGTACAGGTAAATAAAATCATAGAAACTCACCGGTATTTAGTCGATCTTCGTAGTGCCCAGCTAGTAACCAAACTCCGCCTTGACAAATCCGAGGAAAAGGCATACAAGCGGTCATGCAGTTTGTGTACGATGTCTCAAGTTTGTCTTCAAACAAAATAGTGTGTACGTCCTAGCTTGTTCACAATTGGCGGTCCTATTCACGGACATCAAATCCGACCTAGTATTGCTCTATGACTATACATTATACTACTATACGAGACACGGTGAACCTCGTTCTTTGGTGGGTTGTACTGTACTAGGGTTGTACACTAATTCAGCTTAGTGTTTCACATTACCACGACTTAACTCTCAGTGATATTTTGGTCATAATGACACACAGTTAGCAGTGATAATCCAAGTTCAGCAGCGCTTGCGTGTGCACACTACCACGGACTAGGCCTATGGGCGGGACGATTAGGCGCAGAATGCCTAAAATGCAGTACTACATGTACATGTATATATATAGCGTAATGATATACTTGATTTCGGACGTGCTATTTCAGTCTCACGTAAAGCACGTGTTTGTCTGGTTACCGTACTGTAGTATGGTCATACTTTGCGTCGCATTCATGTGCCAGAGAGGCCGAAAACAGACAGTAATTGTGTATCACATGCGCACTATTACATGCACACTATGCGCAAGACAATAGCACGTGGTTCAACCAAATTAAAATATCATAATGCATATTCATAACCCTCCGATTACCATGCGCTACATTACAATATGCTTGTAGCGGGGAGGGGCTGACAATATGTTAAGTGTATAATTGGGACTGGGGGAATGATCAGCTTTATTATTAGTATTACACTAAATAATGCAATGAGCAAATGAAAAGACCCAAAAATAACAAACGAAACATAATCAGCGGCAAATTAACATCAATCATCACAGCATGTTACAAAAGCGAAGTTGTTTAAACTTATCAGAACATTTTAATGGGAATTTAAGGAACACTCCTAAATTAAGCGCTTCCTGAATACAGGAAGGAGGAAATGACGACTTTGTGAAAATAACTCATGCACGGGACTTGACCACAGCCGAACACCTTATTGACCCAAAATAAACTAGGCACGCCCTTCCAGCGTTTTTGGTTGTATGTAAAAAAATGTTATTTTTGCACTGTAGTGTCCTGCCGCCACACTTTTAATCATATTTAATCTTAATGGAAAAAAGAAACACCATTAAAGACCTACTCTAGTAACGGTTTTCGATTTTTCTTATATTGAAGTCCTATTCAGAAGACCGAAGACATTTCCAATATAGAAAAATGCACTCGACTCTCCATAGACACAGACACTTTCCATTTGTACACAGCCAAATAACTGACCGCATGATATTACACTTTTTTCAAAAAACAATTAGCCCATAGCCCACCCCCCAAACAAATTAAAAACAAGAAAAAGAAAAAGAAAAAAAAAAAAAAAAAAAAAAAAAAAAAAAACACAAAAAACATTATTTTAAAAATAAATAAATAAACAAAGTAGATAAATAAACACCCAACACGTACAATAATTTGGGGATTGAAATGTGGATACACGTGAATGGCATGTTTCGTTTTTATCCTTTTTTGTTGTTGTTACTATCACCGTGAGAAAACGTACAAGCCCTGCATTGTTTTGTTTCTCTTAATGGCAATTTAGTGTGGTGGGAAATCGTAAGTGTTTTCTTTTTAGATTTGTGTGTGATATGTCAAATATTCCAATCGAATGATTTCCCCATCAATTCTACTGAGTAATGGACTTTCGATTTGAGCAAAAGAAAATAAAATACAAATAAATCAGGTACTGATGATTGTTATAAGGGCTTTCCACTTCAATTTGTAAACACTGAGCACATGCGGTTACACGGATAGTTCAACTATCACTTAGGTGTTGTTGTAAGTTAATCGCCAAGAGCGTCTTTCCCGCGCCTCTGTTTTCCAAAACAAAACAAAAAGTGCCCAGTTTCTCACGTAGCCGTAGTATTCTGTGACTGTCCCCGTAATACTCATTCACTTGTATTAAAGGTATACGATAATAGTTTATTATGGCCTTTAAAGATATAATTATACAACATTTTCTGTTGCTGTAATTTTTTAGAAATAGGTGTATTCGAGGGCTATTGTTTGACTGCAAATATTGTTACACTCATCTGCTTACATTTTTGTGCAGTAATAGATGCCAGAAAACCAAAGAAAAAAATGCTGTTCTTGTAGTCTGGTTCCCTGACCCTATTTCAGATGAACCAGAACAAAACGGAGACGTCGGGGTTGCACAATTATCAGGTCGGGGAATCGGTCCAGCTGGCTTGCACAAATATCGTGTAACCGAATGCATTTTACAAAATGTGGACTAAACGTTTGATAAATTGAGGGCAGCATTTGAAAATAGTCAGGTTTTTCCAACGATGGTCGGCTGACCATCGTTGGACAATAATACAAAATTCCACTTTAATTAAAAACAAAAAATCAGGTGCCATAATTTATAATTGTGACTCGGCAAATTTTGAATTGAATTCGAAATCTTTGAATGTTGTTTCTTCGGAATATAAAGCATTTATCGAGATAAAACGTCACTATATCGGTTAGTTGTCAAACGCATCCTTTGGACCCACCACCCATACATACTGGGCGCTGGTGGGAAGCGCTAATGCGCTTTGAGCTCTGATAGGATATATTTTGTAGGACATGCATGCAATTCGAAAGGTCAGGGTACGCTACCCAGAATGCAGTCCGTTTTCTTCACATACATCTCTGAAACTGCAACATCACTTCCCAGCGCTCAGTCTGAACGGTAAGACCGAGCAAAGTCAAGCACATTCCTTTAGAATTTGAGCACTTTTGGGGTTTCAATTGATATGCACAACTAACATTGTATACTACCTTTAAGCAGCGGTTCTTTGTTTAGGTTGAACGAGATGATAGCGTTGTTTGCGCCCCCAAAAACAACAGTGCAGGAAAAAAGTCAGACAAGTTTATAAAACAACCGGCTTGCCCTTGAATCATAGTGCAGAAGGTTTTCCATCCATGTTTTGCTAACAAAATAACTCTGTTCTTGGCCCGATTCCCCGTTAACGTATACTGGTTAGGCTATGCACTCCTACGATACATGACATATAACAATGTATAACGTTTAAATCGAGCATGTATACAATTATACTCGGGTTTGTGGTAATCGATTGTTATTAATTTTAGAAAAATTGTCAAACTTGGTTCGAATTGAAGCAATATTGGCAACTTGTCAAAAATTATTTGACATTATGCCAACTATTATGTGGGGCCGTGCGTCGCATTATTTTGAACCTCGCGTGAAACAAGATTCAATTTAGTTTAAAGGTAGGATACACCATTGGTAATTGCTTAAAATATCATGAATGGGTTGATTTGGGGGTTGTATTTTTAACCGACCTGTCCGAAGTTTTACAATCATGGATGCTGAGAAAAGCAAGAAAAACAGCGTTCGTTTTTCAACCGGCGTCGGCCAGTGGTTCTTATGTTGTTCTGGTGGTTTTTGTTTTACAATTCAATTTTCGGAACAATTGCAGGATGTCTAGCGCAATCATTTTGATGGATGCCTACAATCATTATTTACTTTCAAATAAGTAAGATATTTCGTAATAATTTGGTAGTAAAATTGTTCGATATCTGCAAACGATGTATCTACCTTTAATGGTGTAATATGGATGGAACAAAACAACGGCAGATGAATGCATGCACTTAATACAGCCCATCAACATACAACGAACGTCCAAAAGATCTGTTCCTTCCAGGGTCGATGTTTCCTGGTAATATTAATATTTTACAGTTCCAAGAAGAATGGGTATGTATGGGCCACCATAGGTATGTGATGTATGTGACAATACACCATGTTGCAAACCTATATAGAAGGAGAACACAGATGTCATAACTATTGGCAAAATATAAATGAACGCACGGTTGAGTGGGTATATTCTACAAAGAGAAACGTTACCAGGAAAGATCGACTTCCTATAAATACCCCTAATTAAAGGCTTTATGCTACTGACATCCAGCGACAGGCGTCTCTGTATGGTGACACATAGTCTAAGCGCAGGCTGTTGAGATTATGGTTGAGATGGGCCATTTTTTGTATTTATAAGAAGACAGAACCTGTTGCGCACATTTAGCCGTTGCGTGAAGGCGTCCATTGAAAAAGTGTGAACGTTCAAATTACTTTGACTCAGTTCAGTCATTTTATAGTAAATATCACTGAGTTGTGATCTTGAAACAGGTGGAATAAATTGGTGCCAATTACATTGTTTGGTAAGCGGTCAGAAGTGATGAATAGTTAAATTATGAGTATTACATGACGCCCAGCAATTGGGAAGACACGTGTTCCAGCCCCGGGGTGCACCAGCCTAATTCAAGTCCCATTGAGAACAGTGTAAAATCAACAATGTTTAGGACCAAGTTTCATGCACACCGACATCACTGGGGTTTCTCAAACAACAATCAGATTATTGTCTTGATCTTTATCTTTCCATTTCTTTTCAATTTTTAGTAGGTTAGCCGATTACATTTTTTAATATTCACACCAAAAGAAACTCACCTTCCGAAAAGTGATACTTCCCGAGCCTGCAAGCAGCCATTTTACAAATGGCATCCCTCCACATTCTAGGGCAATTAGGACCCATTTTTCAACCGTAATTTTGTCTGCCCTCAGATTGAAGCTCAAAAACCAGGGAGTTGATCCTATGCTATATTTACACAATCCCACCATTTCTTTCACCAAACGGCATCCGTTTTCAAAAGGAATTGTGGGGAGCACATTTCATGCAAATGAGCTCGCGTAGAAATTCTCCTTTCAATTAGGGTGGTGCACCCCCCGGTGTTTGCATAATGGCGAAGAATTAGGCCTACGTGTATTTGGGTGACCATCGCTCCCGGTCACCGGAAACATTCGTTAAGGGGGTTTGGAACCCGAGTAGACGAATTGCTTCCGCGTTTCCTGAATGATGGTTATAACTTGCAGGTGGATAATCATAACGACGTGACGGCTATTATTTCTGGCCTTATCCAAGATAAACACCGGAGGATTGCTGTTTAAGTACCCGCTAAAGTGATTCACTACGAACCCTCTCTCTATTGTAAAAAAAGTGACTAGTTCACTCTCAAAAAAGAGTAAAAAAACACTCTCAAAGAGTAAATGTTCACTTTCTCGAGGAGCTGTATATGGAGGACAACTCTTTAAAAAAAAACTTGTCCTCTGTTATTGCTCCTGGAAAAAGCAAACATTTCCCTCTTAGTGGAGTGTTTTTATATAAAGAGTGGCTTTTTGAGTTTGACATAGTAGTCACTCTTTTACATTTAGAGAGCTCATCATCCTTAATTCCAACACCACGGAACACCGTGGACTCTGATTATGGTGGTATAAGACTGACCCCATGTAAAACATAACCGGCAGTGCAGTACCTACCCCAGCAGATTCCAGTAAAACAATAAGTTAGATTTTGATGGGGATGGGATAGTTATAGCATTGAAGGTATAATATGGCAATTGCTTTTCATCCAAAAAAGAAGAAGAACAATTTAAAACCTGACGTCTATACATTTTAGTTCAAGATGTTTTAGTTACACTTTGGCGAGCACGATGGGAAAGACATGCATGCACAACCATTTGATTACGAAACTTGATCCCCCATATCACATTATTTTCAAAACATTTAGTCAAATAGTTGATCTTCGGGATATCTCCTATATACATGTTACATGATTTTTTTCTGAAAAGTGATCGCTAGCAAGCCAACCCGTGCGGTGTAATTTCACCATATGGTGTTTGTTCACCAGTGCATTTTTTAACCCAAGGAAGCCTAATGATACTTTATTAGGTTATATGAGGGATAAATTCAGATCGGATAATCTCTGAAAGGTATTTCCCTTTTCAGAAGTGTCCAATATCACGGGCTCATTCATAATTTCAAGATTATGTACATGTATAACATTTTAAGATTATGACTATTTAGTGGAAAGGCAGCATGCAGGCTTAGTCACAGGCTTATTAAACAGGCTTAACATGTCTTATTCCATTTAAAATTAAGAGGGCTTCGTCATAGGAATGATCTGGACTGTGCTTTTCCATAATATCTCAAAACCATCTAAGCACAAAGGAATGCTTTCATAATATATTCCGTCATTGGTCAGGTATGATGTTCACTCACCGCCCTGTCCTATACCCTGGCCGCCTAGATTTATGATTTATAACTTAGTTCAGCATGGGATGATCAACCTAATCCAGAATTCCAGATTGTCACAAACACCCAAACATATAATTCATATCAAACCTCAAACCGCAAACAAATCGGTGTACGTATGATCTGCTGTATCTTGAAGACCTCTGGACGTCACCACCTCGTAAAAAACGGAACTTTTACAAGTACAAGTACAGAACAATCTCTTCCGGAAAGTACGGAACAATCTCTTCCGGGATAAACGGGTTGGTGTTTTGCGGTGGGAGCAAAATAGAGCTGGCTGCATGTTTCATATTCGTTAGCTTGCTTTCAGAGTCGGCATGTTGTTGTACCTTTTCTATTTTTGAGTTTCAACCATGAAGTAGACAGTGAAGAACACTATTTGATTTTGTTGTAATTTAAAAATAATAACAACGAATTAGGCGATTAGTATTTTATAGCAAACATTGCTCAACTCACCTGTTACAAGTTTTAGGTTCATGGGAGGAACCACTTGTTTTGGCAACACTTTAGACGAAACAGGGTAATTTATGAACGTCGCGGAACCAAACTAGCTGGCTGCAATCAAAACGTGGACTAACTAAATTTGATAGGGGCAGTATTTGAAAATAGTCAGGTTTTCCAGCGAATATCGGCAGAACAGAGTTGGAAATTGATACAAATACAATCCACTTTTTCATGAAAAGGACAGCAGATGCAGTGCTATATAGTTTTACATGATTCTTGAGATTTACTTTATATATCCAAGCATAGAGCAAGGAACAGGGTAATTCATAAAGATTCAATACGTTTGCAGATGTACGTTATACCTTTAAACGGAGACATCTGCGTAGTTTGAACGATACATTATACTTCCAAAATACTGAGGATCGGGTATAGGGGAACAATATGCAAATTATTGATTGATGGCGGAATTGACGACTGTTCAGTGTTGTAATTCTTCATCGTTTTTTCTTTTTCCTTAATTCTCTGCCGATTTTTAAAACTCGGGACTTTGGCCCCGAACAAAAAATTGGTTCTGCCAGTGAATAATTATTTTACAAAGTTGCAACTTGACGGCAATTCAATATGCGTCATTGGTTGTGGTGGGGGTGGGGACCTCTTCGATTACTATTGTATCAAATAATGAAACCACGCAATGACCCCTGGAAGTGGATTGTGGGGGGGGGGGGGGGGGGGTGGCAACCGGTCAGAAAAAACAAAGACCCCTTGTAAAAACTTTAAGCATCATAAATCAGAAGCGATGGGGTTGAAGTGCCTCACTCCAAATCTGTCAACAGACACAAGGGTCCGGTATTGATATCTTTGTGCGATCCCAACCAGTTGGTGGACAAACAAATCGGCAAGGTACCTTAAACAGCTGTCAATCAACGCCGGGTTTTTTTTTTACGGGCGCTGAATATAATGAGGTTGTTCTTTTCGGATGATCAACGGCAGTTTAACGCGCCATTAGCCCGACGACTGTTTTACGACATCCAAGCAGGGATAATGTTGTGAACGTGAATTTGCCAAAATTTAACTTTGGGGAAAACAAACAAAAAAATCTCGAAATCCAAACGCGAAATGGCCTACATTTTTAGTCACCGTCAAGAAAAGAAAAAAAAACATCCATTTTTTTTAAATGTTTTAATTATTTTAATTGTATTTTCCAGGGCCTCATGGAATACCACAAGTTAATGTGAATGGGTCTCCCTGGTAAAATAAAGATAATAATAATAATAATAATAATAATAATTATTGTCGCATGCCCAACTATTACCTCAACCTAAAAAGAAAATATGTCGAAAATAGCCATAAGGTCACAACGCTACAGCTTCCGGGAATTCATTTTTTTTGAGTTGAGGGTTTCGTAAAAGCCCTTTGAGCGGACAACGATAACTTAGTTGAGGTATTTGTTAAGATTATTCATATAACAGTCGTAGATAAAGACACCAGGTTCATGTTCGAAGTAATGGTCTGCGTGACATAACGCCAAAAACGTGTCGATAACAATTACAAGTACAGTATAAAAACAATTGGTCACGAGCCCTTCTGGAATTATAAATATAATTAACAATAACAATAATATTTGTTCAGTGGCGATATGTCTATGCAGTATTTACTCAGGTGGTTGCTGAAGCGAAAGGGAGGCGCCTGACTGTGATCGTTTCTTAGATGGAGGCGTTGTCATTGGTGACCGATCGCCGTCTGGACGGCTTGACGCAAACCGCAAAAACGACAAAGGGTTATAATGGTTTACCGTGCCAGGAAGTAAAATTAAAAACGAAGTAATTAATTAAAGTAAACGTACTTATGGCGTCTATAGTTTGTCTATCACCGGACTGTGTAGTCTGATAGCTATAGGACAGCCTTTAGTGTTATTTGTGTGTAATTCCTAGCCTTTGTTAGTTTTTAAACTACAAAGTGACTATTTAAAGAGGTACAAAAACCCACCCTCTGATGATGAAAAGCCACTCTACAATGACTGTGCCCGATTTTTCTAGGACGCATAGCGATCTCGTAGTAAAAAAAAAACATTCTCTGGTTGTTTATAATATGAAAGCCGAAACTTTAACCGCAGATTGGAAATTTGTGTTGATATCTCGACGACAAAACTGCATTTCATTTCGATAACTACCACGTTAAGAAGAGCTAGACCCAGGTTGACTCATGTGATAAGTGCGACGGCGCGGTACAAACATGACAGTTCCCGAAATAGACTTACATGTACATGTACTTGTTTGAGAGTTCATGTACTTTCATCTTGATAAGGAGAGCTGTTTGTTCGCGAGTTTTTGACGTAAACAGTATTGTTTACGCAAAGGGAATTTCGCGAATTCTTTCTATGACAATCATCTTTATGATGCACTGCATAAGGCACGATTGAAAAATGTCATTGTTCCGCAATATCTGACGATGATCTTTCTGTATGATGAAAAAGCTCTGTTGTTGCAACCATAAAATTGACAAACAAATCGCTAATTCCAAAAGCTTGCCTCTTTTCCGTGCAGCAGTGAAAGAGTTTTTGACCGCATTCCAGCGCTCGACACTTAAAAGTAGTTCATGTATACACCATTGGTAATTGCTTGAATTATTATGAATAGGTGGATTTGGGGGTTGTATTTTATAGTAAATATCGTTTAACTGACCTGTCCGAAGTTTTACGATCATGGATGCTGAGAAAAGCACAAAAAGCGTTTGTTTTCAACGGCGTTGCTTTGGGCAGTGGTTCTTTTGTTGTTCTTGGGTTTTTTCGCGATCGCCGTCCGATTCGATTTTTGCGGAACAATTACAGAATGTCTAGCGCAATCATTTTGCTGGATGCATAGAATCATTATTTTCTTTCAAATAAGTAAGATATTTCTTAAGAATTTGGTAGTAAACATTTTCGAAATCTGCAAATGGTGTATCCTACCTTTAACAAAGCTGTTGCAATATATAAATCTATAAATCTATAAATATCTATAAATATATAAAACCTATAATTAGTATTGAATCCGGACTGTGCTAAACGCGCATACGCTCATTGTGGTAAGCAGACATTAGTTTGTATGGTGTTTGTTATCAAATTCAGAAGTTCTTTGTCTACGTACGTACACACGTAATGGTTTACGGTGTACATCAGTTCGTCTGCTGTTTGACGTCATCATATTTTGATTTCCTGGAAACCACCAGACTCTTCAAATGTTCGTAAGAGATGCCATTGTGTACTGATTACAATTTACACGAAATGTGTAATTTGTTTATTTCAGGGTTAACTTCTAGCTTCTATAGTGGATGAAATCAAGGCGTTTATGGTGTGATATTGTGTCCATACACAGCGTAACTTTATACAGATATAGGGTACTACATGTAGTTGCTTTGGTGTTTTGTGGACTGAAGATTGGGTATAAGACCAGCACAACGATGACCTGCTCCAACGAAACCCGGACAAAGTTGACAATTTGTTTAGTTTTGTATTCTCTAGGTTCTTAGCTTTAAAATGATGTATCATTTACATATGTACCCCAACCCTATCCCCCTGGGGGAACGATTTATTGATACCACTCTGACAACCTGATTATGAGATAAACAGCTTTGAAGTTTAGAAAAAGCGTATTATTTCTATACAGAATTGTTTCACAAAATCGACCAAAAAACACACTTCTGGGTGACGGATTATGTTCAAATTTGGGGTGATTGTAGATTAAAAGTTCAGAAAGACCCAAAACCTTCAAAATCGTAACATCTACCCCGAAATGACTTCACGAGTACATTGTTATAAAACACATTGTGCGACTTTGTCCCTGTTTTAGTTGGAGCAAGGTGTTTGGTGTCGTTGGGGCGTTCGTGTCCCGGGGTTTATAATTATGTCGTTCACCCGTAAGGCAAGGAGTGGACTTTAACACGTGTTAAGTGCCGAATCGCACCTGTGGGTAACCCGTTAGGGTTTCATTGACGAGTTATCCATCGGCATGCGGCCATTCTCTTGTCGCTTGTCCATCACAGCGAGGGACAGTTCCACGAAGGCTCCCCAGCCATTGTCAACTCGCACCGTGTTTGCAATGTAATAGCTGGGTTAGTGAAATGGTTAGTGAAAGGTCCTAGCTGTTTATTTTTGTCCGGAGCACTGGTGTGACAGTTGTCGATTTGGTTTTTGTTTTCTCCTCTCGGAGTTTGCTCCCGAGAGAAAACTCTGGGAGTCCGGCCGTGCGTGTACGATGCTCGGGCCGGACGGTAAGGCGAAACCTCGGCGGTGGAAACCCGTCAATCATCGGCCTGTGGCAACAATGAGCGTCAGGGTAAAGGCGCCGATTGACTTGTTGCCTTGTTCGACCTGCCTTTTGTGTCAGGGGAACCCCAAGCCTGTGTTTAACGCTCAGATGAGCGGAGATTGAATCGGTTTTCACGCGAAACAATATCCACATCCAACCCACTCCATTGTTGGGTAAACCGTCTTAGCTCCGTCACTCACTCTGAATCAATGACAAGCAGCGAAAAAGCCATCACTCATGACATTATAAACGTCGATGAACTTATAGGACGCTGACCGTGAGATTCTTTGGAAGTTCCAACCGCAAAGTGTTTTATCCACTGGCGAATTCTCAGAGGATGTAACTTTTTCTTCCGCGTGCTGCGCCATTGTATCGTATGGACCTGGCAGTGCTGGGTACGGTGACCACAAGAAGACACCGAATTTTATTTTTCTCTCTGTCATGTTCGTACATTTCAATTTCGCATAATGTTATTTTAACTGCGGACATGCACAGTGACATCCGGGCCATACGGGATAACAAGCCGACACAATATATATTCCCATATTGGAATCTGACCAAATTATGATGACTCTGTATTGGCTAAGCATTGTTCCAACTTGTGTCAGTAATTCCAGCAATTATCAATGGTGTATCAACCTTCAAAGGTCCTATTACACCTTGCAGATATCGAAAAAAATTACTACCGAATTATTATGAAATATCTTACTCATCTGAAAATAAATTATGATTCTAGGCATCCAGCAAAATGATTGTGCTAGATATCCCCTAATTATTCTTTAAACAAAATGTATAAAGACAAATTCGCGATCGCCGTCCGGCGATCGCGAAAAAAACACAAATAACATAAGAATAACTGCTCGACGCCGGTTGAAAACAAACGCTGTTTTTTGTGCTTTTCTCGGCATTCACGATTGTAAAACTTCGGACAGGTTAGTTAAACGATATTTACTTTAAAATACACCCCCCAAAAAAAATCAACTTATTCATGATAATTCAAGAAATTACCAATGGTGTGTACACGGATAAAAGTGTAATTTGATGTCCTGTTACTTGGTAGTTTTCAAATACAGAGGGCGCTGTTACATGTACGCATGCCATCAAGTAATAACAGAGACGTGTTTTCGCATCTGTGAGCAGAAACATGTTTGTGACGTCAAATTGATAACCAGAGACATTATGTTTACACAAGCGTGCAAACACGCTGAACCGAAAACAATGTCAAAAAGTTGCGGCAGTCCCGGCGAAATTTCGGATAATACCTGGGCTTGTAAGTTGTAGAAACGTTATTACATGCAACTCAAACTGACCAATTAAGCAGCAATTACCAAAGCCGAAACATGTTTCTAGTTACGGTCACATAAACACGCCCCTGATCTATAATGATAGCTTAAGCCCTGTTCGCACTGGATTTAATTTGGGCAAACTAACCGAGACAATGGGTAACTTACCCATTTCAAGTCCAGTGCGAACAGCCTGGGTAACTTTCCTCACAGGTAGTTTAACATGGAGGAAGGAAAACAGTGCCCAGGAAGATTGACCAGGTCAGTTTAACCGAGCCAGAAAATTTAGTGCGGACGCGACGTCTCGGTTAAATCTTCCATCACCCGGTCGAATGACCACAGGTCACATCATCCAGTGACCTTTCACGGTTAGTTTACACATGGTCTCGGCAATTCTACCCGCGTCAATTAACTCCAAGTGCGGACGGTGGGAAGATTAACCCATCGGAATGTTACCCGGCGTCATGGTAAAGTTACCCAAAATGTTTATCCAGTGCGAACACGGCATATGTCAAAACGCAACTTCCGTAGTCGACAATAATCACCTTCTCTTTTTAAATTCACTTGTTGCCATATTGTCCTAGGGCCAATTTCATAAAACATGTAAGCACAAACATTTGCTTAGCACAAAAAAAGTCTTGCTCAGTAAAAACAGGTTATCGGCCAAAACTCCACGTGCTTTTCATTCGAAGCAAAAAACAGCTGAATACGTACCATTCACAAACAATAAACATCTACGAACATTTTGGTTTGTAACCCAGTTGTTTCCAAGGACGAATTTCCATGCTAAGCAAATGTTGGTGCTTACACGTTTTATGAAATTAGCCCCAGTTTCTTTGCTAATGATACAATTCGTTAATGAAATCACTATCTATGCTCGCAATATTCATAGTTACTCGGACCGTGGATGTTACCACGGTCTATTTAAATCCTCCGTTGTGGCATAACAAAAACTTGTGGCCCACTGATTATTTCAGTAATATTTCCAGCTTGCATTTCTTCTTCAAACGTTTACGACTAAAAATACACATGCGCACACCTGTTAGTGTTATACTTTAGCACAGCGTGGTGAACTTTGTACCATATCAACCGGGCCCGAGCGAGTTCGTTGTATTTTGATGTATTTTTGTTGTATTTTGATGTCATATGCATAATAATAACTGGTTTAGGTATAGTGCAACATGCTCACTATGTTAGTTAGCGCTGTCTCTTTGACTTGAATGGCCGATTTTACTTTTTAAAATAAAAACAGAGGTTTCTATAATTAGATAACTCGACAGGCTAGGAATTCCCTAATTCAGCAGTTGCCCATGGAAGTAAATTGGAAGAAACTGCATTCGACTCGCCGAGTTACCAAACGCACTGTTTAATTATTTGTTACTTTGACGTTGACTGTGAGCCGTTTCGCCATTCAAAACCCAATTGGACTTATTTCGAGCCGCGGCGTCAATTAACACTGACAGTTGTCGTATACTTAAGCGTATTGACAAGATGGCTGGGCCTCCACATATCAGGATGAAGGCGTTGGAAGCTAAGGTGGTGGTACTTGGAAAAGAAGGTGAGGTACCTGTCCGTTGATATGTTCTAAAACAAAAATACAGCAAATTGTACATGTAAAACGACTATGTTCATTCAATTCAATTCAATAGAACATTTATTTCCACACTCTTACTCTTAAAGGTAGGATACACCATTTGCAGATATTAAAATTATTTACTACCGAATTATTAAGAAATATCTTACTCATCTGAAAGTAAATGTTGATTCTAGGCATCCAGCAAAATGATTGCGCTAGATATTCTGAAATTATTCCGAAAAATATAATTTTATAATAAAAAATTCGCGATCGCCAGACGGCGATCGCGAAAAAACCCAAAGATAACATAAGAATAACTGCTCGACGCCGGTTGAAAAAAACCGCTGTTTTTCATGCTTTTCTCGGCATCCATGATTGTAAAACTTCGGACAGCTCAGTTAAACGATATTTCCTATAAAATACAACCCTCCAAATCTACCCATTCATGATAATTCAAGCAATGACCAATGGTGTATATAACACTGAATAATATATGTACATTAAGAAACAAGTGTAAAAGTCTTATGTTAATAAATAAGACACAACCAGGATAATTGTTAATAGTATAAAACAACGACACTGATGTGTAGAGTAATTTAAAATGAAAATAAAATTATATGAATTTACCGTTCACATAATTTATGGCCAATATCTGAATGATAAAAAGCTCGGATGTCAGTAATCACAATTCACAGCGCAGCGAGGCGAATACACTTTTCTATATTCTAAAATTGTTCTCTTCAACGCACTATCCGATCCAGTTAATGTTTTAAATCATTATCAATATCATCAGCTATATATTTGGCCAACTTTAGCTGGACTGAATTTGATCATTTTGTCATCTTATCATTGTAATTATTTTGGTTTATTGTTGCGTATACGATTGTATACAATATAAATTGCCGTGATTCTCGTGATAATTGTTTTTTTAATGTAAACTTTATATTTAAAAACATTAAACTACCACTAAATTTAATTAATCCTCAAAATGATTTTGATTGTCAAAAGGCATTAATAATAAGAGATACAAAAACACATACGAAACATTCAAAATGAAATCTCGTGGTTTTTACTGTAAGGTTTAGCTATCTGCAGACTTTAATGATCCATTGGACATTTCGTTTGTGCAAGACTGTATAGCAATGCATGTGTGTGTACACGTATCTCATGCAACGTCAAAGATTGTCTAATCACCAAATTGTAACAAGGCTATGCGGCTATTGCGTAGTGATACCGGTACACAACCCTGCGCCATAATGATACCATGATACCACCGTGACATGCCAAAGTTCAACATGCCATTATGCCTCGTACCATGCTCGTACTAAGTCAACACTTTATACATAAATGGTTACAGAATCGAAATTTTCTGTGTAGGCCTACTTTAAGGAGAAAGAAAAAACGAAAATAAAACAAAAACACAAACCGTTTGTATAGGCCTACATGAGCGGCAAAATGCAGACATATTTGTGACCCAGCAAGACACTTTGAGGCAAATGAGATTTTGATTTCATCATTTAAAGCTAAACAAGCTTTAAATGATGAAATCAAAATCTCAATTTTTATTTTTTGCCGCAAAGTGTCTCATTTACTCGTGCTGGGTCACATTTGCTTAAAACATCTAAAACTGTCGGCGCCACAGTTAAATTAAACGACTAATTTTATACCATTGGGTCTACCTTCTCCTAAATATGTATAAAACGAGAATGACATAGTTTTGTTTCTTCTTTACTATATCACATAATTATGACCAAAATAAAGAAAGCAGTTCTAATTTGTCACTTGTCTTCATTAAGTGACGGACGGCGATCGCGAAAAACCCCCCAATAATAACAGAAGAATAACTGCCCGACGCCGCCGGTTGAAACATATACGGTTTTTCGTGCTTTTATCGGCATCCCGTGATTGTAAAACTTCAGACATAAATTCATCCACATTTACTTCCGCGTCAGTTTATTGGGCTTTATTTTCCCTTCGTACAAAATCCAACAAAACCACAAAGTAGAAAAAGAAAATAACAAAAAATACAAAACAAATATTTAAAGCAATACGGATGATTCGAACCCACAACCATCGGACAAGGAGGCTGGTACATTATCCATCAGTGTACCGCATATCGTTAACTTTAACGAATGAGCTCCGTCTGATATCTACACACTACCAGAGTCATGAAAAGCTGCCGTATAAACACACAATTCCATAACAAAACCACAAAGTAGAAAAAGAAAAAAACAAAAAATACAAAAAAATATAAACAAAAAAAATACGGAGGATTTGAACCCACAACCTTTGGACAAGGAGGCTAGTACATTATCCATCAGAGTACCGCATAACGTTAACTTAATCCAATGAACTCCGTCTGATATCTACACACTACCAGAGTCATGAACAGCTGCCAAATTGTACAACCATTTACAACCGTTTTACAGATGCACATCGTATGCAACAATATTTAACTACCGAACACAAAACTCCATACACATTTAGGTCCATAAATTCATCTACATTTACTTTCGCGTCAGTTTATTGGGCCGTATTTTTCCCTCGTACAAAATCCAATAAAACCACAAAGTAGAAATGGAAAAGAAAAAAAAAGTAAATAAAAAAACCATACAAAGGGTTCGAACCCACAACCTTTGGACTAGGAGACTGGTACATTATCCATCAGAGTACCGCATATCGTTAACTATAACGAATGAACTCCGTCTGATATCTACACACTACCACTGAGAGTCATGAAAAGCTGCCGTATAATATCACACAATTCCATTCACATTTAGGTCCATAAATTCATCCACATTTACTTCCGCGTCAGTTTAATGGGATTAATTTCCCCTTCGTAAAAAATCCAACAAAACCACAAAGTAAAAAAAGAAAATAACAAAAAAGTAAAGAAAAATAATCAGACGGAGGATTCGAACCCAGAACCCCTGGACTTTATTTCCCCTTCGTAAAAAATCCACCAAAACCACAAAGTAGAAAAGTAAAAATAAATAAAAATAATAATAATAACAATACAAATAAATCCGGAGGATTCGAACCCACAACCTTTGGACAAGGAGGCTGGTACATTATCCATCAGAGTACCGCATATCGTTAACTTAATCCAATGAACTCCGTCTGATATCTACACCTTGACACTACCAGAGTCAGAAAAAGGTGTCGTGTACACAAACCTCCATACACAGTTATGTCATAAATTCATCTACATTTTCTTCCGCGTCAGTTTATTAAATGTCCACGCCGAAAGAATAATCTGCATTGGAATACACAATCTGAGAAACGTCACTGCAGTAACGCTTCTCAGATTCAATTTTTTTTTTGATAAAAAGTCATATCTTTTTCCATAACCGCAGTACTTCAAAGTGAAAAGTTTCTAAAATTGCATTATACTATCCCAAGCTACTGTACTTCTTACCAAGTAAGTTTTTATTGTCATACATTTTTTGAGTAATTAATATTATGGAGAATATATATATATAAAGATATAATACATAATCCCATCTGTACATTTATTGATGAATGTGGGGCACACCCCAAATTTGAAAATGTGAGCGCGTTGCGCGAAAACTTTAACGGCGTGGGGTCCGGGGCCCGCTTAAGAGCCCCGGAAAATTTTGGATTCTATATGCTTTGTAGTGCAATCTGAGGCGATTCCTGGCCTCTTTCCTCTAATTTTTTTAGCAAAAGTTTTCAAGATTATATGGAGATTATATGGAATTATGCAGATTATAAATATATTATAAATATATTAAAGTTTATATATGAATGTGGGCCACACCCAAAACTGGAACATGCGAGAATATATATAAATATTTATAGCAAAACTGTCGCTAACAACCAACCAACTAACATTCTTACACAAGGTAGTTAACAACATAAACATTCATCCAGATATACTGCAATAAAATAGTAATTGGCGGGAGGGGACATTACTGCCAATTCAATGGCAACATGTCCACCAGGCGCGGGATTATTTATCAAAACTCGATGCCACTGCCAGGTAGTCCGAGTATCCGAGGTTAACGGAGCCAGTGATACCATGGAGCTATATCTTGGGCAAGGCACTTTGTCACTCATTGCTTCTCTCCACCCAGGAGTAAATGGGTACCTGTGAGGGCAGAGATGGTTATTGTGGTTGAATTTAGCTACTTTGCGCCGAAATGGCAGCATTGAGCTGTATACTCCCCAAGGAGCTGAGATGGTATTTGGAATGTTTCATGGGCCTAATGACCGGGGTAATAATGTAAAGCGCTTTGATACACCCACATTGTGGGAGTCTAAAGCGCTATATAAGAACTAACATTATTATTATTATAGCTTCATGGTGATACCAACGAGCGGCTATGAATGCGCGCCAGGCGGGTTCAGGTTGTCCTCTGCGGATAACACCAATGTCCGTCCGACCTCGCTCTCCCGCTGCGAGTAGAGACCCTGAGACGGCTTCATGTGCATGGACAATTTGAACGGGTGTGGGTCGCCATCTGGGGTTCCATGGATTGATAACTCTTTTTAGTCAGTATTATATTAATATGCCAAGAATTAGACAGCAGATCCTCCGATCCGATCCTCCTCCCTTCCCTTTCTCCACCTCCCCTCTTTTCCCCCACCCCCCATTTTTTTATTTTTTTTTACTCATTTTACCCGGGGGGCACGTGCCCCCGCGGCCCACCCCTGGATCCGCGCCTGGTGTATCCTACCTTTAAAACTGAATAACTGGGAATAACTGCTCGACGACGGTTAAAAACAATCGCTGTATTTCGTGTTTATTGGGAAGCAGCGTAATCATACATGTCAGTCACGGTTTTTTTAATTTTTAGAACGATTCTCGGTCACCTGGGAAGGACATTAACGTGAAGGACGTGTAATACTGGGTTTTGTGGAATTTTCTTTCTTTTTCTGTGAGGCTATTATAATTTCAATTTAGTGCTTTTGCAAGAAGGTATAGCACAGAGAAACCGGTTTATGCAGGCATACTTCAAGGAATGATCAGTTAATTTCTTTGTCTTTTTTTTGATCAATTCTAGAGTTAGCTGCAGTGAATCAGAACTCATTCTTTTTACTATAAAAGACAACCCCAAAAATCCACCCATCCATGATAATTAAAGCAATTACCAATGGTGTGTCCTACCTTAACAACTTTAGTATCCCCTTTGCAAACAGGTGTCGGAAAAACGAGCCTAGTGGTGCGGTACGTAGGAAAAATCTTCAGCAAAAACGTCAGTCCAACAGTAGGTGCATCATTCTTCACCTTCAAAATGTGAGTACGAGACACGATAGTTGGCCGACCACCGTTTATAATTGATACAAAACCTAACTTTCCTTTAAAGTTAGTATACACCCTTTGCAGATATCAACAAATTTTACTACCGAATTATTAGGAAATACCATACTTATTTGAAAGTATATAATGATTGTAGGCATCCGGCAAAAGGATTACGCAAGACATCCTGTAATTGTTCCGGCGATCGCCAAAAAAACCCATAAGGACAACTTAAGAACCACTTACGCCGGTTGAAAATGAACGCCGTTTTCTAGCTTTTTTCAGCATCCATGATTGTAAAACTTCGGACAGGTCAGTTAAACGATATTTACTATAAAATACAAGCCCCCAAATCCACCCATTCATGATAATATTCAAGCAATTACCAATGGTGTATCCTACCTTTAATATGACACCAGATGCCTTGGTTTTACAGGATTCTTATAAATTAAGACTATAGAGTTTGAACTTACAGCCAACTCGAGCCAAGTAAAGACATATTTATAATAATTTGGTAGCTTTGTTTTTCAATGTTTTTCAATGTTGTTTATTATTAGACCCTATATCTTTAACTCAGCCACGGACTAAAAACCAGATAATGCATCTTGTCAGCAAGGAATTTAATTAGTGTATATTGAATATTTCTTACTACTGGCAGTCTAATCACTTTTTTTGTTTTATCTTTCTGGCAACCTTCGTATAACAGGACAGTCGATAACCACCGAGTCAAACTGATGTTGTGGGACACGGCGGGACAAGAACGGTTCCGGTCCATGGCGCCCATGTACTACAGAAAAGCCAATGCGGCCTTCTTGGTGTACGACATCACCCAGTATTCCACGTTTGAGAACATGAAGACCTGGGTGGATGGTAAGTGACGTGGGCAGCAAGAGGTACGTCTTTCCTAAACAACATGCTTGGTATGACCTGGGGTCAATTTCGTAAAACATGTAAACACAAACAAATTGCTTAGCACAAAACAAAAACTGTTTGAACATCTTCTTCATTACAGAGCTGAAGACGGCAACAGAGAGTCCTATGGGTAAGTCTAAGTCACATGAGGGCGGGTATATGTGTGTAATGGACAGAGGACGTTGCTATCGCCCGCCACAAAGAAAGATCTGTAATTAAACATTATTTGGACAGCGCCCTCAATCGCACATAGGACGGCGCCCCTGGACGCCTATAACACCAGCGTCCCTTTCCGCACTGTACGGACTATACGCATGACTGCACATCAACCTTTGCCTAGTAGCTGCATTGCACAATAGACCGAGCGTACAACTGCATCACAGGCCGTGTTCTACGGCTTAGTACAGCTGGCCACCTCGTTCTGAAGCATTAGCGGGCTACGCGGCTAGCGCTCCCAAACGTTAACATGAGTCGATGACATTCGCTGCAAAAACCTCAAAAGTCCATCACGAGTTTCCACAAGTCCAATTTTGATTCACAGACTATTCACACCAAACCGTGACATAGAGGCACCCTTTTATATTGGTTATTTCAGACTCGACTTTTATACTAGTTGTTTCTTTTCTGGCTGTCTTACTCCTATAGTTCTCTGCGTCCTAGGAAACAAATGTGACTTGAAAGACCAGCGTAAAGTACAGTCTGACGAAGCCTTGATGTACGCTGCATCCATAGGAGCGCTTTTCTTCGAGACATCGGCACTCACAAACGAAGGTAAACACAAATATACGAGATAAGACATTGTGTTTGAATCCTTCACCGGCGACGGGTAGGCAGGGTTGTAGTCGAGTCCATGAACAATGACAAAGGAATGCCTTTGTCAAAGCTGATATGAATAGCTTGTGATTTGAATTGGAACTGAAGGACTTGTGATGGACTTGCAAGGACTTACAGGGACTTGCAGGGACTTGTGATGGACTCGACTACATCCCTGCGGGTAGGTAGGTAGGAAGAATATGTGTAGATAACACAGAGGGCGTTGTTCACGCTACAAAATGTGCACTCAAAGTTTCAAACTTAACCACCGGCTCCATTGACCTTACATCACAATTAAGATGTGTGAGAAATGAGTTAAAGGTAGGATACACAATTGGTAATTAATTGGTTGAATTATCAGTAATGGGTTGATTTGGAGATTGTATTTTATAGTAAATATCGTTTAACTAACCTGTCCGAAGTTTTACAATCATGAATGCCGAGAAAAACAGTGAGAAAAACGGCGTTCTAAACGGCGTAACAAAATTCAATGTTCGGAACAATTACAGGATATCTAGCGCAATCGTTTTGCTGGATGCCTAAAATCATTCTTTACATTCAAATAAGTAAGATATTCTTAATAATTCGGTAGTAATTTTTTCTCTTGATATCTGCAAATGTGGTATCTACCTTTAATTTATAACATTCAGGAGTCCAGGAGGCCTTTTTGCGGTTGTCCCTGGCCCTCATCTCGCTCAGCAAGAGCGCCCCCAACTGTGGGCTCGCCACCAAGGATTACGACGCGCGCAGGAAGTCCGAGGATTTATTGTCTTTCCCGCCCAGCCTGCTGCTGTTACGGGAACAGATAGAGGAAGAAGAGGAGAAGGAAAAGCAGGAAACAGCCGACGGCAAATGCTGCTAATGGCCAGGGGACGAGTGGACAGACAGACATACAGATTAAATGGCGCACGATAATGTACCATCCAGTATCGATCACCACGTCTCAGCTTAGCGAGGCTTCGTTAAAAAATCAAAACCATTTAGGGTGTGGCAATCCGCAGCGTTCCCGTTTGATAGAAATTCAAGATATTTTGACTACTGCCAGGCGTAAATGGTGCACCCCTGTATAACAAAAAGTCCTATAGACACCAGTGATAAATGCCCATACTTCAAAACTCTTTAAAAAATACTCGAAACTCTCACAGATGTTTAGGTTTTATAGAAAAATGATGATCAACATTTCATCTTTCAATTTCTTTTCAATTTTGGTTGGGTTGACCATTGACTTTTTAAAGTTATTCCAACTCAAACAAAAACACCCCAAAACGAATGATGTTTCCCAAACTGAAAACAAAAGTTTTAAATAAGGATCTCTCCACACAACATACATGGCTAAATAGCGCCACTTTCGGACCCAATTGCAGCCAAAATACTAACAATTGGAATCCCCTAGTCCTGGCCAGAGGTACAGTGCGATATTCAATTAACGAATTCCATGGCTATCAGAACTATCTAATGTAGAATAATTTCAGTGAATAACTTTTATTCATGCCGTCAGCGGATGGATTTTTGGCCAATTTACCGGGGTGAGCAAGTAGATTCAGCCGCATCTCAGTCGCTTGGGATTTTGCCAGTGTAGCGTGAATTTCAGACTTTATAAAATATGGAGTCATTAGTAGTATTGCGCATGCTTAATTAAGTGATGATGATGATAATTAGGAGAGTGGCCGGTCACATGAGAGCGTTTAACCAATCATGGGGGAAATGAGTCCGATTTTCACAAAAGTCGGATTTTCATATCACACCGGTCGTAGCTACTAGACTCGGTCTAGTAATTATGCATGTTGTACGGGATTTCGGTTTTAAAATGGAATGGGGAAGGCCCGATGATTGGCGGTTGTTTTGCATCGAATTGGTTGAAAAAATGACTGATTTTGAAGTCATAGCTGTGCGTTTGTGTACTTCTTATGCCCTGTGCGTTCACGTCATAGCAATTTTATTAGGGCTTGTACATAGAGAATGCAATTATTATGAAACAGTGTTGCTATAATCAAAAGAAAATATTTTACATAACATCATGCATTTATGATGCTCTGCTTACATCTTTAATAAAAAAATGTAGTCTTAAATATACAATTTTCTTTTCTTTGAAAATATTTAGGAATTCAATTTTCAGAGTGGCATTGTGTTTTTTTCACTGGAAATTAAAGATTATGACCAAGAGCAGTTTTATTTTCAATTTTACTAAGCTTGACCAAATCAATTTTTTTAAATATCTCCTCCCCCATTTTGAACTAGCATTTTGAACCAACTAATTGAATTTCCAAAAATACGTCTGTGAGATGCATCGTTGGACTTCTTTTATTATTTTCTTTAATTAAAATGACAGCATGCCATAAGAAATAATTTCACGTGGAGTTTAAAGTCAATAATATCTGTATATCAAGGTTTTAAACAATAATTTTGTTTTTGGATAGTTGCAAAAGTTATACTCTCTTTAAACAACTTGACTTTGGGGATTTTCTATGAAGGTATTTCCTTTCAAAATTGTAATGTGCCTACAATGTAAATTCATTGATTTGATTTGCACCATTTGTCAATGACCTTTGTTATGTTAATTTCCATATTCAAACTTGATACATTCCAGGAGAGATGTCTCCCTATAGCTTTCGTAAAATTTGCTCAGAGGTGGTCCTGTTTGGACATTATTATAATAAAAACAAAATCATTATTTTCTGACGCGAGTGTACTTGACTTTCATTACTGGTACTTTTGTTATAAGCGCCTAAAAACGCCACTTTGCACTACTTCCGGTTCCAGTGGTTCCAACCACCGACCTCTACACCTGGGCCCAATTTCATAGCGCTGCTAAGCACACGATTTTTTGCTAACCGAGCCTCCGTCTATTTCATGGGGACCGTAAGCAGTAAGCACAGCAAAAGGCACGCTTAACCTAGCGGAAAAATTTGCTTAAATCAGTGACGTAACAATAGAATCTCCATGCGCGCGCAAACGTTAGCACAAAAACGCCGTGAAATAGCGCTTAAGGTTAGCAAATTTTTCTGCTAAAGTTAGCACAACTTTCCGCTAACTGATAAGCAGCGCTATGAAATTGGGCCCTGGACGGACCATTGTCCATATTCTGCTGTGCTAACGCTTGAAGTCGGCGCGAACGGGAAGTGCAACATGGCGGACCCAAGACGTCACTTCTGTGAGCCAATGAAATGTCCAGGTGTAGAGGTCAGCGGATTTACTCCGTACATTTTTTATTTATAAACATTACGTCATACGTACCGTACCCACTGACCTCTACACCTGGACATTTCATTGGCTCACAGAGTGACGTCGTGGGTCCGCCATGTTGCACTTATCGTTCGCGCCGACTTCAAGCGTGAATGGGCAATGATCCGTCCATGTGTAGAGGTCAGTGGTTCCAACGCTATTACCATATGAGCATTGGGCGTGGTTTAAACTAAAACAACGGGACGCTTAAAGGGGTAATTTCGTCCTGACATTCAGTGTAGAAGTTAACATTTGTTGAGGCAGACAGCATCTTACTATCGGGAAGCGCTGTTCAAAGCGGACGTAATCGCACATCGTCTGGTTCCCAGACCAAACAATTCTGAATATTTGTTATTATTAATTGAGAGCGAGGTCGTGGGTTAGAGTCCTAAATGGGTAAGCTACCCTCACTGCTCTCTCATAACACATTCAGCGTACAGAACTCGTTGCTGTGAATCAGTGCAAGACCAAACCATGCAGGACGCTAAATATGTACATCAAAACGCAGTTAATGTATGAATCATCAACGGTCATCTGAAATATTACCATCCTACTTGTTTTTGCACAGGACACAGACAGCTACGTTTGTTTATGGTGTAAATCGAGGAGTTTCCTTTGTTTCTCGCGATAATTTCCTTTTTTTGTACTCTAACTTTTTCCGACGGCTCTCATTGGTTTTGTACACGAATCTCAATCGAGGACGTCCTCGATTCTAACCCTAACCTCAATTTATCTTCGTGTCGCCAGGTATGTGTCTTCCATTTACACCACAAACAAACGCTAACACATACACTGTTTTATAGTAACAGCCTTATTAACAATGTGTGGCGACGAGCTTTTAAATTATGAGTGTACCGGTACGGTGGTGGCACAGATGGAATGCAATAGGAGATATAGCATTTTTTTTGTAGCCATGTGTTTTAGAGATATTTTATGAACACAAATAATGCAATCGATGAGTGAAGCAATTTACTAAATGATATGAGAATGTACATTTGCCATCGTTGCTTCAAATCGTTGTTTCGTCATTTGGCAAAGCACTGCCTGCATCGGCTACGGACACATAAGGAGGAGGTGGATCCGGTGAGTTAGAGGGAAGTGAGATGTCATGCTGTGGTTGCGATGGAGCGGGCGGCTCGGCCTCAGTAGATGAAAGGAACTCTTTAAAATGCCGAGGCTTGGGGATCCTCCTCTTAGAAGCGGTAAGTGGAAGAGTATTCCATGGGCCGGTAGCAGGGCCCGCAGATGCCGGAGTGTCGGATTGCGAGACAGAGCACTGGGACTGACCGGAGTTATAGTCCGAGTAGTACGGGTCGATCTGCGGGGTGTCCTCCTCGACGGACCGGTACTTAGTCCCTTGCTCAACGCCTTCAAACTCCGATCGCCCGGAATTGGCCCGGAGGTTGGCTTCTTCCACCAGGAATGGCATTCGGATGAGATCGACCACCCATCCCATGCCGAGCACTCCCAGGGTCAGTAGGTAGACAATCCCCCAGAAGTACCGGCCGAGGTAGAAGTTGTGGAAGCCAAAGATCCCACCTGGGACGGCCAAGACGTAGGCATCATCAAGGTAGTATTTTGGAGGCTCTTTGATTCCTTGGAGCTTTTTGGAGAGTCGTTGGTTGTACCGCTTGAGGTGAGTGGGCATGCGGATCCAGTCACTCACGATGCCAATCGTGAACAGACCAAAGGTGAACATGTAGACCAAACCCAGGATGGGGCGACCCAGGTAATGCTGGTGGAAACCTAGTAACAGGGTCATGGGTCAAAAGTCAAATGGTCGTGACAATTCAAAATGAGAAAGACAACATTGAGCTAACTTCTATGTTGTCAGTATAATGTTTTATGTGCTAGTTCGTAAATAAGGCTTTAAAAAGTGTGACAATTTTCGTGTCCGGGTTATGCCCGACCTGTGTTATTTCCCACATTTCCCATGTAAGTTTCAGTGAAAGTGACGTTAAACTTTTGTATTTGGTTTTAAGGTAAATAGCTTTATGTAATTGCTCTTGAAGATGGAAGGCATCAAAGAATATGTCCCAAATACAAACTAGAACAAAATTATGTCAAACATAACTGGGACAAACAAAAATGGACCCCTTATTCATAAACATACCCTTGTAGTGTACATTTAAAAGCTACTTTTGGAAGTTTTTCAGTCACAAAATTAATTATAGGCCTATATTTTGTATTCGAAAAGACATTATTATTGTTTTAAAAACCCGCCATAACTATACATGGATATCATTAAAAAAGCTTCTAAATCGTTAGATCTCTTTTATACAAACACGTTTTAAATGAAGAAATAAAGTGAATGATGATGTTGTTCACCGGCTATCTATATTTAACATGTTTTACCTAACATCCCAGTGGTAAATCCGAGAAGGTAGCAGTCAGTTAGACGCTTCGGTTTCTCGTATTTGAATTCAGGAATCTCGTCTCGGTTTGGAATTTCGGCAATCTCATGTTCCCATATCCATTTGGCTTCGATCTGAAAACAGAAAATAAAAAAAATCAATGGTTTAAAGCATTCTGCTGTGTTGTTTATACGACAAGTTGTGGGTTTTAACATAATGGTTATAATGCGTGTGCCCTTGGGCAAGTTTGTCAACTCATTGCTTCTCTCCACCCAGTAGTAAATTGGTACCTGTGAGGGCAGGTGGTTATGATGGTTGTTTTGCTGGTTTGCACCGAATGGCATTGGCTATCCCATTAGGGGAATGTTTCACCATTGGCTTAACGAGCAAGGTAATAATGATGTAGCACAATGAACACCAATATTGCGCTTTAAAGGTAGGATACACCATTGGTAGTTATCATGAATGGGTAGATTTGGGGGGTTGTATTTTATAGTAAATATCGTTTAACTGACATGTCCGAAGTTTTACAATCATGGATGCCGAGAAAAACACGAAAAACAGCGTTGGTTTTTCACCGGCGTCGAGCAGTTATTCTTATGTTATCTTTGTTTTTTCGCGCTCGCCGGACGGCGATCGCGAATTTTTCTTTATAAAATTCTACTTTTTAGAATAATTACAGGATATCTAGCGCAATCATTTCGCTGGATGCCTACAATCATTATTTACTTTCAAATGAGTAAGATATTTCCTAATAATTCGGTAGTAAATATTTTCGATATCTGCAAATGGTGTAGGGCCTATACTACCTTTAATACGCATTATTATTCAATGATTACAATGATATTCGAATCGATGGCTTACTAAAGTGGTCGCGATCATTCTGTTGTCAAAAGGGGCGTGTCTTTCAAATATTATTATTTTCTCGGAAAAGAAGCGGTGGGGAGGGGAGCAGGGGGGGGGGGGGGGGGGGCGGGGGGGGGGGGGGGGGCGGTATTGACAAGAGGCTAAAGACAAATTCATACAGTTTGATTTCTTCGAGGGGTAATTTCAAGTTTAAACAAAGAAAATGACTGGGACGGCGGGGCTGGGGTCGCAAGTTCAAGTCTCGCTCAGGTAAATTTCTTGTTCGAAATTATGCAATTATGTTAAGACTTCAAAAGGTTTATAATAAAGTTGCTATTCCATTTTTCTGATTCATATTCTTTGAGAATTTTGGGAGATGATGATCATAAAACGGTCGGTTAGTAATTCAGGGTTGTAGTCGAGTCCCTGCAAGTCCATTCACGAGTCCGTTCGTGAAGCCAGTCACAAGTCCCTTCATAAAGGCAGTCACAAGTAACTAGATAAACAATGACAAAGGAATGCCTTTGTCAAATCTGATTTCAATAGCTTGTGATTTAAATTGGAACTGAAGGACTTGTGGTGGACTTGCAGGGACTTACAGGGACTTGCAGGGACTTGTGATGGACTCGACTACATCCTTAGAATGCACAATTTTAGCCTGTTCAAAAAACAAAAAAACTACTTTTAGAGTCTGAAATATATACCTCTGCATTAGCTGCCTTGACCAACATGGGAATACGCCACAGATCCACAAACCAACCGAACCCGAACAGGCCGAACGTGAACATGTAATTGAAACCAATGGAGATGTTCTTGAGATAGAAGTGATGAAAGCCGAACACTCCGAACGGGAACCACATGATGTAGGCTTTGACCACGGTCTTGAGTCTCGTCAGCGGAACAGGAGGAACGGAGCGCAGGGGCTGAGCCTCGTCTGGACCGCGTGGGAGGAGTGGGTTGTTACGGGACGACGCAGTGTTGGTCCGGGGAAGGCTCGTTTGGGTTACCGGTCGAGTAGCGACTCGGCTGGACGGTTTCTCTGCTCCGTCCGCGTCACTACTATCGGTTGTGTGGGCTAGAAGGGGAGATCTCTCAGAAGCCATGTTGAGAAGTGGGTACTGTCAAGGTAACTTGTTAAAATCTGCAAATGAGAATCGATTGGGGCAAAGGATGCCCGAACTCAATTTCAACTGGGAAAGTATGTGCAGTATAAACAGGTAGAGGAAAAGGTTTCCTTTCTCCCTTGCGGGTACACCATGAAATGATCTCTTTTTGCTGAGAAAGTGTTAGCTCCTGAAGAAAAACACCCGAAGGTAAGAGTATGATCTCTTCATTCGAAACGTATGCTCTATTAGTCTTCAGACTGCTATACTGATGAAGAATGCTCGGTTTATAGGGATCTTGTGTGGGGTCGTTCAGGCGACCAGGCAGTTCATGCGAAACCTTACGTTGTCATTTCTGCATTTGCAAACCTTAATAGTCCAATGACACCAAAGACGTTTCATTGGAAGCTTAGCTGAAATAACAACAATACCAGTTGAAGTGCCCCTTTTTACAAATTGGGTGCACCTTATGTGCCCCTACCAATTTAACCCTAGTTACGCCGCTGAACATGCTGCAGATTTCTTTGCTTATTGATTTACTTTTTCGTAAAACTACCAAAAGGCAGTACTTCAGTTCAAACGCTGTACTTACTTTTCGAGGACACTGTAGTTATTGCTAGTTATTACACTCGTGATGCACCCATAGGCCTATACAGCTAGCGACAGTTCTCTTTTAACTTCAGCCATACTAATAACTTACGAAACAGTCGCAAACGGCAAGTATACAGTGACCTTTGTAGCTACACTACAAAACAAATGGATGAGTACTACCACTATATACTCAGGTTCCCGTTTGTGAAGAATTGACCTTATCGGGCAAAGTTCAATAATTAGTTTGTAACATTATTTTGTGTTATTTGATCAAAGTATAATTATACCAACAATGCTACACTGTCACGGGACCTCCATGTATGCTGTTAAATAATTAAAAAGTGACAATGCCTAGAAAGCTGCCACATCCCATGATGCAATGCTATCACACATAAGGTTTAAATTCTGGGAGACAAATCCGATATATTATGTTGGAAAGTTGAGCACTACTTGCTGATTTGTATGTGCATGCAGTGTATAGCCCGGTCTCACCAATGCCTGTCTTTTATGCAGGTTTATGTGATATTTTAAAACGTACTTCTTTGTTTTAATTAATTGTCTTCTTTTATTTAGAGCACTGTGATTAAAGAGGGGATCCAAAAGTGGCCCAAACATTTATGTGCACATGTAATCTTATTTGTACATTAAATTCCACGATCTGAAGAAATGCTTTTTAACGTTGTTGGCGCTAGGTAGCATTGTCCACATGGGTACGGTGCACCCTAGGCTCTATCGCGAGCCCGCGTTTTGCTGGTGACCGTTATTTGTGTGGCGCGCCCTCTATCGACATAAAATAAGTCAAGTTTTTTGACAATCAATTATGCGTGGGCTCAATTAACCCTGAAAATACAGTTTCCACTTCTTCCTTTGAGCAGATGTAGATAGAGCTATTACTCCAACTACCCAACCTATTAAGGCACATTGATTTAAAACAATCTTAACTGGTATTCGAATGGCCGAGGAGTTAGGTTTCTCGTCCGCGGAATTCCAGCGCCCGAGGCACAGTCCGCGCCGACGTCGTTTTTTTTCTTCAGTTTTAACGCACGCGATTTCTTATCTTTTATTTAATTTCTAATTTCTAATTTCTAGATATTTAACTTCTCGTCCTTAAATATCAACCGAATTTAGCTCAACGGCCTAATTCGACACGTTCGGACTGTCCGCGGAGTTCAGGTTCGCACCTTCGTATATGGACGGAGTTCGTTTGCTTGACACGCGTAACTTGTTCTTGCAAAACCCTGGTGGATAGGTGGTGTGTGTTCTTGTTCCGAGTGCAATGTTCACGGGTCGCGTTCCCGCCGTTCGAGCGTAAGAACAGAGTTCGCGTGTCAAGAACAGACCGCCCGACCTCGGCCACTGGGTGTCGCTTCGTTCTCCTCCCTTATGTCGAATGGCGCGTGGCCGTCGGGTTACCGTGACTGAACATGAACATGAATATGGACCAGTAAGGAAGTGTTGTCGGCCGGGAATCATAGAACCCGGAAGAGTCCTCAATGGGAGTCCTCAATTTGGTCATTGAGTTGAGTCCGTACCCCTAAATGCCAGTGGTCAACACCACATTTTCTTCTTTTTTCTATATCCTTTACCACCAATGCAGATCAATGTGGCCATCGGGTTACATGAAAATGGACAGGGAAGAACGTGTAGTGGTGGGCTGGAAATCCTTTCTTGATTCCCTTATAGGAAGAAACAGGAAAAATAAGAAGGTTTCTTTACAAATTTATTGAAGTATTACAACATTAATATTTAAGCTCAGCCGCGCCTACAATCGGCGTTAATATACGATCACGCTTTTATTGGTGAGTATAATTGGCCTAATTCTGGTCTCAGTGACTAGGACGCGCAGCTGGCGAAAGTGGTGACCATAGCCCATAACCAGAGTAAAATCAGTAAATGCACAGTAAAACATTTAGGAATTTCTTATTTTGTCAGAGGAGATAATATCACACTTGAACAAACAAATGATCCGGTTTGCAACAAGACATACTACATTTACATGCAGTTCTTTGATACAGCCAATGTCTCTTACATACATATAGTACATATACAGCGGAGATAATGGAAACTAGTATACAAAATAGGGCGATAGAGGGCGTTATTAGAGAGTTTGTACCTTTTCGAAACCTTTGCTTCGTCTTCGATTCGGCTATGCCTCCGAATTCTGAATTACTTAGAAGCAAACACAAATGGGAGCAAATGAAAATATTCAAACTTTTGGATTCATAGTAATCGATTGAATGTTTCTAAAGCACAACAGGTATCAAAATATGGCAGGAAATCTAGCAGTTTGAAATCCAAGATCGCCTTAATCCAAAGACGAAACGAAGCTATGGATTCGAAAAGGCCCTCGACGACTGTGCATATCGCGATATGTGATCGCGACTCGACTAGAGACTAGACTCGACTAGACAGCTAGCTGTGTTTATGTTGTGGACATCCACTTCAACTCAAGTTCACATTGCCACAAATTTCCAAGCAGTTCACACGTATTCCCAAATCCTCCTGGTCGTCCGTATACGTGACAACCATTTATCCAACCCAGACTCCAGAGCTTGCTCGGAAACCAGCCGATCGCGATGCCTGCCAGTGCCAGCGATACACCGGCCTGGCCGAACCCCTTGGAACCGGGTACGGACGTGGACAAGCCAGCCAGCCAGGCTGCCAAGGCCGCAACGAGGTCCCGCAGCGGCGACTTGCTGAGCCTGCTCCGTAAACACGGATCGTCGTTCGCTATGCTGCTGTCTGTTTGGGGAATGGGCTATTTCCGATTCAGTTGGAGCTGGCTGCTGCTGGTAAAACATTAAATTTTCAATTAACTTTGTGACTCATGTGTAGAATCTTCTCCTAGTCCTAATCTCAATTAACCTTTAATTTATTGAGTCATGTTTATACTTCAAGTTGTCTTTGAAGTTTGAATGCACATCACTGTTTAAAGGTAGGATACACCATTTGCAGATATCGAAAATATTTACTACCGAATTATTAAGAAATATCTTACTCATTTGAAAGTAAATAATGATTCTAGGCATCCAGCAAAATGATTGCGCTAGATATCCTGTAATTATTCTGAAAAATTAAATTTTATACAGAAAAATTCGCGATCGCCGTCTGGCGATCGCGAAAAAACCAAAAATAACATAAGAATAACTGCTTGAAGCCGGTTGAAAACAAACGTGCGGTTTTTCGTGCTTTTCTCGGCATCAATGACTGTAAAACTTCGGACAGCTCAGTTAAACGGTATTTACTATAAAATTCAACCCCCCAAATCCACCCATTGATAATTCAAGCAATAAAGGGGTTGCATTGACGTCACGCGCGCTACGCGTACGCGCTAATCGCACGTACAACCGGGCGGAGCGGTGAGGTCAAACAAAGTGTGTTTGAACTCACCGCTCCGCCCGGTTGTACGTGCGATTAGCGCGTACGCGTAGCGCGTGTGACATCATATGCATTAACTTTATTACCAATGGTGTATACTACATGACCTTTAACCGGCGTTAGGACTCATTTTTGGCAATTCCACAGTCAGTTACGTTTTATTTTTGGCAAACATATATTTAAATTTGACTCGAGATGTATGAGTTTAATTTCAATTTCCAATTATTTTAGGGCCTACCTAAAGTACATTCCACCCGTGTACGTACATACTGTACGTGTAGGTCTACTATACAGTAAAGAATACAAATATTTCATCATACACAGGTGTTGTGATGGTTACTTTAATTTCATAGTAACGTTACAAAAAAAATAACATGGATAAAAATGTAATGTCTTATATAGGAATATAGGCCTATTTGAAACAAAGTGTCATATTTATATTACTATTACTACTACTACTAGTATTAGTACTAGCCAACTTGCATTGATGGAAAATGTTTTAGCAGATAATTGTTTATAACCAAACTTTGGTTGTTGCAGGTGACAGTGCTGATGGTATGGCGGGATCGCAACAGTCAAGAGAAGCACTTGACCATGGAACTGGCTCGCCGCGCCACTCAAAACGAAAAACAGACGATACTTAGCGCTGTCAACAACTTACCATCGTGGGTCAGTTTTTGCAAGTTTGTGATTAATACAGAATGGACCCCCCCAAAAAAAAAAAAAAAAATAAATAAATAAATAAAAAAAATTACGGCCTATGTTTAGTACCCTCCGACTAGAGAAACTAATTCAGAAAAACGGAAAATCGCAATGGAAGTTTTGTAAAGCTTTTTTGCATTATCCCAACTCTTTCCACTATATACACAGATATATATATATTTTTTATTCTGTTGTAAAATCTGTATCATTATTGTAGAAATTGCGAATAAATCAAATCAAAATGAAATCAAATCTTTCTAGATGAAAACTGATACCAAGATCATCTGATTCGGTCCAGTAGTTTTCATTTCATTTCATTCCAGTTTTCATTCATTTTTCTGGAACTAAGTCGGTGGTCATTTGCACAGGCCTTTTTTTTTTATTGCTGTCACGCTTTTGTTGGTCACCTGTTAATCTGACCTTCTTTTTTATTTCCTGAAATAGACCACTATAATAGAGACTACTGGACCGAATCGGCGATCGTGGTATTATATTATTTTTTGTCTATCAAATCTAGTTCTTCTGGTCAGAAGGTACTAAACAGAGGTCGTTCAGGTTTTGTTGGAAAACCCTGTTTATTATATTTATCATATTGTGTGCAAATGTGTAAACGAATCTTCATGTGTATGTATGTATTTCTTTTTACTAACATTGACATCATTTTTTTTAAAGGTCCCTTAAGATCAAATATAAACAAATTGTTTCTTATCCTTGTGCGCATCCCTTTTTGCTGCCCCCAAAAAAACAATATCAATTTTTTAACAAAACACAGTATTTTGCACATTTCCCTTTTTCTTTTGCAGTCTTTCAATTTCACAAATCTGCTACGAACACAAATTTGTTCTTTTCAAAGACAGGGTTCAGACAAAATTTTCATGTGATGTTTATTTTTTGTGATTGATATATTTAGCTGGTTTCTGGCTTAGCATGAAAAACACTTTAAATTTGGGCTGGTCCAAATGTTTAACTGAGCAAGACTTTTTGGGCTAAGCAAATTTGTGTGCTTAGCAGCTCTGTAAAAATTGGCCCCTGGAGTCTACATCTAATTATTATTATATGATATAATATTTAGAGATAGTCTGCACAAATATGTCAAGCCCCCTCCCCCCCCCCCTCCCCAAAAACAAACAAACAAACAAAACACCCCACCAAAACAACCTCATCCTAAGGGGGAATAGTGTTGCATCCTATGATCCACTCTTTTCATCGCATATGTGACCCACTCCACAAAACAGGGGTATTATGTCGCAACAACAATTGAGTTAACCGATTGTTTGAAAGCTCCATAGATGATATTGTACCCTACATGAACATTGGATTGGTGTCATAAATTTAAGCCATCCTTGAACAGGGAAACAGAAATGCTAAAAAAACATAGGATTTTCAATGTATCAGTTGGCTCTGCTTGGATGAATGTCCAAGATTTAAATGGTAATACCAGCATATAAAAATGATACCCAAACTCCCTTTGCATTCAGTGTTGTCCAATCATGGACTCGATGTTTCCCCTAAAACTTATGTTAGTTTTTCTTTTTCTGAAATGCAGGTGTATTTTCCTGATACAGAGCGTGCTGAATGGCTAAATAAGGTTTGTTTTTATTTTTGTTTTCAGGTTTATTTTTGTATTGTGAGAAAAAGTAGGAAGAAAAAGTTACTTTTTCTCGTATAAAATGGACAGGTTTTCTTTAAAGGTAGGATACACCATTTGCATTTACTTCCGAATTATTAAGAAATATCTTACTCATCTGATAGTAAATAATGATTCTAGGTATCCAGCAAAATGATTGCGCTGTATATTCTTTAATTATTCACGAAAAAACCCAAATAACATAAGAATAAGATGTACCCAAATAACATAAGAATAAGATGTACCCAACAACTTGGCGAGTTGGACTGTGTTGGATTGAGCAGTAAAGTCATATGAGTCCAGTTGGACTCTGTTGGATTAAGCAGGCAAGTCATTTGATGTACCCAACAACTTGGCTAGTTGGACTGTGTTGGATTGAGCAGTAAAGTCATATGAGTTCAGTTGGACTCTGTTGGATTAAGCAGGCAAGTCATTTGATGTACCCAACAACTTGGCTAGTTGGACTGTGTTGGATTGAGCAGTAAAGTCATATGAGTTCAGTTGGACTCTGTTGGATTAAGCAGGCAAGTCATTTGATGTACCCAACAACTTGGTGAGTTGGACTGTGTTGGATTGAGCAGTAAAGTCATATGAGTCCAGTTGGACTCTGTTGGATTTAGCAGGCAAGTCATTTGATGTACCCAACAACTTGGCTAGTTGGACTGTGTTGGATTGAGCAGTAAAGTCATATGAGTTCAGTTGGACTCTGTTGGATCTAGCAGGCAAGTAATTTGATGTACCCAACAACTAGGTGAGTTGGACTGTGTTGGATTGAGCAGTAAAGTCATATGAGTCCAGTTGGACTCTGTTGGATCTAGCAGGCAAGTCATTTGATGTACCCAACAACTTGGCTAGTTGGACTGTGTTGGATTGAGCAGTAAAGTGATATGAGTCCAGTTGGACTCTGTTGGATCTAGCAGGCAAGTCATTTGATGTACCCAACAACTTGGCGAGTTGGACTGTGTTGGATTGAGCAGTAAAGTGATATGAGTCCAGTTGGACTCTGTTGGATCTAGCAGGCAAGTCATTTGATGTACCCAACAACTTGGCGAGTTGGACTGTGTTGGATTGAGCAGTAAAGTGATATGAGTCCAGTTGGACTCTGTTGGATCTAGCAGGCAAGTCATTTGATGTACCCAACAACTTGGCGAGTTGGACTGTGTTGGATTGAGCAGTAAAGTGATATGAGTCCAGTTGGACTCTGTTGGATCTAGCAGGCAAGTCATTTGATGTACCCAACAACTTGGCGAGTTGGACTGTGTTGGATTGAGCAGTAAAGTGATATGAGTCCAGTTGGACTCTGTTGGATCTAGCAGGCAAGTCATTTGATGTACCCAACAACTAGGCGAGTTGGACTGTGTTGGATTGAGCAGTAAAGTGATATGAGTCCAGTTGGACTCTGTTGGATTTAGCAGGCAAGTCATTTGGTGTACTATAGTTCGTGAATTGCCATTACGACCGAGGATCCCCTATTGTGTTTTCCTTTATTCCTGTACTATAACCTAACCCCATTGCTTTGCGCTTACCCGAGCGATCGAGGACAAAGAAACCGTCCTTCGAGGATCTTTTGTCCCCTTTGTTTTCTTTTGTGTTTCGATCCTCGATCGCAAAAGCAAACAAGTGCCCAACAACTTGGAAACTGTGTTGGATTAATTGATACTCGTGTCCGAGTATTGGTATGATATCAGATGATTTCTTTTAGTAATCTTTTTTTTCTCCATATAATATTGATTCAGATGGTCAAGCAGTTGTGGCCCTACATTGAGGGGTACGTGGTTACCATGCTGAGAGACACGGTGGAGCCAGCAGTACTCAAAGCGCTACCGTCCTATCTCAAGTCGTTCAAATTCGAAAAAATCAAACTTGGCACATACGTAAGTTTACTGAAGAGCTTTTAAAGGTCATTAAAGAATGGTCAATTTCTCATTTGTGACCCGCTCCATCGTAATCAGGAATAAGTCGCTGGGGCCTTTTTACGCAATCGGTCGTTGAAGCGAACGCATGGGTGAAAATCGTGACCAAGTCGTTTTTCTGAACATTGTATTTTTAGGAAGTGTAGTTGTCACAGATTATTGTCATTAATGTCTTGTATGTAAAAACGATCAATAAAGATGGAAATGAAGAGGATTTGTGTGCGCTGTCCGTATGATTTTGGTCAATTTTGTTTATTTCAAAGCTGTTTTTCTCGGAATGTGGATTCGACAAATAAATATACACCTGTCATCTTCATCAGACCATAACTCGTTAACCTAAGAAGATGCACACTTGTGATGGGTATCATTAGAAAGCTTATGAAATTCTCTTTCTCACCATGTGCATACCTCAAAAAGTCATTTCGAGACTTATTTCTGATTTCGATGGAGCGGGTCACATTTGTGCTTTTATTTATGACTCATTCGGACAAACTATTTTTTTCAGATATATGTCTTATATTGTGCTGTGTTTAACTTCAAGAGTCTCAACATTGATTTTTCTTCATATCTGCCGATCGGGATTTAGGTTGAAGTTCAAGATGCCCAAATTTGTTTGTACCTGTAGGTATTTCAAAGAAATGTATCAAATTAAGTTGTTGTTTTATATTTTTCTTTGTGTATTGTTTATAGCCACCACGTATTGGAGGTGTCAAGGTGTACACGGACCAAGTAGGACGAGATGAAATTATTCTGGATTTGGAACTCTTGTAAGTAGCACTAAAACAATGCAGTCTATAGTATTTACTTCGAGCAGTTAAAGGCATTTGGTTTTCATACGTTCAAAAATAACACTTCTAGATCCAAAGAAGAGTATTTCAACTTGTTGAAGTTTGAGCTCGGGGGATGTTTTTTTGAGAAACGGTAAAACCATGAACAATCTTTTAATGAGCACAATTAAAACACGGTTTCATCTGTAATTTAGATCTGAAATTCGGTACCCTCTGGAGACCTGAACACAATGTGTATAATGAAGACAAAAGGTCTCCGGAGGGTAAATTTCTATAGATGAATAGGTCTCCACAGGGAATTTCACGAATTAGATTTTTGGAGTGTGCCTCAAATTACTCAAAAACTAGGTTTAGAATGTGGGTTAGGGTTAGTGTTTGGGTTAGGGTATGATATAGGGTATATTGGGTCGAAATTTCAACCCAGGAAATTAATTGTGGTTGAAATAGGAGCATTCTGAAAAAGGTGCCTGACTTTTTAACCAGTTTGTACACGAGAACAAAGAGATGTCTCCACTGGGATACAAATTTGAGAGTTTGTGCACTCTTGATTTCCAAAGATCTACCAAGTATTGTTTAGACTCTAGATACATGTAAATGACAGCAAACCGACGGCAGATTAATTTTACAGGGTGTTCCGTACCAGTACCTTGGAGTGCTGTGGTCTTCGTGGTCTGGAGCATTTAATGTTTAATCTGTACAATGTAGGTAAAGCTACCGGTTGTGGGTTCGAATCCGGCTTGGGACTACGGTGCGTGTGCCCTTGGGCAAAGGCACTTTGTCACTCATTGCTTCTCTCCACCCAGGAGTAAAAGGGTACCTGTGAGGGCAGAGATGGTTATTGTGGTTGATTTAGCTGCTTTGCGCCAAAATGGCAGCATCGAGCTGTATAATCCCCAGAGAGCTGAGATGGTATTTGGAATGTTTCATGGGCCAAATGACCGGGGTAATAATGTGAAGTGCCTTGAGTACCAGTCTTGGTAGATACGTGCGCTATATAAGAACAGCTTTTTACATAGTTTGATTTCAGTATTAAAGGATCACAGAAATAGAAAATAAAAAGTACTTATATGATATAAAACATAGGTTACAGTATTAATACACCCAATACAAAAAATTGTGTGTGATTTTAGGGTTATTTGAGCCATTACAAATTTCAAATTTCTCTTCGATCGCCCCGCCCAGAAAAATTCCTTCTCTGACAGAATGCCTGGATGTCGAAGTCGTGACGTCACGTAAAGAATAGCTTTATTCGCGATTGATTGCGATCGCGTGGTTACGTATGTACGCACGCGATCGCGATCAATCGCGAAGAAAGCTATTCTTTACGTGACGTCACGACTTCGACAGGAGGAATTTTTCTGGGCGGGGCGATCGAAGAGAAATTTGAAATTTGTAATGGCTCAAATAACCCTAAAATCACACACAATTTGTTGTATTGGGTGTATTAATACTGTAACCTATGTTTTATATCATATAAGTACTTTTTATTTTCTATTTCTGTGATCCTTTAAAGGTAGGATACACCATTTGCATTATATCAAACATTTTTACTACCGAAATATCTTACTTATTTGAAAGTAAATAATGATTGTAGGCATCCAGCACAAGGTTTGCACTAGATATCCTGTAATTGCTCCGAAAATTTAATTTTATAAAAAGATATTCATGATCGCCGGATGCCGTTTTCCTTGCTTTTTTCAGTATCCATGATTGTAAAACTTCGGACAGGTCAGTTAAACGATATTTACAATAAAATACAATCCCCCAAATCTACCCAATCGTGATAATTCAAGCAATTACCAATGATGTATCCTACCTTTGAAAAGCTTTTTGATTATAATTGATATTATAAACTTTCAAAATATTGTGGTTCAACTTTAAAAACGTCTTGCAGATCCAGAGACATCCACATAAAATATCGCGCCGATACATCGGTGTAAATATTTGCTGTACTCCAAGCTTTGAAACAATGATTGTATAAAATCACTGGTTTGGAACTTTAAAGATGGACTACAACGGAATAATGATAAAGGCTGTGTTGCTGTTTTTTGTTCGAGAAATGTATAATGATTACTAATATATCATTAGTATTCAATAAATCTTGTTCCTTCATGCAAAAAACAACAAAATTGATCGGCGTTCTACGACCCAGAAAAACTCAGTTTCAGCAAAAGCCCTTAACTCATGAATAATTCATACTTTGTGTGTGACGTACTACCCATGAAAACGCATACATATGGTGGCCCTGAAGGGACTCCGCAGATCGCGAATATTGACGTCAAATTTGACGTCAATATTCGCGACTTTTGGGGAAAGTCGTGAATATCGACGTCAAATTTGACGTCAATATTCGCGACTTTTTTGGAAAGTCGTGAATATTGACGTCAAATTTGACGTCGATATTCGCGATCTGCGGAGTCCCTTCAGGGCCACCATGTATGCGTTTTCATGGGTAGTACGTCATCACTTTTCGCTGGTTTACAAGTCCGCTGGTACTATATCGTGGATTTCATTTTGGTTTTCAGTGAATCTTTGCCGGGAACCAGTACAGGGCGGGAAATTTCAAAATCGAAGAATCGAGGTCTAATTTTGTCGGTCAAATTGCAACAAAATTATTTAGAGAAAAACATTACCGTAACAATAAAGTGTTACCTGAACACAACATAAACAAGGTCCGATAATAAATTTAATGTGTGAGTTTTCGTTGTAGTCCATCTTTAACAAGTCCCTGGATAGTGGATACACAGTTTAGGTACCCTTATATTTTTGTTTTATAAAAGTAGCAAGATAAGTATTGTATGCAAATTATCGGTACCATGTACTTGAGTAAATTGTAGTTGTAGTAAGGGTGTAATGAATTACCGATGCATCGATAATCGGAATACAGGAATGCCACGATATGGCATCGTGATGGGAAATTGTGTATCGCGATAAATGGAGGCCTGAAAAAAACAGAAGCTAATTAGGGCAAATGAACCATACATTGGTTTTTGTCTTTGTAAATCTGCAATAAAGTTGAAGACAAATACAATTATATAAGCAGTTTTGCACAGTATTTTGATTGTATTTTGCACAGTATTTGAAAATAAGGCTTCATTTAACTGTTTCGACCTTATTGTATTGTGCTCGAAATAGAACATAATTTTTTTTTTTTTTAATTGTTTTTTTCCATTGTTTTTTTCCATGCATTTTTTTTAAATTTGTTGTGGAAATTACAACAACATAGCTTTAAATCTCAAATAATCAGAAGTGTACTTTTTGGGAATTTTGTTTTCTTTTTGGTTTTATCATTTTTTTAATAATTTGTTTCCTGGTTGTCGTATCGTGGAAACTACTGCAAACTACTTGTACACACAGGTTTACCTCACATACGTACTGTGGACGTTCCTTTGTCTTCGCGTAGTTAAAAAAACGTTGACTATATACTCATTTTTCTCGCTTCCCCAAAACAAATTTAACCTCCAATTTCGACTATGGGCCTCTCAGCTGTTCCTCTTATTTTTTTCTATATATAACCCTAACCCTTTTTTCCTCTAAAGCTCTTCTTCAGAGACGGCAAAACGGACTGTGAACCTGGCTAAGTCCACAAACCGTAAACTTTTCCCGCATCGTGTGGACCTATATTGTTCGGAGGTCCACAGTGCGTATGCAAGACTAACTCATTTAGCATTGTGTAGGGCCAGTGCTGTGAGGCTCCTTAGTGCAAAAAACAATTTGTTTAGCGAGTAATTTGAGTGATTGTGAGCACTACATAACTGCTTTATAGCACCTCAATAATACCGGGCCAAGGAAATTCATTTGATTTTGCTGGTAGTTCTGTAGCTTTGTACTCTGTCTCTCCCTTGTTAAAACTGTAACACTACACACTGTACTTTGTAGTGTTACATTTGTAAATACTTTTTTTCTGGGCAATGAAAACCTTTCCAACAACATTATTGATAAGTAGGCCTATCAGACCATTTAGCAAACTTTAGTTTGTGAAAGAAAAAGGATTATAAATGCAGGCAGGCAATTTTAAAAAAAACCCATATGTTATTTTTGTTTGAAGTGCACATGTATGCGTGGGTATGGGGTACATGTACATTTATACAACATTATGTACATTGTTGGCTTAGAATGCAGTTGGAGTGCAGTGGTCACATGGCCTGAAGCATTGAATCTACAGGTTGTGGGTTCGAACCCAGCCTGGGGCCAATTTCATAAAACATGTAAGCACAAAAGTTGCTTAGCACAAAAATAGTTTGGCTCAGTAAAAACAGGTTACCAGCCAAAACTCCAAGTGCTTTTTATGCTAAGCCAAAACTAGCTGAATATCAGTCACAAACGATAAACATCACCTGAATATTATATTTGTAACCGTATTTTGTCCCCAAGGAAGAATTTTCATGCTTAGCAAATTTGTTGTGCTTGCATGTTTTATGAAATTGGCCCCGGAGGTTATGGTGTGTGTACTCTTAATATGAACAACACATCTCTTTTTCCCACCCAGGGGTAAATTGGTAACTGCGAGGGCACATACATGGCTATCATTTGGGGTGATTTGGGGGAGCTGACATTGTTTGGCTGTGTCATTAGCTCAATGAGAAGGAGAATAATAATACAGTTCCTTGAGCACCAATACGTGTATGTGCGCTTTAATACTGAAGATTTCAAACTAGAAAATGAATAAATCTACTGCAAACTGCTGACTGGATTGACCTGATATATATACAAATCAAGAAAATCAGCTTGCCTAATGTTTAATTATTTCAAGTTTTTTTTAAAAGGCAACCCATTATAAAATGTTTTTATTCTATTGAGAATTTGCTGACAGTAATTTTATAGATAGACCAATTTCTGGGTTAATTATTGTTCTGTAAATGATGAAATTAGTTCTAAATTATACTTTAATGGAAATTATTGAAAATTACATGTAAATTATTTTAACGCAAAGGCAGCAGCTGTTTTTTCAAAGAGACATCTCAATATAATGTATGCGTCGTTTTAAACAGTAAAAATTAATTGCGCTTGGTTTTTTTTAAGATGTGTACAATCTGGCGGTTTTTTTTTTTACAGCTATGCTGGTAACTGTGATATAGAAATTAGCGTCAAAGCTCTCAAGCGAATCAAGGCTGGCATTGAGTCTCTCCAGGTAAGCTCATTAATGTTTATGGCGAGGTCACGCAAAGAACTGGTAGTGATTGCACATACATGTAGTTTGGTATCGTTCATAAAAACAGGCTTTTTAGTACATTTATTCCTACTTTTCTTACTTTTTCCTACTTTTTCCTACTTTTTCCTAGTTTTCTTACTTTGCTCTTACCTGTACTTTTCCTACCTTTTCCTAGTTTTCTTACTTTGCTCTTGCCATTACTTTTCCTAGTTTTTCCCAGTTAATAATTGTAAAAGGCTATATGTGAGTCTGATGTCGCAAAATACATTTTTACGTAAAAGGCTGTTTATTGTCTCGGAGGTGATTTTTTTTTAAACAAATAATATTTTTGTTTTAAGGCATTTTGGTTTCTCCGACAATTATATTTGCAGATCTGATCGATTGAAAAGATTGTTTTGATTCCTAAATTAAATTTAATACAGGTTTTGTCATTCTCTTACCATAGTAGCATCTGATGAAGCACTACAATTGTAAATCTTCATTTCTTTTCAAAGATATTTTAAATATAACTGAGAAAAAAATTCCCAAAAATTGTAAAAGACCAATCCATTACACTACAGAGTTGTGCCATATATCAAATAAAGGCTTATTTCCCGCTTTTTCTGACCAACTGTAAAATTAAAAAAAAATTTTTCAACACATCAGACTCATTTTTGCAGAGTGGGTCACATATAAGAAGTAACCTTATCAATTTCCCAATGGTCTTGTGTTTTTTCAGCTTCACGGCACTCTGCGAGTGGAGATGAAACCTCTGGTTGACAAGGTCCCTCTGGTCGGAGGAATGTCCATCTATTTCCTCAACAAACCGGTAATGTGTTTGGGGCTGTACTTAGGAATTCATTCCAAATCGTAAGGAACGTCCAAAACTGTAATTCTGTGTTGAATTTTAGTGTTTTAGTGTTGTTGAATTTTAGCAGTCAAAACTACGGTACTTTGTTAACAGCATGTGAATCGATATGTGTTATCTTTCCAATTCATACATGTATACACAAATAATACTGTGCTTGTATGCGTAATTTGTTTCTTAGGAGGGTTAGGGGTATTTATTATAAATGGGCGGCTCTGGACCCCTCGCGTCATGATTATTCAGTAAATTTGACAATGACGCTAATACATTGGTATTGCTCAATCAACTAGTTACACGTAGCCCAGAGGTACATTAAAGCACTTTGAAAAACGGCTTCTGTCGACCTCTCCCAGTAGCTATAGTGGACAATGGGTTAAGTTATAGATCGTTCGGCTGATGTTCAAATTCGGTCTCTGCTTATTTTTCATTGACTTTTTTTGGTCTCCAATTTTGTTGTTGGAGTGAGTTTAATTTATGGGAAAGTAAGGATCTGAGAACCTAAGTGTCTTCCACTCAGTGTGGTCTAGATACGCCCATTTATGATAATTACCCCTAATTACGTTGCCTGTACATGTGTGCACGAAATATCCAATTTCCAGCCCGGACTGATAAACATAATGTTCCAGCAACATAAAATAAAAATTGCCAAAAAAGAAATTACAAACATGATATTTTGAGCAGTGCATTCAAACATTCCATCTTTTTACTGTACCCATGCACGTCTGCTCGTTTCATTAGCCATGCAAAGCTACAGGTGCTTATACACGCGACTGCTGTAATAATTGCCTGAAATTTGATTCCCAGGGGGGAAACAACTCTGAAATTGTATACATTATCAGGCGCCAGATGAAATTTATTTTAAATCCCCAAAACAGATGCAGAATTAATGGGATTGATTCCAATTTTATTAAAATTATATTCTGCAAAAGCAAAAACCTTATACTATACAGAGTAATATTGCCAAATCAATAAAAAATGTAGTCAAGCTTACTAATTTAAAAAAAAAACTGCTGCTTACTGCCTAGAATGACCTGAAATTATTCAAATCAAATAAGTTAAGAGGGCCTAATATTTCGATCTTAAAAAAATCATCAGAGTCAAAGGTGTTTTATAATTTGTTGGCACTGTGTAGGCACCGTGCCGGCACCGTTTCTGCCACCGTTTCTGCCACCGTTTCTGCCACAGTTTCTGCCACTTTCAAATAACTTTCTATTTTCATTTTTTTCTAGGCTATTGACTTCAATCTGACTAATTTGGCAGATGTGCTCGACATCCCAGGATTGAGGTAAAATTCAATGCCATGCCTTATTCTTTTAGGTTTCTTGAAATTATAACAAGATTCATGGTTGGACAAACACAAAAAAGACACCTGAAAACACTTCACTGTTCAAATGTTTTCGACAGATGTTATTCAGAACAAGACGATCTCTGTAAATTTGCTGGCAGTACCCGCTGGTACCTGCTTTACGATGGAATGTTTTTCTTAAAAGAAAAATTGTCAAAGCGTGTTACATATGTGACACGCTCCCTCGAAATCAGGAATAAGTCTCGAAATGACTTTTTGAGATACGCACATGGTGAGAAAGGGAATTTCATAAGCTTTCTAATGATACCCATCACAAGTGTGTATCTTCTTAGGTTAACGAGGTATGGTCTGATGAAGATCACAAGTGTATATTTATTTGCTGAATCCACATATCGGAAAAAACAGCTTTGAAATAAACAAAATTGACCAAAATCATACGGACAGCGCACACAAATCCTCTTAATCTTCATTTTCATTGATCGTTTTTACATACAAGACATTAATGTCAATAATCTGTGATAACTACACTTCCTAAAAATACAATGTTCAGAAAAACGACTTTGTGACAATTTTCACCCATGCGTTCACTTCAACGGCCGATTGCGTAAAAAGGCCTTAGCGACTTATTCCTGATTACGATGGAGCGTGCTACATATGTACTTTCACGCAAAGTTGGAATACCGAAATGGCTTATTGTCCGGCATCTTTGTTCCCTCTTCGTTAAGTTGTCCTGCTCCCGACTAATAATGATGCCGTCTCGCATAATTAGCATAACAATTCGTGCGACGTGTTGATGTAAACGACAGCAAACAGCTATTTGATCATTCGCCAATGACTACGAACGGAGTCTGTGCCACCCAATTCAACAATGATTGTAGGCCTACTGCTGTTTATTGTTGTTAACATGGCACATCCCACCAATTTATTATGGAATGCAATACGTCATCATATGCTCGGAAACCGAAGTAAATATGGTATTGGCACTAATTCCTTCAAGCGTGAACTGAGCATGTGTTGTACAGTACTTGTAGTCGTAAATTTGTCAAGTTCAAAGTTTTGGCATAGCTGGCAAGGGTTGGCCAATTGTTGCATTGTTTGTTTGAACCCTGCATCATTCATGCCTTTCCTATTACGAAAGGTCGGTTAACTGTAAGGCTAGTCTGTTACATGTAACTGTGAGGTTCATTACCCTTTCTAAATTCCAGACACAAACCCAAGGTCATTGAATTAGTACAGCTGACTGGCATGGTACATGTACCCGGTACATGTACTTTCATGTGAATATTTAGTAGTTTTCATATTTGTACTTGTGTCATCTTTTCAGTTTATATATCTGATGTCGTTCCCTTAATTTACATTTAATTGAATGTGGAGAAGTGGAATTTATTAAAATATAAATTCTTGTCAAGGCTGGTGTCTTTTACAAATGTGACCTGTTCCAACGAAACCCGGACAAAGTCGCACAATGTGTTTTGTCACAATGTACTCCTGAAGTCATTTCTGGATGGATTTTACCGTTTTGAGGTTTTAGGTTTTCCTAAGTCACTCAGTATTAATCTACAATCTCCTCCAATTTGAACAAAATCCGTCTACCAGAAGAGTGTTTTTTTGTCAATTTTGTGAAACATTTGTGTATAGAAATAATATGCTTTTCTGAACTTCAAAGCTGTTTATCTCATAATTAGGTTGTCAGGGTTTTATCACTAAATCCAGACCCCAGGGAAGATAGGGTGGGGGTACATATGTAAATGATACATCATTTTAAAGCTGAGAACCTAGAGAATTTGAAAAAAGCAAAATCTGAAAAACTAAAAAGTCGACTTTGTCCGGGTTTCGTTGGAACAGGTCACAAATTATAATGATTATGAACTTTGTACACCAGTTCTGTTTGTATATAACAAGCAGTGTCGTTCTTTTGCTTCTTCTGTGTTTGAAGAGTGAAATACTATGAACAGAAATGTATACCGTATCTGAATAAACATGGATTCATGTCTGTTTTTTTGTTGTATGAATCCAGCCTAGGCCAATATGTGACCCGTTGCCACGAAACCAGACATAAGTCACACAGGCTATTTCGAGATACATCTCGACAATGTTAAAATTGTGTGAAAAATCTGGCGGACATCGATTTTTGTTTTTCGTTATTTTTTAAAATCTTTAATATGTATACTTTAACCCTCAGTTAAACAAAATCAACTTTATTGATGAGAAAGTACAAAAATCATGCATTTATTGAGGCAAACTGTGTCTTACTAGTACAGTGGTAATTTATCTCCCAAAGACAGCGAATTTTCATAGATTATCGCTACTGTGTTTGAGTTTTGGTACCAAATGAAAGCTGAAGATGTGTACTAAATGGAAATAACAATATCTCACTTTTTAACAAAATAACACTTATGTCTGGTTTTTGTGAGAGCAGGTCACATATGTGGATTGGGTTTTTAGTCCCTGCCTGACTTTGTTGGTTTTCCCTTACAATATTCTTCTGGGGTTTTCCTCCCACTTCTAAAACTGTAACTTCTTCACATTGTCTTCCCTTACTGGACCCCATGAGAGAACAGTGGATTCCACAGATTTGAGGCCAAATTTGTAGAGATTCTTATCTTAATCATAACCACTTACTGTCTTATTTCAGCGGTATCTTGCGGACTATCTTGGAGGACCAGCTTGCCAACTTCCTGGTCTTGCCCAACAGACTACCTATAAAGCTCATCGATGACGTGGACATCAGCAGTCTAAAGTACCCCATGCCACAGGTCAGTAGGGATTATGCTCAGTAGATTTTTGATGAAAACGGGGATTCATCATAACGGAACTCAATGGATGGCGATCGCGAAAAAAACAAAAACAAGAACAAGAACAACATAACAACAACTGCCCGACGCCGGTTGAAAATAAACGCCGTTTTTTCTTGCTGTTCTCAGCATCCATGATTGTAAAACTTGAGACAGGCCAATTAAACGATATTTACTATAAAATATAAACCCCCGAAATCCACCCATTCATGATAATTCAAGAAATTCCCAATGCTGTATCCTACCTTTAGGTGAATGATCGACTGATGGGCAATTCTTTTGTTTTTGGCAGGGAGTGTTGCGTATCCACATGGTTGAGGCTAAGAATCTGGTTGCCAAAGATATCGGATTGCTGTCCAAGGGCAAGTCAGACCCCTACTGCGTCGTCAGAGGTGAGTTATGGGAAACATTAACCAGTTCGCGCCGGGATTATTTTAACATCACCGAGCCGACGCGCGGGATTATTTTTAACGAAACTCGATCCGAAGCAGGTTCAGGCCGCCAGTACCGGGAAGCACACCCACGCATTTCCGGCCTTGCTCGCTGCTGACAGACATTTCCAGCCTTGCTCGCTGCCGACATACATTTGCGGCCTAGCTCGTGGCGTGTTTATGCGTCATCCGTTTTGAATCTGGGGAAAATCCGGTGCGAACTGGTTAACAAAGGTGCTGTAAAAAAAGTTTGCGACACCTACTTCATTTGTTTTTCAATTTATCAGATAATTAAACAAATCTGTAGATAGACCATCACTCTTGAACTCAATGTCCTGATGCCAGCATGGTACTTCCTGGAAGAAAGTCTTTTAGATAATAGAGAAGATGGACTGAGGGGAGTCAGGTTGGCGTAGCGGTTCTTTCCTCGTCTTCCACCACTATATGACCCGGATATAATTCCGGCCTTGGCCAATATGTGGATTGGGTTTTCAGTATCTGCCTGACTCCGTGTATTTTTCCCCAGGATATTCTTCTGGGGTTTTCCTCCCACCTCTAAAACTGTACCTTCTTCTCATTGTCTTCTCTCTACATGTTTCTTCAGGCTTGCGAGCTACAGTGCCTTTTGAGGGATCCTTGGTTTTATTACCAGAAATATATAATAATAATAATAATAATAATGATTATTTGATCTGAATTCCTTGCAGTTGGCTCCCAGACCTTCAAGACCAAGACCATGAAAAATACGTTGACGCCAATCTGGGACAAATACTTTGAGGTATATGTCTGCTTTTTGGATTATTATTATTACACTGTATATGTGACACGCTCCATCGTAATCAGGAATAAGTCGCTGGGGCCGTTTTACGCAATCGGCCGTTGAAGTGAACGCATGGGTGAAAATCGTGACCAAGTTGTTTTTCTGAACATTGTATTTTTAGGAAGTGTAGTTATCACAGATTATTGTCATTTATGTCTTGTATGTAAAAACGATCAATAAAGATGAAAATTAAGAGGATTTGTGTGCGCTGTCCGTATGATTTTGGTAAATTTTGTTTATTTCAAAGCTGTTTTTCTCGGAATGTGGATTCGTAAAATAAATGTACACCTGTCATCTTCATCAGACCATAACACGTTAACCTAAGAAGATACACACTTGTGATGGGTATCATTAGAAAGCTTATGAAATTTCCTTTCTCACCACGTGCATATCTTCAAAAGTCATTTTGAGACTTTTTCCTGATTTCGATGGAGCGGGTCACAAATATGTTAATATCTTCAAGAAAACTTGAATCCTCGATTCATGTTTTGGATGTTTGTTTGTTTAATTATCTGTTTGTTATCTGTTGTCTGTTAATTGTCTGTTAATTATCTGTTAATTATCTGTTAATTCTATACCGCCCTCTGGCGGATACGGAATTCCATGGGATACGATCGCGCTTGCGCAGAACCAGAACGAACGCACACTCGCAGACCAGCGTAGCTTTACAGAACGGGGGCACAAGATTGCCCTGAATTATCTGTTTTTCGTTGCGAAATTATTGACTAGACCCTATTACCAATGGTGAAGGGGGACATAGAAAAAGGTGATGCCAATGGCTCACAAAAACACGAGACGGCAAAAGAGGGAAAAGACAATGTCATTCCTGGCCCGAGCTCGAGCAATGTGGTCAAAAAGAGCTCACATGTAACTACACGTAAAAAATTGGCGGCAAGCGGGGCGTCAAAAATGAGTCCCAGCAACACTGAAATCTCTGAGACTTTGAGCCAGCTGGCCAAAGGTATGAAAGATTTGACAAATGAAGTACAGCACATGAAGCAAGTTCAGCAGGAAATGGGGAACGAACGTGAATTTTCACAATCGGCTGCCGCCCCTCATGCGGACTACTTTTGTCAGCCCCATGATACAGAGTGGGATGATTACTACGGCGGTGATCAATACGCTGCGGATGAATACGCGGTAGAGACTCCGGCTCCGGGGTCGCGCGTTGACGATGAAAGGTCAAAGTGCACAAACTCCGCTGCGACAGTAAACATGGATGACAGCGCTAACGTTAACGTAGTTAAAGAACCGGTCGATGTGGACCCAATTGTTAGCAAGTTTGATGAATATCTGGCGGAGTTTATGACTCCAAAAGAAGAGACATGTGCAGCCGTATCTGCTTCCCTAGCCAACGGGGTAAACAAAATGTTTCAGAACGGCATGGATTATGAATTGTTCCGAAAGAAATCATCGGAGATAAAACGCCCCGACAACTGCACGGAGCTTCGCAGTCAGGTTGAAACTGACGAACTTGTGCACAAGTTACTGAAACACCAGACCAAAAAGTTTGACGAGAGAATGAAAATCATTCAAACCGCAATGACAAAAGCGGGTTGCTGCTTCACAAAGATTGTTGATGGCATTCAGAAGCATGTGAACAAGGAAAACGACAGTTCTGTTTTAACTGGAACTGTCGCCAATGACTTGACAGCGGCCGGCATGGCAGGACTTGCAATGTTGGGTCATGGGTTTCACAACATTTGCTTACGCCGCCGAGAGCTACAAAAGCCAGAATTGTCTTGGCGTTATGAGAACCTTTTCTCATCGGATGTAGAGCACAATGCCTACTTATATGGTGGCAGTCAGAATGTTGAAAAAATGATAAAGGACATTGGAGATTCTCACAAGACAGTTAACCAACTGCGCCCAGGTAGATCTGCCCATTACACCAGTGGATCCGATTACCGTGGAGCCTACCGATACCCCCACAGAGGAGGGTATACTCCACGCGGACAGTATCAGGGTTTTGGCCCCATGCGTCGGGGAAAAAGCAGTCGCTCATCGGGTGCTTCATATCCGTACCCACCAAGGGGTGCGTATGCTTATGGCATGAGAAGACCTGGAGGGGGGCACGCCCGATATACACGGCGAGCCTCGTTCTCATCTGCACCTTCCAAAGGTGAGGTAGGCTCAAATGTTGAAATTTCCAAGCCAAATATTGTAGCATTCATTGAATCTGAGCACAAATCCACCCCATTTTTTGCTGGTAGATTGAGCAAGTATATTCACAAATGGAGAGACATTACTTCAGATAGTGAAATCTTACAGACAGTAGCAGGCTGCACAATTGAATTCACTGATGGTGTTGCGCCTGTTCGGTATAAGAAGCCGATATCTAAATTCAACCAGCAACAAAGTTCAATCGTGGATGGTGAAATCCAAAACTTGATTGAGAAGCAGGTTTTGGAAAGCGCGATTGCAGAGGAGGGTGAATTTGTGTCAAGCATTTTCCTAATACCAAAGAAAAGCGGCTCTCATAGACTTATTTTGAACCTGAAGGAATTCAACTACAATGTCGAATACCACCATTTTAAGATGGAGACATTTGCTATTGCACTCAGATTGATTTCTAGTGGGTGCTTTATGGCATCACTTGATTTAAAGGATGCATACTATGGTGTCCCTGTGCACCCAGATTTTAGGAAATTTCTCCGATTCATTTGGAGAGATTCATTGTTCCAATTCACCTGTTTGCCAAATGGGCTTTCATGTGCTCCTCGGAAGTATACAAAACTGATGAAACCAGTGTATGCCTTCTTGCATCAAATGGGGCATACTGTCACAGGTTTTCTTGATGATATGCTAATTGTAGCAAACACTGAAGCAGACTTAACAAACTCTGTAACATTTGTTTTAAGAACCTTACTGGACCTTGGCTTTGTGATTAATTGGGATAAATCAGTCCTAATGCCATGTCAACAAATAACCCACCTGGGATTTGTTATCGACTCGGATTCAATGACTGTTACATTACCAGATAATAAGGTTCAGAGCATAGTCACATTATGCAGGGATTTAGCACAAGAGAGAGTGGATACTATTAGAAATGTGGCCAAAGTAGTCGGTAGTCTAGTAGCATCCTTTCCTGCTGTGAATGTTGGCCCACTAAAATACAGAAAATTGGAACATGCCAAAGATGAAGCTTTGAAAGTGAACAAAGGAAACTTTGATGCAAAAATGGCCGTAACTGGTGAAATGAAATCAGCATTGCTTTGGTGGGCAGACAATTTAGCTTCTCAAAGAAGTCCAGTTATAAGAAACAGTGCTGACATAGTCCTTACCTCGGATGCATCTTTGCAGGGGTGGGGTGGTACATGCCAAACTGAACAATTTGGAGGCAGATGGGATGAGTTAGAAAGAATACAGCACATAAATTACTTAGAACTTTTAGGGGCATTCTTTGTTTTGAAGGCCTGTGCGGACAAAATATGTGGAAAGCATGTGTCCATGTTACTGGATAACACAACTGCCATTGCTTACTTAAATCACATGGGCGGTAAAAAACCCCAGCTCAATGAATTGGCAAGTCAGATATGGGAATGGTGCTTGCCCAGAAATATTTGGATTTCTGCTTCGCATTTAGCAGGGACCCAAAATGTGAAGGCTGATTTTGAGAGCAGACATTTCAATGACAGATCTGAGTGGTCTTTGCATGAAGGGGTTTTCCATAAACTAGTGCAAACTTATGGTAGGCCGGACCTTGACCTTTTTGCCTCCAGGTTAAATGCAAAATGCAGTCGTTATGCAGCTTGGCAAAGAGACCCTCAAGCAGAATTTATTGATGCGTTTTCAAAGTCATGGTCAGATTTTTATGCATATGCATTTCCTCCTTTCAGCCTAATTGGGAGAGTACTGCAGAAGTTGAGGTCCGAAAGAGGGACAGCACTAATGATTGTACCGTGTTGGCCAACTCAGCCATGGTTCACAGTCTTCCTGGAGATGCTGACCGAGCAGCCACTACTGTTGCCTCAAATGGACACACTGTTAACTCTCAACTTCAGCAGCACACTGCACCCGCTGAGAAAAAAGTTATCTCTGATAGCAGGGCACATATCAGGACAGCCTCAAGACAGTCAGAACTATCGGAGCGAGCTACCTCCATCATCCTCTGTGCATGGAAACCCGGAACACATAAACAGTACTCGGTGTACATACGAAAGTGGAACTCATTTTGTAAGCAGAGGAAAGTTGATTGTATTACTCCACCTATCCATGTAGTGATTGAATTTTTGACTCAGTTGTTTGATGAAGGCCTAGGATACAGTACCTTAAATACAGCCAGAAGTGCACTGTCACAGTTCTTAGTGTGTAATGGGGGGATTACCATTGGGTGTCACCCATGGGTTATTAAGTTTCTTAGAGGGGTTTACAACCTCAGACCCCCTGTGCCTCGGTATAGTGACATGTGGGATGTTTCAGTCCTGCTTAAATATTTAAGGTCACTTTCACCAGTCAAGAAATTGACACTGAAGTTGTTAACTACGAAGACAGTAGCATTAGTGTCACTGTTGATAGCTGCCCGAGCCCAAACTCTTACTGTACTCGATCTAAACAACATGACAAGGGGATTGTCAAAATTCAGTTTTCGGGTAGGACTGGCAGACCTTAAACAAAGTAGGCAAGGATATACACCTCCTGTACTTGAGTTCAAAGCCTATCCAGTTGATAGGGGTCTTTGTATTTACACAGTCTTGACCGAGTACATAGAGAGAACCAGTAGCCTAAGGAAGGCGGAATCTCGACTGTTCATAAGCTATATGAAACCCCATAAGCGGGTAACAGCGGCAACAGTCAGCAATTGGGTTAAAGCGGCCATGGCAAAAGCGGGGATTGATATTTCTACATACAAGCCCCACAGTGTCCGATCAGCGTCTACATCCAAGGCAATTGCATCTGGTGGATGCCTTGAGCAGATTCTCAGAACTGCTGGTTGGAGCAGTGCAAGGACTTTTGCTAAGTACTACAACAAAACGATAAAGACACAGAGCACCATGGGTGAGACTGTGCTAAAAGCTGCAGACACAAGTTAAATTTCTCTCTCTATGTACATTGTACAAGACCAAGGAACCTCTATTACGGCTGTAGTCGTGACTGACTAATCAAGCATTGTTTTCTCACAATATAAAGTTTGTTTCAGTGGACCAAACTATACTTGGCCCGTTTATTATTCTACAAAAGTTTTGTCGAAGTTTGACAGTTTTATCAAAATTTAAATTGACTTTACTGCCTAAGTGCAGTTTTTTCTGTGAAGAAGTCTTCGCAATCTTTAATACATGTAGTTGTTGTGCAGTTGCGCAACTTTTTTAATACTTGATTACATTGTGTTTTGGGGCAATGTTTTGTCTTGTTGACCATTTGGTCAAGAAATAAATTATTTTTAAAAGTTTGATTGCATTTGCAAGTTTGTTATTTGTTATACTTGTATATAATGTTCTTGGTGGGAGGAGGCATGGGTTAGATCCAGTTGCTTTGAAATCCCATGGAATTCCGTATCCGCCAGAGGGCGGTATAGAATTAAAGAGTTGAACGAGACTTACCTTGGGAAGTCGATGTTTAACTAGGATTCTATACTGCCCTCTGGACGGATATTAGGAATTACATCCTCTCCCTCCCACCCTTATTGCTATACATACCTGTTTCAGGATGTGACCTAAATTATTGCAAATTTGCCAGGGGTAGTTTTTGCTGGAACTAACCCATGTGGTTTTCTTCAAAGTCTGGTTCTGCGCAAGCGCGATCGTATCCCATGTAATTCCTAATATCCGTCCAGAGGGCAGTATAGAATCCTAGTTAAACATCGACTTCCCAAGGTAAGTCTCGTTCAACTCTTTAATTATCTGTGGTGAATCACACAAATCTGGAAAATCGCACAAATTTGATGCATTTTGTAACAAAATTGTAATTGTATCTCCATTCCAAATTAAAGTCACATGCCCCATTAATCATTAGTCGTGGTCAACTCGGATCAGTCTATACTAATTTTTAATGAGAAATGTTTTGACCCAATTTGTGACCAGCTCTACAAAAAGGTGTCTTAAGTCGCGCTATACACTATCATGTAATGGCCCGCTCAACGTTGAGAGGGTAAACATTTCATCAAAATTTGTTTTTTATTTGTTGTCATGAATGACATCTTTAATACCTACGGTTTAAGGTTTCATTAAAGGAAATGTTGGTTTTGATGAATAAAGTGGAAAAAACGACAATTTCGTGTGCATTGTTCTGTTGTACCGGTAGTACAGCAGAGCCGGCTATTTCAAAGCCTGTTTTCTCAGTTGTGTAGTTTGAACTCCGAAAAAGGAATCAATATGTAAACACTTCGTGTCTCCAAAACGAGAGGGGCTATTGATATCTATTATATACTAAATGAAAGCTTACGTTGGGGGCTTTCTAACCATGTATATAACTCGATCTCATAAGACACCTTTTTGTAGAGCTGGTCACATTTGTCTTTTTTTATAGGCTATTGTGTACCAAAGCCATGGCCAGACATTGGACATTGATGTCTGGGACAAAGATGAAGGACTGGGGAAAGATGATGCCCTTGGAACGTAAGTATGATAATTAATCCTAACTTCCTAGTTATTTTACTAAGGAGACGACCATGTTCATCAATATCCATCACTCACTCTGCTTCCTATACGTAATAATGTGATGGGTCGGGCATGTCCCCCAAATAGCGCCAAAATATATAGGAGAACGAATGGTGTACGGGAGCGAGACGAGAGTGGACCAGGAGGAGAAGTTGGAAAGGACAGAGATGAGGATGGTGAGGTGGATGTGTGGCGTGAGGCTGAGGGAGAGGAAGTCCAGTGAGGAGCTGAGGAGGAGGCTGGAGGTGGAATCGATCAAGGTGGTGATGAGGAGGAACAGGCCGAGGTGGTATGGACACGTGGAGAGGAAGGACAAAGGTGACTGGGTGAAAAGATCAGCATCGATGGTGGTGGAAGGGGCGAGATCTGTATGGGAAGGCCGAAGAGGACCTGGCATGATGTGGTGAGGACTGATATGAAGTTACTGGGCCTGAAGTCGACGGACGTCCAGGACCGAGCCCAGTGGAGACACGCAATAGAGAGACCCAAGTCGGACCCAGCGGAGTCTGGACAAGTGACTTAAAGCCGGATATGATGGAGTTGGAAATGTTAGATGGTTAATTAATGTTTAATCACATTTTGGTCTTACTTGTATGGAGACTTGTGCAAAATCTTTTGAATATATTTTTCTTTGAATTAGCCAAAGTTTAAAATTGCAACTTATCAGGAAGTGTTTTTTCTTCTTACAGGTTGAGCCTGAATGTGCAACATGTGGCTGATGCTGGTCATCTAGATGCTGTGAGTATTGTAACAAAAAGGGGGGAAAATGCTTGATCTTTATAATGTGAAAATCGTCAATATCTTTCTTATTTTGATGGATTTTGATTTGTTTTTATTTTGATTTGTTTGATTTAGTGGCTTCCTTTGCAAGAAATCAAGCACGGGGATCTTCATTTGGATCTGACATGGCTGACACTGACAGATTCACTCAAGGCCATCTACGAGGTAATTGCCAGCCATTTATTATTGAAATATTTACCCTTGAATGATGACAACATATGTGACCTGCTCCCATGAAACCCGAACAAAGTTGACAATTTTTGTTTTTTAGATTTTGCTTTTTTCAAATTCTCTAGGTTTTTAGCTTTAAAATGATGTATTATTTACGTATGTAACCCTTACCCTATCTCCTCTGGTGGAAGGATTTAGTGATAAAACCCTTACATCCTAATTATGAGATAAACAGCTTTGACGTTCAAAAAAGTGTATTATTTCTATACACAATTGTTTCACAAAAATCAGCAAAAAACACACTTCTGTGCGACCGATTATGTTCAAATTTGGGGAGATTGTAGATTAACAGTTCGTAATTAAAAAACCAACCAAAACCTAAAAACTTATAATCTACAATTGCTATTTGGGTAAAAGGCTTGACTGTTTTCATTGATTTCTGTTGTGTAGGGCACTATTAAAATGTGTATTACTCAAAAGTAGTTCTGGCGACTTCCGACTCATTTCGCAGGGTTTGGTTACATAATAAGCATCAAGAAGCCAATAGTTAATGAGCTTACAGTATAAGCAGAATCTACTGCAAATGTTACCAGTGTCTTTTGGGGATGGTATACCTTTTGCAACTATCAAAAAAGTATTGTTCAAAAACTTACTTGTTGCAAAGATTATTAACTTAACTCTCGGAGAAATGATTCCTTTTGACTTGCTGTCAGGACAGGTAGGCTCTCAGAAAATTTACTTTGAAGACTTTTGTCATATTTCTTTACACTTAATTATTAAGGGGCATTCCGCCTTGAAATCCTCCAAAATTTATGTTTTGGATTGTTTACTTACTGTATTTCAAAATCCTGCTTAACAGGAAACCAACCTAATTCATTGTTCCCGAGAAAAGACAAAAAAACTGTCGCAAATATAACACACAAAAATACCAATTATTAAAGAGTTGTTCTGTGGAAGTTCCTATCCTACTTTTAAATGCTCTTTCCAGATAAGACCATTTCGTTAAAAATGCGTTTTTGTAGCCCAATTGTACAGAATACCTCTTTAATGTCCGACCAGATCAGGTCCAACGTTATGTCAAATTTGGCTACCGGTAACCGGCTTGAAGTCTTTATTAAATGATTAATATATTCCCGGCTACTTATGCCGCTGCCGTTGCCTAATATGCATAGATTGAAGAGGAACTCCAAGGTGAACACGACAAGGAAATAGACGAGGTAGGGATGCATGTTGCCATGACAACCACCAGATGACACAATCACCTTTAAATAATTTTCGGGGTATTTGGCTGGGCGTACATGTAAGATGCACTATTGGACATCAGTAAAAAAAAAGTCTGTTTTCTAAGTCTCCACCACTCTCTTGCATGCATCGCAACGTTTGAGACATGTACAGTATGAATTTGTCCAAGTTTTATAAAACTTTGGATCAATTAAAGACAATTCACCAAAGCAGGATTACACCTTGTGGATTACTTACATCTTCTTAATTACTACCATTAATCCACCATTAATCATCCCATGGCGTCATTGATTGATTATGATCATTGTTAAGCAGCGAAAGTGATTCTTCTAAAAGAGTCCTCGCATAACTTGTTTGGACTAAATAATTTCCTCACACAAAGGTCCAGGGAATGTTGGCGATATTTACAAACAACATGGAGCAAGTTTGGGCGCGAACTATAGTTCGACCATTAGTCAGTCTCTGCCTACCAGCACGTATGTATGTGCAAATGCAGTTTGCTCGAACGGCTCTAGTCGAAACTATTGTTAAAAAGATGGCAACTGCTTTGTTGACATTTGCGACATAAATGAAATTGGTATTGCCGCTGTTCTCCCGTGCATATACATGTAGGTTGGATAAGTCATAACCTTAGTCATGTTGGTCCAAAAACAAGAACAAATACCATTACCAGATTTTCACTTATAACGTTACTGCCTTTCCCGCTGACTACTGTCATCACTTTTTTCACGTCACTGGTTCTCTTCATGTTTTCTTATGGAAAGAGGCTATTGATAACCAGCACGCAACCATGCCCTGGGTTCTTGTTCCAAATAGTCGACTAGAGTTGTCCAACCATCCTGCGTTTGAGCGACGTTAGGCGATTTATGGTTAACCATAGTTTGCGCCCGTGGTGGTATCACTGCACACAGTTTAATCTTGCACACATGATGGGTATATATGACAGACGTATGTTTGTAACCGTCGTGTGCTAACTACAAACTGCCCAAAGGCTTAGTGCTCTGAGCTCGGACCATTCATGCGACTGCGTGTAAAGCCTAGGGAGAAAAAAAAAAAAAACTTCTTTGTTCGGTTATAAACTAAACAAATTAATGTGGTTTTTTTTTCTTTTTTTTCGTTGGTCACAATTAACTGTTAACCCTATATAATCCTGTGCCTGGGCCCGATTAATGTAAAAAAAATCTGGCGCAAACTGGTTAATCTATCTCAACCCTATTCATACTGTGAAGAGTTCAGATCATCTTGTCTTGTTTTAGTGTTAGGGGCTGGGTCACTTTCTTCTCTGTAGCCCACACCTCAAGTGGCCGTTTATTTAATAGCCTTGTCATGGGCAATTTGCATAAAAAAATCACCTTGTGAACTTGTTCTTACCCTCGTCAAAGCATCATATATATTGTATTTTTGTGTGAGTACAGCGCATGGACATAAATGAGAGAAACAAGGAGGAGAATGGCGATGAGGACAGTGATGATGAAGATGACACGTCCATGTCAGCGGCCATCTTGGTTGTCAAGCTGGACTCGGCGAAGGACCTTCCGGTAACAACCTTAAAATATGACCCAACACAACAAAATAATCTGTTCACCCTAAATCTTCCAAAGTCCTGTTGTGGTTTTGGAAGATATTTGGAGGATTGAGGGTGAATGGTTAAAAAGTGACGGTAAATTGCAGGATTCCTTGTCGGTCGAGTTTACTTGACAACTTCTGAATGCCATCAGCACTACCTCAACCCATTACAGTGATAGGTGAAGGATTTTGATGGATTTTTGTACACGATATCTCACACGCATGTGTTGTTTATTCCAAGCAACGGACAAATATGGCAACTTGGCTGCGGATAACTAAAGTAGGCTCAACAAAAAACTTTATTGGAAGTCTAAACATCATTGAGCTTTTTGCAATTTTAAATGCTGCGTTTCTAGTCATGTTGTTACTTATTTAACAGAAAAGCGATAAATTTGCAAGTAAGCCTTAGTCAAAAAAAGGGAGTTTTATCACAATGGCTACAACCGCAGCTATGAACATTATGTGAGGATCGTGATGGCCTGCATTTGAGCGTTCATTTAGCACAGCTCGCGTGGCTAACCTGACTGCCTTGAGTTGGTCTGAATGAGCTACTCGAATGGAATAGCTTGCAGCGAGCGAGGCCGGAAATAACGGGATGTTCTAACCATGATGACGACCTGAAACCGTCTCGGATCGAGGTTCGTGAAAAACGATCTCGCCTTTGGGCCTTGTCAATGTCAAAATAATCCCGGCACGAACTTGTTAAGTGAGGTAAAAATTTGAACATTTTGGAGCTCAAGGCTTAGTGCGAATATCTTGTCTATGGCTATTGTCTAAGTGTTCGTCCATTACAACTATGCATAAGCAGGCTGACAATAGACGTAGCCATAGCTCTAGGAGCCTATTTCAGACACGGCCTAATTTATAAGTGACAAAATCCATTCTAGCTAGCTTCATGATATCCCTTGTCTTATTGTGCTCAGGTCTCCAGACGTTCATCCTCGCTGCCACATCCTTATGTCAACATGACCGTTGGACGAGACAGTAAAACCAGCCAAGTTAGTCACAGCTCACTTTGTACAAACTTTGCTCCCCTCATTCCAGAGATTTTCCTCATTTTGTTTTTCTATATGTGACCCGCTCTGCCAAAATAAGTCTGATGTCGCATAATACATTTTCACGTAAAGGACTGCTTATTGTCTCAGAGGTGATTTTTCCTTCAACAATTTTTTTTTTTTTTTTAAGGAATTTTTGTTTCTCCGACACCTATTTTTTCAGAACTGATCATTTGAAAAGGTTGTTTTGATCCCTAAAGTAGATTTAATCAAGGTTTTTGTCATCCTCAAACTATATCATCTAATGAAGCACTAAAATTAGAAATCTTCATTTCTGTTCAAAGACATTTTTAATATAACTGAGAAAAAAAATCGTAAAAGAATCAAACAATCGTAAAAGACCAAAGCATTACACTACAGAGTTGTGCCATAATCAAATGAAAGCTTATTTCCTGCTCTTTCTGACCTTAAAGATGGACTACAACGAAAACTCACACATTAAATTTATTATCGGACCTTGTTTATGTTGTGTTCAGGTAACACTTTATTGTTACGGTCATGTTTTTCTCTAAATAATTTTGTTGCAATTTGACCGAAAAATTAGACCTCGATTCTTCGATTTTGAAATTTCCCGCCCTGTACTGGTTCCCGGCAAAGATCCACTGAAAACCACAATGAAATCCACGATATAGTACCAGCGGACTTGTCAACCAGCGAAAAGTGATGACGTACTACCCATGAGCAACCGAGAGTAAACAAAAAACGCCATGTTATTCCGTGTGTATTATGTATGCGTTTTCATGCAGAGGCATGAAGTTTTTACGAATCTTTTTTTTATAGTGTATCACTATCAGCTACAATAATGCCAACTTCATGTGTTGTTGGTGGATGCACGAGAAATTGTTCGAAGAATCCAGAGATTCATTTTGTGCAATTTCCGCGGGATCCTGCGTTATCAAAGGAATGGGTGAAGTTCGTAAATATTACACGAAAGGATTTCACCTTCTGACATGTCTGACCTTCTCGGCAAAAAGTAGGCCTTTGATTTGTTCAGCACATTTTTCAGAGGACTGTGTTGAACCTTCAAGTGCTTTGAAAAATTCACTGGGATTGACAACAAATTAAAGTTTCGTTTGAAGCCTGGATCGATCCCCACATTGAAAGCGCCAAACATCGAGAGAATTCGTACTACTACCACCAGGCCTACTGCTTCTACGTCGGCCGAGTCATCGGCAACCGCCGGGTCTGCCGTGGCCGCAGAGTCATCGCCTTCTCTCTCGTCTGGTGAGCTCCCCTCATCGCTAGAGCTGCCATCACTGTCCTCAGAAGTACCTCCACGAAATGCCTCTTCCTCATCTCTACTGTGGTCTTCCCAATACTCGCTGCTATCGGACATTTTTCGCTGTTTTTCGGTCGAAAATAGTTGTACCAAAATATAGCCTAGCTTGTCCGCTGTTATTCCGCATTGCATTGTACGGTAAAAATGCACGCACACGATCGACCCGAGTAAATCGTCATGGGTAGTACGTCACACACAAAGTATGAATTATTCATGAGTTAAGGGCTTTTGCTGAAACTGAGTTTTTCTGGGTCGTAGAACGCCGATCAATTTTGGGTTTTTTTTGCATGAAGGAACAAGTTTTATTGAATACTAATGATATATTAGTAATCATTATACATTTCTCGAACAAAAAAAGGCAACAAAGCCTTTATCATTATCCCGTTGTAGTCCATCTTTAATGTAAAACTTAACAAATTATTGTTAACGCATCAGACTCATTTTTGCAGAGTGGGTCACATGGTTTTTCTATATTTTTCTATACCGGGTATATGTTTTTCTTCAATCCATCGAAGGTTCAGAAAGAGACGGTTTCTCCTGTGTGGGAGGAGGTCTTCAACTTCTTGATCCAGAGCCCGAGTCTGCAGAACCTTAAAGTTGAGGTAAATCTGATCTGATTGGTTCTGTTTAACCCTACATAGTACAGGGGCTGAATGTTGTTGGGGACCTTTTTATCAAAATCGGGGGGAAGGCATACATTTTGCATATTAAGACTCGCCCCATTGCATTGTTCAAGTCCACAATCTGTAACCTCTTCTTGCATCCTGTGGATGTAAATTGTTCAAAGGTCGTATGAAATGTTTCACACCTTTTTTTCCTTATAGTATAGCAGGGATAACTGTTTTTTTGTTTTTCATTTTTCTTTACAGGTGATGGATAACAGGAAAGATCAATGCATTGGCATTCTGATGCTACCCATTAAGAGTCTCCTTCTGGCTCCCGATCTAGCCTTAGAGCAGCCATTTAAGCTGGATGGCTCGGGGCCTCGTAGCTTAGTCACCCTCAAGATTTGTCTAAGGGTAAGCTTAAGGGCTACACACTCACACCCGTCCTAGCCATTAAGAATCTCCTCCTGGCTCCCAATCTGGTCTTAGAGCAGCCATTCAAGCCAGATGGCTCGGGGCCTTCTTATGTGTCACCCTCAAGATGAGTCTAAGGGTAAACTTGATAAGGAATACACACAAACCTGTCCCAGGCATTAAGAAGCTCCTCCTGGTTCTAAATCTGGCTCCCAATCTAGCCTTAGAGCAGCCATTTAAGCTGGATGGCTCGGGGTCTCGTTGCGTAGTCGCCCTCAAGATTTGTCTAAAGGTAAGCTTGAGGGCTACACACAAACCTGTCCCAGCCATTAAGAATCTTTTCCTAGCTCCAAATCTGGTCTTAGAGCAGCCATTCAAGCCAGATGGCTTGGGGCCTCCTATTGTGTCACCCTCAAGATTTGTCTAAGGGTAAGCTTGAGGGCTACACACAAACCTTTCCTAGCCATTAAGAATCTTCTCCTGGCTCCCAATCTAGCCTTAGAGCAGCCATTTAGGCTGGATGGCTCAGGGCCTCCTATTGTGTCACCCTCAAGATGTGTCTAAGGGTAAGCTTGAGGGCTACACACAAACCTGTCCTAGCCATTAAGAATCTTCTCCTGGCTCCCAATCTAGCCTTAGAGCAGCCATTTAGGCTGGATGGCTCAGGGCCTCCTATTGTGTCACCCTCAAGATGTGTCTAAGGGTAAGCTTGAGGGCTACACACAAACCTGTCCTAGCCATTAAGAATCTTCTCCTGGCTCCCAATCTAGCCTTAGAGCAGCCATTTAGGCTGGATGGCTCAGGGCCTCCTATTGTGTCACCCTCAAGATTTGTCTAAGGGTAAGCTTGAGGGCTACACACAAACCTGTCCCAGCCATTAAGAATCTCCTCCTGGCCCCCGATCTGGCATTAGAGCAGCCATTTAAGCTGGACGGCTCGGGACCTCGTAGCTTAGTCACACTCAAGATTTGTCTAAGGGTAAGCTTAAGGGCTACACACAAACCTGTCCCAGCCATTAAGAAACTCCTCCTGGCTCCAAATCTGGCCTTAGAGCAGCCATTTAAACTGGATGGCTCAGGGCCTCGTAGCTTAGTCACCTTCAAGATTTGTCTAAGGGTAAGCTTGAGGGCTACCCACAAACCTGTCCCAGCCATTAAGAATCTCTTCCTGGCCCCCAATCTGGCCTTAGAGCAGCCATTTAAGCTGGATGGCTCGGGGCTTTGTAGCGTAGTCACCCTCAAGATTTGTCTAGGTGTAAGCTTAAGGGCTACACACAAACCTGTCCCAGCCATTAAGAATCTCCTCCTAGCTCCAAATCTGGTCTTAGAGCAACTTTGTGGGCCAGTTGTTCAACTGCACAAAAATGCACACACTGTGCTTTTGTGCATCAGTGAATCTGCATTGAATGTGTGGGAAGAATTGAGTTCCCCATAAGAAAAGGATGGACTCTGGACATTTGTGCATATTTGTGCTGTTAAACTATAGGAGGGTTAAGGAACAAAGTGCACTTTGACCAATTTATTAAAAACCTGTTTTTAATGAGGTCTCCATCATTTGTCTTCCAGTCCTGTGAGCTTGTCAAACTGGCAATAGCAATAAACGGCGATAGTCTGATGCATGCTTTTTGTATTTTGGCTGACATTTATTTTTCCAGGGATTGGACCGTAAAAAGGCTCAGAAGATAACTAATCCAAGAGGTGTCTTGGTAAGTCAACAAAACTTGAGGCTTAAAACTTAAGTGTTTCTACTTGTTTTCTTGTTTTTATCTTGCCCTGCTTCTACCTTTTTCATTTTTTCCCCTGAAATTCCTACCTTTCCTACTTTCTTTTCCTAAAATTCCTACTTTTTCCTACTTTTTCCTACTTTTCCCCCTGAAATTCCTACCTTTTCCTTTCTTTTTTCCCCCTAAAATTCCTACCTTTTCCTACTTTTTTTTCCTGAAATACCTACCTTGTCCTACTTTTTCCCTAAAATGTCTACCTTTTCCTACTTTTTCCCCTGAAATTTTTACCTTTTCCTACTTTTTTTCTATGAAATTCCGACTGTTTGCTACTTTTTCCTACTTTTTTTGTCCTACAACCTCGAAAAATGAAAGCTCATTGAATATTTGTTGTAATGTACATAGTACAGTAGCAAAGTGGTACTGCAACTGTACTTTCAAGAGCTTAGTTGAGGAGAAACAAGTGTTGTGAGTCTATATGCCAAATGAGGCAGCGAACATGCGTGAGTATCACTTATAACTACTCCTGAAATCCCACACAAAAAATTTAGTTGGATCTTACTTTTCTCCTACATGAAAATACTGAGGACAACAAATTAAATCCTAATAAAAAAATTACAAAACTTGAATTTTGTTTGTAATGTTTCCTTAAAGATGTCTGAAGTGAGTGTGGACACTGACGAGTCATACAGCGACGGCCCAGAGCTGAAACCGACGCGAGAATCTTCCACCGTCTTCAGGGAGAGCTCGGTGGATGAGCCCGCCCTAGCAGCAGGACCTCGGGGGGACACCCTCCCCAGACCCAGCCAGCCGGACAACGAGTCGTTGCCCTCCGACACTGAGCAGGCCAAGCCGGTCAGCGATACAGAGCTGAGAAAAAGACTGGTGCAGCACTCCAAGTGAGTTTTTACACAGTTTCCAATTCCAAGTGTTACCATCAGCTTTGGGCAGTTTTGTTAGTCAGTTTATTGTGTCGCCTAAACTAAGTTTTAGAGGACACGGTTACCAGTCCTAAATTCTGTATGTTATTACGACCATATATGCCATTCTATGTATCAGGTTTAGCTTAAGAAAAAAAAAAAATGTACAGCGTCTGCATGCTTTCATAGATTTTTAGGAAACTTGAATGCAGTGACCCTTGGGTGGGGAGACACAATTCTTCATCGTATCTGAACACAAAACATATAGGCATCGACTGCGGGAAAAAAATTACACTTGCGATCTAAGGATAATTTATGACATTATACCCAAGAATAAAACATTGTTTTCTGACACAGTTAAATACATGTAAATGGTAGAAATGAGGTTTCCTAAAATGGGATCTTTTTATTTATTTTGATTAAATAAAAAATAACTTAAAATGGCTGAGGACACTATGCAAGATTGGTTAAGGAAGTAAGTGCTGACCGGTTTGTTTGATCTTGCTGAAACTGTTGCCTTGGTTTAATCAATTTTTTCTGCCGCATCAAATCAAGTTTTGGGGTTTTATCCTAATTTAAAAAAATTAATAAAAAAATGATAAAAACTGATGATCAAACTGGGATCATTGATGCAATAGTGTAATCTTTATATGATAGTCGTGTCAAAGGTCAAGTACATAGGTCAAATGTCATTTTGAGTTCAAGTTGTAAAATAGGGTAATCGCAAAAGTAGACAAGACTTGTGGTTCGAGAATTATCTTTGTTTTTATTTGGACTAATAACCTCATTAAACATTGATTTCTGACAGGGACACAGAAGATGCTCCGCTAGGCAAGTTACAGATCACCCTCCGTTACAGTACTCCCAGAAATCGGCTGATACTAGTTGTGCACAAAGCGGTGTAAGAACCAAACCATTTGTTCAATAATGCATAATTTGATTTTTTTTTTTTTTTTTTTTTTTAATCACAGCACGCCAGAAGAAATCATTTCACAAAGAGTTTAGAGTCAGTATTAAATATTTTTACATCGAGTAAATAAGCTTTTGTGTATAAATATTTGGTTGGTTGCTTCTTGGATAGTTACAAAAGGTATTCTCTCCCTTTCATTAAATCTTTTGCGCTGGAATTTCCAATCCTGCAGAGACATCAAGCGTCACGGTTCTGATGATCCGCCCGACACGTACGTTAGAACATACCTCCTACCTGACAAGTCGAAATCCAGCAAACGTAAGACCAAGGAGGTGAAGGACACACATGAGCCAATCTACGACGAAACGTAAGGCATAGAGAGTTATCTTGATGGCTGAAATTAGCAGTCATTTTATGAGTTTGCAGTCGCACCAAAAGTGTTCACCTGACGTGTGTAATTTGCCAAACTATTTTTTATTTTTAGTATTTGGTTTTGCCCTTTACTAACGTGTTTTATAAACAAATGCAAACAAAATATATTGGAATGCCACACATTCTCACGGTCGGAGGCTGTTCCACCTATTGCACACGCCGTCGGGCAAAGGGGTAGCCCCCCATTCAATTTGTACAGGGAATTACGTGTTTTCTATATTTTTTTACAGCAATAAAAACATGCATACTTTTTTTTTCGGTGTATCGTGGGAGATTTTGTTACTTCATAAAACAATGAAATTTGGAAATATTTCGGTGTAGTGTTTAATAGATATTAGACAATAATTAATTATTTAGATTTTTTTCACATAGACCACAACACTATTTATTGCTACTCATTCCCCTTTGAGTCCAGAGGGGGTGATAACTAACAGCCACCACTGACCAATCAGAGACAAGAAACCAGGCCCGGTGACGTCATGCCGACCGCGAGAATAGAATAACCAACCAACATACTGGTAGATAATATAGGTATGGTTTGAAAGATAAACCTTTGCACTTCAAAATGAGACAACGTCCAAAATCTGATAATGTATTAGTAGAGGTCCAATTGACTCCATTTCTGAGTTATAACTGATCGTGCATTTCGGTTTGGGGCGTATCGGCTTCGGTAACACACTGTATAGATGATGTGCCTCTGTTTACATCTGTATTCAAATGTGCCCGTCAATATGCGCACGAATCATGTTTTACATAAATTTGGTTAAGAGATGACATCAGAGGTCACATAATTCAAAGGCGATCTGACCTGCGACGTCACTCTTTAAGCAAATTTTATGTAAAACACGATGGGTGCGCATCACTGCCGGGCACATTTGAATACAGATGTAAACACGTGACGTCAGAGGGCACATCGTCTATAGAATACAAACGCAGATATGCAAATAGCCGTACAAAAGCCGTACACAATTTTGAGGTTTCTATAGGTTTGTGCACAAACATAGATTCGCCCAACTCGCATCACTTTGTACATCGAGCCAGCTCTCTAGTAATTTAATATAGCTTCATGGTTAGAAGAAACCGAATAGTCAACTCGGCCCGTTTATTTTTTCTCTTATTTTTATTGCCCCCAGTCTGGAGTATTTGATTGGAGCAGAGGAAGTCAGTACTCGGACGCTGCAAGTCATGGTTAAAGATAGCTCCCGGTTCATCTCTCTGTCGGACCCTGTGATTGGTCAGGTGAGTGTCTTGACTAAGGTGCCAGCCAATAAACTTTGGGCATTGTGTTTCTGATGCCTATCAGCTGGAATCTTATTTTAAAGAACTGTTATGCCTTTCACTTGATGAATTTTGATAGATACGGCATCTGCCTCTCACGGTTTTTGCTCTGAGAGAGAGAGATGGTTTTAACTTTGCTTGGTTATCCTTTCGACATGCTTGTTTTTTTAACAAATGTGACCGGCTCTACAAAAAGGTGTATTATGTCGCAAAAAAAGAAATTGAGTTGTTTACATGGTTAAAAAAAATGCCTACAACTTAAGCTTTCATTTGGTATATAATATATCTCCATAGCCCCTTTATTTTGGAGATATGACGTATTTACATAATGATTACTTCCTTGGAGTTCAAATTACACAACTGAGAAAACGGGCTTTGAAATAGCCGGCTCTGTTGTACTACAACAGAACGATGCACACAAAATGGTAGTTTTTTCCACTTTATTTTATATCAAAATCAAAATTTCTTTGAATGAAACCTGAAACTGTAGGTATTGAAGATGTCATTCATGACAAAAAATAAAAATCACATTTTGATGAAATGTTTACCCTCTCAACGTTGAGTGGGCTGTTACATGATAGTGCACAGCGTTACCTAATACACCTTTTTGTAGAGCCGGTCACAAATTATTATTTTTTAATTCCCTGTATATGTAATCAGATTGAGATTCCCCTTGGCCAGTTGGACCTCAGCAAAGCAACAACAGAATGGTAAGGTCACATCACTATCAGTGGTTAGGTTTTTCTCGAACTTCAAAACAGCGAGCTCCTATATCTGAATTGAATAAAAATTGCACATAATAAATCTTCGGATTCATTTAGCTTCATAGACCTATGCTGTGCAGCAACCTCATGCCCGAAATTATTACATTGCACTTGCAGTGGTAAAGCGAGCGACTACTGGGAACGAGGTGGCACTGAGAATACCGGTACAAAGTAGTCTGGCTCCACTTGTTTGATATCATGTTACAGCATTGGTAATAAGTCCAGTTTACAGGAAATAGCAAAAGCACATTTTCTTTTGCGAATTGCCTGAATATTTCAGAAATGGATGGATGTTGGAAGTTAGTATTAAATATCCAAATTTAAGGCAAGTAATGTATTTCATAATAATTAGGTAGTTTGGTGTTTGTTAAACCCTAGCTCGCCGTTTCTTGTTTTGTTCTTTTCTTTTCTTAATTTGACTCTCTTGTGTGTCTTCTTATCAGGTACATTTTGAAGCCTGCTGAATCAGATTAGATCTTCTCCATATGATGCTTACCAAGTGTCTTCAATAACTCCAGCACTATACCCTTCATAAAAGAAGTGAACAAAACCAATACATCAGAGGTCAGAGGTTAGTGACCTTAGATAGGCGAGTGGCTGTAAGTTTTATGTGATAACTTGCATAATACAACAAATTTTGTTTTCTGTAATGGCTGGCCGGGATGCATGAGATGTTCTCGGCCATGAATAGGTAATGAATATATGGAGACTTAGGCCGTGTCCGAAACGGGTGTCTAGAGCTACGGCTAGGTCTATTGTCTACGGCGGCCATTTTGTAGCGCTGTCCAAAATGCCGTCTAGAGCTACAGCTACGGCTACAACGTCACCAAAATCTAGCTGTAAATTAACATTAATTTTGGTACAAATTTTCGTTTATTTTTCAATGATAGTGTATTGAATTGAAACTAACAGATCGACAACTACGTCAATTTCATCAGGTATTTTGACTGGCTGTAAACAAACAATGCGTAACATCTAGCAGACGATAATTGTTGTAAATTCTTACATCGTAATTTTGCAAACACTAATTCAAGCATCGCTTGGGGGCGCAATAACTAGCCGTAGGCTCTACCGTAGCCACGTCCGAATTCCATTTGTCTTAGCGTCTACGTAGACGTAGCTATAGCTGTAGCTGTAGACCGTAGCTCTAGACACTCGTTTCGGACACGGCCTTAGATAATGTTCTTAACAAAGTAACATTCATTGAGGCTTGTTAGTATATATTGAGAGTGCAGTGTAGTTTGTAGAATTGTATTTGTCTGCACATTGGACGTTTTGACAGTATTATTCAATCCGGTTTTTTTTTCCTCAACAGGGTTTGCACTTTTTGTGTGTTTAACAAGTAAAGTTGTAGTCTTTTATTATTATCTGTGATTTTGTGAAAAAAAATCTAACAAAGATGGCTTTACTTCTAAATTCATTTGAATGGCTAAGACAATATTTTGCGACCATACAGCTTGCCTGCCAGCTTTGTGCCTTGAAGATATCTAAAATATGACTCAATGTGGACAGAAACTAGTAACCACACAAAAAAGTTTGGTGGTATTGAATTTAGCAATTTATTATTCTTTAATAGAAAGTTATGCACAATTGGACAACAGGAAAAAAGTTAACTCTAGTCTGACTTTTTTTGTATTTTTTTTATGGGCTTGATTTATATTTATATGTCGGAGTGTAGTCATAGTATTCTGGTATTTATATAGAGAACTATGCAATATTAACTACAGAAAGAACTGTACTAAATGCATATGACACTTCTTTAAAGGGATACTTTTGTTTTAAATATAAATAAATAACCATTTGTAGATTAAGTGGGTTTTCGGTGTATTATAAGTAAAAGGGTTTTGAAGTTTGAAGTATATTTAAGAATATTGTATTTTTGTTTCTTTTATATTGGGTAAAAAAGTTTTCCATTATTCTAACTACATGTATGTAGAAAAGAGTTGAGCCACAGCAGAATAGAAATAACAATTGTAATCAATTGGATTTGTGTTATTACTGTTATAACATTTTTTATTTAGAATATAAGATTCCGATTTTACCTCCCCACACCTCCCCATACCCCCACCCCCCCCCCCCCCACCTTCCCACCCCACACCTTTCCACCCCACACCTTTCCACCCCACACCTTCCCACACAGTCGTGAACCACATAACGACCGAGGATCGATATTGTGTTTTCCTTTGTTCCTTTACTATACCCTAACCCCATTACCTAGCGCAGTTGCCCCAACGATCGAGGACCGATTTCGGACAAGCAAACCGTCCTTCGAGGATCCTTTGTTCTCTTTTGTGTTTCGATCCTCGATCGTAATACGATACAAGAACACCCCACCTTCCACATAATAGTCGCATATTGCGTAACAGTCACAGAGATATGCCACAACTACACACTAGAAGAAGTACTCATTGAATGAATGTGCTGATGGTCGAGAAAGTAACATGTTTTTGCTCATAAAATCCCCACATGTTTTCAGATCAAAAAAGCTTTTGTCCAGGCTGTAAACTAAGGCAATTTTGTTTCGATCTTTTAGCTGTGTTTAGGTGGTTTGGGGGCAAGTTAATTAATGTTGCGCTCAAGCTTAATCTTGCTTATAATGTTAAGATTGGACATTTTACTTGTTAATTTAATTTGCTTTAATTTAGATAGTGGGTGTTGGGGTATGTGAGTTAGTCTTGCATACGCACTGTGGACCTTCGAACAATATAGGTCCACACGATGCGGGAAGAGGTTACGGTTTGTGGACTTGCACACGTCCACAATCCGTTTTTCAGTTTCCGAAAAAGAGCGCTAGAGGAAAAACGGGTTAGGGTTTTATATAGAAAAGATAGAAGGGACAGCTGAGAGGCCCATAATCCAAATTTGAGGGTAAATTTGTTTTGGGGAAGCGAGAAAAATGAGTATTTAGTCAAAGTTTGTTAACTACACGAAGACAAAGGAATGTCCACAGTGCGTATGTAAGGTAAAGCTGTGTGTGTCGGTGTGTGTCAAATTAGTTTCTTTAATTAGGAGGCTTTTGTGGTAGACTTATTTAAAGGTATTGGGTGTTAAAATGTGAGCGGGATTTGTGTTCATAAAATACTTTTGTAACTTGCCTTTTCTTTTTTGTAACTTGTTTAAGTTGTAACACGGTACTTGTCAATATCTGGGGCTAATTTCATGGAGCTATTAAGCACAAGTATTTGCCAGGGTTGTAGTCGAGTCCCTGCAAGTCCGTTCACAAGTCCTTTCGTGAAGCCAGTCACAAGTCCCTTCATAAAGGCAGTCACAAGTAACTGGATGAACAATGACAAAGGAATGCTTTTGTCAAAGCTGATTTGAGTAGCTTGATTTTTGAATTGGAACTGGAGGACTTGTGATGGACTTGCAGGGACTTACAGGGACTTACAGGGACTTGTGATGGACTCGACTACATCCCTGGTATTTGCTTAGCACTAAAATTCTTCCTTGGCAAAAACAGGGTTACAAACCACATTTTTCAGGTGATGTATAATGTTTGCGGTGCCTAGTATTCAGCTGGCAGCATAGTTATGTAATTCACCAATCTCTCAAGGTACCCTCGCCTTGCTACTCACATCCACCACATTTTTATTTTGTAGGAACAAAGTATAGGCTGAGTAAAAAAAAACCACGCACCATTTATGTTTCTATTGAAAAACACTGGTCCAAGAATGTTGTTGTTTCCCATCAGACCCATCCACACGTTGACTTTCTCTCGGCTATCAGAACGGGATTTGGAATGGTAATGATTTGAGAACACAATAAACAAGTGCTTATTTACACAATCGCAATGGTTAGCTCCACATTAATAAATTTTGAATTATCTATTCAAAATAGATAAAAAGAAAGATGTCTCTTTATTTTCACGGGCAACTGAAACTCATCCTAGTGGTCGAATTGCTTCATGGAAAACAATTAATTGACACCATCCTTAAAACGGAAACCGCAATATCATTCACAACAAATAGCCAGTCATTTTCAAGTTGAAAAAATATAAGGAAGTACCGTACCTTTAATAGGCACTTGGGGAGACAATCCCATAGAGATGTACACAAACTTAAAACAGTCCCAACTTGTTTACCCTAACACTTTTCTCTAAGATCTTCGAGATTTATGCTATTTAGACCAACATCTGTCCTTCTTGGACAAAAATAACTCCCAAATATTGTTTTTTAGGGTAGCTAGACACTTAGGGAGACACTGAAATGTCTCCCTAAGTGCCACTGTCTCCTTATTACCTAAAAACTTACGCTAATTTGTCTCCCCAAGTGCCTATTTGGAAGAATTTTTGATTCACTCTTATTACGTATTGTTGATAGTGACAAACTATTTTTTTTAATCAGACAGTAATGCATTGCATGATGCAAGCAAAATCATTTTGGCGGAGTTTCGTTGTAGTATAAAAGGCAAATTACAGTCAGTTTTTTAGGAGTGCTTTATAACAGTTTACCAACAGTTTACCAACTGTAAACGACTAACTTTATACTATATACTATATGTGATGCGATCTGTGAAAACCCGTCGGATGTAATTGATTCTTCATTGCTGTTCTGGTACCCCATTGTTAAACGCTGTTTTCTCAGAACTTCGCATCGCCAATAATCAACGTTCATTTTAATGTAACTTTTGATGTAGAGGTCCTAGAGACCTGACTGAAAAAGTATTAGAAAGAGGATGATCTCAAGTTTAAGATGATGTAAAGAACTCATTTTTTTATTTTGCCACCATGTGGCGGGTTTTCACAGATCGCATCACATACCAATGTGCCTTTTATCGCACGGTGCACTATAACAATTATACAATCAACATTGTCACTCTCATCATCGTTAATACCATCTTGGTCACTATGGAGCACCAAAACTTCCTTCAATCATACCACTCATCATATACAAGTTTGTAGCGCTCGATTCTTCATCATCCCCTTCGGCAAATTCACTATTGATGAATCTGAAGAAACAAGTGAAGTCCTGAAGGTAGCTTTGGCGTTCCATATTTCACCGCCACGCCCCAGTCTCATTTGATCATTGAGGCGATCCACTCATTCACGTCGGCTGCTTTGTTGGCCACCCATCTGATGTTCACCTTAGTCAACACTACAGCGGAATCGTATCCGTACTTCACAGGGCCAAGATCGCTATCCTGTCCAAAATCCAGCAGCTACGAAACGAAAAATGGTAGAAACAATGAAGCAAAATCTACATGGATATAGGGAATGACAGTTGGAAGGACTAGGAACGACGGGTTCACTAGAAAACCTGGGTGACTTTAATATCTAGATGAAACAGTTTGTGTCCGGATATTAATCTGTATATACCCTGTAAAATCGCTCACATGGTAAAATACAGGGTCTTTATGTAATTATGTCATCACAATCTTCACAAGTCTCGCTCATTAGTGAAGCACTTTTAGCTCCTCAAAGGACCCTGATCTGAACTTAGCGATGTTCTCACTGAACTATAAAGACACGACTGTGCTTAATTAAAATAATCGAAACTCTTAAATGGATCGTATACGTTTGGTAATTGGAACCCACTGTTTGTTTCAATCCTATGTATACCATAAAACTAACCTGTGAAAATTTCATTTCAAAAGGTGGTAGCGATTTTGAGATATTGCCGAAGATCTGGATCGGTTATGTCCACGCAGGAAGAATAATCTGCATTGGAATACACACTCTGAGAAACGTCACTGCAGTAACGCTTCTTAGATTCAAATTTTGTGGGATAAAAAGTGATATCTTTTTCCATAACCGCAGTACTTCGAAGTGAAAAGTTTCTAAAAATGCATTATACTATCCAAAGCTGCTGTACTTCTTACCAAGTAAGTTTGTATTGCCATGAATTTTTGGAGTAATTACCAAACGTATACGATCCCTTTAAATGGGTGGTCAGATTTTGATGAAACAGGTTTTTCAGGCAAGACAATTTCTCATCACTTATGTCAACAAATAAAGCAGCATAAACTAACTGGAAATATGGCTGTGAATTATTTTGGACACCGTAAATTCGGAATTACTCTTGGCTTTACACTCTACGATTCTTTATATTTCTTTTGTTTGAAAATGTGTTCCTCATTCCGTTTTTTTCTGGTTCAAACATGCCACCTATTTCAGGGAGAAATGTGTTGGGAACTCTGTTCTTTTGTTCCTTACCTCCTGGAGTTGTTGGTCAGTATTGAAGTGAGACGTTATCTCCTCCAGAACACCACATAACAATTGATGGTTTCGTTTGAACCTGGAGAGAGTAATGCCAAAATCTAGATAAACCTAACATTCTGAAATTAATGAATCGAGATATTTATGTATTTATTTACAACCATCCTGAATGAGGGTAGCCCACCCAACAGAACTGGTCATTTGGGGCCCTCGGTACATAAATGAAATCAAGACAATTAAAAAAAACTAAAAAAACTTGACAAATCAAGGATATCTTAAGGACATTAATAAAGAAATATATCTAAAACGACTAAATTGCACTAACTGACAACATCCATACCAGCTTATCACATTATTTAAAAACATGACAAAAGATGTGATATTAAAAACGATAAGATTGAAGATACTAATATTAAAAATTATAAGCCCCCCCCCCCCCCCCCCCGCCAACTCTTCCACAATTTATAATTGAAAGAAAATTGCCCATTACACATCGACTCTATTTATTTATACGCTTTATTGATTTGTAATTTTATTCAATTTTAAACTGAAAAAAATAATATGGTTCCATAAACAATAGTAATTTTGCTCTTACATCTTGCGAACTGCCTCCCAGTTGTTGCGTACAAAGTCCCAAGCCACCTCGTACCCATCGGGATTTTCTGCCACGCCCTCGAGCATGAGCGCAGCATCACTTCGACTGAAAGTTGGGTCGAACATCGACTGTAGATAACTGCAGAGCAAACCACGACGTCTTCAATGTATATCTTTACAATTTAGTTTAGATGGCAAAAAAGTACAAGTGTCATTGATACACTGTAAAATTACCTTTGGATACGGGAGTGGTCCACAGAACACGTGAGGGCGCTTATCCATCGCGATCGTTCCCAGATGTTGCCACTCGTCGTCTGTAGCATGCCATACGCGAAGTTCCATTCCGAGTTGCCACCGAAGCGGATGCCGTTGCAGTACACGACCTTCCTGAAGTTTTTAGGAATTCTGTGACAAGCAGATTATCATCAAACTATAGTTTTCTTCGGGATAAGGTGGTTCCGCAAAGTTCTCAAATTTCAAATCGAGATTTTCATGAAATCACACACTGTCACCTTTAAATATGATGCCCTCACTGAGGACCGACGATTGGCCATCTGTGATTTCGCTCGGTCCCACCTTCCATACTATAGATTTATGTTAAGGAAACGCACGACATTCTGAATAGCGTACCATGACGAATGGTTAGAACAAGGCGTTCGGTAGCCTTCCGCTGATTTGCATAAATAGTGGCCGCGTGAGGACGCTGTTCACGCTGTATTTTTGCACTGCTAACTGCAGCGCGCGCGGTGGCGTGGATTTCTTACGGATAACGACGAGCGCCTTGAACAAGGCCGGCTACGGAATTGGTGACTCGAAGTTCACACAAAATCTATTTAATTAGAGCTCAAAGCTCCTCAGCGTTTCCCAGCGCCCAGTAAGAGCGGTGGGTAAGAGCGAAATCTTTGACACGCAAAAGTGACAATTTGTTCTTTCGTTGTCACAAGATTTAAAAAAAAAATACATGTACATGTATATCCAATATTATAGATTTCATGAAATCAGTATACTTACGTATTACGTTCAGGATTATCCATGTATTCTTTGAAAAGTGATGTGGCCTTGGAAACACAGTGCTCGTGACCATAGCGACAGGCGGTTGCGGTAATGTCAATCTGGTTGATTCCATGTCTGCCATGTAACGAATAAAATCATTAGAATAAATACAATTTTGCTCATGTTTTATTTCACAATATGCACAATAATATCGTGAGTGAATCAAGAGTCGTGAAGGATTTTAAGCTATAAATCATTCAACCCCCCCCCCCCCCCCCCCCGACCTACTCGAGAGCCATTGTGCCCAGATTAGTTTTAAGTATGATCATCATTTCAAGAAGTACCTTGTCGTCGGGAAATCTGACACAAAATCTTCCCAACCAGATTCGATGTACAGTGGTTCCGCTAACTGTTTCATGTAAGTCTGAAAGAAACAGAGTATAATCGTAGAAGCTACATCAGCTAAATTTGGTAAGTACAAAGCTAGCTGGGGAGAGCGTTCGATCTTTGATGAAATGTCGATTAGGCGGAGTTATCACAACTGGTTTTAAAACTTAAAAAAAGTTAGTTAAAATTATCAATGATTCACATATGATTTTCAGAGTTTGACAATTTTTGTAAATGTCCAAATCTGACTCATGCACATAATAGGGTGACCACACTGTTTAATGCCACCACATTATTTTCTCTCCTATCTTTAAGATTGTTCTCAAATTTAGACTTGTTTTCTTTATTTCGTTTAACAAGCACCTTAACTGGAGAGGTATCACCCAGAGAACGCCTCTCGATGTCGTGACTCTTCCCCGCAAGCATCTTGTCAAAGTAGGAGGAAGTACGCAGCAAGGCTCGTCGAGTTTCCAGGGTTTTGTTCTCGAAACTTTTGGCGAAACTCATGTAGATGTCCATGCTGATGATCTCCGCTTTGGCAAGGTTCTCGGAATCGTACAACAGTCCGAGTTTGTTCTCCTCACTAAAGACCTAAGTATAGATACATTGTACAGTATAGATACTTGTTTATATACGCGTATAACTGAGACAACAAAAATCAACTTTAATGTTACTGAAGGCTCTAAAGGGCGGATTGGCATATTGGTCCAATTGTCACGGACCGGTGAGTCGCTGAGATAGGGCGCCCGAGTGCTGCTAGTTTGTGGCGACGTAGGTGCATGTCTCAACAGGTTGGGGCCTATAACCCAACCGAACCTCCTTCTGGACCCTACTAGACCATGGGACGAGTGCGATTATTGTGTTCGTTCGTGATCCCCATTTTGGTACAAAATGAAAACATCGAAGTTCATTTCAGTTGTTGTTGCTAAATACAAAAATGACTGTTCATTTTTGCAAAAGTGGCACTTTTGGTGTATTTTTGGCGAAAATATAAACCGATTTTTATTTTTTTTACAAAACTTGCCGTTACATGAACCTAGGCTTTGGCCCGTACGTGGCTCCAGCGTTATTGCCAAACTGCATAACTGAAGCCAAAACTGAAACAAAGTTTTATTCAACAAAACGGCACTCACGTGACAAAACCTAAATTGTGACCAATCGAAAATACTGTGTTGTGAATCTCCGTCGGCATCCAATCAGCGCTCTCGTTACGCACAGTTTCTGACCCGGTGTACAGCAATCCAACATGGCGGCTTCTAAAGACGACGCCGAGCCTTTATTTATGTGCATTCTGCACTGTGATTCTGGAGCCAAAGGCAGGGTTTCACCTTTTTCTAATCAAAGCTGGTCTCGCTTCCTCGAGTTTGCTGACAAATGGAAGAGTTTGAAGGGAAAACAGTCAGATATAGCGAGAGAATTACTGGCCAAACATGACTCCGCGTTGCAGAGAGCGGATGGGTTTAGCATCGGCAGGCGGACCACCGAAACATGTTGGATTTTATCGATCTTGCTACGCCCGGTTTACGGACATCAATAAGATAGAGCAAGTCACAGCTGTCCAAGAGAAACGACAAAGGAAAATCGTTGGAACCGGTAGGTGTTGCAGTAACGTTCAGGCCTAGACTTCAGACTTCGTTCAGGGTGAAGCTTATAACACCTTAGTGTTTGTTTGTGGTTCCGAAAAAGATTCTGATGCTCTTAAATGACATTTACGCCAACAGGCCACATTGACATGATATTGACCTTATATACGGGGCCACACATTCGAACACGCTTTATGTTATTATAGTTCTGTAACTCTTTCTTGTACCGGTATCTCAGGAAAATGCATTGTACGGCAAGTTTGCATTTCAAATCGTAAAAATTCCGTTCAACTAAAGAAATTTTATTTCAATTAATTTTGTTGTGGGGGGGGGGGGGGGGGGGGAAGCGTGTGCAACTTTGGCTCCATGTTTTTGTGTAGAACATTTAAAAAGAAAAGAAAATAGGGACAAGTGACAAACTAAATTTCTTTTTTTGTAACAAGTCATTTCCAAATTCCATCATTGATTGTATTTTTCCCTTCTTTTTTCTTTCTAGATTTAACCTTATATGCAGTTGCTAATCAGGAGACGAGCAGTGATAATGACAGACCTCCAAAGAAGACTTGTGTTTACTCAGATCCAGTGCCAGCCTACTATCTAAGCCCCAACATTAGAAGCATATGTCGTACCGGCTATGTGCATTATCTGCCCAAAATCGCATGGGTTGTGAATAATTGTAACATTAATGTGCCCACTTCAGTGATTTTGTGATTGTTATAATTCTTAATTTTATAGGGAAAAGCTGAGAGAATTATGCTGGAACTGGTTTTTGTGTACTAAATGACTAAATATTTAAGACAAGTCAGGAGCATTTTTCTGACATGTTTCATTCAGTTAACTTCCACTATCCCTGTTCCAACGAGGGCAACTATTTTCAAGGCTTTTTCTAATTGAAAAGTGTAACCTAGTTAAAACTTATTAGAGCTACATACCAAAACATCCATGATGGAGTATGAATATCCCTCTTACTGAGAAAATATGGTACTCAAATCGTCATTTACACAAATTTAAATGTAATTATTATTTGCAAATGGTGCACACAATTCACCATTTCTGTAATTTTAAATGTTATTACAACCATGACTTTAATCACAAACAATTCAGCTTCCCAGTAATGTTACAGGTCCATTGTAAAATAAAACTGTAGGGTTGGGTCAGGCACTATCACTCTTGGACCACAGCCACCAAAACGTGGGTACAGGGCCACAAATTGTGAACATTTATTTGTTAATTCTCAATTTTCATGTGATTCTATTTATTTTAATGTCACTTTGCAAGTTATGTTCCATAAAAAAACATGAGTGAGTACTGAAGTTTATGTACTAGTGCTGACAAGAAAAAAATGACAAACAATAAATATTGTGTGAATCTTATCTTTTGATGTATTTCATTATTATGTATTTCATTACAAGCTCGCCTTGCATGAAACCATTAAAATTCCCCTTTAAACAAAACACTGAGCTGATTGAGTCACCCCCCTCCCCCAAAAAATAGATAAAAACATTGCAGATAGAAATTGAATATAAGCCATTTTTTTAATCAATCAATTATATAATAACACACTTAAATGGATCCATCTGGGAACCCATCAAGAGTGATTTACATTTAAACGGTGGTAATAGTTCATGTTTGTCACTGGCAACCTTTTCCTGTCATGTACATGCTCTATGAGGCGAGTTGGCTCGAGTCAATACAATATTAGGTTAACAAAAGTATGGGGCGAACTGGCTTTGGGGCGAATTTGTTATGAAAACTAGGCGAGAAAAACCAACTCGCCCCATGTTATTTTCGCCCCATCAAATTTTTACGTGAAATAACTCTCCAAAGTGCCACTTTTGCAAAAATGAACACCCTAAATGTTGTTAGGTATGCCCTAAAGATCAATTTGTGAAAGTTTTATCATGTACCAAGTTGGGGATCACGAAAATGTCTTTCTGAAAGGATTTTGTGACTTCGTCCCATGGTCTATACGCTGCAGTTGCTGGGACAATCGACCAGTGGATAGTTTAGGTGCCAGCCCGCTTTTGCATAAAGGCTATTGTGTTAAAACGTTACGTGTGTTAAGACTTGATAAGTCAACAGAACAAAATTACTTCAATAAACTAATACAAAAAGATACCTCCGACCTTTGGGTCCACTTTTTAAGTGTCAGTGGATCATAAACATTTTGAATAATTCTTCCACAAATTAGCGTAGGTTTTTAGGTAATGAGGAGACAGTGGCACTTAGGGAGACATTTCAGTGTCTCCCTAAGTGTCTAGCTACACTAAAAAACAATATTTGGGGGTTATTTTTGTCCTAGAACGACAGATTTTGGTCTTAATAGCATAAATCTCGAAGATCTTACAGAAAAGGGTTAGGGTAAACAAGTTAGGACTGTTTTAAGTTTGTGTACATCTCTATGAAATTGTCTCCCTAAGTGCCTATTTGGAGGTATAGTAATTATTATTAATTTTGTTTTCAAGGAGAACATTCATAAAATAAAGATATATTATAAATTATGGTATTTACATCAGGGTTATCATTAGCTTGTTGCATAAGACGATTCCAGTTTGTTTCGTCGTAGTTGACGCGATAGAAACCGGTCATCTTGGCATTAGCGAGATACCAATCTGTGGCGGGCATACCAGCTGGTAGCTGGAATGTCGCTAGAAAGATAATAATAAAAACAAATAATTACTCACGACACCTTTATAATCTAGACCATAAAATAGTCTAACCACACTGCCATTCTCTAACTTCAGAGTGTTTGCCATTTCAGAATAATTTCAAACAGTATATTTGTTTGGTGTTTTGCTATTCACACTTGGAGAACGACTGCATTAGTTAACGGGACAGGAAAGCTCCCGAAATAAGCCACAAAACGTGTTTTAAACAAAACGGGTTTTAAAATAAAACGGTGTCATATTGGACAGCGAATTTAAAAGTAGCATAATTATATACATTCACAAAACCACCCTTTTAAACAAATTGCGTACGGTAGGCTAAAGTATAAAAACCAGTAGCAAAAAAAAAAAACCATTACAGACAATATCACATCATATAAAATCTGGCAAACTACAATTGTCTTCAATATTTTAAGCAACATTGTGATGTACTAACTTTTCTCATCACTGGGGTCCATCCAGACTCTGTGTGGGTCGTCGTATTGGCTAGCACTTTCCGACTGGTACACATAGGTAAGGGGAACCCACCACTTGTATCTATTAAAAAAAAAAAGGGTATTAAAACAATCCTTTTTAAATGAGACTAATAAATACTTTGGAGAGTTAATAGCTTCTAATTGGTCGAAACTCGGTCACGTGGGCGGGCGTTATAATAGTTACGAATCGGCTTTCAAGAAGAGTGAATAAATGGCCCCTGAACCAGCATTGATTAAGCATCATGTAAGCCAATGATTGGCCGAATACAACCATTTGGTGGTGGACAAAAAGTAAACCAGGCCGGGAACCAGGTAAACCACGATGTTACACAACGTTCTCAGACAGCAACATTTTCTGCAAATTTAAGCAACTAGCTTAAATTGCCAAAATATTGCCCCTGAACATGTTAACAAAAGTCTGGAAATGTCGCCGAAAGAAAGGTTACAAAATTTGGGGAATTTTCTCGTATGTTGCGTTAAAAAAGTATTTATTAAAGAGAACAACAGTGTCAGAACTCGTTCTTCACTGCGTGATAACGGACCGGGTTGGGGGATGACCACTGTTAATAGACCTTGCCGTCGGCGCGGTCCATTAAAGGCAGTAAACACCATTCTGCAAACAGCAAAAAAACAACTACTGAATTATTATCAAAATGAGTGTAAGTGACTAACAGTCTCGAGCATCCTGTAAAATCACAGCTTCTGGTGTGCTGTGGTTTTCCACGATTGCCGGAAATACCTGACTATTTTCAAACTCTGCCCTAAATTTAATAAATTTAGTTAGTTCACATTTGATTTGCAATACTGTCACACTCCCGTAAATGGGTACCAGCCAACTAGTCTGGTTTCCCTACCTGATAATACCCCCGATATTATATTAATTGCTTTGTTTAGTCTGAAGGAAGTCAAGAAATCAGACTACAAAAACAGCATTAATGTTCTTGTTTTCTTTAGCATAACACAAACCCCCCAATCCATACATTTTCAAAAAACACAGCAAAAGTAAATGGCGTACCGGTTTACTACCTTTAACAACAGCCACCCCAACCCGGTCCGTTATCACCCAGTGAAGACCGGGTCATCACACTGTTATCCCCTAATTCAATTATAAATATTTAGTGATAATTATCACATCATGTACGTACAAAAAAAAAAAAAAAAAAAAATCTTCAATTCGCCGATGTCCTGTCTGGGTCTTCGTACTTGCTCAACGAGTCAAAAGGTTTTTGTCTTTATCACCTGGGGCCAATTTCATAGAGCTGCTAAGCACAAAAATGTGCTGAGCACCAAAAAGTATTGCTCATTAAAAACAGGTTACCAGCCACAATTCTACAGGTTTTTAATGCCAAAATCCAGCTGATTATCAATCGAAAACAATAAAGATCACGTAAAAATTTGGTCTGTAACCTTGTTTTTGCCAAGGACAAATTGTCATGCTAAGAAAATTGTTGTGCTTAGCAGCTCTATGAAATTGGCCCCTGGGCCTTTGAGTGTGAGGTATGCTGATTGGTTAGAGAAATGATCCCGCGTTTAGTCACCGATCACATAATGGCGAAGTGCGAGGAGTATTGTTCATTTGTGAACGGGTAACTTTTGACACAAATGATAAGAAGACAACAAAATAACAAGTTGGGCTCAGGAGTTAATCGCCCGGAACCACCCGGAATGTCATGTGGACAGAACAACGCCAACTCTGACAAAACATGGGAGTGCTAGTTGTGGGGGAAACCGGAGCAAAAACATGCAGATGTATTTCTACCAATGGGTGTTTTGCCTTGCTTGTTCAAGACTGAAGCGACCATTTTGTTTGAGATGTTGTTGTGGGCTGATGACTGTGGAAACGTATGGATGTTTGAGGAAGAGTGGTGCACACAATGTTTGACTGGAATGTCCAAGGTTTGTCGTTCGTACTATAGCCACGACAATTAATAATTGGCCAGAATGGGAACTCCTCACTATAACATCCATATGCTTGCCAGCAATAAGCTTGCACATTCACGGTGGATATGCCGGTATTTATTTCGAAGGATTGTGTCGTCATCTGTCATTACAGAGGAGTATCCAGATTTGTGTTAACCTGCCCTTACCATTCTACAACATCCGGGACTTGGAAATATTTTCAAGATATAACAGATCACAGGTAAGAACATTATGTTTGTTCACACTTTGATAAGTTTAGAAGTAATGCGCCGAAGTATCAATTGCTCCCCCCCCCCCTCCCCCGGGCTGCCATAGGTTTTTTGTAGGGGTTTGGTCACGTTTTCCAAGCCTTAGGGTGGGGATTTGGTCACTCACAATTCCTTGTTACCATTGGTATGCTACATGAAAAGGCAAACGCTATTGCACCCTACCCTTGGAGGTTGGGGATTGTCACACAAATGTTGCCCGAGGGGTCGGGATTTTGTCACTTGAAAAGTGACAATGCTCACGTCTTGGGTGGGGCAGGCAGCCCGGAGGGGGGGGGGGGGGGGGGGGGGCATTAGATATGTTAGAAAATACTTTGAAAATGCACTCGACCCTCCATAGAATTTGTACACATCCATAGAAGTGGTGGCAGGATAACATTCTTTCCAAAATTAACGATAAAATGCTGGAACGAATTTTCTAATTCTGTTTAAAATACAAATGCTTCATAACGTGTCTACGACTTCACATATAGTTTACACTAAAATAAATGGTGCTTGGCTAGCACTTTAATTCCAAACAGTCCACGAAAACAAACTAACTACACTGCTCTTACCCGAGATTTCCGAATTCTTCCTCTTCGAGTTTTTCGCCAAGTTGAAGGAAGATCTGTTGGGTCGCCACTATTGCTGTCCAGTCGGTCGATCTTGTCAGCGTGACCAATGGGTATCCTCGCTGCAGGGTCCATGTATCCATGATTTTCTTGATGTCATTATCGCCCTTGCCTTTGTCGGCCTGTTTTGTTTATGTTGAAAACAAATATCTGGATATTGATATACGAAATCAGAGTAAAGTTGACATTTTGATATTTTGAGATATTGGTATTTCCAGATTCCTTGAATTCTTAGCTTTAAAATGATATGTAATTTATTGGGTAGGGTATTTAACAAAATATATAATATTGAGCAAAACTAGCGGTCATTACACACATCAAATTAAGAATAGTTACAAATTAATTTCGCTACATTTTACTTCTTGGGTACGCTTAGTAAAATCTTTTACAAACAAATACTTGGTAGTTCGAAAGAAAACAGGTGTGGGAATTGTATCATACCAAAAAAAAAAAAAAAACCCGATTCCCCACTGTCAAATCGGCTATTTTCAATCATAACTGAATATAGCATAGCGCGACTTTACGCCGTGCTTCCACGGAGGCTATTTTAATTTTTGACAATAATCAATTGTAAACACATAGCGCTCGTATACAGTGATGATCGCGATTTCGATTTCTCGCATTATTCTGGCTATTTTACCAGCATAATCATTTTCTGTTTAGCTAAAACTAGAAAATGTGAAGTGTAAAATGTGAAGTGTAAAATGAAGTATTAAAATGCTCTGTATAATTTTAATTGGATATCAAACAAAGTTCCCTTGAAAGAGATAATTGTTTATAAGGAATCATGTTTGGACATACAGCAGTCAGTTGTCGCCATAAATACTCTGCATTGGAACTTTTGTAAGCCCTCTCCTTGATGTAGCTTTGTACTCCCTCGTTGAACACATCGAGTGTAATGAGATGCTCCAGCATCCAGAGAAGGGATCCTCCCTGCAGAAAACACAAAAAATGACAACATGGCAGGAATTATCCTTGTATTGTATACCATCTAGTTTTGAATGCGAGTGGGAATGACCCTATACTTCTCTACTCAAATGAGGAGGTATGGTCATATTAATATGGGAGTTGGGGTTAGTTTTGGGAGTTAGTTATGGAAGTTAGTTATGGAAGTTGGGGTTAGTTTGCATAGGATTGCAGATAATACATAACGATTGTGTAATCACGACTTTCGTTTTATAGTTGTCATACCTTTTGATACGATATTCTCGAGAAACGAGAACTTATATCATCATCGTTTGCGTAGACGGGTGCCCTCACGGCGTGCAGGGTACCCAGACTGTCAGAAAACAATCCCCTGGCAATAGTGTCGATATAATAAGTTTCAGTCTGAAGGAAAAAAAGAGGAAAGTGAAAGTGGCAGATTTCTTGAAATAAGTATGCATTCAAAGATGATTGAAAAATCTAAATTTATAGAAACTGTTCATTAGGGAAACATCGCCAACAAGCGGGATGCCGCGCTTTGCGTACGTGGTATCCCCGCAAGATGGGTAGAGTTGTTTAAGTCAACTGCGCACGTGTACAATGTGATATAAATAATACGAACATTGTAAACAGCGCGGGGATTTACATAACTACGTCCGATGGATTATATATGTATTCGATCACACTGTAAGACGGTTATCATCAACGGTCATAAACGCATACTCGTGTGCACAAAACCGTGGTTACAAAAGGTAGCCTATGAGCAAAACGACGCGTCGATGAATGAAAAGAAAAATGGTTGCGTAAACCGGTACCGTGCGAGTTCAACGCGCCTTATCGGGTTCGTAGGTGCACAACCTCATAAACGCTCACTTCACACGCTAGTACTGCGCGTTCAGCCAATCGGAGCGCTAGTAGTCAGTAGTACTGTGCGCGCGCGATTATGACGTAGAACTAATGGCCCTGTCACACCAGAACGTTTTAGGCCAACGCGTGAGTAGCGCGTTAAAAATAGTTGATACGCTGGCAAACGCTGAACTTCCACAGAAAAAGTCAAGTGGAACCGTGATTTCAGCGTGTCCATAACGCGTTGTTAACGGGTTCATAGCGTTCGCCAGCGCGTGAGTAACGCGTTAGTAACGCGCTCGACAACTGATGAACGACTGCCCAGCGCGTGAGTAGCGCGTTCCAACGCGCGCCAGCGTACTGCAACGACCACATGATTATTTGTATAAAAAGCCGACGCGCTACTACACTAATGGCCCTGTCACACCAGAACGTTTCAGGCCAACGTGTTGGAATTTCGGTAACACGCGGGTAAACGTTGACCAACGCTAGGCCAGCGTTCGCAACACGCTAAGCGCGTTACCCACACGCTGGAACACGCTGTCACACGCTGAGGCAAAAATACATTTTTCAACATACCTAAAATTTTCAGCGTTTGCCAGCGTGTGACTGCACACGCTGGTGGCGCGCATGATGGTTGTTACTCACGCGTCGAACGCGCTAGACGATCGTTACCAACCCACTACTCACACGCTGGCGACCCGCTGTCGTATTTTTGCTATAAATCAGTGATACGTTCCTCACACGCTGAGCGCGTTCCTCACACGATACTCACGCGCTGGCATACGCTATGAACCCGTTATCAATTTGTATGGACATGCTGAAATCACGGTTCCACTTGACTTTTTCTGTGAAAGTTCAGCGATTGCCAGCGTATCAACTATTTTTTTACGCGCTACTCATGCATTGGCCTAAAACGTTCTGGGGTGACAGGGCCATAACCAGCGTGTCGCCAGAATACGCCAGCGTACGCCAGCGTGCGCCAGCGTGTGAGTAGCGGGTTGATAACGATCGTCTAGCGTGTTCGACGCGTGAGTAACAAACCTCCAACGCTCCGCCAGCGTGTGCAGTCGCACGCTGGCAAACGCTGGAAATTGTATGTATGTTGAAAAAAATATGTTTTCCTCAGCGTGTGACAGCATGTCCCAGCGCGTGAGTAACGCGCTCAGCGTGTTGCTAACGCTGGCCTAGCGTTGGTCAGCGTTTGCCAGCGTGTTGCCAAAATTACAACACGTTACTCACGCGTTGGCCTAAAATGTTCTGGTGTGACAGGGCCATTACGAACTGCGGATTGTGCAACGCGCGCAAGTTTGATACTCCAAGGGGAAGACAAATCGTTAACAATTGTTGGTTTGACAGTGGTTTTTCCTGAAAATGAAATGGGAACTATTGTTCACTATGCTGGTTCCTAGTTTGTTTTTAGTTTTAGTTTTGCTTTGAGATACGCAGTTCTCGAGTTACAAGTCTTGTATGTCACAGACGGACACACGAACTATGCTAGTTATAATTATATAGATATAGTGTACTTGTCTATCCTTACACGTGACGTTCTCACGTGTATGTAAGGATTTTGGGTCAACATGACATTTTGCTATGTTGCAGTTCCTACCTTCATGTTTTGACCCAGACAAGTCTCATTCTTGGTCAATTTGACACAGTAGTTTAGAGTGTAGTTCAACAGACATGTATACCTGCCGGTTTTCTAAAGTCGCCTGTCCAGAAGGTAGGATACACCATTGGTAATTGCTTGAATTATCATGAATGGGTAGATTTGTAGGGTTGTATTTTGTAGTAAATATCATTTAACTGACCTGTCCTAAGTTTTACAATCATGGATGCCGAGAAAAGCACGAAAAACGGCGTTCGTTTTTAACCGGCGTCGAGCAGTTATTCTTATGTTATTTGTGTTATTTCGCGATCGCCGTCCTGCAAATGGTGTATACTACCTTTAATACCAAAACTGTTGGACATGTAGACTCATTGGGAATTAATATAAGTTCATTCAACTAACCCTTCTGAATTCAGGGTGCACAAGGTTCATTCCGATGTGTTCCGTGTAGGTCGCGAAGCCTTCGTTAAGCCACAGGTCGTTCCACCACTCCATTGTCACTAAGTCACCAAACCACTGGCCAGGGGAAAAATAGTATTCGTGTATACACAACGCTACTTCAACAGTAAGCATTATTTATCTCTAACAAACACGATTTGTTTTTGGCCATCACGCGTTTCAAATTCATACCTGCCTTTTTTCAAAAATACAAATTTACACAAATGTAATAAGTACTTGTGTCTATAGTAACCCCGCCTAAACTCTTAAACTATATTAAAGGGATCGTACATGTTTAGTAATTGGAACCCATTGTTTGTTTCAATCCTATAGAGTTATAGATATATACCATAAAACTAACCTGTAAACATTTCATTTCAAAAGGTGGTAGCGATTTTGAGATATTGCCGAAAATCTGGAGCGGTTATTTCCACGCAGGAAGAATAATCTACATTGGAATACACAATCTGAGAAACGTCACTGCAGTAACGCTTCTCAGATTCAAATTTGTGGGCATTAAAATGTGATATCTTTGTCCATAACCGCAGTACTTCGAAGTGAAAAGTTTCTAAAAATGCATTATACTATCCAAAGCTGCTGTAGTTCTTACCAAGTAAGTTTTTATTGCCATTAATTTTTGGAGTAATTACCAAACGTATACGACCCCTTTAAGAGACTGGCCTTTGACAATTATGAATCACCATCTAGGCCTAAATATTGAATAAGCACACTGACCATTCCATCTGCGACACACTTGATGGAGTGGTTCTGTGGTGATGAAGGTGTGTTTTATTTAGTAAACTTTTCATTTGTAAACTCATTTAAAAATAAATTAGGTCTACATTCCACAAACCTTAATTGGTTGGGAGTATTAGAAACCTACTAGAAAAATATAACGTTGGAATGTGTAATATATAACTGCCCACTTAAATTAAAGTGTTCAATACATGGCAATAATCGGTCTTGTAAAACATGATACACACAGTTTTAGATATCACTGAGTTACAGTAAGTGGGTACTGTTACTATTTATTTAACTATTTGGCCCCTAAGAAATTTGTACCGACAAGATTTATGATAGATTTCACAGGAGTAAAGGGTACGTGCTGATAACCTGCCATTGTGTTTTGATGTACCTCTTTGTACCATCCCGTAGCCAGATAAAAGAGTCATCTATAATCTTTGACCCCGATGTTTTAAATAAGAGATTAGGTCAAAACAATAACAATAATAGTCGTCCTTACAAACATCATTGTTAGGGCAGCATTAAAAAACAAGTAGTTTTACGTATTCATTTTGTTTAAATCCCCCCCCCCCCCCAAAAAAAAGGCAAAAATCAGAGTCATTTTTACAACGGCACTTTTCTCCTGATCGTTATTTTTCTCTTGTGCAGTCTTTCGGGGCAAACTATTAAGGGATGGAGTATAATTATTATCATATGACGACGCGATGCTATAAATACAAAAAAATATCATCCTTCTTTTTTTCTAAAAGTTTGGGCGATAAACTGTTTTTAGTTTGGCCTTACCATATGTGCCAGCTCGTGGGTGATGACTAGTGAATAAAAAGTCCTGGCAACGGTGTCGTCTATTTCGTTCAGCAGGTATTTATCTTGGTAGGTGACCAGTCCCCAGTTCTCCATGGCACCTGCACCAAAGTCCTGGATCGCTATGTGATCTGCGACAGTAGAAATAAAACGACATGTCTTATTGTATTGTTAATTCGAGGGAGTTAGGTTGGCATAGCTGCTGTGTCCCGGGTTCCATTCCCGCCTGGGCCAAATTATGTGGATTGGGTTTTCAGTCACCGCCTGATTCCGTGGGTTTCCCCTGTGGTATTTTGTGGGGGGATTTTCCTCCCACCTCAAAAATGAGAACTTCTTCTCATTGTCTTCTCTCTGCAGGTTTTTTAAGGCTTGCTAGTGCCTAGAAATCGTTGGTTTTATTACTAGAAATAAATAATAATAATATTGGTAATTATCTCCAAATAGATTTATCCTATTGCAAATCCACGAATCCTTTTGGGAAAAGTGGCTTCGGTTTTCACACTATAAGCAATAATGCAAAATGTGATAAGTCTATCCGAGGCTGGTATCGATGTGACTGGACTCTCTTGAATCATGTAATGTTTAAAATGCTGTTACCTTGTTTCGCCAGTGGGTACGTGTAGTTCAAGTAATCATCAAGATAGGTTTGAACTAAATTGGAAACATTCAGAGCGTAGGGTGCGTATGAAATTTGATGTGGTGGGCACCAGACGCGAATCTGCAAACGGAATTAACGAACAATCATCAGTGGTCAGTTGGTTGCAATTTTAATGTGGTGTGGCTGTATACCATGTGGTTATACTAAATATTGATTATTTGGCTGGTTTTTGGTATGTCACATATCCAACAAATATATAGTGTTTATCTGTATCTTTCGATTTTCCTCCCTGTTGTCATTGTTGTGGAGAAATTTATGTTTTCAGTTAGGTTGCTTACCAGGCATCCATGATCGTTGGTTACGCTGATATGCGAATAGTCGTGTACTATGAACGCTAGGAGATAGGTGGGCATGAAATACACAGTCGTGAATTTCGTTTTTAACCAACGGTTATTGATAATGACCGTCTCGGTTTCTAAGCCGTTAGCAAGTGCAGCCATGTCAAAGCGGTGCTCCAGATGGACTTCGTAGGTAGCTTTGAAACTTGGTTCGTCAAAGCATGGAAGCACGCGTCGTGCGTACGGCCCTTCCATCTGAGTTGTGGCGATGTATCTGGAAAATGATAGTTTTCGCCAACCGTAAATTTGCGACACTAACGGCAACGCTTCAACCCATATTTTTCTCGATTTAAAATTGTTTTTATCTTGTATAAATGATAAACATTTTAGCTACTTCACTTTATAATATTGTTTTAAAGGACCATTGTCGGGGGGATTAATTTCGAAATGTGGTGTCTAATCCCACGAATATTCATTTTACCGAGAGAGTTATGCATACATAAGCTTGCTTGCGCTTGCCAACCAACTTGACAATATAACTGACCTATACATGAGTGTGTTGTGTGTAAACGTACGTAGAACCAACGCACGCAAGTGGGTAAATGCCGTCAATAGGGGACGGGGCATTGTCCAACCGTCTTCCCTCTTTTGTTTGTACTCTAACGTTTTCGGATGATCGCCATAGGATTTGCACACGAGTCTGAATCGGGGACCTTTGCGGAATAGGGGACCCCATTGTTCCCTTTGTCATACGTCCCCTATTTCAATCAAAAACAAACGCACAAAAGTGCACCTAAAAATGGGCAAATGGGTTGGCATTTTGCCCCCGAATACCAACTGCATAATAATCTCGGGAAATGTCTTCTTAACTTGATCATTTTTTTACCAGAATTAACCAACAATGCAGTAATCTCTTACCAATGTTGGGCAAAACTGTTATTACGTAACTTTCTTTCACCGTGAGTGGAAATACCCCCAATCGGGGACCCTCTTTTGTTTGTACTCCCAACTTTTTTGGAAGACTTCTCTTGCGTTTTGTATACGATTCGCAATTAGAGACTTTTGTCGATCGGAGATCTAATTGTCCTCTGTATTTGCATTCAATAGAGGACGTTGAACAATAAAATTAAGAACACTTAGGTTTCTGAAAGTTAGGGGTCTTGATACTAACCTTGTATTGTTCGCTGGATCCACGTATTTGCTAGGATAGAATCCTGCTTCATCATCTCCTAGAATACCTGAGTACTCAATGTAGACGCTGTATTCCTGGTGGGGATTCATCATTTGTTTCAACTTGATGACAATAAACGCATACTCCTCTACAGTCTTTAGGCTCTCAAATATATCTGTCGTCTTATCCAAAGTGCTGACACTGTGAACGATTGGATTTTTGTGAAGGGTGATGCTCTTGGAGTGTAGAGTTATCTCATCCGTCGGTTCGATGCATTCGACTTTGATGGTCACCCAGCCGTCGAAGGTGAATCTCTTACCAAGCTTGGAGTCGGCCACGTCGTCGTCGTACAGGAACGGGCGCATGGTGAGTTGGTACAAGCGGGGTACCACTGTTGTCGGTAGCCGGCCGCGCATGATGGGTATAGTAGGGTCGACGATGGGTGCTTTGGTGGGGGTGGGCTCTAGTGCAATCGGTATGAAGTGCGTCATCAAGGCCGTGGCTGTGATTAGTATACAGACCGTGACGGTGGTGAATACTATCATCACAGGACTGCAAAAGATGCCATCTCCCTTGCGCATGGAGATATTCTCTCCCGATGCAACCTCCTCTGCACTGTACTTTTTCTGTTTGCTGTAATGGCGCACATTTTCCGTGAAAGATGAGCTAATTGGTGTGAAAACAATCAATGTCACTATATTATCTTCTCAGAGTAACTATGATGCTCGTGTTTTCGGTAATAAATAAAATCAGTGGATGGGGACACATACTTATCAAATATACAGTTCTACAGATGATTTTCATGAACTTCAATCCCTCTTAAAAACGAAAAAATACAAGTTAACAATAATACAATATTCGTTGGCATATTCACTACCGCACAAACCTCTGATGTATAAATCTTTATCAGAGTTTATAAGTTAACAAATGAATATTGCAGTCGTCGTGCGCTGGATATATATTGTAGCTTAATCATAGTGCTATCACTTCTATAGCGCCACAAATGTGTAAGGTTCAAACGGTCGAAACTATGTTTAGGTTACACATTTTAAATAAATCTGTCTGCTCACCCGGTTTTTGTTTCGGATTCATTAGCCATCACAGCATTTAACAGGTTACGGAACTGTGGTGAAAACAGGAATTTCAGGAACCACAAAGTGCTCGCCTGGATGCTACGGTAATGTAGCCACTCACTCTGTTGTGGGCAAACTTTTATGAGGGTTAAAGTATACGCGTCACGCCCATTCTGATCGCTGCGAACTTTGCACATTGTAGTTAGGCAGCTTAGTGAACTTGATGTTGACCTTTCAGACAAAAGCACCAACTTTTCCCACATGCTATACCCATTGCCTTAGCTTTTAATTTTTGATAGGAACCACCTGATAGCTTAACATTATGGCGGCCATCTTAGATAATTAAAAATGGTCATATATCTGCCAGTATCTCGAGTTCTAAGTCACTCAGGGTGAAAATGTTTGTGTCGAAACATACATTTTCAGGGTCAAGGAAAGCATCTGTACCATTTGGTTAGATTGTGCAGATATACATCACGGCAGCTATCGTAGACTTAAAGCTTGCATGAAATGTTCCCTCTGGTTGAGGAGGTTGAGATTGGTAGCATTGTTGTGGTTTCTTTAGGCCACCCCTCCCCCAGGTTAGGTAACAATAATGTAGAGTATGGGGGAATAAGGGGGAGTCGGTGCACTGGGTACGATATCTTGGTACATGTATATACATACCGCACCAACGCTACCACTTTGTTATGCGGGTTTACCAATACGACCAATCAATTTTCAACCATGCTTCAGGAAGTGACCTACTTGTTGTTTGTTTTACCGAGATAACAGTTAAGGGGTTATTGTGTGGTGCTCATCGAGTCCCGTGACAACCATGTTTTATCATGTCAAGATTAAAGTTTGTTGGAAAGAGGAAGTTGGGCAGGGGAGTACGATGAGTACGTCGAGTACGTCGCGCGGTCCAATTGGTTTTGGGTGAAATGTACGACTGCTTTTCCGAACAGCGCTGCCGAGCGCAAACCCTCAGAGTTTTGAAGAAAACAACAACAACATAATTATGTGCGCATCTGGGATATCTTGTCATAGTAAATGTCATTCGTCTCATTTCTGAGCCAAGTTATCGCGATATTGCTGTTGAAATGAAGCCAATAAAAAACACCACAAAGAGAAAGATTCAGTTGGTTGCAGTATAGTACAACGTTTTTTCGTTCAGATATTTAATTACATGTTTTTGTCAGTTAGGTAATTCCCTATGTATAGCTGATCATTCGCAATAATAAAGTAGAGTAAAGCATCTGTAAATATGCATACTCAAACCCTTTAAAAATTAAAATATATAATTTAAATCGTCCGTATAAAACTGGAATATTAAAAAATGTATGCTCCTTATTAAATACAAAATTATCTTAAAACGAAAGCATGTTTTCACTTAGCGTAATGCTGGATCATCTTTTCAAATTTGATCGACTCGCATTACAATAGTGCAAGAAATGATTATATAAAGCATTACTAAAAAAAATATTAGTACGATATCAGATCACATTTTGTATAGGCACGACACACGGCTGAAACTACAATGACAGTTAATAGAGTTTGCATCCGCCCTATATAGATTCAGTTTCGATGTGTTAAAGGTAGGATACAGCATTCGCAGATATCGAAAATATTTACTACCGAATTATTAAAAAATATCTTACTTATTTGAAAATAAATTATGATTCTAGGCATCCAGCAAAATGATCGCGCTAGATATCCTGTATTTATTCCGAAAAATATAATTGTATAAAACTAAATTCGCAATCACCGGAAGGCGATCGCAAAAAAAACAACCCAATAATAACAAAAGAATATTCAACTGCCCGACGGCGGTTGAAAACAAACGCCAGTTTTTCGTGATTTTCTCGCCATCCATAATTGTAAAACTTCGGACAGGTCAGTTAAACAAGAATTACTATGAAATTCAACCCCCGAAATCCACCCATTCATGATAATTCAAGCAATTACCAACAGTGTATCCTACCTTTAAGGCTGGTTCACACTTCACGCGAATGTCATTGCAAAGCGCATTAAGGTAACGGAGAACGTCACAATGAAACTTTAATAATAGTAGACGTCATAAAATTCGCTTCGCAATTCGCTTTCGTGTGAAGTATGAATCGGCCTTTACTGGAGTATAATTGTCAACAATATTTCACGCTAATAGAAGGTGTTCCCTTTTCACTCAGTGTTTTACTTGAACAACAACAAGTTTTTATCACCGTAACTTTTATCGCCTGATATCGCCCTCGATGTTGAACATTTGTCTATTCATTTTATTACGATAATCTTGTTTCTTGGGGGCGCTGCTCAGATGGCAAACCGGACTAGCTCTTCTGCTTCAGAAGCGCTGTTTTCCATCCATCTGATGTTAACCTCGGTTGAAGCAATGGCCGACTTGTACGCATACTTCAGAGCGCCGAGATCACGACCGTGGGCAAAATCCAACAACTGGAAATGAAAAAAAGGCGTAATTCAAAACCAGGAGACAAAACCAGGTTTATAGAGCAAAAGAGGCTTTGGTTACAAAACAAGGCAATTGTTACACTAATATTGATTGTTATCTCACAATCAATAAACCAATCCAGTAGAGGCACCCTTTGAAAATATTGACCAATCATAGCGCATGGTTTTAATGTCTAAATATTGCCGCCATTTTGTCGGACAACAATTATTTTCTTCTGCATAGTTTACCACACACTTTTTGTTGATTTAACTGTTGTTTTACTCGTACGCCCCAATTCATTACCATCCTGGTATTTACACTAACGCCCTAGGCATTCATTTGGGCATTAGGCACTCATAAGCCAGTGTAGTATAGAGTAATGGTTAGTGATGTTGTTATGTTAAAAGTAGCTAGGATACACCATTTATCGAAAATGTTTACTACCGAATTATTAAAACAAAATCTTACTTATTTATATGATTCTAGACATCCAGCAAAATGATTGCGCTAAATTTTCAGTGTTTTTTCCGAAAAATGGGGTATCCTACCTTTAATTGCAAATTCGACTCCCAGATCCGTTAATAAAGGGATAAGTAATGTTGGCCATTAGGTTTACATTATGTTGTAATGCACTGTGCAAGTAATCAGTCAGTCACTAACTATAGGCAGTTAATTGCCATGACGGGCGTGCCCTACTGGATCGGTGTATTCTTTACCTCTTGAAGTTGTTCTTTGGTGTTGAAAAACGATGTAATCTCTTCGAAGGTATCGACAAATGATTGCTGATCGAACCTGACATAGACACAGAGTTAGTCGAATAATTATTATCGGAAATGATATTGGTTGGTCACCGCATGTGCACAGCGCCTTCAACGAGCGCGTTTTGTTATTTAAATTAAGTAAAAATGAAAGACTACGTAAATGTGACCCACCACCCCAAAACAAGGCTGAAGTCGAAATGTTTTATATGAGAGCTTTTTATACCATTGGATTGCTAGCGTTTTAATCTTTAAAATAAGCTATAGTGGACTCAAATAGGTGGCATACTTTTGAAGTTATATATTTTTGAAGTTAGGAAGTGTCAAGATATGCTTTTGAGAAAACGAGCACTAAAGTCGTTCATCATTATCATACATTATTGAGCAAAAATCAGGAGAAGGCCGATATTATCTAACGAGTTTTAACTAACGATTTATGAAAAAAAATATGTGGTGGGTCACAAATATTACGCTCTTGAAAGGCTATTTTGGTTGAAAAAGTGCCAGATATATGCTTACGAATTGTGGCTGCTCAACTCAACGAGTAAACCTCTAACGTTTTGGCGTCGAGTAAAATACGTAGTTTACCAGGGTAGTTAGACGTGTTATATTACTTACATGGTATTGATTGCATCCCAGTTGTCCCGTAAAAAGCCCCAAGCTACCGCGTATCCATCGGGATTTGTGGCCACGCCCATCAGAACAAGCACGACATCCCTCCCACTAAAAATGGTTGAATCCATCATCATCTGCAGATAACTGTTTGTAGAATAAAAAAATTGTTATATTTTGAAATGTTAACATTTATTTAGTTCCTTTTATTGTATTTTTTGGGTTGTTGTTGTTGTTGTTGTTGTTGTTGTCGTTGTTTGTTTCTTTTTTTAGCGGGGGTTGCAATATATGTTGCTAAACAGTAAGTCAGATAATTTTTGAAAGATTTTAACAAGTACGTTATTATTTGGTTTTGGGGGATAATATATGTTACATTTTTAACAGCTGTAGTTGAAAGGCAACAGGTCATTTTCTGAACAGGTACATACAAGTAGCATCCTCGTCCAATTCACAATCCAACACATGAGATACCTTTGAAGTAGAGAAGTGTCCATAGAACACGTGAGGGCGGTAGTCCACCGCGCCCTCTCGCGGCCTTCGTCACTCGTTCGCAGCATATCAAAGGCAAAGTTCCACTCCGATTCGCCTCCAAAACGAATACCATTGCAGTACACAGCCATCCTGAAATTGTCTGGAATTCTGCAAGTGATGTAAAAACCAGAGATGACGTAACTTAACATCTTTGATGTGTTTTACCCAAGTTTTTTAACAAACGCATTACAACTTACGTGTTATATGTAGGATTATCCATGTATTCCTTGAACATGTCGGTTGCCTTGGTAACGCAGTGTCTATTGCCATAGCGACATGCCGTCGACGTGATGTCAAACCGGTTGCTCTTTTCGCGTCGACCACTGTCAAAGTAAACAAAGTAAAATCAACTATTCTTGCAATAACGAAGCGAATAGTTGCGAAATTCAATCAATCTCGTACGGAAAGGAAATTTAACCAACTAAAATGATTGATTCCATGCGCCACGCCACAATAATTGTGCAGTCTTTATTAGGCTTGTGGTCCAGTAAATGTACAATATTGTAGAATTAAATTGCGTAGAAGGTGAAACAGCTAACGTGTTAATAACAAACACAACCTACATGTACGGAGTTCGCTCGTGGTTAAATTTACCTTGCTGCCGGTAAACCAGGAACAAAGCTCTCATCCCAACCAGATTCCATATACAGTGGCTCCAGTAGACTTTGCATATAGGTCTGTAGAAAATATACGTTGGATGGCTATTACAATAATTTGAAGAATAGGGACACATTTTTGTCAGTCTGTGCATATTTTGTTGAAAGTTCTTGATATAGGCCTATGGTGATATACGAAATAAAAAAACAAGCTATTATGTAACCGGGTTTTTTTTCAGGGAGACGCGACTTTGCGACTTTCGTTAGTTTGTAACAGACGTTAGTCGCTGGTTCCCAGCAAGTCGCCGCAAAAGTCACTTTTTTTGTCAAATTGCACAGCAATTTTTTACAGTGTCGAACACGAAAGTTTATCGTTTACGATTGATTGGTAAATATTGAATGACGACATTTAATATGTAACTTGGTTGATTAGTTGTCTGGATTCAGCAGACGAAGGTCAACATATTATAATCTATGTTGCGAGGGAATAAAGTTCGCGCTCACGGTTTTATTTGTATCTGCTAGATAATTGATATACAAGTCGGAACCGTTAAGATAATTACATGTACAGAAGAGGCGGAGCGCTTTTTGATGGTGGTCCTAGCGCCCAACATCTTAGCAAAATAGGAAGATGTGGAAATAGCAGCTCGTCTGGCTCTCCTGGAGTTGTTTCTGAGGGAGTCGGAGAAGCTGTCGTAATACGACATCGGGATGACCTCTGCCTTTGCCAGGTTGAACGAGTCATAGATCAGTCCGACCTTGTTTTCCTCACTGAACACCTGTAAACACATCCAAGCATAATGTCATTATTCGCCAAAAGAAAGATGAATTCTTCCAAATAGGCACTTGGGGAGACAAATTAGCGTAAGTTTTTAGGTAATAAGGAGACAGTGGCACTTATAGGGAGACATTTCAGTGTCTCCCTAAGTGTCTAGCTACCCTACAAAACAATATTTGGGAGTTATTTTTGTCCTAGAACGACAGATTTTGGTCTAAATAGCATAATTCTCGAAGATCTTAGAGAAAAGGGTTAGGGTAAACAAGTTAGGACTGTTTTAAGTTTGTGTACATCTCTATGGGATTGTCTCCCTAAGTGCCTATAACCACTATTATCAAAGAGGTTCCAAAGTCGTTTACATTATGCACTTGCGCTGTGCACTAACTTTGAAGATTTGACAGAGCTGTTTGCTTGATTTGTAAGTGAAGATTCAGGAATGACCTGAATAATTAGTTTCTCTAATTCGAAAAAATAATAAAGAGATTTAAACGTAACACAACTGGCACATTTCAGCTTTACATCAAAGACATGACGTTATACCATTATTAATGTCTGTGTGCGTTTGTATTGACCGGCAATCATGGTCGTCGGACGAAAGAATTGGGAGGCAAACAATGGGTCCACGATCGATACAACGTCCACGGTCTCAACTCGTGTACAAATCCTATGGCGATCATCCGAAAACGTTAGAGTACAAACAAAAGAGGGAAGACGGTCGGACAATGCCCCGTCCACGATTGCCGGTCAACACATGACTGTGTTCTTGTATCGTATTACGATCGAGGATCGAAACACAAAAGAGAACAAAGGGAACAAAGGATCCTCGAAGGACGGTTTGCTTGTCCGAATTCGGTCCTCGATCGTTGAGGCAAGCGCTAAGTAATGGGGTTAGGGTATAGTAAAGGAACAAAGGAAAACACAATATCGATCCTCGGTCGTTATGTGGCTCACGACTGTGTGTATATGTGTTGTTTATGTCACTTACGTCTGGGTCCATCGCCGCTTGATCCAAGAGTCGTTGCCAATTGTCGTCTTCGTAGTTGACGCGGTAGAAACCAATTGCTTTGGCATTGGCCAGGTACCAGTCGCCAGCTTTAGCATCGTCTGGTAGATCGAAGTATGCTGGAATGAAATCACAACATCATTTCAAAGCTACAAACAAAACTACTTATGATGTCCACTTCAAACATAATAACAGCCAAAGTTAATAAAATAATGATAAACCAAATATAATAAGTTAAGCAATCAACAGTAAAGTGAGTAAACAAATTACAGGTAACTACAGTGTGTGTGTAATTAAGTTAAATTACTAAATCAAATGGGTCAACAAAGTGATTTGATTTTCCGACATACTTTTCCTATCCCTCTAATAATTATCTATTCGGTATAGCTGTACAAGTTTTCTCAAGAGAGTTGGGGCGAACGGCTATATGCCTACTCATGCTGCATCTTTAAGATGCCCATCTAAGGGGTGCCCATGCAGTTAGCTTTTTTTGTAAGGCCATAAATACAGTTTCGTCTGACTTGGGTATTTTACCGTTATATGAACATTTCAAAACACCTGTTATTATGTACAATCTACTTAGCAGAAGTAGTGGCCGCGGAGACAGCAGCAGAAGTAAAAGAACAGCAATAAGAAGTATGAATAAGATTAAAACTGCTGCAAACTGCTTACTGGATGGAATAACCTGAAATATACAATCAAATAAGTTAAGAGGGCCTAATATTTCGATCTTAACAAGATCTTCTTCAGCGACAACAAATCTATCTGAAAAAAGCTTGTTAAGATCGAAATATTAGGCCCTCTTAACTTATTTGATGAGCAATAAGAAGTCGCAGGAGCAGCAATGGCAGCAACAGCAGGATCAAAGCAATAGTACCAACACCAGCGACACCAACAGCAAAGAAAGCATGACAGGATAACCGAGGAATTAGCAGCAGCGACAGCAGCATCAATTCATGTGTACTTACTGTATTCGTCTGATGGGTCCATCCACAGTTGCTGTGGTTGTTCGTATTGATCATCTGGTCCAGACTTATACACATAGGTCAAAGGAACGTGCCACTTATACCTGAAATAAAATAATTCGTAGTAATAAGAACAGTTTCGTAAACAAAGACCTTTACAAATGTACTGCAATTTACGCTTATTGTTTTATTTTAATTGATTTTCGTGATTGCATACTTCATTTTTTGTTAGCTGCATGTTCAGCCTAAATCTGCTCATTCTTAAGACAAATATTGTATGCAAACCAAAACCTCGTAAAAGGTTTTACCCAAGGTCTCCAAAGCCGTCATCCTCAATTGTTTGGTTAATCTGAAGGAAAAGCCTCTGTGTGGCCACGATGCTGTTTCCTGTTCTTGTCATCGTTATCAGTGGATAACCACGCTGTAAGGTCCAAGTATCCATGATCTTTTTCACGTCGTGTTTTCCAACATCCCTGTCAGCCTGCACAGCAAAACAAGATACAATTTCCTAATTATTTCTTTAGTTTCCTGTCGCTATCTAAATGCAACATTTTCTGTCTCCAAACTTATAGTGGGAATATAAATTGCGCGGCTGATTGTTTCAGCTGGGAAACAAACAATAAAATACGGGGATACGAGATGCATCAACAAAATTGTAGTTGAAATGGCAAATTGTTGTATCGTACTCCTTCAAATGTTTAGACGGTATAGATGGAAGCTAAAGAACAAACGATTAAGGAGTTGAGGTTGGGGTATTGCTAAAGATTCGTAAATGTAGATTCTATATAAGTGGCTTTTACCAACTCCCTTTGAGATTAAGGAGTGAATATTAAGCACCTCTTCACTACACCTTTAACTAGCGGTATACATACGTAAGTAAGTTCGTGCCAAAGGTGCTCCGTGTTCGCATTTTTGTAAGCACGTTCCTTGATGTAGTTTTTCACGCCTTGATTAAAAACATCGGTTGTCAGGAAATGCTCCATCATTAAGAGAATTGAGCCACCCTGAAAACAAAATCAAATCTTTAGTGAAAAAATGCAGTTACGGTTGGCTTGTTATTGGCTTTCATATTTGTATTTGGATTAATATAATTGTTTATTTATACATTTAAAATTTAAATATTTGCCCAACGAGGGTATTCAACAGAAGTTTACCTTCTGTCTAAATCAGTACATTTCAAATCGACTCACGATGGTATAATATGCTCCCTTGTATAGAAGTCTGGAAAACAAAATGATTTCTCACTGTTGATGGCAGTTTGTACAAATGCAATGAAATTTAACAATCGACTCTTGATGTATCATACCTTATAGTACGTAATGATTGTAAATCTATTCATTATGTCGTATTCATCTGCGTAGACTGGTGCCCTTAAAGCAGGATAGGTACCCAGACTATCATCAGACAGAGCTGGTTTGGTGAAGTCGTCGTAAAAGTGTTGTAACTGGAAACAGGTGGAACATACACGTTATAGGCTATGAATGTCAGTATACTGTAAATGTTAAGTTTTATGTATTTATTTAATTCAACATCCAAAAGCGAGGTAGCGCCAATTACAGGATGGATAAGTGAGAGAAGACAGTGTGAAGAAATTACAGTTATAGAGGTGGGAGGAAAACCTCAGAAGAATATTCTGAGAAAAAAACATAGAATCGGACAGGGACTAAAAATCCAATCCATATACATTGGCCCAGAAAGAAAAAAATTGATTTCGAAAAAAAAAATGTGTATAACGTGCGCGCATAAAACGAGTTTCTTTTCCTCCATCTTCAACTGAATCATCTGTTTTGTTTAATTTAGTTACCCAAGTTATTACAGTCACATATCATACCCTGTTGAGTTCAGGGTGCACATAATCCACACCTATGTGTTCCAAGTAGGTAGAGAAGCCTTCGTTAAGCCACAGGTCGTTCCACCACTCCATTGTTACTAGATTACCAAAACACTGGAAATAATATAGGGAGCCATTGCCATTGTTAGTGTGTGGGCAGTTTATGTATAAACTAAAAGCGTTCAAAAGCTTTAACAAAGCCAATCTCAACATAGTCTTTGCCAGAGACCGCGGGCCAATTTCATGAAGCATGTACAATGTAAGCAATTTGCTCAGCATGAAAATTCTTCCTTGGCAAACACAGGGTTACAAACCACAATTTTCAGGTGATTTTTTATTGTTTTGACTGGTTTTCAGCTGGTTTTTGCTTGGCATTAAAAGTACATGGAGTTTTGGCTGGTAACCTGGTTTTACTGAGCGAGACATTTTTTGTGCTAAGCAAATTTGGTTGCTTATATGTTTTATGAAATTGGCCCCACTACTGCATTCGATTGTGCGTACGCTAACGACACAATTTATATTCCCATACCATCAGCTCCCTCGATCACGCAGTGGTCTTTGCAAATTGCTTAAATGGGGCGTGACCTTTTTTTATATGCAAATTCAACTATTCGAATATAGGCGTAGAATCTTCACGCAGTCAACTACCATTCAACGGTCGCGCTGGCCTGCGTTGCATATCTAATTAGCGCCGCTTCACAAAGGAAGTTTGTGCGTGCGCGTATATATAGTACGTGTTGATGATCGCAGTTCTGCGATAGAAGCATTTTGCAAAGACGTATGCGTGAGCGAGGGAGCTGGTCTATTGTGTCGTGAGCGGGCGCACTGCGTGAAAAGTATACGCGACGTACACGATCGAGTAAACGCAATCGTCTTTGGCAGAGACAAATCTCAGCACTGCTTACGTAATACTGATTGTACAAGCAGTAGTCAAAGCATATGTTTATTAAAAGTTTTGACTAACCACAATGTGGATATGCTCCACCTGTTAATATCGGCATTCTGCGTCCCCTATCAACCCTTGACCTTAGTTAATATGGGTCACAGGTAAATTACCATATGCGCCAGTTCATGAGCGATGGTGTCATAGGACAGTTTAACGGCTTCGGAATCCTCCATTTCGTACAGCAGGTATTTGTCATGGTAGGTGATCAGGCCCCAGTTCTCCATTGCACCTCTACTCGGGAGTGCGATGTGATCTGGGAAAATAGTGCCGTGGGAAAATAGAAATAGTGCCGTTTTGAAGTGATCTTTTTATATGCAAGTGTTCGAAAACATATACCCAAATGTTAATTTACTCCTTTTTAGGAGAAAATCTTGGAACTTCTTTTCTAGATTCCTTAATGTCCGTGTGCCTGAAAACTCGCCTTTGAGGCGCCTGCCGTAATTTGTGAATAGTGGTTTATTTTTCGCCAGATAAAAAAGTAAAATTACTTCCACCCGGTAAAGATCAGTATAGTACTTAAAATAATACTGAGTAAGTTCCGTGTGTACGTTTGCCCATAAGGTACAGTTGTTGTCAAATAGCCCAAACAGGAATTCCAGATTCATTACTGATTTAGGCCTAGGCCTATAGCTCAATTTCAAGAAGGATACAGATGGACCAAACACGATGTTGATAATTGTGGAAAATTGGCTGATCTGGTATAGGTTTTACACATGTTACGATTAATGCAAGGTTCTTGATTTCAGAGACGTCGGAATAATTACATCCCTACCTTGTTTAGTCAGTGGGTATTCGTTGTCTAGGTAATCGTCGAAATATGTCTGGATCAAATTCGCGATGTTGAGTGCATTGGGAGCTAGATGAATGCGGTCCGTCTGACCCCAAATACGAATCTGAGGGGAGAAATGGGGATATTGTCTCCTCAATTTGGTGAATGTATTAGTATGTCTTCATTACTGAAGCTTTAAATCACTGGCTTTTAGAAACGAGTCCAAACCCGAAAATACTTACGTAAAATGTTTACGATGAAAGTTATCAACTTAATTACATGTATATAAGAAGACCGGTGATTCTGTTTGTATATAGATACACCGCATTTTAGTTTTTTACAGCGTATTGTCCGACAGAATTTAGCACAGTTTTGTTCAACCTAAACACGTACTGATTTAAACTGAACCAAGTTTGATTTCAAAAGCAAAATTGTGATGGGACTGTCCTTAGTACCAAACATCCATTGGCGTTTGTGACATTGATAGAGGAGTAGTCGTGCACTATAAAAGCAAGAAGATAGGTGGGTATGGACGGGACTCGCTTGAAGTATGTCCGTGACCAGTGTCCATCAAGTCGGATGTGCTTCGTCTCGATGCCGTTAGAAAGTGCCTGCATGTCGTTACGATGTTCCAGTTGAACGTCGTACGAAGCTTTGAAAGTGGGTTCGTCGAAGCACGGAAGTGCGCGTCGTGCGAACGGCCCTTCCATCTGAGTCGCCGCGATGTATCTATAGAATGTCGAAAAGGGATTGTCTACTTTGTTGTTATTAGATCAACTATCCGGTCTAAGACTATAACCTATCAGCTATTTTAATAACAGTTGGGTGTCCCTCCAGAGAATGAGCCACAGTTTAGGCGGTCAGGTAATCAGTCAGTCAGTCGATCGAGAGGATGGTAAAGTCAATTGACTTTGGTTGGTCGGCATTTTGGTTGGCAATAAGTATTGAGATAGTTGGTTAGTCGATGAGCCGATCGATACGCGTACGCTTGGTTATTCTGTCAGACGCTCGGGTATCTGGGATTATTTTAATTAAGGTATAAGAACGTCAGGATGGCATTTCACGATCTAATCTCAATCATGTCGGATCTAATCTCAATCCAGACAATAATGTTACTTGTTTTAACAAAAAAATACTAAGAAATGATTACCTTGTATTATTGAAGGGATCCAGATACGTGCTACGATAGAATCCTCTCTTGCTATCCCACAGAATTCCCGAGTACTGCATGTAGATGTCATATTCCTGATGCGGCTTCATCAGTTGTTTCAGCTTCAGGATCATAAATGAGTATTCCTCCACCATCTTATAGCTCTCAAAGAAATCTGTTTTGTCCAGTGTGCTGACACTAAATACAGTAGGCATGCCATGGATAGTGATGTTTTTGGAATGTAGAGTAATCTCATCCGTCGGTTCGATACATTCGACTTTAATTCGCACCCAGCCATCGAAGGTGAACCTGTCTCCCATTTTGGAGTCGGGAACGTCATCGTCGTACAGGAACGGTCGAAGGTTGACTTCATACCGGCGAGGCAGAACCGTCTTCGGTAGCCGGCCTCGCATGAGATCCGAAGGTGGTATGGTGATCAGTGTGGCAGGTGGATCAGTAGCCATTGGCTCTTTAGTTGGTACCACAATTAAGTCTGTCGATGGTAACTGGACTGCAGGTGCATTAGTTGAAACGTCATCGTTGTTAAGGGAGAGAGGAATGTAGTACGTCATGAGCACTGTGGCTCCAATCAAGACGCTCACGGTAAGAGCGGTAAAGACGACAATGGCTGGACTGCAGTAGATGCCGTTCTCTTTACGGCCGGGAATTACTTCCAAGTCAAACTCTCTCCTTCCCATCTTGATATCTTTCAAAAGTGCTCTGCAAGACAACAACAAAAGTGTCACAAGTCTTTCCCGAGTGAAAAAATCCTTTGTAGGATATTATCGGTTTATGATTGATACAATTAAAAACAATGACAACATTTATCGAACTACAAGGCCGCGAAATGACAGTCGAAGAAGATCAGATATTAATAAGCATTACCAATGATCAATAGTTCCTGCCACTACTATGGTGTCATGTAGAGCTGTTCTTCATATGGTTTATTAGGCATTAACCAGCAGCCGGACTTGCGGCGTCAATTACTCTTCTCTGGTGTGGGTCAGGTTGAAGCTCTCAACCTTCCCGTTCCCCTGGGGTAGTCCAGGGTCTTCGCCTGCATGACCCATAACACTTCTTCATGTACCCCATGTAAAGAGGAGTAACTGTACCTCTTGGACAGGGCAAGCTGTTGGCCAAGGGACTCTTCCTTACTGGAACCCATTCTGAAAAATGCACCACCCTTGAGCACCATTGTCAAGACTGGACGTTATTTATAGAAGGCTGTTCATGTACCCCATGTATAAGGAGAGGTGTCTGTACCTCTTGGACAGGGCAAGCTGTTGGCCGGGACTCTTCCTTACTGGAACCTATTCTGAACAATGCACCACCATTGAGCACCCTTGTCAAGACTGGACGTTATTTAGTACTAGAAGGCTGTTTCCCTATCTGCATGCACTGGATGACATATCTGGTGTTCTCACTGGCGTGTAATTGTTCCAACAAATTAAATTGTATATACAAAGTTCACAAGAACCACTGCCCGAAGCCGGTTGAAAACCAACGCCTTTTTTTATTGCTTTTTTTCCTCGGCATCCATGCTTGTAAAGCTTCGGACATGTCCGTTAAACGATATTTACTATAAAATACAACCCCCAGATCCACCAGTTCCTGATAATTCAAGCTTGAAGAAATTCCTCCTTGATTCAAGCAATTACTAATGGTGTAATTCTACCGTTAACGTTGTGTGATAACGTTGTGGCAACGCGTATTGGAGTCAACGTCTTTGCAACGACGGTCATTTTCGTTTTGATGACGTCATACATTCTTTTTTTCTTAAAATTGTGTGCATTATGTCTTTCACCTATGAAACCTGCTACAAAAAGAATTTCGAATGTATTATGTTCCGTTATTATGGGCCTGACATTGTTAATGCCCTTTCCTTCGGCTTGTGCATTAACGTGACCAGGCCTATTATATGAACCGATTTTAAACGCAACAACATAGTTACTATAATGAGAAACATTTCTCATAGGCCCTAATACGAAAATACACAACTGTGGAAAGAATGTAAATCCTAAACAAGAAATGACAATATTAATCTACAATGATAATGAAATAATAAGCAATTAACGATAATACTATAACAACACGAGGAGCAGGATCTAATTTTGCGACTCACCTGTTTCAGAAGAAATGGGGGCACATGGTCCTCGTCGTTCGCGGGATGGAGTACGAATGCCCGCAACCACCTGTACGTGGGGCCTTATCGGCGGGTCAAATCGCTCGGCAAGTGCGCGGCGGGGGTTGTAAATAACAGTTCCTTTCTATATAGTTATACTTTGTTACTGAAGCTTATTTGTCAGCTGTTGGAAACTTTCGTTGGCTTAGTACGCTTATATGTTTTCTTTTCCGTAGCTCAGATTAGTTTTTGACTTAAATTTTGACTTTAATTTCTTCCACTTAGCAGGATTTCGATTGTTTACGTCGAATACTGCCGGGTATTTTCACCCCTGTTTTCAATCCGTGTTTTCATCCAATATACACTATTAGTAATTGTTGAATTGTCATGAAAGGGTAGATTTGGGGGGTTGTATTTTAAAATATCGTTTAACTGACCTGTTCGAAGTTTTACCGGCAATCATGGGTGCCGAGAAAAACACGAAAAACAGCGTTTGTTTTTAACCGGCGTCAAGCAGTTATTCTTATGTTATCTTTGTTTTTTTCGCGATCGCCGGACGGCGATCTTGAATTTGTTTTTATAAAATTTAATTTTTTCAGAATAATTACAGGATACCTAGAATCATTATTTACTTTCAAATGAGTAAGATATTTCTTAATAATTCGGTAGTAAATATTTTCGATATCTGCAAATGGTGTATCCTACCTTTAAAAATGTATTGTCTGCCCATGGTCTACCCAAAATACGAACTGATAGTGATAGATTGTGTATGATCGCATGTGTACACACAAGGCCTTGAACGTATAATTGAACCAGGCATCACTGGGAGTTTATACAAATTAATGCACGTCATCTTTGACCTAACGGATTTTGATATAAATTATTGTCGACTTGACTTAGGGTTCCCAAGGCCGAGCAGAGTCCTGGGGCCAATTTCATAGAGCTGCTAAGCACAAAAACTTGCTTAGCACAAACAAAGTCTTGCTCATTAAAAACAGGTTACCAGGCAAAGCTCTCTGGTTTTTCAGACTAAGCAAAAAAACAGCTGATTATCAATCGAAAACAATAAAGATCACGTGAAACTTTGGTCTGTAACCTTGTTTTTGCCAAGGACAAATGTTCATGCTAAGCATATTTTTGTGCTTAGCAGCTCTATGAAATTTGGCCCAGGTCCCGTAATTATGGTGGCATATGGTGGCATGGCAGGGGGCCCGTGTAGGATCTGCAAGAGGTTATACTTTTATTATATTTCCTTTCAAGAATTCATACAAATTGTACTAGACAAAACCTCCACAAAATGTTAGGGCATCCTCGTGAGTGGCACTGGAGATGTTGATGAGGGTGTTGTATGCACTGCTGACTGGTTTGAAATTAGATGTAGTTGTAGTCGAGCAGATCAGGGCAAAATGGGAAAATGTGCTTTTTAGTGTGGTGCATAAGCATAGAGCTACGACCCACGATATTTGGCACATGGTCAGAGCATAGAGAAAGGTTCTCTATGGTCAGAGCATGCCGTGGACACGATATTTGGCTATAGGACCATCGAAAATTTGTCCTTTCAAAAAACATATATATCTAGAATAACTAGCATATTTCAAAACTATCAAAATTGTTGCCATTACTGTTATTCTACCTATTTATTTGTCCAACGGACAAATCTGCGATTGCCCGATATATATCTTTATATATTCCATGCTTGTATCATCAAAGGCACGTACTACAGTATCCCATCAACTATCTGCCGTTGTAAAAAAAAAAGAGTCTGAATAGGATAGTGACGGTTGTACACATGTTAGTTGATTCAGATATAAGATTAAGAGGTTAATGGCAGCTTGATTTTGGTATAGTCTGTTGGGACCCCGTCTGTTAAACACATAGACTGGCAATGGGGTCGTCATATAGTTCACGTCTTAGTGCCCCCAGAGGGCTGTGAGTGACCCGCCGAGGGTGCTATTAAAGTATATGACCTCTTCTCTTGTAAATACTCACAGGCCCAAGGGGCGTGTACTCTATTATTGTAACCGATTTTGTTAGTTCATGTGTTTCATATTACATCTCTGTTCAAAATATAAAATAAGAACATAAACTGTTCCAGGTTTTACAGTTGAACTATTTGAATTTAATCAAGATGTAACTCATAAGCAATTCAACAGTAAGCTATATCAACTATTATTATTAAAGACAATTTTTTTATTTAATTTCTAGCAGCTCTCGTCATATGTGACGCTTAGTGATCATAAACATTAAAGATAGATACACCATTGGTCACAAATCTAATTTTTAGGTGATGTTTATTGTCTGTGACTGGTATTTGCTTAGCATCAAAAGCAAATGGAGTTTTGGCTGGTAACCTGTTTTTATTGAGCAAAGCTGTTTTTGTGCTAAGCTAATTGTTGTGCTTACAGGTTTTATGAAATTGGCCCCCGATATTGATTTGGGTTAATTTGTTTCCACTTTCAATAGTTGCGTTCCAATTTTGCTAGAATGTTATTTCCCAGACATCTAAATTGGAACATGCTGTTATAATTCAGTTTATTATAACCCCCACCCTTGACGATTCACCACACCAGCTTATTTGCCCTTTCTGTAAATACGGCATCAGACCGATTGTATATTTTAAACCTACACCCTCTCCATTAAAGCAAGGTTTTGGTGAGCCAACTTTTGTTAGGTAGGCCTACATTGTATGGCAGAAACTTTCTGCAACTATAGTTAACCATAGTTCGACTAACTCTGACCGAACTCACGCCAGTCGACGATGCCAACGCTACCAACCTACCGCGGTTGGTCGCACTGGTTATCAATAGCAACATTCCCATGGCATATTGCAGCGGGGGACCAACTATCGGCAAAAATGGCGGCCAAGAAACTTTGCCGCGCAAACTGGCATGTTTTTCCCTTCACTTTAATGTGTAATTACAATCACTTTGTGACCATTGTACGATATAAGTTATTATAAACTACGCAATAAAACATACGGTGTAAATAAACGGAAATATCATGTTGAAATATGTTTTGCTGGTGATGAAATATGTTTTCGGCGCCACAAAAGACCATAGTAATCGACTAGAGTCGTTCGCACTGTAACTTCATAGTGCATGCGCTATAGTGTCGTCACCAACCCACCACTATAGTGAACCATTGGCCGATAGTCAAAAATGCTCCTAGTTTTCGTAATCCTTCCATGGAAAACCTTTGCAATTGTTGTCATAAATCACTGTTCGTCTCGGGACAATATCGCGATATCACCGCAAAACGAACCACAAGGAGAAAGATCCAATTTATTCATCAAACTTTCTCCGTTTAATTGTATTTAATAATGTTTACAGTAAGTTTACACAATTTTGTGTACAGCTAAAAAATTTACAATCCGTAAATTAACATCATTTTGCAAACATATTTTAAAATCAAAAACGTCCTTACTGCTAATAAAAAATAAATTGTTACAATAGACCACAATTTGATTTGGTTAATATTTCCAAATGTTTGCCCCTTATCAATTTTAAAAAGTATCGTAAAATGAACGTATGTTTTAAATTAGCGTAATATTGTTAACATGTTTACATTTACAGTATAGTACTTAGGTGATAACAAATTTAAAAACATTTTAGTATTTTTAAAAAGTGAGTTCATGTCAGTACTGCTGGATCACATTACGAGCACGACACAATGCTAAAACACTCGAGTCTTGATCATTACGTTTGAAGACAGGCGGTATTTGTTTGCCTCTTTATAATTCCTATATAAACATGTTGTTCCCTACCTACAGGAATACGTAATGGATAAGATAACCTCTGTTTTAATTATAAGCTTCAAATCGCTCTCGCTGTTATTAAGTTGCCGTTGTTCTTTATGTTTGTCATCATATTTTGTTTCTTGGGGGCGCTGCTTAGATTGCAAACCGGGCCAGCTCTTCTGCTTCAGAAGCGCTGTTTTCCATCCATCTGATGTTAACCTCGGTTGAAGCTATGGCTGACTCGTACGTATACCTCAGAGCACCGAGATCACGACCGAGGGAAAAATCCTTCAACTGGAAAATAAAGGCAAAACAAATAGTTTGAAATCAGGTGACCAGAAGTCTATGCTTATACTTATAGAGGCACATGTTACATGTACACTGCAAGGAGCTATAATCTTATTTAAATGGCAATTTAACAACTCTTTTTACCTTTTGAAGTTGTTCCTCGGTGTTGAAAAATGATGTAATCTCCTCAAAGATATCGCACAATGATTGACGCTTCCGCCTGAACCTAAAATAGACCACAACAGTTTTTTATTTTATTATTCTTTTTTTTCTTCTTTTTTTTTTCTTAAATAATATATACAGTATAAAAAAAATGTTTGGGTTAATTTATTATATTTACCTTTACTTGGTCTGAACTTTATTTAACGTATTATTTAATTTAATTTCACTTTTCTTTTTATAATTATAATTACAATCTTGTTATATAATTGTTTCTTGTATCCCATTCAGCTTGGAGAACCCCTCGACAGGAACAATGTTTCTTTTGGGTAATCCTTCGGGAGCTGAATGGCATTTTGTCTTTGTCTTGGTTATTATGTTTTGTACATTGCATCTAAAGCTTTTATTTTATGTTTTCTTTGTAATTTTGGTCTGTGCATTTGTTGATGTTTCCCGAGAAATAAAATAGAGAATAGAGAATTATAAGTACAGGCATTGGCTTCAAGAAAGACATTTGTCTATAGGGCCATCACAGATTTGTCCTTTAAACTTAGTTAGAATAACAAGCAATTATTCGAAATTTAAAAACGGCTATCATTGCTTGTTATTATATCTATAATTCTTCAAAGGACAATTCTGCGATGGCCCAGCAGCCATTTTGTTTTAATGACATACTCTGACTGTGTGCCAAATTCCAAATACATGTAATCATCAAAGGTACCATCCCATTACCTATCTGCCGTAAGAAATGTTAAACTAAAAGTGTTTGTGTCGAGCGAAGAGTTGACTTTGGCAGTTATTACTTACATGGTGCTGATTGCATCCCAATTGTTGCATAGGAAGTCCCAGGCCACTTCGTGCCCATCGGGATTTTCAGCCACGGCCATCAGAATAAGCTCGACATCCCTTCGACTAAAGGTGGGTGAATCCACCATCATCTGCAGGTAACTGTTTATTGAAGAATTACGTTTAGGTTGTATGGTATTTCACTAAATGAGCACTTAGGGAGACAAATTAGCGTAAATTTTTAGGTAATAGGGAGACAGTGACACTTTGGGATACATTTTCAGTGTCTCCCTAAGTGTCTAGCTATACCGGTACCCTAAAAAAAACGATATTTGGGAGTTATTTTTGCTTTAGAACGACAGATTGGGATCTAAATAGCATAAAACTCGAAGATTTTAGAGAAAAAAACGTGGTTGAAGTGTCCTCGAATTTTGATAATACTACAAAAAAAATTACCTTTGAAGTAGAGAAGTGTCCATAGAACACGTGAGGGCGCTAGTCCACCGCGCCCTCTCGCGGCGGTCGTCACTCGTTTGCAGCATATTATCAAAGGCGAAGTCCCACTCCGATTTGCCGCCAAAACGAATGCCATTGCAGTACACAGTCGTTCTGAAATTGTCTGGAATTCTGCAATTGATGTAAAAGGCAAATTATGACGGTATTGAACATCTTGGAGGTGTTTTACCGAAAATTTCATTTTTACAAAATAATGTATTATCACTTACCTGTTAATTGTCGGGTCATTCATGTATTCCTTAAACATGTCGGTTGCCTTAGTAACGCAGTGTGTATTGCCATATTGACATGCCGTCGACGTGATGTCAAACCGGTTGCTCCTTTCGCGTCGACCACTGTCAAAGTAAACAAAGTAAATTCAACTAATCTTGCAATCGCGAAGTAAGATATTGGAAATTTAAGTTCGAAGTTCTTAATTTAAAGCATGAATTCTGACTGTCAATTTACTAGGTTAAGTCTAAGTTTACCTTGCTGCTGGTACATCAGGAACAAATCTCTCATTCCAACCAGATTCCATATACAGTGGTTCCACTAGACTTTGCATGTAAGTCTGTAAAATCAAAATGCAAATGTATGATAATGTACTATCAAGATGGATGGTTATTGCGATATGGTGTAAAAGTGAAACTGTTTTCAAGTCTGTTCATAGTACCGGTGTGATTAAAGAGACAGTATATACTTTCAATTTAACTATACAAAAGTAACCAACAAAAGTATTGTTTAAAACTTATATGATACAATTTTACAATTCCATACAATTTTACATTTTATTTAAATGTAACATATACAAATTATAGGGACCAAACAACTATTGTTTCCTAAAATAATGATGGTAAAAAAAAAAAACCAATTTTTTGTAATTTGTTGTTCCTTTTTAAAGGTGGAAAACGTCCACGTTTTAGTGTATTTAACGAGTATTCACCAATAAATGACTTGCGATAGACGCTTAATTTTTGCGATCTTTGTCTTAAAATATAGACATAATAACAAGGGAATGCAAACTGTACGTGAAATGTGTACATTTGCCATTGAATAACATATACTGTTGTTATTGTTTGTGAAGTAGAGCAAGCAAAATATTTGAGGATTTGTTTTCTTATTCAGTCACTTTCTTAATGAATTGCTCTGTTCAAGTTAGAACCCTTGTACAATAATTATATCCTTGACGATATTATTACCTGTACAGAAGATACGGACCGCTTTTTGATGGTGGTCCTAGCGCCCAACATCTTAGCAAAATAGGAAGAAGTTGAAATAGCAGCTCGTCTGGCTCTCCTGGAGTTGTTTGTGAAAGAGTCGGAGAAGCTGTCATAATACGACATCGGGATGACCTCTGCCTTGGCCAGGTAGAACGAGTCATAGATCAGTCCGACCTTGTTTTCCTCACTAAACACCTGTAAACACATCATTTGAAGCATAATGTCATTATTTGCCAAGATTAATTATCATCTAAGTGGTTCTTAAGTAATTAGTCGAGATATGGTTCTGCGTTCCTACAGTGATTTCAATCCGAGGTTGGTGATCATGGATAAGACACTACCTTTGCGTCTGAAATCCTTACAAACGAATCTGGCCGCTCTACGTTGGACAACTTAAAGTGTATTATTGTGTTTCTGATGCGGTAGGGATCCCATAATATGTGGCGCAATATTCTAATTTGGATCTGACCAAAGTCTTATATGAATTTTCTCTAGCTTTGGCGGTGCAGCTGAACCGGTACCATGGTCTCATGGTCTGGAGCATTGAATTTGTAATCTGTAGGTAAAGCTATAGGTTGGGGGTTAGAGTCCGGCCTGGGACTACGGTGCGTGTGCCCTTGGGCAAGGCATTTTGTAACTCATTGCTTCTCTCCACCCAGGAGTAAATGGGTACCTGAGGGCAGAGAGGCCTTATTGTGGTTGAATTTAGCTACTTTGCGCCGAAATGGCAGCATTGAGCTGTATACTCCCCAGGGAGCTGAGATGGTATTTATAATGTTTCATGGGCCCAATGACCGGGTTAATAATGTAAAGCGCTTTGATACACCCACATTGTGGGAGTACACTATATAAGAACTAACATTATTAACATTATTATACGTTTCAGTTTCACAATCGATCCATGGCAACGTCAACGCTATCCAATAATGTCTGTGTGTTGACAAAGTTAATGTCACTTACGTCTGGGTCCATCGCCGCTTGATCCAAGAGTCGTTGCCAATTGTCGTCTTCGTAGTTGACGCGATAGAGACCAGTTGTCTTAGCATTGGCCAGGTACCAGTCGCCAGCTTTAGCATCGTCTGGTAGATCGAAGTATGCTAGAATGAATTGACAACAGCAAATCAGTCAAATTTTCTATACTCGTTACATCTTTTCCACTAATGACTGTTAACGTAAATTATTACTGAACATTCATATACACTGTACACTATTTGCTCAGCAAACTATAAACAGGAAGATCAGCAAACATGTATCCTTAATTGTTAGTGACAGCCAGGCCAGCGAAACCTGCAGTAAGGACATCAGAAACAGCTATAGGCCCAGCAGCAGCAGCAGCAGCAGCAGCAGCAACAGCAACAGCAACAGCAACAGCAACAGCAACAGCAACAGCAACAGCAACAGCAACAACAACAACAACAACAACAACAGTAATTAACAACCAACAACAGCAGCAGAAGCAGCCGCAACAGCAACAGCAGTAGGACATTAACAGCAGCTGCAGACTGGCAATGTAAGCATCAATGTAATCATCAGCAGCGGTAGCACCAGCAATGTCAGCAAAAGCAATAGCAGCAGCAGAAGCAGCCGCAACATCAGCAGCAGCAGCAGCAGCAGCACATCCTCATTGTGTACTTACTGTAATCGTCTGATGGCTCCATCCACACTTGCTGCGGTTTTTCATATTGATCATCAGGACCAGACTTATACACATAGGTCAGAGGTACATACCACTTATACCTGGAAAAAATAAAAACACTGGTATAGTTTGGTTTTGTTGTCCTTGGCCTACACACGTTCCAAATTTGGACGTTTGAAAAATGTACGCTGCGATGATACGTCATTTCTTTAAAGTTGAGCGATTTCCATAATTTTTCTTTTTTTCTTTTTCATCTGTCCTAGACCTACTAGTTTATAAATTACAAGCATGCAAAGCCTAAACCAAATAAAAAGTAAAACTCTGCTTAATTATGCTTATAAATAAAGTATTGAGATACAAAGTATTATATTTTACCCAAGGTCTCCAAAGCCGTCATCGTCGATTGTTTTGTTAATCTGAAGGAAAAGCCTCTGTGTGGCCACGATGCTGTTTCCTGTTCTTGTCATCGTTATCAGTGGATACCCACGCTGTAAGGTCCAAGTATCCATGATCTTCTTCACGTCGTGTTTTCCAACATCCTTGTCGGCCTAAAGAGATGAGTTTTTCATGATTATTTCATTATTTCGTACAATGCAATGCTCTTTAACACCAAACATTAGTAGTTAATATTAAGCGCTTAGGCGAAGAAAAAAGTATGCAAATTTGTTTCAAATTAGAAAAATACAACACTTTGTACAGCTATAGTCTTTAAAGGGATCGTATACGTTTGGTAATTACTCCAAAAATTAATGGCAATAAAAACTGACTTGGTAAGAAGTACAGCGGCTTTGGATAGTATAATGCATTTTTAGAAACTTTTCACTTTGAAGTACTGCGGTTATGGAAAAAGACATCACTTTTTATCCCCCACAATTTGAATCTGAGAAGCGTTACTGCAGTGACGTTTCTCAGATTGTGTATTCCAATGCAGATTATTATTCCTGCGTGGACATAACCGCTCCAAATTTTCGGCAATATCTCAAAATCGCTAGCACCTTTTGAAATGAAATTTGTACAGGTTAGTTTCATGGTATATACCTATAACTATATATGATTGAAACAAACAGTGGGTTCCAATTACCAAACGTATACGATCCCTTTAAAATGTTTCGGCGAGTCTTTCACTGTTTTACAACGAATAAGGAGTAATTCAGTCGCTTATCTTCTCTGATTGAATTATGCTGAAGCAGCCTATTCAGTGTCATGAGGAACTAAAACCTTTGCCTAGAGATACCTACATAAGTCAGTTCGTGCCAGAGATGCTCCGCATTGGCATTCTTGTAAGCACGTTCCTTGAGGTAGTTTTTCACGCCTTGATTAAAAACCTCGATTGTCAGAAAATGTTCCATCATATAGATAATAGATGCACCCTATAACAAAAATGAAATATTGAATGGTAAAACACAGTTACGATAGGTTTGGTTTTCGTATTTATATCTTAGATATTTATTTACCTCCAAATAGGCACTTGGGGAGACAATCCCATAGAGATGTACACAAACCTAAAACAGTCCTAACTTGTTTACCCTAACCCTTTTCTCTAAGATCTTCGCGATTTATGCTATTTATACCAAAATCTGTCGTTCTAGGACAAAAATAACTCCCAAATATCTTTTTTTAGGGTAGCTAGACACTTAGGGAGACACTGAAATGTCTCCCTAAGTGCCACTGTCTTCTTATTACCTAAAAACATACGCTAATTTGTCTCCCCAAGTGCCTATTTGGAAGAACTTGTATAATATTATAAACCTGTATCCGTTTGTCCAATTGTTTTCGGAGGCGCTATTCAAAAGAAAGTTAGCTTTAGAGGAAACGTCTATCGGCATCAAAATCAGTGGATTTTAAAACGACGTTATTACATAGCTATATCATTGTTAACATTATCTGCTCTAGACGTCAAACGTGGTATAAACACTATGGAGTAAAGATTATTAACATAATCGTAATAAATCATACCTTCTGGTACGTAATCGGTGTAAACTGATCGTCTATGTCGTCATCATCTGCGTAGACTGGTGCCCTTATAGCAGGATAGGTACCCAGACTATCGTAGTACAGAGCTCTATTGGTGTTGTCGATATAGAAATTTTGAAACTGAAAAGAGGAATACATAAACATACATTTATACAACCTAACTGAAAAATTGAAAGAGTTAAAAATTACAAAGAGAGATATGAATATTCTAAATAGATACAAATGTGTCAAATACCGGAAAATACCACCATAAGGTTCTACATTCGAGAAACAAAGTAACAAAAATGGATAGTTTATACATTGCCGCCTAAATTCTAAGAGTTCCCTAATTATACATGCAGGGTGGATCAGAAAAAACGAAACGTTGATGATAATAATGCTAATTATAACTAAAATGTGCATATATATTAATATTATCGATATTGATATTATATGCCTGGATCTTCTCTTTTGAAGGACATCTTGCAGTGAATAATTGTTGGCAATGGTCAGGAGAGAGCTTAAGGAAACTTTCAGGAATCGCGTGCTGTGGCCTGAACCGTGGCATATTGTTGAAATTGTGGGTGGGGAGCACAAGTGGGTGGGGAAAAACGGAATGGTTCCTGTGATCGCCAGATTTCACCCCGTTTGGTGGTGTATTAACATTTGATACAAAGACCGGATTCAAGAACAAGCTGATGTCTTTGTCGGCACGAATGTAGGAGTGCAGCTCATTACGGAAATAGGAATGCGTATTTCAGCACGTTCCTTTCCGGAGACTTCATTCTCTATCGCCATTTGTTTTTAGTAAATTACCAAAGTTTACATAAAACAAGTCACAGATTATTCGTGTACCTTGTTGAATTCAGGATGCACGGGGTCGACACCTATGTGTTCCATGTAGGTAGCGAAGCCTTCGTTAAGCCACAGGTCATTCCACCACTCCATTGTAACGAGGTTTCCAAACCACTTGAGAAAAAAAGATAGCAAAATTAACATCACTATCATTGTTAAAAATAGAGTGTGTGTCAACACAAAAGGAGTTTGTCAACACAGAATCCCTACCTGTTTTGAACTCAAGTATTGTGACCTGGTAACAGGCAAGTATGATTTATTTGCATTGGAGTCAACTAAAAGCTTAAACTGGCAACCTATTGGACCTTTTTAGTGTACAATCGCTTGTGGTAAAAGCAGCAACAATCTCAGTGTCAAAGCCGGTATCAGCCAGTACAAACACTTAAGTAGAAAGCTTAAAGGGATCGTATTCGTTTGGTAATTGGAACCCACTGTTTGTTTCAATTCTATATAGTTATAGATGTATATAATAAAACTAACCTGTAAAAATTTCATTTCAAAAGGTGGTAGCGATTTTTAGATATTGCCGAAAATCTGGAGTGGTTATGTCCACGTAGAAAGAATAATCTGCATTGGAATACACTATAATAATCTGAGAAACGTCACTGCAGTAACGCTTCTCAGATTCAAACTTTTGGGGATAAAAAGTGACATCTTTTTACATAACCGCAGTACTTCGAAGTGAAAAGTTTCTAAAAATGCATTATACTATCCAAAGCTGCTGTACTTCTTACTAAGTAAGTTTTTTTCGCCATTCATTTTTGTAGTAATTACCAAAAGTATTAAAATTATGGTATTTTAAAATTATGTTTGATAAATGTGATGTGATCTAGGACAACCCTTCACGTGGTTAAATTTGTTCTTGTGAATTCGGTGTGCAGCGCATCTGAGCCGCGGAATTAGTGACAACAAATTTCACCATGTTAAGGTTTTTTACCAGAACGTGATTGCTCATACTGTAGGGACCATGCTATACCTGAACCAATTTCATAAAACATGTAAGCACAAACATTTGCTTAGCAATAAAATTCTTTCTTGGCAAAAAAACAGGACAACAAACAAAATGGTCAGGTGGTGTTTGCTTAGCATGAAACGAACATGGAGTTTCGGTTGGTATCCCGTTTTTACCGAGCAAGATTTGTTTGTGCTAAATTAATTGTTGTGCTTACATGTTTTATGAAATTGGCTCCTGGGGCCAATTTGATAGAGCTGCTAAGCACAATAGTTTGCTTAGCATGAAAATTTGTCATTGGCAAAAACAAGGTTACAGACCTAATTTTACGTAATCAGCTGGTTTTTGGCTTAGAATGAAAAACCCGTAGAATTGTTGCTTGCAACCTGTTTTTTATGAGCAAGACTTTTTTGTGCTAAGCAAATTGTTGTGCTTAGCAGCTCTATGAAATTGGCCCTGGGTCATAGGCGGTATTAACGTCATGTCAACTGCCAGCCTTTGACTATTAGGTGTAATCAGATCAATTACCATGTGCGCAAGTTCATGGGTGATGATTTCAGAGTAGAACGTGTCGTCTCCGAAATCCTCCAATCCGTAGAGTAGGTAATCATCTTGGTAGGTGACCAGTCCCCAGTTCTCCATGGCACCTGCACCAAAGTCCTGGATCGCTATGTGATCTGCGACAGCAGAAATAAGCAAGCGCCGTGTTAAAATTGGACAACTATTGCTCTTTTAAGAAGAGAATTTCCATAACACCTTCCCCCTAAATTTAAGAAGCTCATCGTGTGCCTGCTATAAAGGGCGCTGCCCAGGCGCGGTTCTATTTTAACACAGCGCACAGTTCGTTATCAACTTAACTTATACTTAGTTAAAAACTTTAATTTCTCAAGATTTTTAAATCTATTTTAAAGATTTGTGCGAGTAGGTTTAAGACGGGTAGAATATAGGCTATACATAAAACAACATGATGATTTCTGTGCAGAAAACTAGTTTATGATGTTATTAATGTGCAGTTCTTTATGTCGACGTCATGGCCTTCCGAGTACCGACATCCTTACCTTGTTTACTCAGTGGGTATTCGATGTCTAGGTAATCGTCGAAATGGGTCTGGACCAAATCCGAGACATTGAGAGCATAGGGAGCTAGCTGGATCAGGTCCGTCTGACACCAAATTCGAATCTGAGGGGAAAATAATTGTAATTGTATTGTCTCATCAGTTAAGTGGACGCATCAATCAGAAACCTAAGATCGTTGGTTTAAATAACAAGAGTGGCCCAAAACCGTGAGGGGAAGGGGGGGGGGGCGTAAAATGTTTGTTGAATGTCATGATACTACTTGCGCAGATGTTTGTTTTTGTTATTTTGTTTTTTTGTATAGAAGCGTATCTTTAATTACACTGCAAAAACAATAGTGTTATCATCAATACCAGTGTTATCTACATTAAACGATAGGTGAACATTATTTACACCACCCGTGTTAAAGGTAGTATACACCATTGGTAAACTGTTGAATTATCATGAATGGGTTGATTTGGAGGGTTAATTTGTATAGTAAATTTCATTTAACTGACCTGTCCGAAGTTTTACAATCATAGATGCCGAGAAAAGCACGAAAAACAGCGTTTGTTTTCAACCGGCGTCGAGCTGTTATTCTTATGTTATTTGTGGGGGTTTTCGCCGGACGGCTTTTGCGAATTTTTCTTTTTTAAATTATAAATTTTAATATGAGTAAGATTGTTCTTAATAATTCGGCAGTAAATATTTTCGATATCTGCAAATGGTGTATATTACTACCTTTAAATGTAACACGGCATTATGGGCAGTGCTTTGCCCGACAGCATTTGGCAAATATTGAAGTCAAATGTGTCGAATTCAATTTCTTTGTGGTTCAACCTAACTTTTTGTGTGTGATTAATGTAAACAATTCAAACACATGACGTGTCCTTACCAAACATCCATTGGCGTTTGTTACATTGATAGAGGAGTAGTCGTGCACTATAAAAGCAAGAAGATAGGTGGGTATGGACGGGACTCGCTTGAAGTATGTTCGTGACCAGTGTCCATCAAGTCGGATGTGCTTCGTCTCGATGCCGTTAGAAAGTGCCTGCATGTCGTTACGATGTTCCAGTTGAACGTCGTACGAAGCTTTGAAACTGGGTTCATCAAAGCACGGAAATGCGCGTCGTGCGAACGGTCCTTCCATCTGAGTCGTCGCGATGTATCTACATGTAGAACAAAAAATCGTTGATGAATAAATATGGTTAACTTAGCCTCTCCCGTTCAGATTTACAATTTTAAACGAATTTGTGGTGGTTTTTTTAAGTCGATTAGGCTTCTTGTGCATAATGTGCCCAAACAAAAAAACTAACTTGGTGAAGTGTTTAGCGTTGTGAATACTGTATAATCCGAACAAAATAAGAATGCTGTATATTCTGATAAAACAATATTCTAAGATTACGATAAAAAAAAAAAGAGTTTATTTTGAATTGCGTCCTTATTAGTATGCGGGACAATATCTGATTTTACCGATGCTATACGCCATAGCTTTGTACGGCTTTTGTACGGCTATTTGCATATCTGTGTTTGTATATTCTATACGCCCAAAACTGAAACGCACGATCAGCAAATTTAGCATTTCAATTTTTTTTTCGCAAACAGCGCAAATCATTCGCGTGGTTATGGACTTACACGCGCGTTGCATTTAGAGTACACTGTCAAAATTCGATCCATCTATTTTTATTATGTTCTACAACACGCACATAATTCAAACTGTCTGCGTACAGAAAGATTCAAAATATCTCCGCGCGTAAAAAATAGGATTTAGCGCTCTAGTAATTTAATAAAGCTCTATGGGTAGGACATAAAAGATGTATTTTGCTCGTCACTGGTTCAAATTCTACTTCAGACCGTATTTTTGTATCTTCAGTAATACCTTGTATTATTGAGGGAATCCAGATACATGCTAGGGTAGAACCCTGCTTCGTCATCCCCCAGAATTCCCGAGTACTGCATGAATATGTCATATTCATGATGCGGCTTCATCAGTTGTTTCAACTTCAGGATCATAAATGAGTATTCCTCCACCATCTTATAGCTCTCAAAGAGATCGGTTTTGTCCAGTGTGCTGACACTAAGTACAGTAGGCATGCCATGGATAGTGATGTTCTTGGAATGTAGAGTAATCTCATCCGTCGGCTCGATGCATTCGACTTTAATTCGCACCCAGCCATCGAAAGTGAACCTTTCTCCCGTTTTGGAGTCAGGAACGTCATCGTCGTACAGGAACGGTCGCAGGTTGACTTCATACCGGCGAGGCAGGACCGTCTTCGGTAGCCGGCCTCGCATGAGATCCGAAGGTGGCATAATTGTCGGTTTGGCAGGTGGGTCACTAGCACTAACCATAGGTTGAGTCAGGGCAATCGTCGTGGCTTGCGTTGTCGGTGTTAACTGGTCTGTAGGTGATTTGGTTGCAACGTCGCCCTTTAGGGAGAGAGGGATGTAGTACGTCATGAGCGCTGTGGCTGCAATCAGCACGGACACTGTGAGAATGGTAAGGACGACAATAGCCGGACTGCAGTAGATGCCGTTCCCTTTACGGTCGGACTTTTCTTCCAACTCAAACTCTTTTCGTCCCATCTTGGTGTCCTTCAAAAGTTATCTGCAAGACAAAAACAAATTGTAGACCCCAACGTGAATCACTTTTATGTTGTCTTACTGAAGCCTATAATATGGCTCTCGGGTATAATTCCTATTTATTTTTTCATTCCGCACCTCGGATTAGGTTAGACTTGACCTCCAACTTGAACGGTGTTATTGTTTGTTTGGATTTCATGTTAAACACAAAATCGTTGAGCAGGGTGTTTGATTGTTTACGTCGAATGCCGCAGGATATTTTCACCCTGTCTCCATCCCAAGATTCGAATTGCTTCAAGACGTTGGGTCTGAATAACAAATAAAACTAGGTTTGGTCTGCCAGTGATTATAAGCAAGCGTGTATATAGGAACGGCCTTGAATACAAATGAATAGGCCGTATTATTGAACGTTGAGGGCGCTGTGCTCACGGTATTTGGGGGTATAATTAAAAGTGATTAGGAGGTAATTCACGTCAGTTTAAATATTCATACAGCTCAATTGTTTTTCTTTCTAATATTCAATTTTTAGATAAAGTAAAGTTACTAAAACTACTTCAATAAACGCGTTTTTACCTTCAATTTAAACCTAATTTTACTTCAATTTTACCCGTGTTGTGTACCCAGAAAATGGCGTCTTAGAGCGCCCTCATGCGGCCAGAAATACGGTGCATTGGACAAGGCATTACGAATTTGAATAAGGCAATACGTAGAGGCCATACAGTGAATGCACGACTTTCTCATTTGGTGGAATTTAGTATGAATTTGTTTTACTTTGGACCCCAAGGCTGAGTAAGTCTGGTACCCATGTTGGCGTTGGCATGATACTCACCTATACATGGACTGCAACAGGTTAATAGCTGTTTTATGTTGTTTAAGCACAAATAACTCTTATTTTGTCTATAGTGCCGGGAAAAGCTAGACAATTGACGGCGCAGTGCAATAACACTATAATGTGGATATTTCATGATAAATGAACCCTTCCGTGGCAAGAGTCCAATTTTTCCATCTCCTAATGTCATCTTTTTTCAAATTTTTACTTCTCTGGTTTCTCCTCTCCATTTTTTCCTTTTACACTCCTTTCTTGTAATATTGTAGTCCACTTTTTTTTCTTCTCACAAGCTCCCCCCCCCCACCCACTCCCCTTTCTAATAAGCCATTTTGCGTGTTAATTGTAAATAACATCTGGTACACTGACTTGCTTAAAATGCTAAAATGCTTTAACTTTGAATTCTCCAGACTAAAGACACTGTTGCTACATCACGTGATTCGGAAAAAGCTCTTGCAGACTGAGCTGGGGGTTGCTAGCGTAAGGCTTGGCCCGAATCACGTGATATAGTAACAGTCTCTTTAGTCTGGAGAATTCAAAGTTAAATTGTGCCAAACATGTTGAGAAAGTCAGTGTACCAGATGTTATTCTGCGCAAATGACTTATTATACCCAGCACGATATGTGGCAGAGGGGTACCCGCTCTTATTCCTATACCTTATACACATATACCCAGCACGATATGTGGCAGAGGGGTACCCCCCCTCTTATCCCTATACTTTATACGCACTCAACACTTTTGTAACCTAACCCATCCCCCCTTGAAACCTAAAAGGAATTCCTGAGATTCCGGGAACACAATGGTCAACACAAAAGAGGGGGGGGGGGGGGGGTTTCTCTGCCACATATCGTGCTTCATATGTGACTTATTACCCCCTTGTCACGCTTCTATGTCAGTTCTTTCCTTTTATCTTCATCTAATTGATCCCCTTCCTTGTGGTTTTACCAAGGTTTTCACCATTTTATCTGCTTAGTCTGTCTTTGTCCTACCCACTCTGACCTCTTTTATTCATTGGCCTAATCCTCCTTTTGTTGGTTCTTCTACCCCACTTATCTGTATGCCTATTCTGTGTTTGATTGTTTGATGTACATAGCATTTTTGTCCCTGAAGAAGATCTTGTTAAGATCGAAATATTAGGCCCTTTTAACTTGTTAGGATAAACGAAGTCGTTACACCCTGGACGCCTGATGACGGCCGAAACATGCATGCTATACTTAACTCTAATTTTGGTTATATAATAAAACCTTTCCGCTTGTCCTTTCTGTAAACACTTTTCCCGTCAGTCGCTAGACCGATTGTGTATTTTTGAGGCTCCACCGTGTTCGAAGTGACTTGTTAATTGGTGATCGACTCCAACTGACATTTGTTCACCTTGTAACGTTCTGGAAAAGTTATCGATTAATTTTTTTACAGAGTTGAGTTATATTATAGTCATATTACACGAATAGATACTTGAGCCCCCCCCCCCCCCTTGCTCATGTCGAATATATATCATCTTAACCAGTTCGCGCCGGAGGACGTATATACACGCAACGTTTTTCCCAGATTCAAAACAGGTGATGCATAAACACGTCACGAGCAAGACCAAAAATGTATGTCAGCAGCGAGCAAGGCCGGAAATCCATAGGTGTGCTTCCCGGTACCATCGGCCTGAACCCGCCTCGGATCGAGTTTCGTTAAAAAAATAATCTCGCGTCTCGGCTCGGTGATGTTAAAATAATCCCGGCGCGAATTTAACAACCGATAGCGTAAAGAATAAAACATAATATCAAATGTTTTTACTTTTAATCAGCGTTGGTCTACCGCTTTGGCAGTATGATGACAGATATTATTATGAACTCAAAATAGCTCAATTGATTACGCGTTGACTGTCATTGTAGTCTTGCACGTACAAATTGCCGCATGATGAATGCCTGATCTCGATTATTTTGATATGATTAATTTCCCCTCGACTAATTCCATGCCCCCTCAAGGTTCCCATGTTCCCCTCGGAATATGTTGGCTTCGTGGCCAGATTCGTAATTCGACGTTCGCCTGTATTTATTGTTTTTGCAATACAATCCGTGGGTCACAAAAAGGGCTGGAACCAGCTGTTAGTTTGTTATTTTACTTTTGCTGTAATTGTCGAAAATGGATGGATTTTGGGGGTTAGTATTGTTAAAGGTAGTATACACCATTTGCAGTTATCGAAAATATTTACTACCGAATTATTAAGAAATATCTTACTCATTTGAAAGTAAATAATGATTGTAGGCATCCAACAAAATGATTGCGCTAGATATCCTGTAATTATTCTGAAAAATAAAATTTTATAAAGAAAAATTCGCGATCGCCGTCCGGCGAGCGCGAAAAAACAAAGATAACATAAGAATAACTGCTCGACGCCGGCGGAAAACAAACGCTGTTTTTCGTGCTTTTCTCGGCATCCATGATTGTAAAACTTCGGACAGGTCAGTTAAACGATATTTACTATAAAATACAACCCTCCAAATTCACCCATTCATGATAATTCAAGCAATTACCAATGGTGTATCCTACCTTTAAACTGACTTGTTTCACGTTTTTGGTTCGTAGATGCTGAAGTATTTTTGTGATAATTTGGTCCTTTTGGTTTTTTGATGTTTGCAAATGTTGTATATTCCCTTTAATGTTATTATTCCTTCATCTGAGGTAGGGCGTTCTTACCTTATATTTTACCCACCGCCTTAATCATGTGCAACCGTTTGCCCCTTTAAGGCTATGATTGTCTCATCTGTAGAATCAATTGATAACCTTTGGTATTGAACTATACATATTACTCAGCCCGTATTTTTAACCCCTGTGTAAGGACTTATGGCTCATGGGATATCGAAACTTTCCACAAATTCTACGTTTCAATGAAAAGTTACAATAGAGCCACCTGTTTCTACACTTTCTATCGCATCTTGGTCGGATAATGATAAATTATTATACATAGCATAAAAATTGTGCACTTACCGCAAACACTGTAGAGTCAACGACGCCGGTACCAATGAAGACGCAGTGTCGTTCGCTTTGGCCCGTTGTAGTTTTATACCATGTCCCCAACGCCTTTATCCGATTAAATCACGTGGTTTTGAACAAACTCAACTATCTCACACACGGAGCCAGCTAGCTATCTGGAGTTTTTGCAATGGTGGGAACTTCGAGGCCGCTAGTTTTGCAAACATAAATCTTTGCATTTAAATCTTTGCAGATATACAGATTAGTTTTGCTGTAGGCCTACATGTAAAGTTCCGCTTCGGGCGTACCTGAGTTGGAAGATGTAGAAAGTTGTTTCTGTATTTTACCCATTTCTTGAAATGGTATAGTCCTAACAGCTTTAGCCTTCCTTAGTTCTATGCACTAACTAGTACGTAACCGGTTTTACTCCGTACGCATTGTGTAATCGTTCTTTACAGCAAACAGCAGTCAGCGTTTTTCGGGAGTCGCGCTTGTTTCACTTGCAGCAGCATTTGTAAGGTTAATTGCGCACATCCAAATAAAGTCCCATAGACAACAATGATAAATACCCCAACTTCAAAAAATTGGTAAAAATACTCACAACTCTGCAAGGTGACTAAACTATACACCAAAATGAAGCTTATTTCACCATCTTTTATTTTATTTTCAATTTGTGTGGGGTCAACTGATAACTTTTGGGTGATATTTCCCTCCAAAGCAGAACACCCAAAAAAATTGTGCTGAAGCCCAATCTGCAGAGCGTCCATTTTGAAAAAAATACCCTCTCGCTCAAGAGCCAGGTAGTGCCAATTCCAGGGCCAGATTCATCCCAAATGCTCAGAATTAGAAGCTCACACTCCCGGACCGAGGTGGTACACTGTATTTGTACAATCCTTCAAATGCATGGCTCTCAAAATGCTCTTTAGAAAATGTGATCTGGTCGGCGCAAGCAATTTTGGGCCTATTTACAACCCTGCACCCGTAAAGCCATGGTTGTTCAAAAATAATAGTGTTGACAACACATCGGGTTATAATAGAAATTCAGGCGTTTAGACGAGGGTTACTAAGGAGTTGTTGTGCCAACTGGAAGGAAATGATGTTTAACTTTGGTGCGTGGTGAAGTCATATAAATTAAGTAAGGAAACCAGATCAGATTTTTGTGTAGAAGATTATGGTGGCCCTGAAGGGACATCAAAGACGCGAATTTCATTTACGACATCACATACTGTTTTACGACATCACATAATTTTTTTTACGACATCACATATTTTTTTTACGACATCACATATGTTTTGTTTACGACATCACATATTTTTTTACGACATCACATATGTTTTTTAACAACATCAGATATTTTTTTACGACATCACAATTTTCTATTTACGACATCACATATTAAATTTACATCACAAACTTTTATGTACGACATCACATACTTATTTACGACATCACATATTGCATTTACGACATCACATATTGCATTTACGACATCACACAATCTTTCACGACTTTTTATTCACGACATGCATGCAAGTCGTGAATTTTTTGGTCGCGAATTTTTTAGTAGTAGCTTAGGGCGTCGCAGCTGACCCTGTAGGCTCGATGTTTGCTTGCGCTGGTAAATTGCATCCCTTTCCTCTTCTGAGAGTGTAAACACAACCGCGGTGAGATATGGGGCTTGTAGTGACGACCCACGTTCAAAAGTAAGTTAGTTTTGTTTTGTTTTGAATGGTTGGCTACAAATTAAATAACATCGTTATCTCTTCATTAAATCTTGTCAGTGTACCATTTATTCCCGTTACAAATCTGCGTCCCTTTTCTTCAGCAGATCGAAGATCGGGGGATGGGATTGGAAGTTTTGATTCCAAATTTTAAGAAGGAGGGGGTGCGTCAAACTTTCATTTGTGTTTAAAGTATACTTTGTTATTAGTTTTGGTTTTTAGTTTTGTTGTATTGCGATGGTTTAACCTTTGGGTAGTTATTTTATATCGGGAGATATAGCCCGCTACACACCTCTCCGCTTTTCGGCCGTCCGGTTTACGGAACGATCAGCGCGATGTTTACCATGTTTTAATACCCCGGAAATGTGCGATCTGTTTCGTTATTTGAGTATAAGATTAACAAACCAACAAAATCCCTAAAACAGCATCATAAATAGCGTTTCGTGAAAAAAAAACTCCGAGAAACAGAGAGAAAATGATGACAGATATTTGGTCCCTGTGTATATTTTCAATGGACTGTTTTCGTTTGTTTCCAAAACCCACATGCGTGGTTTTGTTAGGGAAAAGGTCCTTAACAATGTTCGCAAAATTGCTACATGTAGTAGTCTGTGATTGGAATATTCACTTGCGCTAAAATAACATGATGAATTATGTATATAGCGTATATTATATTAGTTATTTGTGTGGAAGGTCTTAATAATTACAAAATCCACATTTATTTGAGTTTCTGTTACATATATAGTTATTTTGGTTTACATTTTTGTTTTCTGATGTTTGTACTTTTTTTCAGGTCGGCAAATCAGGTCGACAAATCACTCTTCACTTGTACTCAAGTACACCATCTAGCATGGAGGAATAAACTAGAGTTTCCTCCATGCATCTAGTAACTATCCCGCGAATTGGGTCATATAATAAAAAGGAATATCTTACAGAAACTGAGTTCACGTACGTCAGGCTAAAGTCAGCAAACAGAAAAGGGATTTTGTTGGTTTGACTATAGATGTATTTCGGGGTAATAATATCATACTCAATAACAAAACAGATCGCACATTTCCGGGGTAATAAAACATGGTAAACACGGGCTGATCGTTCCGTAAACCGGACGGCCGAAAAGCGGAGAGGTGTGCAGCGGGCTATATCTCCCGATATAAAATAACTACACTAAAACCAATACTTTAAACACAAATGAAAGTTTGACGTACCTCCTCCTTCTTAAAATTTGGAATCCGAACTTCCAATCCCGAAGGATGTCTTCGATCTGCTGAAGAAAAGGGACGCAGATTTTTTTACGGGAATAAATGGTACACTGACAAGATTTAATGAAGAGATAACGATGTCCTTTAATTTGTAGCCAACCATTCAAAACAAAACAAAACTAACTTACTTTTGAACGTGGGTCGTCACTACAAGCCCCATATCTCACCGCGGTTGTGCTTACACTCTCAGAAGAGGAAAGGAATGCAATTTACCAGCGCAAGCAAACATCGAGCCCGCAGGGTCAGCTGCGACGCCCTAAGCTACTACTAAAAAATTCGCGACCAAAAAATTCACGACTTGCATGCATGTCGTGAATAAAAAGTCGTGAAAAATTGTGTGATGTCGTAAATGCAATATGTGATGTCGTAAATGCAATATGTGATGTCGTAAATGCAATATGTGATGTCGTAAATAAGTATGTGATGTCGTACATACAAGTTTGTGATGTCGTGAATTTAATATGTGATGTCGTAAATAGAAAATTGTGATGTCGTAAACAAATATGTGATGTTGTTAAAAAACATATGTGATGTCGTAAAAAAAATGTGATGTCGTAAACAAAACATATGTGATGTCGTAAACAAAACATATGTGATGTCGTAAACAAAAGTGTGATGTCGTAAAAAATGTGTGATGTCGTAAAAAAATATGTGATGTCGTAAAAAAATATGTGATGTCGTAAAAAAAATTATGTGATGTCGTAAAACAGTATGTCATGTCGTAAATGAAATTCGCGTCTTTGATGTCCCTTCAGGGCCACCATAGAAGATGGATGTGTGTTGTTTTGGTAGGTGTGATCGCACGGAACTTAGCCACCAGGCGTAGTAAGCTACAGCAGTCTTTCGTCAGCGATTCTAAAAGCATAACCAAGGCACTTGGGCATTTATGCTCATGTAAAGCACACCAAGGAAGAGTTGCAGAAGTTTTTTTTTAAACCAAACAACCGTACAGGCCCGCTGAAACACATTTTTTTTCAGAGGGTGCTGTGATTTTAACGACAATCGGCGAGCGCGAAGCCATTTCGGCGTGGGGCCGGTCCGAGGCCCGGCTCTAGGGCCCTGAAGCTCTGGGGTCCTATGATGCTCTGTGGTGCAATCTGAGCCATTTTCTTAAAATACGAGGATAAAGAAATCAAGTGGAAATGATATTGGTACTAGGCTCTATAGGTCTGTGTACACATTGTGAGTTATGTTTATCATTTAATCTTATGATGCTTTGAGAATGTCGAAAAGGTTTATTAGAACGAGTAAGGACCAATAACGGCGATATACAGACATTCTTACAGCACTCCATGACAGAAACATTAAAGTAGGTAAACAAATACTCAGTACACAAAACACTGTCATAACAATGCGCAATGAACTTTAATGTGAGCACATTAAACGTACACTGTTACGAATTCAGTAGTATTTGCATAATCAATACAGAGGGTGGTATATAATAATAATATTAATAATAATAATACAAATTAAAATGAATGATACAAATAATAACAACAGACAGTTCTTATATAGCGCACGTATCTACAAAGACTGGTACTCGAGGCGCTCTATGGTTTTTCAAAGACAGGTTAATGAAGTTTAAGAGAATATGGGACCCGTTATGTAGCACCTTTGTAAGAGTTTTTTAACAAGGCGCCGCGGCGCACTTTGCAGCCACTACCAGGAACACCGGGGCAAACCCCTCCTCTTAGCGATAAGTGTTACTGGGTTCTTGTATGTGCATTATACAACACACATCCGAAGGACGAAGCAATAGTCACTCTTAAAACTGTGTTTAGCGAGTAAACACTTGTCTTGCTATTAGTTTGTAAACATGTTTAGAAGCTAAACGCTATCAGGTTGATAGATATCAGATATCGACAAAAATTACTACCGAATTATTAGGAAATATCTTACTTATTTGAAAGTAAATAATGATTGTAGGCATCCAGCAAAAGGATCGCGCTATAGATATTCTGTAATTGTTCTGAAAAATTGAATTTGATATAAACAAATTCGCGATCGCCGGACATAAGAACCACTGCCTGACGCCGGTTGAAAACGAACGCCGTTGTTCTTGCTTTTCAACCCATTCATGATAATTCAAGCAATTAACAATGGTGTATCCTACCTTTAAAGGGATCGTATACGTTTGGTAATTGGAACCCATTGTTTGTTTCAATCATATATAGTTATAGGTATATACCATAAAACTAACCTGTAAATATTTCATTTCAAAAGGTGCTAGCGATTTTGAGATATTGCCGAAAATTTTGAGCGGTTATGTCCACGCAGGAAGAATAATCTGAAAAAAGTGAAAAGTTTCAAAAAATGCATTATACTATTCAAAGCTCTGTACTTCTTACTGCCATGAATTTTTGGAGTAATTACCAAACGTATACGATCCCTTTAAGATGACATGCGTATTATGCAGGCCGCATCTTCATGCTTGGTAGCTTGTTACAAAATGGAGTTGCTAGTATTCGATGATATTATATGTCATAGGCTAAATGTTTATTGACAGACGAACAGTAAATCTTCTAATCGTAATAATTGTACATTTCTTGATTCTTTAGTAGTTATTCTACTCACATTTAATACACATGCAGTCTTGAAAACGATATACACTACAAAAGGGCTACACGTAACAAGTCCGTTTAATTTGAAAGATGACGTCAAAATGACGTTTACATTGCATTATCGTTACTATTATATATATTTATACACAATAAGGTAGTAAATGGCGTTATGAGTAAAACATAAAATTAGTGGGTGTATCATCGATTAGTTCTCCCGGTCATTCTTTTCCACCCGTATTTGTCAACTCGCTTTATTTGTCAGCTAATTCCACAGTTTTGTTGAGATATGCTGAATGGTTATTTTCTTTTGCAACCCAAACGCTCACATTATGCCCACAAAACCCTGTAAAACAACAACAATTGGTTTTGTGAATTTAATAGCTGATCATGTTTTCAACATCATCACAAACAACTTTCGATTTTAATGTTTACATTTTTGTTTTATTTACAACTTTTCCCTCTCTTTTTTTATCAATCAAAGTGTAGAAATGGATCTTAGTTTGACTTTACTAACCGATCAGTGTTCGCTAATCGACCATACGCTAATCGACCATACGCTAGTCGACCATACGCTAATCGACCATACGCTAATCGACCATACGCTAATCGACCATACGCTAATCGACCATCGCTAATCGACCATACGCTAATCGATCATACGCTAATCGATCATTGTTTCATGGCATTCATGAACCATATCCGTACAGCCGAGGCGTTTTCGTTCATCCATCGGATGTTGGCCTGCGTGCGATCGATACTCATATCCACCGCCTTCTTCACTGAAGATACGTTCTTATTGTAGAAACTGCTCATCTAAAAAGATGAATAAAACATTTAAAAAGTAAAATTGCGTCACAAATGTTTTAGGCAAACAACCTGTGTAGCATTGTGTTGCGCAGGCGTTTGTCGTTATCCGCCCGAAATCCAGGGCCGGCTACCTGCAAAATAATGAATAACCTGTCGGAAAATTCACGATATACATCGTGACCACCAAGAAATTATTCTAAGGCCATCCGATGCATGCTTGAGTTGAAAATATTAGAGGAATAATGTATCTGCTGCAAAATTCAAATAACACGACATATCTTCGGACGACAAACGACGCTGAATCTCCGCCATTGTGTCGCGGATGCATGCAACTTAGCTATAGCTTTGTATAATTTTATGACGTCAGGATTAATTAAGGTGTGATTGGACACCCCACACCTTAGACCCGCCTATACTTATCTGTATTCGCATACGAGGTCGTGCGTTAGAAATCTAGTGCAAAATAAGGACAAATATCAAATTGTTGTGGATGGTTGAAACAAGGCGTTCGGTCGTCTTCGGATGGTTTGCATAAATAATCGCCGCATGAAGTCGCTGTTCGTGCTGTATTTTTGCACTTTTGGACGGATAACGACTTGCACAAGGCATATTATTCAATGTGTTATTCAACATGCAGGTACCTTTTCCGTTTAAAATATTAACCAAGCATTATTTAGAAGACAAAAATGCCGAGACATCTTTTCTCAAGCAACAAATTTAGTTGACTTTTTATTTTGTATTAACTTCTTATTTAATGATGACTTTAGTTGACTTTTTATTTTTTATTTAATGATGAACAAGCAGTCATGGCAGTTATCCTAATTTCGATGGAGCCAACAGATCGCTACTAGAGTTTTGATTGGTCTGTTTGTGGAGAAAAATGACAAACACGTCACGCTGGGCTTTGGAATACAGAGACCCGTATATAATATATAATTAATAATCCCGTCCGTAAACATGTAAACGTTGCTGTTGGATTATTGGTTTGTAGATCGTCCTAAAATCTAAAATCATTAAATAAATCTGGAAAAAATATTGAAATTTTCCCTTACCTCTGTGATATCATAGTCTGTATTGCAGTGCTGAGTCAGGGCTCGTAGGATATCTGGGAAACGTTCGTTCAAAAAATATCTATACAAAGAAAAATCAAGACACACCCCTTTATTTTGATTCTTGTGACAGTAAATAAAAACGAACACAGGTAAATTTCAGCAAAATAATGCGGTCCATGTCCCAACTTGGTGGAATGACCCATTTGGATTACCAAGACTGTCTTACTGAGGTTTGATTTATGACATTTTGAAAATCATTATTTTGGCTTATTCTGACTCATTTAGTGGACTTACCTTACTTCGTCGGCTTTGTGTGATGGATGCTTCATGCACAAATTAAAAAAACAAGGTCGTCTTGCCGTTTACCGTATCACATGCTGTCATGCTATTGGTCGTTTACTGCCAGCAAAGAGGCGTTTCCCTTTGTGTTAACCGGTTTGGTTTAGAATGGATTGTATATCCCACTATCGACGTTTGTATTTATGTTGTTGATGTGAACAAGTATTGAAGTTTGGGCTAAGCACTTTATCCGGCGGCAGCCAATTTCTGCGGTGACACAAGCTCACGCTTGTCACAGTCATTAGTGGGGCATAATTTCACGAAACGCTAAGACGCGTCTTAATTGTGGAAGAGTAACTCGTCCTAACTCGCGACTCGACCTATAGGATCGAATTCACCAAAGTTAAGACGTGTTCAACACGTCTTAACTTTCTTAGCAACGCGGCTGAACTCGTCTTAGCTTAAGATCGGTCTGAGGGTCGTCTTATCTCATTGCATGCGTAATCGACTCTGTTTTACGTGATTGTATTGCGCAGAGGTTTTACTGTTTACTGTTTCCTCTATAGCGGTAAAAACGAACATGAAACGGCCATCAAATTGGTAGTTGTGATGCGTCTTTCATAAGATGGATTTAGTGAAATCAATCTCAGGACACGTCTTAGCCAAGATCGATCTTAGAGCGGGAATTCGTCCTAAGTCCTAAGATGAGTCTTAAAATAAAACGAGTTTCGTGAAATCGGCGGACCCAGGTATATCACGTATACGCCCCCGATAAATGGCTTAAAATGTCCCGATAAATGGCTTAAATGAACCTTCATTCATGCAAACATGCAGTCATATTTTTAAAATGTGCTTTTTAACTCAAGATGCCAAATTGTAACTTGTAAAAAAGAGGTAATAATGAGACAGATTTGTTTGGCCATGGATACATTCAGTCACGATTCGAAAAACGTATCCCAGCAGTTTGTCTTAAAGTTGTTCCTTAAAATTACTTTTTGTAATCACTTTTTTTGAAGAGTTTTCAGTCTGAAAATGACTTTTGAATGTTTTTGGAAACCATTAAACAAGAGCAAATTATCTTCAACTCTTTTTCAGAGCCATAATGTTCCAACTTCGAATGTTTCTTTAATATTTTTCATTTAGAGAGTGTATCTTACCAACAATACCTAACAGTACATTTGTATTCTAAAGAGAGAATACTTTGACAAAAAAATACCTTTTCCATAAATGTAAATCCATTGTATATCCGTAAAATATTTTGTAAAAAAAAAGGGTAAAGTATTTCTCAGAAGTATTTAACTACAACGAAGCAAACATTGCTCTGTAGGAAATAAAAATTACTTTATAGTATAACAATTAAATATAAATCTACAATATATGTTCGCATTATATTTCTTTAAAGAAAAAAACTGCATATAATAATGCAATTAATTAATACTGAAAATGTAAATAAGTAGTACTTGAAATTTCAAGAGCGAAGTTTAGTTTTATTTTTACAACCTAAAAACAGATAGGTTGAAAATAACAAAATGATTAATAGATATGTGTCTAATATTGGTAAATTTTTACAAAAATATTGGTTATTTTGACCAATATTTTTGTTAAAATGGCCAATATCATTGGTTAAAATTGACCAATTTCATTGATTGGACACATATCTACCAATCAGTTTATTTAAACCAATCTATTTTTAGGGTGTAGTTCCTATACGCGACTTCAAGAAACTACTATAAGCTCATAAAAGCGACTTTAAACACTTCGATACTGTAGTACAATTAAGTAATGATGCTCTTTACAATTAAATAGACGCATTTGTTTTTCAAATACAATTTTTTTTATAAATCATTATGTACTGTTTGCTATGGAAGCTTTCTTTTTTATTTTAGTTGTCCATGTGAAACCACGCATTGTTTGCTCCATAGTGCTATCGTAATGACAAAATGTCTTCATTGTGCGAAAATCGCCTACCGTCTTCAAAATAATAATAACTCGTCTTATTTGTAAGTTAAAAATTGATGTTTAGCTTTTAGCTGCAAGTTGTCCGAAAGAATATTAATAACTCGGACGCCGCCGATTGTGGAGGATGTCGCTAAGACAAACTTGTATAATACCCTGCGATTATTAAAAATATTACACTTATTCGATGACAACAATAGTACGAGTCTTGTACTATTTTTGTAAGACAATCTGGCGTAGTATATAGCAAAGTGTTTCATCAAGCTTACGATAAGCAGTATAAACGCCCAAATAATCTGTCATTTGTGGATATAGGTTTAGTATGGAATGGAAAATCGCAGAGAGCATTTCCCGTCATGGTAATGCGCCATATTCCTGGTCGCATGAGGGCGCTGTTAGACGCCATTTTCTGGGTACCCAACACAGGCAAATTCGCGTTAAATAAAGTAGTTTAGTAACTTTACTTTTATCTAAAAATGGAATATTGGAAAATAAATTGTTAGAGCTGTAAGAATATGTAAAGTGACGTGAATTATCTTCTAATCACTTTTAATTATAAGCACAGCCCCTCAACGTTCAAAAATATGGCCTATATTGTCTCAGCCACAGTCCTGTATATTAATCTCCATTTTCTCTAAACCACTTCTCGATGCTATCCGCGTTACGTTCCATCCAATCAATGTTGCTCTGGCATTTCTCCTGTACCTGTCGGAAGGCGCGGGCAGCGGCACCGAAGTCCTTCCCTTCGCCGAAATGTCTCATCTGTACAGAGATCAAGTAAACCAAAACACATCGAATAAAAGGCGTCGCGTTAAACAGTTACAATAATTAACTCCATAAATAAAACTATATATATAAACTATACACAGCATGTACTAAACAATTGTGTTTTTATTAAAGCCACAAAGTCTTTTCATTTTTTTTTTTGCCCATGGTAATTCTTTGGTTAAAATACAAGAGATAATTATTGTATCAGTAGTCGTGTATTAATTCCCCCTAATCCTGGTTGATACTACTAAATCCCAAGCTCAAAAGGACAGTACCACAGTTAGTACGTTAAAGAATGTCAGGAAAAAACAGGGTAGGATTAATTAACACCTGCTATCAGAAGATACATTGAAAGGGGTTGCACCACATGCTTATGTTATTAGTAATAGTAGTCAACCTATTTAATGATAACAAATCTACTCACTGTGAAAGTTAACAGATTAGACCATGGAATGATCGCTAAAATGTTCCTATTTCTCGAATTTCGCGATGCCCCAAAATGAACCACACTGGCATATAGAATGTTTCAATGTTCCATGACATTGAATGTTGACAGGCAACATCGTTTGTTTGCGTTTCTATTATTGTTTACAAAATTGTAGTTGTTCAAAATCACGGGCACCACAATTTGGAATATTTTTAGTGATCATCCCATGGTCTATAGATTGAAAGTGATTGCGAATAGGAGCTGTTGTCAAAGATAGCATGGTACGATAATAACAATGATCGTGCATATACGACATGCTGCTCAATTTTTTTAATTTTTTTTTAAACAGTTAAACTTCTACACACTATTTACTGTTATCTAAAACACTGATCGAAAAACAAAATGAATATTGAAAAAATATCTAGAATTGTAAAATTAATGAAACAACAAATCTACAGCTATAATTGCAACACCGTTTGAAATTTTGTGTTTAAAATTAGCAATACGATGAAATTAATTTGAGTTAAAATTAGTTGCACACACAATTAAACCAATATTGTTATCTCGACATTGATCTAAACTAACAGCAAAAGCAAAAGGTCCAGATTGAAAGTTCAACTAAAATGTCAAAGGTCACTCACCTGTCTGAGTTCGAATTCCGTGTTACAGTATCGTGAGACTGAATGAATCACAATACGTAACGAAAATGCACCTTCGCCGTAGCTGCAGATTTTGAAGAGAAATAACAAGTTAAAGCAACAACCACAATTTTACTGCTTCTCCCGTCAAGTCCTCCGTTCAAGTCAACTTTGCAGCCTTTATCTCCGAGGTACATATTATTATTATTATTATTATTATTATTTCTTTTCGGCAATGAAACCGAGGATTCCTCAAAAGCGCCCAAGGCACTGTAAGCTCGTAAGCCCGAAGAAACCAGGGGCCAATTTCATAGAGCTGCTAAGCACAAAAATTTGCTTAGCACCAAAAAGCCTTGCTCATTAAAAACAGGTTACCAGCCAAAATTCTACGGGTTTTTCATGCTAAGCCCAAAACCAGCTGATTATCAATCCAAAACAATAAAGATCACGTGAAAATTTGGTCTGTAACCTTGTTTTTGCCAAGGACAAATTTTCATGCTAAGCAAATTGTTGTGCTTAGCAGCTCTATGAAATTGGCCCCTGTAGGAGGATGAACGAAATGCCAGAAACACCGCGCGGGGCGAACCCCTTCTCTTTAGCGATTAGTGTGACTGGGTTCGTTTACGTGCGTGTCCATAATAGCATATGCCTAAACGATGTCTTGGGCATTTTCAAAGGAAAGTACCAAATCGAGATTTATCGCTGGATTTCTTAAAGTAGGTGGGGGTGTGGTCGGGTGGGAAAAGGTGGGGAAATTAGAAGGAGGGTCAAAGCGAAAGGTAGGAAGCCATTGTAAGAATATCTTGTAATTGAGATACCTACTGTACACACAACACATGCGATAAATCTGTTTAAACTATTGTATACACACAGTGGCGTACCATCGACGGGACGGGAGGTGGTGGTGGTGGTGGTGGTGTGGGGGGGGGGGGGGGGGGGTAAACACCCTTGTTTTTGGAAGTTCCTTTTTCAGGATTGCCTCTTTTGTTCACGAGTGCCTTCTATTTTAAAACGTCACAAGAACGTTTGGAATTGTGTTGCTGTGGATAGCGCCATGCGCCTATTAATCGATAATACGACCCATGACCGACAGCTTTGATCACCTGCATTCGATCTCTCTTCCCTCTTATATTAAATCGATTCTTGTTGTTCTCAAGAATAAATTCACAACGAATTAAATATCTAAAAAGATATTTTTAATCGGCTCTGTTTCGAATTGATCGTCTGCTTATAAATTAAAAACAACGCCAAATCATTGATCTTTATAGAGGTTTACCATCTCCATGTTTTTAAGGACTGAAACACAGATTTACTGTGTTCTTATTCTACAGAATTATTTTCTGCTAATTTGTTTTTGAGAGAATCACAAAGTTATCACAATCATATATTCTTATCACAATCATCATGTATACAAAGAGAAGACATTAAACACTTATTCGTAGTGCTGAACAATTAAATTTGAATACATGTATAATTCACATTTTAGATGTCAACACCACATGGTACAAAATGCATCATTTAATACACATACAATGTACATATAATTATAATGTTCTATTCGTATCGCGTATTAAACATGTATAGGTTGTATATTAACACTGTAACCGTATGTCGCACATCGAGTTAATGTTTTACAACAGACAACAAAGACTATTTAATCTACTAAATAATTAGCTATATCTAAAAGAAAGCAGAACAAAATACAGCGGGACCTATTCTTTGTGCAATGGGAAACTTTAATCCTTACGATATTTTTGCTATTATTATGAATTTAACGAAACAAACGCGAGCGCTGACTATTACTTTTTAAAATGGCGCAAAGTGTGATTAGCGTGGGCAATTAAAACTGGAGTTTTCTCACTCAAAATAATTAAATTGTGATGATACGTCAGTAGTAATAAACGTGCGGTGGGTTATTGAATAGCTATAGGTCATAGTAATAGTATAATGCTCATGCGCAGTCATTAGAAACCCTAGAAAGGTATACTAAGCTATCTCCAAATTATATTGGTAATATTATACAAGGCATCTAACTTGTACTTCTCGGGTTTTTTGTATTGGAAAACATTTTAACTCTCTGTACTGGAGATTATTATAAAAATAGCCTAATTAAGTCATAAATTGTACAGACCTGCAGTGTAGATTCAACGGGAAATAGTTGGTCATGTAACTTAGGATTCGAACGTATTGGCTAATGATGATTGTTTTTGTTTACATGACAAATAATGAGAGTTAAAAAAGGGTTATTTTATGTGATGCACTGTTTAGGTTTTGCTGAGATTTCATCTGCAGCTTTATGATTCCAACACACTTCAGATCGACCAGTTTAGGTCGTCCTGGTGTCAAAATGTGTCGATTCAATGTGTCGATGTCTTTGGTAGTTTGCTATAACGACTGCATGCAGTAGGCCTATACGTATGTTCATAGGCATAACTAATCAGTCACATGCTTTTTTATGCCAATCATATCGCAATCAGAGTTTAAACGATTTGTTCAAAAACATTCGCCACCGCTTTCAATAATACTGTGTCTGTGTTACTGAGGTCCCTCATCTAAAAAAAAAAAAATTGTCTTGTTTCCAATTTAAATATTTTTTTGCATCCACATTTCAATTTTCACGGCGTTGAGGATCATCCATTTGATGTTGATCGAGCACTTCTCCAAGGATTGTAGATAAGCGCGGTTTGCCGACCCAAACTCTCTCCCCTCTCCAAAGTCAGTCAGCTGCATAGAAAACAACAGGGTGACAGTTAACACAATTAATAGCCGGGAAAATATTATACAACTATAAGGGATTGTGGAACTTTAGGTATTTTAAGGATGGGGAATGCAAGCGCTCTGAGACGTTGTGTAACTAAAAAAAATGTATTGTAAACTTGAAAAGTGAATTTTACCACTAAATGTGTGAAACTAAAATGTAGAACCAAACCTGAGACGAGACGTACACTTTAAAACACAACACAATGTCAAACGCCGATAGCTATTTGATGAATACGGCACTCTACATGATGTTGAAATAATGTTGAAAAAATAACGCAATGGTTCAGCGCTATACAAAATGTACACGTGCACGACATTGCAAGGTATAATGGGTCCCGAATGAGATGTTACTAATCTACTAAAATGATGGTTTCTCAACTATGACCATTTTTTTTAACTAATGAATTCTCGAATACAATAGACTACAAACACGAAACAGTATCCCATGTTTAAGAAATCAGGAGAAATGAATTGCTTTTGCATGAACTCTTCCGCAATACAAATGAAAGAAAATGAAAAGTATACAGCACAAGTACAACAGTAATGTGTTGTTGAAATAACTTAAGTACCCAGTTCAAATATCTTTTACACAGTAGGTAATTCTTGGACTGTCATGTTGATGCGTGGTATCGTGTTGCTTATTGTAAAGAATGCTAAAATCTATCAACGAATATAAAATACTCTATAGAAAACAGTTCAGTCTGTAAGTCGGATGTGAAAGAGATTTGACCATCGCATAATGATGTTTAAACTAGCAAAGCCAACCAAAGACAGTTGTAGCCACAAACAAAAATATTTGAAAAAAAATATATTAAAAAATGTTCCAAAAGAAAGGGGATAACATAAAGTGATATGTAATGATGATGAAAAGAAAAGAAGCTATGTATAATGAAGTGTACGCTGCCAAAAATGTGTTTAGCAAGTAAACACTTTTCTAAACAAACAGACAAGTTTGTAAACATGTTTACATGCTAAACGTGTTTAGCATGAGAACAGAAGTGTTTATATAGCCATTAATTATTGATAATTAGGAATTGGACATGTACGCTTAGCTTCTAAACATGTTTACAAACTGATAGCAAGAAAAGTGTTTACTCGCTAAACACAGTTTTTAGAGTGTAAATTTCAAATGTCAAGGTGTAAAATTCAAAGAGGGTGACTCACCTGTTCGAGGTCGAATTTCGTGTTAAACTGTGCTGTGACCGACTCGATCAGATTACTGAACGAGAAGGAACTCCCTCCGTAACTATACGTGTGTTGAAAGAAATCCCAAGCAGGTTAGTCAATCGTCACACAACTCGTTTTACAATTATAAATTAAGTTTACGTCATTATGACGTCATCGGGTGTCATTTGACGTAAAATTAAAGGTGTAGTTTTCCCCCATAGGATTTGTGCACGTTTTTTGCAACCAATATATATTTGGCACTTTGGTAAATCTGATCGACTTCAGATTTGGTACAGACTTAGACCACCACTCATATATTCAAAGTCACTTTAGACACGCGAAACAGCTCTGTGTTTGTCCACAAACACACTTTTTAGTAACGTGTAGCATGCAGCAGGGCACAGTGATTAATATACCCCGCACAAACAAAGTGCTAGTTTTGTTTAACCCTTCAAGGCATTAGGAGGATGTCGGATATATAATACGGGTAGGCACAGGGGTGATACTAAGTTTAAACAGTGCCACAAATTGCATAATACGCATTGTTTATATCCTTCCTTCGAACCATTGACAAACCCAATTGTAGAATCGGCTTAATTGGGTCCATTCGATCTCACTTTAAAACCCGTCAATGTGTGTATTTTTGTACAGTTATAAGGACAATTTCATTTTGCTTGCTGTCCCAAGCCTTTTGATTTACCCATAAACAAATACCGCACCGTTTAAAGTTACACGCGTCGCTTTAACATGTCGATAATTATACGAATTTAAGTCCAATATTGCTCAACGTTTTGCTCAAGTTTACCTTTAAAAAAACTGAGCCGGGTTGCTGCCACTAAATGCAGCGATTTTTGTTAATGTTTAAATGCATATTTCGTCGTTTGCCCCATGCAGTCTATGACATCAAAAATGCTCGTGCTTTGGGTTCCCCGGCCCCGAATGAAACACGTCTTACTCGTTGTAGAGCTTGTCCCAGTTGGCTCTGACGAAGTCCCAGGCGAGGGCGCGACCCACGTAGTTGTAGGCCACGTAGCGGATGACGTTAATGGTATCGCCCTGGGGGATCTTGGTGGTAGAATACTCCAAAAATCTATGGAACAGAGGGGAAATGAGGCTGTAAAACGTGTCGTTCCGCAGGCAAACAAATAGCTTATAATTCTAAAGAGTGTGACTGAGGACCTGACATTCTAAACATTCTAAGTTTTAATGAATTGAAAAGGAAAAACCAGGTACAAAAATGACTTTACTCGAAAATCAAGTGGATCGAAACTCGACCAATCCGAGTGAATTTCACTTTACTAAGTCTTCGTCCGATAGGATAAATTTTAAATAAAATTCAAATAAAATAAATTCGAATGGGAAAGGTTGTGTACTTCTTTGAACCATGTTTTTTATTTTAGAAGTGGTATGATAATTGTAAAAACGCCGTACATTGTACAATTCCGAACAATTAACGGTCGAAAGTCGTGTAGCAAGATGCCAGGTTTTGACCGTATTTTTTACGGTTGGACCGTAGTTATATTTACCGATAAACCGTATTTCTTACAGTGAAAAGTCTGTAAAGTGGAAGAATTTACAGACTTTTACCGTAAAAACTACGGTTTGTCAGTGAATACAACTACGATCTGACCGCAGTCAAATACGGTCCGACCGTACCGTACGGTCGAATTCTATACCATAAATGTTACAGTATTTTGTTTACAGTGTAGACTAGAAAATAGTAAGCAGATTATGTAGTATTCAAAATTTAAACACCAAGCAAACCTGCTTAGGATCCAGGGTTCTGTGCTGCACGCCAAGGCAGACAGCCACTTCGATTTCTCCGACGAGTCGCTGGTGTTGCCGAATCTTCCCCAGCCGAACTCCCACTCGTCCTGCCCGCCGTAACGTATGCCGTTGCAGTAGACCACTGACTTCAGATTTGGCGTGATTCTAATCAAAACGGTTTTAAAATATTACATTTGACCAACATTTGAAATGTCGCAGATTGACAGCTGTTATTGACTCGTGATGACTCTTCAATGTGTGATTTTTCCTAATTATTCAAAAACGAATCACACTCTAACAAAACAAACAGCTGGGTCGGATTGACCCTTTCGTCTACTTTGCTCTGTCTTTTCCGAGTCAAAATGGGTCCAAATGACTTGGAAAGGTATCATTTTTGACCTGTAAAAGGGTAGAGTAGATGTAGATTCCGACTCAGGGTCAATCTAACTCAGCAGTTGCTAGAGGGCAGTTATTTCAAATGAAATGAAAGATTGAATTTGTAATTATATTATGTGTTCATTGTGGTATCCAATATAGCCACGGGATAAAGGTTAATGGTAGTCCTCGGCTGCCAGCTGCATGGAAGGGTCACAGTTCGCGCCGGATGACGTATATAAACGCAAAATTTCCCCAAATTCAAAACGGATGACGCATAAACACTCCAAGTTCAAGTTCGGAAATGTATGTCAGCAGCGAGCAAGGCCGGAAATGCATGGGTGTGCTTCCCGGCACTATCAGCCTGAACACACTTCGGATCGAGTTTCGTTAAAAATAATCCCGCCCCTCGGCTCGGCGATGTTAAAATAATCTCGGCGCGAACTAGTTAAAAAATCTAACAGTTAACAATACTCACGGATTAACTGAGGGGTCGTTCATGTACTTCTTATACAACCTCGCAGCCTCTCGGACACAGTCTTTGAGGCCGTAGCGGCACGCTGTTCCCAGGGCGTTGATGCGGTTGTACCTATAGCAAGAAGAACCGATCAACGGGGCTTATCAAACGGGAGCTAATACGAAAATACAGGGCGCAGCTTTGCAGACAGCTTTGCAGGGGTTTGTTAACGTATAACTTTTTTTGACAGCCATAAAGCACATGTTAACCAAACGAAAAATACTCCCAATCCAGTGTTTGTCATTGAAAATAAGACGCGGCCCACCACACCATACCGTAATTCCTAAATGATACCTGATGAATACATGCGCAAAGATACAGCTGTTTACAGACTTCATCAACCCCTCCCCTCATTTCACAAAACATGCCCAATAGAATTGCCCACGTGCCTGACTTAACTATACCTCCTCCCCCATCACTGGAGGCCCATGTAGTGCCCTCTCCCACTTGTGGTCCCTGCTCGGAATTGAAAGAGTAAAGATTTCGAATTACACATTCAGTATCCTCTCCAAGTATTGGTCTGGAACCTAAGGCTTCCCCTTGAAATGGGACCGTACTTGTTTGCAAGGGATAGCTGGCGTGTATAAAACGGCTTCCATTGCTTACTAACAACAGGCCCTGGCTCACCTAGCCCTTGGTGGTTACCATATCAAACAGGTGTGAAATACACGAACACATCCAGGGAGGTACTCGTGAAGTCATATACGTGTACTTACTGAGTCAGATGGGTGTTGGTTGGATCGGTAATGTTGTCATTCCACCCCAGCTGGTCATAAAGTGGCTTGATTTGTTTCAACATGTATTTCTATAAAAAAGAGCATTTGTAAAAACAACAAATAAAGGTGTTAAAACACAAATGGGGTTAAACAGTACAGACCTATACTTCCACCTATACTTCCACCTTCGAATTTCTTGTCCACTGCTCCTGTCTGGGTATTCGAAATGCAATTCCTAGGAAGACGGAATAGGCTGACAGTTCTGGACATCCGTTTTGGAAACGGCCTAACAGTAACAGCTTCAAACAGCGCTATGTCAAACTCTTATCTATGGTCGAATCTAGAACTACGCTATGTAGAACCATAGTTAGTAGGACCGTGAAAGGCAATACATGTACATTTTGGAATCATTTGCGTTATTAATGAAATAGCCACCGCTGAAACTGTACGACCCTCGGCTTTGTTTGGTATTTAAAGTTGTAACTAGAGGGCGCTGTCTAATTGTAGGTGAAAGGCCAATGATTATACATTCCGCTGATTTCCTTCTTTCCATTTTTACCTCCAGAGGGCCATAACCAGAGTAACGGCTGAACATGTCCCGGATGTAGGAGATGACAACCAATGTGGATTCCCACGGCAGGAATTCCCGCTCTTTCGTCAGGTATTTGGTTAGATTTAATGCAGTCGTCTGCTCGATGACTCCCGCTCTGGCGAGATTGAATGCGTCGTCGATAAGGGCCGCTCTGTTTTCGATTGGAATCACCTGCAGGAACCAGAACAAAATTTGAGTTTTGATCGAAACCAGAAATAATAATGGACAAACGACAAACCGAAAAACGTATGGTGTAGGCTTAGGAAAGAATATACATTATGCTTCTCTTGGCCAACGGGAAATATTGTAGCGCCAGACGAGCAGACAACTCTGCAAACACAACAAGCTTGTACTTTCATAGGTATACATGAAACATTCGAATGAGTTTCGATGCGCATGCGTACAAATTGCCCTCGTAGTAAAAGTTCAAAAGTACAAATAAAACAAAATTATGTTCGGACGCTTTCACTGTGTATGGAAAGAGAGGCATGTTGGTAGTAGACCAAGTCAGAGAAGGGCACGTGCACGTGTGCGCATGGTGCATGTCATCTGTATGGCGCCTAGTACGTGCGTACGTCATGCGCAGCTCGACGCCATTTTGTTTTTGCAGACTAGAGGAACACAATGTAGCTCGGCATCGATGTTTTTCAACTTTCCTTATTTGCGCCATTTCATCCACTTTCACCGTTGTAACTGTTCATACGTGATGTAATCACGTCTGCTTTTTCGACTTACCGAGTGTTTAATCTCGAGTTGATCACCGAGTCTTGCCCAGTTCTCTGTGTCGTAGTTGACTCTGTAGTAGCCATATTGCTTTACGTTGACTAAATACCAGTCAACCCCTTCATCGTATTGGCTACCCAAGCTGAATTCAACTACGATGACAAGAAACAAACCAGTGTCAATATTAAATATAAGTTATTTGCGGTAGCACCAAGTGATATGTCTCTTTTGTGAGTTGTGTAGACGTCTCCTGACGACGGACAGAACATACTTTCCGAAACGTTGAGTTCCATCCGGTTATTCTTAGAACCACACAAGTTACAAGAGAGATTTACCACATGGTGCTATCGCAAACAACTTATCTTCTTGCCTTTTCACCATGCAAACCTTTAGATATCAAATCAATGTATACCATGATTATTTTGATTTGATTGTTCGGGGCGTTATAACTGTCCTTCAGAAGGAGATCAATGATTTGTTGTCATGTTCAGTTTAAGACAATCTTAGCCAAACATGTTTCATATCTGTTTAAGGGGCGAGGGTGTGCGGTCCCTGATGTAAATATGTTTCGTTTGTTAAGCCTTGCTCAGTGAATATCCGATGTGGCTTAACAGAAGCTGGTGCAAGCTGATACGGATGTCTTGGTCAATGTCGAAGCTCGTACAGACAATCTCAAGGCGGTTGGGTATTTTACCTAAGTAATTTTACTCGTGCGACTTCCAAAGAGCTCGCGTGTATCTCAACGGTCATTGCATTACACAGAACGTACAGTTTAGTGTAGAACACTTGGGAGGTAGTAAACGACTATTTGCATTACCTGTTCTTTCTTTGTTCATCCACTGTTTCATGGGATTGTCATAATCCTGTTGTGATTTGTGCGTGTAAAGTAGGTAAACATACCACAGGTAGCTGTTCGGAGAGAGAGAAAAAAAGAAATGTTACATTAGTTTGCAATGTAGTTTTCTGCATAATCTGATCACATTATGCAATTGCAACCTTTACTTGTTGGTATGATTAATTAATGTGCACCACAAGAACTTTTCTACTTAGGACAACAACATCAACCAGAACTGTGTTTGTCATTTCGACAAATGCAGCTACAAATGCTTTGTTTATATTGAGATTTGAAGGTTGACGAGGCAAATAAGGTAAGTAACTGGCGGTAACACCATGTGGTAATTATCTTTAGTGAGATGTGTAGTTCTAAAAAGAACCAAAGGGAACTCAACGTTTCGGACAGATGATGCTCTGCCCGTCGTCAGGAGACTGTTCTATATAAAATATTGGGGATTTTTCCTTCGAAAGCAAATATGAATGGCTCACCCTTGGTTTCCAAATTTATCGTCCTCTACTGTGCTGTTAGGGTTGTTCAAGAAATGCCTCTGCGTTGCTGTGAGCATGTTCCCGTTTTTCTCAAAAGACACGTAAGGGTATCCCATCTGCAGGGTCCATGTATCCATGATCTTCTTCACGTCATTGTTTCCTATGTCTTTGTCGGCCTGGGAAAAGTTCAAGTTAATCATAATAATAATGTTCGGTTTGTTATATAGCGCTTTAGACTCCCACAATGTGGGTGTATCAAAGCGCCAATTAACATTGATACATAAATGTTTGGTATTTGGTTTTCGACTTCGAGACAAATCAAGGGAAAATGTAGGTATTTTTGTGTCGCCTAAACGAAGTTATTGGGGGCACTATAGACCTACCAGTTCCAAATTCTGCATAACAGTATGACCGTATGTCCGTATGACAATTTTAACGTGGTTTTTTTTAAAGATAATGTATAACTTCTACTTGCTTTAGTGGATTTTCATGAAACTTGGACGCAGTGATTCGTGGATAGGAAGACACAATTCTTTATTTGATTTTTAAGGTCAAAGGCCAAGTACAAGTTATTACAGGTCATTATCTTGAATATCTTCAAAGATTTCTTCGTCTACAATTTGGACGTAGTATTCGTTGCGTGGGGTTCATCACAACTCTTTCGAAAATCACGCATTGTTACCACGCGGTAAAACTTACGTAGGTAAGTACAGTCCACAGGTCGTCTGAGTTGGCGTTACCGTAGAACCGTTCAAAGAGGTAGTAATTCAGACCCATCTTGAACACCTCCTCGGTCAGGATGTTGTCTAGCATCCGGATGATCGAGCCTCCCTGTGTCAGATGGGATCGTGATGAATTGATTACCAAACTACCACAGCAAAAAGAATGAGAATGTGAACATGTGACATTGCACAAAACCCTTCCTATGCTCGCTGCTCCTTTCCCCCTCCCACGCGCCTTCCTCCTCCGCCCACACATAAATCCGATTTGCCTTAAAGTTATAATATACCATTCGTCACTTGTGCATGTTTATCGTTCTCAAAATCTAAAGAATAGTGCTTGACAACTAACCAGACAAGGTTTTAGCTCTGTGAATGACGTTTATTTTGAGCAAATACTATTCTGAGATTTCGATTTTGAACCAACTACTAATGGACATTTCCCCCCAGAAATTGTGAATCATTTTCTTCAAAATGACAGCATGCCAGAAGGAATAATTTCCCAATTTAGATTCCTTGTTATCTTTACATCATTAATATATGTATTTACATCAAGTAAGCTTCGTGGTCTGGAGCATTGAATTTATGGTCTGTGGATAAAGCTACAGGTTGTGGGTTCGAATCCGGCCTGGGTCTACAGTGCGTGTGCCCTTGGGCAAGGCACTTTGTCACACATTGCGTCTCTCCAACCAGGAGTAAATGGGTGACTGTGAGGGCAGAGATGGTTATTGTTGTTGATTTATGTAATTTGCACCGAAATGGCAGCATTGAGCTGTATACTCCCCAGGGGGCTGAGATGGTACTTGGAATGTGTCATGGGCCCATTGACTGGGGTAATAATGTAAAACGTCTTGAACACCTGTCAGGGTGGATATGTTCGCTTTCTAAATACGCATTATTATTGGTTATACTTGTTGTATAGTTGCAAATGGTTTACTGTCCCTTTGAGATGCACACAAGTCCCATGACGGTCATTGAAGGCATAATGACCATCACATTGGTATTCTTTTAGAGTCACGACAACTCGGTCCATTTATATATATATTTGTTTTACATAACACTGCTCCAGATTCAGTCACAGACCGATCTTGACCGATCTAATTGGTGAGTGTAGGGTAAAGGTAAAAGAAACCAGGCTATGGCGAAGTTGTTCCCATGAAGACATACAACAAATACATGTACGTTTGTTTATGGTGTAAATCGAGGAGTTTCTTTTGTTCCTCTCGATAATTTCCTTTGTTTTTCCGACGGCTCTCATTGGTTTTGTACACGAATCTCAATCGAGGACGTCCTCGATTCTAACCCTAACACCAATTCACCTTCGTGTCGCCAGGCATGTGTCCTCCATTTACACCATAAATAAATACTGGCATTTTGGGCAGCTATGTGTGTGTATACATTCTACAAACAAATTGGCTATTAAAAAAACCAAAACCACAATTGTATTTGATTTACACAACGTTCGGTTAATTTAACCAGTATTTCGGTTAGTCCCGAACCCATCAGTTGGTTAACCGGTTAAGTGTTTATGGGTTTTCAGCGAATTTGTTCCCTTGACCTATATTTTGATCAAAACTATATAATTATTGCCTCGGTCAATTATACTCCAAATAACATTGAATTAGTTGAATTTATCATTAACATTGGTTACTAGCTATTTATCTACCCATAACTTGGTTGCGAACCCGTCTAGTATTAGTTACCGTAACCAATTTCTTTTTTGTTACAATGGAGTATACAAGAGCATATTCCCCAATTTACTTTTATGTGGAAGACTCGTAGGATCATCCTTAGATATTTGTACTAAAAGAATAAGGGCACATAATGTTACTGTTTATATCCAATCTTTGGGCATTTTGCTAGGAAAAAAATACTTTACAGGATTACATTGGTTATATTTTAGTTAAAGGGATCGTATACGTTTGGTAATTACTCCAAAAATTAATGGCAATACAAACTTACTTGGTAAGAAGTACAGCAGCTTTGGATAGTATAATGTATTTTTAGAAACTTTCCACTTCGAAGTACTGCGGTTATGGAAAAAGATATCACTTTTTATCCCCAAAAATTTGAATCTGAGAAGCGTTACTGCAGTGACGTTTCTCAGAGTGTGTATTCGAATGCAGATTATTCTTCCTGCGTGGACATAACCGCTCCAGATTTTTGGCAATATCTCAAAATCGCTACCACCTTTTGAAATGAAATTTTTACAGGTTAGTTTTATGGTATATATCTACAACTATATAGGATTGAAACAAACAATGGGTTCCAATTACCAAACGTATACGATCCCTTTAATGGTGATTATTTGCATGTTACCTTTTGGTAGGAGATCGAGTCGAATATTTCGTTGATTTCCGAGGGTGCGCCGACGGGTACCTTGACGGGATGTGACGTCCCCAGGGCATCCTCTGTGAAGACTGGCTGCAGGTCTTCAACTAAGAATTGTAATTTCTATCCACAGTGGGCAGAGAACAAGGTTAGGGGGTTAAAAGTGGACAATCGTATTAATGGAAATTTCCCCAAAACTGCTTCTCTGAGACGCATTTTTGAATCATTTTGAATCAAAATGACAGCATGCCAGAAGGAATAATTTTACAGTTTAGAGTCTTTATTATCTTTACATCGTTAATATCAAGTAAGCTTTGTGGAGTGTCGTGGCCTCGTGGTCTGGAGCATTGAATTTATTATTTGTGGGTAAAGCTGCAGGTTTTGGGGTTCGACTCCAGCCTTGGGGCTATGCTGTTTGTTCACTAAGGTCAAGGAACTTTCTCACTCATTGCTTCTCTTCACTCAGAAATTGTAATTCCTATCCACAGTGGGCAGAGAACGAGTTTGGGGGTTAAAAGTGGACAAGTCGTATTATTTCATTTGTGTTCTTCTCTTTTTTTGTAGAGTACACCATTGGTAATTGCTTGAATTATCAACAATGGTAGGATACACCAATGGTTAATATGTGTGGTGGACTCTAAAAAATGTTCTTGACAGTTGTCTAGATCATCTGATACCAATACTAGTATGTGACTGGTCAGACCCAATTTAATATAGACTAATAAACACCGCCATTTGACTGTGATAGTAACAGTGATAGTAACCTTTCTTCTGTCTAAAAAAATGTTTGTACAAATATGTTATTTTCGAAGTTAAACTGCATGTCAATATCCTTAAATCTAAGTCAGTCTTTCAACCACAAATTGCACCTTTGTAACGCCACCACACTATGACCTGTCACATTTTTGCCTCGTTTGACTCGGCGTAGGATTATTACTATATATATACGTACCATTTGCCATTCTGGTTCGACCTTATCGACTCCTAGATACTCAACGTAGGTTGCAAAACCTTCATTCAGCCAAAGATCATCCCACCACTCTGGAGTGACGAGGTTGCCAAACCACTGGGAAAGGGGATGAGGGCAATATATTTATGTTACATAGTACAAAGTCTTAGGTATTTGTTGTTGTCATCAAGTTGTGGTGCATTGAAGATAATAATGAAGGCTACGCTAAAAAAGTCATGAAATGAAATGGCTTGCTAAGTGATCAGTGGGGATTACATTTCTCTTTGTTTTTTTTATCAATTTCAACCATAACTGATCATAAATACTATGTCAATTACAGATTGACATGCATGTTTGCGTTATGGCACCTTCGTGAATAGGTTCGAATCTCTAATTGGCAAACAATTGCTTTCAGTCAAGTAACAACTTAGCTTAACATTATTCCTGTTTTTGAGGTTTAGAGTTTCCTATCAAGTATCCCTAACTGTATTGGCTATGTATGTGCGTAAAGGTGCGTGCGCGTAATGCGCGAAGTACACGCGACTTGTTGGTTCTAAAATGTGCATAAAGCCATAGCGTTTTCGCGTGAGCGTCAGACGTCGCCGGACAGCGAAGCGCTCGAATGTCTTCCCCGATGTTCTCCCCCAACTCTACATTTCTTGCCGGAGTATGCTTTCAGAAACATTTTTTTCTAAAATAACATATTCGAAATATTAATTTCAAATGTCATACCTGGTGAGCTAGCTCGTGAGATACAACCACCGCCACGCGTTGTTTGTTACTTGCTGAATTCAGCTCGGGATTGTACAGTAGCGCCGTTTCGCGGTACAGGATCAAGCCCCAGTTTTCCATAGCACCTGCGCTGAAATCCGGGACGGCCACCATGTCTATCGGAGAACACATAAAAGCATGCAGGTGGAAACGATCAGCCACAGCTTAGCGGCCATCTTAGAGGGCATATTGTGTTCAATGAATGCACAGCAGGTTCAATGACATGCAAAAGCATTGCCCTCCAATATGGCTGCTACGCACAATTAAATGGCATATACTGAATCAAAAGCAAGCCTCATAAAAAAAGGCACTTTGCATAATGGTTACAATGCGCAGTGCTTATAGCTAGTAACCAGTTCGCGCCGGATGACGTATATAAACGCAAAGTTTTTAAAAACGGATGACGCATAAACACGCCAAGTTCAAGTTCGGAAATTTTTCTTTCAGCAGCGAGCAAGGCCGGAAATGCGTGGGTGTGCTTCCCGGCACTATCGGTCTAAACCCGCTTCGGATCGAGTTTCGGTAAAAATAATCCCGCCCCTCGGCTCGGTGATGTTAAAATAATCCCGGCGCGAACTGGTTAAGACACCCTTCAACTGACGGATTTTTGCCTCCTTTTCAACATCCGAACTGAATTTTGAACAAGGTACCCAATGAAATAATATTTACCATAGTTACAAAAAGCATCAAATTTGAGTACTGCCGCAGAGCCAGACAAGGTCAAAGGTCACTTAAGGTGCGTTGTCACAAAGAAAGACAGAAACAATTCCACTGAAGTACGAAACACAAATGCTACTAAAGGAGCTAAATTGGTGAAACAAAAGCGGTCCAGGTATTCAATACAAAAAATAGTCTCCTGACTACAGGCAGAGCATGCTGTCCGTAACGTTGAGTTAAAGGTAGGATACACCATTGGTAATTGCTTGAATTATCATGAATGGGTGGATTTGGGGGTTGAATTTTATAGTAAATATCATTTAAATGACCTGTCCGAAGTAAAGCACGGATGCCGAGTAAAGCACGAAAAACAGCATTTGTTTTCAACCGGCGTCGGGCAGTTATTCTTATGTTATTATTGGTTTTTTTCGAGATCGCCGTCCGGCGGTCTCGAATTTTGTTTTATAAAATGTCGGAATAACTACAGGATATCTAGCGCAATCATTTTGCTGGATGCCTAGAATCATTATTTATTTTCAAAATAAGTAAGATATTTCTTAGTAATTCGGAAGTAAGCATTTTTTATATCTGCAAATGGTGTATCCTACCTTTAAATTTAGTTCTTTTCAAAACCACACAACTCACAAAAGAGAATTACCACATAGTGCTACCGCAAACAACTTATCGTATTGTCTTTTTAACGCGCAAACCTTCACACGCAAACCACTCATCTGAGTAGACTTTTGCTGTTTGCCCAGCTGACTTGAGCCTATGTTTTCCTTTTTTTCATGCAACCTTTTATACAGCAATGGTTCCTTTACCTTGTTTTTCCAGGGGATAATCGAAGTCAAAGTACTCTTCGAAATATGTCAAGATTTTCGTGCCGACTTCCAGTGCGTATCGGGTGTTTTCTACAGCTTCGGGGCGTGACCATACCCTGAACTGTACAAATAAACAACAGGGAACATAATGGTATGAGAATGATGGCAAACTTGTTTTTAGTACAAAATAAGGAAAGAAAAGAATGTCTGACACTGGGAACATAGTGGCCCAACGAACCTGTAATCCCTAAAGCAAGGAAAGTTGTTGCCGGTGTAATGCTCACACTTCTCTAATGGGAAAATTTAGCTTCAACGCGCATGCGGTGGGTAATTAGTCCGGAGAAGTAATTAGGCCCGTTTTAAACGTCGAACTTCTGCCGTGTCTCATTTAAATAATGACCTAAAATTTGCATTAGACATGACAGAAAGTCGACGTTTGCAGCAACTTCCGCTCTGAGCGGCAGAAGGGCGGCAGTGCTTCAGACGTCGAATTTATGCCGTTTTTTAATTCAATTGGCACGTCCCAATTAAGAATCACAGTGGTACCGTTTGAAAATGCGCATGCGCCAGACCAGCGTTTACGTTTTAAAACAGTTTAACGTTTTACAGAATAGAGCGACTCCTCCTTGTGTAAAGAATTTGCCGCAGTATCGCTTGTCGTCTATCTTGATCCGCCATTTTGACTGAACGACTGAATTGCGTTCGACGGAAAATCGAAGTTTGAAGCAACTGTCGAACTTGTGCCGCTGTTAGTTTGCCGTGACTCCAATGAATTGAATTGGACACGACAGAAGTTCGACGTTTGAAGCGGGTCTATAATAGCACACTGGATAAGTGAGACCGTTGCACTGGGTCTTGTAAGAACCTTAAAGATCTGTTTCTTTCTTTTTACTCTGTCTGCACTTTAGCAGCAGAAAGAGCGGAATAGTATCCTGATGCCACTTCTTTGGTTGTGTATACAAAGAATATTATGAAGAGCCTAGTGCATTGTCAAAGTATTTTCTCCCAAAATATGCAATGTTACTCAGTTTCACATCAGGTCATTTCAACAGTTTGGCAATAAGGTTTATAAAACAAGAGTAGTTTCGACCAATTGCAATTAATTGTTAGCCGCGTCCCAGATGGCGACTTTATATAAGAGCCTAGCGTTGTTGTTCTTGTTATTGTTGTATCAAATTCGACATTCGACAAAACCGAACTTATAGCGAATACGGGTTTCCTTACCAGAATTCCGTTCTCGGTATAGTCTTCCTTGTACTCGAAATCGCAGACCACGAAGGCCAGCAGGTAGGTGGACATTTCCCGGACTCGCTTGAACCTTGTCACCACCCACCGCCCGTCTGTGCCCACGGGAACCTTGATCTCCCCCGGTCGCTCGATGCCGTTGGACAGCGCGGTCATCGCAGGGCGGTGAATAATCTCCACGTCGAAGACGGCCTTGAAGGCGGGCTCGTCGAAACAAGGCAGCGCCCGCCTTGCGTCCGTGGGCTGCATCTGAGATGTTGCGATCCATCTTGAAGAAAAAGGAAGACAAAATTTGGTTGAGAAAACAGACAGCATTGATATTAGAATCGATTATACGTTAAACCGTCAACAATGATTTCCACCCCCCAAAAAAAAAAAAGCCGTATGGGGCTTTGGTGAAAATAGTAACTTCTCAATAAGGAAACATTCTTCAGCAAAGAAACAATTTTAAGAATTGATTTAAAATCAACTATAGTCAGCTATAGTCATATTAGGTAGATTTTTCTTATCACGGTATACGTGGTGTACACATTTGCGAACATAAATAACTGAACTATATACTGAATTATTACCAAATACATTAAAATAAGTAAATCTCAAGTGTGAAATCACAGCATCTGGTGTGCTCTGGTTTTCAAGAAAAGTGAAATTTGATATCAATTTCCAACGATTGCCGGCCGGCAATCGTTGGAAATACCCGACTATTATCAAACACTGCCCCAAATTAGTTAGTCTACATTGTATTCCCAATACAGTTGCACATCCGTGAATAGGTGCCTGCTAACTAGTCTGGTTTCCCAACCTGACGCCTGTAAACTGCTCTGTTTCGTCTGAAGAAAGTCAAGGAACCAGACTACATAAACATCATTTATAATGTTCTTGGTTTTTCAGCATCTGTAAACACAAAACGGGTCAGTGTCACAATATTTACTATAAATATGAACCCAATATGAAACATACTTGGACCAGAAAAGATCAGACGGAACAACAAAACGCAACTATTCTTCTGACTAAACCCCACAAATATTGTCATTTATCAATTTTGTGTACGGTAATTGTGAATTCCTCTGGTTTCGAGTTGTCGCCTTTCAGTTTTTTGTTTGCACCGATAATTCGTACCAGGTACTTATGACTAGTTACCACAAAGCAGCTATAGTATTGTATACATAGAGATCCGATGTTAACAAGTCAATACTGACTTGTGTGTTCGTTTAACACGGTTTTCAGAGATTACCCAAACTTATCTCTCGAGGTTAAAAAAGTCAGAGATAATAAACACAAAAGTGCGAAGTCACGTCGAGCGAGTTCACGTTAATAATTTTATCAGAATTGCGTCAGAATGAAATTGAATGGTAAGGCCAAATATAATTTTTTTAAGATAATAACATTTCAAGATCGTATTTTAGACTTTGGCATCATTGTGTACATGCTCTGGAATTTTTTTTTCTAATAGGAAGGCTAGGGTGTGACGTGTAGTCGTGTACGGTGCATAGTCATGATCGACCCACATGAATTTTGATTTTTAATCGTGGGTAAACCATGTTTTAATTTTAAATTGGAAGATAGGGTGTGACATGTTCACTACATGACTCGTATTAAGATGTGTCGGTCAGCCATTTTGAGAGAAAAAAGGGGAAAAAAGGCCTCCTATTTCCTTTTTTTTTTAAAGGCATGACGCTAAACATGTTTTTTTTTTATTTGGCCTAAAATACATTGTAATATTGTGTACGATAATGTTAATGATTCGGAAGGTATGTTCTTTTGTCCCCGCAAAGGTGCTGATTAAACCTCTGCTGTGAGCGCCTATTATCCAGCCATTTGTATTATCTAAATTGAATAAGTAAATAATTTGCATTCACAATTCTGTCGTAAACGGGAAATGGTATTTATATGCAGCAGATAACGCAGTTGAGGGTAGGATAGGGATCTTAACGCGAACCGACATGGTATAATAAACTCGGACAGGACATGTACACGGGGGGTACATGCGGGATAGAGTTTGATACGGGTATACCACCTCATCGTCCACCTTTAAGACCTTATAAAGTTAACAACATGAAGAGAAATGTTACTTCTGTAACTCAACTTGTATTCTAAACCCAGGCATCGATCTGCTGTATAAAGGGTTTGCCATGGACCTTTGCTCCTTACACGAAGAAAACACCGTTCTTTTTGTTTACCCTAAAAATTCTTATCGATCCACCTCCAACCTTGTTTAAAGTTTATACTGATAAATCATCAACCCTCGATAAGATCTACCCAAACAATCGTTCAAGTATATTTACACGTATCTGAAATATTAAAAAGCTTTACAAAGTTTTGCCAAAATTGACTCAGTCTTTTTTGTGCAAATAGGCGTTCCGAGGTAGAACATTTCAAGAGGCTAAATTCATGATAGGAGGAAATGTATACGCGCTTAAAAATAATAAATCGTCACAGGAAATAGTCACAGTTACTCTCGAAAGACAGAACAAGTATTGTTGAAGTTCTCCTTTTTATTTGGGCTTCGTTTTATTGCTGTAATATTATGTACTTCTCATAATATCTTAGCCTGTTTGTTCAGCCCATTTAGATTAAAGGGATCGTATACGTTTGGTAATTACTCCAAAAATTATTGGCAATAAAAACTCACTTGGTAAGAGATACAGCAGCTTTGGATAGTATAATGCATTTTTAGAACCTTTTCTCTTCGAAGTACTGCGGTTTTGGAAAAAGATATCACTTTTTATCCCCAAAAATTTGAATTTGACAAGCGTTACTGCAGTGACATTTCTCATTATTGTGTATTCCAATGCAGATTATTCTTCCTGCGTGGGCATAACTGCTCCAAATTGTCGGCAATATCTCAAAATCGCTACCACCTTTTTAAATGAAATTTTGACAGGTTATTTTTAGGGTATATATCTATAACTATATAGGATTGAAACAAACAATGGGTTCCAATTACCAAACGTATACGATCCCTTTAAAATAAACACTCCTTCTAAACCACTTAACTTAATATTTATCTGTCTGCCGTATCACGTTAAACCTTCTGAGTGTGGTATATTATTATAATGAAGGCAGTCTTTTTGTTTGGGTCCGGTCTGAGTCGTAACATTAGTTAGGCATCGGCTGAGATATATTTTTTCTCATTTTTATTTGTTTGGTCGGTTTGTTTTTTTAAATAAAACCAAACTTAATGCAATATCCTCTAGAACGTCAAGTCGCGTTTAGATAACTGCGCTGCCGTTTTCCATGACAGGTGTAGGTACAAATTGACCTTGGTTTTGGCTCGAAAATAAGTGGTAAGCTATTTTTTTTCCTGAACGAATTTTAAAGCAATAGGCCTACATTTGCTGGTTTGCATTAGTTTGGCAGGTTTCTACAGTTTTAAACAGTTTTGTTTTTGTCATTGCTTAAATTACGCCCCCCGTGTTCAGTAAGTTTTGAGCGAAACTGAGCAAAACGATTTATGTAGTAACTTTCAAAGTGAACAAAGAAATCGGCAAGGCGAGACTTGAATCTGCGACCTCCGGAATAGCGGACCGGCATGTAGTAACTTTTTAGTCTATTTATTTAGGTCATGTACAGGTATATGCATATAGCGAGTCCACCCCGCGATCATGTACATGTACATACGTGCACAGGTAATTATATATTTCTATTATCATTTGTTATACAAAGTTATATACGAAGGCCAAAGCCAAGAATAGAATCGAGCATAATGTCCATAAAAACGATAAAATATGCATCGGGTACCACGGTTGAAGGTAGGATAGCGGATTTACGCGGATCGACCGAGTAAGACAGGGCATGTGATCTGAGGTATACTTGCTCGAGTAGGGTTATTTTTCAATACAGGTAAAAAGAGTATTGTGTATCCACCTCTGGTCCACCCAGACCACCTCTTGCCCAAGGCTTTATCAAACTATAAACATGACGAAAAATGTAATCTCTGTATCTCAACATGTATTTTTTAACCCACTGCATCTGCTGAATGATTTTGCAAAGTTTGCATGACCTTTAACCCCTACACGAACAAACTCCCTTTGCTTGCGTTACTCTCTTATCGGTCCACTTCAAACCTTGTTTGAAGTTCTTCTATATTAAATCATCACCTAACGATAAGATATTAAGGTAAAACTAATACATTAACAATCGCTCCATATGTTCACATGCATGTATCTGGAATCTTATAATAATGCTTTGTAAAAGGTTTTAATCACCCGGTATTTTTTTTCTATGAAAACAATTAGGGGCATCCCCGTCTCTTTGCGCGACCGGGCTGATCAAGTTTGGGAAAACATTGTTTTGGGTTCGCCCAGTGATGCTTCTCCTAATATGCTAATGCCTACCCCACACCCAACCCCCTCAAGAAAAAAATCCTGACTCGGCCACTGCTGTTAATTTATTGTGTTCAACTTCTGTTTCCAAACGAAATATCAGGAATCATGTACCCATTCGGAAACCTTTGTATAACTGATCAAAAATATCACAAAATACAAAATATACGGTAATTATCAAAAATTCTTCTTCTTTTTTGGCAAATAGGCGTTCCAATGTAGAACCTTTTCACGGAAGAATTGCATAAATTGTTGGGCAAATTGCCGACAGAGATGTGAAGTATATCACAACAACATACTCTGAACTGAACGAAAGTACACATCCAATTTTGCAGCTATTCCGGACACTCTGATTGTAATTGAAGGTTACGATTGGTACCATGAAAAATCCCAACAAATGGAATAATTGGTACTGCATAATGTAGTCACATGCTGGTGTTATGCTATGTGCTTCTGCAGTATAATGTTTCCAGAAATAATAATAACCCAACTGAAGTTAGTAATACGAGTTGATGAAAAATTGTAAACATAAAAAGCCCATAAGACATTTTTGTTTGCCCAGAAGACCAGCGTAATAATTTTAATGCCAAATCTCCTATATTGCAGGCAATATTTTACTCTCGGTTACTAGACTGGATCGATTCCTCGTGGTCCAAAACATAGGCCTTCCCAATTTCGTTGGGGTATGATAAGGACAAAAAAGGGTTAGCCACATGGGTCAGGAAAGTTGGATTGTTTTGTGCACAAGTGAACGGGAATGTTTCACAAGGGTATACGATTATCGGTAATTACATAATTTCGATTATTATTTATTCATTTTGGCGTCAGAACGTCAGCAGTAAAACACAGGCTGATACGCTGATATGCGCAGGCTGTATCCTAGCATAGAAATGAGCATAATGCCCATAAAAACGGTTATGTCTCGAATACCAAAGGTCAGAATATACAGATCGCTTATTTGCGAACCATACTAGAGTACATGTGTATAGGCGTTAAGGGTTGTTTACCAGCATATAATAGCTTCATAGACAAATCGTGCACAAGTAAGATCACGCGGCTTTGAAAACCAGAGGTCAAGAGCACGAGTGGTGCTATTTTGGAAATGGTTTTATTTCTTTCGCTGAAGGATAATTATGTTGTTAAATTATTGTTTCCATCGTGGTGTGGGGCGGCCTGGACTGTCTAAACTCCAAATTAAACAAAGTCGGAAAAGCGACAATGTATCACGACAATGTCTGAAACGTCTTAAAAACCGTCTTAAAATACCGCCTTTGTATGATTCCATCATTACGCAACAAAGACGTGCGCCTTATCGCGCTAATAATTTTAAAAGTCGCGCAACCGTCGAGCACTAGTTTGTTCGTTTACACGCGCGCGCGTGCGACATTGGGAAAACAAACCGTTGATTTAGATGGTGCCAGACGATTTATGCGTTCCAATGCGTTCCAATTATGCGTTTCAATTTGTTTCAATGTAGCTTAAAACATTAGCGTATCATTAATCGCAAATTTGCATTATTCATTAGAACATACTAGTGTTATTTTGTAAGTAACTTTATTTCATTACTTTCATTTCTATTTGCAAGTTTTAAAATCGAAGATTTTACTTCACTTTCAATTTAAGATGGCCGACCCGGCCGTGAATAAGGTGTATAGGCTGGGTCTGTCAGCCTTTGGCCGCGATGTGTTCTTTCGTTGGACACCCATTTTATTTATAAAGCAACTTTTGAGTGCATGACTCTGAAAGTGCATTAGACGCTACACCCGCTCACAATTATTATGCTAACCTTTAAACGCATTTAGTTGAATCCGCGTCAACAGTGCTACTAAATTCCGGTGACAATTCAATTATAATGTACAAGCTTTGTTTTAACGGTCTAAAAACTGATTTCCATCCTCAGTGAAAACCATGTGCCCCCCCCCCCCTAATTTGTATTTTGCCTAAATGTTAGGGGTCGCAATTCTCAACAGGAAGGAATGTGACTGATGCCCACCCGCAGGTTTTCCCGCGAGTGGGCTTAGCAAGAACGTACAAAAAACGGGGGAAAAAACGAACTCAACACACAGTTTCTCCATCATGGTTACCAAAAAAGCAAACATATTTTATAACAGTCATTCCAAGGGAGGGAATACATTATATGTAACTGTTTACCACTTGTTAATAAGCGAGGCTTTTAAAGTCAAAATGTCACAAGCGTGCCGGTAATAACGGCAACACAGAATGCATTATCATTATTACGAAACCAGGCACGAACAAAAATGTGATGCCGTTCGAAGCAATAGTGGTTTAGAGTGAGACATTGGTGTTCAAAAGGTACGTGTTTCGAAACCGGCCCCTAATGTACATGTACAGGTACTTCTTGTTAATATCCTGCAAGAATTCGTTACGTCGAGTTGTTTTATTTCAAGGGGAAAATATGACCAATGTTTGCATGGTGTTATAGCATGGCAATTAAAACACTGTTACCTTAATTACTGGCACGCTTGTAACGTGGGTATGACGTAAAAGCCTCGCTTATTAACGACGATGGGTAGTCGGATCGGCTGCTTAAAATGATTTTAAACAATTGTTAATTTTTTGATATCTGCAAATAGTGTATCTTACCTAGGTAAGTTTTAAAAATGTAACGATGTAAATATTTGGTATGCATGTATGTTAGTGACTTTTTCCTTCGTATTTCAATGTATTAACGTTAGTTGTCCGTTTCACAAATGAACAGTTTTGTTTCTGACTTTTAATTTAAATGTTGTCCAATTTTAATTAATAAATGTATGTTAATTTTATTTTTTTAAAACTGTTTTGAGCACACCCTGTAATCAATCATGCAATAAATAACATTGATGTTCAAACTAGTAATTCATGCGGACAGTATTAGAGAGAAAAAACTCCTGTAAAATCACTCATGCGGACAGTATTACAGAACCAACCTTCTGTAAAATCACTCTGAATTTAATGCTGGAATGCATGTTTTTCTTGTCTTGTCAGATATATGTAGCGTTATTTGAGCGGTCTCGCATCACACCTATCTGTTACTGTTAGATGAAGTTTTTAATCTTCTTTTTAACCGAGGACATTGCACTTTAAATTTCCAAATTTGTACTTTTATTGGACGTTATAACTTCGCACCCATCCACGCAAGATCGATAGTACAGTAACCTGTGCCTACCGCCAGTGAGAACCGCCAGTGATGAGAACCGCAGGTGGATAGTTGGCTCGGCTGTTAATTACAGGAGAGCAGATCACGCTCAACCTATTTTTGTTTTCCAGATGGTATAGGAATGACATCACGCATATCATGAATAATTTATAGCAGTGCTCGAAGAATGGGCGGCACAGCTGCTGGAAACGAACTTCTAGTAATTTATAGGGACGTTCAGGGAAATTGCGCCTAACAACAATTACTCGTGTGCATTTAAAACAAAAACGCAATTATCGGAAGGTGAGCTGAAAACACCGCTTCTTCTCCCACAGGGAGGGTTGCACAAGGAGAGTTTAAAAAAATGTAGGCTAATTGGATTTACATGTAGATGCTTATAACCAGGGTTGTAGTCGAGTCCCTGCAAGTCCTTTCACAAGTCCTTTCGTGAAGCCAGTCACAAGTCCCTTCATAAAGCCAGTCACAAGTAAATGGATGAACAATGACAAATGAATGCATTTGTCAAAGCTGATTTGAATAGCTTGTGATTTGAATTGGAACTGAAAAACTTGTGATGGACTTGCAGGGATTTACAGGGACTTGCAGGGACTCGATTACATCCCTGCTTATAACACATACCTCTTGTAATAAATTAATTTAAAACATTATTGAATGAATGACTTAGAGAATATCAACCATTTGAGGGTTGAGGCATACGGAAGTCCAAAACTATTTTTTTTTTTTTTCGTGCAATTTGTAATTACACTCTGGTGTTCAGAATACATGTACATAAGTATCTACGGTCTTTTTGGCATGAGTTTTCGAATCCAAAACGTCCTTCACACTGTAAAGGTCAACATGGAATTGTAGTTGACGACGGTTGTTAAATGTGACCCACCACCCCAAAACCAGGATAAAGTCGAAATTTTTCATATGAGAGATTTTTATACCATTGGATTGCTAGCGGTTTAAGCTTTAAAATGATACATCACATGCACCAGTACCGCTATGGAATGAAAAGTAACGACGCTTCAAAAAGTGATATTTTGTTGCCGTTCGCGGCAACAAGTTTGCTCAATTTGAGTAATAGCAACGACAACAAAAATCAGGAGAAGGCCGATATTATCACTTTCGGGGATTTTTTTAAAGGTTTAAACATGAACAGCCTATAAATTAGAGTTTTAACTAACGATTTATGAAAAAAACAAAAAAAATCGGCCGGCAACACATTTTTTGTTGTACAATGCCATATCTCGAAATGGCATTTGCCGACTTCCGCCTGGTTGGTCAATGTAATTATACACAATTTACTTTTGCTGTAATTTTTTTTTTATGAATGGGTTGAGGGGCTTCATTATGTTACAGTAAATTTGTGACGCCGACCTGCCGAAAGTTTTCTTTTTCTAATAGATGCTGCAAATCCCAAATTTTATTGTAGTCTGGTTCGGGTTCTGTGACTTCCTTTAGTGTTCATGCGTTTTGCACGTACATAAGACGGTCATTAAGCTCTTGGCCAATGAAAAGCTCTGCTTTGCTGACTCCGCCCCAAGCTCCAACCCCATCCGACCGTCGACGTCTATAGAATTTCACAACGAGTTCGGTAGCCGATTGTTTAATTTCTTTTCACTCGTGGATTTGCAACAATGGGGATTAACAACACACTGCCTTCTATTACTTCAATGGTTGTCCGGCAATAAGAATTATTATAGTCTAGGTGATATTTAAAAAAAGGGTCTCATCTAGGGCAAGAAGAGGCATCTTTTGAGTAGAAGTTTTGTTCGGGCTACTGAATCCGAAAATGATGGTCACCAAGCTGGATTTTTAGTGGAAATATGCCTAACTTGCATTAATCTTTAATACCTGTTGTGAAATACAATTTGTTCCCATATTTGGATTTATATAGGCCTATAGATATATTTTTATTTATTTTTTCAAAATGTACAGACATTTTTGCCTGTTTTTGTTTGCTGGGCTAAATATCCAAATGTTATCATAGTTCATATGATTTTCCATAAGGGTTTAATACTTGGTAATTTTAAAGCTCATCAGGACTGAAGTTTGGCAAGACTACTTGATGATATACATTGTACGGAGACAAGGTAAATGCGCGCAACTTATAATAATTAGCCATTGTGTATCGTTACTATGTTCTCATAATTTGTCAGTCATTTCAGAATGCGTAGGCACCCGTCGCACCCCCCTGTGTACGGGCTTGCACCATCGACATAAAGAGTCCTATAACCTCCGAGCAGTGAACAACTAATGAAGTATAGCGTTGGCATTGTTCTCTTCACGTTGCAAATCAACGGAGTGAAAGAAAACGAACAATGGTAGACAGGGCTCATTGTGGAATTCTAAGGACGTGGACAGTCGAAGGGAGTGACGCTTGGGGTAGAGCCTGCAAGGTAGAGCTTATGTGCAAAACGCATGAACATTTATCACGTTGGGAAACCATACTAGTTGGCTCTTGCACCATCCACGGCATATGAAGCACGATATGTGGCAGAGAAACCCCCCCCCCCCCTCTTTTGTGTTGACCATTGTGTTCCCGGAATCTCAGGAATTCCTTTTAGGTAGGTTTCAAGGGGGGTGGGTTAGGTTACAATAGTGTTGAGTGCGTATAAAGTATGGATAAGAGGGGGGTACCCCTCTGCCACATATCGTGCTGGGTATAATCCACGGATGTGTAACCGTATTTAAAATAAAATGTGCACCAACGAAAATAATCAGGTCTGATACAAAATGATTGCCATGATTACACGGGATGCCTGAGAATGTTATTTACAGTTCAGTAAGGTATTTCAAATAATTCAGTTTTTTTAAATGTTTGCAAATGTTGTATAACAATCCCTTTGAAATTATGGTCAGGTCAGGAGCTGCTCAAAACTGGACATGGTTTCGATTTCCTGGTTAAAAAAAGAATGCAAAATAAACTTGAATTGCCTAGATTACTTCGATGGACTAGGCTAGACTGGACCAGTGCCATGAAGTACTGAAAACATAACAAATTAAATCAGGCCTCTAAATAGGCACTTGGGGAGACAATCCCATAGAGATGTACACAAACTTAAAACAGTCCTAACTTGTTTACCCTAACCCTTTTCTCTAAGATCTTCGAGATTTATGCTATTTAGACCAAAATCTGTCGTTCTAGGGAAACTCCCAAATATTGTTTTTTAGTGTAGCTAGACACTTAGGGAGACACTGAAATGTCTTCCTAAGTGCCAATGTCTCTTTATTACCTAAAAACTTACCCTAATTTGTCTCCCCAAGTGCCTATTTAGAAGAATTTTACTCGCTCTTTAGCCACTTCTTTAAACTTGTTATGAAGTAAAGACAAAGTTCTCAGTATTTCACCAGCCAAGTTTAAAATCTCAAATAAATGTTTAAAGAAGTTTTCTTCAACATTTTGCACCAGAGAGTAAAGCCACATGGTTTCATTTTGAGGACTAAGACTAGACTTGTGCATGTCTATCTGTTTGAGCAGACTGATCTCTTCAGTGGTTTGATACTGGTACCACTTATTTTGACACGGTTGACTGACTCAACACTACTGGTTGTTTCACGTGCCAGTCTATTTTTTTGTGTTGCATGTTTTAAAACGTAAGTTTGGGAACTCTCATAGGGCCTACACAGTATTGAGAGTCCCAAATTTTCGGACTAAGACTACCGGACTTCGTGATTTCCACTTACCGTTCCTCACCGTCCTCCGCGATGTAACTGCTCCGGTAGAACCCAGCAAGTTTGTCGTTCAGCTCCCCCGAGTAGTTTAGCTTGATCTCATAATCCTGTCCGCTGGCCAGATTCTCTTTCAGCCTGATCACGAGGAAGTCGTACTTTTTTTCGAACTCGTAGCTCTCGAAGAGGTCCGGTGCGTCCGCGCCGCCGCTCAAGGAAGTGACCTTTGGGGGCCCGTGGAGGGTCAACTCCAGAGTGTGCAGGGTGATGGTATTAGTGGGATCGTTACACTCCACCTTGATAGTCACCAAGCCGTCAAAGGTGAAGTTCCGGCCCATCAGAGAGTCACGGGCATCATCGGTAGTAATAAACGGCTGCAGCAACACGTTGTACCGCTTAGGGATGACGTTCAGAGGTAGCCGGCCCTTCCATTCTTCGGCCTTCTGCCGTACCACCTGGACCTCTCCGCCGACGCTCTCATCGGGCAGGCTGGGGCTCTCATCCTCTTCCTCCCCAGGCCCACGAGGGCTGAAGGCGTCTGCCCTACTCTGACCGACGACAGGTGCTGGGGTAGCCTCCATAGTGTCCGCGCACCTGTCCGGTACGTAGTAAGCCAAGAGCCCAACACCAGTGACGATGATACAAGCCGTGATGAAAACAAACAGCATCTGTGCATGACTGCAGTACATGCCCTTACGAACGGGTTTACCCGATTCCTTGTCGATCTCTAAAGTCCCGTCCATGCCCATGGTGACTGTTACTTTCTTAACACTTCCTGTAAGTGAATACAAAATACGTAATCAAACAAAAAAAGTGAATGAGTTCCCGGTTTACAAGTACATAAACTTACTGAGAGAAACAAAACCAAGGAAGTACTCACCAACAACAGAAACTAATGGAGCACCACCGGCACTGTGTGGTACGATTGAGTTCAAACCTGGTACGGATCGCGGAGTGTACTAAACAAACTTAGATCGCAAATACACAGTCTACATGTCCTACTCAACACACCGTATACTGTGTGCAAGGGGCGTGTTCTCAATTTAGACCCTGGTAGTTATTGAGATAAGTCCTGGATTATCGCCACCCACCGGTCTAACTTAACCAACTTATCTCGAGAATCACTAGTAGTACTAGTAGTACCCACGTACGTACGTTTCGTCGCATAGTTGACAGCGCGATCCGATGCTGACCTTTCTTCCGTCAATTAGGCCTGTACTTTTATACCAATATAATTCGCAAAGTTGTCAACATTTGGATCTCATAAAATTGGTTTCCTGTTAATGTGAGTGACATATGACACATGCGAGCTAAACAGACAGAAGGGAAAAGAATAAGACAATTATAATGCTATGTATTCATCCCCGTATACATCCCCTGGGTTTTTGCATAGTTCTTTTTTCCTATGTCTTACAATTAAAGTGATTTCCAAATAGGGACGTTTAACAGCGGCATTGACCCTGGGTCACATCGGCTTGGTCTGGAGTTGTTGACGATTTTATGTGTGCAGTGAGAAAACATGCGTCACATGTGCTCTCTCAATTATTTCAATGTAGGAGATATCAATCACAAAGCGCCCTCAACGTTGACGGATTTATTTTTCGTTCTGTGACACCGTTGTACTTCCAATGTACATGTATCTCATTTGATTTTAAATATAAATTGTTTAGGAGGTTATTTGCACTTCCCACTCGGGGCCCACTATAGGGGCTACAAAGTCCGTTTAATTGACCCAACGATCACCGTGATTTTTCTTAATGGATCGTAGGTCAGGTGACAATTCAAAAATATAACATGGCGGTCATGTCCTTGTCCGAGTGCATAAGTACGAATACCAAATTTAAACTCTAACCGTGACGTCAGCCTATTGTCCTACACTGCAAAAACTGTGGTGTTAAAATTTTAACACCAATGTTTTTTTAATCTTTTGGAATTAAAATTGGTGTTAAAATGAAGTAAAATGATTCTTGAAGTATCAGTTTCAAATCAAGTACTGGTGTTACGTACTTTTGTTGTTAAATGTGACCTAGTGCGCATGCGTGTGTGAAATAAAGCCCTTTGATTGGTCGTTAAGGAATTATGGGATATGTTAACAATAGTCGATGTTAAATTGTTGTATTTGTCCAAAAATTTATTTTTTAACCATAATATGTAATTATTTAAACGATTCCATGATTGAATTTTGATTGTTTGTGCAAACATAGTTAAAAATTCGCGTTACATTTTATTTGTTTTCAAATTTTGACATTATTCATAAAAACTAGTTGTGACATCGTCGTGGACAAAAAAGCGTAGTATAAAACTAACAACGGCAATGGCTATGTGTGTAGTACGTATTCAGTAGGAATAGGTTATTATTGTATATGGATGTGTAATAAGTCAGTTCTTGGTAATATTTCATAATGTAATTTGTCCATGCAGTTAATATGTACAAAATTATAGTGTTAAAACAGTACATCTTTTCGCTAGAATGACGAGCAAATGACGTGATATCCACGTTAAATTTTGCTATCAGAGTGTACACCAAAATTGGTGTTAAAAAAATTTGATTCCCAAACTGGTGTTATTCAACACCCAAATCCCTGCCCAATATAAACACCAGGAAATAATCAAATTTTACACCATTGGTGTACAATTTAACACCACAGTTTTTGCAGTGTACCGCGCCATTACTGTACACGAATGAAGCGTTGGAGACGTTGCCTCTTTATAAAGAACAAAATAAGCTCCATTTGTGCAAAATAATGGAGCGGTTGAACAAGAGGCTGACGTCACAGGTGGAGTTTAAGTCAGATAATGCCGCTCAGAAACACGCAAAACTAACTCGGGCATTATCTGTAACAGAACTTATTATAATGCTATTATTATGCCTTGCGTCTAATGTTGTAAACGCGGGTTATTGATTTGTTATTGATTTCAAGCACTGCAGGTACAGTGGGGGGTGATTGGTTGATCATGCCCGTTTCGGTAACGTGACATATTCGTCAGAATATTAAGGATCCTTTCGTCTGGGAACCATGCTGGCTATTCTTTTAGCAAATGTTATTGGTCCATTAAGACAACAAAAGGCCGCAATTTCTTCTTTAAAGGGGTAGTAGGCATTCACATTTGGCAACCATCAACAAATTACCAACCAAATAATTGTTCAATAAGAGCATACTTGGTGTAAAGATATTAATGGCTCTAAACTTCTTGTGAAGCTATTCCTTCTAGAAGGTTGTCCTTTTAAAGAAAATTTCTTAAGCTGCTCCCCACACTTTACTGAAAACCCATCGAGGCCACCAAAGAAAAAACACTCAATATAACGGCGCTCTAAATCCTAGCCAATAAAAAACACGCACAAAGGAACCCTGCACCAATGAAAAGCCCTCTCCAAAATTTCATGTTGAACCTCCACCAATGAAAACCGCTTGGGATTTCGTGCTCGAAACATGAACAAAGGCATATCTGTGCTTAACAAAATGAGCGCCAACTAATAACCAATCCACCACCGAGACAAAGTTGTCTTGTTTTTACCGTTATCCTCTTGACAGATTAGAGGGATCCCTTCGGAGTATCCAGTATCATCCAGCGGATGATGCCACTTTAAGGCTTTACTTCTACAATCATTACCATACAAAAAAGTAATTGTGTTAGCCATGATCTTTTCTTTATAAATGCTTTTGAAAATATACAGTTTTTAGTTTGTCTAAGTTTTTCTCCAACCACTTGTAATCACATTTTGAAGCATCTTGGGCAACATGATAATTTCTGGTTAGGTAAAAACAAATCGTGACTCCTTCAGTGAATCCGGAAATCCCGTACATTGACGTGATTAGGTCTTCGTATCTCGTAACCCTCGGCACGGCCGTATACAACACGCGCAATAATCACATTTGAATTACTGTACTATGCTGAAATGGATATTAATGAAATGGAATTGCATTTATCAGTAATTTCCAGTTCGAAAAAATGTAGTAATCCATAACTCGTCGTTTCTGTTATTGTCCGGAGGCCCATTGTTGCCATTGTGATAGTAAAAAGAGGCACTCATGAGCATTGAGTTGGTGGTGTTTTGGGTGGTCACAAAAAAAAGGTATTTATATTTTCCATGCATGACTAAATATCAATGGTATTTTACTGAATGTTGCCAATACCCAGACCAAATGACTGCTGAATGAAACAACCTGTTCAGATTTCATGGGAGATTTCATGGGCGCCGTCGCTACAAAGTAATTTGTGAAACGTCTATACACTACACCCTTATTTTCGTCCCCTGACGTTAGCCTGCTTACAGTAAAGCCGCCTAATATATTATTTAAATGAGAGTTAATCTTTCCTGTCTGAGATCATCGACAGCTTATGCGTAACTTTCCATTAACACATTTCAAATCAGCTCATTTACCTCCATCGTCGTTGACCTTGTCTTGGCAACACTGTCACCCCTGTCCCATTAGTCACACCGTGGTGTGGGCCCCCTCCCTAAACCCTGCCCGTTCCTGATCGGCCGCGTGCTAGGGCCATGGGTCACTAGACCGACAATCCGGTGGACTTTTGCAAGTGTGACTCACCCGCAGTATGCAAAAACGAGAGATCGCCAAGAGGCAGCAGGCAGGGAGGCGCCTTAAAGCGCCAATCTTTGTCATGGTTTGCTCATCAGGCTGATTAAGATCCTCCCACAGGCCACAATCGAAGCTTTGTTTATGGGATGCGCCCGTCGACTATCTTCAGTACAGAAACATTACACCGTGAACAATGCAACATTGAATTTTGGATTTTTATTTGTATATTCATGTAGTGTTATATCTTTAATTGTTATATTTCTCTAGTCTGTCCATTTAATTGTGGTGGATTAGTTTAGCCATGCATGGTTTAAGTTTAGTTTACGTTTAGTGGATTAGTTTATATTATATGTCTGATATAATAACATTTACCTGTTCTGTTCTTTGTGCCGTGGTGGATTAATTTGTTTAGTTTAGTTACGTTTAGTAGATTGTTAAGTTCAAGAATTACTTGCTCTTTCAAAACTGCACGCTTTAGTTTTTCTTCCATAGCGTGCCCGTTTAGCCGTGGTGGATTAGTTTAAGTTTAGTTTAGTTACGTTTAGTGGATTACACTCTAAACTGTGTTTAGCGAGAAAACAATTTGAAAGCTAAACATGTATGAAAGCTAAACGCACGTGTCAAATTTCTAAACATCTATGTTCAATGGCTATTGAGCAGTATCCAATCCTCATGCTAAACATGTTTAGCATGTAGCCTAAACATGTTTGAGAACTGACAGCAAGAATTGTTTGGAAAAGTGTTTCCTCGTTAAACACAGTTTTTGCAGTGTAGTTATTAGTTTTTATTTCAATTAATGTATTCTTGTTTATCCTGAGTCAAATCAGATCAGTACATGTTACTGTTTTCCACTTGTGCCAGCAAAATTCATATAGATAAACAAGCTTACGAAATCGCGCACCAAATTCACCATTAAAATGCAGAAACAAGACAGTGTGTATTACATCGACAGCAATACAAACAACTTTAAATTTACATCTTACAACTACATGTACATTACAATAATATATAAATTAGACATTATAAGATCACTTGCTCCGTAAAGGTAGGATACACCATTTGCAGATATCGAAAAAAATTACTACTGAATTATTAAGAAATATCTTACTCATCTGAAAGTAAATAATGATTCTATGCATCCAGCAAAATGATTGCGCTAGAAATCTTTTAATTATTCTGAAAAATATAATTTTATAAAAGAAAATTCGCGATCGCCGGACGGCGATCGCGAAAAAACACAAATAACATAAGAATAACTGCTCGACGCCAGTTGAAAACAAACGCTGTTGTTTTTTGTGCTTTTCTCGGCATTCATGATTGTAAAATTCGGACAGGTTAGTTTAACGATATTTACTATAAAATACAACCCCCAAAATCCACCCATTCATGATAATTCAAGCAATTACCATTGCAACGGTGTATCCTACCTTTAAAAACTGCACACTTCAGGTCTTTTATCCGCATTTATCTACAGTCTGTCCCTGATTAGTTTTAAGGAGGTAGAGTTTCCTTCCTCCAGAGGATGATCTAACCTACTTTCGATTGCTGATCCTTGGTTTTAAACGAGCTTTAGTCGGGATATTGGGGTTTATTTTAGTTCCATTTGCCGGATGCTCGAGACGTCATGACACGAGGTCAGCTTTCTTATCATAAGATAAGCCTACAGCTTTAATTGGCATTCTGGTTAAAACTGGAGAATTATAGGTCTGAGCCAACATGACGGGACTGGTTTAGCTCAATAGATAATTTTATTAAAGTTTAATCTTGCTGTTTAGAACGGTGAACATAAACAGGCCATAACACAATTTGAAAAGACCATCTCAACTGAACATGCATATTTATCCCGACCTATTGTGCATCAAAGCATACACGTTTTATTTCGGTTTCGGAAGTATCTCGAGTAGTTTCTCAAACGATATTAATTTGATTATCTTTGCGGAGAGGAAATTGCAAAAACAAATGTTCGGGGTCTTCAGATCTCTGAAAGAGTTCACGGGTGGTGAAGGCTCATGTATTCTGGTGGAGGCGTGCTGTGCTTGGCCATAATACTTTTGACGAACGCATACTCTGAAGCAAACATTTTAATTTGTGCAGACTATACGGAGACATGGTATTGTTCTTCCATTTGTATCTGTACTTAAGTATTTACCATAGACTTTGTACACATAATTCCTTGTGGAAATAACCTAACTCAGAATTGTCTAGTGGAGACCTAGTCAGTCCCTTTGTCTCGGTTGTGTTCATTTCTCCATTATTACAGGGCAGTAAAAAAAAGGGGCAGGAGTGTGTGAGGGCGAACATGCTCACACGCCTCGAATTGAGCATGTGTTGGCGCGTTACCCCGTGCCACGCAACTTCTGACGACAGTGCCCTAAACTACCCCATTAAAAAAAACTGTTTACTTGTTAATATTTTTCTGGACGACAGTGCAGTAGTGTAATAGTCGACCGATGCAACGGTCCAACACCAACGCGTTGGTGAGTAATTTTGTAATTAAAGCAACCGACCTTTCAGGTCTTTGGGGATGTCTGTTGCTTCCGGTATGTCACGCCAACCCCCTCCCTAAGCCGATTATAAAAGATAGGTCCTAAGTCTAATTATGATTTGACCATTATCATGCAATCTGTTGCTAGGCACTTGTCTTTTGCAGGCTCCCGGTAAATTAAAATAAAATTAATATCAAGAAAGACACATTTCACAAACTATAAAGACGATTTTATAAAAGTGCCTCTTGTAATAAGGTAAATCCAAACGAATGAAACATGAAACTTTGAGCCAAGGGTAGAGCTGCATAAAAAGGTTCCACCAATTTGAATAGATGATGTTTTCAAAAGTGGAACTCCCTCAACGTTGTATCTTGAATGCATGCAACGTGCGATCATGTATACATGCATAGCGATAGCGCGTACCTGGCCCATGCACCGCTCCGTGGAAAGCATGCGTGCTCCGTCAGGAGCACAGCCTTGACTATTATGTTACTTCAGCGAATGAGAAACAAATAGGGTTAAGTGATCATGCAAATTATCATATATGAATTTACGTGTATTTCTCAACGGCCAATCACAGACCACAGACTGCTGGTTATCGTCATATTCCTTAATTATTCATTTCCGAATGTTTAATGGGCAACTTAGAATTTGCAAATGTTGTTCAATCAGATCCCGTGCATCAAAAGCAGCGCATTATCATTAACATTTAACCAGGGGTGTAGTCAAGTCCATTACAAGTCCCTGTAAGTCACTGCAAGTCCATCACAAGTCCTCCAGTTTCATTTCAAATCGCAAGCTATTCAAATGAGCTTTTACAAAAAGCATTTCTTTGTCATTGTTCAACCAGTTACTTATGACTGGCTTTATGACTGGACTTGTGCAAGGACGTGTGCAAGGAGTTGCAGGGACTCGAATACAACTCTGCATAACCACAAAATCCGAAAGTAACATAGTAATCAAGGCTGTGCTCCTGACAGGGCACGCGGAATATTATTATTATTATTATAAATGGTTTATTGATACACAAATTGACATGGCAGCCCAGGGGCTGAATTACATCAAAATTTACACATTATTTTAAAAAATGTATGTATAAACATTAAAAGGGTCTAAGAATAAAGACCAATAAAAATATAGGGAAGTTTGTAAATAAAATAAAAATTAGCATCAAACAATTTACGCTGTAACTACTACAGTCTATCCAGCAAGTTTGGTAGTTTGGTGCCTCTTAAAAAGAGTGTGTTTGTGGATTCGAATCAGCAAGCCAAAAACAAGACAAGGCAATGTGTAAAACAAGACAGAATATCACGTACGTGGGGCGGTACGTGAGACCTGGCTCGTACAGTATACAGTGTGCGATTTGCACGCCTAATATCAATAAAACTAACGATTGATTAAAACGATAATAACACCACCAATTGCCAGCATGATCACACGTTGCTAACAGCGCAGCCTTGTATTCAAGGCTATCGACGTTGCAGCATTGTGTACAAATATCAATGAAACATGTTACATCAGTATTTAAAACGGAAATAAAACTTACGATTGATTAAAATGATAATAACACCAGCGATTGCCGTACGGGTAGCCTTTGTCACCGCTGACAAAAATGGCCCCAGCACCATTACCATCATTCATTCTAGCATGTTCATGCAAACCTGTAGTCCTATAATATAGGAACGTGTCATGTCTCGTCCGCTTCTCAATTCTTAGGGGCAAAAAAGTAAGACTTACCTTAACCTTGCCCACCACTCGACCATTGATGAGCCGCCTCAAACCTAGTTCAATCGACCCATTTGAAAGGAAACGTTCAGCCTTTTTGTATCGTCTTTGCTGAATTTTCCTCGAAGTTATAGTGTAATGATACCGTGGACTGATGTACTGTAAAAAACAAGTACCTTTTACAAGCCGCGATGAACATACTGGTACATCACTTAAAATATCGACTATCCAATATCTAATATAACAATTTAATTAGTTTTCCGGGAGTGTGCTGGTAGGCATAATCCTTGACAAAATTCCTTAAAAAATACCAAACACAAACATGACAAAGTACTGTTCAGGGGCAACCTTGTTCATGTTTAACCTCGTGTCCAATAGTAAGCACTAGATGGGAAACTCGGCCCCCGTTTTTCTGATTCAAAACGGCAACAGCGACGTGCATTATGTATTTTAATGCTCTATTTAAATGTTCACGTCTCAATACCTCAAAAGCAACTATTCTGGGAGACAGCTCATGTAATCTGTCGCTTCTTTTCACCCTGAAGAAAAAAAGTTGTTTTGCACTTGTACATGGAGTATTTTAAGACATACTTGGAGTATTTTAAGACAGGATGTGAGCATCTAAGGTGGCAGCAAGGTACTGTAATTCACCAATCTCTCTGGGTACCCCGCCTTGCTATACTCACATCCCCCAAATTTGTATTTTGTAGGAACACATAAGTATAGGCTGAGTAAAACAAATTAACATCAAAGTCAATTTTCTCAGAAATAGAACAAGTGTGCTCAAAATGTCCCGCTATTCTGAATAGATCATTCAAATGTTATTAATGTGGAGCTAAACATTGCGATTGTTTAAGCACCTGTTTATTGTTTCCTCCAATCATTACCATTCCAAATCCCGTTCTTATAGCCGAGAGAAAGTCGACGTGTGGATTGGTCTGATGGGAAACACCACCATCCTTGGACCATTGTTTTTCAATAAAAACATAAATGGTTTGTATATTTTTGTAGGATCAGCCTATACAAAATAGATGTGAGTAGCAAGGCGGGAGTACCTCGAGAAATTGGTGAATTACAGTACCTTGCTGTCACCTTGGATGTTTACACCTGGTCATATAATACTCCAGAGACACCCCCCTTCCATGTACAACTGCCAAACCTTTTCCCCATAGGGGTGAAACGAACTTAAAATGTAAGCTTCTTTTCGAACTAGGCTGGCTCCCAAACTAACCCCAACTTTTGGTTTCGGAGATTCTATAACAGTTATGTTTGATATAAAACAAAAATTCATTTTTTGTTTTCGAGCTTTTTACCGTAAATACATCATACAAAAAACAAAAAGTAATTTGAAGTGGGCCAGGCACTGGAATCTTCCTAATTTGCAGACATGTGCATCAAGACGTTTGAACATGTTTATGATCCAATACCTTGGGGAGAGAACAGGTATTCGTAGTACTGGGAGAGTAATGCTCGACATCATGCGAGCGAGGTTGATAAGGAATGAAACCACAGTGAATTAAACCGAGATGAAAAGCGCCCTCTAAAATTAAGGACAACATCAGGCAGCGTGGAGGGGTAATTATCATGGGCCCCTCGCGTCATGATTATTCAGTAGTTTTAACAATGATGCTAATATATTGTTATTGCCCATTTTAGTTACACATAGTCCAGAGGTATATTAAAGCACTTTGAAAAACGGCCTTTGTCGACCTCTCACAGTAGCTTAGTGGATAATGGGTTATGTTATAGATCGTTCGACTGGGGTTCAAATTTGATCTCTGCTTATTTTCCATTGACTATTTTTGGTTTTCCAAGTTTATTGTCGGAGTGAGTTTAATTTTAATAAGGGAAAGTAAGGATCTGAGAACCTAAGTGTCTTCCACTCAGAGTGGTGTAGATACGCTCAGTTATGATAATTACCCATGACAATCCTATGAAGGCACATCAGCAATGTCGAAGCCAAAATGTCCGACTTCTTTTTATAAATTGTTTTAGAATTATACTTACGTCTCAAATTGTACAACAAAATACACCAATTGAACATAGAACTCCGTGCTCTTCAAAAATGGGACTTGCTTCTATAAACGCACTTTCAATTTGATGTTTTGTTTTAACCACAAATTTAGGGCGTCTGCGATCTCCACATGAACCCGCCCTCTACGGCCGAACCAATAATTCATTCAAACTTTGACAAGTAATACTTCAGTATCGTTAGATTTTATGTAAATGTCTCATTTAAAAATGATAACTTTTATACTGCTACGGAATTAGCAAATATATTCCCAGGTGAAACTCTTTACAAAAAAATAGGTATCACTTTCCGAAAAAAACACCTTTTCGTCAAGAACAAACCAACCCTACACCGCCCTCTATCGTAGCACTGTCAATTAAAATTCGCTGGCCAAGACAAAGTTTGCACATGCATCTTAGGCCTACCCAAACGAAACGACAGAACACGTAGGTCTCAGTGCAGCGATTAATTATTTCTTTTTGAAGACGGAAATCCCAGTGCCTGATGACTAAACTACGCTAGTCTTTTTGCGTAGTTTGTTTGTTACACTTTAAACACACCTCGCCCTAAATGAACATGAGACTGACACGCTGAACGCACGAGAGGAGACTAACTATTCAGGATATGGCTAATTTATGACTCAAACTGCCGGCCAAGTGCAAAATAAAGAAGCAAAAATAACCCTTGGTTAAATTGAGATGTGTTTATGTTGACCTAGAGCGGGAGAAAACCCTGGGCATTAATGTCATCCTCTTCGGCAGAAAATGAAAAAAATGATATAAATATTCATAATACTATTACATTTCATGGGGAATAAAATTAAACAAAATCTTTCCGTGGATATAGGCTCGTAGCCTACACGGAAATGCATAATCATTATTAGACTAGTTCATTATAAGTAGGGGTAGATCGAAAGAAAGCAGAAAAACGACCCAGTAGGGAATTCAAATCCGGTTTGTATATACAGATATTCTAAGAACCTTGCAAGTACTAACTTTTTTGGTCACCCGTATTTCTTCGGCCGTCTTGTACGTGGTGAGACGCTAGCCTCGACGCCTGTGGTAGACTACTTTTAAATTTGTGCATTGTCCTGCGATCGTCGGCACTCGGTTATTTCCACGCTTAGTAGTAAACAACGACAGAAAATCCCCCGTCTAGAACGCAACACCATTTTACCGTTGCTGGCGTGTCGTGCCCGATGCACCTTGCATAATCAAGCAGAGTGTAGCTCCTTTATACGCACGGCAATGATCCTGTACCAATGGGGGATGCAAGGAAATTCAAACAGCGCTGTCCTGTTCCTGGATGACTAGTCTCTCGGGTGGAGTATAAGGAGTCCTTGACACGCCGTGCGAATGGGAAGTAGGGACTAATAAGCTGAGAGAAGGGAAGAGGCAATCATTGCAAAGGGTTATCTTTCCTGTCCATCGCTCTCTCTTGAGGCGTCACGGCAAGTTGGTTTAGGCCGGCTGATCCGTACCTTTCTTAGCTCCCGGAATTCTTCTTATACCCCAGTCTGGAGAGCTAGAGAGGGGGGCATGTGGAGAATGAAGGGGCCAATTCACAACTGAGTGAGGATGATATAAACGTCCAGTACACCCAACACACTAACTTTGCATAGGCGTTTAACAGGTGCTAAGATATGCGGGCACGCGTCACATCCAATTAATTGCTTGAAGTCTTGAAGTCTTGAAGTCATGCAATCAAAACAAACTAACAGAATTGTTCTTCCGGTTGGATTACAATTTGAACTTGACCTTTGCGTAATTTTGGCCATCGTATAGCACTTCTTTTCCAGATGGCGCCAGCCACATGATTCGCTCTTGTCTTAGTCCACAACTGTGTTTGGATGTTATTCCCCTTTTACGTCCGATAGGTGTGGCACACTTGCAGGTTGCGGAAGCGTTACGTCTGGTTATGATGCTCAGTTGCACTGCCCACTGTTGTCGTGAGGACATAAAGCTGCGTTTTATTCCTCCAATCTTCATCAGCATTTCGCTAAATATCCCCAAGTTACCAAATCTGCACATTCTATGCCCACGTCCACAACTATGTTGATTTCATTAGCTGACGGGAAAATACCTATATAGTTGGTTTTTGCCGTGCACATTGGCTTACCTGAAACCAATTTCATGAAACCATAAAACATGAAACCCATTCCCATCAACATTCCACTAATTTGCCATTGCGTTGCTTTGGTTAGACCCTTTCTATTATGGCCTTTTGATTCTAGATTTTTCCTTGATGCTGACATGGGGTTAAAGTGCTCTCGATAATTCTTCCAAATAGGCACTTGGGGAGACAAATTAGCGTAAGTTTTCAGGTAATAAGGAGACACTGGCACTTATAGGGAGACATTTCAGTGTCTTCCTGAGTGTCTAGCTACCCTAAAAAAAACCCGATATTTGGGAGTTAGTTTGGTCCTAGAACGACAGATTTTGGTGTAAATAGCATACATCTCGAAGATCTTAGAGAAAAGGGTTAGGGTAAACAAGTTAGGATTGTTTTAAGTTTGTGTACATCTCTATGGGATTGTCTCCCCAGGTGCCTATTTAGCATGATTTTTTAAGAAGCTCTTCATAATGATTGATAAATTATTTATCGTTGATCAATCTTAGACAGTCGAGAAAAATAGACGCTTTAATGGGAAACCGAAATAATAGTCTGTCTTTGTAATCAATGCAACAAGCAAGACCAAGAGTGTTTTGAAGAGAACGAAAAGTAACAGAGGCAAACTGCGCCGATGTTCTGACGTAATTTTTTTATTATTGTTGCCATAATGGAGATGATATAAACGTACTCATTGGCAACAACTCGCCTAGAGCTCGACCCACGCAACGAACCATGCCAAATTCCCCTACGCCTTCGTGTTGTCAAAATAGGGATTTAAAACAAAAGGTCGGTCATAGGGATTGCTTAAAAAAAACTTCAAATGAGTCGATCGAGTCCGCGAATGACTGGGAACACAGGCATAATTACGCATGCAACCTGGCAAATTTTAGTCAATGAGAGAATGATTGGAAGCCTCAATATAGAAACTATTCCTCTCACGCAATCTTCCTCGAATCCAGAAGGCTCGGTTGCCGTATCCATAGCAACAGCGCTGCATCCCTCACAGAATCGATTAAACCCCCCGTGACGTAATCCCGAGACTTGACAGTCGGTCTGCATTCGAATAATTATTAGAGACAGAATATCCAACTCGTGGATAAAATCGCCGCTAAGCTGAATAAAAGACTTCCCCGGGCTTCCCTCTCCCGTACCCCTTACAAAGCAAAAACATCTCCCCTTGGGGCTCCCCAGTGCCCCCTATCCCCTCGTTTCCTACTTCACAGCAGCCCTTGTCGGTCTCGGGGCTTTTGTCGTGGTGTCCCGCTCCGTATCATAACACTCCCTGTACGGGCTCGAGTGTCTTCTTGGGGCGCCACAGCGACTACTCGTTGCGTGCCCCTAGCTGTCTCGGCTAGCTGTTTTGGCTAATCTGCCCATGGGTATGTGGAGGTACCTCTGTTTTCTTCCTTTGCCAATAATTATACTTTCTCATAAAATCTTAAAATGTATTTTGAAAAGCCTGGGTATGTTTCCATAAGAAGACAAAATATAAATGATGTAGTGATTAAAGGAAGTATACAACAAAATTGAACAAATATTTTTGTTTAAACCCGAAAATACTGTATTATGAAATACCTTACTTGGCTTTAATTCTCAAGCATCATGCGAAATCACGGCACCTGGTGTGCTGTGACTTTCAAGAAAAGTTGAATTTTGTATCAATTTCCTAAGATTGCCGGCCGGCAATCGTTGGAAACGATTTATGAAATTGAGTTAGTCCACATTTTGTTTGCAATACGGTTACACATCCGTGAATGGATGCAAGCCAAATAGTCTGTGTTTTTTTTACCTTATAATTATCTGACGTCATATAATAAGTTGCTGTTTTTGTCTGAAGGACGTCAAGGAACCAGACTACAAAAAGCAACATTTTTTGTCTGGGTTTTTCCCAGCATCTATGAACATAACACTTTAAACAGGTCAGCGACACAATATTTACTGTAACAATATTAATCCCCTGCACATTCATCTTCTAAAACTAAAGCAAAAATAAATGGTGTATATTTTAGTATATACTACCTTTAACAATTATTCATATTTTTTGCAGTCTTGGACCATCCATTATAGTTTTGCCAATCTCAATGATTCTTAAAGGTAGGATACACCATTGGTAAATCATGAATGGGTTATCATGAATTATCATGAATGGGTAGATTTTGGGGTTGTATTTTATAGTAAATATCGTTTAACTGACCTGTCCGAAGTTTTACAATCATGGATCCCAAGAAAATCACGAAAACGGCGTTTGTTTTCAACCGGCGTTGAGCAGTTATTCTTATGTTATCTTTGGGGTTTTTCGCTCGCCGTCCGGCGATCGCGATTTTTTCTTTATAAAATTCATTTTTTTTTAATAATCACAGGATATCTAGCGCAATAATTTTGCTGGATGCCTAGAATCATTATTTACTTTCAAATGAGTAAAATATTTCTTAATATTTCGGTAGTAAATATTTTCGATATCTGCAAATGGTGTATAGTACCTTTAAGTCTTAAACGATTAAATGTAAAATACATTAAAAAACACACTACATGCAACCGGTGAAAAGCTGTAGCTCCGTGGAATTCTTTGCTTGTATATGTTTTCCATCATCTTACGATCTGTTTTACTTCAAGAGGAATCTTAATTTCTATCTTCTGCTTAAATATTTGATATTTTTCACCTTTGTAATAGCTCCATACCTCTAGTAACTTGTTTTGACCAAACTCGCATACAAAACTAGTTTGTAACCGATTATATGTTTCCGTTGGCCTCATTTATGTATGAGATCAGGTATCCAGCCTAGGGGCCGCAGGTACTTGTACTACGACACTGGAGAATTTCATACATGCACCTGCAATCCCCCATTGCACCTGTCTCCGTTTTGTCACTCACGAGTCCACGTTAAGCCCCTTCTGCACGGTTCAATCCGGGCTAATCTCCGTCCAATTAATCTTATATTCGAAACAATAATGCGTCAACATCCGTCAGAAATTACGGTGCTTGGCACCAGTCTCATTAAAACACTTAGAAAGAGCATTGACGATTTGCAACAATATTGGCGAGGTGTATTATAAGCGCGGGTTATACTCAAACTCCAAAAGTAAGTACGAGAGACAGATTTTTTGTTTTGTGTCACTTGCCACAGCTTCAATTTTAATCAACGTTCTTCAACCGGAATACCAAAGATTACGGGCAAACCGGATAACGAGTACTAAAACACGGACCAATAGTCCAAACATTAACATTATGCGATACCCATGACTACCACTCCACACATGGAGGAATAAAAACACTAAAGATAAGGATTGTGATACCCAAGACCACAATGCAACTAGTGATACCCAATGACCACTATCCAAATCACCAACTGCCGTTGTGTCAATATCAGAGGTGCTCAATTTTGAGCATTTGATTAACCTGCTCATTTGCGGGTTAATCATGCAACAATAAAATAGCAAAATGCACTGTTTATAGCCCGAGTGGAACATCCTAGGCTATAGATTCTAGAATAAAAGTTTGATCTCCACACTAGTTATTAAACTGGATCAGACCGTCCGTGTGGCACATCACAGGGTCCAATAATTGTTGTTAACTGATCAAATTTGTTTATTTAATCTAAAACTTATCGATTGACCTAATTTTCCTCAAAACCAGAATTATGGAGCTCGAACTCTTCTGGGGCACCAAAAATCGCCTACCGTGGTCTAAAACACCTCGATTGGCTAAATCGACATGCCCACCCCCCCCCCCCCCCCCCCTGCAATCAAGGAGGGTTGCAAGGGGAGGAGGTGGGAAACATTTTTTAATTGAACGATGATGTGTGTTGAATGAAGCCGTGACTAAAAGTGCCGATTTCTGTATAGGCTCATGGAGCTTTCGCGCTCTTTCTAAAACCCAGGACGCTGATTGGCTGTCGCCGGATCACAGCGCGTCGGAAGCTACTGCCACGTCCGCAATGACCGCTACAGTTGGCTGTTTGCACACGGCACGCAATTGATGCTTGGCTCTTATTGGCTGCACCAGAATCCCAGTTTACATGCAACTTATACATGTACTTGAATTCGGTAGAACATTAATGCTTGCGCGACTAGCAATCATGTGGGGTTTTTGCGTAGAGTATAATAAATTTTACCTGTTATGTGGTAAAATGTGTTATACTCAAACTCCAAAAGTAAGTACGAGAGACAGATTTTTTGTTTTGTGTCACTTGCCACAGCTTCAATTTTAATCAACGTTCTTCAACCGGAATACCAAAGATTACGGGCAAACCGGATAACGAGTACTAAAACACGGACCAATAGTCCAAACATTAACATTATGCGATACCCATGACTACCACTCCACACATGGAGGAATAAAAACACTAAAGATAAGGATTGTGATACCCAAGACCACAATGCAACTAGTGATACCCAATGACCACTATCCAAATCACCAACTGCCGTTGTGTCAATATCAGAGGTGCTCAATTTTGAGCATTTGATTAACCTGCTCATTTGCGGGTTAATCATGCAACAATAAAATAGCAAAATGCACTGTTTATAGCCCGAGTGGAACATCCTAGGCTATAGATTCTAGAATAAAAGTTTGATCTCCACACTAGTTATTAAACTGGATCAGACCGTCCGTGTGGCACATCACAGGGTCCAATAATTGTTGTTAACTGATCAAATTTGTTTATTTAATCTAAAACATATCGATTGACCTAATTTTCCTCAAAACCAGAATTATGGAGCTCGAACTCTTCTGGGGCACCAAAAATCGCCAATCGCGAGAAGCGCGACCCACAGAAGAAAAAGAGAACCAAAAATCCAAAGGGGAGACTTAAATCAGGGACAGAATGCAGCGGCGCAAATTCTCCCGAAATATCACGTTGCCTTCCGCAGAGAGGTGTACCCCATCCCTCCCGTATAGGTTAGCAGCTGACCAACTAAATTGTGGGTGCTCAAGCACACTGATTCCTAATTTACGGCATCGGGACCGCGCCCAGCGATTTGTTGCCTTTCGTACATGCTCCATTGATTTTTGCGAGTTTGCGCCACAGTAGAATAGACGGGGCAAAATACATGACCAAACAAGCCGAGTGTTTGGAAACCTGTCCCTACATTCCGCCAGCATGATAGCTAGTGTCTGCCTTATAGCAAAAAAGTCTAGCTGCACTAAATCATTGGTCCCAATATGCATTACAATAATGCGCACTTCGCCTAAGCTATACAACATTTCGTGCAATTGATGCATGCAGGCTCCACTTCGCCCTTTCCATTGTACTGAGATCGGGACACCTATACCAAACGCCGCCCATCGAACCAGGGAGTCTCCCACAATCCATGCACACCCTTGCTCTGGCGGGGACACACCTAAAAACCAAATGTAAATATTTGCTTAAACCACATTGAAATTGAGTATGGGAAAAGGACGCAGGTAACTGGCTAGTGCTGCTGAGCGCCATCGACCCATACGCTGTATATCTGCGAAAGGAATGCCCATTGCATAAGCAGTAGAAGCTGCTCCCATACGAAATGAGTGCGATCTGTAATTTCCGTTTGAGACTCCACAGCATGACAAGGCTGTAAGCAACACTCTATTAAACTGATAGCGGGTAAGGGGTTGATTATCATTGTGACAAAAAAGCGGGCCCTCTGTACGAGGGCGACTGTCAATATATTTGAGTAGCGCTGACACTGGGCAGAGGGTTACATCACTCCATCGGCCCAAAAGAACCACCTGAGGGGGGCCGCGCTGATTGTTTTTAGTCTGGCGCAAAGACAATGTTATTGACTCGTGGCCGGGGGAGAAGCGTATGTCGGACATATGCAAAACTGACTGCTGCACATTGGCCCGGGAATTTGCTGCAAACTCACAAACCCGCAAAAAACCAAAAAATGCAAGAAGCATAGCAGAGCGAAAGAGTGTCGCCTCATATTGCGATGAACAAACCTCAGGCAGAACAGTCATAATGCGCGAAAGTAACGCCAGCGATATAGGGGACCTGCGATCTAGACCTGAAACACTACGCCTACAACCTTCCAGTACTTTTGTTACCATGTAAGAGTCTGTTGGGTCCGGATTGCCGTTTAGCTTGTACTGACAGCTGACCCCAGCGACATATGTTGCAATCGTTCCCGTAGAATATCGCCGTATGGAAAGCCACGCTATGAACTCACCTATGCACTGAGGGTTAACGACCCGACTACCGGTTGTGGATTGAAGAAAAACACAAAAAGCATTCCACCCCGATGTGTATGCTTTCTGTGTATTTCGCGCAAAGGCTAGCTGCAGCAACCTACGCATTTCGTGCTCTACCATACTGGGGGAAGAGTTGGAAGCGGAGTCATCTCTCGCTCGGCCTGGGGAGCTAAGGCAAAGAAGCGTGGCATCTGAAAACGAGATAATGCATCAGCTTTGTCATTCTTTACACCAGGGATGTGAACTGCTTTGAAAATTATATTGGATTTCAAACACTCCAAAACTAGCAAACGAATCAAGTGCATGGCTTTAGGACAGTGGGAAGATTGACCGTTAATCATGTGCACCACAGCAATGTTATCAGACTGGAACTTTACTTTACTATTGGCCAATAGAGGACTCCATGCAAGGACAGCCACAATGATTGGATACAGTTCTAGGAGGGCAATGGATGGGGTAGACTCTTTCCATTGCTGCCAACGGCCTTGCAGCCATTTACCCTTAAAATATGCCCCAAAACCAACGGAAGCCGCCGCATCTGTGAAAAACGTGAGTGTTTCGGACGATTCCCATTCTTGGTTCAAAATCGGGGTTACCCCATTGTACTCTCGCAAAAAAGTTAACCACATCAATAGGTCAAGTTTTGCCCCATTTGTTATACGCACTCTGTGCCATGGTTGATTTAGCCCCTTTGTCAAGGAAATAAGCCGCCTAATAAAAGCCCGACCTGGCAACACAGCCCTGCACACAAAATTGAGGGAACCAACAAGGGATTGAATGTGGACCAACTTTGCTTTAGGCTTTGCAAGCATTGCCCGAATTTTACTGCACAGCGCGTCTACTTTGTCAAAGGGGACCCTCACTTGCCACCGATTCACATTTATTTCGAGCCCCAAATATGTGAGAACCTGGGACGGGCCTTCCGTTTTTTCCGTAGCAATGGGAACTCCCAAATCCCCACATAATGTTTGGAAATTGCTTAAGCGCGTCTGACATGAATTACGGGATGGCGCAACAAACAGAAAATCATCTAGATAATGTGTAACATTGCCCACCTCGGCCATTTGTCGCACTGCAAATTCTAGAAATGTGCTAAATTTTTCAAATAGCGCACACGAAATAGCACACCCCATAGGCAGACATTTGTCAAAGTAGTACTGATTCGCAAATGTGAAACCGAGCAAGTCGTAATCTTGTGGTGAGATCGGTAGGAGACGAAACGCGGACTTGATGTCGGATTTTGCTAACCACGCACCCCTTCCTGCTCGAAAGACCAAATCGACCGCTGTATCAAAGGATGCATATTTGACTTTGCATTGCCCTTCATCGATAAAATCATTAATCGAACCCCCAGATGGGAACGAAAGATGGTGAATCAAACGAAAAGTGCCGGGCAATTTCTTTGGAACTAACCCAATTGGTGAACATTGCAAATTTGTTAAAGGGCGGTGCGCGAAAGGACCGGCGACTCTGCCTGCGTTAATCTCTTTTCTTAGTTTTTCTTGTACGATTTGCGGTTGCAATGCTGCCGATCTGAGGCAGTCTGATTCCCTACACGCCCTGGGGCCAGTGTACCCCAGAGAAAAACCCCTGGAAAACCCTTCTAACAAAACTGCCTTGTCTAAAACTTTATCATAGCTGCTAAGCAGTGCGCACAAAGCTGACCACTTAATTGGGGTTGGGAGAACGAAAACTATCCTTTCTAGTCAAGAGAGAGTGTGGTTGCGCTTTTTGCCCTGCTAAGCCTCCCTGGTTACCGGCCGAGGTATTTTGGCGAACGAAGTCTGCATAGCCTTTCCCCTTAAATGCCCTTTGCCCCCCTTGTTGGAAGCGTGGTTGACTACTTTGAATCCGACATGATTGAGCCCCGTGTCCCTCACGAGCACACTTAGCGCATTTGTGATGGTATTTACAGGCAAGGAATTTACAACCGTTTGGACTGTTGAACGCGAAGCATAAGCCATACGATTTCCCTGTGCGTGGTGTGACCCGAGGCGCGGCCGATGCAGTAGTTGTCTCAAAGGATGCGACTGTTAGCCATAATTCTACATCGAGCTCACCCCACGATCGGTTAGGCTGAGCTTCTAGCCGTATACGAAATTGTTCGTCGTATAAGCGCCAACCGCGGCCTGGGAACTGAATCGACGCGGTGCGCACAGTCTCAGAGTATTTAAGGAGTTCCATGACCCGATGAGGAAATTTAGCCAGGTATATCGCCATAAAGGTGTGGAAAGCCGAAACCCACTTATCCCAGGTGTCAAGTTTATGCGGACGGCCCGGTTTGGACTGATTTGGACGCAAAAACATCTTATCATTCTCAATGACTAGCGCAACTTCACTAGCTTTGTTAGACTTAGCAAGTACGTCCGCAGCGCTATCCGTGAACAAAAGCGACATGTCTACGTACTCGTGGCGCCATATTTTTTCTTTGATTGTTTGAGCAACATGTCCTCCGATCAAGGAAGTGGACTCAACACGAGGAATAGGATTTGGATTTCCGGAAAGCCCAACATGATTAATCCCTGACGTAGGTCCGCCTGCACTACCCACGCAGCCTACGTTGTTTGCCGCGCCCCAAGGAGCCGAAAGCAATTGCGTTTCAAGTGGTGTGGCGATTGGACAGGGAGACGACGCAATAGAATAGATAGGCAAGCTTTCATTAGAAAATAACGGGGCCCCCGTAGTACCACCCACTTGGCTCAAACTAAGACTAGTTTCATTCAAAATGCCCGACACCATCGGCCTACCCTGTGCCGAGGTGAATATAGGTCTATTACTAGCACTAAGCCTACTACTACTAGTACTACTAATACTTGCCCCCGACAAATTACCTACACTCATTACTGACGTACCAGTAACTGGCCTACTTCCCATCATCCGACTGACCTCGCCCGACCCACGGGTGAATGAGCCTACTGTCTGTGGCGGATACCCAAAAGATGGCTGGACAGTAGGAATAAATGGCACAGCTGCTGCAGGACTGGGCACTGGATACGCTGATGCTGGCTGAGCTGCCGTAGGAACTGGCAAAGTAGCCGGCTGACTCAGGATATCGTACGGCACCTGCTGTTCTGGAGTGAGCTGACCCTGTCCCTGCTGACAGAAAGCTGGATGCTGACTTGGCAAATATGGCGTGGGATGGACTAAGCCTGCCATTGCAGGCTGATACGGCACTCCATATTGTGTGGGACGATATGCTGCCAACCGACTCGGGACCGGTGCCGGCCGTGGCGAAGCTGCAGGCTGACTTGGCACCCCATCTCTGCAGGCATCTGGTGCCGGCTGGACTGCAGTCGGATTGAGCACCACAGGCCCAGGATACGGTGCCTGCTGAACCGAAGTTGCCGGAAGACTTGCTTCCCCACATGCATGACATGGGGCCGGCTGGACCGAAGTTGCAGGCTGCTGACCGAAAACCGAAGTTGCAGTCGCACTCGCAGTCGCACTTGCAGTTGCATGCCGACTCGGCTGCCGTCTCCGCTGCGTTGCGCCCTCTGTTGGCACGGCCGGAGATGTGCGAGCCTTCTTCGGACGCCCCGGTCCCCGCGTAGGAATCGGATTGCGCTTGCCCGGGGGCCTACCACGCTGCGGCATCGCGCCGAGTTCTCAAGTTGAGGTGGTACTCGCCGCAAAAATCCACACAAAACTATTCACCAAACTTCGATCAACAAATGTCTCAGACCTGCCGACGCAGGACTGCTTTCGCCCCACAACGATGCAGCTGACACAGCAATTAGTAGTTTACTATCACTAATTGTTTATTCATAAAACATTTTTTAATTGAACGATGATGTGTGTTGAATGAAGCCGTGACTAAAAGTGCCGATTTCTGTATAGGCTCATGGAGCTTTCGCGCTCTTTCTAAAACCCAGGACGCTGATTGGCTGTCGCCGGATCACAGCGCGTCGGAAGCTACTGCCACGTCCGCAATGACCGCTACAGTTGGCTGTTTGCACACGGCACGCAATTGATGCTTGGCTCTTATTGGCTGCACCAGAATCCCAGTTTACATGCAACTTATACATGTACTTGAATTCGGTAGAACATTAATGCTTGCGCGACTAGCAATCATGTGGGGTTTTTGCGTAGAGTATAATAAATTTTACCTGTTATGTGGTAAAATGTGTTGTCCACGGTCATAGCGCAGCGTATTTATACGTATATATACTCGATACACAGCGAAGTTTTATTTGCAGCGAGTTAGCAGTCTTAGGGGTTCGAGAATTCACGAGGTTTTAACGAGCGTTCGGTACTAGTGCCCCTTGAAAAACGGACATAAGTGGAAGTTTTAGGATAAAATGGAACAGTATTTTTTGCGTCGATTGATGTCAACCTTTAATAATTAATTCCGATCTAAAGTTATTATATAGCTTTGTGAAATGAGGTATAAATCTTGAACTTTTTCGACAACCCTGTACGTTTTGATTGACCCTGACTGTTTCGAGAAAGTTGAAGCCAACATTTTGTTAGAAAGTTAAAGAGTTACGCTTACGAACACTTCGAATACACTCTCAATTTCAAGTGACCCCAATATCGTTCATAATTAGGAATGCGCATGTGTGCGAGTAAAGTAAAGAAAACCCAACAAAAACGTGTTTTCTTTATCAATTGTGTTGGCCCGCCTGAGGGCTACGTGCATAAATACCCCCTCAACGGCAAGGGGGGGGGGGGGGCGGCCGGGAAGTCACTATAATTTAAGTTCGACTGTACTTTTGCAATTACGTTCGACGTTTGAAACCACCGTGCTAACGTCGCGCTATAGTTTAATTGTATTTGACACGGCAGAATCGCAACGTCTGAAAAAGACCTTAAAACAAATATTAATTTCAAAGGTAAGTCGGCTAGATAAGACATTACACAATCAAATAACATTTGCTCCTGTATGTGACGGGTGAAAATTATCAGAACATAAGAAAAAAAAGCCTCCCAAATGCAACTTATTTATAACGTATGCGACATAATTAGCAAATGTTAATTAGCGATGACGATTTTAACACTCGGGACGCTATGCTATGCTATGCTAGTATGCAACGCGCATTATGTGAGAGGTTTTAGAGGTTTTATAGAGGTTTATTTGGCATTGTGCATTTTAAAGAGTGAAAATTCACTCCATTCGAGTGAAAATTCACTCCCACAGTCTGAAACTAGGGACCAGACGTTTTAGAGTGAAACTAATTTACTCAAAAAAGATTGAAATCCAATCGAATTCCGCTGAAATTATGCTGTTTTCAGTGTATTTCAATCTAAAATCAGAGTGGTTTTTCACTCCAAACCGTCTAGTCCCTAGACTATTTGTAGACTCTTTGGAATTTAGAGAGCAGCGTCACCTGACAACGGCCGCGAGCTGAATCTGAATCTGTGTCATTTCAGGATTAGTGACAGTAATTAAGTACGACAGGTACTTAATTACTGCTATTAATGAAGATATAAGATAACAAAGCAAAATCCCTGCTGATCCTTTGTGGATCTCCTGCCGGAGTACACACACTAAAACGAGCTCCCAGACACGCGGAGTAATTTTGTGCTTCAGTGATGTGCCTCTGGGATTTATTTTGTTGCTTTGTTTGAATCTGAAAAGAACCGCGATTTTTGTTCTGATTCTTCGAAGAACTCGACCAACGTACACAGTCTAAGACTGCCAGATTCTCCACGCAAACCTTTAAATCTCATCTATTGTGCCAACAATTCAAATTTTAGTTGTGGAGAAAATAGTTAATTTTTGCAACATTAACTTTCGTGGCACTTTACGATATCGTACTGTATAATTATACAAAAAAAGTGGGCAAAATTCCAACTGCCTACAATCTTGGGCAAATTCTTCATATACTTGGTAAATTGTTACCCGAATTATAGGCACAAAATGCTAGCTTGAATGCTTGAATGTATGTCCGTAGCACCATCTGCAGGGGGATGGCCTTGGTTTTTTACTGTCAACAACATTAAACACTTATGAACTAAACACAGATGATTACAAACAAATTATAAACAGTATACGTTCTTCTGATACGTCACTCACGAAATATGCTATCACGAAATATGCTAAGCTATCCAACCCCATTAGATGGTTACAAAGAAATTAGACAATATTACGTCATAATATATATCTGGGTCGCTAGTTCGCCAGCACTTTCCAAACCATGAAGTAATACTTTTGCTATACTTTCTATGCTTTCTATAATTCTAAGCACATGGGCTATCCAACCCATTAGTTCACCGTTTTGATATGTTTATCTTTCATTTGTTTTCTCCATTTCTAAAACTTACCTGGTTTTCCAACTCCCCGACTGGCGATAAATTAAGCCGCATACTATACATACATTATCTTCAAACACTGACAAGCTATCTAAACAACCACTGTTAACTAAGCACTATTTGGCAACCTCGTGAAGTGTGGCGTTTTGGGCGGTTTTAATAAGTTTCAGGCGCCAATGTTTAATAAGAACTTAACTTTTTACAGAGAGAATCGAACACAACAAGCGCACGTGTAAGAACAGAGCGATAACCACTAGACAGGTGTATGTTTTGTTATAACCCTCTTTCTCTCCCTCGTTAAAACTACACCGACACTCACCGTTTCACTACATTAATACTGTTATGAAGAGAGTTCTTTGAAGTTCTTACTAGCCCCCGCGCTCTTGGGTTTGTCTTACTTATCAAACAAGTGCCGTTCAGTACGTTACAAGATAAACACAGGTATGGCGTCCCGCCGGGAAGTAATAATCTTCTTTCGAAAGGTCGCCCAGTCAAACCCGGTCCCTCTTGGGCGCCCGGACCTCGTCGGAACAGGTGAACGTGCTTTGTTCCTCGGGAAAGGTGTGCATGACAAGTCAACTGGTGGGAACTTACCGGGGACGGGCAGAGGCAAGCCTCGCGTGGAGTACGAGTTTTTCTCCATGGTCCCGCCGACCACTGTCATCACAGATATACCACAGCTGTGTTGCTGAGACTAGCTAGAGACTGTTGGGGAACTTGCCAAATCCCAGATTCAGCCCAGGTCCCGACGATGTAGGAACGTTAACATTCCCGTTAAGAAATTTCGTAACACATGTGGTGTCTGTACTAGAGGTTTAGTCAAAGCAAACAGGCAGGGAAACTGTACTTATCTGGTATCCAGCGAGCTCGCTTGACCAGGGGCTCCTGGCCTGTACTGCCCAGTACACTGCCTATCAGCTACTGATCCCCAGATGACCGATATAGCCAGAGCAAGCCCGCTTTCTCCCCGCCCAACTCGTCCTCAAGTGTTCTTGGTCATCTTCAAAATCCTGATCATGCGTACTCGTGCTCTCACCAACTTCTGAGCATCCCCACTCCCGTCTTCTTCTTCTTCTTCTATGTTTAGCAAAGACGATTTCAGCATTCACATCACATACCTAGGGGTAACAGGAGCACACAAGAGAAGGGTTGTGGTTGCTCGAGGCGCAGTCTTTCTGTCTCTTCCCGAAACTGCCCTGTGCATCCTCTTGACGGTACTTAGACGATGTAAATGGTTTATCCCAATTAGAGAGAGAAAAAATCATGAGAATTGTTCGTTTCTCTCATAGCCGTTTAAGTGTCTCGCACGCCGGAAACTCCTATACCAAAACAGACCCTATAGGCCTATTCCAGGATCATTACTCTTTTAAACTCTTGTTTAATTCAAGTGGGTTCGTCGAAAAATAGGCAGGCCTAAGGGGAAGCGCTCCACTCACTGACTATAAAAATGTATACACAGAGGAATAGTGCAATTACAGACAATTTCGAACTGAAAAATACATTTTCCTTCAGGTACCTGTATATTGACAATAATTATTCCTCGTCCTTACTCCTTAATTTGAGTTGAATGTTTGAGATGATTCACTTGGAACGCAATGGAATCCGATATGCGATCTACCTTATTCTAAATAAAATAGTATATGCTTTAGTTGTCTCAATTCTGTTTTCTAGAGGGAGTAAGCAAAAGTAATATATATTTCAAAGTTTGTATTCCGTAAGGTCGAACAAGAGATGCCATTAATCGTTCGGTAAACCCACATCTCCGGAAGGGTTATCCTAAGAATGTTAAGTTCGACAGTAGATTGCTCTTAACATGGAAGATCTGATATGTTTTCTCAGATTACAGTACTGTATATCATGTTGATTGACCTTGATGTATTGCTCTAGCAGTAAAGTTGATTTTAGTGGTTAGATCTGGACATTTCATCGTACTTCGACGAAGTGCCTTATATCTGTGGAGTGTATTCCGATTTTTGTTGGTAATACCGTAAGGTCTTGGAAGGGCCCAAATGTAGTATCATTTCTCTTCAAATTTAACCCTTCAGCCTAATCCTCCTTTTGTTGTTCCACAGGACTCTGTACATGCTTTTTGTGTTTCTCCCGCCAGCTATGATGTGCATCATGCTGTATGTTGCCCTATATAGCCTATGTTTGTTTCTTGTACACAGCCCCTTATGTCTCTGAAGAAGATCTTGTTAAGATCGAAATATTAGGCCCTCTTAACTTATTTGATTTGTATATTTCAGGTCATTCCAGCCAGTAAGCAGTTTGCAGCAGTTTTAATCTTATTCATCTCTTCAAATTATAACATCTCATTTCCCGACTAAAAGGGAACGGCGTCCGTGACTGTCTGTCACTAACTTTCATCTACAAAGTTTTCTTCTATATTCCTCATTTGTTTTTCTTGATCCCCGATACGATAGTTCAATGTTTGTACTTGCATTTGCCTACTCGCCACTAATCAATCAAGCTTACTATATTTCAAAACTACATCTTTCGCGTATCAATGCCCAATCTAAAATAGTTACTGCTGTCGAATGTTTTAGCATTGCCTTTCAACATGTCGATGCATGTTCTTCCACACGGCCCTTTGGGATTTTCGTTCTTAAAACATCATGTGTGTGTGCCCGATGACGGGATTTAGGTAATGGACCGTCATATTTCAGTCAGTATCCAGGTGTTTGTGGGAATTCGCCGCGATAGAGGTATGCGGTAATTATGCGTGAAAGCCCAACGCGATGAACGACGTAACGATTTCCAAATGCTCTACACAGAAAAGACGAAATGAACCTGATATTCTATCATAACTCTGGGGATTGGCCGTATATTGATGAAATTAAAGGGAAATTTTAAAGGAAGTAATGGGAAATCACCGGAAATCACCGCACCGAAAAAATCACCGAAAAAATGGGAAATCACCGCACCTGAAGTGAGGAGTTATGTTTCAAGAAAAGGTTAGGTTGATTTTGAGTGGGTTTCTTTTTGTACATCAATTTATAGCGTAAGTAGAGAGAACCGAGCACGGTAAATCAATTGGAAAACTATATTTTACAATTCAACCTGGGAAGCGCGGTGTGGGGATCACTGGATGAGGATACGACTTTTTAGTTTATATTGCACAAATAAACTACAAGGAAAACTGACTAGGTAAATTTGCATAATTTTTAAAGTGAACAAAACAAAATTGCAATGCAGGACTTGAACCTGCGACCTGCAGAATACTGGACCGGCGCTCTACCAACTGAGCTATATTGCCCTATGTTGGCGGTCTCCCAAATTGTCAGTATGTTTGTTTGAGGGCGCTAGTCGTAAGCACCAGAACTCCGTGTGGCCAGGGATCACGCCTGATTGTACGATACAACCTTGCAAATTTGATTAACAAAATTATAAAACTTGTCTACAACCCGACCCTTATCTGCAGTTTAATTCTGTCAGTTCTAACAGTAACGCAGATTAAAATAGCCTCGGCCTTAAACATTATGACTCACTGTATTTATGCCGATGAGTGTTTAACCCCCTTCACAGACATACGAAGCCCCCCCTCCCCCCCCCCCCCCCCCCCCCCCAAATAAATGTCGTCCTTCATAAGCCACCCTTCCCGTACCGTGAGCACCAGATCTTTCCTGTCTGTATGTTGCCCCAGGATTACAGTACACAAAGACTAGCAGTAGCACGTTCACAATGTCAAAGCAAAACTGTTGGTTGAATACAAACTGCAGAGGCGTATGCATTGGCTGTATAGATGTGATCTCTGTACACAGATTAGTAGCCCCCCCCCCCCCCCCCCACAACTCACCCCTACCCCACCCAATCCATACTAACCGGTTTCGGTTCCTTCGAAGACAAAGCAATTGTGTCTACACTTGACTAAAGTTATACTGCCTTATGACGGATTGTAATAACAACTATGCACATAGAACGTTTTGACACTAATGTGAGCTCATACAATAAAGGGAGGCACCAATTGTTATGCCAGACGATGTTTTATCTGTACGATTGAACCTTTACCTCCGCAGCACACCAAACAAGGGAGGAAATGATATTATGTTAGATATCACGCGAGAAACTACGAGAACCAAAGATACAGGTATACCACAGAGGCTTTCACGTAATATATTTACAAACATTATTTTACAATATTTTTGTTTGCAATCATGGGGAAAGAAAATGTATACTGCTACAGCAAGACAGGGGCCAATTTCATAGAGCTGCTAAGCACAAACATTTGCTTAGCATGAACATTTGTCCTTGGCAAAAACAAGATTACAGGCCAAATTGTCACGTGGTCTTCATTGATTTTGATTGATAATCAGCAGTTTTTTTGCTTAGCATGAAAAACAAGTAGAATTTTGGCTGTTAACCTGTTTTTAATGAGCAAGACTTTTTTGTGCTAAGCAAACTTTTGTGCTTAGCAGCTCGGCCCCAGGTCGTGCTAAGCCTGGTCCCAAGCCCACAGAAATCTCTTCAGTTTAATCAGAATGGGATACCCGGCACGATATGTCCCCACGATATGTCCCCAGACTAAAAGAATAGCACAAAACAGTCTTGCGTTCCATACGTACCGTGAACATTCCTTTGTATTTGTGCATTGGCTAATACACTTTTTTTGGTTTCGCTTCCAGGTAAATGTTGAACCCCATATGTTGATTTTGGATACCTTAGGTGTTCCTCTTCGTTTTTGTACAGATAATCCTATTAACCCCACGTTTCTTTCCTCTAAAGCTCTTTTTTTGAAGACGGCAAAATGGACAGTGGACGTGTGCAAGTCCACAGTCCGTAACCTCTTCTCTTATCCCACGGACACCTTTGGTTCACCGTGAGGTAGGTCCACTCCACAGTGAGTATGGGAGGTTGGTATGACCAACACAGAAGGGATCAATTTGTCTCCATATTTTGTTTCATATGTAGTATGGCTATTCATAATATGTTAAACAATGAGTTTGATCCTATTATGATAGCACTGTCCGACTCACAAGTGACAATGAGTTAGTCGGTGAGGTACAGCGTCCACTATAGGCCAAACCAAAAAACCACGGCACACCAAAATAATGATGAAATAAACACTGTGGACGATGAATAACACCAAACAACAAAACATAACCGTTGTGGAGAAGACTAGGCCAAGATCATTACAACAGCTCTTTCTCTATACCCTTTTCTCTGTGGCTTACATACTAAGGCTATGTGCGGAGGAGGCTAATCTCTTCAGACATCAGCATTTCCGAGGAAACTTCTTCCCACTTCACTTCCTGCACAGTCATCGATCTAGTGGGCGGAGGATTTGTGAGGAGAATTAGGTAATGCTTATAGTTGTAGCTGGGCCACTGTGCGTCGCGGGACGACCCCGTGCGTTACGGATGACAGCTATAGGGCTAGGTAATCAAAGTGATGACACAGCGGCGTCTAATAATTGTCCAGTGAGCGATAACTAACAGAGATTGAACCTAGAACCTGACTTCCGAAATTTACTGCATGAAAACGCCTCGAGGAGCTTCCTAAAAATACAGTATGGGAGCTTTCTGAACCGTTACAGTACACACATTGGCGGGGGCGTGTTCAACCTCAAAATGGTTGAATGCACATCAGAAATGTACGGTAAACCTAAATGTGCAGTTGTTTTCTCGCTATCAGCAAAACCTCAAGTTCAATTTAAATCTCTTCAGCTTCCGGGTACCATTCAAGGTAAATCAACGCAAGAAAGACGCAAGAGGGCGGAAGTCCGTAAATTTACGGTGGACAGTTTGTGTTAGTGAGAACGATGGCGTTTTATTTATGGCGTAAATATTTATTTATATATTTGAGTTTTTGCAACTCAAAAGTAGGTCGTACCTCAGACTCATTACGTTTGGTAGCATAAGGCCACTTTATATTTGTATACCCAGCACGATATGCGGCAGAGGGGTACCCCCCTCTTATCCCTATACCTTATACACAGTCAACACTATTGTTACCTAACACATCCCCCCTTGAAACCTAAAAACAATTCCTGAGATTCCGGGAACACAATGGTCAACACAAAAGAGGAGGGGGGGGGGGGGGGGGGGGGGGGGTTCTCTGCAACATATCGCGCTTCATATGTATATTTTGGAATCGATGTGAAAAGCAAAGCCTGGCATGCACAACATTTAGACAATTTGGATGACGACTTTTGCCTTTGAGCGGTTTCCCATAACGCAGAGGCCTAAGTAGTGGGTCACGGCAAATATTTAGGGGGAATTAGGGAAATTGTGCCTTTGATGAAACAACCATGACATTTCCACACAGTCCGAGTATGTCACGAGAAAGATATTTGGATATAGGGCCATCGCCAAAATATGGATAGATTAACAATCAATGACAGCCATTTGGAAAATTTGAAAAATTACTTGTTTTTCTACCTATATTTTAGTCAAAAGGCAAATCTGCGATGGCCCTAACAACCGGTATATCTACATATGTTTCGTATAGCTTAACTCTGACTGTGCGCCAAATTCCATTTGTGTATCATCAAAGGCGTAATCCCATCACCTATATGCCGTACTAAGTAAAAAAGAACCACAACAATTTTCTTAGAGATTTAGCACACGGTGTAGTGCTACAATCACCATGCAAACCTTCATCTAAAGCTCAGCTTGACTGTTGGAATAACACAAATAGAAATGTTCAACCATCAACTGGCCTGGAAAAGTAATTTTAATTCACAACTTCCCGTCGGGAACATGCAACACCTTGAGATCTTCCAAAACAATTGCATCTGTGACAAAACTTTAATTAAGTACCGGTATACGCATACTTTGACAACAAGCGTTTCCAGTCAACTTGGACTAGTAATACCTACAACTGAATCATTCCTGTCCTGTCCTGTCCTGAACAACTGTCCATACCGCAAAGCAACCCCCCCCCCCCCCGGCCTACCCCTATCACCACAATGGCGTGGGAGTTTACGGTCGATCATCCCCAACTTAGGCACTTTTGTTTGTAAGTCAGCGTTTCACAAGCAAAATGTTGTGAATCGAAGAAGGAAGTGATTCAAACTCCGAGACGTCATGCAGTCACCTGTTCGGATCGGGTGCCGTGCTTACAAACATGCACGCGGCATCGTTACACACGACCAATGTTCGTTAAAGTCGTACTCAAAGAACAACAGGGACGTTGTATTATTCGCTACTGGTGCCGTTGCGGCCTTCGTAACCAATCAAGAAGTCGACGCTTCCAAACTCCAGTCAATTTTGTTTTTGTTTTGTTTTCGCATGCAAACTTTATGAGAGATGTTTGTTACTCACCTCGAACGCCTTCGGAGAATCTCCCGACTGCTTGCCTGGTTCTGTTCATTATTCGAACGAGTCCAGTAGTTTTAACGGGAGACGGTCGACTGTGGATTGAGTTGCCCCTGCACCGTGAAGTCGCAAAAGTGAACTTAACGCACAGCATGCACTCGTACGGTGTCTGAACTTCTCTGACTTATTTTTTTTAAGCTGGTGGCAAGAGGGCGCCCTTTGGTATTGTAGTCGTACGCCGACATGGTCGATGTCGCGTCACTGTCGCGTCTGCCACGATATGACGTCACATGGTAATGGTCACGATTTGTCAACCATATTGAGTTCTGCGTTTAATTCCCGAAGACGTGTCACCAAGCATTCCAATTTCTAACACTCATTAACATTCCTAGTTATTGAGGTGTTTGGAAAACTATAATGGTCACGTACATTATGTGGGCCTGTGGTGCCGGCTAAACATGTATAAACTATTACACGTGGTAAGTAACGTGTTCATGCAGGCGACATTCGTACTGATCTCTAAACTGTTTGAATCCCGTTAAAACTAAAAGTAATGCAAACATTTTTTAAACTATTGTTATATCTTGTATAGTAAGAGGCTATAAGTTTCAGCAGTTATTTTTGTAATGAGGCCTGTAAATTAAGGGTTTGAAAAAAATGTAACGAACGGTTAGGCCAAATAAAAAAAAAACATGTTTAGCGTCACCGCCCGCTTCCTTTTGGGGGGCCGCCTCCTTTTTTCTTTTCTTTTTCTTTTTGAACAAAATGATAAATTTGACCATTTTGGTTAAAAAAATAATAATTGAAAAAATTGAAGAAAAAAAAATTAAAAAAATTTGAAGATCGTATTTTAGACTTTAGAATCATGTGTGTACATGCTCTGGAAATATTTTGTTTATAATAGGAGGGCTAGGGTGTGACGTGTAGTCGTGTACGGTGCATACATGATCAACCCACATGAATTTAGATTTTTAATCGTGGGTGAACCATGTTTTAATTTTAAATTGCAAGATAGGGTGTGACATGTTCACTACATGACTCGAATTAAGATGTGTCAGGCGGCCATTTTGAAAAAAGAAAAGAAAAAAAGAAGGGCCTCCTCCTTCCTTTAAAAAAAAAAGGCATGACGCTAAACATGTTTTTTTATTTATTTGGCCTTAGCCTAGTTGTGACTCTTGTGACTCCACGACTATACACAACTGTTGCAAGACTACATCAGAAGAGTGTCTGTTTTAGTATAAACCCTGAAATGTCTTGTTCTGGATCCAGCTTATTCTAGAAATCATGCAGATTCTTTAAGAGTATAGTCTCCTGGTGTAGAAAAGTATAGAAACATTGTAGTTCCAACAAAACTAGGTTCACCCCTCTGACTGCCGGACCAATTGTCAGATGAGATTTGAATGTTTGCACGGGGGAAATTAGGCAATATAAGCAGTTTGCGGTAACTTTTGTGGTAATTATCTTTAAATGAGATTCTGAAGAAAACAAACAAGAGGGAACTCAACGTTTTAGACGGTATGCTCTGCCCGTCGTCAGGAGAATGTCCCCTGACGACGGGCATAGCATACTGTCCGAAACGTTGAGTTCCCTCCCTGTTCTTTTTAGAACCATACAACTCATTAAAGACAAGCTAATTATTGTAATTAGCAGATGTACAGTGACTGTGTACATTTTCAATGGGCCAAATTGACATATTTGTTGATATATAACGTCACACCTTCCTGGACGATTTCTTCTACACACATCTGTGGATGGTCCCCAGAAATCTGGAAAATCCCAAGTGCAAAATTGCAAAGTGTGTTGTTTAAACAATCCTGTGCAAATCGATAAGGGGAAATCACTCAAACTGGAAGAATACAGTGGTCGCCTGCCACAGCAAAATTAGCTTCGGCAGTGAGGCCGAAGCAAATAATAATAAATAAAAAAAATGAAGCTTGTTGTAAAAACAAATTAATATCGATACTTGTACTCTGGCGCGCCGAAAGTTGCAGGTACGTGTAATGGGGGCGCACTGCATGTGCCGAATGGCGATCCTGGAATTGTCTACGCTCAGAAAATAACTTGAAAGATCTAACAGTTAAGTGCGCCCTCTCTTGACAAGTTGACAGTTTTTTTCAGATATGGCTGTTTATAGTTTCCGACAAAAGTTTATATTCGTTTCTTAAACTTTTCGTCTTGCCCTTAGTCTTAGGTCTTATCGCAACCTCGATTTTGGCCAGTTTTGTTGTTGTTATAAATTGAGACAAAAAACGTACATTTCCACCACATGCTTCAGACCTTCCCAAGCGGTTACTGTACTGAGAAGTTACCGCCCAAATGGCGATGGTGTCAAGGTGAAATGTGATCGGTTGGGTACGCTCGTCTCAAATCTCGACCCCACGCATCGAAATGATAAAATTCTCCTGCGCTTATGTCGGGTGGAGGTCATAACGGTCGGCCGCCCGACACCGTGGCGCTGCAGGTTTAGGGCTTAACCCTCTGCGAGTTGCAGTACATTAATACGCTGTCTTGAGTTTCTCGAGTGATTTTGCACGGACAAATTTCACGACAAACTGTTCATGTTTCTATACCTTGGAGTTGTACACTGAGAAAAGAAACCACGTCTACAAGACATATAGCCGGCGTCCTCACATCTTCTCTCTGTCAATTCTGAAGTTAACCTTCACCACTCACTGTTGGATCAGACCACAGAGGAAGAAGGGGTGAGTATGTGTTTCTCCATGATATATAACCATAAAAATAAACTGAAGAAAAAGAACCGACCTTCCCGTCAACGGTAAAGCTAGTACCTAGTACCACCACAGTCGGACTAGGATTAGGAGTACAACAAGTAGGACTTTTCATCGTGATGTCATGCCCGTAGCATGTGGAGGGATAAGAAAGCCGCCACAACTAAGGCACCAGGTGAGGGGGGTTACTCAAATTAGTATTTGGGTAAGTCTTATCTTAGCTATAGCAAGGTTCATGGTTTATAGCTAGCATTCCATTGAATTATTGTACGTTGTAGTTAATGCATGAAACACATGTCTGAAAGTGAATTGGTAGAGCAGGAGCAAGATAGCTGCGTCAGTTCTGTAGCCTAGATCATGTATAAAATGCGCGCCTGTCCTTTTCAGTTGCAGATATCGAAAAATCTTACTACATGTACCGACTTATAATATAGAGATATCTTACTTATTTAAAAGTAAATAATCAATATTACTGTAGGCATTCAGCAAAATAATTGCGCTAGATATTATCCTGTAATTGTTTCAAAAGATTGAGGTTTATAATAAAAAAATATAAAAAGATCGCCTCACGGCGATCGCAAAAAAAACCCAAGACTACCAGAACCACTGCCCGACAACGGTTAAAAACGAACTCCGTTTTTCTTGCTTTTCTAAGCATCCATGATTGTAAAACTTCGGACAGGTCAGTTAAACACACTTCTTAATATCTTATGCCATTAAAAATAGAAAGGCACTGTAAAAAGTATCGTAATTAAGATTAGATTTTCCTCATTTTGTTAAATAAAACTTAAAGTTTCGGGTAATTTTTTTTTTTTTGTAAAACTTCTAGTACATGATTTTAAGGATTTTGATGAAACTTGGAAGCTAGCAGTAACCCTGCTGGGGCCAATTTCATAGAGCTGCTAAGCACAAAGATTTGCTTAGCACAAAAAAGTCTTGCTCATTAAAAACAAGTTACCAGCCAAAATTATACGTGCTGTTTATGCTAAGCAAAAAAACAGCTGATTATCATTCCAAAACAAAAAATATCACGTGAACATTTGGTCTGTAACCCTGTTTTTGCCAAGGACGAATTGTCATGCTAAGCAAATTGTTGTGCTTAGCAGCTCTATGAAATTGGCCCCTGTTGGAAGACACAATTCTTCATCGGATTACTGAGGTCAAAGGTCATGTAGGGTTAATTCGAGATTGGTCGTTTACACATGCACAAAATGTGGCTTTTTTAATAAGAACACAAAACATACAGGGCGTGACTGCGCGGCAAAAGGATCCGAAGATCACTTGTTAGCAAAAAAGGATGTCTGACATATTTGTCACCTTGGATTTCTTTTTAAATCAAGACATTTCCTAAAATTCCCGGTCCATACCTGGAACTCGGGAAGCACCCAGATCGTGTTGGTATGGTAATGGTTATGGAGTTAATAATGAGATTCCAAACCGATGAGTTCACCCGATGTACATGTATGTGTGTGTGGTTTCGTCAGCTGTGGCTCGTCTGTGTTGTCGTGGTGACGTGTGCGTCTTCTATACTGGCATATGACTGGCTGGAGTACGCGTGATGTCATGGATCAAAGGGGGAAAAGGGGTTACACAAGGTCCGCTTGGGCGCAGTCGGGGTACGGCACAGGACGGGGGACGACTTAGTCTTGGTGCAAGACGTCCCTGTTTTGTATTTCCACAAATTTCCGCTAATAGAGGGCGCTATCACTCCACCAACCGCTATCACCCACGAACCGCTATCACAGGAACGTCTTGGGAATCTTGTGAATTCTGCTCGGGAAATTCCGAGCAGAATTCAGTGTGCATACGCATACATTATGACGTAGCTTGTATAACCGATGAGCGCGTGCGATGAATCATTCAAGTCATGAGTCTAGTACCTGCACGTCTGCATGATTTAGTTCACGTTGTATGCGTAGACTTCAGCGGAACGGTACCATTCTGTACAGCTTATTACCAATGCACTTATTGCTGTTAGTGCGCGTGCGCTAATATTTTATTGCCGTTTGTTGAATTATGCATTTCTTGTTCAGTAAGACCACGCCTTCTTTCACCACAAGATTCCCAAGACGTTCCTGTGATAGCGGTTCGTGTGTGATAGCGGTTGGTGGAGTGATAGCAGGGACGTCTTGCACCAAGACTAGGGACGACTAAGCGCGCGAACTTCACTTAAAATACTAGCTGCATGACTTGTCGGGAAAATCGTACCCTTGAAAAATCGAATTACGTCTTTTACATTTGAACTGTCGCCGTAGTAGCAGGATTATAAATTTCACCGTGGTGATGTATGACAATTTAACTTAATACCCAATGAGTGTGCACCGCGCGCTGTATGTACCAGATTGGGTATAGATGCATATCACTGCCATGATCAGAGCATGCACGTGGTTTCCCATGGAAGTTTTTTTGCGCCTTTGGGGCATGTGTTTGCCTCATTAGCATAGAGGCCAGTCATTCTGCAAGAACTTCCGATTTATGAACGGACTTGAGCATGTTGGGGAATTGTTGCCAACAAAATATGTTGTCTAATAATAAAGTATAAGTAATATGATAAGATTGGTTCCTGTATCGTGTCTTCATCTGCAGTGTGATTTGGCTTTTAAGTTGCCACACAGTCCAACATTACAAACGACATGTTGATATGTTTTTCTTTCTGGTGAGGCGTGTGCAATGTTTGGGTTAACCGCTAAAAACCCGCGAGATGTACATGTACATGTACTACACTAGGACCTACATACCGATGCTGCGTAATCACTCTTCACGATACCACGTGGCAACAGCTGTGGTAAGCTCCCTTTACTTTTTCTACCAAGCATGTCTAAATTTATTCGTAGTTTCTGTATATACTTCTCCGCTTTTCTCGTGAAAACCTTACTTTTAAAGGTGGGATATACCTTTTGCAGATATCGCAATTTTTTTAATACCGAATTATTGAGAAATATCTTACTTATTTGACAGAAAATAACGATTCTAAGCACCCGCGGAATGATCCCGCTAGATATCCGGTAATTGATTTTCCTATGGCATTTTTTTCTTGAAAATTTATATTCACGATCGCCAGACGGCGATCGCGGAAAAAAATACCCACAGGAACAAGAAGAACAACTACCTAACGCCGTTTTTCGTGCTTTTCTCAGCATCCATGATTGTAAAACTTCGGACAGGTCAGTTAAACGATATTTACTATAAAATATAACCCCCTAAATCAACCCATTTTTGACAATTCAAGCAAAATAATACCAAAAGTGTATCCTACCTAACCTTCACATTCACCCATTCCTGATAAATCAAGCAATTAGTGAATTACCAATGGTGTATTCTAAATGTTGGTATTCTGAGTGTTTGGGTATTTTGAGGTCGCGGGGTTAATTTACGTATTTATATCAATTATCAGAATGTCCAGCAAGTATCCCGACTCACGCTTTCTATGTTGGACCATATAGCTATCTCCATGATTGGACTATTCAAATCCATAGCTTGTGTAATTTAAGTCATAATAATTTAAGAAGAATATTTTTTTAAACGTATACGGTATAGCATTATATTAGTTTTTTTTTGGTCATGATGTTTCGGATTTTGTTATGAGAAAGAACTAATCTTGTAATTTGAAAACCCATAAATTCCCTCAAAAGATATTAAAATGTCAAAAATAAGGGATTTCTTGTTTTACTAGGTAATTTTTTTTAAAGGAATTTATTTTACGTGCGTAGTGATGGCTTTCTGTTTTATTTTTTGATTTGTCCCCCTTTTCTAATGAAACTCAAGCAATTCTCTTCCCCTTATTAATACTTATTACCATAGGTTGTACCGAAAAGTGCAGAAAACTATCGAAAAACGAGATAACTTTGGCAGTTTGGGAGCAACTTTGTTAAATCGTTTTAGCCAGGGGTAACATTTTATGAGATATATAAAATATCACATAAAATCCAATTTGATATTTGTGATGCGATAAAGCAAAATCTGTCGGAACTCGGCAATTCTTGTTTTGAGATGTGGCCAAAATATGTTGGTAGGGGTGGACAAATCCAAATTGACTTTTTTTACAAAAACAGATGGGGGAAAATATTTTTCTTTTACATGAAAAAACTCAGAAGGGAAGTGATACAAAAACATCTTTATTTTTAACGTGCTCGTGTTTAATGGTTGTAATTTTTTAACCAAAGGTCGTATTCACATGGGGTTTTCACTGAAATGGAGCCTGAAGTACGCTACAAAAGAATATGTAAAAATCCCCCAAATTACCAAGGCCTACTTCAGACTGATTTTGCTTGATCGCATCACATTATTTTATCATTTAGATAAATAAGGTGTACAGGTGGTATTGGTTATGCACTGCTAAATATCGTGTGAGTAGTAGTGGCTCCGTGGGTAGAAAATGTACTAGTGCCATTAAAATGCTAACCACCAATGAAATACTCGACACAGCGGTATGCCCACCGCATGCTGACAGTTTTATAACCACGGGGCCACCGGAAGGAATGCGGCAGAATAGCTGAATTTAACTCCATGCGCTCAGAACCCTCAATCTGCTCGCATATTCTGTGCCACCGTCCCCTTCCCCCTCTGTGATCAGGCCAAATGTCCTGCCCTGCGACGCCCAAGGGAGATACCAAGGATCGGTAGTGTTAACAAAAATACCGGCTGGTATGTACGATTTCAGTCACTGAACTGGCACCTGTTGTTCTAGTGCTTGTTCGCTGCCCCTCCTGTAGGATAACGGCATTATTGGCATTTTTAGCCAGGGAAAGGGCTATGGTTATCAGCATGGTAAGCAATGACAAAATCGTCCCACATCATGAACATGAAGAGTATTATATGTATCTCCGAAATATATGAGCATATCACGGGCTATAGATTAGGCTTCTAGAAATAGCATGCAATTGGTCGTATTATGGGCCACTAATTTTTTTTTAATTTTTTTTAATTTGTTTTAATTTTTTTTTTGAGGGGGGGGGGGGGGGGTTGCTTCTAAGCACCCCAGTGTATTCCCTACGCAAGCACAGTCCAAAACTGGTGACACCTTTTTTTAAGCAGTTTGTAGAGTTCGGCGCACTTTTGAAGTCATTGCCAAACCCATTGCTTCATGCCAAACTATTCGCACCAACAAAATCTTTCTCTATGCTCACACGAAGCAACTTGTGTTCGTCCTCAAACACTCTTTTTTTCGCAATTGCCGACCGAAACAATGACACTGACAGAATACCTAGCGCAATCATTTTGCTGGATGCCTAGAATCATTATTTACTTTCCAACAAGATAATTCCTAAATAATTCGGTATTAAATTTTTTAGACGTCTCCAAATTTTGGCTACCATGCTGAAACTCAAAAAAGATTTATGGTACTTCAAAACTCGTGGCGTTCCCATGACCTTGTGACCGTTGCCAATGAGAACTCTAACGTCACGATGCGACAGCCTGACCCCAAGACGCAACTTACCGAGAAAGAAGGTCATGGCTGGTACTAAAATGTCGCGGTCCGTGCTGAGACTGTCGCGGGCTGAGATTACCTGCTCACGTGCAACACGCACCCACTCGGAGACAGAAACCTGCCAGAACAGGCTGAGCACGATGTAAAGATGTGCGTGATACTGTTCCTTTCTCTATGGTGATACAGATTATTTAAGTGGAATAAAGGTAGGATACACCATTGGTAATTGCTTGAATTATCATGAATAGGTAGATTTTATAGTAAATGTTGTTTAACTGACCTGTGGATGCCGAGAAAAGCACGAAAAACAGTGTTTGTTTTGAACCGGCGTTAAGCAGTTATGTTTTTTCGCGACTCGCCGTCCGGCGATCGCAATTTTTTTTTATAAAATTCATTTAAAAAATAATAATTACAGGATATCTAGCGCATTTTGCTGGATGCCTAGAATTATTATTTACTTTCAAATTAGTAAGATATTCCTTAATAATTCGGAAATAAATCATGATTTTCGATATCTGCGAATGGTGTAGGCCTATCCTACCATTAAGTGGAAATAATACAGCAAAGGAATTGGATTACGTTCATCTTACTCTGTAGGCTTGTTTATCGAATGGTAATTGAGCACCAAGTTCGGCTGATTTTAAAACATGTAATAATTAAGAATTTGCAGTAAGTAAGTTCATTCAAGGGATAAAGTATTTGTGTTAGATTGATTTAACAGTATCAATGTAGCATAAGCATACTCTGTAACTTTGTGTAAGTGTCACTGTATCCCTATGTTTGTATTGTTTCTCCCGGCATGTAACCTAGGATTCCCCCGATTGAATTTAACCTGTTTTCTGCACCACTGATCTTGGGTTGTAATTGAGCCGGACCAAAAATGCCGGACCGCCTAGAAGTTGGATTATGTTGCATTCCCTAGCGGATATTATTGCACAACGTCACTCCGTTTCCCTGGTAACAAAGAGAAGGAAAACAAATGGGAACAGGGCTTCTCATAAACATACTTTACAGCATTAATTATCAAGGCTTTCTGATACTGGTAACTTATGTTCAAAATTCACGATAGAATGAGATCACGTTCATGTTATCTGATAAAGGTATGTACTAGACATTCTCAATAGTCTAGCCGTCTATTCAAACCCAACAACGTGTCATCTCAGGGTGCACCAGCCTAATTCAGGTCGCATTGAAAACAGTGTAAAATCAACAATGTTCAGGACCAAGTTTCATGCACACTGACATTACTGGGGTTTATAAAACAACAATCAGATTATTGTCTTGGTCTTTATCTTTCCATTTCTTTTCAATTTTTAGTGGGTTAGCCAATTACATTTTTTAATATTCACACCAAAAGAAACTCAACTCAAAAGTGATACTTCCCGAGCCTGCAAGCAGCCATTTTACATATGACATCCCTCCACGTTCTAGGGCAATTATGACCCATTTTTCAACCGTAATTTTGTCAAGTCTACCCTCAGATTGAAGCTCTAAAACTAGGAAGTTGATCCTATGCTATATTTACATAATCCCACAATTTATTTCCACCAAACGGCCTCCTTTTTCAAAAGAAATTAATGAGCTCGCGTAGAAATTCTCCTTCAATTAGGGTGGTGCACCCTTTACTAGCAAATATCCGACAACAATAAAACCATGCTGCTCTTTTTACTGCCTACTTTACTAGATGTCCTTTGCACAGCTCGGGATGCGCCCCTATATCAAACACGTCCTCAAGTTGTCAAGGATACTGACAATCGCTCATATCGCGGTATGTTGGCCATGTTTTTGTCGAAGGTAAATTCTAACCGTTGAAACCTCTTGGTGGCTCACGTTGTTCTAAATAGCCTTCTTTTCCGTCATACATTTTCGAATATGCTACGGGAACCAGTATAACAACGCCCTTAGTACATTTATAAATTTGTGTGTCCAAAACATTTGTCATTTATACAGGAAAAAATATTAAAGTCACAAAGACATTATTTTGTTACGCATTTAATAATTAAGTAAATAATGTACTAAGGTTTAATGGTGATATATGTGTCTAAAGTTGTATTATTTTAGGAGTGGTATTATGGCGGGCGTCAAATTAACGAAGACACTTATTAATACTAACCTGTGTAGCGGTTTGCCATTATTTTTTTTAGCAGCTGCATGGGTATTGCGTAAATGTATTCATGGAAGAACATGTTGCACCATATACAAAATTATGTCTTCACTGCGAAATCACAGTTGTGTTGGTTGTCGTGCGCCCTCTGTGGGCGACACCATCGTTTGTGATACCGTTGAGGACGCCTTCTTATTAGTGTGTTTGCTTTTTATGATTGTAAAACCTTTCTTTCGGTAACTTTGTAAACAGAAGACGGGCAGTAATAATACAAATACAATCTAAATTTGTGAACTATATTGTCAGAATGACCCTTGTATAGGCTTTAAATCCGCACTGTACAAACTTGCATACATTTTAGTAGACTTCTTTATCAAAATAATGTAGGACCGTAATCGCAAACCGTAGTTATGTTTCTGATTTGTAAGCGGATACGCATGGTCGACTAGCTAGTTAGAACATGGAGGAATAAGAGCTCTTATTCCTCCATGGTTAGAACAAAACGACCAACCATGCGGCATGTGTTCACTCTAGAAAACATGATTTGTATAGTGGACTAATTGCCACTACTGTAGCGCAATTTTCTCTGTAAGAACACAATGTTACGACCACAAGGTCTCCAATATACCAATGGACTTCACCGCGGCAATAACCCTGTCAATAGGTTAGGGTACAAAAGCAATTCGCTTCACCTTATACCTAAATGTTGTCATTAATTTGGTTATAATTTGATACTTCTGTATATAATTATAATTAGATCATTTAATTGTTTATTCTTTGTTAAAATGAATTATGTTTTCTTCTATTCTGTGTTAATGGCAGCGTTGAAATAAATGTACTACTACTCACTCAAACCCATTGCTACGATATTTGGCCGGATTCACCCATTCAAACTGGTTGTTCAAATGCATGAGTCTAGGCATAGAACAAGGCTCTATGGACTAGGGTACTTTGGTAGTGACCGTACCACCGAGAGTAATGGAAACCATTATGGATATACATGTACATGTATACTACATGTATATACGTCTGTGCCTACCAGGCTAGTCGCGTTATTCCATGGTCGCCATTCTATCTGAAATGTTTCCTAACTACCCTCATGCTCTTATAACACAACACGTGGAGTATTATTGTGCACAAGAGAAATTCAAATAATTTGTTTGAAAGCCGTTCCACAAGCGTGGCACATAAATACCTGCACATCCAACTCACACGCTCTCTGCACAATTGCAGATTGGTTTTTGCCCCGGGCATGCATGCACTCCACACTGGACGTTTTGTTCTCCCCTTGCACTGCATGAGAGCTTATTTACGCAGGGCCACTAGATCCATTGTCAGATTTGTGTCGCGAGTTGGGTCCAAGTTCACATGCATTGTCGTACGGAGAGCTATAGATAGAGACTAGAGAGAGAGAGAGAGGTCGCAATACGAACGGTTTGCAACTTTGCATGCTGTGCTTTGGTAACAGGAATTTACCTCCACTGCAAGAGCTGGTAAGTTTTGTGTTATTGTGATGTCTTTTAATTTGACATATTGCCCGCTTAGAAACCATCCCCTTAATACTATACTTTGTTCGTAGGAGGAAGCAATCTTGTAAAATTACTGTATTGTGTCCCGTCTGTAGTGGCTATGTTAATACGAGTGATCAGTGTGAAATCATAGGCAACTTGTTAATTGCAAAAGATACCGGCCAATTATGCCTGATGTATATTATAATGCATGTCGTGATTCCGGTCCATGCATTACATGCAAACCGGCCAGTTTTAGGGTTTCGATGGGTGTTTGATTTTGTACAACGATATTTCTAGACCAGTGATAGAAACGGGTCAAATCGGCTCTTTTTAACACAGAAAATGTGTTACATTAGAATCATTGTGGAAATGGTTGTTGAAAATACATGTAGGCCATTATAACGTGATCTCCACCTTCTCATGTTTTGCCTCGTTGAGAGGAGAAGGCAATTGTCCTACCAAATCAAATATGTAAAAGGGGGAATATTACGTGAAGCAGCTACTGCGAACTAAACTCCAACGCCATAAAGGCACTGCCCTTTGAAGCGATAGTTTTGGCGGGAAAATTTGAGGTTATGAAAAAAAAACTACGTGAATGTAAGATCCCATGACAGATTTGCAACAAGTATAAGGAATCACTTAGGTAAAGAGGTGCTATGTCTTGTCGATGAAATCACTGAGTTTTGCATGGTAAATATTATTGTATTGCCAAAGAAGAAAACCGCACAAACTGGTCGGCAACTGCCGGGTCGAGTAACTTGCCCGTATAGCAGTAATATAAGGTGCAGAGAAGGATATGTTTCTAGCTTGTGTTTAAATTGCGCGGCAAATTGGACCGCCGGCTGCTTGAGACACAGAAACGCACATTGTTTCAATTTATAGTAATGGGTTTCGATTCGTCATCTTTTGACCCCTTAGAATGCGCTCTTCATTTTGGTCGTAATTGTTGCACGGGTTTGTTTCTTTTCCTTTCCTGTTTCGATCCTGGTTTCGATGCAAAATTATTGCCCTGGACACAAACTCATTGAACGTTTATGGTAAAACTATGGAGTGGTTTCCTTGACTGGAAATTAGTCTATAAAGTTCTCTCATTACATGATACGATTATGGCACAGACAAAAAGATGGCAGATTTTCTTCTCTTTTGTACGCGTTTACTTTACACCCTAGAGTGTCGACAATAGGACATTGTGAGGTTGAATAATGTGTTGTGATATGCCATGGTTTAATTAAGGGACTTTTAGTTTTACTTAACCACGACACGAGTGACGAGTGAGCAGATTGCTTCGCCATCGTTGCATGGCCGACGATGTGTTCTCAAACAGCCATGCCTGTTTGAGGCTGCCGTATTTTTTTATATTTTTATGAATTGGCAATTGGCGCTTGTAGCAGGTCAACACTGATCCCCAGTCAGATGAAACAATCATGCGGAAGTGAATTGTAGTCCTAACCGGATGGTCTTGTCAAAACACCACGCGATGCGTGCAATGAGGAAGAAATCTCATGCTAATAGGTCAACCTTTTCCCGATAATACACTTGTGTTTATTTCATATTAGAAAACAAAATAATCTCGTGAATCCTGAGTGCAATGTAACAACATCTTACATTCGAGACACAAATGTATTAGCCTATGTTATTGATTGAATCAATTTGATAAATATTTTTGATTGGTCATTCTGTAAAAGTACAATGTGACGTCCGACCACGTGACGTACATGTACAAAGTCGTTGAGGTCACTGGTATAGTGTATAACTTAGTATGTATTGTATGTATAATTATTGTTATACCTCTGTCTTGGATACTGTATTTGTATTGGTCTACAACGATCACGTGTCCGGTGTCTAAAAACGCATACCCCATCCCTGTGTGATATCATTATGTGTTATCAGTGTGTGAGCGTGATATATACGGCTGCTGTCATGAGCTCACTGAGCCGTGAACCCAAAGACAGAGGTATTGGAAAACAAGTTTGGCTGCTGAGATGTGGGATAAGACGTTTTGAACACCTTCGGGGACACATTTAGAGTCATTACTATCTTGACTTCAAGAAAGCTTCTGAACAATTTGAATCAAAGAATGTCCACCTTTTGAGACGTTTCTCCAACTTAAACTACGTCTCTTGTCATTGTCATTGTTAATGCTATGCATCCTTCGGGTGTTCAAGACGTCATATCCCACATCACTGCAGTCAAGAATGGGTAATTGTTGTATGTTTATTTATATACGTCACATGGTATTAGCAGCTCATTAAAGTGTCTGACAAGCGTCTGAATTGCCTTTTTGTGGAAATACGTCATACCGTCATCTCGTACTTTCTCTATACAGTTGCAGCTGGTATCTAATAACTGATATACACGTATTTGCAATGACCTACAGTTAGTTGGGTATGATGTGTAATTGTCTAAAGCAATTGCAGTTTGCAGTTGTATTGTGTCGTACGGCGGTGATATTCCAGCTACCTGTATCTTGTTTGGGGGTGGTGGGAGGGTGGGGGGGGGGGGGGGGGGGGGTTACGAATCAGGGGTCAAATACCAAATACATATTTAACACGACTCCAACTTTAAGCTGTCCGGTTTAATTTGACTAAATATCGAATAATTTATGTTGTGTACAATGTATCCGGTACTCTAATAAATATCTCAAAGTTCATAAAAGGACTTGTAGTTGTATACCCAAGCTTGAGTTCTAGCAGTTGCGGCATTTTACTCGTTTACTTGACATTAAAACACGACAATTTTTACATTAGAGGTTTATAAATTTGAAACAGCATTGCTTTCCAAAAAGAGGACACAATTTTACTGTTTTTGAAATAATATATAGCTAGACAAATATGTCATCCAAAATGGTCGTGGACTACAGACGACCGAGCCGTTATGCTCGGTAGTGCCTATACATTGTAGCTTTCAGTGTGTCAAGATTAGACAAAAAAGTTGATTATTTGTATTGATGAAAATAACACATCAAAAATTCAAACTAATTAAATATAGTTTTGTGTTTTCATTGATTTAAAAGGAGGTTGTACATATTTATTGAGATCAGATAACCTTGCGATGGAAACTGATTAAGCTGTTATGTAGGGGACAAATGACAAGTAGGTTTTTTCCATTGGAATGCTACTTGATAGGTGGTCATCATTATAATTCAAGGCGATCTGTACTCTAGTGGCGCACTTACGCGCAACAGGTGGATTCAGAGTGAATAAATAAACCATTGTGTACATGTATATTGAGATAACGCCGAGCTGCTTTGTCGAAACGCGTCTAAAGTGACCGCAATGACTGACCGTGGCCCTATTTTAATGAATCATTGTCGGTAGTTTACTCAACTTTGCCCAGCCGACCATTCTGGCTTAACGTATGTCCACAAGTGGATTCCCGCCAAAATGTACGATGGACGCCTCACCTTTCAATGATACAAATACACAGTGCAACCGGACTGCTTGATTGCGTGTAACCATGTGAGCTTATCTCGGTTGACATTTATAATTGTAGCATAGTAACCAAGCATTTTGGCAGTAACGATAAACAACGAGCATTGTTGGTTTTGCAATTATTGTTCTTCTTCTAATTGTTGTCGTAGTCTTAGCTGTACGTTGTGATTATTGTATACCAACCTCCGAGGATGTCATATCGATTAACATTTCAATTTTAGGATTGTGGGAATGAGATATTGACGGCTGTTTCGTTACCTCTTTTGTCTTCAGTTTGATATACTTTTTATTGATCTCAAACGGAATGTTTGATGTGGTTTCTTAATTGTCAAATTTTGTCCAATTATTGTCCAGTTGGCAAGGTTTTCCCCGCGGCGTTGAGCGATATTTGAAAGGTCAGGTCAGGTCGGGTCGATCAAAGCATTCACTGTTCATAAACTAGTGGACTAATGGTACCTGCACAAGTACCAAACGGGGTGTTTTTACCAAAGAAATTGTAATAAAAGTATAAAAAAATAAGCTTGACAGTTCGAAAAGTCGACATATAAAGGCCCTCTGCATTTCTGTATACTAAATAAGTTGCCTTTATTTAGCGCAGCGTGCAGTCCTGTATGTAGTGCAGGTCTTATTTGTTTGAGTTTGATGCAAATAGATTTGTTTAGAAAGAAAACTGTTCTTCGTGCAATCCTGCAGTTTGTGTTTTAAAAGTAGGATACATTACATTTGCAGATATTGATTTTGTTTTACTACCTAACTCTTAAGAAATATCTTACTTTTTTGAAAGTAAATAATGATTCTAGGCATCCAGCAAAATGATTGCGCTAGATATCCAGTAATCGCCGGACGGCGATCGCGAAGAAAAACAACAAGAACAACATAAGAACCACTGCCCAACGCCGGTTGAAAACAACCTCCTAAATCCACCTATATTCATGGTAATTCAAACAATTGCCAATGGTGTATGATACCTTTAAAGATAGGATACATCATTGGTAATTGCTTAAATTATCATGAATGGGTAGATTTTTTTTTGGGGGGGGTATTTTATAGTAAATACCGTTTTACTGAGCCGTCCGAAATGTTACAGTCATGCCGAGAAAAGCACGAAAAACAGCGTTTGTTTTCAACCGGCGCCGAGCAGTTAAGTTCTATACTGATTACCGCACACTTTGTTTACGCGTACGGTTTCTTATGGGATCCAGGATGACGGTTTCTTATGGGATCCAGGATGACGGTTTCTTATGGGATCCAGGATGACGGTTTCTTATGGGATCCAGGATGACGGTTTCTTATTGGATCCAGGATGACGGTTTCTTATGGGATCCAGGATGACGGTTTCTTATGAGATCCAGGATGACGGTTTCGTAGTCCCGTAGAAAAGCGCACATGTAAATAAAGTGTGACGTCATTAGTACATATGGTTTATAGTGAGTTAGAACGTTTTCGACTTTAGGCTCAAAGATTGGACGATATCAACAACCAAGACAAAAGCGACGTAACAAAATACAGTGCTCGTTTTAATTAACAAGCCGGAAGGACTTGTAATTTATTGAAGACATTATTTTTAACACTGTTTAACACTGGTTGTTTATAACAGAAATTATATCGTGTATTTGTATTGTGGTATTGACTATTGAAGCAGAAATTTGATTAAGGATTAATTTTGTAGGCTCTAATTATTGTTTATTATTTAGTGTCCAGGTTTTCGTTGCGTACGACGGCGTGATTATGCCATCGAATTGTATGATTAATGGCATATCTTCGTTATCTCTTTGAAAAAGATAAGGAATTTTATGTTATCTGCACCAGTGGCATTGTACACCAAGTCAAAGTCCGCTCTTGGAACAGTGCAAACACTTTTGTATTCTGTGCTTCTAAAATAATTTCCATATTGACAAGTGGAACTTTGGTACGGGGGGGGGGGGGGGGGGGGACAGGCGGAATTTTGAACCGATGGCCAATGCCAACTGCCGACTGCAATTACAACATCTCGTACGTGGAGTTTAATATGAATATCAAATCTTTAAATGTCTGTTGTTACGTTAGTTTACAATGGTGTCCGTAGTATCAAGAAATAGTCCAGTAGGACAAATACTCAACACTGACATTTTTGTTAACCGAATTGTTATTCAAAAACCATTATGTGGTTGGCATGAGCACACACACAAAATGCAACAATTTGTTCCCTTGTAGAAGTGTTTTTTAAAGGTAGGAATAGGATACACCATTGGTAATTGCTGGAAATGATAAATATCATGAATTGGTGGCTTTGGGGGTTGTATTTTATAGTAAATATCATTTAACTGACCTGTCCGAAGTTTTAGAATCATGGATGCTGAGAAAAGCAAGACAAACGGCGTTCGTTTTTAACCGGCGTTGGGCAGTGGTTCTTATGTTGTTATTCCGGCGATCGCGAGACCCCTACCCCCTAAACCCCGAATGTCCTACTTAAATTAAAGTTCCTTCCAAAACTGTTGCTGTGTTTTGTAAAGTAGTATGTGAACTTGATATCCCAAAACTCTGTATGGATAATGTGTTAAAATAAGTATCATAGCAACTGAACTGAATTGAACTGCAATGTAGTTGCATGGTCTAGCTCCATACCGACTATAAATTACGTTTTGCCTAAACATTTCTCTGTGCACATGACCTATACCAGTCAGTTCGCGGAAGACACTTAAAGGTAGGATACACCATTTGCAGATATCGAAAATATTTACTACCGAATTATTAAGAAATATCTTACTCATTTGAAAGTAAATAATGATTCTAGGCATCCAGCAAAATGATTGCGCTGGATATCTTGTAATTGTTGTGAACAAATTGGATTTTATATTAAAAAAATCACGATCGCCGGACGGCGATCGCGAAAAAAGAAGAACAACATAAGAACCACTGCATGACCCCGATTGAAAACAACGCAGAAATTATCAAAGTTTCACTAACTGTTCAATTTTATCGTGAAACTTCAATTTATGTCAATTTTTCAAAGGGGCACTACCGAACTCTCGTTAAAACCTCGTAAATTCTCGAACGGCCGATACTGTCATTTCGCTGCAAATACCTAAAATAAATCTTCGCTTTGTACGTCATTATTATCGAGTACGCTGCGAACTGACTGATACGATTGCTCTAAGCTCTCTGATCTGCAGGTTGCCTTTTTGACCCGAGTTCGGGTATTCTTGTTAAGCCACGCCCATTGCTCTTTGGTCTTTGTTGCGTATGGCTGTTCCTATAGTTTCGCAAGCGCACGTCGACTCGCAATGGATACTATGAGCTATTCGGATTGGCGGGCAATGTGCATACTAATATAATAAGTTGTGGCTTTTAAAACTAGTATAGAGTCATGTGTGAAAGTGTTTTGCGTGGTCTTATGCACGAGGACTGCCGGTACCACGACATGTTGTCTTGTATATGTACGTACATGTACATGTACATGTACAGTATATCGTTGGTATTTATTTGTATTCCTAACGGGTTTGAACACAGAAGAATGCACACCGAAAATGACCCTCTGCCCCCGCATCGATAAGGTCAAGGATTGCCGAGTCCTGTTGCCATAGAGGTCAAATGTCGTGCTAAACGTAATGAGCATGCTCTCAAGATGGCGGGTCGTTGAACAGCGTTAGACCATTTCTTTCTCTATGGTTAGACGCCTTGTAATTTTGGCGGCATGACGTGAAAGGTGAAGCCGACGTGTCGGAAAAGTGCCAGACAACAGTTTGGTAATAATTATTTGTTTTGACACTTCTTATGCATGGTAGGTATACTTTTCGCCAAACTTACTTTCTTTCAACTTAAAGATCAGTCGCCGAAAAGTATTTGTGTAAGTTAATGTTTTTAAATTAATGGCAATACAAACTTACTTGGTAAGAAGTACAGCAGCTTTGGATAGTATAATGCATTTTTAGAAACTGTTCACTTCGAAGTACTGCGGTTATGGAAAAAGATATCACTTTTTATCCCCAACAATTTGAATCTCAGAAGCGTTACTGCAGTGACGTTTCTCAGATTGTGTATTCCAATGCAGATTATTCTTCCTGCGTGGACATAACCGCTCCTGATTTTCGGCAATATCTCAATTATTTTACAGGTTAGTTTTATGTTATATATCTATAACTATATAGGATTGAAACAAACAGTGGGTTCCAATTACCAAACGTATACATCCCTTTAAAGGTTTCCGTGTACAATATAAAAAGTCATGTTTAGGCACTGGACTAGTATTGGCGTGCCTTGTGAGACTACAACTAACGTAACGGCAAAACGGACCTGACTATATAGGAGTCCAACATTAATATGGCACCGGGAAAGATTTTTTAACAGCCGTTTAGAAGTACCCACGTGACAGTCTGTTTACCAATAGGAATGGAAAAACCGTCCCAGTCCCATGAATTATTATTTAGGGATTGTTTGTGGGTTCAGTGTGCTGCATGTTGTATTGAGAAACGCCGACATAATTTTACGGTGGAAGTGGAAGGAAAACGAAATAGTTACGTAGCTTTGTCTTGGACGACGGATAGAGAAGCTCCTCCATCGTCATTGCCATTGAGATCTGATCCGCAGTCAGATTGAGATGTTTTGCAATTGTCTTGAAGAATCGACATTGCACTCATCTCGGTCTGACTGTGCAGAATCCATACATTATGAGGCTCATCGGCCGACGAGACAACAGGAATAGATATCGACAATTGGGGAGACCGCCAACATAGGGCAAGATGGCTCAGTTGGTAGAGCGCCGGTCTGGTGTTCCGAAGGTCGCAAGTTCAGGTCCCGCTTTGCCGATGTCTTTGTTTACTTTGAAAACGATCAACCTTGACAGTCTTCATCAGTTTATTTTGGCATAATGTCTCTGAAGAAGATCTTGTTAAGGTCGAAATATTAGGCCCTCTTAACTTATTTGATTTGTATATTTCAGGTCATTCCAACCAGTAAGCAGTTTGCAGCAGTTTTAATCTTATTCATGTTGGCATCAACTTGTTAGATTGGGTATTCCTTAAAGTACCATTCTAAATGCAACAATATCTAACACCACTTAAACCCGAACCGTGCTAAATGCAACAAACTTACATTGGATTCAGTTGTATCAGCCGTGGCAATGTGAGCAGTTTAAGGATGCAACCATTAAAGCACGGGGAGTTGAGTTGACCGCTAAATGCAACAACTTCAAATGCAACAACTTGTTACCATTGGTGCATCATGTTGCATTTAGCAGGGTTTAGGGTTAACGAGTTTCAAGATCAGGCCTAAATTTTGCGATTTACGGAAACACTTGTAGTACAACCGTGGTACAGCCACCAAATTGCTATAATTTATGCAGTGTTTGCAGCTAAGTTTTACGATGATTTGTGACAGAGTATGACAGCGTAGTTTCTTTGGCTTGATAATAGAAGGAAAAAAAGTAATTACTCGTTGCGTGCCAAGTTACAGTTTTGCGTTTAGAGTGGTAACTGAGAATATCGGAAGTGCGGGACTGACCACAATGCGACAAAAGTTAGCCAAGGGAAATCCCCGGGAAGTTGGCGTTTATTTTAGACAAGCCCATGAAAACTAATACGAGTAACAATAAGCCTATTATTACCCAAACTAGTCTTGTTATATCAATGTGTCGGATATTATACGTTGTCCTGTGCATGTTCGATTCAGGGAAACGCGTGTCATTTTCTACATTGAGAACAAATCGAGTTTGTGAATTGTTCAATGACATTGTTTTGTATCGGGGGGGGGGGGGGGGGGGGGAGTGACTTGTGGCGTCATAGAAGACAACACACAAATATTGATTTAAGACAGTTGTACTTGTCAAACGATGTAGGCTGCTGTTTGCCTTCCCTGACACAGAAAGCTGGATACGCTACTGCCCTGCACAGGCAAACATGTGACCGCCTCACTACCTTTTGAAACAATTTCAGTTCAGTTTGGAAAAATTAAAGGTAAAATACACCATTGGTAATTGCTTGAATCATCAGGAATGGGTGGATTTGGGGGTTGCATTTTATAGTAAATGTAGTTTAACTGACCTGTCTAAAGTTTTACAATCATGGAAGTCGAGAAAAAAAACCAGAAAAACGGCGTTTGTTTTCAGGGGCATCGGGCAGTTGTTCTTAATATTGATCTTGGTGTTTTTTTGTGATTTTTATAACATTTAATTTTTCAAATACAAATACAGGATATCTAGCGCAATAATTTTGCTGGATGCCTAAAAACAACATTGACTTCTAAATAAGCAAGATGTTTTGTAATAATTCATAATATTACATTTTAAGTCAACGATTAATAGAGAGCCATGTAGCCTTTTTTAAGTTGATACATGTCAGGGATGTAGTCGAGCCCATCACAAGTCCCTGCAAGTCCCTGTAAGTCCCTGCAAGTCCTTCACAAGTCCTTCAGTCTAATTCAAATCGCAAGCTATTCAAATTAGCTTTGACAAAAGCATTTCTTTGTCATTGTTCATCCAGTTACTTGTGACTGGCTTCACGAAAGGACTTTACAGCGACTCGACTACAACCCTGATACATGTATATGTATATAGCGATGCTTATCCTAAATCCTAACTCATAAGCACTCGACCATTAAATGACTGAATATATTATTAAACAGCACAGAAATACTCGTGTGGTTTAAATATTTTGTTTGAACGCATCAACTGCATTCTTTGACGCGTTAGATTGTTACAAGCTGGCGACACTAAACGATAGACAAAGAAATAGTACACGTTCCGATCTATTTTCGGGATGTTGGGAAAAGTACCCTCTAAATTTGGATAAACAGCGTTTTCTGTTTACTCAGCACGATGACGCATGATAGTAGAGGTAATTTCTACCGATTTGTTTATATCATCATGTTACAGCATTTCTTGTGTGGCAGGATCCGGTTTTTAAGCCGCCCTGTTTGCATTCAATGATAGTTGTGTGTGAGTGTATTGAGCCATTCAAATGGAATGACAATGGCTGATATAAATGCGACATTCGTGGTCTAGTGTCTCAAATAATGCAAACAAAATATACATTTTAATAGAGTTATACACACAGAATGTGCAACCAACATACATATATGTTTGGTTATACCTTTCCACTTTAACATGAGATATCACATTTCGGTTGTCAAAGTACGTGGGAAGTTTTCAAGAGTAAAATCGAATGGACAAAATTGACTGCTTACAATTTGAGGATATCTGTTCATATTGCTATAGATGCCGGTATGATGAGTGACTTGTTAAAGTAGACCTTGAAAATACAATGTTTTCATTATTCCTCCATGGTCTAATAAGCTTCACAAAATAGCCGTCCGCTGGAACACCAACTGAAGCATTCTCAACCTTTATTTATTTTCAAAGGCCCAGCATGCATATCTTCAGGTGTTATATCTGCGCGGTAGCACCACACAATGGGAATAAACGAAATAGTAGGGCCGGCCCTTTTATTGTCGCTTGGTTGGCCACGCTATAGTTCCTTCTCATTCCTCCATGGTTAAACTATGCGACCGGCCAATGAACCCCTTCATTTCCATCACAATGGCGATTTCAGGGGTGGTGGGTTTGTATCTTTGAGGGACGAATTCCGCGTCGTTAAAAAGCAACAAAAGACGGGGGAAATTGAAATATTCCACATTTTCTATAAACTGTTTCCCAAAATACCAATTGTACACCAACGTATTGAAGTTCTAAAGCACGGGGTGCGTTTTGTGTGCAGTTTTGTACAGGTGGTGTCTCTGGGAATGTGTAGTTGCCACCCCTAAAATCGAAATGGTGTGGCCCGCATCTCCTGGCGTAGGAAGTTTGAAAAGGTTGTATTTGCCTATTATTAGCCCATTCATTCCATTCTGTAACAGGTCAACCCGTGGATGGGTGGACCATGCCCTGGGCTAGCTGGGTCAGTCATGCACAATGATTTTTAGGGGAACTGGTACGGCTTGTGTGTGGAAGGTGATTTTTCCCACATGGCGGCGCGGTACGCTGTGGAATGGATTGATTTGCAGCTTTATGATGTGTCCTGTACGACTTCAAAGCAAGCTTAATACAATCAAACGCAGACCCAAGCCGGTAAGAAAACCTCGTGCATTATTAAGTCCAATGTTGACCTAATGTTTTAACCCTACAGTCTTTATTTCTTTACCTGTGTTAGAGGATTGAGGACAGTGTTTGTTTTAATCTTGATTCATATGTTGCATTTCGTTACAATAATTGTCAATGTACATTACAGTACATAAACAAAAAGCACCGTCATCTGCCACTTTTGTTGTTGTGTATATACGAAGTCTGTAAATAATCGAGTGTATTTCCATACATGTTCCAAGCATTTTCTAAGAAATTTTTAACGTTTCCTTTTTCTCGGTCCCAGACTTGCCAGATTCGTCCTTATAACTTCTTCTTTTCTTCAATAGCTATTAATTAATCTTCACTGGTGTTTGGATATACGATGAAAAAGTGGCGTCGTGGTCCAACATTCTCCCCTCGGAATGTCTCAAATCTGTTCAGTTCATGTATTTTATTTCTACAGGTTACAATTACAAACATTCACGTTACATTTTTCTCTCGCATTTCCATTGTCAATTTGTGGGCCGTTATCTGTAAGATAACATGCCACCACCCTCGGGAAAAAGTGCACGCTGAAATAACCTTTAGACTTGTTGTATATATATTAACTGGCGCCTACTCGTTTTGGCAGTACTCCTGAATGTATATAGAAACCATGCTTTATATTCACGCACAGTATCATCAGTAAGTATAGCTTCCTACTGACGACTACATGACCACAAGTTAGCCGGGGCCTCTTTAGTGTGCGCCCATTGTGTAGTGTGATGAATGAATTCGGCCACAGGCATTTCAAATAAGCCCAAAAATTGTGTTTGCCGCGAAAATGCATCCTGAGCCACGAAGCGCTTTTACGAGCTTGTACAATAGCTCTCAAAGGCGATAAATTCAAGAAGAGCCCGTTAAAGTCTGCGTAGCCGGCTCAGGATTTAAAGTCGGGCTACGCGTTGCAGTTATATATAATATTACCAGTCGTGAGCAGGTTTATACTATATATAGGTTAATAATATGATATAATCATAACTAGTTTGGGGGTTTCCGCTTTAATATTCCATACTTCCCTAAAGCCTACCATGTTAAATCAAGGCAGGAGATAACTTTGAAAAAGTGATATAATTTTAGAAAACAATCAAATTTGTATAGAATCATTTTGACCGGTGCTGTCGAATTAAAGGCCATTTTATCAGTGCTTTTAATAGCTTGATAACCAATGAAATTTAAAAGTTAATCTTCTACGATAAAAAAAATCCTACCTAATATTCAAAAAGGAAGTGCTATAATATTTCTTAACCCCAATTTCGAGAATATCGACATTTCATTCCTCCTAAGTTCAATGTATTTTACAACAGATTCTGAATTCCTCACCATTTTCTTTTGCTGTAATTTTCGAAAATGGATGAGTTTAGGGGATTCAAAATGTTATAGTATTTGTGACGCTGACATTTCTAAAGTTTTCTATTCATATTCATAGAAAACCAGGACAACATAAGTGTTCTTGCAGTCTGGTTTCATTACATCTTGCAGACGAATTCAATAAATTGGGGGCAGTGTTTGAAATATAGTCGGGGTTTTAAGATTGCCAGCCGGCAATGGAAAGTCCCGGCAATCATTTAAAATTGAAAAACAATTCTGCCTTTATTGAAAACTTCATCACATTATCAGGTGCTGTGATTTCACAGAATGGTTGAGACTGTTATTCATTTAAAGTTAAGTAAGGTATTTCATAATAATTCATTAATTTGTGTTTGTTTGCAAATGGTGTATGCTACCATACTTTTGAAGGTAGAATACACCGTTGGTAATTGCTTGAATTATAATGAATGGGTGGATTTGGGGGGTTGTATTTTATAGTTAAAATCGTTTACCTATCCTGTCCGAAGTTTTACAATCATGGATGCTGAGAAAAGCAAGAAAAATGGCGTTTGTTTTTAACCGTTCTTATTTTCGCAAACGCCAGACGGCGATCGCGAATTGTTTGTTATAAAATTCATTTTCAGAACAATTATTTACAGGATATCTATAGCGCCATCTTTTGGTTGGATGCCTACATTCATTATTTACTTTCAAATAAGTTCTTTACTATCCTAATAATTCGGTAGTGAATTTGTTAGAAGTCTGCAAATGGGGTATCCCACCTTTAATACACAACGATTTCTATAAGCACATGTACAGTACTTATCTAGTCTACATGAATATCTTCGCCAAGGTTACTAAGAATTGTGAATGTCTTTCTCGAGATATGCCTGATAACAGATCCCGTCTTTGCACATTCCTCGAGTGATTCCCACAAGTAGATTGCCGCTTTCTCCGACGTGAACGCCCACTCATTAGCGCGCCATCGGCCGCAGTATTCTATGCAGCAATCGATTTGTGACGGTATTACGTAACAGTATTTAACCCCCGCTGAATAGAAGAATAAAAGGTAATGTTGGGTTTTGTTCCTAGCTCTATACATAGCTCCATATAGTGCAACTGCAACTTGTACACAAATATATCTTTGTCCGTTCCAGACCACAAGCGGGAATAAATACTTTTCAAGAAACACATTTCGCACGTTATCTTTTATAATGTACAGTACACTACATGTATAGGTGAAAATGTTTAGAGGACGAGTGCCAAAAAGTCGATAAAAATAAGTTCAAATTCTCGCCATAAACGAGAGCTAAGATTAGGGACGTTCGTTTAGAGTTCATCCAATGAGACCTAATTCAATTTATATTTTTATATTTTCGACAACCTGTTGAGCTTTGAATGCCTATAGTTTTGAGAGTATGCATGCCAAAGCAAGTAATGTCCACCACCCGAGTACGGAGTACCCGGTTACATTCCTTTCTCTATGGTTGTACATAGAGAAAGGAACACGGACTGTACAATTGTACATGTACATTTATATGCACTGACTGAACGTGCACACCTGACAAATAGCCCAGTACGCTGTGACCTTTTGACCTCCCGCCAAAATGACGAGTGACTGATTGAAGTTCCCCCCGTTATTTATTGCGCCTTGGTTTAGTAGTTACCAAAGCGACCCCATACCAAATAGCGGAGAATGTCGGGCAAGGTTGTAGGCCGGTGCATTGTGCGTGCCATATATCGAGGTACATGTACTTTGTGTTAAAAAAACAACCGTTTGCTTTTGCTGAAATTTTCCAAAATGGATAGGTTAGGGGATTCAAATGTTATAGTAAATATTGTGACGTTGACCTGTTCAAAGTTTCGTGTTCATATCGCTGGGAAAACCAATAAAAAGGTGCTGTTCTTGCAGTTTTTTTTGTTTCTTTAACTTAAGACGAATTCAATGGTTGTGTTACGATTGCTTGCCGCGCCGGCAATAGTTAAAAATTGATACAAAATTTATCTTTTCTTGAAAACACATCACATCAGGTGCCGTGACGTCACAGGATGCTTGAGACTGTTATTCACGTAGTCGAAAAGGGTATTTCATAATAATTAGTTTTATCTTTGCAAATGCTGTATACTACCTTTAACCCTTTTACCTTGGACGTACGTGTGCAACATCATATTGATTTGAGGATTTGTAAGGGTTTAATAGGGTCAATGCCAGAATATTTGTTTTCATTCCTATTGAGGTATTCGACTGAAAAACTAAATTTCAAATATTTAACGTACATTAATATAAAATTCCGATACTTGCTCATTTGGATATTGGTGCTAAAGATAGTTTTAGCCTATTTTTTTAAAGCAGAGTTCATTTCCTAGTTAATAATATAACATGAGGTTGTATGTTTAGTTTATAGTATCTATTTGTGTGGTCTAAAAAAAAAACCAGTTGGATGCCCTGCCCACAGGAAGTGTCCGTTGCCTTGCAGGTCATATTACATTATTACAAACACAGAACTGTTCCCAATTGCTCAGCGAACCGCGAATAGAACCAGCGCCGTCAAAAGTCTAGCGCCCCAGCCGGTCTATGGTCCGTCTGACTGGCAGTTCTTAACAATTTGTTTAGAACTGTCCAAGGTTGCGTTTGCTTGGTATTCTGTGTTTAATTTAACACCTTGTCCGATTGTCCTTGTTAGGTTTGTTATGAATTGTGATCATATACTGGAAACGTTTAGTAACAAAAAAGTAAATGTTGACATTTGTTTGCACGGTTTTATACCGCATACAAAAAATGTACATGTACATGTATACACGTTTGTTTCTAACTTAAACTATACAGGGTGTAAAACAAAAAATGCAACAAAAATATAAAGGAATACCACGCGTAGAATGTATAGCTAACATCGATAATATAGATATGGTTTCAAAGATACTGATTTCCACTTCATAATGAGACATCAAACGTCCAAATCTAACAATGTTCGACAGAGTTATGAATAATTTTCCAAGAGGGGTCAAATTGACAATGGGAACAAGTTTTTCGATTTTGTTTGTATACTGTGCAAGTGTACATATATACTTGAAATCAAGTCGTTACACTGTACCTTTGTCTTTGTCCGTGCAGGCGCCACCCAAATTAACCAGAGCTAAATGGCATCGGGCATGGTGGCTCAGCTCTGGTTCGTTTACGTAGCGACTTGATTTCAAGTCTACACTTGCAGTGTCCAAACTAAATCGAAAAACTTGGTCCCATGGTCAATTTGACCTCTCTGGGAAAATATTAATAACTCGGTCAAACATTGCCAGATTCGGACGTTTGATGTCTCATTTTAAAGTGGAAACCAGTATCTTTGAAACCATATCTATATTATCGATGTTAGTTATACATTCTACGTGTGGTATTCCTTTATATTTTCGTTGCATTTTGTTTGATACACCTTGTACTCTAAAATGGTCTTTCCAACTTAAGTTTGAACAGCACTAGCACTATTTTATAGCAAGACAGCGTTCGGGATCGGTACCATAATATGTCAAAATCTACAGCTACTTTCCTTGCTTGCCAATAATGACTTGGCGTATACAATGTACATGTAGCTGGCGATAAACGGAAAATCCCACGGTGTGTGTAGCGAGGTCAACTCTTGCCGGGAAGGATAAACATTAGACGGCCAGTAGACTAGCAACATGCTGGGAGGATGGCGGGTCCCCTGCGTAAGCTTCCTGCAGACTTTGTACATGTACTATATCGGAAGACAAGCGGAGCATTAACATCCACAAGTGGTTTGATGGAATGGCATAACTCGACAATAGGCCACTAATCCTTATCAACATGTCGGTCTAAACGTAATAATAGTAGTGCACTTGGTATGGTATAAGTTGGGTCTTTATAATTAGGCGCCGAAGAACGATTCAACACCTCGCCTCAAACTGACTCTAAATCCCGTGTAAACAAAATGTACATAATATGCACGCAGTATAGGAAAAATTGTCGAATCTTTATAGATTGTAGCCTGTAGGGCGCATGGTTTGGTAATGACACCTATTTCAACGTTACTAGGCGGTGTTTATCGTGTTAAATCAGAGTTGTATTCGAGTCCCTGCAAGTCAACCACAAGTCCTTCAGTCTCGGTCAAGTTACTAGCTATTCAAAAGAAACTTTAACAAAAGCATTCCTTTGTCATTGTTTAACCAGTTTCTTGCGATTGGTTTTACGAAAGGACTTGTGACTGGACTTGTGACTGGACTTGTGACTGGACTTGTGACTGGACTTGTGACTGGACTTGTGACTGGACTTGTGACTGGACTTGTGACTGGACTTGTGACTGGACTTGTGACTGGACTTGTGACTGGACTTGTGACTGGACTTGTGACTGGACTTGTGACTGGACTTGTGACTGGACTTGTGACTGGACTTGTGACTGGACTTGTGACTGGACTTGTGACTGGACTTGTGACTGGACTTGTGACTGGACTTGTGACTGGACTTGTGACTGGACTTGTGACTGGACTTGTGACTGGACTTGTGACTGGACTTGTGACTGGACTTGTGACTGGACTCGGATACAACTCTGTATTAAATAAAATGCACTCGTAAATCCCTGCTGCTTTTTGGTATCGTGTACATGTACAATCTAACATATTGTTAATGTTCCCACTAAACACGTGCAATCTGGAATCCATTTAATCCTCGGAAACCAATTAGCCCGACCAGACTTGCTGCTGAAAGGAAAGAAAAAATCACCTGACCTTGCAACCCACATTTTACATGTGCTTAGTATATTCACTCGTTATCTGTTGCCACTCCTCCTAGAGTTACTTTCCCAGAAGAAAATGACCCGGGCATGCAAGGTCACAACAGCTAGCCCTGGGCCAATTGCAAACCTTTAATGGTCGTCTCAAACTCGGCAGGCAACCGGGTGGTTGTTTTATGAGCGCTTTGAGAAGCTATTTTCAATGTTTTCAATAAGTGAAATCAATAAATTTCAACCTGTTCAAAAAGTGACAATCAACAGTCTCTGATTAATGCTATAATCCCCTCTGGTTATTTAACAGGAAACGACCTTGAAGGTAATTGCAGACTTGTAAAGTCGCAGGTGGGCTGATACTAGGATGAGTATTTTAGCCGCGTCGATCGGATGAATGAGCTTGGTGTTGTTGTACCAAATTCGACGTCCGAGAACTTCTAGTTAAACGACGCAAATCTGGCCCATGCTTTCACTTTCTCAGACTCGGTCTGGGCCACGCTGCCGCAGAGGTCTTTAAAAAATAAATTCTCAAAGGAACGGGCACTTTTTGGCTGTTGTGAAGCAATACATGTTTTTCCTATAGCTGGCTGTTGTTTATAAACTATGTGGAGGATACATGATTTTTTTCAAGTCGGGAACGACGAGGCTCGTGCACAAATTCGTGCTTGTTTGTCTAAAACTGCATTTCATTTGTACCTTGCCTTCAATTGTGTTGCCCGATAGGTCTTGAACGAGCGCAATGTTGTTATCTCGAGGGTAATATTGCACTCGTCCCGGCCTGCTGGTCAGCACAACTTTCTTCAGAGGCGTACGGTGAATTGCATGTAATAATAGAACTCCTTCTCTTAAGATCTTTGTCTTAAGGCATACCGAAACTTCGTGGTCAAAAGATACTTTCGAATCTTGCGCAGTGGTTCTCTGAAAGTAGACGCAGGATGAGCGTATTAGTATATGCCGTCGGGTTTTGTGACGTAATAAAGTATAACATTATAAATACATGTAGTTGGATTGGGCACTTCAAAACGGTTTTAATTCTCCACCAGCAAACCTCATTCGACGCCGGAAACAATTTAAACAGGTAGTTTGACCATATCCGAATTCAGATAATTGTCCAATGGCATCCCCGAAAAAAACGGAGTTTGATCATGCATAAATGTACATCCGACGAGAGGAATTATCGTATGTAGCAAATGCGGTAGAATCAAAATTGTCAATACCGATCTCTATATAAGAGTAAATAAAACACCACACTTTTGAAACTACAGCAAGGAAACCTCGAGTGATTTGTCTCAATAACTTGACCTCAAACAGCTCAACCCCACATACCGTCTTGCCGCCATTCTACCACATAAACGGACGTGTCAGACAGGCCAAAATGAGTGTTATATGTTAGCCATAGAGCAGTCGTATTGCACTTGTCTCGGCCTGCCTGCCATGTGCTCTTACAGCGGCGGTCTCTCGGGAAAGTCACTCGGACTTCATCTTTGCTAACTGTTGACGTGTGCATCGGGGGAGGTTCCAGTTTGATTGGTAAGTAGTCTTGGTTCGCTGGTACCCATCGCCTAGATCAAGGGTAATGGTAACCACAAACCGCAATGAGGATATACATGTACATGTACATGTACAGTGTTGCCACCTCAGTCAATGCACGCGAAAACATGTACATCTACATGTACATTTATAGGTTGCCGGCTCACTAAAGATCAAACAAATTGAAGGTCAGACTTCAAGCGAAGTGTACTGGACATTTTGCCTTGTTATTGGATGCAATGTGTAGAGTTGACTGGAATTTATGTACATGCACAATGTGGTTTGAATTTAAACTTCAATGTAACAATGTGCATGTATTTTTAGCTGTTTCGGCATTTCAGCCGAAACAGCTTTTGTTTTCGTTAAAGTTTTTTTTTTTCTTTTTTTTTTTTTTTTTTTTTTTTTGCTTTTTCTTTTCCTCTTTCAGACTTTTTCCCATAGGATTTGTACACGTTTATTCTGGCATAGCACTTCGACACTTTTGTAAATCCGATCGACTTGATACTTGGCATACATTTGGACAACCACCCAAGGACGGTCCTAGAAGAAATTCGTCGCGATTACGTCATTCAAGGTCACGTGACGTCATGTTAAAGGTAAAAATTTCCCCATAGGTTTTGTACACGTTTTTCTTCAGACTATTGATTTTGACACTTTGGTAAATCCGACCGACTTTAAACTTGGCATACACTTAGAACACCAGCCCCAGATGTTTCTGAAAGAAATTCGGCACGATTGCGTCATTCAAGGTCACGTGACGTGACGTTAAAGGTGCAATTGTATTCCCCATAGGGTTTGTACACGTTTTTCTTTAGACTATTGACTTTGACACTTTCGTAAATTTGATCGACTTCAGACTTAGCACACACCTCGACCACCACCTCCAGGAGGACCAAGGGGAAAATTGTCATGATGACGTCATCGGGGGTCATGGGACGTCACATTAAAGGTTCAGTTTTTAGGACCCTCTAACTCTGAAAGTAAAAGTCCGGTTGGGGTCAAACTTGGTTTGCAAGTATTCGAGGATGTGTTATAGACGAAAATTAAGATGACGTAATTATGACATCATCGGGTGTCATGTGACGTCACATTAAAGGTTCAATTTTCTCTATAGGTTTTGTACACGTTTTTCTTCAGACTATTGAATTTGACAATTTGGTAAATCCGATCGACTTCAGACTTAGCACACACCTCGACCACCATACCCAGGAGGGCCAAGTGGAAAATCGTCAGGATAACGTCATCGTGGGTCATGTGACGTCACATTAAAGGGGCAGATTTTAGGACCCTCTATCTCTGGAAGTAGATGTCTGATTGGGGCCAAACTTGGTATGCAAGTATTCCAGAATGTGTTATAGACGAAAATTAAGATGACATCATGATGACATCATCGGGTGTCATGTGACGTCATATTAAAGGTGCAGTTTTTCCCATAGGATTTGTACACGTATTTTTCAACTTATATATCTTGAAAAAATTGGCAAATCCAATCGATTTCAGACTTGGCACACACATAATGAAAGTCATCTTAGACATCCGAAACAGCTCTGTGTTTGTCCACAAACACATGTCTATTTTTTTTTTAGCTGTTTCGGTTTTTCACCGAAACAGCTTTTGTTTTCGTTAAAGTTTTTTTTTTTCTTTTTTTTTTTTTTTTTCTTTTTCCACTTTCAGTGTTTTTACCCATAGGATTTACACACGTTTGTTCTGCCAATACACTTTGGCACTTTAGTAAATCCAATCGACTTGAGACTTGGTATACACTTAGACCTCCACCCACAGATGGTCCTAGAAGAAATTTGGCTCGATTGCGTCATTCAAGGTCACGTGACGTCATGTTAAAGGTAAACTTTTCCCCATAGGTTTTGTACACGTTTTTCTTTAGACTATTGACTTTGGCACTTCGGTAAATCCGACCGACTTGAAACTTGGCATACACTTAGAACACCACCCCCAGATGTTTCTGAAAAAAATTCGGCACGATTGCGTCATTCAAGGTCACGTGACGTGACGTTAAAGGTGCAATTTTTTTCCCCATAGGGTTTGTACACGTTTTTCTTCAGACTATTGACTTTGACACTTTCGTAGACTTGATCGACTTAAGACTTAGCACAGACCTCGACCGCCATCCTTAGGAGGGCCAAGAGAAAAATAATCAATATGACGTCATCGCGGGTCATGTGACGTCACATTAAAGGTGTAGTTTTTAAGACCCTCTAACTCTAAAAGTACAAGTCCGGTTGGGGTCAAACTTGGTTTGCAAGTATTCGAGGATGTGTTATAGACGAAAATTAAGATGACGTAATTATGACATCATCGGGTGTCATGTGACGTCACATTAAAGGTTCAATTTTCTCCATAGGTTTTGTACACGTTTTTCTTCAGACTATTGAATTTGACAATTTGGTAAATCCGATCGACTTCAGACTTAGCACACACCTCGACCACCATACCCAGGAGGGCCAAGGGGAAAATCGTCAGATAACGTCATCGTGGGTCATGTGACGTCACATTAAAGGGGGCAGATTTTAGGAACCTCTATCTCTGGAAGTACATGTCTGATTGGGGCTAAACTTGGTATGCAAGTATTCCACAATGTGTTATAGACGCAAATTAAGATGACATCATGATGACATCATCGGGTGTCATGTGACGTCACATTAAAGGTGCAGTTTTTCCCATAGGATTTGTACACGTATTTTTCAACTTATATATCTTGGGAAAATTGGCAAATCCAATCGATTTCAGACTTGGCACACACATAATGAAAGTCATCTTAGACATCCGAAACAGCTCTGTGTTTGTCCACAAACACATGTCTAGTTTTATATAGCGTTCTTAACTCGAATTAGCCAATAAAACCTTCCAAATAACATCTCAACTACCAGAAGTACATACAGAAGTACATATGCCTTTTCGGCGCAAGGCAGCTACAATTAAGTCAACCACAACAACCATTTCTGACCTCATGTACCCAATTACTTCTGGGTGGGGAGAAGTGGCGAAGTGTCTTGCCCAAGGGCACAAGCACCATAACCCAAGGCTAGACTGTAACCCACAAACAATGTATAAGATTAGGCGCCGACTATGAGCCCAATGCTCCAGACTATATTTGTTTGCGTTACACTGTACTTGTACATCTACATGTGTATCTTTTATTTTATCACCTCGTCTTGCCTTTTTTTCTCCTTTACAGAATACCAAAACTAATGTTGCCGACTGGACCCCTACCAGCTTTTTGCTATAGTCGGTTTTTTTCTTGCTGTTTAGATTCACTCCGTCGAGACTAGATAGTCTTGTAGATACATGTATGCAGTAGCCGGCTCCCAGTTATGTCTTTGGCGCAGTGTTGTTTAGGTCGTGACGTGTACAATGTTGTGATTTACACTTCGGGTCCAATATTGCACTCGTCCCGGCCTTGAGAACGCGGCCCGATCGCCTCACGACTTGCAGTGTAGTCTACGACGCTGTCAGTAGTTTTGAACTGGGGCAGACAAGTTTGGGAGCAACACAACTCCAAATGTTATCAGAACGTCAGCTTTTTTTTATAGGTTTGGTACCCGAGGTACATTTGCATACATTTCAAAGTTAACAAAGAAAGTGAACAAAGGAATCGGAAAGGCGGGACTTAAACCTACGACCTCCGGTATACCGGACCGGTGCTCTACGAACTGAACTATCTTGCCCAAATTGTCAGTATCTTTGTTCGAGGCCGCTATTCAGAAGTTATAATTTGGGAGACCGCCAACATAGGACAAGATAGCTCAGTAAGTAGAGCGCCGGAGGTCGCAGGTTCAATTCCCGCCTTGCCAATTTCTTTGTTCACTTTGAAGTTATTGCATGTATACACTTACACATGTACAAATAATTAAAGGTGCTTATCGGGTTCCTATACAAGGACCCGACCGAACCTCAATAAAATATTTGTCACTGTTGAATGAATGGTAAGATTCTTATGAAATTCAGACTTTTTCATTAATTAAAGAACATTTCCATTTACAGGTGGAAACTGAAAACAAATGTCTTGTATGTGCAGCTGGAAAAATGGTTGTGCATTTCTTTGGGAACCTGTAATTTGTAGACAATTTTGAGCCTTGAACTACCGTGTCTAAACTGATTCCTCGGATGACGTCGTAAATCTTGGGTGATGGCGCGCCGGTGGGGACATTTTCAATCCTGTCCATAACTCTAGTATTGCACTTGTCCCGGCCAGCGCGACATCAAACGCTTGCATCAAATCTACGTGTATCTTCACGTCTTTTCCCTGAAAAAAGACACGTCAAATTGCATCCTGATGTTTATTGACAAGTTTTGTAACACGTAAAATATGGGAATGATATGCATAAAACTAAGTTTCGCGCATAATTATTTAAAATCTCATGTTTTTTTAATCTTGCAAATTTTCTTGCGTCACCACGTATACACGTCGTTTGCTTTTGTTGTAATTTTCAGAAATTTTTAGATTTGGTGGTTAGAATTATATAGCAAAATGATTGTTACATCGAATTGTTCGAAGGTTTGTGTTCATAGATTCTAAAAACAACAAAATGTCGTTATTGTAGTCTGGTTCCCCGACTCCACTTAAGATAAAACGGAGCAATTTATAATAATAGGCAGTTCTTATAAAGCTCACGTATTTAGAAAGACTGGAACTCGAGGCGCTCTCACATTATTGCCCCGGTCATTTGGCCTAGGAAACATTCCAAATACCATCTCGGCTCCCTGGGAGTATACAGCTCGATGATGCCATTCCTGCGCAAAAGCAGCTAAATTAACCACAATACAAAGTCGTATCCTCATTGAGTGATCCCCACAATGTCGCTTTCTAAGTTGTATCCATGTATCGTAAAATTGGGCGTGATTCCCTGGTCACACGGAAATCTGGTGTTTATGACTAGCGCCTTCGAACAAAAATACATGTACTGACAATTTGGGAGACTGCCAACACAGGGCAAGATAGCTCAATTGGTAGAGCGCCATTCCGGAGGTCGCAGGTTCGAGTCCCGCCTTGCCACTTTCTTTGTTCACTTTGAAATGTATGCAAATGTACCTAGTCGGTTTCACTTGTGGTTTATTTGTGTATTAACCAAAAATAAGGTTAGCTTTTAAACTGACCCCATCAGGCAGTTTCGACCAATAGGTTTATACACGCAGTAAGTTAATTTCGCAATGAATTTAGGAAGACCTCGTGCAAAGCCCGTGTTGACTACCTCCCACGTTGTATCGCGTTATGCCGGCATTTCACTTAAAGATGGACTACAACGAAAACTCACACATTAAATTTATTATCGGACCTTGTTTATGTTGTGTTCAGGTAACACTTTATTGTTACGGTCATGTTTTTCTCTAAATAATTTTGTTGCAATTTGACCGAAAAAATTAGACCTCGATTCTTCGATTTTGAAATTTCCCGCCCTGTACTGGTTCCCGGCAAAGATCCACTGAAAACCACAATGAAATCCACGATATAGTACCAGCGGACTTGTAAACCAGCGAAAAGTGATGACGTACTACCCATGAGCAACCGAGAGTAAACAAAAAACGCCATGTTATTCCGTGTGTATTATGTATGCGTTTTCATGCAGAGGCATGAAGTTTTTACGAATCTTTTTTTATAGTGTATCACTATCAGCTACAATAATGCCAACTTCATGTGTTGTTGGTGGACTGGATGCACGAGAAATTGTTCGAAGAATCCAGAGATTCATTTTGTGCAATTTCCGCGGGATCCTGCGTTATCAAAGGAATGGGTGAAGTTCGTAAATATTACACGAAAGGATTTCACCTTCTGACCTTCTCGGCAAGAAGTAGGCCTTTGATTTGTTCAGCACATTTTTCAGAGGACTGTGTTGAACCTTCAAGTGCTTTGAAAAATTCACTGGGATTGACAACAAAGTTTCGTTTAAAGCCTGGATCGATCCCCACATTGAAAGCGCCAAACATCGAGAGAATTCGTACTACTACCACCGTGACCAGGCCTACTGCTTCTACGTCGGCCGAGTCATCGGCAACCGCCGGCGGGTCTGCCGTGGCCGCAGAGTCATCGCCTTCTCTCTCGTCTGGTGAGCTCCCCTCATCGCTAGAGCTGCCATCACTGTCCTCAGAAGTACCTCCACGAAATGCCTCTTCCTCATCTATATGTGGTCTTCCCAATACTCGCTGCTATCGGACATTTTTCGCTGTTTTTCGGTCGAAAATAGTTGTACCAAAATATAGCCTAGCTTGTCCGCTGTTATTCCGCATTGCATTGTACGGTAAAAATGCACGCACACGATCGACCCGAGTAAATCGTCATGGGTAGTACGTCACACACAAAGTATTAATTATTCATGAGTTAAGGGCTTTTGCTGAAACTGAGTTTTTCTGGGTCGTAGAACGCCGATCAATTTTGGGGTTTTTTTGCATGAAGGAACAAGATTTATTGAATACTAATGATATATTAGTAATCATTATACATTTCTCGAACAAAAAAAGGCAACAAAGCCTTTATCATTATTCCGTTGTAGTCCATCTTTAACAAGTGGACCTCGACCTATGGCCCTTCGAAGTTTGTGGTTTTTAAACAGTCTATTTTGATCAGTGCCACTTCCCCAATGCAGAGCCTGTGTTGAAGCTAATGAGCCTCTACAATTTGAGGCGGACAAGTTTCTTCGAAGTAACCCTGATACCTACGCATCCGAGAGAACCTTCACACCATAGTGCGTCCATTGTTATACCAGTAAACTAAATGCTATTCCACCATTAGAAACTCGCCCTCTTTAAAAATTTGTAAAGATATTTTCGCGCCAAAAACATGGGTGCCGTTTATTTAATAACATTGACTAAAGTTACTTTTTGAAAATTTATCAAGATGTATTAAATTGGCCAAAATTTACCAATTGGTCAATGTGAAAATCATAACGGGTTAGCCTTGCATTTTTATAAAAAAAAATCTAAAATTGACCTTTTGGTCAATGTAAAAACCGTAAGGGGGTTGGTTTTGCATTTTTAATAAAATTGGCAGAATTGGGACCTTTGAAAAAATTGAAAATGCTAAGGGTTAGCCTTGCATTTTTAATAAAATTTGCATAATTGTGACCGTTTAAAAATTTGAAAATTGTAAGAGGTAAGCCTTGCCTTTTTAATAACATTGACCAAAATGTGACCTTTTGAAAATTTGAAAATGGCAAGGATTTGTTTTGCATTTTTAATAAAATTTACAGAATTGGGATCCTTGCAAAATTCGAAAATGGTAAGGTGTTAGCCTTGCATTTGTATAAAAATTGGCCGAAAATTGACCTTTTGGTGAATGTAAAAATTTGTAAGGGGTTAGCCTTGCACATATAATAAAATTGGCCCAAATTTCACTTTTTGGAGAATAAAAATTGCAAGGGGTTAGCCTTGCATTTGTATTAAAAATTGCCAAAATTAGAGTTGTTTTAAAATTTGGTAAAAATAAATAAATAAAACAATTGACCCAACAATACTTTTCTCTAAACACAGAATCTTATATATAATAATTATGCAAAATATCCCTAATATCCCTAATGTCCCTTAAATTAATTGATAAGGGTTAGCCTTGCATTTGTATGCAAATTAGGTCAAAATATGATAATTATGCAAACAATATGATTTTGTCAAATGTCTCTAAAATTGATTGATAAGGGGTTAGCCTTGCATTTGTATGCAAATTAGGTCAAAATATAATAATTATGTAAAAATGTTACCAATGTCCCTTAAATTAATTGATAAGGGGTTAGCCTTGCATTTGTATGCAAATTAGGTCAAAATATAATAATTATGTAAAAATGTTACCAATGTCCCTTAAATTAATTGATAAGGGGTTAGCCTTGTATTTGTATGCAAATTAGGTCAAAATATAATAATTATGCAGAAAAGTCTCAAATGTCACTTAATGTAATTGATAAGGGTTTAGCCTTGCATTTGTATGCAAATTAGGTCAACAAATGATAATTATGCAGAAATGTTTCAAATGTCACTTAAATTAATTGATAAGGGGTTAGCCTTGCATTTATGCAGAAATGTCTCAAATGTCACTTAAATTAATTGCATTTGTATGCAAATTAGGTCAAAATATAATAATTAGGTAAAAATGTCTCCAATGTCCCTTAAATTAATTGATAAGGGGTTAGCCTTGCATTCTTATGCAAATGAGTCAAAATATAATAAGTATGCAGAAATGTCTCATATGTCACTTAAATTAATTAATAAGGGGTTAGCCTTGCATTTGTTTGCAAATTAGGTCAAAATATAATAAATAGGCAATCACTATGATTTTGTCAACAAATGTCTCTAATGTCCCCAAAATTGATTGATAAGGGGTTAGCCTTGCCTTTGAATGCAAATTAGGTCAAAATATAATAAGTATGCAAAAATGTCTCTAATGTCACTTAAATTAATTAATAATGGGTTAGCCTTGCATTTGTATGCAAATTAGGTCAAAATATGTGATAATTATGCAGAAATGTCTGTCACTTAAATTAATTGATAAGGGGTTAGCTTTGCATTTGTTTGCAAATTAGGTCAAAATATAATAATTAGGCAATCACTATGATTTTGTCAAAATGTCTCAAATGTCCCTAAAATTGATTGATAAGGGGTTAGCCTTGCCTTTGAATGCAAATTAGGTCAAAATATAATAATGCGAAAATGTCTCCAATATGTCTCTAAAACTAATTGATAAGGGGTTAGCCTTGCATTTGTATGCAAATTAGGTCAACAAATGATAATTATGCAGAAATGTTTCAAATGTCACTTAAATTAATTGATAAGGGGTTAGCCTTGCATTTATGCAGAAATGTCTCAAATGTCACTTAAATTAATTGATAAGGGGTTAGCCTTGCATTTGTTTGCAAATTAGCTCAAAATTTAATAATTATGCAAAAATTTCTCCAATGTCCCTAAAATTAATTGATAAGGGTTAGCCTTGCATTCTTATGCAAATGAGTCAAAATATAATAAGTATGCAGAAATGTCTCGTATGTCACTTAAATTAATTAATAAGGGGTTAGCCTTGCATTTGTTTGCAAATTAGGTCAAAATATAATAAATAGGCAATCACTATGATTTTGTCAACAAATGTCTCTAATGTCCCCAAAATTGATTGATAAGGGGTTAGCCTTGCCTTTGTATGCAAATTAGGTCAAAATTTAATAATTATGCAAAAATGTCTGTCACTTAAATTAATTAATAAGGGGTTAGCCTTGCATTTGTATTCAAATTAGGTCAAAATATAATAATTAGGCAATCACTATGATTTTGTCAACAAATGTCTCTAATGTCCCCAAAATTGATTGATAAGGGGTTAGCCTTGCCTTTGTATGCAAATTAGGTCAAAATATAATAAGTATGCAAAAATGTCTCTAATGTCACTTAAATTAATTGGTAAGGGGTTAGCCTTGCATTTGTATGCAAATTAGGTCAAAACTTAATAATTCTGCAAAAATGTCTCCAATGTCTCTTAAATTAAATGTTAATGGTTAGCCTTGCATTTGTATGCAAATTAGGTCAAAACGTAAGAATTATGCAAAAATGTCTCCAATGTCCCTTAAATTAATTAATAAGGGGTTAGCCTTGCATTTGTATGCAAATTAGGTCAAAATATAATAAATAGGCAATCACTATGATTTTGTCAAAAAATGTCTCAAATGTCCCTAAAATTGATTGATAAGGGTAGCCTTGCCTTTGTAAGCAAATTAGGTCAACAAATGATAATTATGCAGAAATGTTTCAAATGTCACTTAAATTAATTGATAAGGGGTTAGCCTTGCCTTTGAATGCAAATTAGGTCAAAATATAATAATGCGAAAATGTCTCCAATATGTCTCTAAAACTAATTGATAAGGGGTTAGCCTTGCATTTGTATGCAAATTAGGTCAAAATATAATAATTGTGCAGAAAAGTCTCAAATGTCACTTAATGTAATTGATAAGGGTTTAGCCTTGCATTTGTATGCAAATTAGGTCAACAAATGATAATTATGCAGAAATGTTTCAAATGTCACTTAAATTAATTGATAAGGGGTTAGCCTTGCATTTATGCAGAAATGTCTCAAATGTCACTTAAATTAATTTATAAGGGGTTAGCCTTGCATTTGTATGCAAATTAGGTCAAAATATAATAATTAGGTAAAAATGTCTCCAATGTCCCTTAAATTAATTGATAAGGGGTTAGCCTTGCATTTGTATGCAAATTAGGTCAAAATATGATAATTATGAAGAAATGTCTCAAATGTCGCTTAAATTATTTGCATTTGTTTGCAAATCAGGTCAAAATATAATAATTAGGCAATCACTATGATTTTGTCAACAAATGTCTCTAATGTCCCCAAAATTGATTGATAAGGGGTTAGCCTTGCCTTTGTATGCAAATTAGGTCAAAATATAATAAGTATGCAAAAATGTCTCTAATGTCACTTAAATTAATTGGTAAGGGGTTAGCCTTGCATTTGTATGCAAATTAGGTCAAAACTTAATAATTCTGCAAAAATGTCTCCAATGTCTCTTAAATTAAATGTTAATGGTTAGCCTTGCATTTGTATGCAAATTAGGTCAAAATGTAAGAATTATGCAAAAATGTCTCCAATGTCCCTTAAATTAATTAATAAGGGGTTAGCCTTGCATTTGTATGCAAATTAGGTCAACAAATGATAATTATGCAGAAATGTTTCAAATGTCACTTAAATTAAATGATAAGGGGGTTAGCCTTGCATTTGTATGAAAATTAGGTCAAAACTTAATAATTCTGCAAAAATGTCTCCAATGTCTCTTAAATTAAATAAGGGGTTAGCCTTGCATTTGTATTCAAATTAGGTCAAAATATAATAATTAGGCAATCACTATGATTTTGTCAACAAATGTCTCTAATGTCCCTAAAATTGATTGATAAGGGGTTAGCCTTGCCTTTGTATGCAAATTAGGTCAAAATATAATAAGTATGCAAAAATGTCTCTGTCACTTAATTTAATTGATAAGGGGTTAGCCTTGCATTTGTATGCAAATTAGGTCAAAATGTAAGAATTATGCAAAAATGTCTCCAATGTCCCTTAAATTAATTAATAAGGGGTTAGCCTTGCATTTGTATGCAAATTAGGTCAAAATATAATAAATAGGCAATCACTATGATTTTGTCAAAAAATGTCTCAAATGTCCCTAAAATTGATTGATAAGGGTAGCCTTGCCTTTGTAAGCAAATTAGGTCAACAAATGATAATTATGCAGAAATGTTTCAAATGTCACTTAAATTAATTGATAAGGGGTTAGCCTTGCCTTTGAATGCAAATTAGGTCAAAATATAATAATGCGAAAATGTCTCCAATATGTCTCTAAAACTAATTGATAAGGGGTTAGCCTTGCATTTGTATGCAAATTAGGTCAAAATATAATAATTGTGCAGAAAAGTCTCAAATGTCACTTAATGTAATTGATAAGGGTTTAGCCTTGCATTTGTATGCAAATTAGGTCAACAAATGATAATTATGCAGAAATGTTTCAAATGTCACTTAAATTAATTGATAAGGGGTTAGCCTTGCATTTATGCAGAAATGTCTCAAATGTCACTTAAATTAATTTATAAGGGGTTAGCCTTGCATTTGTATGCAAATTAGGTCAAAATATAATAATTAGGTAAAAATGTCTCCAATGTCCCTTAAATTAATTGATAAGGGGTTAGCCTTGCATTTGTATGCAAATTAGGTCAAAATATGATAATTATGAAGAAATGTCTCAAATGTCGCTTAAATTATTTGCATTTGTTTGCAAATCAGGTCAAAATATAATAATTAGGCAATCACTATGATTTTGTCAACAAATGTCTCTAATGTCCCCAAAATTGATTGATAAGGGGTTAGCCTTGCCTTTGTATGCAAATTAGGTCAAAATATAATAAGTATGCAAAAATGTCTCTAATGTCACTTAAATTAATTGGTAAGGGGTTAGCCTTGCATTTGTATGCAAATTAGGTCAAAACTTAATAATTCTGCAAAAATGTCTCCAATGTCTCTTAAATTAAATGTTAATGGTTAGCCTTGCATTTGTATGCAAATTAGGTCAAAATGTAAGAATTATGCAAAAATGTCTCCAATGTCCCTTAAATTAATTAATAAGGGGTTAGCCTTGCATTTGTATGCAAATTAGGTCAACAAATGATAATTATGCAGAAATGTTTCAAATGTCACTTAAATTAAATGATAAGGGGGTTAGCCTTGCATTTGTATGAAAATTAGGTCAAAACTTAATAATTCTGCAAAAATGTCTCCAATGTCTCTTAAATTAAATAAGGGGTTAGCCTTGCATTTGTATTCAAATTAGGTCAAAATATAATAATTAGGCAATCACTATGATTTTGTCAACAAATGTCTCTAATGTCCCTAAAATTGATTGATAAGGGGTTAGCCTTGCCTTTGTATGCAAATTAGGTCAAAATATAATAAGTATGCAAAAATGTCTCTGTCACTTAATTTAATTGATAAGGGGTTAGCCTTGCATTTGTATGCAAATTAGGTCAAAATGTAATAATTATGCAAACAATATGATTTTGTCAAAAAATGTCTCAAATGTCTCTAAAATTGATTGATAAGGGGTTAGCCTTGCATTTGTATGCAAATTTTGTATGCAAATTAGGTCAAAATATAATAAATAGGCAAACATGTCTCCAATGTCCCTTAAATTAATTGATAAGGGGTTTGCCTTGCATTTGTATGCAAATTAGGTCAAAATATGATAATTATGAAGAAATGTCTCAAATGTCGCTTAAATTAATTGTTAAGGGGTCAACCTTGCATTTGTATGCAAATTAGGTCAACAAATGATAATTATTAAGAAATGTCACTTAAATTAATTGATAAGGGGTTAGCCTTGCATTTGTATGCAAATTAGGTCAAAATGTAATAATTATGCAAAAATGTCTCCAATGTCCCTTAAATTAATTGATAAGGGGTTAGCCTTACATTTGTATGCAAATTAGGTCAAAATATGATAATTATGAAGAAATGTCTCCAATGTCCCTTAAATTAATTGATAAGGGGTTAGCCTTGCATTTGTATTCAAATTAGGTCAAAATATAATAATTAGGCAATCACTATGATTTTGTCAAAAAATGTCTCAAATGTCCCTAAAATTGATTGATAAGGGTTTAGCCTTGCCTTTGAATGCAAATTAGGTCAAAATATAATAATGCGAAAATGTCTCCAATATGTCTCTAAAACTAATTGATAAGGGGTTAGCCTTGCATTTGTATGCAAATTAGGTCAAAATATAATAATTGTGCAGAAAAGTCTCAAATGTCACTTAATGTAATTGATAAGGGTTTAGCCTTGCATTTGTATGCAAATTAGGTCAACAAATGATAATTATGCAGAAATGTTTCAAATGTCACTTAAATTAATTGATAAGGGGTTAGCCTTGCATTTATGCAAAAATGTCTCCAATGTCCCTTAAATTAATTGATAAGGGGTTAGCCTTACATTTGTATGCAAATTAGGTCAAAATATGATAATTATGAAGAAATGTCTCCAATGTCACTTAATTTAATTGATAAGGGGTTAGCCTTGCATTTGTATGCAAATTAGGTCAACAAATGATAATTATGCAGAAATGTCTCAAATGTCACTTATAAGGGGTTAGACTTGCATTTGTATGCAAATTAGGTCAAAATATAATAATTATGTAAAAATGTCTCCAATGTCCCTTAAATTAATTATGTAGAAAATAAAAGAACCACAACAGTTTACAGGTTTTTTGCCTCATTACTCTATGTATTTATTTGAACTGACACACAGGTATTGAAATGTGATTTACACAATATACATTGTTGAAGAAAAACTATACATGTATTATTGAGTTTTGGTATAAAGCAGTGTATTGCAGGAGCTAATAAATGAAATACAATACGAGAACTAAAAGTAAACAATCACATAACCTTTTGTTTTTATAACGATTTGTTTTTATAGCAGCTGTGGTGCGAAATACGGTACCCTCTGGAGACTTGAACACAATGTGGACAATGGGAGTGAAAAGGTCTCCGAAGGGTAATTTCTATAGATGAATAGGTCTCCATTAGGAATTTCACGAAATAGATTTTTGAATTTTACTTAAATTACTCAAAAACTCAGGAAAATAATTGTGGTTAAAATGGGAGCATTTTGAAAAACGTACTTGACTTTTTAACCATTTTGTACACGGGAACAAAGCCATGTCTCCACAGTGATACAAAAATGCGAATATGTGTCGTGCGTAAATGTATATTCATGAGAAAGAACAATGGCAACTTAGCTACATTAACCCTAACTCCCTCACCATTGTTATTGAACAATACAATTCCTTCAAAATCCTCCAACTTCCTTTGTTGTGTAAGGAGTTAGGGTTAAAGAACTGTAAAGAACGGCTGTCCTTAACCAATTCACCAATAGCCTAGTTGGTAGAGAGGTGAGCTATGGATCAAAAGGTCTGTGGTTCGAATCTGGCTATTGTTAACGTTTATCGTTTTCTTAGCCAATTTTTCTTGTGGGTTATTTTAACCATAGAGCAAGGCTGAACAGAGAACCGGGTTAGTTACCTTAGTGCCTTGAAAAATACAACCAGAACCGCTACGCGATATAATTTATAGTGACTCCAACTAATACATAATAATTATCAACAAATGCAAATTGGTAGAAAGTTTATAATTTATAATATAGTGAAAGTACTGAGAGTTATGTGGACTTTATGTGGACTTTATGTGGACTTTATGTGGACTTTATGTGGACTTTATGTGGACTTTATGTGGACTTTATGTGGACTTTATGTGGACTTTATGTGGACTTTATGTGGACTAAAATGTGCAATTATTTGTAGGCATTTGTTTCTTCAGTAGGCCCTATACATGTTTAAAATGTTTTCAAATTCTCAGATTGTTGTGTTTGTTTTCAATTTCCAGTATAATCTTACAAAACCAGAAGACCTAATCTTTTAGTGCGATAGTGAATGCAATACATTTGAAGGGAAACCATCCCCAATCCATGTAAATTCAACTACATGTATTTGACATAGCAAAAGAAGATTACCGTACAATGGAGCAACTTCGATTTTGAATATTTGAATATTCATTCCTGTTACTGAACTCGGTACCCAAGAATGTTTTATGTCATTGAAGAGTACTTGCTCTGCAGAATCCAGATATGTCAATATCTCTTCTTCTTAATCCATGTTGTGATGATAGGTCAGATAACAGTGTTTGGAGACTATGAACGAAACAGATTTTCCACCTAAGGCCTGTGAAATGGCAAGTGCAAAAAGTGGTCCTTTTTTTACTAAAGCAGAATATGTTCCAACTCTTCAAAGAGAATGCGCGGCAATTTGATGTCAGATGAGATTTGAAGGTTTGCATGGCGAAAAGGCAAAAAGGCAAGAAGTTTGCAGTAACACCACGATAATGCTTTTTAGTGAGATGTGTGGTTCTGCAAAGAACCGGCCTGAACTCAACGTTTCGGACAGTATGCTCTGCCTGTCGGAAGGAGACAGAGAGATTCCAACGGTGATGCGGGGTTATCTGAAGCCTGGAAGCGATGAAGCGTTTACACAGGATGCAACTCCATGGGAGTACAATTTGATGTCATGAACCTCTCACAGCAAAACTTCAAGCCTTGGAACCTCTTATAAATTTGCAAATGTTCAAGGTGGCCATGATTACTCACACACTTCCTGGTTGCTTGGTGTGTCAACCTGCCTTTGAATATTTTTCAGGCATCCGGTGATACATGTACGTCCCTTAACAGTTTTGCCTCGATGTGCATGCCGTAGTAGTCGATAATGGACAGCGTGCCGACACAGATGGCCACAAGCTCAGCCAGGAAATCGTCGTTGACGCGATCGCAGTACTGCAACTCTAGAGTGCGTAGGCAAGGGGCGTACGAGGTGGACCTCACGGGCGAAAACAGGTCCTCGTATTCCTGTGTGGGAAAAGATGAGTCGATGATACATGAGGATTGCACATTCTTTCTTTCGTGGGGGTTGGTTGGGGGTGGTGGGGGTTGGTTGGGGGTGGTGGGGGTTGGTTGGGGGTGGTGGGGGTTGGTTGGGGGTGGTGGGGGTTGGTTGGGGGTGGTGGGAGGTGGTTGGGGGGTGGTTGGGGGGTGGTTGGGGGGTTTTGGGGGGTTGGTTGAGGGTTGGTTGTGGGAGACCGTTCACGTACCTCATCACTTGACAGGTGTTCCTCACCAAGCCTCTGGAGGAGCATTCTCTCCTTCATCTTCAGTTTGATCAACTTCTTACAGCGCTGCCATCTTGCAAACTCTATCAACAATGTTAAACAGGGGTCAGGAATTAATACTTAGTCTAAATTACTTCAAAACCATTCAAGATTTTGCCTCATCGACTGTCATTGTTTTTTTTGAGGACGGGCATGTCAATTTTTGTCCCCCCAATTTTGAGACGAACGCTGTTTTTCTTGCTATCTTCTCGGCATCCATGATTTTAAAACTTCGGACAGGTCAGTTAAATGATTTTTTTGGGGGAGCAATTTTTTTGTTCAACTATTTTTTGTCATGCCCACAGTACCTGAAATGATGGGCATAAATGGCTTCTCCGTGATACGTTTGAGACCCATCAAGTACAGCTCCACCATGAGAGGACAGCAGGACATCACTGTCAAAATCCCTGCATCCGTCAATTCTATAAAATAAGAGAAGTGCAAATGTGTTACTGGAAAAAAACAAAAACGACTGTGTACATGCTCTTACCTTGTATTACGACTGAGGATCGAGACACAAAAGATCGAGAACAAAAGATATATGTGACCGTCCACGACAAAAGGGCTGCACAGCCAAAGATCATAATTTGTTTGTAAACAAAATTGCAGGGACTTGACTACTGGACTGTGCTGATAATCGCTGCGATTAGAAATCACAGAAATGTGAATCTCTTTCCGCTCAAACATCGGAAAGAATGATTTCAGGGAAGCAACAAAAAATGCATTCTGACCCGGGTTCCAGCTGACGTCCAGCTTCTTCAAGTGTCGCAGGCTGGGTGCCATAGCCTGGGCCACCCCGTCCGTCAGGCTCTCCACCCCGGACATGTTCAGCGAGACCAGCCGGTTGCAGTTCCAGGCTAGGGACATGAGGGTGTCGGGCGACGTGTGACATAGGCGCAGGGTGAGCTTCTCGAGGAAGACGCAGTGGGCGGCAATCTCCGCCAGCCCAGTGTCACTGATCTCCTCGCACCAGGAGATTTCTAAAGTCTTAATCTGGGGAAGAACATTTATTTTTAATAATACTAATATTCACAATAAGCCCTTTGCGCGTGACCCCGAGGTAAATTTGAATAACATATGGTACACTCACTTACTCACACAGCTTGGCACTGTTGAACTTTAAATTCTCCAGACCAAAGACAATGTTGCTATATTCGGGACAAGCCTTACGCTAGCAACCCCCAGCTCTGGAATGGTCTGGTGTCTCTGTGCCATTCTCACCCATTGTGAAAAATGTATTGGTGCTCAACGTCTGTTACGTAACTATGCAAGAGCTTGCCCTGAATAATGTGATATGGCAACAGTGTCTTTGGTCTGGAGAATTTAAAGTTCAACGGTGCCAAGCTGTGTGAGCAAGTCAGTGTACCAGATGTTATTCAAATTCACCTCGGGGTCACGTGCAAATGGCTTATTGCGAGGCTTGTACAGGGTGGTCCAGAAGAAAACCGACAAGCGTACTTCCACTACCCTTAGCTCCTAAAAAATGATACCAAGATATCTCTATTTGGGCCAGTAGTTTAGCCACAGTCAGAGTCCTTTTGCACCGAGAATTAACTAAACCGCGGACGCAATTTAACATGATATGGATTTAAAGACCTCTGACTTTGCTTCACAAAATATGGTCTGGAGCTAAAATTATTACACCTCATAAATATATGAGCAAATTGGAGCACATCATTGGCCGATTCCACCGCGTGTGTCTGGGAAGTAAAAAATGATACGCTACCAGGTGACGTCATCCCGGTGAGTATCCAGCTCGCTGCCGTGTGGTATTTTTTTTTGTAGCACCAACAATTCCTTCTGGAACCCACCTCGTAGACATGTATTCTGTGGCATGTAATATTTACGAAATTAGTCTGTTGTTATGGCATCTATAGTGAGCAACGTTACTATATTTCCGTCATTGACTGACGAAAATCTTGAATATGCAAAATCTACAAGACGTTATCAACAAGGCAGTGACTATTTATGAGGCATAGTAAAACAAATACAGCAGGGTTTATTTCTGGAAAAATTAGTGGGAATTCCTCTCCTTCGGTGTAAGTCAGTTCGACTACCTCCCTCTGCTTCACGCCGGGATGTAGTCGAGCTGACCTACACCTCGGGACCAGTAATATAATCCCACTACTCCCCCTCAAACCATGCTGTATTTGTATACTACTAGCCCAAATCAAGATATATTGTATCATTTTTCTTCTAGAAAGATTTTCCATCCATTGGTCTAGGTAGTTTTGGACTCAGGGTAGTGGAAGTGTGCTTGTCCATTGAGATATGTGACCTGGTACCACGAAATGAGCGGAAAGTCGCACATGGCCAAAACGAGTTATTGGCTGAAACGTCTATTTTTCAAGTGGGAGGTCGGTTTCGAGTTGTTAATGTTTTTACATACCAACAAAACTTCTTTATCATATCCCAAAATTGTATAGCTCAATTAAAACTTTTTAAAAGTGTTTTTGTTGTGGCTGAATTCAATGAGTGATAGTATAGTTGGCACGGTTCATCACAGACTTTGAACTCCGTTTTCTCAAAACAAGGGAGCATGACTTCAGCTGTTTCAAAAGAGTATAGCGGCGGCTAGGAATAGGCTACAGCAACACACAATACATCATTTGAAAGCTTAGGACTTCTTCTTTCTAGAAATGTAATAAAGTCAACTTTTTTATTTTGCGACTTTCCACACATATGCTTGTCCAGTGTTTTTTCTTGGCCTTCTTGTGTAGCACTTTCCTTTATATCAAAAGTCTCAAAGTGCTCTTAGACAACTACTTATTATTCCATGTTGGTATTTTACCTTTTCTCCCAGGTACTTTGCTATGCAGGTAAGCGTAGAGTCACTGATGTTGGTCTCCGAGAGTTTTAGGCTCTGTAGTTTACACGAATTTTCTTGCATTAAGGCAGGCATCAAAGCTGTGTCCGTTATGTAGCATACGCCTACATGCATAAACAAATCACAAGCTAATACATAATGTGGTCCGTGGTGTTCATTTACAGTCGACTCTCAATAATACAAACTCAACCGGACCTAGTAAAAGTGTTTATGTCAGAATTACGAATTAACCCTAACCCTAACTAATGCTATAATAACTAATAATACTACTAGTAGTAAAAAGTAGTATGCAGTACTCTCACTGACTTGACTAGTATTTGGTATTTCACCCCTAATTGCACTCGTAGTACTTTTTAGCATTGGGTCCCTCTGCTTGCTGAGTGTGCATGGCCCATGTATGCTATGTAGGGTGTTCTAAACTCTACAGCAAAAATTGTCACTTGGGACACAGCATTGGGTCAAGGCTGGACTACTGCATTTTTTGCCAGGTAAGTATTACTTACCTGTATTGCCACTATTTTGTAGTTGGCAGTACTTGTACTCTGTCAGTACACACCCAATCATCAGTCACGGAGAGACCCAATGCTACAAAATACTAAGTAGTATTATGTAGTATGCAGTTCTTTAGCCCAAAGTAAGGCCTAGGGGGTTAGGGTTAAAGGTAGGATACACCATTTGCAGATATCGAAAAAATTTACTATCGAATAATGAGGAAAAATCTTACTTATTTGAAAATATATAATGTTTGCAGGCATCCAGCAAAAGGATTGCGCTAGATATCCTGTAATTGTTGCGAAAAATTGAATTTTTTTAAAAACAAACCGGACAGTGATCTAAAAAAAAGAAAAAAAAGAACAACATAAAAAACACTGCATGACGCCGGTTGAAAACGATCAACATTTTTCTTGCTTTTCTCAGCATCCATGATTGTAAAACTTTGGACAGGTCAGTTAAACGATATTTACTATAAAATACAACCCCCCAAATCCACCCATTCATGATAATTGAAGCAGTTACCAATGGGGTATTCTACCTTTAAGTGCCAACAAATTAAGGTCAACCGGTGTCAAGAAAGGTGAATGGTGATAGGGGAAATGTGTTACCATGAATGTCCAGTTGTTGAAGGTTTCTGCACTTGCTAAGTAAATGTGCCACGCCAAAACTTGTCAGTCCGCTACAGTCAAACTACAAATGTAGTAAAACGACAACAAACAAAGAATAATGTTCTACTCATGTTTTCTATTTTATCAAGTATTTTCATACATAATTTACAAATGGACAAACTTCCATGACAAATAAGATGGGTTAGGAAAGCTGGCTGATACAGTTTAGGTGGAGTGTTGTGTCCGAGCGGTTAAGAGCTCGGTTTTATGTTCCGCAGAGCGTGAGTTCGAGTCCCGGTGTCGACACGTGTGTCCTTAAGCAAGGCAATTAAACCACTATTGCTTCGTCCTTCGGATGGTGTGGGATATTGAGTGGGTTCTGACAAAGAACTTCGGAACGAGCTCACCTGGTTTATTCAGCCATGTTTTGCCTGCTATGCAATAGGTGTAACACAGAGGGCGCACTCTATATATACTGTAAGTGAATCACTAAGTGCGCGGCATATATTACAGATGGGACGTAAAGCCGTATGTCCCATGTGTGTGTACATGTATAATGTGAACCTGGACAGGCACGTAAAAGAACCCAGTCACACTTATCGCTAAAAAGAAGGGGTTCGCCCCGGTGTTTCTGGCATTTCATTCATCCTCCTACTGGTTTCTTCAGGCTTACGAGCTACAGTGCCTTGGGCGCTTTTGAGGAATCTTCGGTTTCATTGCCGAAAAGAAATAATAATAAATAATAATAATAATAAAAAAAAAATTATAAAAAAAATAAAAAAAATAATTACTGAATTATTATAAAATACCTATTACTTGACTGTAAGTGAATGCATGTAATAGTCTTAATCATCCAGTGAAATCATGGCCAGGGGTGCTGTTATTGCCAAGAAAAAAGTGAATTGTTTGCTATAAATTTCCGATGATGGTCGGCCAACCATTTTTGGGAAAAAACCTGATTATTTTCAAATACTGCTCCCACTTTATCAAATTTAGTTGGTCCACATTTTGTTTGCAATTGTTAACACACCTCTGTGAATGGGTACCAGCCAGCTGTCCTGTTCCTTAACCCTAACAGTCCTGATGATCGCATCCTACAATTTTTATAAAAATTTACAAATACAGTAACTAGTAAGAGAGTCCCCAAGGTCTATAAATTGCTCTGTCCCGTCTGAAGTGGGGTCAGGGAACCAGACTACAAGAGCAGTTTTTCTGGTGTTTCTTTTAGCATCTCCTGTATGAACACAGAACTTGTAACAGGCGAGTGTAACAATATTTGCCAAAAATCCCCTAATTCATCTATTTTCGAAAATTACAACAAAAGCAAATGGCGTTTACTAGAAATCTAACATTACCCCGAGATCAAATAAGTTAAGAGGGCCTAATATTTCGATCTTAACAAGATCTTCTTCAGAGACTAAATGACTGTGTACAAGAAACAAACATATATAGGGCAACATACAGCATGATGCACAATGGAACAATCAACAAAGGAGGATTAGGCTGAGGGATTAAAGGGTGAGGTCAGTAAGGGTAGGATCAAAGTCAGGGTAGGAACAAAAACAGAAGGGGTAAAACCACAAGGAAGGGGGTTTACCCCGAGATGGTTGACTTCCCTTACCAGACAAAGCGACCGTAGCTCTGCTCCTCCCCTAGCGATTATCTCCAGCATGGAATCACTCAGCTCCTTCCAGCAAACTGTCAGCTTCCTCAGCTGTGCGTTTGCCGCAAAAAACTCCCTAAGACAAGTCTCGACCAACGTTGCGTGAAAGTCGATGAGGCTTATGTCCAAGGATGTTATGCACGGTGTGTACAGGCGGCGATACGGACACGCCGGTGCCGTTTTCTCACCTAAAATTTCATTGGTCAATGGGGTGTGTTCTGATTTCTTAGACTCGCTCTCATAGGCTAAATACGCCGAGCTCACTTTGCATACATTAGTTTGCGGATCGGCACTGGGTAAGGAATCGCTACTGCGTGAATATTCAACACTAGCAGATGGATCTGTTGTTCGATTGGCCGAGGCCTCTGAATCCGAGACCTTACACTCACTCTCATTGGCTGAATCAACCCGAGTTAATCTGCATGAACTAGTGGTTGGTTGATTGAGCACCGAGTTAAACAATAAACCGCTTTCAAGCATTTCACTGCAAGTTCTTTCACATGAAGATTCAGCGTCTTGATTGTGACCTCCTGATGAGATAGTCCTCCGAGGAACACTTGATTCTGGTAACGAAGACAATACCCCTCCAGTACACAGACACCTCTCTCTTGTTCCTTCGATACCTGAAGTAAATGTTGCATTCTTGTCCATGCTATGCTCAATGCCTAGTTCATCTGCACCATCTGTTAATTCACTAACATGCATTCCTGTCCTCTCATCGGGGCATGTAGTTCCCTTTAGTTTCTTGCACCTAGGGCACTGCTTTCCTGCCTTTTCCTCCAGGCTTGGAGGAGTGATGTCCTCCCTGCTCGATGCTTGGCACGATTCAGAGGATGGTGTGTAATCTCTTTCACTCTGCAACTTCAGGCGAGAATACTCAATGAGCTCATTCACATAGAGTCCCACATGCAAGTCCACATCTCCGGTGCCATTCTGCAAGTCACCACCCACACCCATCCACTCCCTTTCCCATGTTCCATTTTCCCTTTCTCGTTTTCCATCTTCCCTTTCACGTTTTCCATCTTTCCTTTCCCGTTTTCCATCTTCTCTTTCCAGTTTTCCATCTTCCCATTCCTGTTTTCCATCTTCCCTTTCCTGTTTTCCATCATTTCCATCTTCCCATTCCTGTTTTCCACCTTTTCTTTCTTGTTTTCCACCTTCCCTTTTCTGTTTTCCATCTTCCCTTTTCTGTTTTCCACCTTCCCTTTCCTGTTTTCCATCTTCCCTTTCCTGTTTTCCATCTTCCCTTTCCAGATTTCCATTTTTCCTTTCCTGTGCTTCACCTTCTCTTTCCTGTGGTCCATCTTCCCATTCCTGTTTTCCATCTTCCCTTTCCTGTTTTCCATCATTTCCATCTTCCCCTTTCTGTTTTCCATCTTCCCTTTCCAGATTTCCATTTTCCCTTTCCTGTTTTCCACCTTCCCTTTCCTGTTTTCCATCTTCCTTTTCCTGTTTTCCATCTTTCCCTTCCTGTTTTTCATCTTCCCCTTTCTGTTTTTCACCTTCCCACTCTACAGGAGCAACATCTTCCACTTTTCCACCTCCTTCCTCCATCACCAGTCCATCCGTCTCCTTCATTTTCTTCACCCTCTGGCATTCTTTTGTTTGGAGACTCCTTAGTCTCTCCTGCAGCAGCCTGATCTCCGATATCAGCTGGCCCAATCTCTCACCCTCCAGGGAGCCCTCTAGGCTGCCCTTGTTTGCCAGCTGTTTGTTTGCCTCCAAAGCCAGCTGCACAACCGTGGACAGACTGTAACCAGAGAGATACCACAGAATTGTGCAGTCCATCTGAAATCAATGAAAGACAAAAGAATTGGACAAAGTAATGCTCGGGACAAAGTAATGCTCGGGACAATTGCTCATTACAATATCGGCATGAATCTGAAATCAATGAAAGACAAAATAATTGGACAAAGTAATGCTCGGGACAATTGCTCATTACAATATCGGCATGAATCCATCTACCTTATTAGTGTGCATGTATTTAAAACAAGGCGGTTCTCGAACCAAGAGTCCTGCTTGCTTTCGTGATTACCCCTGAATTTGAAGAACCTCAGTTTACCATCACAAGCAAGTTTCCATATTGGACCTATGACCCCAAGTTTGCTTGCAATCGAACTTCAAGTTTTCAAATGAGAACAATTTTACAAATTCAGCCCGCCTCTGGTCGAGTTTTGCTAAATATAATCCTGCGCCTCGGCTCGGTGATGTTAAAATAATACCGGCGCCAACTGGTTAACTTCGTTCCGGCTAGACAAAAACAAATTTGAATGTTTTCAAAAAAATGTGCCATCTGTTGTAATTGTGCTTCTTTGCTGAAACCAAAGAGATATTCACATTGAACTTCAAGTGGCTTTGGCATGAAGTTTAAACTGTATAACATTTGAGCATTTTCTCATTTTGCAGCAGGTGGCAGTGTTGCCTTTAAAACAGAACTTATGAACACTGCTTTACCCGTGTAGCGGCCACATTTATGTGCCTCAATTTCGGCCCACACAGCTCTGTCAGATGGCGGATGCAGGTACTGGTTAGCTGTTGGTTTCCTGACAGATCCACACTGCTGAGGTTGCAACCCCAACTGTCTGTATATGGGGACAAAAACAATGGCAAGCCCTGTAATGGTGGGAACAGGGGCCAATTTCATGAAGCTGCTAAGCACAACAATTTGCTTAGCACAAAAAAGTCTTGCTCAGTAAAAGCAGGTTATCAGCTAAAACTCCATGTGCTTTTTATGCTAAGCAAAAACCAGCTGAATTCCAGTCACAAACAATATACATCACCTACAAAAATTGGTTTGTAACCCTGTATTTGTCGAGGAAGAATTTATATGCTAAGCAAATTTTTGTGCCTGCTCAGCAGCTCCATGAAATTGGCCCCAGGTGGCACAAATATTGGGTAGAAAATCCATGTGTCCGTTTTCGATCTCCGAATTGCGTTGTGCGTTTTTATCAGTTGCGTATCTGTGATGCGTACTCTGAAATTACAAGCGTGCATATTTCTCTGCACACTTGACGGACGTAAAAGCTCAAATAGAGAGAACGCACTAGTTTTACAAGTAGAAAAATTAAGTCTATATTCAATTTAGATTAGCGCTTTATGAAGTCCACATTTTACGAAATAAAGTTGACAATTGCTACCAGAAGCGTAAACAAATTAAACGGATGACGCAGTACGGATATCGCAATGCGCAATACGGACACATGAACGCATGCGCGTTTATTTTGGAACAAGTAATTTTTACGCATTATGCAGTGCGCACTACGCTTAACCAGTTCGCGCCGGGATTATTTTAACATCACCGAGCCGACGCGCGGGATTATTTTTAACGAAACTTGATCCGAGGCGGTTTTAGGCCGATAGTTCTGGAAAGCACACCCACGCATTTCCGGCCTTGCTCGCTGCTGACCGACATTTCCGGCCTTGCTCGTGGTGTGTTTATGCGTCATCCGTTTTAAATCTGGAGAAAACTTTGCGTTTATATACGTCATCCGGCTCGAACTGGTTATAACGCATGACGGACATATGGATTTTCGGCCTAAGAATCAATGTGTTTGTCTTGTGATCACATTGTGACTGACTACATGATTTGATTCGTGACTGACTTGACTCCAAGGTTTATACCTTTATTTTGTGACTCGGCTCCCTCCTCGAGCAAACCCTGCGTCCCAGTCAATGCAAAGACGGCATCTGTGACTGCTGGACAGACTGATATATTCAGGTGGCTCAGGTTTGGCAGACCTTTCAGAAGTTTCTGTATTAATGAAGAAAAAAACACATTTCCTTTCAAACATCAATTACAATTTGTACAAATCTTGTCCGCTATAATGGTCTTCCAGACTGGATCTGTGGAGTAACAGTCATGAATATCAAAAATAACAGAAATTGACATTAATTTTAAAGGTAATATAAATACTATTTGTTGATTTTTTTTAAATAGACTAAATCTCGTTTCACTCACTACGATTGTTTTGGGTTCATAGATACCAGAAAATCCAGAGCTAAAAAACAACCTATTCTTGTTGTCTAGTTCCCAGACCCTACATCACACAGGCTAGAACAGAGCAATTTATAGACATCGGGAACTATCAGGTTATGGAAACTAGACTAGCTGGCTTGCACCATTTCAAGTATATGTGTAACCAATTGCCAACAATGTTTTTGTGACTAACCAAAATTTATAAAAAGTGGGACTTTTTTAATTTTTTTTTATTCTGCATCAGTGGATTAAGTTTTTTAATTAGTTCCCGCCGGAGGATGTATATACACGCAATTTTTTTCCGAGATTTAAAACGGATGACGCATAAACACGCCACGAGCAAGGCCGGAAATGTCTGTCAGCAGCGAGCAAGGCCGGAAATGTCTGTCAGCAGCGAGCAAGGCCGGAAATGTTTGTCAGCAGCGAGCAAGGCCGGAAATGTGATGGGTGTGCTTCCCGGTACCATCGGCCTGAACCCGCCTCGGATCAAGTTTCGTTAAAAATAATCCTGCGCCTCGGCTCGGTGAATGTTACAATAATCCCGGGGCGCGAACTGGTTAATTACCTGTACAAATTCATCGGAGACCCCGATACACTCCTCCAACGAAACCGAGACCAGTTGTGGAGCATTCTGAGTGATGACATCACACAGTAGCGATGGCAACACCAAGTTGCAACCATCCAGCACAAGTGACTGAAGTTTGCTACAACTGTGGTTCAGACAAGAACAATATTAGTATTATTATTGTTTTTGGTATAATTTGCGAATGCTACAGTATAATGGAGAGAAGGGCGGTATCCAAACTTAGATCCAAAGTAGGATACACCATTGGTAATTGCTTAAATTGTCAGGAATGGGTGGGTTAAAAGGTAGGATACACCATTGGTAACTGCTTGAATTACCAGGAATGGGTGGATTTGGGGGAGGGGGTTGTATTTTATAGTAAATATTCAATAACTGACCTGGGTCCAATTTCATAAAAAAATGTAAGCGCAAATATTTGATTAGCACAAAACAAACTTTGCTCAGTAAAAACAGGTTACCAGCCAAAACTTCATCTGCTTTTTATGCTAAGCAAAAACCAGCTGATGGATACCAGTCACAAACAATAAACAATAACATTAACATCACCCGACAATTTGGTTTGTAAACCTGGAGCCAATTTCATAGAGCTGCTAAGCACACAAATTATGCTTAGCATGAAAATTTGTGCTTGGCAAAAACAAGGTTACAGACCAAATTTTCACGTGATCTTTATTGTTTTCGATTGATAATCAGTTGGTTTTTGGCTTAGCACGAAAACCCCGTAGAAGTTTGGCTGGTAACCTGTTTTTAATGAGCAAGACTTTTTTGTGCTCAGCAAATTTTTGTGCTTAACAGCTCTATGAAATTGGCCCCTGTTTTTGACAAGGAAGAATTCTAATGCTAAGCACGTTTTATAAAATTGACCCCTGTCCAAAGTTTTACAATCATGGATAGTGAGAGAGCCTGGAAAGTTAGAGTTAAATTTACTTTGTATATTTTTTGTTTGGTGACTCATAATGAGTTTTCTACTCAAACTATCACACAACTGGCGACCTAAACATAACTCGCCTGCTAAATCCAACAGGATCAAATTGTGTCTTACTTTTCTGTTTGCTGCTACTAGTGCTAGATCCAACAGAGTCTAACTTGGCATTTTAAGTACCAGAATTATAAGAGAATTTGATTCCGAACCCTTCCCAGGTTATGTAGAACTGGGTTTACTACTCAATTCAACAGGGCCCAACAGAATTGTAAAATAGTTGGATCCTGTTTGTAGAGTTAGGGAACACAAAACAATTGTTTTTGTTTTGTTACCAAATCATAGTCTCCTTGAGGTTCTTGAAGTCCATCTGTGAATCCTCCACTAAGAGGCAGCAGTGCTTGAGGTTCAGCACCCTCAAGTGGGGCGGAGCCAGCACAGGCAGCAGGAAGGCGGGCAGCTGTTGAGGGTAGCTCTCGACGAACAGCTCCAGCAAGTCCTTGCTGACCGCCGTGTAGAGATTGGTGCCGAGTTGGGCTATCAGGTCTTGAGCTTTGTTCTTGCATTCCAGTGAGTGGCGATCATTGTGATCTGTCAGAGTTCGGACGACGACGGCAGATGCCATGTGATGAAGAGAGACTACAGCAGACATCCTGAAGATATTAACATTATGACATAAAAATGAGGTTAATGCACTTGGTAAAGGTGTATCATATTAGTGCAGTCTTTATTAACCAGTTCGCGTCAAGATTATTTTAACATCACCGAGCCGAGGCGCAGAATTATTTGTAACAAAACTCGATCCAAGGCAGGTTCAGGACGATGGAACCGGGAAGCACACCCACGCATTTTCGGCCTTGCTCGCTGCCGATAGACATTTCCGGCCTTGCTCTTGACGTGTTTATGCGTCATCCGTTTTGAATCTGGGAAAAACTTTGTGTGTATATACAAATACGTCCTCTGGCGCGAACTGGTTAAATGGCTGTGACAAAGGTGTGTCAATTGAATAAGTGCTGTGTCCAACAATGTACACGTGTATACAGCGAATATGTGAGTTAGCCAAGACGTCTTATTCAAGTTCATGGCGTGGTCTACGGCGTACGTTAGAGGGCGCCCACATCGGCGGCCTACCGGTACGTGCACTGCATACTGCGATTAGAACGCCTCGCAACCAAGACTAGCCCGGAAGCCTAACCAGCATTTGTACGTATTAGTATAATAATTAGCTGTAATTTTATGTAAACAGCAGATTTTTAAATAAATTTTTATATTTTTGTTGCCAGACTTACTATTGAAGCATTCACTTTACATGTTTTCGGTGGTTGTGAAAGTTCATGCATCAAAGAATACGATCCTAGCTAGCTGACGGTACATCATTTTTTACTGATCCCGACGCTGGTTAAAAAACGATTGCTATTTTTCTTGCTTTTCTTAGCACTACTACTATGTACTAGTACTGTACTAGTATTTTTGTAAAACTTCGAACAGGTCAGATAAACGATATTTACTATAAAATACCCCCCCCCCCCCCCCCCCCCCCCGCGCAAGTCCACTCATTCATGATATTTCAAACAATTACCAATCATGTGCCAATTTGTTATTATAATAACAAAATTGGAAGTGTTTTTTCTAGTCCCCAGATTAATGTCTTTTGCCTTGGTTTTAACATTTTTGCACTGATTCATGATTGACCTTCATTTTTCAATGAAAAATAACTGAAAAAAGCAGAGTCAAATTGCAACATTCTTTTATCATTTTTGGGTGCTAAATAAAAGTAAAACTAAAGTCGTAGGCCTACCTGCCAATTAAAGGTGAACAACTAGCTGAACTACCCCCTTCAAACACCGATGGTGCGGTATGCAGAGCCGGCCAGAGATTATTGCTCTTGCAATCGAATGGAGATCAATGGTTACCAGCCAAACTTGTTTACCCTAGCGCCCTCTAGCGCGCGAAAATTGCACGTGTATGGAAAATTACGCGCGCTGAATCGGTGGTGGTTCCGGTTTCGTCGCGGTTTGTTTACGCAGTGCGCGCGTATACGGTGCATGGTAAGATTAACCGGTACAGTAGCCCTGTATAGGGTAATTCCCCTGTAGTGTTGTTACGCCCCAACTATAGCATCTGCATCAGCCCCAACTTGTTTATTTGTATTGTTTGTAATACATGTATTGCAAAATAATAAATGAAATGAAATGAAACTATAGAGTATAGTTGGGTATGGGACTGTCCGACTAGCCCAACTGCAGAACTGAAGGGGGGATGGGGGATGGGATCGATACGGGGGGAGGGGGAGGGGGAGGGGGGAGGGGGGGGGAGGGGGAGGGGGGGGGGGGGGGGGAACCACCCCCCCCCCCCTAAATATTCAGAATTGTTTGGCCATGAAAGCTAAATTATCCAATAATGCCTATGGTCTCCATCTCAAATGACGTCATTTCCTACAGATCAGCTTGCATCGACTGCCCTGTATTTCAAACACATTTTAAGCAACAAGCATGTGCTTGGTTGTATAGAATACGCAGTTGCAGTACTACAAATTGATGACTGTCTTTGTGAGAGATCTAAATAACCAGAAAAAGTTCAATCTTTCCTGTAATCTTCAGAGTAACTTTTTGTTCCTTCTCCTTTAAGAAATGACCACCTATACAAGAAATCTGCTGTCGGCAGCAAAAACAATCTTCACCTTCCGGACAGTGCTGGGAATGGTTATTCTGGGGAGTGCCTGTGTTTTGCTAGATCGTACCCTCACGCTTCAAGCCGTCATATCCAGCCACTACTGCCGAGCATTCGTGGACAGTTTCACCCACGGCCTTGTCGGGGTTTTGTCCTGGGCCATCGTGATCGGAGCAATCCCCCCGACGAGTTGCCGGCAACTTGGGCCGATCCTTTTCTGCGGGATGCTGTCTTCGGCCTTGGATGTGGACCACTTTGTAGCTGCAAGGTCCATTTACTTGCAGGTATAATCAACTTTATACAAATTAAAGATATCCTTTTGGGCTGTATGTGCAGGAACGTAGATGATACATTGCTTGATGACTAGTCATGAGAGCTGCAATGGCAATGCTTTTAGACTAACTTTTCTTGCAAATGACGTGGGGAAAAGGCACAGGTAATTTCAATTCAGTATGCATTTCAATTCAGTATGCACAAATGTATAGTGCATTTGAAGTCAAAGTGGCCAAGTTCAAAGGAGAAATGAGGTTCTTAATTAATCCACCCTAACCCTCCAGGGTATTTTGGCTAGAAACCCTGCCAGACGCAACAGATTGCATACTTTGTCACATCGACTTGTGTTCAGAGTCCAGCAAGGTCAAGCAGTCACCACAGATGCACTGTGCTGGATCTGGCAGGGTTAGGGTTAAGTACTTTAAGGCAAATGTTCGCCAACCTTAGGGGTTAGGGTGTTAGGGTTATTGTTTTAATGTACAGAATTTTGCATATTAACCCTGACCTTCCAGGCATTCATTTGGACTTGGCTTTGCCTCGTCCATTTTTTTGCACGAATCTACAGTCCTTGTTCATTCTCTTTGACATAATGTGTTCTCGCAGTTCAAATCCCAATACTTTGTTTGTACGCAGGATGCTCTTGTGATATCCCACCGGCCGGCTCTTCACTCCACCACTCTCATTCTCCTCATCAGCTTGATCTTGCTCCTCGCTGCCCGCATCACCGCCTCCCACAAGCTTCAGCCACTGCCCTACATGTTCCTTACGGCCTCCCTCCCCCACCAGATCAGAGACGGGTCCAGGAGGGGGCTGTGGGTCTGGCCCCTCGGTTCCACGCCCCCTCTGCCTTACTGGACTTACATCATCCTCGTTTGCATTGTGCCTGTTGTTGTAAAACAATTTTTACCGGATAGGACCGCAAATACACTGCCCCTGAAGGCCAGCAATGTTGCTGTTTCGGAAGTCACTATAAACTAACCAGTGTAGTGGTTCTTAATGTATTTTTCAAGCCACTTATGTATCTAACCCTGTTTTCCCCCTAAACTTTGTTCTATGGTTAAAATAACTCATAAGAAAATTTATTTAAGAAAAAGAACGTTAACGATAGCCGGATTCGAACCACAGACTTTTCGATCCATAGCTCTTCTCTCTACCAACTATGCTATTGACGAGTTGGTTGAGGAAGCCATTCTTTATAATTCTTTAATTCTTTAAAGGGATCGTATACATTTGGTAATTGGAACCCACTGTTTGTTTCAATTCTATATAGTTATAGATATATACCATAAAACTAACCTGTAAACATTTCATTTTAAAAGGTGGTAGCAATTTTGAGATATTGCCAAAAATCTGGAGCAGTTGAGACCACGCAGGAAGAATAATCTGCATTGGAATACACAATCTCACTGCAGTAACGCTTCTCAGATTCAAATTTGTGGGGATAAAAAGTGATATCTTTTTCCATAACCGCAGTACTTCGAAGTGAAAAGTTTCAAAAAATGCATTATACTATCCAAAGCTGCTGTACTTCTTATTACCAAGTATTAAAGTTTTTATTGCCATCAATTTTGGGAGTAATTACCAAACGTATACGATCCCTTTAATGTATACGAGTTGCCATTGCTCTTTCTTATGAATAAACATTCACGCACCACCCAGTTCCTGAACAAAAATATCGCGAACCGCTACACCGGTTAGTAAAGTGTGTTTCGGCTAGTGTGCCAAAAAACAACCTGCACTTAAATTTGAAGCGCATCCAATGCAGGAGCACATTCCATGAGAGTTGCATAACTTCTTGCGCTTGCTATGTGTATATTCTAACAAACTCCTACACCAGGTTTTGTTGGAATCTGTTAAGATGGGTACTGGCCTTCAGTTGAGTTTGTACTAACGAGAGTCAACTGTAGTGTTGATATTTACAAGGATGGGGATGGTTCCTAGTAAATTATACTCGGGAGTTGGGGTTAACCAGTTCGAGGCAGGTTCAGGCTGATGGTACCGGGAAGCACACCCACGCATTTCCAGCCTTGCTTGCTGCTGACGGACATTTTCGGCCTTGCTCGTGACGTGTTTATGCATCATCTGTTTTGAATCTGGGTAAAACTTTGCGTGTATATACATCCTTCGGAGCGAACTGGTTAAGATCGAAATATTAAGGCTCTCTTAACCAGTTCGCGCCGGGATTATTTTAACATTGCCGAGCCGAGGGGCGGGATTATTTTAAACGAAACTCGATCCGAAGCGGGTTCAGGCCGATAGTGCCGGGAAGCACACCCACGCAATTCCGGCCTTGTGCGCTGCTGACATACATTTCCAAACTTGAACTTGGCGTGTTTATGCGTCCTCCGCTTTGAATTTAGGGAAATTTTTGCGTTTATATACGTCATCCGGTGCGAACTGGTTAACTTAATTGGAGTTGAGATGTGTTCAACTTTTGTGAATTCACAGAGTGAAAACCTGCCGTGACGTCACAAATTAGCGTTCACAAACCGGCCTTTAGAAATTTTCCCGACTTTACTCTCATATTGTGGTGACAGGTCACAAATGTTGAAGTATATTAACGAGGGCCAATAAATCCAAATTCAATACAAATTCTCACACACTCTAGGGTTTAGTGACGCTGCGCAAAAAAATACACAATTTGTTACATCGGAGGTGTTTATGTCCAAAATCGGAATATTTATTTCATTGTGAAAATACTGCTAAAAACCTCTGTAAATGTACATTTTTTATCAAGTAGTAATCTATAATCATAAGTATTAAACATTTTATTATAAAAAAAAAAGCTGTTAAAATTAAAAATAAAAGGACCCAGTTGTATAAATTTAAAATCTTTGATATGTATCGCATGACCTGTAAATTGTGTAACCATTTTGCATGCGTTTTAGTTTCATTCCGATCTGTGGAAGAGGGAGATTTTTGCTAATCAAAAAGATTATTATTTAAGACACTAGTGAGACTTTGGTCAAAGTTATATGGTGTACGAGCCTCCACCTAGTTATGGGGACAGGCTCTTTTGTTTGGAAAAGACAGACCGAGTAGTGGGGACATTTTCTAGTCCGCGTTGGGTGTTCAGTAACAGTAGAACAAGGTAAAATTAGGTTAGGGTATAATGAAAGAAAATGAAGAAGAGGACAAATTAGGGTGATGCTGAAAATTGTAGAATTTTTGAGTGTTCCAAGTTTGAGATTAGAGAGATTTCAGTTTACACACAAACCCTATGGGTTGTCCCCATAACGCAATGTACCAAAAGAAATGGTGTCTGTTGTTCAATGTGGGTTTATAAGTTAACGCATTTCGAGTCTGACCAATTCCCCCCCCCCCCCCCCCCCCTCCCTGAATTGCAATAGGCAGCTTACAATCAAAGTTGCATGTTTTTGTCAATATTTAAAAAAACCTTAAAACACATTTTATTTAAATAACACACTATCTGCAAAAAATGGTGTAAACCAACTGTTATTGCTTTTCACTGACTCTGTCAATTTCTTGGGTCATTTCATTTGAGCGGAGGGGTTTCTGGCAGACAAAGAAGATGCAGTCGTACTCGTATTTTAGCATAGACTCGGGGTCTTGAAGGTAACTTGTGTGCATCGACTCTTCCCGCTGCCAAGAAACGTATAAAAACAAACAAAATTGAGGTCGCAAACTTTAATAAGAGAATAAAAATGTGGTTAGCTAGTTTGTAACAAGTACATGTATGTTTAACCAGTTCGCGCCGGGAATATTTTAACCTAACTGAGCCGAGGCGCGGGATTATTTTTAACGAAACTCGATCCGAGGCGGGTTCAGGCCGATGCTACCGGGAAGCACACCCACGCATTTCCAGGCTTGCTCGCTGCTGACAGACATTTCCGGCCTTGCTTGTGACGTGTTTATGCATCATCCGTTTTTGAATCTGGGTAAAACTTTGCGTGTATATACGTCCTCCGAAGCGAACTCGTTAAGATCGAAATATTAGGCCCTCTTAACTAAATTTGGAGGTAACTATATTTGTGTTCAACTTTTGTGAATTCACAGAGCGAAAACCTGCCTTGACGTCACAAATTTTAATTCACATTTACGCCTAATACAAACCGAGCTTTTAGGCTGCCACCGTACGACCCATGTTTGATCACATAGCGCAGCAAGAGACTGGGATTCGAACCCAGGTCACATTGGTGACAGGAGATAAGGCAACTTGAACACTCTCCACCCATGCCACCCCATAAATAAATACATTGCAGTAACTTGCCACACGTAATATGTGACCGGCTCTACAAAAAGGTGTCTTATGTTGCATAAAAAATGAAATTTAGTTATATACATGGTTAGAAAGCCCACAACATAAGCTTTCATTTAGTATATAATAGAGACCCATAGCCCCTTCCATTTTGGAGACACGACGTGTTTACGTATTGATTACTTTCTCGGAGTTCAAATTACACAACTGAGAAAACAGGCTTTGAAATAGCCGGCTCTGTTGTACTACAACAGAACGATGCACACAAAATTGTCGTTTTTCCCACTTTATTCATCAAAATCAACATTTCTTTTAATGAAACCTTAAACTGTAGGTATTAAAGATTTCATTGAGTGGTATAGTAAAACTAGCCTCCCGAGGTGATCCATGGAGCATTCTATTTTCCCGAGGCGAAGCCGAGGTAAAATAGAATGCTCCATGGATCACCGAGGGAGGCTAGTTTTAGTATACCTCGAAATAAAGCAGTCAATATTTGTTTTATAACACCTCACTCACAGATTCTGCACAATTTAAGCTTCCTGAAAGTATAGTAATGACAACAAATCTCGGAATTATACGTCTCTCGATCATACGTGTACTTTGTTGCCTTGATGAACGGGTGCGAAGGTGATAGAGCAATGTTTACGCAATGCACCGAAACACACGTCTGGGTTTCAGTCACGCTTTCGTTGCTATGCGCATAGTTCGTGTGTTGCTATGCGCATAGTCCTTTTTACGTGGTATAGTCTTTTTGGATATAAAAAATAGTAAAAATAGCAAGTGACACGTGACGCGCTCTCGGCCAATCAAGACCCAGAATCTGTGAGTGAGGTGTTATAACACGACTTATGACACCTTTTTGTAGAGCCGGTCACATATAACAGGCTAATTAGTTGATAATTTACACTGCCGTCAAACACAAATATCGGCAGGGTGACAAAACACAAAAACTGAAATACTCACCAGGATTACAAAGGAGAAGTCTAGGATCACTTGACGAAGGACGTCGTATGCAATCTCAATGGATGACTCCTTCGCCATGTTCTCAAAGTGGTACAACAACGGTCCTGCACATGAAGTAAGATGTACAAATTATGTCATTGTGAGCCAAACTAAGACATAAAAAAAAAATGTTATGTTGGCGTAACCCGACCGACCCTAAAAATACGGCCGACCCTGGATATTTTTTGTTTCAAGGGACGAAATTTAATGATTAAAATCTATATAAATCTAGTTATAAATACGTTTGAAACCATTTCTGACCGTTTCTCATTGTTGTGTGTGTGGATTGTGTATATATTGAACCTGGACACGCTATCGTGTATCACTACCGGCTTAAACAATTAGAAAACATATCATTTTCATTGGCCCTTTACGCCAACATACAAATTTTATTTTTTATGCCTAATTATGTCCCCACCCAAAAAAATATATAAAAAAATAATAATAATAATTTGCTGTACTACATGTACAGTGAAATGTACACACCTAGATTAATCCAGAGGCCGCCAGGTTTGAGGATCTCGTAGATTTTCTCGATGTAGTCCAGTATATTGTGTGCTGTGTCTATGAAGAAACAAGTTGCTATGCAATCCCATTGTGCTGTACAAAAGATGAAAGAAATGATTCACATTTTTATTAAGCCAGTCCGATCCTGTGTGATGTCCTGGATGTGGATATAATATCCCGAGCCAAAGGCATGTATTTGTACCCATTCATACGTGGCAGTGTTGTAGTCGAGACCATTATGTTTGAGACCAAGACCAAGGCTTTCGAGACCAAGACCAAGGCTTTCGAGACCGAGACCAAGGCTTTCAAGACCGAGACCAAGGCTTTCAAGACCGAGACCAAGGCTTTCAAGACCGAGACCAAGGCTTTCAAGACCGAGACCAAGGCTTTCAAGACCGAGACCAAGGCTTTCAAGACCGAGACCAAGGCTTTCAAGACCGAGACCCAGGCTTTCAAGACCATTGCTTTTAAGAGCAAGACCAAGGCTTTCAAGACCGAGACCAACACTTCTGAGACCGAGATTTTGGCAGGGTGAGACCGAGACCACAACTTCTGTGACCAAACAGAGACCAAAAATGAGCAAAAATGTATGGTGTTTAACCAGTTCGCACCGGATGACGTATATAAACGCAAAGTTTTTCCAAAATTCAAAACGGATGAGGCATAAACACGCCACGAGCAAGGCCGGAAATGTCTGTCAGCAGCGAGCAAGGCCGGAAATGCGTGGGTGTGCTTCCCGGTACTGGCGGCCTAAACCTGCTTCGGATTGAGTTTCGTTAAAAATAATCCCGCGCGTCAGCTCGGTGATGTTAAAATAATCACGGCACGAACTGGTTAAGGGTGAAACTGCATTTCTCTGCCTTCTGCCCAGATCACAGTGACAAAATACCTTGCTCAAGGGTACCCGCGCCATAACCCCAGACTGGACTCGAACCCTTTACCTGCAGAATTACACCACACAGAATTACACCACACAATAAAGTATTAGACAGAGAAGGAACTTTACCTGAAGTCGTGTAGACTTCCAGGAAGTCGCCCGCTACCATTGAGAAGTCAGCGTCCTCTTGTAGACTTGAGGGACTGACATCGGGTATAGTGACCTGCCTCGTCTGATAGGCGGTGGATTTAATATTGCTGAATTGATGGGCCCAGGGGTAGATAGTAATGCCATCTACACTGGGTGACCTGTAAAGGGGAAGAGGAGGGGAGAGGGGAGGGGAGAGGGTTGGGGAGAGGAGAGGAGAAGAAGTGGTAAGATAAATGATGTCTAAAAACCTAACATTTTCAATTTATATTTGTCTAGTATTAAGAGGCTCTTGGCTAATTGCTTCTGATGGGATTCAGATCAAATACCAACAAAAAAACGCAAACAAAAGCAGGCTTTTGGAGGAAAAAAACAGGATAACTTTTCAGATAACTTTCAGGAAGTATTTTTCATTGATACTCACCCATGTCCACAACATCATCTCAAATAGTTGGAAATAGTTGAAATTTCAAGAAAAAAGGATTATGAAAAGTACAGTGGCAATGTGACAAAACTAGGAAAAAGTAGCAACACTTTAATTAACACTAACCCTCCAGGGTATTTTGGCTAGAAACCCTGCCAGACGCAACAGATTGCATACTTTGTCACATTGACTTGTGTGCAGAGTGCAGCAAGGTCAAACAGTCACCACAGATGCACTGTGCTGGGTCTGGCAGGGTTAGGGTTAAAGCCTGACACAACCTCCATTGCACAGACGAGTAAAAAGAAAAGTGACCTTGATTAGCCTTAACCTTCACAACTCCATCAACATCCATCCCCCCATTCTGGTGGGTTTTGGTGTCGGTGATTTTTGCCCGTCTTCCTGGCAAATATATTGTGTTTTTTCACGGAGGTAGCCAAAACGTCACGCTTCTGACATTGTATTTGAAGGGCACTCCTCAATGCGTAGAATGGTAAATGCTCAGTGGTAGTCAACTGAATTTTGTACTGCTTAATTCTTTTACGAAACTTGATCCGAGGCGGGTTCAGGCCGATGGTACCGGGAAGCACACCCACGCATTTCCAGCCTTGTTCGCTGTCGACAGACATTTCCGGCCTTGCTCGTGACGTGTTTATGCGTCATCCGTTTTGAATCTGGGCAAAACTTTGCGTGTATATACATCCTCTGGCGCGAACTGGTTAACATGTGCTTTATCCCTATGTTATTTATATTCAGTGGAGCGAGCCATATATATTTGGTATTCATTCTCATTTAGATCACTTTCTTTTTCACCTACCCTGTACATGCTTAGCTGGCCAACAAATTTCTACCCAAAGTCTCTGGGCGCTTACCGATTTAGTACAAAATGTGAGGCAAACAGCATATACAGGCTGAATTCGTTGCCTTGACAACTGTATCCGAGCTTGGCAATCTCAAAGGCTAATCTTCCCAGTCCAGCACCAGGAACAAGAATCGATATTCTGTCTTTGCTAAACAAACACAATCAAAAATTAAAATGATAAGATTAAAAACTGGAGCTATGTCTGTTTGACTTCATTTCAGATTTGTAATAATATCAATATTTATCTACCGACTCAATTTCATAACAATCTGATATTCTGATATGCATTTTGCAAAATTGCAATTTTGATGAAGTCATGACGTCGTTTTGATAACGTCGGTTTTTTTTACTTTTGTGCATATACCTATAACCTGTCCTACCTAATACAAGAAGAATTTTGAATGTAGGATGTTTTGTTTCTGATCAATGCAGACAAGTAAGACAAAAATAATAATAATAAATAAATAAATAAATAATAATACAAAAGGTACAGTACGTGTTCCCTATTCCCTAACAGTGCTAGACACAGCCAGTGCATCAGATGTAAAAGTCTGGTGCACTTTGATGCATTCTGCTGTCAACACCAGTGTATAAACAACCACAGTCTATTATATGTGACCTGCTCCAGGAAAAGGTGACATAAGTCGCGCTATGCATTCATGAGTAATGGCCTGTTAAAGTTAATAAGGTATTTTTTTTGGTCAAAATCTGATTTTCATTTTTTGTCTTAAATGACATCTTTAACCCTAACTACCCCAAACCCATCAAACTCCAACTGCAGCTTTTGGCAGGTTTTGGCAGGTTTGGTACCAAACCGTAACAACTTGTTGTTAGACTTTGTTTGACTCAGTACCAAAGGCCCAGGGAGACCCTGTTGAATTCTGTGAGGTTCAGGACAGTAAGGCATGAGACTTGTCAAAATGTTAGAAATTTGGAGAATGCACAGGCATTTTACGTGAGTGACCCACATGGTCACGGCACAGTTCTGGGTCAACTGTAAGTGTATGTACACTTACACCTTGTATGTGTGTCCCCACTAAAATACATAATGCCACTGGCCAGTTATCACTGTTCCAAGTCAATAAAACTTCAACTGTTGGAGTTTGGCAGGTTCAGTACTGTTAGGTTCAGTACAGTTTACCAAAAATTACTGAACATGTGTGAGCTGTTGAAGTTTGTTAGGTTTGGTATGGTTCCTAGTGCGAGAGCCTAGGGGGTTAGGGTTAATATCTAAAGTTTCAGATTTAATTAGCAAAAAGCTGGAATTTGATAAATAAAGTGAAACAAAACCTTTTAAGAGTGCATGGTTCCAATGTATTGTCTTAGTTTTGTTGTGTTTCGAAGCCTGTTTTCTCAGTTGTGTATTTTTAATTCCATGGAACAATTAATATGCAAAAACGCCATATCACTGGAACGGGAGGGGCTATGTAGCTGTACTACGTACCAAATGAAAGCTTATATTCTGGACGTTTTAATCATGTACATAACTCTATTTTTATAAGAGCTAATCCCCATTAAACAATGCTGTGTACTGTGACCACAGACTCTGAAGCAGTTTGACCCTAAGATTTCTGACCTGATGGATCCCACTGCACTGGGCAGGGGGGTTGTCACTTTGACAGGAGTCAGGTTGGCGTAGCGGTTCTTTCCTCGCCTTCCACCGCTATGACCCGGGTTCGAATCCGGCCTGTGCCAATATGTGGATTGGGTTTTCAGTTCCTGCCTGACTCCGTGGGTTTTCCCCAGGATATTCTTCTGGGGTTTTCCTACCACCTCTAAAACTGTACCTTCTTCTCATTGTCTTCTCTCTACAGGTTTTTTTTAGGCTTACGAGCTGCAATGCCTAGAGCGCTTTTGAGGGATCCTTGGTTTCATTACCAGAAAGAATAATAATAACAACAAAATGATGCAGTTTGCTGCATTTGGCAGGGAAATCAGGGAATAATAGGGGGATAGGGTTAAAGACCAAGGAACACTGACCAATCCCTGAGGGGAAGACGTCTCTGAATCTCTTCAATGATTGGTCCGTAGCACGCTTTCCGCTCGCTGATGCCATCTTTACTCCAGTCTCGGACAAACTGCTTGATTGTCGTCAGGACCTTCTCCATGTCCAGCTTGGCGACTCCATTGTTAACCTTCGACCTTCGGATATCCTTGGGTTCGGTGTCGTCCTGTAGGAGAAAAAAAAAGTAAAGAAACAAATTGAAAGTAAAACTTTAAAAATTGAATGCACATTTTCAACACTACATGTAGTCATATTAACAAATCAAAAATGAGTTTTCACTTCACAGCTTGGGTTGTTTCTGAAGCTATTATGGTTGAAAATCCTAATCCCCTAATGGTTTAGCATTTAACCCTAACTCCCTCACGGCTTTTACTAGAAAGTATCCTGAATCCGCCACAGTCCACCAATTTTGGTTTGCAAAAACTGCTGGTGTCCTGAGTCCATCAGACTCCACCAGTATGCATTCTGGAGAGATCCTGAGTCCATCAAAAGTTTGATGGACTGACGGATTCAGGATACCTAGGTGGCATACAAAAAATTGCAGTGCGTTTCTTCATAAGGCGCTTTCACACTGTCCAAAATCTCGGGGTTGGAACCGGTTCCAACCCCGAGATTTTTTTCAACCCTTTTCACACTACTAAAATTTCAACCCGGTTCCAACCCGGGTAGCAGGCTCTAGCCGGATCGAAATCAACCCTGGTAGGGACCAGGGTTGAAAATCTCAATCCGGATTGAAATCGCCTTTTTCGGCGTGAACCGTGTCGAAAATGATAGTGTGAACCGCCCCGAGTTGAGTTCGCTTACCGCCGATCCGTGTTGAGTTGTGGCGCAAAATCCTACGGAAATCGGACGCGCGGTACAAAGGTCAATACATGCGATCGACGTGACTGTACACGTGTACAGTACATGCAGGGGTACCGGGTGTACATGTACATGCGTACTGTACATGTACTGGCACGTCACGCATGTTGTGCATTATGCGCTAGCGATAGCACACACGTGGTTCTTCACCAAACCCCAACACAACAGCAACAACACGCATCCAGGCATTTCTCTTCAATTTTTGTTCGAAAAAAATGGGTCCCAAAAAGACCGACAATAAAGCTGAAAGACCAACGTGGAATAAGAAGTAAAGGCCATGTTGACGATTTGGTCGGACGATGCGGTTTAGTCGCAACTTAACTGGACGGCGGGCACGTACGACAAGAAATAAGGTGTTCACGAAAATGTTTGAGGATCTCGAAGGTCAGGGAATCCACGACAAAACGGCACATAAATTAACAAATTTGAGGCGGGATTATAAGCATTGTGGGATCGGGAAAATCATCACAATGAGCGCGCCTTTTTTAATGCGATCCGTGTTGAGAAATGTGTAGTGTGAATGCACGGCGGCCCTAGCCGGATTGAACGTTACACGGTTCACTAGCGGCTGGTTCGCGGCATGAACAGTGTGAACGTTGCGTCTTCGTGATCCGTGTCGAAAACAACCCATGCTGAACCGGGTTGGAACCGGGTTGGTTTCAACACGGTTTGAAACTGAGATAGTGTGAAAACGCCTATAGAGTCCATCACAGGCCATCACCTGAATTTCTATATCCTGAATAAACACCTCAACAAAAGTAACTCCCCCTCTCAACAGTTCGTCATAACATCGTCAGGTAAAACATTTTACCAATAAAACTTAGTTAAAAATAATCCTTTGACTGTTCCCTAAATGTTGTTTGAAAATAAAAGATGTCCATAACTTCATGGCTGAATGAGCTCAAATTAATGACAAAAACTGCCAATTTCAAAAGTCACAAAAGTTGATGAATGGCTTTTTACTAACCCTAACCCTCCCGGCTCGTTTGGCTAAGACATAACCTCAATCCTCCTATATCCTTCTGTAGTAAAGAGTTAAAAGCTCAAGGAACCTGGATCCTTCTAAATCCTTCTCAATTCTGCTAGTATGGCTATTGCCCTGAATCCTTCTAGATCCTCCTGCCTGCTGGGGATGTTTTTGGGGGTCTGTGTAAACTGATTACTTATCCAACAAATTACCCTCAAACAAATGGAAGTGCCCAGTACAATGACCTTTTCATACCAGGACAAGGGCCACAGAAATTCCATTGTATGCACAACACTATGCACATGTGTTTCTTATTGATAATACATAAATACATTGTCCAGAGACCCTTTCAGCACTGACCCACTGACCTTGCAGTATACCTACTACATTTGCCATGACAATATACTGCACACAAATGCAAGCCCTGAAAAATAACTAAGTGAGAAGCAGGCATTCCCCATGCCATTACAATGTACACAAATGCAAGCCCCCTCCCCCATAACCTAGATCCTTCTGGATCCTATTTTGGGCAAGCTGCATACAACCTCAATCCTTCTCTTTCCTCTTGTGTCAAATACAGCCCGATAACCTCAATCCTTCTCAATCCTTCTCAATCCCTCCCATAGCAAAACCCCATCTGCCCTCAATCCTTCTGGATCCTCCTCCACTGCAATGTCCTAATAACCTCAATCCTTCTAAATCCTTCATTTTGTACAAGAGGATTTAGAAGGATTTGGGAGGGTTAGGGCTAATGGAAAAAACACCTGTGGTTGAATGCAGTTTAAAATATGCACAAGTGTACATTACTCTAATATGTAATCAATTCAGGATCATTCAACCATGCAAATCCCTTTCTTGGCTCAGAGTTTAGCACAGTGAGATGTTAGGTGATCAGTTCCATTCCTCGTCCCAATACACCTTGCAGTTGACAAGCAAAGGCCTACTGATTTTTTTTCGTGTTCTTAAATTAAGCAAAATGCCCAGACTGTCTGATCAAGACAGGGCCATTGCCATTGGCCTTTTACAGAATAATACCCCTGTGAAGCAGGTAGCTAGAACAATGGGTGTTTGCCCGAAAGCCATAAGAGATCTACGCCAGAAGTTCCAGCAAACTGGTCAGGTAAAAGATCTACCCCGTAGTGGTCGACCAAAGATCACAACTGTCAGAGAAGATCGACTCATCGTCAACCGAGCTCTGAGACAAAGGACATATTCAGGTGAGATCCCACATTATGCTCATAAATGTAATAAAAAAATTAACCAAGTGTCAAACTGCGCTTGGCATGACATCGATGTCATAAAGCAAACATGTTCATTTTTGTGATCAAATTTGTCTTTACAAGATTCACAATGTTTGTTTTTTTTTGTAATTTGTTTTCCCAGCAAAGGACATCCAGACTGGTCTTCGACCACCCAACCGCCAGAGAGTTTCTACGCAGACGATTATAAGGCGCTTGCACAATGCTGGACTTCGTGCCCGACGTCTGGTGAAGAAGGCCACCCTGGAGCTACGACACAGACAAGCGCGTATGTTATGGGCCACAGCTCATGTTCGATGGACCAGACAGCAGTGGAGCAATGTGTTGTTCACCGATGAGATGAGAAGTTGTCTGCGTCACATTGATGGCCGGAGACGTGTGTGGCGTCGAGTCGGAGAGCAACATGCCGAGTGCTGTGTTCAGCCAGTTACAGCCTATGGTGGCGGTAGTGTAATGGTGTGGGGTGGTATTAGCCTTACCAGGAAAACACCACTTGTGCAGATTGCTGGTAACCTGACAGCTCAACGATATGTTGACGAAGTGCTGCGTCCACATGTTGCACCACTTGCTGCAGCCCACGGTGGAGCATTTGTTTACATGGACGACAATGCCCCACCACACAGAGGGAGAGTAGCTACTGCATACTTGGCTGGTGAAGTCATCAATCGAATGGTGTGGCCGGCATGCTCGCCTGACCTCAATCCCTTAGAGCACCTCTGGGACCAGCTGAAGCGATCTGTATACCCTCACGTCAACGCCAACAGCAACCTGGCTCACCTATCCCATCTTCTGCAGGTTCAGTGGAATGCCATTACACAACAGCGTGTCGCCAGATTGATCAACACCATGAGAAGTCGATGCCAGGCGGTCATTAACAGGCGTGGTGGATACACACGATACTGACCTGAAGATTTGATCAACTTTTGTGACTTTTGAAATTGGCAGTTTTTGTCATTAATTTGAGCTCATTCAGCCATGAAGTTATGGACATCTTTTATTTTCAAACAACATTTAGGGAACAGTCAAAGGATTATTTTTAACTAAGTTTGATTGGTAAAATGTTTTACCTGACGATGTTATGACGAACTGTTGAGAGGGGGAGTTACTTTTGTTGAGGTGTTTACATCAAACTCCTGCAGTAACGCTTGGCTTAAAATCCTCAATCCATCACACTCCTCCAGTTGGTTCAATTTGGAGGTATCCTTATTCAGCTAAAATCCTCCAAAACAGGAAATGGACTTTGATGGACTCAGGGTGGTTAGAAAACAAATGCATGTGGGTTGTTGGTGAGTTAAAACAATTTGGGAAAAAAATATATCAAAATTTAAAAACATCATTTTGGGGAGTCAGTTTGGCGTAGCGGTTTTTTCCTCGCCTTCCACCACTATGACCCGGGCTCGAATCCGGCCTGGGCCAATATGTGGATTGGGTTTTTAGTCCCTGCCTGACTCCGTGGGTTTTTCCCAAGATATTTTTCTGAGGTTTTTCTCCTACCTCTTAAACTGTACCTTCTTCTCATTGTCTTCTCTCTACAGGTTTCTTCAGGCTTACGAGCTACAGTGCCTAGAGCGCTTTTGAGGGATCCTTGGTTTCATTACCAGAAATATATAATAATAACAAATAATAATAATAATAATTTTAAAAAATTTGCAAAGAAATTGACTGGAGTGGGACTTGAACCAGCAATCTCCAGATTGCCATTCCAGTGCTCTACCAACTGAGCTATCTAGCCCTGTGTTGGCGGTTCTTTGTTTGGGAGCGCTTGTCAGAAGCTATTAACCTGTTATTGTCATGTGACCAGGGATCACGCCCAAAGTTACGATACTAGCATTAGCGATGTTACATTGACCTGGGAATTAGCAAAGAGGATACATTTTTTTTTCAATACAACATTTTAAATGAACCAGTCAGTTTCCCTTGCGGTTCATTTTAAATTTTGAACTTTAAATAATTTTGAATAGCCCCTGAATCTTTTTTAACTATTGAAGAATACGGGAAGGTAACGTGAAGTACAACTATGGTGAATGGGCTCACACTGTAATCGTCTCTGTTGACAAACATGCAGTCTGTGTTTTCAATGATGAGTTTGATGATCTCATAGTTGTGGTCTACGCAGTGCCGAATGTTGCCCAGATGATCCCGGAATCCCTGCAGCAAAGTCCGGTGATGTCCCGGCAAGGCGTCAAAGTCCTTTACTTTCTGGTTCAGTCTCATGTGCATGAAAGCCCTGCGGAATGAAAAGAATAGTAGACAGTCTCATACGATTGTAAGCTACAGTCTCATACTATTGTGAACTACAGTATCAATTCTGAGATGTTAACAGCTTGTTTAAACTTTAGGGCAACTCACTAGTCTTTGTCAAAGACCACTGTGCATTCGACAGTGCGCCCACTAACGACATGCGGTCGCATAGTGAATCGCATTTGAATCGGCGAACATTGCTCCACATTTTGTGGCCTGATTTAGTTCTTTGAAAGGTAAGAACACACCGATAGTGCAGTTAGTGTCTTCCTTGATCCTTAGTGCCTACTGGGGTCGGGACAAGCAACATTTGTGTAAGTGCCTGTTTTTCGTGACATTTTTGGGGATAAGTGTGGGAGATCATGGGGGATCGTACAGCGATCCAGAGGGCTCTTGCTTGGACCCTAATTCACCCGACCATGTCCAAATGAAATGTTGAAAAAAGGTGATATTTCAAACTTTTTGTTAATTCAGTATAATAATATAGGTAATTTTACCTATCAACAATTCACCTGTAATGTCTAAATGCAGCAACCACTTCCTCGTAATGCCTTTTCTCAAGTTCTTCTTCGTCTGCACTGACATCCGATACTGTATCGGGAAGAATTCGAGTACTTTCAGTTATGGGCTGCGCCATTTTGTCTGCATGAGTATTTGTCGGCGCCAGAGGGCGCTACAACGGCTTTAGCTGGCCGGCTCAAGTTGGGCCGGCTGCGGCTCATGCATACCGCCATGCCTAGCCTAGCTAGCTAGGCCTACGGGTACAACGAAGCATAATACATTCCATGTGCTAAATGCCTATACTTTCAACAACAGCAAAATACCTAGAACTCTCACAGATATGCAGGCTTCACAAACAAAATGATTCCCCAAATGGATTTTTGAAGAAATGTTCACCAAAAGACCATCCTGAATCGAATGACTTTCCCAAACTCGAAAAGTAGCTACTTAAAAAAAAGGCCCTTCTACGACTTGCCTATTTTAGTGCCACTTTCGGGCCCAATTGCATCTAAAATACTCAAAATTTAGCCCCAAGTCTGGGCCAGAGGTGCCCTACCTACGTGTTTCTTTAAGCATGGAGGATCAGAAAGGCTTAAGATAGCATAGCAATCAGCACAAATGACTAGACGAAATTTCATGATTAATTGTGTTAAATCGTGCAACTGGTTGTTTTGGCGGGTTTTTTTCTGGGATAATTAGGGCGATTTTCTGCATACTGCGACTTTAATCAGTTTTCTCCTTTTTGACAAAACAAATAATTACTAGAAAGACCACAATATTTTGGCTCCATTTCAAAAGGCCTGTGTTAGCAATCATGAAACAACGATGGAATTTAATTATAATTCAATAGCCGTTGTAGGAGTTATCTTGCACAAAACGACTGGTTTTTTTTTCTTTTTCATTCGGACAAAATTTGCCGATTTTCTGCATCTGTGATTTTTAAAAGAGGGCGCACTACAGAAATCCCGTATTCAGCGGGAAAATAGGGTACGACAAATACTTTGTCTATAGGCCTGTACCAGCAAGCATATCACAAATCCCCAGACGAATCTTTATACAACTGTGTTTCTTTCTTTCATTGGAATACATTCATTTGAGGCAAGTTTCTCCAGACTGCGAGGCACTTTTTCTCCGAATCAACTAAATTATACTCTCGTTAGGCGATATATTTTACGCTCCGTCTCGTCATTGTCTCGCCTGCCATGTCCCGTTTGTCACAGTTCGTAAGGAATTGACGAGGGTACGTAATATAACAAAGCAGGAATGGTTTACACTTTGGGAGTGCACCCAGCGTGCGAGACGGTAGCAGGCGTTAATGAATTCCCCACGGATATGCTATAAACATTAGGCTATAACACTCTATTATTGCAAGACGATCGAAAAGCTTCGGCTTCCGGCAATTACACGCGCCATCAACTACACGTTAATCGTGATTCATGGTTGTTTTATATCCATTTGCAAATTTGATGTTTTTGGCCGAGTTCGGGCGGTCTATTCTTGACACGCGTAACTTGTTCTTGCAAAACCCTGATGGATAGGTGGTGTGTGTTCTTGTTCCGAGTTAGCCTTGGTCAAGGCGTTCATCGTTACCCGTCCGTACGTACAGCGCAGCGGCGTATCGGAGCTCAAACAACGACCTCACGCGGCCACTATTATATGCAAACTAACTGAGGATACTCGAACGCCTTGGATCATTAGGTTTTGGGGGCGGTGCTCATTATGCTAATAGATTAAGCTGACCTTTATAGTCGTTTTCTTATTGGTCGATCGTTGCGTAGAAACTGCATAATTTGAGCTAGCGGTGAAAGGTCATAGCTTGCTCGCAAGTGTTTACGAACACCGCCATCGTTGACATTATTTTATCGGAGAAAGTTGATAGATTTTTACGAAGGCTTGTAGGAATTACACATGAAGATTTGAACTGTCTTGCTTGATTCGTGAGGGTCGCAGTTATTTTGCTCGTTTTGCTGGGTATTTTCTTGAATGTTGACAATGTTATGGTCAGTGTTTAGCTGCTTAGTTTTGAGTTTTCAACCGCGGTGACTGGAGAAGGCCGCGACTCTATTGAAACGTGTCGAACTCGGCCCTACATTATATCACACGCATCTAATCCAGCTGATCTGAAAACCGTGGCTCGGTAAAACGCGGAACTCTGATAATTAAATGACTTGCCGGCTGAATTTTGCCAAACAAATAATCTGAGAAGTTATTGAGGATATAAGACACTTGTCCCTGTTTAAATTACGATATTGCGATCACTTTGAAGGTTGGTTCTGCAGCCGTAAACATGCCCCCTCCCCACAGCGTTGGACCATGCTTGGACCATACAATGTGGCGATAACGCACAGACCAGCATGCCTGGGTTAATGCCGGTTATGCGGCGATAAGAAACTGACCGAACACGCTGAAAACTGACGCTGAGTACCTGGCCGTACGTACGTACGAGCTCCGAGCAAAATGGGGCTGCCTGAAAAATGACGGATTTCCCATAACCTGTGGGCAAATTCACAAAAACACGTACCGTGACCACGAAGAAAGGATTAATGGCCTTTCGCTGCTCGGGTCTAAAATCTTCGAGGATAATATTTTCGCTGCAAAATTCAAACAACGCGACAGATTTTCGGACGACAGGCGACGCTGAATATCTGCCATTTTGTTTTAAATGTTATGCTGCATCAAATTCGATGACGTCGGGATTCAACCGCGTTGTGATTGGATACTTCACATCTTAGCCCCGCCTATACTTATCTGTATTCGCATACGAGGTCATGCGCCACAAATGTGGCGCAAAATATAGGAAAAACATAAGATTTCAAAAACCCAATGATCCAAGGCGAAAAAGTAGCCTCAGTAGATTTGCATAAATAGTGGCCGTATGAGGTCGCTGTTCGCGCTGTAGCAGCATATGCGGGGCGCGCGTGGCGTGTATTTCTAGACGGATAGCGACTAACGGATAACGACGAACTCGCCTTGACCAAGGCTAGTTCCGAGTGCAATGTTCACAGGTCGCGTTCCCGCCGTTCGAGCGCAAGAACAGAGTTCGCGTGTCAAGAACAGACCGCCCGAACTCGGCCTTAAAGGGAACATGAAATAAGTTTGTTTTTGTTGCATTTTACTATAAACATTGAAGTATGATGTTGACAATAATGGGGTATATACAGAGTGGCCCAAAAAACGGACAAGCAACATAAACCGACGGACAAGGGTAGTTTGACCTCACAACCCTGAGGTCAAACTATCTATACCGATGGGTGATGAATCTTTCTAGAAGAAAAATGTTACCAAGATATCTCATTTTAGGCTAGTAGTTTTAGCTTCAGACCCTATTTTGTGAAGTGATGTCAGTAAGAAATAACTAAATTAACCGTTTAATGTGCCGGGTGTGATTGTTTTTCTCGGACGCAATTGAATGTGAGAGTTGGTGATTTCGAATACAAAATATCCTAAAAATGTGGTTTTTATTAGTTTAAATAAAAGATTATAACTAATTGAGTGATTTTCAGTTTATAAAAGTTTTATTTTTGGGTAATTAATATGATTTTTTTTTAAATAAAGTGCTTTGGGGGACCGGCCCCGCCCCTAGAATGGTAGCTTATTAACATGTAACATTTGCATAATTGTGACGTATGTTCGGGAAGATTTCGACGTCGCGACCAGCGTGCCCGTGCATGCATGCATCATGTGCCACGCGTATCGATGCAAAATCATTCAGTCGATGGTTGACTCAAGTTATTGTCAAAGGAATTGTTCCGAGTTTTCTTATTTAAAAAAAGAATGCCAGCCAGATGTGTTGCTGCAGGTTCAGATGTAGGACCAAGGCACATTTTAAATTATTAAACAGCAATTATCCTCGAAAGGTCTGCGTAGAACCTTTAACTTGCCGGGAAAAAACATATAAGTGCCTGTATTTTTTTAAAGACAACTGGACGGTTAGTGTATCTTGTCCAATTCCTTTTGAAATACTGCAATCCAAATAAACAATTCATCTCAATTATAGGCAGTTTAACTGTCTTCAGTTTACACTGCACGTCGAAACACCGGAAAGTGCCGGTCTAGAGAGAGCCTGATATTCTCAATAATTGTTGAGACAAGTCTTCTGCATCAATTTTATGTTGTGTTTGATACGAATCAGACATCGGACAGCCCGTCCTCAATACAAAAATATATTACATTATGCTGTATCCATTAAAGTCTCATAAATATATCTTGGGTTAGGCTATACAATATAGAGTTGGGTACTTATAAATAATTAGAAATAAGAAAACAAAATAAATGTAAGGGAAAGTAAGGGAAGGAAACACAAAAATGAAGAATTACTCCAGAAAGTCTTCTCTTGAAGATTTAACAATAAACATACGACGAAATTAAATTGAAATGGGTTTAAATTGTGTGACATCAGACATCATTTCTGAATAAAATTGGCGTATAAACAAAACGAAATCGAATACTCGAAACGAAAACGGGTGCTCATTTTGTTTGAATTGGTTTGAACACAGTGTAAACATGTCTGACTTTTAAAGACTAAATTCAACATTCGAAGTGCAATAAATCGATGTTGCTTGACAAATCTGAATGAGCAGATTTTGTAATAAACCATAATAATAATTGAAATCGGTGAATGCGAATGATACAAATAGTAAAATAACCGGGGAAACCTTTAATAGGTTCAATGAACTGATTAACCTTAAGCTATTACTCGTTTTCTCAACCTTTTCGCAGCCTTTGTCACGTAGCAACGTTTATCATCGGAACATTGAGGGTGGTGTCCAAAGATGTATGTACATGTACATGTATTCACATAATGCATGTGAGGTACATGTACATGCGCAATTACGTGGGTTTGGTTCGTGTTAAGGTTGAACACATTTCAACTCCTGCGAATTTCGCAGTGGACGATTCATGACGCCAAATTCGTATCGCCTGAAGTATACGAACCGGCCTTGGTGGTCATAGCCGTGTCTATCAGCTATAAACCTCTATTTGATAAAAAAGGAACATTTCCGTCCGTTGGGGTAAAATCTACTATACGTACCGGGAGAAAACTATTGGGGGACGTACGTCACTATTGGCGTGCCCCGTCCGAAGATTAGGTCCCCCGACCGCGATTTTTTTTTCACAAACGACATCGCCATAGCGCATCTGATTGGCTCATGGTTACGTCATGGTAGTAAATTTTACTCTCAATTTATTGACCCTAGGATTCTTAACTTATTGACCCTAGGACTCTGGGTTTTATTGACCCTCGGACTCTCAACTTATTGACCCTAACCCTAACCCTAACCTTTTTTTGACCCTAGTACACGTCATGCAATGCGACGTATGGATGAATGGATGACGTAGATGTTAAACAACCAATCAGATGCTCTAACAACCAGTTCTGTGGCAATGTCGTTTGGGAAGAAAAAAATCGCACCCGCCCCTCTATCATCGCGCCCAAGACTACACATTGTAAATGACAACAATGCGACTTTCTCTAAAAAAAGTGGCAGTGTCGGGTAACTTTTGATTTCCTGTGAAATGATCCGACCAAGATGTTGCGCGGGAAAAAAACAAATCAAGACGGGATCCGGCCCTCAAAATGAACATTCATCGCGCGATGTATAAAAAAGTATACCATTCCAAAAACAATACGCCCTCATAGAAAACAGGCGTAAAAGACGGGGCTGCAGGATTGCACGAAGCAGTCGAATGCATGGACGCGATATGATAGAAACACAAACACTGTATGTGGTTTTACCGGCTGATCTTGCATCGTCTCGGGAGATGGTGTTAGATTTCTTGATCGAGGGGCGGCACACGTGGATAAGGAGTAGGGTTGGGTTCCCTAGGTAAACACTCGGCCCTTGCATGGAGTGGGTAGCAACTAAGGGGATATTCATCCTGGAACCATTCTCCGAAATATATTAAAACTTATTTGAATGCTCGCATTTCAATCTGAAACCGGTTTTGCCTGCCCCTTTTCAAAGTGTGTTCAATGAAAATACTATAGGTTTTTTTCCGGCTATTTCAAAACATCTTTTATTGAAACTCTCACATTCAATTTTGTCCGATGATAAAAATACGCGCTTTTACCAAACCAATTATTTCGAGATAATAGTCGTGAATCGTGATCACAGATCAAATTCGTCTAAGCTGTTGATGTCGAAAGGCAGCATTCAGAGATCGAATTCTTCACTGGTGCCACTCAATGTCAAGCGAATGTTAAATACATTAGTCCGGTGTGTGCTTGACTCGCGCACATACTAGTTAAATTTGTTTAACATACTAAAATCGATTGATGCAAAGAATAATTCGACATGTGAATGCTGCCTTTCGGCAACAGCTTAGACAAATTTGATTTGTGATGACGAATATTCTCGACCTGCATGGTGTTTAGGTTGAGCAAACCTTAAAATTAAACGATAAATTAATAAAATTGGTTTGGTAAAAGCGTCTTAATGATTTTCTCGGACGAAATTGGATGTGGGAGTTGGTGATTTTAAATGACAAATGTTTTAAAGGGGCAACCATTATAATGAGAAATGTACTGATGTATGGTCGTGGATCTACGATATACGGTCACGTCTGTTTAGGCTATGTTGAGGTTTGACGTTTAAGATGATTTGCATCTTAAGATAATTCCATTAATCTGTCTGTCTTTCTGTTTGTGTGTATTTCGATTATCTCCAGAACTGGGTACTGTCTGACGCAGGTGTATTGCTCATGACCGCGCAAACGGGCACTGCCTGTACCGCCATGTTTGCGGGTCTACACCAGCGCAAAGCAATTTCCCCGTTCTAAACAGGCACATTTTGATCGGGCACTGCACTCTAAGTTTGCCATAAATATGGTGGCCCTGAAGGGACTACGCAGATCGTGAATATGGACGTAAATATTCACGACTTTCCCCAAGTCGCGAATATTGACGTCAAATTTGACGTCAAATTTGACGTCAATATTCGCGTCAAATTTCACGACTTTCCCCGAAAGTCGCGAATATTGACGTCAATATTCGCGACAAAATTCAAGACTTTCCCCCAGAGTCGTGAATATTGACGTCAATATTCACGATATGCGTGTCCCCCCAGGGCCACCATACATAAATCTTAGACATTTTAAACAATCTCTAGGCACTGTAGCTCGCAAGCCTGAAGAAACATGTAGAATGAAGACAATGAGAAGAAGGTACAGTTTTAGAGGTGGGAGGAAAACCCCAGAAAAATATCCTGGCCAGGGAAAACCCACGGAGTCAGGCAGGGACTGAAAACCCAATCCACATATTGGCCCAGGCAGTGTTCGAATCCAGGTCATAGTGGTGGAAGGCGATAAAAGAACCGCTACGCCAACCTGACTCCCCTACTGATAGATCACAGACTGTTCCTTTCTCTATGGAAAGACCCAGTAGTAGAATTAATTGTAACGGTGTCACTGGAGGGCGCCATTAGGGCTATTTTTCCGACCGCCACGACCATTCCCCCTGTCTTCTACACGCCACTGGATGGAACATCGAGCCAAACCCCCCGAACCTCAGGCTCCTAACTCCAGTCCCAGTCTACTTTGATTCATACACATCGCCACTAACAGCTGCACTTTGCTGCAATATCTCTCGATAAAAGTAAGACAGCTCATTCATTAACAGCAGACTCGAGTGACAGCCCAATAAATCCGCAGTATATTTACCCGGGTCGATCGTAATGTAATCGTTTCCGGACATGTAAACCGGAAAGACAACGAATCCCGAGTATAGTATAAAGTTAATAAAAACAGATTCTGCAATACCGACCAGCGGCTGTTTTCCCGCGCTTCAGTCGACAACGTACAGTACATATTATTTACTCGATGCAAGTCTAGACTAGCAGTACCCACATTATTGTTTTAATCAGATTAATCAATTCGCTTGAATCAGAAGCTATAAAAGCTCTTAATCTGGCGATATTTTGTTTTTATTTGCATGGATAAACGTGAAAGTCTCACCAATAATCAAATTTCCAAACCTAATACAAAATTTGAGATATATTTTGCGTTTATTGGTAATAAATCACATTCAGTTCAACGCAACATGTTCTTTGATTCGTTGCTCAATCGTGATATTAAAACTCTGTCTAGATTTGTGGCAATGAATTTCTAATGCTAATGCCAGAAGCACGTTGTCTGATGTGCTAGGCGAGATTCATACAGCGGGGTCAATGTGCCGCGTCTCGTACATACTCGTATATAATACTCGTACACTATAGCACTTTCTATGTTCATTTTTCGATTCTCTGTAATGGATCCCGAAGAAAATCCCCTGCACAGTAATCATAAGCCCCTTCTGATGTGTTATAAACCCCTATGACTGACAGAGCTGAAACTAGAAATTCCACTGTAATTTGTTTGAAAACCGACCGTATGTCGGTATTTTGCACGTAATTAAAGGGATCGTATACGTTTAGTAATTGGAACCCACTGTTTGTTTCAATCCTATATAGTTATAGATATAGAAACGTCACCGCAGTATTACCGCTTCTCAGATTCAAATTGTTGGGGATAAAAAGTGATATCTTTTTCCATAACCGCAGTACTTTGAAGTGAGAAGTACTTCTTACCAAGTAAGTTTTTATTGCTATCATTTGTTGGAGTAATTACCAAACGTATACGATCCCTTTAAGGTATAGCGAGTGATGACCCCACTAAATAACATTACAATGTCATGTATAAACAAGTTCCATAAAGCTTGGTAGACCGCTACAAATTATTTATTTTTTGTAAAGAATTTCCAAACGAACATCGGCCGCGAAGATGAAAAAAGGTTAAAGGTAGGATACACCATTGGTAATTGCTTGAATTGTCATGAATAGGTAGATTTTGGGGGGTGTAAATATCGTTTAACTAACCTGTCCGAAGTTACAATCATGGATGCCGAGAAAAGTTATTTGTGGTTTTTGTTTTCTTTATAAAATTCAATTTTTCAGAATAATTACAGGATATTAGCTTGATGCCTAGAATCATCATTTACTTTCAAATAAGTAAGACATTTCCTAATAATTCGGCAGTAAATTTTCTCGATATCTGCAAATGGTGTATCCTACCTTTAAAAGATGTTTCATATGACACATATTTATACAGAATTAGGTTGTGATAGCATCTCAGCGCTTGACATGCTGATGGAAAGAAAACAACACCAGGCTTCACTTCATCGGACGGATGAACCGAGTCGAGTCAATGACTCAAAATGAGAGCTATATGGAGATATAATATAAGGCATTATGTTTCTAACTATGGCTAACGGAATCTTCCTATACGAAGGTGAATGAAGGCTATAAACAGCTTAGGGCCACCCTGCATGGTATATAACGAGATTCGCGCATAAGTCTAGAAGCCAAGCCACTCTCTCTCTCTCGAGAAGAAAAAAATCTCCGTGGTACTCACAAACTTTAATCGGTGGATTGGCTCCAAAGGCGATCCGCGCAAAAACGGACACCCCTTTCCCCCTCTCCCCTCCCCCCGACCCGTACCCCGAACGCTTTGGCGGTCCGACACCGTTTCACCTGCCGCCTTAAATTGATTTTTGCCCCGATGCGAAATATCATTATAAGCCCTTGATACTTTCTCGTGCACATTCCTTTCCGCCTGTTCTGTTCATAATAGTCAACATCGATATAGGCCCTTCTGAGTGCTCAATTTTACTTGAGTTCGTGAGGCATATTAAAAAAGGGACATACTGCGCTTTTTACATCTTCATCGTAAGTGCGGAAATTAAATAGTGTATAGCTACCAGGGATGTAAAAAGCTGAAATAGGCCTATTGTTCCTCCTGCTGCAAGTCACAATACTCGTATACATGTACATGTACATACAAATGTACATGTACATGTACATGTACAGTGGAGATAAGTACATGTAAACACATTTTATTTGAGGGATAATCTCATGTAAAACAACGGCAATTACGACACACTTAGCTGTATAAATAGGGCCATCGCAGATTTGTCCATATAGGTAGAATAACATGTAATAGCAGCCATTTTTAAAATGACTTGTTATTCCATCTAAATTTTTTCAAAGCACAAATCTGCAATGGCTTTATACATGTATAGCCAAATATCTTGTTCATTACATGCTATCATCACTGTCACTATCATACTAAAATGTATGATTTTTTTGTGTACAAATCAGCCTGAGTAATTGTCTACTTTCACATACCGGTGAAAGGGCCTATGAGAAAATGTCTTTGAATGGCAAACCTTAAGATATCATTTAGTTAAAACAAAAACAACAAAAAACGCACGAACCATGGGGCTATCTGTTTAAAAGCTTCATGTATATAGGAGTCTCGGCGGGAAAAGCACAAACAGAACTGATTAATTTTTTGTTTTCGGGGAAGGGCTAAAACATTGCTCTGCTTGTTACTGAAGCCTTACTGGATCATTGCGCCGACAGATTCATGAACGGTGGAACGTCTTAGTTCTGATATTGATGTCTGCTTTGGATGTCGTGTCACCGGTGCGGACAGCAATGCAAGTCCGTGGCCGATAGGACGAGTAATAGACCGATGACATATGGAATGATCCCTCTTCATCTGTACACTCGAACCCCCTCGTCATCCCTGAGTCCCGCTGTCGGCCCTTAAGCCCCTTGTTTAGTTTCTTCGACTTGCTTGCTCTCAAGCATCGGAACGTGTTTACTAGAGCGTTCCAGATTTACCTTGACGTGCACGGACGTGCAGTTCACTGTAGGAAGGCCAGAGGCAAGGGGGAGAGGTGGTGGGGGGGGGGGGGGGGGGGTCTTAGGGCCAGGGAGGGAACGATACGCCCCGTTTCCTGGTTCACTCGGTGTCACTGAATCTGGGGTAAACATTATGTATGACTAGCGATTCGGAATTACACGTGATAGCTGGAGGATTGCGAGAACCGTTGGAACGGGTATACACACGAAGTCCACGCGTGAGCCCGAGTGAACCATTGATACGCCAGAGGTGTTTGGCTGATGTGTGTTTATCCGGGGGCAATCTACCGATTGGTCACAGATGAAAGAGTTGTTGCCCAATCACAGCTCGGCATTTGGCAAGAGGTGAAACGCAACAGCTTACAGTTTGTAGCACCTTTATCCTATAAACTATAATCCGAGGAACAAAATTAGAAGCTATTTTGGGGTACCGCCAACGGCCGCGCGCACGCTGTACGCGTGTTAATGGCCCTGTCACACCAGAACATTTTGAGCCAACGCGTGAGTAACGTGTTGTAATTTTGACAACACGCTGGAAAACGCTGACCAACGCTAGGCCAGCGTTAGCAACACGCTGAGCGCGTTACTCACACGCTGGGACACGCTGTCACACGCTGAGGAAAACATATTTTTTTCAACATACCTACAATTTCCAGCGTTTGCCAGCGTGTGACTGCACACGCTGGCGGCGCGTTCGAGGTTCGTTACTCACGCGTCGAACACGCTAGGCGATCGTTATCAACCCGCCACCCACACGCTGGTGTACGCTCGCGTACGCTGGCGACACGCTGGTTATGGCCCTGCCACAACATAACGTTTTAGGCCAATGCATGAATTGCGCGTTAAAAATAGTTGATACCGCTGGCAATTGCTGAACTTTCACAGAAAAAAGTCAAGTGGAACCGTAATTTCAGCGTGTCCTACGGTTGATAACGTGTTCAAAGCGTATGCCAGCGCGTGAGTAGCGTGTGAGGAACGCGCTCAGCGTGTGAGGAACGCATCACTGATTTATAGTAAAAATACGACAGCGGGTCGCCAGCGTGTGAGTAGTGGGTTGGTAACGATCGTCTAGCGCGTTCGACGCGTGAGTAACGACCTTCCTGCGCCCCGCTAGCGTGTGTAGTCACACGCTGGCAAACGCTGAAAATTTTAGGTATGTTGAAAAATGTATTTTTGCCTCAGCGTGTTACAGCGTTTTCCAGCGTGTGGGTAACGCGCTCAGCGTGTTGCGAACGCTGGCCTAGCGTTGGTCAACGTTTACCCGCGTGTTGCCAAAATTCCAACACTTTACTCACACGTTGGCCTAAAACGTTCTGGTGTGACAGGGCCATTACTGTAGTAGCGCGTCGGCTTTTTATACAACTAATCATGTGGTCGTTGCCGTACGCTGGCGCGCGTTGGACCGCGCTACTCACGAGCTGGGCAGTCGTTCATCAGTCGTCGAGCGCGTTACTAACGCGTTATTTACGCGCTGGCGAACGCTATGAACCCGTAATCAACGCGTTATGGACACGCTGAAATCACGGTTCCACTTGACTTTTTGTGTGGAAGTTCAGCGTTTGCCAGCGTATCAACTATTTTTAACGCGCTACTCGCGCGTTGGCCTAAAACGTTCTGGTGTGACAGGGCCATTAAAGACGATGCGCGTGCGCATTTTGGTGACCCTATTGGTCGAAGGAGTCTACAGTGCGTGCGTTCTAACTGAGCGCGTCACGCGTGTGACTGGTGCTACCGTAGACATAACATGTACAGATGCGACTGCGGACATTTACAAAGTGGTCGTCAGTTTATAGTGTTGTTTTGCTCCCTTTCAAAGAAACTTCATTACGGCAGTGATCTAATAATTGCTGTACGCGTTTTAAAAAACGATGCACGCGCGCATTTTGGCGACCCTATTGGTCATAGGAGGCCGCAGTGCGTGCGTTTTAACTGAGCGCGTCACTCGCGTGACTGGTGCTATCGTAGAAAAATAGCACGTATACATTATGCAACTGCGGACACAAAGTAGTCGTCAGTTTATAGTGTTGTTTTGCTTTCTTTCAAAGAAACTCCATTGCGTCACTGATCTAATTATTGCTGAAAATGTTGTCAACAACACGACTCGGTATAGTAACAAACAATACATGTTAACCTCGGGCAAGTTGTAATCGACGGTTCTCGCTTCTAGAAAAAGTTATTTACTTTTTTGTCCCTCTTCGCACAAGTCCCGAGGCCCAACGGTACTCTCTATGACACAAACAAGCTAACACCTTCTGTTAAGTATCGGACATTTCAGAATTCCGGATATGATCGAAAGGTAAAAAAGTGTCACCAGGCTACAACAAAACACACCAAAAATGTCCTCGAACATGCAGAGGTTTGGAAGGCAGAAACGCACGCGGGCCACAAACGGCTGCGCTTGGGATAACATCGGGGCTCTTAAGCGTATCTACACGCCCGAAGGATGTGCAGGCAACACGGCCTAGCTCTCATCCTAAGACACCCGATATTATATCCAGAAGCATCTCTCGTCTTGGTTTACCTCTTTCACTTGTAAGGTATGCTTGTTAATAAGTCCTTCACCGATCACACGGATACCGACCGGTATCACCAGCAAACGTATCGCCAGCCTGCCACCGAGGGTCGGCATGGTTGCCCGGCAACTCCGACTTATATAAACCACCCCTTGATTCCTTCCGCGGAAAGACAGAGAAAACAAATCATTTCTCGATCGTTCTCAATTTTTTTTGTCAACAACAACGAAAATATTTAGGTTGGTGCAAATGAAACATTTTAATATCCTGATTGGGGGTTTTAGATTCCACAGTGTGCCCTTATATGTCACCGGTTAGTCGATAATGGCGCATATACCTGCATGTTTTTAACCAAAAGGTAAGCCAAATCTGTCAAGATCTAAACAAAAAATAATAATTATAGAGACATTATTTAATAGAAAAATTACTGACAGATTTTGTTTGTTTGTTTGTTTGTTGGGGTGTTATTGAGATGGTTTGGTATGAATTAAGCTTTATAACCTAAATAGACAGTAAAAACTTGAAGAACAAATTTGCTAAACATATTGAAGACTTTGGACAATCCGAATCTTGTATGAATTAAGCTGTTATGTTCGTTTTCAGGGAATGTGTATTATGATATAATAAATAACAAAACAACAAATACCTTAAACTCTTGTCTAAAAGCCACGCGCTTCTGACGGGCAAACATTTGCTGAAAAGAATACATTCTAACTTGTTTTTAATGTCATGTATAGAGCCACTTATCTTCCAGACATTTTGAAACGAAGGATGTAGTTATTGAAAACCGTTTGATCTACTTAACAGACCTAATAAGAAAAGAAGTGGGGAAACATGCAACGATCGACACTTCCGACCACTAAACCCTTTTCATTTGACAAGCCTTTAGCGTCTTCCGTCATCAACTCGTACAAGGAAAGCGACTCGTCCACTTGAGTTTGTAATTTGACTTGAGCAAGGAAATGTTCTTCAAGAAATATTCTCCAAGGCATGGAATGCAGCCAAGTAATGTTGAACACTTAAACGAAATGGAGGGGCGATGGAATTCGACTATTAAGGTGTGTTTTTTTGTCCGAATGAGTTTCAGAGCGCTTTCTCTGGGCGGCAATCGGCATGTATGAAACTGCTGAAAGGTCGGTTTGTCCCAAGACGAACAGACGCCCGAAGGTGTTATTAGGGCCGTATTCCGTCACCGCACCCAGCTCATGTAGTCGTGTCCTGCTGTATAGACACACTTAATGTTCCCTCTAATTGTCCCACTGGTCCCGCTAGTCAGAAGTCATAAACACCAGAATGCCGTGTGGCCAGGGATCACACCGGATTTTACGTTTTAGTTCAGGTAGTTTAGCTCAGCTGCATTAGAGCGCCGGTCCAGTATTATGAAGGTAGCAGGTTCAAGTTCCGCCTTGTCGATTTCTTTGTTCACACTGAAATTTAAACAAGTATGTTCAAAACCGGCTCATGGGCCTGAACATTGGCAAAATACCCTCACCTTCGGCCAGGCCCATTAGCAAGAAACCGGCCAACCACATTTAGTATTCTCTTGTAATATTCTGCAATTGTTGGTTATCTTGGGAAGGCCCCCAAGAAGCCCAACTGCACACCAATACAATAAAATGTACTCATCCGAATCTTGCTAATGAAATGGCAAAGCATGAAGTATATAATAACGGAAATTTATACCGCGCCATTATCCGCCATAAATGACGCTCATGGCGCAAACAAAAATTATATCAAATCAGAAGTAACAAAACAATTAAATTTAACTAAACGAGAATATTCTGAGTGGTCTGAAACAAAGAGGTCTTCAGGGCAACTTTAAATTCAGAAAGCGATGAGATATTGCGAATGCTGAGGGGTAGTTTGTTCCAAAGATGAGGACCTGCGTAAGAAAATGATCGATCACCCCAAGATTTGTGAGTGTGAGGGACAACCAGCAAAGAAGCATCAGAAGATCTCCATCGCCTGGGTGGATTATATGGAGTTAATAGGTCTACATGTATTCAGGAGCTGAATCATGAAGGCAATGAAAAACAAGCAGTAACCGTTTGTACTTAGTCCGGTCAACAACAATATACCGATGAGTCAGACAATTGGCGGATAAAGGATTGGAATTTTCTCTAATCACCTCTCCAAGAGTCGGGAACCAGGTCGATTCTTTCATGCTTTAGAAACCTTAATTTTCTAAAAAATCTTGTTATATCGCATAGGCTAACTAGATTTTCTGGCTAGCGCGCACTCGTTCACTTGATAGACGCCATGGTGATATTGTAGTGTTGCGCGACAGCGTGGCATGGGCGGCAATACAGACACCCTCGGTTGGAAGATTAATTGATTGGGTTTATCGGGTGAATCGGGTGATCGGTTTAAAAGTCGTGGTGAACGGAAAGGCTATGACGAGATTCTCAGAGGCGAGCGCGTACAGCCGCGTATTTATTATTTACACCACAGCGAAGGGTTTCTCAGTAATAGTGCCTATTCCGCTCTTGAAAACAGACTACGAAGTCCTAATTACACAGTAGGATACACAGTTTGCAGATATCGAAAAATGTTACTACCGAATTATTATGAAATATCTTACTTTTTTGAAAGTCAATAATGATATGTAGGCATACAGCACAATGATTGCGCTAGATATCCTGTATATGGCTAATTGTTGAATGTAAAGAAATGAATTTTAAAAAATCACTGCCCGACGCTGGTTGAAAACGAACGCCGTTTTTCTTCCTTTTGATTCAAGCAATTACCAATGGTGTATCCTACCTTTAATTATGTTCTGTGTATTTTCCCCTCTGAAGTTAATAAAAATGTCCCAATGTCCCAATTTGACTGAAAAATGGATACTAGTGGATTCGAACTATCGACTAGACTACCGTGACAGGTCGATGATAACCCATCTTTCAAACGCTCCTATTCATAGTGTTTGTCGTATACATGTTGCAACAAAACTAGCAATGCACCGACAGATGGTAATGACGTCAGCTTACACAATTTGTCTATGGCGAGCCTAATTAACAACAATTACGCGATGATATTTTAGAGTTATTTAGAGATATCTCAAAATGAATTAGAGATATATTTAAGTATTAATAAATATTTTTAGATATATTTTTAGATATCTGTAAGTATTTAGATGTATTTTTTTGTTGAGATATCTGTAATTCATTTCGAGATATCCTATCCCCTCCCTCTCTCAACACGTCGCTAGGGCTGTACGCGTATTTTCTGTTTACACCAAATTTCTTCTAGAAATAGTATACCTAATGCGCTCTGGAAATTCGAAAGCATGTTGCAACGAAGGTAGTAATGTACCGAAAATTTGTACAGACGTCGGCTCGCAAGATTCGTGTATGTCGAGCCAATTTAACATGTATTACTTTTATTTGACCATATCATAGAGTTATATTAGGCTATTATTAGCAGGGTTATAGTCGAGTCACTGCAAGTCCGTTCACAAGTCCTTTCGTGAAGCCAGTCACAAGTCCCTTCATAAAGGCAATCACAAGTAACTGGATGAACAATGACAAAGGAATGCTTTTGTCAAAGCTGATTTGAATAGCTTGTGATTTGAATTGGGACTGAAGGACTTGTGATGGACTTGCAGGGACTTACAGGGACTTACAGGGACTTGCAGGGACTTGTGATGGACTCGACTACATCTCTGCTAATTAGCTAACCCTAACCCACCCAAATTGCCAAATTATGATTTTGCACAGACCCTATAGGGAGTTAGGGATAATTATTAAGCTTGCTACTTACAGCTGTCAGTTATTTTTTAATGTCTTAAAATGGAAAATTAACAGCTCGTCCAGGATTAAGATTGGGGTGTGAAATGGAGCAATACGCGCTGAAATTCTATGATGTAGTTATAACGCTGGGGGCGACGTTTTATACAGTTATAGGTATGAACCCGATTGACTCTAATTGAATTATAGCGTGTGGCTAGAATCCGACAAGCCACCGCGAAGTGACGAATCGCAAATACATCAATGCGATAAGTCATTAGAATGTGACTTGTGGTTCAGTTTAAAACTAAAGTCGGGCAATCGTGAAGTGACGAGAGTCGCAAATACATCTAAGCGAGAAGTCAATAGAATGTGTCAAACTACTGAGCTACTAGATGTTGTGTTGGCGTCAGTCAGTGCTTTAGGTTCGAACAATACATCAATGCGATAAGTCATTAGAATGTGACTTGAAGTTCAGGTTAAAACTAAAGTCGGGGCAATCGTGAAGTGACGAGAGTCGCAAATACATTTAAGCGAGAAGTCAATAGAATGTGTCAAACTATTGAGCGACAGCTCGATATTGTGCTGGCGTCAGTCAGTGCTTCAATTTCGAACAATACATCAATGCGATAAGTCATTAGAATGTGACTTGAAGTTCAAGTTAAAACTAAAGTCGGGCAATCGTGAAGTACCGAGAGTCGCAAATACATCTAAGCGAGAAGTCAATAGAATGTGTCAAACTACTGAGCGACAGCTCGATATTGTGCTGGCGTCAGTCAGTGCTTCAGGTTCGAACAATACATCCATGCGATGAGTCATTAGAACCTAATGTGACTTGTGGTTCAGGTTAAAACAAAAGTCGGGCAATCGTGAAGTGACGAAAGTCGCAAATACATCTAAGCGAGAAGTCAATAGAATGTGTCAAACTACTGAGCGACAGCTCGATATTGTGCTGGCGTCAGTCAGTGCTTCAGGTTCGAACAATACATCAATGCGATAAGTCATTAGAATGTGCTTTGGGGTTCAGGTTAAAACTAAAGTCGGGCAATCGTGAAGTGACGAGAGTCGCAAATACATTTAAGCGAGAAGTCAATAGAATGTGTCAAACTACTGATCGACTCGATATTGTCCTAACGTCAGTGCTTCAGTTTCGAAGCAATTACACTAAGAGACTATACCTTTTGCGACTATCCAAAACGAAACCAAACTTTTGTTCAAAAGCTTACTTGTAGTAAAGTGATCATCGTGACTCTAAACTTCCTGTAAAAATTATCCTTTCTGGCATGCTGTCATTTTCAAGAACATATTAAAAGCAGCCCAAAATTGCGTCTCGGAGGCGATTTTTTTGAATTATTATAGTTGGTTCAAAATGGAAATCTTAGAATATTATTTTCTCGGATTCAGTCTTCACAGACCTTTGTTAGGTTAATTGTCAAGCATCTTATTTAGATTTGGAACTTTTGCTGCTTCAAACGTTACAAATGCACTGACAAAATAGTATATTATACCGCTATGTGTCCTTTCGAAAGTCAGTCCTAACTTCCTTTAATTAAAAATATACTTTTTAGGCTTTCTTTAGGCATACATAGCCATTAGATCCATTCATATTTGATTTGTCTGGTTAGTTTACGAACGCCACCGAACAGGACCGATCAGGAACCGAACCAAACCATGACAATCGAACCCGGGGGCAAATCTCTCCAATGTAAACAATATCATACCGATGTGTACACGTGTATAATCCCTCGTTGCTGCAGAGGCATCTGGGGCCAATTTTATAAAACATGTAAGCACAAACATTTGCTTAGCACAAAAATAGTTTTTCTCAGTAAAAACAGGTTACCAGGTAAAACTCCATTTGCTTTTCATGCTATGCAAAAACCAGCTGAATACCAGTCACAACAATAAACTTCACCTGAAAATTTGTAACCCTGTTTTTCCCCCAAGGAAGAATTTTCATGCTAAGCAAATTGTTGTGCTTACATGTTTTATGAAATTGGCCCCTGGTTCACACACAAATAACATAGGTTTTTTCCTGTGACATTTTATTCTCGGTGAGAGTTGGTGAATTTGATTGAAAATGTTTTTAAAATAGCTGAGAAAACCTATAAGTATTACATTGTACAACCTATAGATTTTCTTGTTGAGGTCAAATTGTAAATCTGGATTTCAGTGTTTGTTTGTTTGTTGGGGTGTTTATTTGTTTTTTGGGTGTACGTTTGTTGTTGTTATTTGAGGGAGGAAAATGGGATGCAAATCTTCAATGTTGCGATGCAGACGTTTTTACCATTTGACACACCATTAACTTATGGCATTTATTTATCAGTTTAATTTAATTTAATTCAAAGTGGTTTATCGATCCTAGAGCGAGAGATATATAGGGAGAGAGAACGTAACTTAACCCATGGTAAACGAGTAAATTGTCAATTTCAAGTTGGGATTTACGACACAGAGCCAAACCCGCTAAAAATGGCACTCGTTTTAGTCCTTTTTCGGAAACCTGACCTCCTAAGAAATTCGATTAAATCCAATTCTCATTCCTCAAAGATATTGCTTTTTTTTTAACTTGATGTACACCTCTCACCACGACGGTGTTTGTGCCCGTCCATAGAGAGTAGCGATCGCCCTATAATCCCGTCAGCACTACGGTCAAGAAAGCCTCTTCACTTGATACCAAAGAGTTACAGAAGCGAAAGGGGAAGCAGAAACGTGCGTCACAAGCATATCAAGTTGAACACTCGATAACCCCTCGGAGGTTACCAGCTATTGGAAATATTAGGTATCAAAATACAGCGCGTTTTGTATTGAAATAAACCCCCTGTTGTTATTTTGTTGTTTCTTTTTTTCTTTTTTTCTTTCTTTTTTTCTTTCTTTTTTTCTTTCTTCAAATATCTTTAAACAGGATAAAAAGATCAGCACAAGCTGTTTTCTATCTTTGTCCTGTCAAAATGTATTTAAAATATGTCAATTACCATAACAATACAAACAAATTACAATCATTTAAAAAAATTAAGTTTCTTATGTAAACATTACAAATTATAAAAGGATGAAGACATCTAAATTATTGATGAAGAAATGTTATTCCCGACTTTTGCACAGGCATACTTTATACGACTGCTTAAAGCATTCAATATTGGAAATTTAAATTTGTTGTTGTTGTTGGTGTTGTTTTTGGGTTGTTTTTTTAGGTTTATTTGTATATATTTTTGCTGTTCGGAAGCACTGGTACATAATCCAAAATGAGGATTGTTTTGGGACGGTGAAAACCCAGATTAGCAATGCTGATACCACCAGCTGTCATGGAGAATTTGATATCTAAGGTACAAAAATAGACGCTTTGCGTATAGGATGTCAACAAGGTATCAAGTGTTTAGGGAGAATCGGGGAAATGTGTGGGTTGAAATCAACGAATCGGGAACACTGCTCATGTTGGTATTGTATAGTTAATTTATTTGTGATTTAATATAGATATGAGTGATGTGCCTGTTAGTCTTGGATCAATTAAGAATAGGTTTGTATTGCCCCAATTTTTGCAACCAGTCCCGTAACAATCGCGGTTAAGTCAACGCATAATTAAAAAAACAGTCTCGGTAATATTATCATGTATTAGCTGAAAGGTAGGATACACCAATTGCAGATATCGAAAATGTTGACTACCAAATTATTAAGAAATATCTTACTTATTTAAAAGTAAATATTGATTGTAGGCAACCAACAAAATGATTGCACTAGATATCCTATAATTGTTCATGTTTAAGAGTTTTAAAGGTAGGATACACCATTTGCAGATATCCAACAATTTTACTACCAAATTATTAAGAAATATCTTACTTATTTAAAGGTAAATAATGAATCTAGGCATCCAGCAAAATGATTGCGTTAGATCAGGAAAATTGAATTTTAGATAATAAAAAAAAACGCTGGTTGGAAACGAACGCCGTTTTTCTGGCTTTTCTCAGCATCCATGATTGTGAAACTTCGGACAGGTCAGTTAAACGATATTTACTATCAAATACAACCCCCCCAAAAAAAAAATTATAATAATAATAAATAAATAAAAAAATAATAAAACAAAACATAATAATAACAAAACATAATAATTCTACCCATTCCTGATAATTCAAACAATTATTAATGGGTGTATTTGATAATAAAATATAATGCAAAATCACATCATGCGCCCATTCCTAGTGGCGTGTATTCCAAATACATAGTTTGCTTGGGCCGCGGATTGATACGTGTCGGGCGCCACGGTTAACTGCTAAATTGCCGTTTGCACACCGCTGTATATGGGTCGCCGATAGATGTGTGTTCAGTTGAATGACAAATGCGGAGACCACTGGACTGGGACGATGTCCTGGATTATTTATCGTTGACAACATTCCTGTCGTGCGTGGAAGCTGGACTACTGATTGAACTGCTCTAAAATGCGATTGACAATTCTAATCGAGAGCGCGAAGAATTCGATTGTGAATTACCCATAGCCCACCTTACGGGTGATTGACATTTCAATTAAAAACATCTCCAGTTAGGAGTACAAATTCAAGAGTAATAACAAATAGATAAGTGTAATAAGCCTTTTCACAATCTCAGCGCGCAATGCATTGTGGTACATTGGTCATAGGTCACGGGAGATAAACAACGAGCGTTGCCTATAGCTACTCGTACTATAAATGAATAGCCATATTGATCTGATAGTATCGCTGAAAACGAATGATGGAAGGAAATGCATCTGAACTTACTTAATTAGAAGAGATCAGACTTTGGAATGTGGATGCTTTGAAGAATCTTCTTCGGATAAGAGGACTTAAAACAAGAGGTTTAAAAGCGGAGCTGCAAGCGTTGGTCTACAGTGCTATATACAGTTGTTTATCTCCAGAAACTCGTCGGCAGGCAATTCCCGCGCATGTGCAATAACAACTGCGAAAAGGCTTATACAGTATGTCGACTTAATGGTGATAAGCCGACTCGGGGGGTGGAGGGTAATTTTGTTCGTCTTAATTCAACTCCGTTAAAAGCCGAATGAATTATCAGGAAGCTATTTACAGTTTTTCTCAATCGCTTTAATGCACTTTCCCAAACTCTTACCTCATTTTTTTAACAGCGTCTCAAAACCCTACATCATGAATGCAATTGGCCAATCCACTATTTCCAGTTCCCATTGTGTGCACACAAAATGCAAAACTCTAAACGCACTTGCCATAGCACAAATGCAATTTTCATTCTATTTTGACATTCTAGGCAAAACAGGTTGTTTTCTTCTCAACTGACTGTGTACCTTTTCTATTCGAAATACCGCAGTTGTGCATTGGGTAAATCATTGCATGCAAAATACTACGTACAGTGAGCAGTGTGTTTGTACAAAAGATAACGCCAGCACGATGGGAGTTACTGCTCTTCACTGGCTCAATTGAATAGGCCTACTACCAGAGCATAATGCTGTCCATTCCATCACACAAGGTGGAGATGCTGAATGTTCAGTACTCATAACGTATAAAAGGGTTCCACTGAGCGCAATAGTTCTACGTAAAATGGAGCGAGAGGCAGGTATCAACGAGCGCCGTGCAAGAGACGGTGTCCGTGTGCGTGGTAGTAGGGCAGGAGGAAGAGTGCACAGGGGACGGGGAGGCAGGGAAGGAGGCAGGGAAGGGGAGAGGGAAAGATGCAGGGGAAGAGGCAGGGGAAGAGGCAGGGGAAGAGGCAGGGGAAGGAATATGAATGTTTCAAATGAGATACGAGCATGATCACCGACCCCAAAACCAATTATCTCTACTGGACGCCATGAATGCTGGTTGTGGGGATATCTCACTCGAGGACTGCCAAGGTTGGATACGTCATGCCAGAAGGTTCATTGTATTTATTTCTTTAGTATTTGATGTGGGTAATGTGTGTACATGAGCATTACTTTATTGTTTAGCGCAATAACATTTTCATCTGTTGTCCCACAGGTTTTTCCCTCGGTGCCTTCAGAGGCAACACATCAGATGCGATGTGGATGAAGTGCTTTGGCCAAACAGGGAGGAGAGAATGGATGCCCAATGAGAGTCCTGTGGAGCTTGACTACATTTGTCAGCAATGGGGCGATTGTCCCAAAAACTATACATAAATAAAGAAATAAGAAATAAAACAACAATACTACATGTACATGTATTACACAATATGTAATAAACGTAATACATTCAAGATACACACCATCACAAATGTGTCTTTTCTTATATAGTGTGTCCATTTGTTGTTTACATTATCAGCAACACTATCACTCTGTCCAGTTTTGATGCAACTACTTTGCCATTTGGGTGTCGGTGTTCATGCAGCAATCAGAAGGAGCTGTGCATTTGGTTACATTGATGTAGCAATCGACTGACTTAGTGTATTTTGACGCCTGTTGTTAGCATTTTGATTGTTTTATTTGCTTTTGCACGGGTGGTACAGTGTTGTGAGAAATGCTTTCAGTGTTTTGGGGATTGCATTTTGAGTTTTGAGAAAGAGGTTACTGTCTCGGGAAGTGCATCAAAGCAACTGAGAAAAACTGTAATAGTAAAATAAAATGGTTGGCCTGTTTTAAACAAGTACATGACACATGACGGCTAATGGACCTGCGGCTTTAAATACCGGAGTTGAAGGCGAAAGCATTTTAAACAATGTTGGCCCATGAGACAGTTTTAAACATACTTGTTTAATACCGGCCAGCGGCACATTTGTATTCCCATTTGTGAATACCTATGGCTCAAAAAGTCAAAACAAGCTAAGGCAAACATTTACAATATTGTCAAACAATTTTGTTCAACAATTTCACCTCGTGTTTGGAGGAACACCTCGGTTATTTTAACGGTGTATGCCTCAAGCACGTACGTGCCCGTGGAGATATAGACTCACACGTTCTCCCTACTGCTCGGTATTGAGTGATGTGGGAGATTTGGCGCGAGATTGCATTGGATTACATGTGTTTTACGGAATCGTTGGTTGCATTGCGCATGCTGTGTGAGGTTTCAACCAATTAAAGGATCACATAGACCCGACTTCACAGGAGTCTAAATTTAATGTGACACCAAAGAGGCTGGCCGAGTCATGTTTAATCGGCCGTTCAAATATACCCACGTGTCAGGCTTCAAATAGGCACTTGGGGAGACAATCCCATAGAGATGTACACAAACTTAAAACAGTCCTAACTTGTTTACCCTAACCCTTTTCTCTATGATCTTCGAGACTTATGCTATTTAGACCAAAATCTGTCGTTCTAGGACAAAAATAACTTCCAAATATTGTTTTTTAGGGTAGCTAGACACTTAGGGAGACACTGAAATGTCTCCCTAAGTGCCACTGTCTCCTTATTACTTAAAAACTTATGCCAAATTGTCTCCGCAAGTGCCTATTTGGAAGAATAGTTCAATACTCTTCGTGTACCAGCTTAACTGGGCGCAATTTCATAAAACGTGTAGGCACAACAATTTGCTAAGCATGACAATTCTTTCTTGAAAAAACCCCACCAAGGTTACAAATCAAATATTCAGGTGATGTTTATTGTTTGTGACTGATATTCAGCTGGTTTTTACTTAGCATAAAAGGCACTCGGAGTTTTGGCTGGTAACCTGTTTTCACTGAGCAAAACTATTTTTGTACTAATCAAATTTGTGTGCTTACAAGTTTTATGAAATCGGCCCCAGATATTAAGATGGTTTGGTATTGATAACGCTGCACAATACAGACACTGGACAGTAAATACTTTGCTAAAGACATTTAAAACTGTGGACAATCAGATCTTTAATGAATCAAGCTTTTAGGACAAAAACATTCGTTAAGTAGTTGACCGAGTACTTTCCTAGTATTTCTGTCCTAAAAACTTTGATGCATCCAAAGTAAAAAGTTATTTTTTTCACTAACACTGACTTCATCTGTTGTCTGCTGTCAATGTTTGTCTCACTTCGTTATCAACAAACACCTGGGCCCAATTCCATAAAAGCATTCTAACTTAGTATATTACTAGGTTTTAGCAAATTCCAAATGCCTAGTTGGTTGCTTGCTAGCAATAAACTGAATCGCATTCCATAACACCATTCTATGAAATATTCTTACTAGTTGCTTGCTTGCAGCTTGCTAGAATGGTGTGGGGTTTTCATAATCGCCAAAGTACATGGTCAGTTTGAGTTAACAATAGGGAAAGAGTTCAAATCAGGTCATGCTGTGGGTTGTATTGTCAATGCATTCCTCTGTACCCAATTTAGGGTATGTACATTTGTATCGGCCTAAGCATATGTTTCAGAAATGGCTAATTCAGAGGGTGTTTCAACCCCCAAAATGGGAAAGAAGCCTAATTACTCGACTCAGGAAAATCTGTTCCTTGCAGAACGCTATGAGGAGTTTAAGATTATCTTTGACTCTGCGCATCAGAATGTCAATACAAATTCCCAAAAGATAAAAGATTGAAAGTGACTTAGAATGGTGCTAAGGATTTAGACATACCCCAAACCTATTCTAATTTTAGCAAGCAACTAGGAACCTTGCTAAGCGTATAATGGTTTTATGGAATAGATTTAGCAAGGAACTAGAGATAGAAAGGAAGTTAGCAACCAACTAGACTTGGAATGCTTTTATGGAATTGGCTCCTGAATATTTGATAGTTCAAGTACTCGTAAAGTACTCGACTACAACACTGCTAATAGGAATAGCTAAACTGTCTCAAATATTTATGATTATGAATAATAAATTAATGCGTTAATTGACCCACCGATATTGTGAACCATTTAGGCATTAATGGGACACGATGGCACGGCTCAGCTGCATGGAGACAATGTTGATCTTATAGACAAATAAAATGTCCTATTCATAAATTACATAGGTCTACAGCACGTACAATAAAAACAAAATATTGAAAAAATAAAGCACTTATGGGAAGACAATCCCATAGAGATGTACACCAACTTAAAACAGTCATAACTTGTTTACCCTAACCCTTTTCTCTAAGATCTTCGAGATTTATGCTATTTAGACCAACATATGTCGTTCTAGAGCAAAAATAACTCCCAAATATCTTTTTTTTTAGGGTAGCTAGACACTTAGGGAGACACTGAAATGTCTCCCTAAGTGTCACTGTCTCCTTATTACCTAAACACTTCTGGTAATTTGTCTCCGTAGGTGCTCATTTAGTAAAATAATAAGGAGCAAGTATTCACCAATTTGAAATCTATCTCAGCTGAAATTCTTCTGATTGTACTGTGTTGAACAGGGTATAAAGTAGGGTTGTTTTTTCCCTGTTTTCCATTCAGCACCATATTCTGAACAAGTCAAACGGGAGACGATTAAATGCACCCTCCCCCTCCCCCCCCCCCCCCCCCCCCCCCCCCCCCGTCCCGACCCCGAGTGACTTGTCAGATCAGGAAATTATGGCACAATGACCCCAGGGTGGTGCTATTGTACCTCCGGTTTTCCTTTCAATAAAAAAAAAATGAACGTGCTTAACAAACTTATTTGTGAAACGAGTAATTCTTAGTCCTATGAAAAATGTTATTCACACAATCGTTCTCGATTGGATTATCGTGATCACAAGCATTTTCCCCTCGTTTTAGAAGTATTCAATTGACAGTACAAAGAATTCAAATGTCAATTAATTTTAATAGAAGCTTATGGTCACACTACCTGTCACTTTTAATGTAGTTAAATAAGAGTTGCCATTAGGTTTAAAAATTAAGTTAAAATGTCCGAACGCCGTTGTGTACACTGCTAGTCCTCACACTTATTTCTTTAGGTAGGAATTCGTTAAAGGTAGGATACACCATTGGTGACTAAATTATTCAGTCACTTACATGCTTTAGAAAATGTTATTGAAGTAAGGATATGTAAGTAGAATCACCAAAATAAACTTTTCAAAAAATAAAAATAAAATATATGCCCAAATATGGGAATAAACATATTACACGGCAGGGATTAACGATTTATGCAAATTAGACATATTTCCACCACTTGGATTTTTAAAGATTTTTAGTATGTAATTCTAGGGACCTTATAGAAGTACACTGTGGTGAAAAAAAGATTTGTTACAATTTATTTGAGGTCAACAATACAAAATTTGGTATTTTGACTGGACTATGAGGTCAATATACAGTCTTGTTTTGCAATAATAATCACTGAATCTACTCACATATCAAAGACACCCGTGCAACAAGCGGATATTCTTACCTCGTTGTTATCAAATTACTCTTTTTTAGAATTCGATTGATGCTTAATAATCCTCGAAAACCCTTTCGGTTACATAATTATTGTAAAAAATGTATATACCCTTATTACACTTAATGAGCACTCAGGGAGACAAATTAGCGTAAGTTTTTAGGTACTAAGGAGAAAGTGACACATAGGGAGACATTTCAGTGTCTCCCTAAGTGTCTAGCAACCCTAAAACGATATTTTTGAGTTATTTTTGCTCTATAACGACAGACTAGGGTTTAGATAGCATAAATCTCGAAGATCTTAGAGAAAAGGGTCAGGGTAAACAGGTTAGGACTGTTTTAAGTTTGTGTACATCTCTAAGGGATTGTCTCCCTAAGTATCGGTGTTTTTTATCATTATTGTCACAACTAACTAGCGTTTTAAAAAGCATATATTCCCCCAAACTCGGCACAAACGGGGAATCAACACAGGTATCCGAAACTAGTTCCCAATCGTCTATACTACATTCAACATTGACTTTGAGGATGGTCACATTATTTACATGCTATCGCAGACTCCCCGCAGTCAATGTCAACAAATCTGTGTCCATAATGATGTGTATATTTCCCCCTCTGGTTTGCTGTAGACTCATACCTCAAGTCGTATCTATAAACACAGCTGCCCCCAGCATATAAACCTATGTAAACAATCCAGTATGGTTTTTGTACCTGCGTCAAACACGGGGCTGTTCTTTATTAAACAGACTGGTGACTTTCAGCTCAGTATAATGTCCGTATCAACTCTCTCCCTTTTTTTTACACAGTTATTTTGTTATGATACATCAGTGTAGAACTTAAAGGTAGGATACACCATTGGTAATTGCTTGAATTATCATGAATAGGTAGATTTTAGGGGTTGTATTTTACAGTAAATATCGTTTAACTGACCTGTCCGAAGTTTTACAATCAAGGATGGCGAGAAAAGCACGAAAAACAGCGTTTGTTTTCAACCGGCGTCGAGCAGTTATTCTTATGTTATTTGTGTTTTTGTCGCGATCGCCGTCCGGTGATCGCGAATTTGTCTTTATAAAATTATATTTTTCAGAATAATTACAGGATATCTAGCGCAATCATTTTGCTGGATGCCTAGAATCATTATTTACTTTCAGATGAGTAAGATATTTCTTAATAATTCGGTAGTAATTTTTTTCCGATATCTGCAAAATGGTGTATACTACCTTTAACAGCAGCTGAATCCGATAACCATCTTTGTTTTTTAAATGTATGTCGTCGTATACTGCAAAAAAATAATTACCGTAAAATTTACGGTCGACTACTGCGTGCATTAATGTGCCACCCTTCCACCGTATTTTTTGTTTGGCTGGACCGCACGATTGTATATACAGATAAACTGTATTTGTTAAGGTGAAAAGTCTGTCATATCTGTCACTTTACAGAATTGTTCACCGAAACAAATATGGTTTATCAGTACGGTCCGACTGTAAAACACATAGCCTGCGTAAGAAGGTTAAGACCTTGATGCAAGCCTTTTGACAGTAACGTTTACGGTAATTGTTTTACAGTAAAACTAACATGTATATTAAAGCAAGAACTGAAAATGGTGGGTACTCTGCCAATTCCATTCATAACATTAACATTTCATTATGACCACTACAAAATGGGAGCGCTGTCTATAGGCAACTAATGTCAACCAGAGACAGGCAACTAAATAAAGTAGAGACAAATGTCAAGGGGAAATGTATGAGATATTATGAATGAGAAAGTAACGTCAAATAGGCAATATTTTACCTGCGTAATATTATACCTGCAATTGCGATGGTCAAGCTATATCATTTTAATACCACGGGGCTCCATTACACGGCGAGGTAAAATAGGAGATTTAAAAAACCTTTTTATAACATCGGGTTCTCTGATGTTTCCAAAATGTATTATTGTGCGGGATTTAACTGGGTTTAAGGCATTTCATTGTGGAACAAACAAACGTTTAGTTCACTTCAACGTTATAGCGGCATTAAAAGATATGGCTTCCGGTTGCGGATCTATATAGGACCCCCCCCCCCCTGCCCCCGTTCAGCATGCTGTGGACTATTGTAATACTGCCAAAATAGGGCAAAAATTCACTCAAAGTTCCTTAATTTATGTCTGCCTTAGAATGAAGGCCGAATCCACCCGTGTTTGCTCAAAGGTAGATATCCGCGCATAGCTTCGTCTGAGGTTACAGAATCAATATCATCCCTAAATCTTCATTGCCCAGACCAAACTGGAAATGTTCTAACATTATGCCTCATGTCACTTCTTCCGAGGTGCTTGGACCTATGGGCTCCGTAAAAAAAGTACCCCCTCGACATCTAGCAAGATTGGAAGAGGCGGGGAGTCGCTATCGACGCCATTTTGTCTGACTGCAATTGATTTGTGTAGTGACTGATTCCCGCCTCTAGGGAAATTGTATGCGACCCATTCATACGACGTCGGATCTCTATTGAGCGAGAGACTCACAGGTCAGACAGATAAAAGCTCCAAAGCCCGATGCTTACCTCAAATCGAAGTCGAGGTGACTTACCCTTTCTCCCCGAGCGTACAAGCGTACCCACTCAAACAAACGACCTTAGCGTTTGACCGCGTATTCCCTCTTGGCTTTGATAATATCAGATCTTCCTTAAGTTCAACAGCGGACAAAAACTCGATCTTCCCTCCCCTTCATTCCAGAAAAGGGGGGAAACACAGAGCATGCCGCGATCCTTGATAGAGAGCCTTCAAGCTCGCAAAAGTGGCAACATATCTCAGTTTGGGCCGAATCGTCATGATATAGCCCAACACCGATATGTCACCTTGATGACGGCAGACGACGTTGCCGCAGTAACCGAACATCGGAGCGTGTCTGTACATTAGATTAGGCTCACCCGAAAGCGAGTTGCGACACTTGTTGACGCGCGGGCCGGAACGTACATTTTAGCGGGCGGCAGGCATGCTGTATACTCGAAGTTAGTTCTCTATGCTCGGACTGACTGCTAGCGAGTAACCGACGTACCTGCACATTGCCCAAGGCTACTAATAAAAGTGCTACCATATAGTGCTACCAGAGACGCCCCCAATTCCCTGCCCCGGGTGGTACGGTATCTACTAAGTCGTCCACGCTTGACATCATTACATCCATGCATATATAATATTGTGTAATAGCTCTTTTGCATTACCGGTTTAGGGTGCTGTTTGATCACATGAGACAGGAGTAGAGTTAACTGATGTAAAAGTTAAGTGAAAATGTGTAATAGCATTCAACCTACAGCAATATTAAAAAGGGTCCGAATCGTTTGGACTTTCGTATATCCTTGGTATTTTTTAATTTTTTTCATCATAATTCCATCTATACATACATCCATACTTATATATCTACATCCCACGATGGGAATTTGCCTGGCTGTCACAAATTTACATTGGCATTTGATAATCAAGTATCAAATGTCAAAATTACTAAAAAAAGTTTAAAAGACTAAAAAACATACTTTCTTAATATTCAGTGAACTTACGAGTATCCAGACGTTTTCTGTTGAGACCCCGGGGCTAACTTACCTATAACGAGCAACTGAAGTCTGATCAGCACACGGTATTTTTATATCCCTTGTTGAAATATACACCTTCAACTTTGGAAAGTCGATCGCTGCTTACACAAAACAGCAAGAAGACAACATGCCACGGAATGATGCCTTTGGTTAACTGTAATATAATCAGAAAAAAAGATAAAGAAAACCCAAGCGTTTCCATGGTGTTCCATTGAATAACTTCGTGCTTTATAACTCAGTGTCGAGTGCCTGGCTCGATCTAGAATTTCAACTACTTTAGTGAATTTTGGCCGGACTTCAATCATTCAAGAGATGGTTTTTTTGTGCAAGCCCGTTGGCCATTTCGGGACAAAAAATAAGGTCGATACTTGGTTAAGTGCGCGCTGAGTGGCCTTACAGCGGCGGCAACCGAATACAGATATACACACGGCCCGAGAATCTTCTTTTTAAAGCCTCACTTGGAAACCCCCGTCACGAATCGGTAATCGAAAGACGGCAATTTTCGCGAAACTGCGAGAGGCTGCTGTCTGATGTGATACCATCAGTTAAAAGAAGAAGAGTTACTATACTCTGTACATCAAACAGTCAAACCAACATAATTTGGTATTACAACATGCAGCAGCAGCCGGGCGTTCTGGCCCAATGTTTTAATTTGAATTATGTTTTATTTAATGTTTTAGTTCTGGCCCAATGTTCTAATCGTCCCGACTTTATACGGAAATGTGTACAAGAAATCTATACAAAAGCTGTCGACTCCCTGAATTTAAAGTTGTGTAAGCATTTATTTCAATGCCTTTGTTGTCGAACAGTGTGAGATAGGGAAGAAATGTCAGAGAAAAATAGTTTACTGGTAGCGGGAAAAGTCAAATTATTTTGTCTTACTTATTAAGAAAGCCAAGAGACTTGCTAACTTTCAGAGTCTTGTTTATTTTGTAAAACAAAAATACCAAGGTGATTATATAATAACCATGTGGTAATTCTCTTCTGTGAGTTTGTGTGGTTCTGAAAAGAACAGGAGAAACTTCAACGTTTCGGACAGTGTGCTCTGACCGTCGTCAGGACACTGAATGATTCCAACGGTGATGCGGGGGTTATTATAGTGCCTGCAAGCGATGGACGCGGGGGAGGTTGGATAATATCATCAAGACGTGTCAGGATTTACGAGAGTCCGGGAGCAAAGTGGAATGTTGTGGTTATATAAATCCCAAGACAAAAAGTGAGTCTCGTTTGAAAATATTTCAAGGGGATACAAAATATAGAAAACGCGATCGCTTGGAATGAGTGAATTTTGACGATCTGCGATGTCAACTTCAAACATGTAATTTGCCCCGAATCCTGTTTTCGTGTAATACGAGCGCACGGGTGAAATTCGAGACGAATCTCTGCTTCCTGCATATATGCAGCGCATTTTTTTCTTTCTCGCCGAATGTTGCTTTGGGCGTCCTAAGCTATTTCCTAACTAAAAATGAAGTTGCTCTTCGCTTACATTCCCTTTCCCATTAATAACTGCAATCATTCCGGGATTTCCTGCCTCGCAGAGCATATCGAGGGGCAAATCTGATCCTCGCCAAATTGACTATAAACACAGCTGATAGCCTGCTAAGGAATACAGATTGGTACTAATTGGGTCACATCCAGAGAAATCCCGACAAGATTTGGTCGCAGATAAGACTGTTTTCTCTTTTGTCGCCCTGCAGTATTGCTACTCTCCCTGTATCGATTCGTACAGAGTCCGCGTGTCTTACTCTTTGCATATCTATGTGATAATATAGATCGGTAATGCATGTTATATATTAAAAAAAGCCGAAGAGAAAATGAGCCGATTGGAGTATTCATGGAAAGGCAGCTGATGAAATCTTTAATTGTTAATTTGTTTCAAGTATTGACTCTCTGGTCTTGTTAGTAACAATGACTAGAGCGGGGCTTAAACTAGTCTATGGAATATCCGTTTGTTGGACGACGAGCGTCTATATAATATGTGACCCAGCACGAGTAAATGAGACACTTTAAGGCAAAAATGAAAATTGAGATTTTGATTTTATCATTTAAAGCTAAAACAAACTTTAAATGATAAAATCAAAATCTCAATTTTCATTTTTGCCTCAAAGTGTCTCATTTACTCGTGCTGGGTCACATTTGCGATCAGATTCGATAATTAATTATGCAAACAAGACTGACCTCTATATTATATCCATTCAGAACGCGCTTTCCACCGCGATATCGCCTCTTCTTTACCCGTTGCTGCGTTACAAAAACACGGCAGCCAAATTGTTTAATCAGCAGCTTTGTCTAGATTTCTGCACAAAATTCTGGACCAAATGTCCACACAGGCGCGGTTCTAGAGCCAATGTTTTAGGGGGCTAACCCCTTCGCACGTGACGTGACGTCAACTTCTAACTTTTACTAACAGCTATTTTTTAGCATGTACATTTTATTATTTTATTTTTTTATTTATTTATTTATTAATTATTAATTATTATTTTTTTTTTTTTTTTTTTGGGGGGGGGGGGGGGGGGCTAGACGAAAATGTAAAGGGGCAATATAACGTTGGCTCAGAGATGGTATGATACCCAGACTCTAAGGCTTGCACCTGTTATGCGACCTATATGGATTTCCGTTCGGGTGCTCTACCTCCTGAGCTATTCATCCCATAGCCCTGTGTTTGCAGTTCTCGTAAATTTGTAAATATCTTTGTTCAGGCGGCGCTAGTCAGAAACCATAAATAAGTAAATTCCATGTTATGTGGCCATAGATCACGCGCGAATTCACTGTACTGGCAACATTTGCAATGTTGCAAGTCTGAGAAATAGCAAACGGGGTTCACTCAAAGAGAATATTTACACATTTTCATTTTCAAGCAATATGGCATTTCTGAAAACTAGTGCTCCCTCACCTGCACCTTTGTGATAGAATTCGTTCCCCCTCCCCCGGCACAACTTTACTTACCGATTCATAATTCCGGTTGAAGGTAGCCAGACCCATACTGTTTGCCCCTTTTATTAATTTTCGAGGAACATAGGCTGAGGTGGTATGGTAACATGGAGAGGAAGGATGAAGGTGACTGGGTGAAAAAATCAGCATCGATGATCAGAAAAGATCGATGGTGGTGGAAGGGGCGAGATCTGTATGGGAAGGCCGAGGAAGACCTGACATGATGTGGTGGGGACTGATATGAAGTTACTGGGCCTCAAGTTGACGGACTCCCAGGACCGAGCCCAGTGGAGACACGCCATAAAGAGACCCAAGTCGGACCCAGCGGAGTCTGGACAAGCGACTTAAAGCCGGATATGATGATGTATAGGATTAGGTTTACGCGCCAGTATCGGTATTATAAGGCTGTTTCCGAAATGGGCTTCTAGAGCTACGGCTAAGGCTATTGTCAGCATTTCCCCACGTAATTGTAATTGGCGCATATAGACAATAGCCCTATACAAACTTTCGGATGTAGCCTATAAGATAAGCGTTTTGGTAGACTTTTCAAATTACTCAGACGTCACGATACTTTGGTACAATTCGAAGAATCTATTCTTGAAGACTCAGCTGAGTAACACCTTTGTCATTAGGTCATTTTGTATTTACAACAGAATCCCCACAGGTTTACAATCTGCCTAATTTAATTGCTTAAGAGGTCGATAAAGGTTACTGCAAGACTGTACATAATATGTGCTACTATAGTACATGTAGGCCTACATGTATAATTATGTACATGTACATGTACAATGCAAATTGAAATTGAAAACGGTTTTGCTGATTTGCCCTTGGATAAAAACACCATCGTGCATCTTATAGCGAATCACTTTTGTAATAATAACGTCGAGGAGGTTCCAACTGATTTTATAAGTGTTCTTCAAGTTTAGTTTCTTAAATAAAAGAGTTGACAAATTAAAAAAACATTAGTCACGAGATGAATACAATAACCACGGGCGGACGAATGTTGCAGCGACTGAAGTCAAACAAGGTGTTCCCCCCTGGCGAGCCTCTATTACTTGCCGGATGGATCATTCGCGGTAATTGTCTCATTAGGAGAACAATGATGGCTTAAACAAGTTGCAAAGGACGCGGCAAGGCATATTATTTATTTTTTACTGATACGGCGTGACCGGCGTGACCGGTCACTATTCTCATTATCTTCACTTAAAGGTAGGATACACCATTTGCACATACATTCGCATTTTTGTATCACTGTGGAGACATGGCTTTGTTCTCGTGTACAAAATGGTTAGAAAGTCGAGCACGTTTTTCAAAATGCTCCCATTTTAACCATAATTTTTTTCCTGGGTTGAAATCCTGGGTTGAAATTATACCCTAACCCAAACACTAACCCTAACCCACATCCTAATCCTAGTTTTTGAGTAATTTAAGTAAAATCCAAAAATCTAATTCGTGAAATTTCCAGTGGAGACCTATTCATCTATAGAAATTTACCTTCCGGAGACGTTTTGTCTCCATTGTACACATTGTGTTCATGTCTCCAGAGGGTACCGTATTTCGCACCATATTGAAGGAAAAATTACTACAAAATTATTAAGAAATATCTTACTTATTTAAAAGTATTGTAGGCATCCTGCAAAATGATTGCGCTAAATATCCTATAATTGTTCCCAAAAATGGAATAATATATTTAAAAAAAACATTCGTTGGACGGCGTTAGTTTTTCTTGGTCAAAATACCAACTGCCTTCAAATTAATCTATGGCAAATTCTTTCTAGCAATTCTAGCTTTTAATAAATAAAAAACTAAATGCTTCAGAAATTAAGAGAAATTGACTAGAATGTTTGTACCTCTGTAGCCTACATTTTGTTTGTTCGCTTCTTGCCGCCGGGCCAATTTACGCGAATTTGAATTTATGTTCCATTCAAATGCTCACCGGCTCTCATTGAAAAGTTTGAGACATTTGCACGTCGTAACATTTGCTCGTGTTCAAAACCAGGCGATGTATACATCTCAGATGATAGGAATATGAAAGAAAACATCTTCCTTTGTTTTCAATAGGGATGAAGATTGTCCTTGTCAGTGGGCAAATAACGACCGTTTTATTAAAATATATATAAGACATTCATGCTGCGCATGCTTAATGTTCAATAGTGCACAATCCAAGAAGCATAAAACTAGTTTCGTTATTCACGCATGTCTCAAGTTTATTTACCACAGTGTCGAAACAAAAGGTACAACTACCATTCGTTATGATTTTGTGACCCACCAGGCCAAAACCAGGCGGAAGTCGGCAAATGCCATTTCGAGATATGGCATTGTACACAAACAAATATGTTGCCGGTCGATTTTTTTTTTTTCATAAATCGTTAGTTAAAACTCTAATTTATAGGCTGTTCATGTTTAAACCTTTTTAAAAATCCCCGAAAGTGATAATATCGGCCTTCTCCTGATTTTTGTTGTCGTTGCTATTACTCAAATTGAGCAAACTTGTTGCCGCGAACGGCAACAAAATGTCACTTTTTGAAGCGTCGTTACTTTTCATTCCATAGCGGTACCGGTGCATGTGATGTATCATTTTAAAGCTTAAAACGCTAGCAATCCAATGGTATAAAAATCTCTCATATGAACAATTTCGACTTTAGCCTGGTTTTGGGGTGGTGGGTCACATTTGCACTGGTTGCCGATACGGGCAAGAATAGATTTTAAAGTTTTGGTTCTTACTTATCAATGTATTCATGGTATTGCTCCTGTTTATCTTCAAAGTTTAGTTCAGGAGTACCAACCAGTTAGAAATATGCGCAGTTACTAAAAGCTCCTTCCAATCAGCTGCTGTTTAATTATGGAATAACCTACCAGATGTTGTCAAACAGACCGAGACAACAGAACTATTAAAAACCCGGGTCAAAACATATCTGTTCATTGTTGATTTCAGGACAGCGCATACCTCACATTGATATGCGCTATATAAGAATGGTTTATTATTATAATTATTACCTTGGAGTGACTGACGCCACTGACAAAGTTTATACAATTCTCTAAATGCTGATACATGTATATAAAAAGCATGCCCATTAGACAATAAATTTCCACATTGGACAGGCTCATTCTATACACACAGTGTGCACGCGCGCGTTTAGCATGGGCTTCTTCTGTTCATTTGCCGATTTCAACTTGTCAACGATTTGGGTGTTTGGTCACGTTGTTGGCGCGCGTGCAAACAGCACAACCCTCATCCGATAAGAGGGCCCTTGAACTCGGCTGTTAACTCTCCTTGTGCACGCTCTCGCGTGGTTAAGTGGATCAGACTGTGTGGGAGTTTCCCCGAACACCTTTGGGTAATCAACCAAAAGTGCGATGTTTGGGAATGTTCGCGAAAAGGCGACCGCAGACAGCCGGTAACATCTCAAGTTTCCCTGTCTCGTTCCCAGACCCATTTTCATAAAACTAAATGGCAACGCATAGCAACTGGTGAAAATACACGAATGGAAAGATGTTTTTAACCGGTTGACGTGTTAATACGTGGTGATTCTCAATGTATGATTATTGGTAATGTGTGAATGTCATTATATTCCGTGTCATTATATTCCATAAGTTGATAGTTACTTAAAGGTACTGTATGCTAAAATTGTTGTGTTCTCGGAATATACAGCATTCATCATTCATAGAACGTCTTCAGGTTGTTTGTTTAAGCACCCGTCTAAAAAAATTGCATACTTTTGCTGCTTCAAAGAAAAAAAATAACAAATGGTCTACTGAACTCACTTATATAGGCCCCCTAATTAGCGGCATTCAGAACTAGAAACACGATTTTGCTATAGTCCTGTCACATCGACTTGCTGACTGGTTGTCACTTGTGAATTAGATTTGCTTAAACCAGTTATACGTTTGGTCATCACTATATTCCTTGACTTCTTAGACCAATTGTTTTTCTGGGACAATGCAGCTTCACTTTGCTGCCCCAACCCCCACCTGTATAAGTTTGCAAAGGTTTTACGTGAGTACAGTAAAACAGTAGTTAAATTAAAATTGTGGAAGTTATTCTTGCTCTTCGTCGACTTGTACATAAACCTACATGTAATTATTTAGTGTATACCGTGTATATACAAATGACAGTGAGTCCAACGATCACTCAAAAGTGTCCTATAGGCACAGACCAGGCAACGAGAATAAGTTACAGTCCAGAATATAGGTGAAAAGAAAACACTAGAATAACATTCTGGGGAAACTCGACGGAGTCAAACGGGGACTGATAACCCAATCTACATTATTGGCCTAGGCAGGATTCGAACGCAGGTCTGGAAATAACCGCTATGCCAACCTGACTTACCAATATTTTGTTTTATCAAGGCATTCAAGCGTGTCGTCAGCAATTTAGTATTCATTCCCATGCTACATTGTTCCTCGCACCTGCAGGCTGACGTCGTTGTTGCTGTTTTCGTAGCACGCCATCGACATGCCCTTAAGGCCCATCATTATAGGATTTTGTTTAAACTGATGGGCTAGCCAAGCATCAACAATGGAGTCATGGGAATATTGTGGTTGTCTCGGTCGCACACTGCGCAAGCGGCGGGTTCCTCACACTGTCAACTTCCCCCACAAACAGCAACGGAGCCCCTTGCTAAATTGAGTGGAAGGAATAGGCCTAATATTAAAGATATTAATATAAAATATTACGATAGCCAGAAGTGTAAATATTGTGACAAAAGCGGTGTTTTTACAAATACTCCAATCCTAATGCCTGAATAAATTCCCCCTGAAAGACATTCGGAAGCATTTTTTTAGAAGCCTTGATATCCAGCAAAAGCGATTAATGTGTTTGTCACGTTGATAAACACAACTGTTTCTGTTGTTATTAAATCGTCGGGTGCCCGGCAGAATGGCATTCGAGCGTTCTGACGTGAAAATCACATTCATGAAAACTGCATCAAATGGCGCCAATGTTCCCCTGTACGTAATATGAATCCGATGTTATCTTATATACACTTACCACAAATCGTACAAACTTTACACCTATCGCAAGTCTGAATCACAATTTTTGGAAGCAATCTGTGTTAACTTCTGACGAAAATTTTTAAATTTCATTAAGTTATATGCAGCTTTATTGCATATATGCCCTTTTGCTGGGAACGTTTTGGTGATAACGCGTTTGCGCATAAGGGCATACGCATATATGCCCTTCTGCCAGACACACAACGAAATGCAATGTGTCTTGTTTGTCTATTTGTCTGTGTATGTTTTTGTTTATTTGTCTGTGCATTGACCCAATCGGACTGATAGATCTGTATATATTATAATACTTTGAACAATGCACATTTAACCCTAACAGTCTTGATTCTTCTAATTTTAATAGAAATTTGCACACACTCTATATGGAGTTACGTCATCACCTGCCTAGTGACGACGTCACCACGACGACACTTGCATACATTTTCACTATATTCTTGGTCTGTGCTAAGTTTGGGGTCAATGTGATCAAAGGAAATCACATAGGTGGGTGAACAATAACCACAAACTCGTGTATGTACAGATGGTCAGATGGACAGAATGCTCACATTCAATTTAATGTAACTTCACACCTGCACATCTGTAGGTGCGGTGGTCTATTGTGTGCCAACTTTGATGTCAATCAGAGTTACGAAAATGCCAAAGTGTATTGGTAGAATAAACATGCAAATAAAGCCTATAGCAAAAAGGTGCTGAACAAAAATAAGAAAAAAAGTGAAAAGACGAATAACGAAAACAGTAGTTGCTTCGGCTGTATAGCCGAAGCAGCTAAGAAAATAACGAAAACAAGAGTTAATAATAAGAGCTAATAATATTCCGCAAGGTAACAGATTTGTAATTGTAAAGATTGTGTAATTGAATTAAGTGATGTGATTTACACTTACAACATTTTTCGAACCTTTTAAATAAGTATTATATCTGATTATATCATTTTTTTTAAACAAACTATCTGTCTTGGAGGGAGCACGTTTGTCATTCACTGAACGGCACGTAAAAGTGCACAGATCCACGCACATCATCCCCGGGCGCGCTTTTGTGTTAGATTGTATACGTTTCGTGTAATTGAATTTGATAATTGCATTAAAATGCGGGTGCACTCATCCATAAAAGCCAATTATTTGGTAATCTCCCGTCGCGTCGTCGAAGGAGGCAGATTTTGCTTGGTGTGAACTTAATGATGCAGATCTTCCTTTGTTTTGATGACACAATTCATGGTTTGATGGTTTCTTGCAATTACAGTTTTTCTCAGTTGCTTTGATGCACTTCCCGAGACAGTAACCTCTTTCTCAAAACTCAAAATGCAATCCCCAAAACACTGAAAGCATTTCTCACAACACTGTACCACCCGTGCAAAAGCAAATAAAACAATCAAAATGCTAACAACAGGCGTCAAAATACACTAAGTCAGTCGATTGCTACATCAATGTAACCAAATGCACAGCTCCTTCTGATTGCTGCATGAACACCGACACCCAAAGGGCAAAGTAGTTGCATCAAAACTGGACAGAGTGATAGTGTTGCTGATAATGTAAACAACAAATGGACACACTATATAAGAAAAGACACATTTGTGATGGTGTGTATCTTGAATGTATTACGTTTATTACATATTGTGTAATACATGTACATGTAGTATTGTTGTTTTATTTCTTATTTCTTTATTTATGTATAGTTTTTGGGACAATCGCCCCATTGCTGACAAATGTAGTCAAGCTCCACAGGACTCTCATTGGGCATCCATTCTCTCCTCCCTGTTTGGCCAAAGCACTTCATCCACATCGCATCTGATGTGTTGCCTCTGAAGGCACCGAGGGAAAAACCTGTGGGACAACAGATGAAAATGTTATTGCGCTAAACAATAAAGTAATGCTCATGTACACACATTACCCACATCAAATACTAAAGAAATAAATACAATGAACCTTCTGGCATGACGTATCCAACCTTGGCAGTCCTCGAGTGAGATATCCCCACAACCAGCATTCATGGCGTCCAGTAGAGATAATTGGTTTTGGGGTCGGTGATCATGCTCGTATCTCATTTGGAACATTCATATTCCTTCCCCTGCCCCTTCCCCTGCCTCTTCCCCTGCCTCTTCCCCTGCATCTTTCCCTCTCCCCTTCCCTGCCTCCTTCCCTGCCTCCCCGTCCCCTGTGCACTCTTCCTCATGCCCTACTACCACGCACACGGACACCGTCTCTTGCACGACGCTCGTTGATACCTGCCTCTCGCTCCATTTTACGTAGAACTATTGCGCTCAGTGGAACCCTTATATACGTTATGAGTACTAAACATTCATCATCTCTACCTTGTATGATGGAATGGACAGCATTATGCTCTGGTAGTAGGCCTATTCAATTGAGCCAGTGAAGAGCAGTAACTCCCATCGTGCTGGCGTTATCTTTTGTACAAACACACTGCTCACTGTACGTAGTATTTTGCATGCAATGATTTACCCAATGCACAACTGCGGTATTTCGAATAGGAAAGGTACACAGTCAGTTGAGAAGAAAACAACCTGTTTTGCCTAGAATGTCAAAATATAATGAAAATTGCATCTGTGCTATGGCAAGTGCGTTTAGAGTTTTGCATTTTGTGTGCACACAATGGGAAATAGAAATAGTGGATTTGCCAATTGCATTCATGATGCGGGGTTTTGAGACGCTGTTAAAAAAATGAGGTAAGAGTTTGGGAAAGTGCATTAAAGCGATTGAGAAAAACTGTAAGGGCTAGTGTGATCAGGGCGCAAAATGTCATCCCATTGAAGCTCATTAATCAAACATTAATTATTGAACGATCAATTAATCAATTTCTTAATTTCTCATCTTCAACACGCCTGCACCAGTCTCATTTCTCATTACAGTTTCGATAAGTGTATAGGGGAAGGAGGGGAATGGTTGCCTAACGTGGGAGACTTAAACAAGTTTAAGGAAATCCCCCAAATAAACGATTATTGTTGCTATACAATAATTATGTCAACGTTAAAAATTGTTCCTTGAATGTGTTCAAGTCTCCCACGTCAGGCAACCCTTCAATTACTTTTTAGCCAAATTTACGGACACCTCGATTTTCCCCATTTTTGTTTGCTGGGCTAAATATCATAACGTTTTTATTGCTCACCTAATTTCACTTAAGGGTTAATAGGGTAACTGTGACAGAAAGCAACTTGGTGAATTTGAAGCTCATCAATACTGACAAGGTATTATGTGCGCAAATTATAGGGTATAATAGTCGTCATTTTGGATCAATACTAAGTTCTCCTAATTAGTCAGCCATATGCTTTAGAATTTGTTATTGAAGTAAGGATGTGTAAGTAGAATCGCCAAAATAACAAAATAACAAAATAATATTGCACGGCAGGTATTAACGAGTTATTAACGAATTAACAAATTAGGCATATTTCCACCGCTTAAATTTCTTTCTAAAGACTTTATGGAAATGCATTGTGGGGACAAAACAAATTATGTAGCAATTTGTGTTGGGTCAAACCTATTTTGCCTCTACCGCGATACAGCTGACCAAAAATCTGTTTCGATTGGTTTCACATCGTAGAAACACAACATAGTGTCCTCATCTTTTAAAGTTTTATAAATAATTGTGGAAATGTTTCATATTTTTTTCAAATCGATGAATGGCGTTCTGAAAATAAACTTTGTTTTCTAATTTTGTAATTCGTTATTCTATTGAGGACCGCAAATAAAACACGCACTTTGTCAAGAATAATGGCTTGCGTTACAATAACAAGGAATACATTGGCGAATTGGGTTATTTTAACAGCCCTCGTACAAACCAGGCTAACACACATTAAATATATTAACTATATTAACTATATTAACTATCCTCTGGGGGGTTTTCTCAATAATTACACCTTGAAATATTTTGGGCAAATCTACTAGACTACTGTACTTTATAAGAACGCCAATAACGGCTTAACGAACAACATACGTACACACGTAATGCAAACACATTTTATCGCGAGTCAGCATAGTGCCCATCTCATTTATCGTATTGAAGCCAATAAATGCCAATTCTATGGTCAATAATTGAAGTGATTTTTAACACTTGGAATGTTAAGTGCACATTATACCACTTACGGCAATTTACAAGCAGTTGGCAACGGATCCCTATGGTGGATGTTGGTCTTTACATACCACCATCTGTTGGTATCTCCACTCTACTAATTTCATACTTATACAGGTGTAATTGGAATGCATTTCGCTCTATGATCGGGTAGAGGCTCCATTTTAGCTACAAATGACCTGCTTATGTGTAACTATATAGGTCAGGATCAGTTGGAGACTGGTGTTCATTTGTCCAAGGTTAATAAAGAGGAAGTACAACATTTTGGGAAAAAACTATTCTTGGTATTTTTTACTAGGTCCCCCTCCCCTAAAGAAAACGACGACTTCCGCGACCCTTGATACGCCACCGTTTAGGATATTTTCTGGGTTCGTAGCCTGCCTCGTTTAACTATTATATGAGGAGGCGTAGTCGCATCGCACCAGAGATAATTTTAAGATATCGATCTGTCTTTATACAAGAAATATTATTCCTCCTAGAAATTGGATTCGGAGGTTTTAGTCAATATGGCTTCTTCCCCTGAATTATGTCTGAGGGAGAGCAGCTTATAAAAGCACCTTTATACGTCGAAGTATCTAAGATCCAGAAACAAATCTTATTGAGAAATATATATGTCAACACGAAATATCAGGGCCTTGTAGATCTTAAAGGATAATCTGTTACGCGTCATTAGCCTGAAAGGATTATCTGCGTCCATAGAGGCTTCCGGAGGACAGGATTACCAGGCATCCGCTTGGAGGTTCAAGGCGTTGGGAAGGATGTAACTCACACCCCCGCTGCACGCGACGTCGCGTCCTTGGGGATATATGTTAAATGGATTTATTCTACTTCTTAGATGCAGAGTGATTGTGAGAGCGTTCACTGTACGTGGTTAAAGAGGAATGACAATTTGATACCTAGCTGCTCACGTTCTCGTCCTTGGCGAGCTTTCGTCCAGTGACGTGACTTGGCTTCCTGGTACAGGAACCCTCGAGGTCAAATTCAACACTTGTTTTAGCTTTGTCCGTTTTCGTCTGTGGAGTTATCGTCGTCGAAGTCGCCGTTGTTTTTGTTCTTTCTGCTAGTCCTAAAGTGTCAGCTATGGTGGCCCTGGAGGGACTACGCAGTCAGCCGAGTGAGTTTCATCAACGAGTGCAACATTAAACAGAAGTTCACGAAGGAAATTCAACACTTTGGCAACAACTTTGACAATGCAGGCACGGAGTCCCAGTGAATAGTCATTCGGAACCCAAAACTCCAAACTAGAGCCACTACTCCTCTGAGAAAAAAAATAGGTGAAAAGGAAGGAAGAGGGGGGAGGGAGGGGGAGGGAGAGGGGAGAGAGGGGGGTGTGGGTGTATGGGGGTGTGGGGTGTGGGGGTGGGGGGAGTGGGGGTTAGAGTAGGAGCATAAAGACCTGCAAACTTGCACCGTGTCGTTTTAGTTCTTCCTCTTACGACTACATATAGTTTGAATCCACTCTTTTAGTTTCTGAAGCTAATTTTGTATGACACCAAATCTCTCGGTCAGTCACCTCAAAATTGGTTTAGCCTAGAAAACTGGTTAGGCTCAGTTTGTGTTGAGCATAAGTTGTATTAAACATAACCTAATAATCTCTGCAGGAGTAATGTAATTTGTCACAGGATTAGAAAGTCGCATGTCATTTATTTTTTCCAAATTTTTGTCGTCGCTGCATTTAAAGTTGGTGTGTCCGTGCTTTTTAAAATTTCTATTTTCTTTTTTCGAAACAAATTTTGAAGGAATGTAATGTACTCTAACGATTAAAGTTACTTGTTTGCATTTGAAAACAAGTTTTAAAACGGTTTCTACGGTTTAAAAACGTGGTATTGGTTATTACTCAAATTGCGCGTTAAGTTTTTGAACATGCAGTACAAAAAAAAGTACATGCACGTGTAACTGGACCTCATGAATTAGGAGCGGGACGCTCATAATTTAAAAACTGAAATATTTCATAACTTACGTTTTTTCGTACGATGTCTCATTTGAAATCTCATAAAAAATGCAATGCTAGAAAATTATCAATTCAATTTGAAAATCTATTTTTTAGGGGGCAACACCCTAAAAGAACATCAACCCATCACACACGTTAAAGCTTTGTATTGTTTGTTCTCCCTTTTAAAAACATTTGTGTTTTTTTGTTTTTTATATATATTTGTATTGCTCTTATAGCACTTAGGCCTAATCTGGGGGATGATCCAATGCTTCCCCCGGTCAAATTTGGAGGTGTATATACCCGGGATTGACGCTCATATTTCGTGGACATATTATTTAGTGAAAGTAAACATATATATATCGATTACGCGAGTTTCTCGTTGCCATCGACTATACACTATGTAATCCAAAAAAAATCGTTTGCATTGTTAATTATTATTAAGATTATCCCACACCAGCAAACAAACACTGTGCGTGTATAAACCGTACCAGACCCTGTCATTCAGAGTGTTGACTCGGTCATGTTCTGACAGACACGTTCGTTGGAAGTACACCAAACACGTGTTGCTGTTTGGACTTTCTCTTGGAGTGCTTTCTAGTGAAGAGGATAGAATTAGGCTGCATGTGAGAACTGCTTTAACCAGTTTGTGCCGGAGGACGTATATACACGCAATTTCATTTTAAAAGGTGGTAGCGATTTTGAGATATTGCCGAAAATATGGAGCGGTTATGTCCACGCAGGAAGAATAATCTGCATTGGAATACACAGTTTTCCCCAGATTAAAAACAGATGACGCATAAACACGTCACGAGCAAGGCCGGGAATGTCTGTCATATAGCGAGCAGGGCCGGAAATGCGTGGGTGTGCTTCCCGGTACATCGGCCTAAACCCGCCTCGGATCGAGTTTTGTTAAAAATAATCCCGCGCCTCGGAGCGGTGATGTGAAAATAATCCCGGCGCGAACTCGTACTTACTTTGTAATTTTATTCCTTCGTCTTACGACTAGCTCGAAGCTACGCTTCTAGCTCATGTTGTACGACACTACATAACTCAGTCAGTCACCTCGAAATTGGTTTAGCCGCCCAAACCGGTTACGTTCCATTTCTATTCGGCTTCGTTGATTGAAAATAAGTTAATCAGTTCGGTAGCAGTAATGTAATTTGTCACAGGATGGAAAGTCGACGGCATGGTGTTTGACATTTGGTTTGTTTCCATGAAAAGATATCATTTTTTTACGATTTCATTTTTTAGGGAGACGCTAAGATAACAAAACTTGATTGAATTACAGACGTGCATAAAAAAACCTACAATATACTGACCACTTGTCTACATGAAACTTTGAAATGTTACAAAGTTTCTTTTCTGGAAATTTAAATATAGGAAATGTATATATTCGTTAGTTTAGGTTAACTTAGTTGGTGATAAGTTTGGGAGCTATCATAGAAATGCTACGGTCAACTAAACTCCGGAACGATGTAATGTTAGAGACAGAAGAAAGTACATGTATATGGATCTGTACGCACTCAACACAAAGGTCGAAATGAAATGGTAATTATTTACAATTGACAAGTACTATTTTCATGTTCCTAATGGGGTAGGAGTAGGAGATGACAACCTCCACGCGGTCCACCCTGTTTCCACTAATGTCATCAAACCGATGTAATGCAGCAACAAGTTAAGCTGCTCACCATACGAAAGAAGAAGAAGATGTTCCTAATACTGCATGTAGTTTGTTTAATTGCTTGCAATCAATCACACTGTCGGACGATAATATAATTAGTATTTTGGATAATCTGACAGACACGTTCGGTAATCTTACAGGTGAATACAACCCATTATAATTAAGCTGATTAACTGGAAACCCTAACACATTGTATAAGGATGTCGAATTTCGACTATTTCCACTGCAAGTTATAACTTCTACAGTGATCCGTTGTAATACCATAAGGTAGGCTGTATTCTATCAACCTCATTGTAAACCAAAAGAAATAATGATATTGCAAAAATTAAAATAGCAGCATTGTTTACACTCTAAAAACTCCTTGGTCAGATAGACCCCGAAACGCATCCGAATCTGCACGATTCATTTTTCGGGTTGAAAATGAAAATTTGTTTGGTCGAAAATTGCACTTTTCCGGGTCAAATTTACCTTTTTTAAAGTTAATTTTGACCCCCAAATTGTCCTTTTCAACCCGTAAAAATAATCGTGCAGATTCAGATGCCGTTCGGGGTCAATTTTGACCCAGGAGGTTTTTAGAGTGTAGATTATTACGTGTTCTAGTCTCTATCTGGTTTACATAAACAAATCTTGAGAAGAAAAAAATGAGAATGAAAGTCACATTGAGTTGTTTTTATTAACTTGTTATCAATGGCCAATTTTGTTTAACTGGCAGCAGGTTGCTTGTCACGGAATCTTTGCAGGGCATTCAATTAATGACTAGGTTGATGTGGTTGGTTGTGCATGGTTGATGCGCTTAATGGTGCATGGAAGGAGCAGGCCATTTTCGTCACGCCCATCATCGCGTGTTCATTCACCAGCTGGCGGCAGAGTACAGGCAACACCAGGGGAATGAACTTTCGAACAATAGCCTCACTGTAATAGATTTACCACGATTGATCACGTTCCAAATTTCAACAAAAGCTGAGAGACAACGAGCGATGATTCGTCTTGGACGACTCCTGGCAGCTGGCAGAATTCAGGGAAATTGCACGCTATCTGTGACACTGGTCATTAGATTCATGTTCAACAAATTAGATTATTATTTTTTATTCTCCTGACGTTTTATTGTTTTATTGTTGCGATTTTCTTTTTGAATAATAATAATTGGGGAGGATAATAATCCTTACTCGCAGATGAGGTGCTGAATTGCGGAAAACGCAACTACAATGTGGTATAGAGCCGGTGAGACGTAAAGGCGCCTCTGGCAGCCGGCCATAATTATGCCAAAGATCGTATTTTTGGGGCGAAGGGAAAACCGGAGAACTCGGAGAAAAAAACCTTTGAACAGAAGAAAATGATTGACTCTACTGATATTATGGTCCGAGCTGGGAATCGAACCTGGGCCACCTTGGTTATAAAGACGAGTGCTCTTTTCATTACCCCCTTTTTTCCCCAGTCCCTACATATCGATTCTATAATAATAATAGGGCGGGAAAAATGTCTATATCATTTCAAATTTGTAATTATTAACCGTATAATCATTTCCAAAGTTTGCTGTCTTGCTTTTGTGTTTACATTGTTAATGCTGTGGTATAAATGAAGTAAATATTGAACTAGTCGCAGTGACTTCAATCGTTGGTGCATGCTGCATGCTAATGATGAAACGTTTATACTCATACTTGCACTGTGAAGATGTGTGTACTATTAACTGCATCTGTTTTGTTAGTCGTTTCTTGTTTGAATAAATACAGGCTCAACGGAAGAGTAATAAGAACAAACTGCAGAAGCGCACATACCGCGTATCTGATTTCAAACGACACTTATAAATAGAATCTTGGATATTCTGTGGTGTACAAGGGTGCACCACCCTAATTGAAAGAAAAATTTATACGCGAGCTAATTTGCATAAAATGTGCCCCCCCCCCCCCCCCCCCCCCACACACACACAATTTCTTTTGAAAAAGGAGGCCGTTTGGTGAAAGAAATGGTGTGATTGTGTAAATATAGCATAGGATCAACTCCCTGGTTTTTGAGCTTCAATCTGGGGGCAGACTTGACAAAATTACGGTTGAAAAATGGGTCCTATATTGCCCTAGAACGTGGAGGGATGCCATTTGTAAAATGGCTGCTCGCAGGCTCGGGAAGTATCACTTTTCGGGAGGTGAGTTTCTTTTGGTGTGTATATTAAAAATGTAAATGGCTAACCCACTAAAAACTGAAAAGAAATGGAAAGATAAAGACCAAGACAATAATCTGATTGTTGTTTGAGAAACCCCAGTGATGTTGGTGTACATGAAACTTGGTCCTGAACATTGTTGATTTTACACTGTTTTCAATGGGACTTGAATTAGGCTGGTGCAACCACAAGACAAGGTCAGGATGGGGTGCCATTACTCCGCATTGCTCCACGTAAGGGATTGACTATCGATCCCGTAGAGAAGAGCTTCCTGTTGTGTTGGAGGCAAAGTGCGCACAAGTTAATGGCTACCCAGCTCGTGAGTTGTCGGTACGGCTACGACCCAAGCCGGTTCAGATCTATGTTCCGGTTTAAAATCTGAGAATGACATGGCCTAGAGTGCCACTCAAACATGGACGGGCCAGGTTTTTGTGAAGGATGTATTTTTTACACCGATAGATCCAGGGGGAAATGGGGCCAAGGTCCCTCGAGAAAGTATACTTTCTGTTTAATAAGGCAAGAAGAAATATGAAGACTTCTCATTTTAGTTGAGGCAACTCATATAGAATCGTTTTTTATTCTGGATCACTTTATTCACCCACATACTCGTGTGTAGACACATTCCATCGTGGACTAAAGTTGTTTGGAAGGCCTCCCATATGTTTTGCACACGATTTACAAAGGTAAATCATGGACCCTGTTGTCATATATTGTTATATACGTCCACTATTTGTAATGCAGATAAAAACTCAACTATACACAATTAGGGTGGCTTTGCAGAGTTTGTTTCGATACAAATATCTTAAAGGTGTAACATAGATACGAGGGCTGGTTGATAAAGTTGTGGCCTATTAGGAGGTGAGCTATACAATACAGACAGTTTGAAAGGGGTCACACTATCACCGGGGTCTGATCTCCTGAAACAGCTACTGGGGAAAACTCAAGATTCGGCGTAGGAAGTTAAATGTAACCAAAACAATGCTCTGGCTTTGGTGGGCCTGGAGGAACTACGCAGATCGTGAATATTGACGTGAATATTCACAACCAATGGCACGACTTTTGCCAAAGTCTTAAAATTCGAGTCAATATTGACGTAAATTGTAACAAGTTTTTCTAAAAGTCGCGAATATGGACGTCAATATTGACGACAAATTTCACGACTTGCCCCCAAAGTCGTCAATATATCGTTAAATCACGTGATATAGCAACAGTGTCTTTGGTCTGGAGAATTTGAAATTAAACTGTGAGCTGTGTGAGCAAGTCAGTGTACCAGATATTATTCAAATTTAACACGCAAATGGCTTATTAAACCACGTTTCAAGATGACATTCAGCAAACATATCTTAAGCGAAACTTTACCCTGGAGGCCTGTTGACAGTTTCGTTTTAATGTACCTCATTTTTCTCTTGATTTACTCTGACAAGCTCGGAAATGTCAATAATTATGGCGTGAAAATGACCAAATCAATGAATCTGGGAGGGGCGGCATAAGCAGAGTGTGACAGCTGTCGTGTAGCAAACACCTGGAAAGTGTCGATTTCATCGAAACAGCGAAAAGTGGGTAAACATAGGCAGCTAGTGTCAATAGGGTGTCAATGGAGGGTACCAACTGATTCTGTGAAGCCTGGTCGTCAGAAAGTAAGGCTTCGATTGGTTTAAAGGTAAGATAAACCATTGGTAATTGCTTGAATTATAATGAGTGGGTGGATTTGGGGGTGGTATTTTATAGTAATTATCGTTTAACTGACCTTTCCGAAGTTTTACAATCATGGATGCTGAGACAAGCAAGAACAACGGCGTTCGTTTTCAACCGGCGTCGGGCAGTAGTTCTTATGTTGTTTTGGGGTTTATTTCGCGATCGCCGTCCGGCGATAGTGATTTGTTTTTGAAAAAATTCAATTTTTCGGAACAATTATAGGATATCTAGCGCAATCATTTTGTAGGTTGCGTAGAATCATTATTTACTTTCAAACTGACTACTACCTCTTCCCGAAGTGGACGAAGAGGCTCAGTGATCGCCAGTTTGCCTCAGAATGATGATGTCATTGAAGCTGTGGGCCACTTCCTGGGTCCCCAAAGACGAAGGGATATGTTCCGTGACCGCTGGACTTAGATGTGTTAATGTAAGGAGGCGGGACTATGTTAAAAAATAATTGTGTTCTAAATCTGATTCTTTCTACTTTAGGCCACTAACTCGGTCTCCTCGCATGTTTATGCATACATGAAGTTTATAAAGAACGCCCGATTTCCATTGGAGTTGTTTGCCGTTGCTTCGAAGTTTTCTACAAGAAGTTTAAGATAAGGTAGGTCTAGGATGATTATTATCGGTATCAGCCGTACAACGAGGAAATATATGCCCTTTTCAGAGAGCTAGATCAACTCCTAGTTCAATTACCGCACCGAAGTTCTACCCAAACGCTGCGTGAGCGGAGGCCGACTTCAACCTTGCCATTTTTGCTATTCTTGCGGACTTTGCCATTTGTACACTCTAAAAACATCCGGGTCAAATTTGACTCGGAGTGGGTCAAATCCAACCCGGAATCCGGGTCCGACGAGTTAGATTTGTCACGACCACTTCCGGGTCGGACCCAGACATCCAATCACAGTAAGAGAAAGGACGCTGCCATATGACGTCAATAAATCACGTGACCATTCTTCCCCAATTGCAAAAAGCGCCTGACCCTGAAAATGGTCAATCTTGTTTGACCTGGAGAGAATGTCAAAGCCACTGTGATGTTGGCAATCATGTGACCACCCCCATCCAATCACAATAACTGTCTGACCCAGAAAAGGGTCATTTTTTTGACCCGGGGAAATGGTCAAACATTTGGCCCGGGAGTTTTTAGAGTGTAGCCAGATGCTCTACCGACTGAGCTAAACCGACCTATACGAATATAGTGATGTGCCTTATGAACATGTTTTAACAAAAATACCAAAGTTAAAACTTCGGTATCTGACGCTGCTCCGCAGGCAGCATCACCCTGATGGAAGGGTTATCGCATGCAAAACAAACACCGCTTGTATATATATAGTTGTATCTTCCGATTGTGCGCAGCTCTGGTCTGAGGGCCTTCCGATATTCCCTAAGTGTAGACCTAGCTAATGAAGCTAGACCCATTTATCTCAGAGTTCACAGTCCTGGTGTCTTATGACGCGAAAGGCATCTTCATCGTCAGACTGTTATTGACTGCGGTCACAGGGGGGTTTGGCTCTATTACGGAGCAATTGATCCGCCTGACTTCCCTGAAGCAGGCAGGTGTGATACAGTATTGACGCGCACAAAAGGCACAGTCACGCCAGACAAGGCGAGGGTGTCTCCGTCGACGCGCGCGGACCCCGGGCCGCCACCGCCACACACGGCGCGTCGGTTCCCCCGCGGCAGCTGGCCCGTCGTATTCACTGGCCAACCACCGATCAAAAGATTTCTGATGAAACTTCCGTCCGCGACGCAAGATTATGGGACTCCATCACGATCACCAGTTTCCGATTCATCGAATGTGTTTCAAGAGTACTTGCTCAAGCGTTAATAGTAAAAGTCATTTGCTGGTAAAAAAAAGAAAGCAGGGTCGAAGGGAACTTCCAAGGCTTCTTGGATCTGTCGAAAAAGATGAACTAAGAATTTAATAAAGTCACCAATTCATCCAAGTGTTAATATGCCGGGTTGATTTTGAACCACAAGGTCAAGAAAATAGGAACCCTCTCATTTCCTTGGTTACAAAAGCAAGCTCACGACATACTCAACCCGCGCTTTTTTTCGTGTTTGCGCCAATTGTTCAACCATGAGTTGTTGTTTGATCTCTATTTGTGTAGAGTCATACTAATCATAATATGTTGTCACCAAATATGTACATGTATTTGGTAAAATAAAATTGTATGTAATTAAGCAGTGACGTCGATTCATAGTGTCGCACATCATTGTTCGATTTGTTTTCCTCAAAACTTGCATGATGCGTTTTGGTATATATAGGCTATAGAGAAATCAAAAGGTGGCCCCTCCCCACACAAACACAATATGTAAACACCGACAATCGTGGACCCCTATTGTCCCTCTTTTGCTGGTACACGATTTGTCTATCGTGGACGGTCGGTCAATAGTGGACCCTTTGTTTATGACCTAACTCAACTGTCCCTATATCTTCCACGATTGCAGGTGTTTGTACTCACCCACCAGGGATGTAGTCGAGTCCCTGCAAGTCCTTTCACAAGTCCTTTCGTGAGGCCAGTCACAAGTCCCTTCATAAAGGCAGTCACAAGTAACTAGATGATCAATGACAAAGAAATGCCTTTGTCAAAGCTGATTTGAATAGCTTGTGATTTGAATTGGAACTGAAGGACTTGCAGGGACTTGCAGGGACTTGCATGGACTTGCAGGGACTTGCAGGGACTTGCAGGGACTTGCAGGGACTTGCAGGGACTTGCAGGGACTTGCAGGGACTTGCAGGGACTTGCAGGGACTTGCAGGGACTTGTGATGGACTCCACTACATCCCTGTCACCCACACATTCAAGTGTGTAAATACGCCTCCAATCAAGGACCTCATTATTGTCCCTCTTTTGTTTTGTACCCCGAATCGGAATCGGGGACCTTTTCCAAAATAGGGGACCCTATTTCAATCAAAAACAAACTCACAAACACACCAGCAAACTTATTTACTTCAAATCGGGGACCCCAACAAGAACCCCTTTGTCCTCTTCTGTTTGTACTAACTTTTTCGGAAGACCTGTCATATGTTTTGTACACAAATGACAACCGGGGACGTTTGGCAATGGGGAAACCTATTGTCTTCTATTGTTCAACGTACCCTATTCGAATGCTGAAACAAACTCACGGATGGGGTTTATGCCTGTGAGCCACTTGCACAGTTCTTCCTTCTTTAGCACTCCTTAGGCTGAGGTACCGTTTTACAAAGACCGACTTGTGGGGTGTAGCATTGTTCCCTTTATGTGAGCATCCCCTAAGATAGCTTTCGTAAGAGTACTTAAACACCCATCAATGCTATCCTCAGTTATCCCCATTCAACAGGGATTTTTAATGATTCAAAGATACGCCTCTTTCTTCACGGGCTGTGTAAACCATCCCAAAACTAGCCTTTATGTCATTACGCAACCACGGCATCGCGAAACAAAACTTGTGCCTGTTCTTCAAAACAGTTTATTGATAACTACCCAAGTACACATTCATTGCGGCCCGGAAGCAAGTCTATTCTGCCACCATGGCGGCATGCAGTTCCTTTAACTTTCTGACGGCCTTGCATTGTACCGGGAAAGGTGTGTGGATACATGGAAGAATCTATGCGCTCCTAAACCAAGTCACTTCGGCGCAGAGTAATACTTGAGCTTTCCATCATTAAAACAATGACATTTCATGAGCCACTCGCACATGTTCACGTATTCTTACTGCAAATTTGATGACTGCATACAAAATCACGTTTAGCTTCTTTTTAGAGGTGAAAGAACACGTTTCTCGTATAATGGGATGACACCAAAGACAAACTTTGACGGAACATTATACAAACTTAAGTTAATTCCTTTCGACGTTCCATTGAGGTGATATTTGCACATTGTCATGATTGTCCATCGATCAAATTATCAAACGGCACATTTCGAGTCTTCTTTCTTGAGGGGACTGCTTGGTAATTCTATTTGGACAGCCTAAATGGTTTCTAAAGTGACGTTTTCTTAGGAGGAGCCGCAATGCATACATGCAAAGGCCCGAGGCAGGCGCCATACTAGCCGCTCGTCCCCAAGGGATCAACTGTAATCAGTGCAAACGGCAATTAGTATTCGGCGTATTGGCGGGGTTTGCCGGCGCGCGAAGAAGAGATTTTCCCTGGCATGCAATTCCTAGGCGAGGCGTGCGTGATGCTTAGACAAGCCCCTCATCCCCACCCCTACGTACATCTACATGTCTAACATTAGTGAGGTGTTATTTCAACATCAGGACCTGACAGGCGCAGAGTTGTATGCAATCAGTGTGATATATCGCTTCTTTGATAACCTTACCGAGACCAGATATCCACGGCGTTGCTCCATCACCCATTATTGACATCTTGGAGTGTGACGGGTCATATTTCAAGTTAGGTATACACACGTGGATGTTGTACAACCTCCCCCAGTTGTCATTGCCAAAATGTCATTTGCCTTGGCACAATTTGGCTCAAAGTGCTATTTATGTCAGGTTTAATGTTTACAAATGAACAAAAGCCAAACAAACTTGGCTAATTTTGTTGTTGTTGTAAACTTCAACTTGGTTTTTAAGCCACAAATACTTGTATCCCTTGGGACTATTTTTGTTAACGATTGCCCGGACTTCACCACCTCTCCACAGGGACCTGGTGCTGCCGCTGCATTACCCTTAACTCTGGGATAGCGGGTTTACGAGTTAAAGGTAGATTACACCATTTGCAGATATCGAAAATATTTACTACCGAATTATTAAGAAATATCTTACTCATCTAAAAGTGAATAATGATTCTAGGCATCCAGCAAAATGATTGCGCTAGATATCCTTTAATTATTCTGAAAAATATAATTTCGCGAGCGCGAAAAAACAAAGATAACATAAGAATAACTGCTCGAAGCCGGTTAAAAAAACCCGCTGTTTTTCGTGCTTTTCTGGGCATCCATTATTCTAAAACTTCGGACAGCTCAGTTAAACGTTATTTACTATAAATACAACCCCCCAAATCTACTCATTCGTGATAATTCAAGCAATGACCAATGGTGTATACTACCTTTAAATGATATTTACTATAAAATACAACCCCCCAAATCCACCCATTCATGATAACTCAAGCAATTACCAATGGTGTATTCTACCTTTAATGGTTGTCCCAGATGTACAGTGCCTGTGTACATTTCTAGTGGGCCAAATTCGCACCTTCAATGTTATATAACGTCACATCTTCCTGGACAATCGTCACAGTGGTACTCAGAGAGCCTACAAAGTCCCAAGTCGAACCGACTTCGCAAAGTGTTAAAGTGTGTTGCAAATCGAATGCGGAAAAATTACTTTTAAAAGATAATTTTTTCCTGTCAAATCACAGTATCTGGTGTACTGTGATATTCAAGAAAAGTGGAATTTTGTATCAATTTCCAACGATTTTTGGCAATCGTTAGGAATACCTGACTATTTTCAAACACTGCTCATGATTTTTTTAATTTTGTTAGTCCACATTTTAGTAAACATTCGGTTACACATCCGTGAATCATGTGCGAGCCAACTAGTCTGGTTTCCTTTAACCTCATAATTCCCTGATGTCTCAAATTGCTTTGTTTTGACTAAAGGAAGTTAAAGAACCAGATTACAAAAACAGCTTTATATTCTACTTGTTTTTTTTTATAGCCGCTTTCTAAAAGAAAAAAGAAAAAAGAAAAACAGGCCAGATTCACAATATTTACTATGAATATGAATCCCCCTAACCCATCTATTTTCGAAAATTACAGTAAAAGCAAATGGTGTTTTATACCTTTAAAACTCGGATACACCATTGGTAATTGCTTGAACTATCATGAATGGTTGGATTTGGGGGGTTGTATTTTATATTAAATATCAATAACTGACCTGTCCGAAGTTCTACAATCATGGATGCAGAGAAAAGCAAGAAAAACTGGCGGCGTTCGTTAATAACCGGCGTCGGGCAGTGCATGGTTCTTAATGTTGTTCTTGGGTTTTTTCGCGATCACCGTCCGGCGATCGTGATTTGTTTTTAGAAAATTCTATTCTTCGAAACAGTTACAGGACATCTAGTGCAATCATTTTGCTGGTTGCCTTGAATCATTATTTACATTCAAATATATTTCGTAATAATTCGGTAGTAATCTTTTTGTATATCTGCAAATGGTGTATCCTACCTTTAAACCAACAAGCTATGTTGTGAATTATAGTAACTGTTCCTTGTAGTATGGTTTTGCCAGTTAAAATGGTATTGCAAATTCCTAAGTGTATTTTAATGTTGAATTTTTGTAAATGTTCAATAATACTCTGTTTACAAGATTGTGAATCGTTTTGTGTTCTTCAGGAGGTGATCTTCATGTTGTGTGTATAAACTATGTGGCAATAATTATGCGTAGTCCTGTTGTGTTTTTGAATGATTTGTACTATTTACTATCAGATCTTAACTTTAAATATAAAAATTGAATCTTGAATCTTGACTCGCATCCATGGTCCATAGGTCGAAATATCCATGAATAGTCGTCCATACCCGTACAATCATATACACATCTGTGGTTCTGTGCACATCTAAAGAAAACGAAAACAAACAGTAAAACGCGTCTCAGTGTTGCCGCGCTAGCTAGTCTTGCCATCCGCCTAGCCTCTGTCTAATGACCAATCAGATTGATTTACAGTGATGCTGCTTAGCGGTGATGGCACCCTTTCGCTGGTCATCCATTTGCATCGCGTGTCACGCGCGTGACTGGTACCGACGGGTGATCGCATCCATATATCACTCTCGTATTGTAGTATGGTCCTCACGCGACCAGGCAACCGCTAGGCTCGACATGCGCAGTTAAGTTGGCGACATAAAACAGTCACTCGATTGATAGCGCAGTCAGTCAACGCGCAGATACCAAGCTGGGAACTTGCAGTTCCCAACAGTATTTTTTGCGCTCCGTGGCATATCGCGGTCTGACAATTTTTGTTTGTTGTGTGTGTGAAAGGAGCACCCTTTTCAAATGGGTTCCACGTGTTGAACTTGGAAAGTACACCCTACCCTCTTCGATTCAGCAACTGTTCGGTCACAAAAGGGTCATTCATCGGAATCTGGAACAAGCACGTTCATGTCACGGATGGTTTATTATTGGCGATTGCTTCATACGTCTTTCAAACGCAATCCGCTTCATCTGTACGGATGTGAATCTCCATAGAATCAAACAATCTCGATTCGGGAAGAAACTCACCGGGAAATCGGGTAACCTGACAGGATTCTGCCACGTTCTGGGTGCTTCCCAAGTAGGTAAGTCGTACCACCCCTATTCCCACTGTCCCGGGTGGTAATTATATTCATTAACTTTCGGAAAAATGAAACATTTGAGTGGGATCAATTACGTCAGTGACGGCATCGATCTATTTAGGGCCAATTTCATGGAGCTGCTAAGCACAAAAAAAGCTTAGCATGAAAATAATTCCTTGGCAAAAACGAGGTTACAATCCAAATGTTCAGGTGATAATATTGCTTGTGACTGGTATTCAAATTATAATTGTTTTACATAAAAAGCACATGGAGTTTCTACTGGTAACCTATGTTTACTTAGCAAGACTTTTGTTGTGCTAAGCAAATGTTTGTTGCTTAGCAGCTCCATGAAACTGGCCCCAGTTGGCTGAAAGTTTGCACCGCTTGACCAATGGTCAGGCGATATTTTTTGCACAACATCCAATTTGCAGACAACCATGTCGCATGGTCTGTGATAATTAGCCTAACCTGTTTTTACTGAGCAAGACTTGTTGTGCTAAACAGCTACATAAAATTGGTCGCTAGTCTTTATTGGAACATTTTAGTTCCCCCTCCTTTTAAAAGAAAACACTTATTCCTCAGTGCGTATAGCATCCCCGGTATAAGGCCGTAAGGACCTTTTTTTATTGAAAACACCTGCACAATCGATATCTAAACTTTTTAAGGGGAGGTGGGGGAGGGGAGTTTGGCTCTATTGAAAATGTGACCAATTCCACAAAAATGGGTATTATGTCACAAAATAGTAAAAATGAGTTATATACATGGTTGGAAAGCCCACAAACTCAGCTTTCAGTTGGTATATAATATAGCTCGATAGCCACAAATAAGGAAACAGGCTTTGAAAAAGCCGGCTCTGTTGTAGAACAAAACGATGCACAAAAAATGGGCGTGTTTTCCACTTTAATCATCAAAATCAACATTTCTTTGAATGAAACCTTAAAATATTTGTGTTAAAGATGTCATTAATGGCAAAAAATGTGAATCACATTTTGAGGAAAATAATGTTTACCCTCTCCACGTTGAGTAGGCCATTACATGATAATGCACAGCGCGACTTAATACCCTTTTTGTAGAGCCGGTTACAAGTGATCGGAGCTGTCATTGTAGTAACAACTGTGGCCAATCTCGGCTAACGCAAGTGATACCGGTGAGGTTTAGATAGATATGGGTAACTATAGGGTATGAAAACACACTATTAATTAGCGGTGGCTTCATGTTGTATGATATGACGAGCAGGCAACAGTCGCAGACACACCTCTGTCGACGACGCCGGTTTATGGCTCGCAGACGCTGTATACATTCGCTGCCGCGTTGAGGGCGATTCAATTTTACCAAAAGTGTCGAATGAGGGTGACCATTGAAACTGCAGAATTGGGATTTGAACCCGCGACCCCGGGAACGCCGTGCAGTTGGTTCTCCCACCTGTACTATTGTGTTGGCGGTCGCACAATTAGTTTTAATCTGTGTTAAAAGAGTGTTTGTCACAAATCAAGTGTCAAGACGGCCATTCTAACACGTCAATACTCTACCTATTAACTCGTTTCATCATATGACCAGAATGACTTCTGACTTGCGCTTAACATGCAGTGCACTTTGTAGGCCAATCATTGTATTGGCAATTGTACCAAAGAGTGACTATTTTATATTTGATTTGTATCTTATCTTACTGATCAAAGCGATCAAACAAAATCTGCCCATGTCTGATAAAAAAAAACCACATCGTCGCTCGAAACGACGCATACTGGTGACTTGGTCATTGAGCGGATCCTTCTTGGGTTTGGAATACCGTAGATAATTGTTGGATGTATTGTTCCAGGTGGTCCGCAAAAGTCGCTGACTTTATGGTCGTGTTGAAGAAGAGCCCCTTACTGTAATTTGTACAACAAGGTTATGCAATCATAGTGTATGGTATGGTATATGGTATATTTTATTCACATTATCACATTGTAACCCAAAGGTCAAATTGCATGATAATTTAGAATATTAAAAACATCAAAATCACAGTAAACATAAATTAAACAAATTAAGAAAAAAAACATATGGGTTGGTTAAAAATCTAGAAAAAAATAAAAAATAAAACAATTAGTATCTTGCACATACTTGTAGATTTGTCTGTCTTAAATCTTTGAAAAATAAATAAAAACAAGCTGCTCACATAGAATACTTATTTAGATAACTGGTAAAAAGTTAACACGGGTTTTTTGTTATTAATTAAAAATACGAGTAGTAAGGACACATCGGCATTTAAAAGTAATAAAATGACTCGTCTGCTATGTGGCAATGATGTTTTCGAGTGAGGTTTTTCCAAAGAATCGACGATCATTTGTATTTTGGTTCAACTTCACTCATTGCAAATGTCATTAAGATCTGTTGTGGACTACTATGATAGCAGAGACATTAGCCTCCTTATAGCCTCCTCACACGCGTTCATCCAAAAATGCCCGGTTTTGAATTGATGCGTTGGGAATTGTTGTTGCAACTTTCCCGTTCGCGCGCTGAGTAATTCTATAAAACTGTGATGCATGGGCAAAAAACAGTGGAAGGCTAAAGTTCCTAAATTTATTATAGATTCGCCTTACAGTGAAACAAAAACATATATTTCAGTTTTATGATTATTGAATCAGCTTCCCTGGAGCCTTTCAACCATTACCACAAAGTTCAAACGCCAAGATCAGTGGGGGGTAAGCGGTAGCTAAAAAGCAGGGCTATAAAAGCAACACAAACTATGGAGCTTCAAAGCGATGGAGCGTATACACAAAGGACGCAACTCTTCATGCGAGACGCGCGGTGGATGCTGGTGACCACTGAGGCGATAAAGCGTACGAGGGGTGCAACTATATATAGGTCTTTGGGAGTATTTTGCATATTTTGCTTTCACTTTAATTTGGCTGCTCGAAATCGTTGTCTGACTGATTTCCCCGATACGATCGTGTGACGGTATTGTATTCGGTGACGCTTCATCGGTAGCCTTGGTTAAAGTCTGAATATTGTAAAACCGAGACTTGATCCTTTTAAAGAGAATAAATTGTGGTAGGCCCCTACACGTCTGTTTTCAAACCATTTAACATGAGGGTTATTTGCAGTGGTCACCACTATCCCAAGTATTCGCTTGTGGTGAAGAATATTTTTTTCTTTTAGTTCTAAATCATTTTAAACATAGTTTTTCGAGCTATCCCGTTAAATTAAAAATGATTTACTCGTTCTCCAATTTAAGATTATTGTGGACTATTTTCTATGATTTTTTTTCTTCAAAGTAGCCATATACTGCGATTGTTTTATTTTACCTTTAACAACAATTATTGGCATTATTAATATAAAAACAAATTTAAAAGACATTATCTTGCTACTTTTTCGAAATCATTGAGTAATGGCTACGCGGCATGTAGCCGTAGGGAAGTCAATGCACAGTTAAATGCAACATAACGGTTTAATTTTCACCGTTGCTTCTTCGCGTACAGCATTCTAACACAGACTGTAACTTTACTCATTAATCAAGTATAGATTTGTCCTCGTTTGAAACTTCTCCAATTTGCAGCGTCAATTCCCCACACGGTGCCGCTTGTAAAGGTCGTGTTTTTTTCCCTCAAGGAAGTCGGAGCTTATGCAGCTTGGCATGAAAAACAAATTCTGCAGTCCAATTTACAAGAATCACATTTTTGTTATACGGCGCCCGGAAATTTCCAATGTACGGTGGCTGATCTCCATACGGTGGCTGATCTCCGCTAAGAACCTATGTAATTACGCTTCGATTCCAGTAATTTAAAAAAGTCACTGATATACACGACTTCATACAAAGATTGTACAGGGTGGTTCAAACAGTTATACCATATTTAAGCTAATTATTCACCCACCCCTACAATTCCAGAGAATTTAGGTTTAGTGTTCATGACTAGAGTGGTTAATAATCCTGAAAAAAATCGTAGTCTAGCTTAATTGAATCTCAAGACATGGCCTATTACAGCTCGTATGGAACAAAACTGGCTTGTCCATGGGGGCTTCATACATTTTATAGTTTCTGTCTTCAACATTTCTTTTTTACAATGAAGCGGTTTTTATTACAAAGACGTGATTTTTATATACTTGGGCGTATCTTTTCATTGTACGTGTAGAACTATAGTCTGTATACTCGAGAATTTCCTGAAGACAACAAAATCGCAACAAAGGACAACAAAGTAAAACAAAACAACATGAAATTGGAGACTACAAAAAATGCTTAAACCCTAAATCTGGGTCCCAGTTGTCCTCGGATTTATATTTGTCTCTCCCAGTTGTCCTCGGATTTATATTTGTCTCTGTACCGCCTACAATAACCATTAGATTTGGACATTAGTTTGCAAAATCGCAGCTATAGCCAGCCCCCTGCGGCTTCGACAATACAATTTGACACAAAAATACAAGCGCAGTCGCAGGGGAGAGAAACGAAAACAACATAATATCAATACTGAAGAGTGCTGCGTAATCAATTGTCGCGCGTGGTCAGTTCTTTCAATAACCCCCTAATTTAAAAATATATAAAAACAAACAGCCGTCATCTTTTCAGAAATTAACTTGGGAGAACCTGCCAAGGTGTTCTTTTATTCCGCTTTCCTGATAAAGCCAAAATGGGCTGTTATCGTCAATTTTGCTGCTATTAAACGCGAAACTAATCATTATTTAGAAATTAATACCGCGCGCGTATACTGGGTAATTATTTGGTGACACTCAACTCGTAATTATTGATAACAGACAGCGTGTGTAATTTGTGCGGCAACGGGGACAGGGAAACTTAAAGGGGCAGTATAGGTACCTTTTGCAGCTGTCTAAATGGTAACCAACCAAATTATTGTTCCAAAAGTTACTTGATGTAAAGATGTGAACTCTCTGCTGCCGTTTTAAAGAAAATAATAAAAGTCCAAAGATGTGTCTAGGAGACCAATTTTTGGAAATTTTCATTAGTAGTTACTTTGTTCAAAATTAAAATCAAAATCTTTGATTTTCCGGAATATACGCTACAGCATTCACAGAGCTAAAACTTTGTCAGGTTAGTTGTCAAACGCCATTCTTATATTTTGAGAACTTTTGCTTCCTTAAACGATAGAAATTCACAGCTTCCAAATACTATAACTTTAAGCTATATGATAAAATCCGGTTTTGTAGTGGTAGGATCGGAGTCTGTATTCAACATGGCGCATTTATTCTGAAGTGCACTTCATGCGAGTGTCGCATCTGACAAGCGTTGACGTTCACCTCGGTCTGCAAGACTCAGGACAAACTTGATATGGTAGTTGATTGATTTGTTCGACCGAAGGAAGGAGGGAAGATCGGGCATCTGACAAAGAAGAGGAATTGTTGTCACTCCGCATTCACCTTCGATTCGTTAGGGAATTTCGCTGGCCAACGTATACAGTAGATTGACGTGATTACATTTTTCTAGCAAACATTTTTGTCCCATATTCCTTTGGGGGCGCGGTGACCAGTGCAAACAAAATAAATCTCAGAGATGGGGTATAGACGTGGTGAGATTTGTAATTTGTAAACACATTATTTCCACTCAATTTAATCTTGTGAGTTGGATACACCTTGGATCGCGGCGTAAATCACATCGTGTTGTGCCAGTGCAAGCTGTGATTCGCGTCGTTATTCAGTGCCTATACAATTCTGCCCGCAGTGTGGTGAATGGTACCCTCAAAAAGTCACAGTATTTTCGTTGACTCGTGAGGCAAAGATCTCTGCTGTTTTCTCTCGGCCTTGTGCGCACTGGACAAAATCGTTTTGTGGATTTTTTAAGTTCATATTTTGTAACCCCCCCCCCCCCCCATTTTTTTTTTTTTTAAACAATTAAACAATTAAAAACAAACACTTAGACCAGAAAGCAATATCTATAATGATTTCAGGGACTTTTCCGAAGATAAAATAAGACAAATTCTTGAGAAATTGAGAGAAAATGGCAAATTCTGTATACTCCTGTATACATTTTCAATAGGCCGATTTTATGTCATGAGGAATAGTCGGTACGATCACTGTATTAATTTAAAGGCATCATACTCCAACACCGGTGTGGTATGAAAATCAGACTCCTGTGAAAATCAGACCCATTTCTCCTATTATTGGTTAAACCCTCTCACGTGACCGGCCACTCTCCTAATTATCATTATCATCACTTCATTAAGCATGCGCAATACTCCCAATGAGTCCGTATTTCATGATAGAATCCACGCTACACCGGCCGTGGTAGGACATGTGGATTATTAGCTGAGAAATTTATCATAAACATCTCTGCCATACACACTTAAAACAATATCATTCCCGAATATGCTGCTAACAATAGTGTTTTTACCCGCAACGTTGAATACTATTACATAACACCTTATCGTTATTTTCCGCAACATGGCGCTAACATTAGCCTAGTGTTTTTACCCGCAACGTTGAATACTGTTACATAACACCTGTCTCAAACTTTCCGCAGCGAAATATGCCGCTAACAAAATGGTGTGTTTACCCGCAACGTTGAATCATAACACCTTAATAAATTGCCGCAGCGATCACAAACAGGACCGGCACAACTAGCTTTTAATCTTGAATGTCTGTGCAAGTAAAATTGGTCCGTACGATTGCACAATCATCGACTATCAAGATGAGTCAATCACAACAAATCTTACGAATTGTTCTATTCTAAACGATGTACGCTGTGCCCAGTGACATTTTATTTCATGTTTGATTCTTTACTTCGACGCTAACAATCTCTTCTAAAACTTCCAGAAACTTGAAACTTATTCTTTAAATACGATTAAAAGCAATTGTCTTTGCATTTGTTTACGCAAATCACCACCACTCATTATGAATGGAAACGATATAAACTCATGACAACAAGTATCGAGACACTTAAAAATGAGCCAATATTAACGGCCCTAAAGGGTATGGATTAATCGAAGCAAATAATTTTGCATAATTTTGTTCTGCGTATTTTGACACCTCGTTTGTTGAAATACGATGTTGCGAAGCGGAGTTATTGTCATATCGGTGGTCGTAGGTCCAGTTTCAAAAGTGACAATCATCTCTGTAGAAGCAGGTTTGTATTGATCATGTTGATGTTAAAATGATCAGCCAAAAAGATAATCTCTACATTTAAATTTAAATTTAAATTAAAAAGAAAATGCGGGCATGAGTAAATATTAATACACAGAACAAAATTATGCACTGGGTTATTTGCTTCGATTAATCAATACCGTTTCGGGCCGTTAATTATTGGCTCATTTTGAAGTGTCTCGATACTTTTTGTGATGAGTTTATTTGGTTCCTCAAATTAGGTTATCAAATTATGCTAATGATGCCAAATACAGCGTCGTTCTGATTGGGCGATAGGCTGAAATGATGACGCCATGTCGACTATACTGGCCCTACTTTACGTATAGGTGTTCGACGATCTCGTACTGTATTCAGAGTGTTTGCCCTTTTAAAAATGTTTGCCTTTTTTTTCCTTATTAAGCGATAGCTGCAGTTTAATGTCATAGGCCTTGATACTAACAAAATCTAAACGTTTATATATTCGCTGATAATTTGGTTAATGTACATGTAGGACCTACATTACAATTTGTATGTGTGATGAATCAAATTGTCCGGCAGCCAAATACCGATTTTTACCCAAACCACTGGAGGATCCAAATGTTTTTACAGGCGTCTGCTCTGTAAACCTAGTATTATCAGAATCAGGATGATGACCGCTTTGAACGTTTGGGCATTTTGAGATATTCGAGAAATTTTGCCTGAATCATTACTTTGCCAAGAAATGGCAATGTGCACACAATAATCAGGTAATGTGAACAAAATATTCATGCACATTTTTATAACTTGTTACTTTTTGACGAAAGAATATTTAAAAGCAACCATTTTATTTTCAAAAGTAGAATCAAGAAACCAAATTATAGCTCATGGTAAGATTTTATTATCTAGAACAGCCCAAAAATGGCAACCTCGAATAGAATGGAACGGTTTGATATTGTTCATGGACATGAGCCAGGTTGGCGCTCCGGTTCTTTACTCGCTTTCCACCGCTGTGACTCGGGTTCGAATCGCGCCTGGGCCAATAATGGTTTGGGTTTTGAGTACCTGCCTGAATCCGTGTGTTTTTGACTGCTAGTAAAAAACCGAAGATAATTTTCCACCCGAGTTTTTGTTGTTTCTAAATCACTTTGGGCAGCACAACGCAACAAGTTATTCCTTGTTTATAAAATAAATAGGCCTAGCGTACTCTGTCTGGTAAGGGCAACAAACGCTTGGAAATAAGATTTAGCACATTTAGCGGATAGCAAATTAAAGATAATGGCAAACGAAATTAGACACAACAGGACAGCATAAATGATGACAACCATTTGCAAGCCTTTAAAAGCATCTTCAATCATGGTCGTCTATGCTAGTTAACAACGAACTTGCAATGTTTTTCCCAAAGCCACTCTGCATGCCCAGTTTCCAAGTATGTTGTCATCTACAAGATAAGTAGTTTTAGGTAACACAATGTGGTAATTCTCTTTAGTGAGATGGTTGGTTCTGAAAACAATCGGATTAAACTCAACGTTTCGGACAGTATGCTCTCCCCCTCGTCAGGAGGCTGAAGGTTTCCAATAGAGCTTGGGAAGCAATCAAACGTACGTAGGATGCAACTATTCGTGCATGCGGGACGTGGGGGATGCTGGATCATTACGGAGGCGACGAAGCGTGCAAAAGACGCAACTCTTCTTGAGTACACATGCAGCACGTATAGGATGCTGGATAATCACTGAGACGTGTTAGTATGAAGGAAGGAGAGAAGGGGGAGGTTGCCAAGGGATTTGGGGACCCATAGGTTACAGAGATAAGTGTCCGAGGGTATATAAGACCCATAGGACTGGAAGGTGATGATGGGGCGCCAGATGTCGCTGATGTAGAAACCGATGATTTCGATGGCCTCTCTGATGCGGCGGGGTTACTAGCGTTCGATGTTGGTGATGAGTTCAGCTTGGCTCCAGTTGATCTGATGGTCTTTGATATGCGAGTGTTTGACAATGGATGATTTGTCAAAGTCTCACTTTCTGCCATTGGCTTTGTGTTCATTGAGTCTGGTGGGGAGGTCCCTGCCAGTCTCGCTGGTGTGTACTTTGCCGCATTGGGAGGGGATCCTTTTGAGATATTACCTGTAACTCATATTTGCGTAGGGGACGTAAATGTGACCCAGCACGAGTAAATGAGACACTTTGCGGCAAAAATAAAAATTGAGATTTTGATTTCATCATTTAAAGCTTGTTTAGCTTTAAATTATGAAATCAAAATCTCAATTTTCATTTTTTTTTGACTCAAAGTGTCTCATTTACTCGTGCTGGGTCACAAATATTTAGGCTACACATAGCAAGAAATTCGGTGATATTATACTCAATAAATTATTGAGTATTGAGTATTATACTCAATAATGAACAATATACGGGTTATAATAAGTTTCTAGGTAAAATTCCTGAATTCCTAATCAAGTTTCTAGGTAAAATTCCTGAATTCCTAATCACGCTCTACAAGAAACCAGACGGTCCGCTTTGAGGTACCGCTAAGGTTTTATCGCACCCCCCCCCCCCCCCCCCCCCTTTAATAAATTATAAAGGAAACACATCATATCACAAACAATTACTTTTTATCTCAGTTGTGTTTTTTCTTTGTTTAATGGGTAACAAATATGTTTCTGTCTTGACAGCCGCTAGGAATGTCGGCTTACAGTTACGCCTGATTGTTCAGGAGAGAAGGTGGCCGGGTCCGGGAATACAACGGGTATAAATGGCCCCCAGCGGCTCGGCGCGGCCCATTTGGACCGTGATTTAAGTGCAATCGAGGGCAGGACGTTAGGACCTTACGCGCCGCACTGCCCATTCCTGGGGGGTTGAAAGACGACACTGGTTTATGCAAATCGGACGCTCACTCCAACAAAAATCGTCTTTCTGCTCTTCTCTTGGAGAGGAAGACACTTATAGGCTCGCCGCTTCGACTTGGAAGCTTGCTTTGCGTAGGCCGGGTTAGACATTTATTTTGCTTTCTAAAGTCAGCAGAGCAGTGTCTCGCGGGAGGCTTCTAATTCAAAATCGGAATTTAATTATGTAATTACTCGCCGTTGGCCCATTGTTTTGTCGTGGGATGTCTCAGTCATTCAAAAGCTCCTAACAAATACTATGCCAGAAAATTATCAATTCAATTTGAAAATCTATTTTTCAGGGGAACCCCCTAAAAGCACGAACACAATAACTTTAAGAGTTGTTTTAATTTCAAGAAATAGGCTAAAGTTAATAGATAACGATAAAATGTTAATATCGTTTGATCGCCTATTGGAAATCTATACATGTCATACTTGATAAATATTTACTGAATCAATATGACCATACCGTATTATACAGCGATAACTTTTAGTTTGAAGAGCTACGAAATATGTCTTTTCGACAATTTCGACAAAATGTCAGCATCGATAAAACCACTTGTGTATTTTAAAATCCGACTGGATATTAGATTAAAACACAAGAGGCGCCAACGCCTATACGATTCCCGCTTCATAATGTAATTATGTTAAAGACTATACGCATAGCGCGCATACAATACGTGGAACCGTCGGCAAAGTTGAGCCGGGTTCAACTTTGCCGTAGTTCACGTTGTTGTCGACACTTTCGCATGAACATTTCCCCATGTATGCGTTGCAGTTTGAGTTCTGTTTGCGTTTCAAGGTTGGGTGTCTTACGTCGATGTGGTGACCCCTCCTCACCCCCCCCCCCCCCCCCCCCCCCATTTTTTTGTAACCCGTCGACAGAAAGTGTACAGTGTTTTACTAGTAAAATCCGTACCAGGTCATTTACCAAAAGGATCAGATTAAAGGTAGTATGCACCATTTGCAGATATCAAAAATATTTACTACCGAATTATTAAGAAATATCTTACTCATTTGAAAGTAAATAATGATTCTAGGCATCCAACTAAAATTATGATTGCGCTAGATATCCTGTAATTATTCCGAAAAATATAATTTTATAAAGAACAATTTGCGATCGCCGGACGGCGATCGCGAAAAAAACATAAGAATAACATAAGAATAACTGCGCGAGCCGGTTGAAAACAAACGCTGTTTTTCGTGCTTTTCTCGGCATCCATGATAGTAAAACCTCGGACAGGTCAGTTAAACGATATTTACTGTAAAATACAACCCTCCAAATCCACCCATTAATGATAATTAAAGCAATTACCAATGGTGTATCCAACCTTTAAGGGTTTGAAAGTAAACATTTATAACGAAAATATTGAATGCCCATACTATTCTCTACCGAGCTACGACATAAACGTTCTGTTGATGCAGTAGTCGTATGCGAGACACGCAGCCACCGCAGAATGGCATCAGATACAGTGATCAGTATCTGTGATGATTATATCGCCAGGTTCAATGTACACTTCACCTATAGTCAATGCACTTTATAACCGGGAATTATAGTAATATCGTCTGCGTTCTTCGCTGCATCTAAACATCGTCTTTTAATTAATGTTTTTAGCATTTGCCGTTTTGTGATGGTACTGGTTTCTGATGTTATTGGTTTTGATACCCATTGGTATTTTTGAAGTATAAAGATTCTCACACCATGCATTATAACTGCCGTGTGTATTTTAATGTTTAATGCACTTTCGAATTATCATATTGGTTCATATACACTGTAAAAAATACAATCATGAAATTGTAAGGTCTGGCGGAAGCGTCGTTTGTCATTTACGGGCGTGTTGCAATTTTGCAAGTTTTTACTAAAGATTCAACATTACATTCACAAAGGCAGTGCAGCGGTTCTTTATTAATTTCGGCATTTGTATTTATAATTACAATGTTGTAAATTTATTAGATTCTTAAACAAAAAAGGGGATTTACTCCAAAACTGTAAACTGCAGAGAGAAGACGATGAAAAGAAAGTACAGATTCAGATGTGGGAGGAAACCCCCAGACGAATAATCTGGGGGAAAACTCACTCGGGTATAGGGACTGAAAACCAATTACATATTGGTCCAGGCGGGATTGGGACCCGGGTCACAGCGGTCGAAGCGAGGAAAGCACCGCCATACGTGCAGGGGCAAATTTCATAGAGCTGCTAAGCACAACAATTTGCTTAGCACAAAAAGGTCTTGCTCATTAAAAACAGGTTACCAGCCAAAATTCTACGTGTTTTTCATGCTAAGCAAAAAACCAGCTGATTATCAATCGAAAACAATCAAGACCACGTGAAAATTTGGTCTCACGGTAACCTTGTTTTTGCCAAGGACAAATTTCTATGCTAAGCAAATTGTTGTGCTTAGCAGCTCTATGAAATTTGCCCCTGGTTTTAGCATTACAGTCTTAATTAAGAGTCGAGTGAAGTTGGTTGTTTGACTGATTGGTTTATTCTTTGTTTTTCCCCTTTTTGCAAGATTTCCTGCAGCGATGAATTATACCACGACAGATCAGCTGATCTATACCGGCATGGAGGACGACGAGTGCATGATGAGTTTTTCTATCAATAAAAGTATACTGGATCAGTGGTGTAGCGAGTCGGATTACCACAGACTGTGGGCACCCCTGACCATCTTCATATACATCGTCGTCTTGATTGGTGTGGTGGGAAACGTGGCACTGCTGGCTGTCATCCTTAAGAACCGACCCCTGAGAACCACGCCCAACATGCTGGTCATCAATGTCACCTTGGGTGACCTGATGTATCTTATGGTAGTCGTGCCTACCAGACTTGAGCACGACGTGTCGTTTTGCTTCCCCGACAGCGAGACACTATGCAAGTTGTCCAACGCTTGGCAGGTGCTGGCGCAGGGCGTCTGTATTTTCTCGATCATGGCTGTCTCTTGCGAGCGTTACGGAGCCATCACCCAGCATCTAGGCCGCAGCTTGTTCCGTGGATCTGCTAAGAAAACCGGGTTCTTGATTGGTCTAGTCTGGCTGGCTTCGCTGATCATAGCCGCCCCAGTTTACGCAACGGCTTCCTTGCACGGAGGCCGCATATGCACTTACCTGCCCCACTTCTCACCGATAGCCAAAGGCTACATGACCGTGCAGCTGGTCTGCCATTACATCGTTCCCTTGCTGGTCATCACAATCCTCTATTCGCGAATGGCCCACACGCTGATACGAAGTGCAGACAGTTTCCGGGGTGAGAATCAGCCGGGAGCTAAGCAGTTCCGCGCAAGAAGAAGGCTGGCCATCATCGTCCTGGTCATCGCAGTTTTCTTCGGCCTCTTCTGGATGCCCTACTACATCTACAACATGTACTTTCAGTTCGGCATAAGGTGCATACAAGACATCAGCGACCCGGTATACAATGAGCTGTCTTTCTTCGCCGCTTTGATCAACTCTTGCTTTAACCCATGGATCGTGTTCATCATGAGCTCAACCCATCAGAGGATGCTGATGCGATGCTTCTTCTGCCGGGAGGCGGGCTCTAGGACCACGGAGCGGCGTACCAACATGACGACACTCCGCTCTAATAGCTTCATGAACAGCACCAAGGCAAACTACACAGAAATAACATCAAGTATGTGAGCTACAATCCAGCATTTTTGGTCGGGGTTGCGCTTCGGTTTGCACAAGCAATACTGAACCCACGGGCCTAATTTGGTCTTTCAATGCACGAAATAGCTGGAACAAAAGCAACGGTTGGGTAAAAGACTTTCGGGTCCTTAACATGTTATTATACATAAGAACTGAACAGGCGGCCCAGGCGGCGTGTCCGGATCCATTGCCTCGCTTTTGGATTCAACTACACAGAAGTCGCACATAGTGCAGTTCAACACCCTCAAACGTGAACATTCAACAAATCTATGCCTAAAAACGTGTGTACGTACATTGATGTACGTGCACTGTGTATGGCAGAACGGAAATATAGATAAGTTATACAAAAATGTAGTATGCAAAATTGGTAATACACAAGTTGGTATTGTACATACATTTGCTGGTGTTTTTCTCGTTTGTGGCGATGATTAATGGTGCACCTTTTAATATTTAAAATCGAACTCACCAACGCAATTCAGCTATTTAATTGTGTAATGGTTAATGTACTGTAAACATTTTAATTGGTGTTAAGGAGTGTAAAGAATAACGATGTATACCAACGTTCATAGAATAGGTAGAAATCGCCCCTTTTAAGCCCGAACTCCTGCACAGTAGATATTAACCAGTTCGCGCCGGAGGACGTATATACACGCAAAGTTTTGCCAGATTCAAAACGGATGACGCATAAACACGTCACGAGCAAGACCGGAAATGTCTGTCAACAGCGAGCAAGGCCGGAAATGCGTGGGTGTGCGTCCCGGTACCATCAGCCTGAACCCGCCTCGGATCGAGTTTCGTAAAAAATAATCCTGCGCCTCGGCTTGGTGATGTTAAAATAATCCCGGCGCGAACTGGTTAGGATTTCAAATATTCTACTCGCGTACAGCAGATTTTACAAAAATGACCTAAAGAGTAACGTGCAATTAGTTTTCTAACGAACAAAGTAATTGTGATGCGTTCTTTAAAAAAAATCCCTCATGTGGTAAAATTTGTTCTTGTGAGCCGCGGAATTGGAAACGCTGATGCGACCTTACAGATTTCTGTAAAAAAAACGCACGGCTTTCTGGGTAGCGTGCCATGACCTTTCGAATTGTACGCAGCGCATCTGAGCCGCGGATTTTATGACAAAATAATTTCACCATGTGAAACGTTTTCCCAGATCACATCACATTTTTGTGGAGTAATAGTTTGCCCATTGAACTCTCGATTGCGAGGCTTAAACGTGAATGAGAAATAGTGCTTGTTTCTTTTTGAGATCGAGGATCGAAAAACAAAAGAAAACAAAGGGAACAAAAGATCCTCGAAGGACGGTTTCTTTGTCCTCGATCGGCAAGATAAGCGCAAAGCAATGGGGTTAAGTTTCAGTAAAGGAATAAAGGAAAACACAATAGGGAATCCTCGGTCGTAATGGCAATTCACGAACTATAGCGCTTGTATGGGAAATGTTCACCATTTCTATTTGCGCCAAATAATGAGCATGACAACTTCCTGTTCGCATTTGGCCAAAGAAGGGATTTAGTAAGGAAATTACTCACACCATGCATTGTAACTACCGGGTGTATTTTATTGTTTAATGCACTTTAGAGTATCATAATGGTTCAAACACTGTCATTTTTAAAAATAAATTTACGTGAATAAGAAATAGCGCTTGTATATGGGCAATTTTCACCATTTCAAATAATGAGCATGATAACTTCTTGTTCGCATTTGGACAAAAAAGGGATTTAGCAAAGCAGGAACACCGGGCAGTATCGAAAATGTCAAAATGTATGGTTTTGCCCTTTATGTTTGTTTTTTTATTAATTAATTTAGTTATTATTTTTATTTTATTTTGTTTTATTTTAATTTTTTTTATTATTATTATTTTTTTTTGGGGGGGAGGGGTTGTGGTATTGGAATCCTCCTTTGAAAATACGTTCAAAGTACCTTTTAAGCAGCCAATGCTGTGATGTGTAATTTGCGGAATATAGCTATTATACGAAATGGTGAACATAACGTGAAGCGGTTCTTGGGGCTGTCGTGTCTCCCATGTGTTTTAACCGATCACTTAACGCCTTCAACTTGACAAAAGACACGCTTACGCTATGTTTCGTGTCGATGTTGCAGGTGCTCCAATCCAGCGGCACAATTTATCACTTCCGGGCGTAAGAATCAGACTGCGCCGTCGGCATATCCTCAAATAATTCTTCTGAAATTTCCAATCGTATTTTTTTTACTCGCACTAATTTCCGATAGACGATGCTTAACTTCTGGTCTGTTTCAAAGCATGCAGACAGCTCGGCACGAGAGAGCGAATGAGAAGACGTTTGAGAAAGCACATGAAATCCCGACAAAGTACGAGTTGCAGGCTAACGAATGTCAGCCAATTAACGCTGAGATTCGACAGGATGCGGGAGTGCATGATTTATTAATTGGTGCGCACTGTCTCGTACAAATAATCAGAAAAGTCCATTAATATACGATTATATACCCGCCGGTCGTTCGGATTTGGAATCTTCTAGCAAGTGACGGTATACGGAGTAGAGTACGAGTGTGGATCAAGGTATCGCTAGTTCGTGATGAATAACTGAATCGTAACCAGTTATTCGATACGTGCTGAACGGACCAGTGGAGTTTGTACAAGCTTACTGACTTTGTTCCTTGCGATTTCGCATCTGTTTCAAGTCGATGGTAAAGACCACGTGCCTTTTGTTTACATATTCAAAATATGTGCTGCAAAATTGGCACGCATTGTGTTTTGCTGAAATTTGGTTAAGAAGGGACATCAAAGGTCACATAATTCAAAGGCGATCTGACCACCGACGTCACTCTTAAACCACATTTTATGCAAAACACGTTGGGTACCACTGGGTAGCATTTCAATACAGATGTAAACATTCAGTCAGAAAGATGTACAATCATGAATCATGGAGGAATATAACTATGGCAAACGCTAAGCTTTTTAGTCAAGAACGCGATATCTATACCAAGCTTGCATATTGCGCTTTTCCATATACAAAAACGAGCATGCGGCCTTAAACCTTAATTGCCTCTTTACCTCTCAACAAATTCACCAAAACCAAAATTATTGGTCCTTCAGTCATTGTCAGTTTTCCTCTGTCGCCGTTTTGTGGTAATGATTGCTATAAAGGTTTTATAACTTGCAGTAATGATTGATAATGTTTGATAACTTGCACAACTTGTTGGCCTATCATGTTGTTCCATGTCATTACGGGTCTGTTATCAAACACAGCTGACGCGCGTGAACTACGTCATTGAATTGAACTGGACACTGGAGGTTTATACTGCAGATCACAATCTCAGAAGATTGTAATATAATCGCCCCCTATACACTGGATAAGAGCGAGCTCGCGTGCAAGACAAACAGATCCGGGGCGCTGAGCATCAGGTTTAGCGTCTTTCAAGACAAATTATTCGCAAGCATTCTGTGAAATCACGGCACCTGTGTGCTGTGGTTTTCAAGAAAAGTCGAATTCTGTATTAATTTCCAACGATTGCCAGCCGTCAATCGCTGGAGAAACCGACAATTTTTAAACACTACTGCGCGCGGCACTTTAGGCGGGAACTTTGCCGCACCTGTTATTAACTTCGATCGCGCTGTAAGCAAGAGCAGCATTTCAATACCAAAACCAAAATCAACGGTTGAACTCTATTCAGCTTAGTGAAAATAAATCTCTACGGAGCATGCGTAGGCTATAGTAAACTTATATTATTTGGGAAACTCAGACGACGTCTAAGCAACAATGCTCTTGTTTCCTTTTGCGATCGAGGATCGAAACACAAAAGAAAACAAAGGGAACAAAATATGTCCTCGAAGGACGGTTTCCTTGTCCTCGATCGCTCCGGTAAGCGCTAGGCAATGGGGTTAGGTTACAGTACAGGAATAAAGGAAAACACAATAGGGGATTTCGGTCGTAATGGCAATTCACGAATGTCTGTGTCTGCGTAACTCTTTAAACAATTGCGCATGATTAACTGTCAACTTCTACCAAGAAGAAAACAAAACCTAAATGTGCTGAAACAAATTGTAGGCCATATACACTTTGATTGAAAACAAGTTGTATTTCCTCTCTGCTTGTGATAATCGTTGGATGATCAAGTGAGCGAGCTACGTATAGTCTTGTTTTGCATCTGCTGCTCATAATATTTATCGCCCGTCGCATGAGTGTCCCGAGACGCGCCTAAGAATCACACCTTCTTTTTAAAAGTTCATCCATAATTTGTGCAAGTGTTGCTCTTTTATGGTTGGTTTCCTGTTTTGGATTATTACTTTATTATTTTCTTTTTTTTTTACTGATGTGCAGAGTAAAAGCTGATCGGGGTATAAACTGTACTCGCAAAATATGTTGGTCGTATATTTTTAGTCCAGTGAACAGGGAATTATTTTAAACAGTGTGTGAATTTGTGTGTGATTATTGGCTATTTGAGTACGGGCTACTGGGACTTGGCAATGACGTCGTCCGACCTCTGGAGCCGTTATGATCCGTTGTATTTTCCATCTTTCAATCCTTCCGTTTATTTTGCCAAACAAACACAAATGCTGTATTGGTTTCACTATACTGCCCCCCCCCCCCCCCCCCCCCTAACAAAAGAAAGTGTCATTTTATAGGTAGGATATTATTGTGCAATCCTAACCACCAGTATCGTATTGTGCAATAATGGATAAATTTCATAATAATATTAATTTTAAATAAAAAAACAATATTGAGGTGAATCACGCCCTTTCCCAGTTGTTCCTTTCCTTGCTGAAAATGTCCTTCTCATCACAGCAAGAGTTCGTAAGTCAAATAACTATAATTAACGTCGGTAGGTAGAGTATACAGTGTGATCAAGCAAGCATTGGAATTTAGCTATCAGTAATTGTTGTAATGTTATAATGGATGCAAAACATCACTATTTATCAGTAACTACAATGATGTACTATATATGATGACATTGTGTTACGTATTCTGCAAGTTAAACATTTTGCTCAAGAAAGAAAAGGTTTACTAAAACAACTAACTCTGTATAATTATAAATCAAATAAGTTAAGAGGGCCTAATATTTCGATCTTAACAAGATCTGTATAATTAGCATTGGTTGGTTAACGCAAACACCCTGGTATAATGGACAGGCGGTGCATTCATTCCATTTTATAAACAGTGTTCTCACTACTAGTCAATGTATTGCTAAACTGCATGAATGAAGCCTATACGAAGACGAAGCTTGGGTTTGGAAAACGACCTTTAGAAGGCAATACACATGCAGTTGGTGCAAATGCAAAACGGTCGTCGTTGCATGGCCGCACTTTATTCTGAATTAGTTCTTGTCCCAAGGTAATCTATCGTAATCCAGGGTCGCGTTGAACCATTATTCCAAAGATTTGAATAAAGTGCACGAAAAGCTCGACGTTTGAAGCAAGTTAAAACGATTACATCTTACGATGTAATCGGTGGCAGTCGTTCGTATTACGATTAGAGATTACGTACAAACAAAGTTCGTTCCTTGTACTTTTATTTGGTTCAGCGCGACTCGGAAACGCAAACCTTAAAGGGAATATACAACATTTTCAAATATCAAAAAGTAAAACTATACCAAAATTGTGATGAAATGTATTACTGAACTGTTGGTGAATGACAGTGTAAAACAACATGTAAAACTACGACGCATGGTGTGCCATAATCTTCTAGAAAGGTGATATCCCGTCGGCCGACCAGCGTTGAAAAAAATGGCTCCTTTCACTTTTTACCCCAATTTATTTAGGTAGTTCGCATTTTGTTAGCAATCGATATAAACGGGTACAAGCCAGCTAGACTGGTTTCCTGACCGTACAATTTTTTTCCGAGGTTTATAAATTGCACCCTTTCATCTGAGGTGGGCGCAGGGAACTAGACCACAAGAACATGATTGGTGTTCTTGACTTTTCCATCAAATACGAACACAAACCTTCAAACAAATCAGTGTAATAATAGTTCCTATACAATACTAACCCCCCAAATCCACCCATATCTGAAAATAACAGCAAAACCAAATGATGTATTATTCCCTTTAAGGCAGGGAATGTGGTTATAGACGTTCTGGTTGAAATGTGTATGCATCGGAACAACGCCTTCGTTGGCCGTGATTGGGCACCAATGTAAATACATGCACACGAATGAAAAGGCTGAGCACCATCCAAATGCCGACGATCAATTCTCAGCCGATATTTGCTTCGCAAGAATATCTGTTTAACAGCTGATGATGAGGGAATGGTTTTCTTATCTAATGCTGCTCTCACACTGTGGCGAATATGCTAGCGAATGTGCTTACGAATGGAAATATTTGACAATCGCTCAAACTTCGCAACATTCGCCGTTTCTTCGTAAGCGTTGGTAACAAATTCGGAACGTTCACAAGTCATTCTCCACCTCCTTACGAAGATCAGTCAATTTAGGAAGCGCTTCCTAAATTTCAGCGAATGTTGTGAAGATGGTCATTCGCCGTCGATTTTCGTAAGCATTGGTAAGCCATTGGTAACATTGGTAAAGCGTGCGTAAGCGTTGACAACGTTTGTTAGCTATTCGTAAGGCATTGGAAAGCGTTGATAACCATTCGTAATAAATTCGTAAGATATTTAAGGAGAGGTCGAGGGACGACCGAGGACGACCGACGGGTGACCGAGATGAAAATATTCACTATCTAATCGCAATTTTTGGGCGAATTCACCGCGAAATTCAAATATTCATATTCGCAAGAATATTCGCCACAGTGTGAGAGCAGCATAAGCACATTCGCTAGCATATTCGCCACAGTATGAAAGCAGCATTACCGTGGTGTGATGGATCATGCATGGACTGAGCTACAGCGATATTTGATACAGCGAGGTACGGTATGATGTGGGTTTGGTGTGCGACTTAACTTAATGCTGCTTGGTAGATCAGTGTCGCATATCTAATATTGTGTAATGGAGTGCGGTAAATTCTCTATCTTTAAATGTTTTGGGCTCATAGTTTAATAGTGCACCATTTTTGTCTGGTTTGCTAACTGTGTAACATTATTAGTAAGCACAACAAAGAAAGCAAGTCAAGTTAGCAGTGTTGGGCGCGATCGGTGAATCTGCGCTATCACTCGATCGCGCAGAAATGTACTTGCTCAATCGGTAAATCTAGGAGGAAATCTCCGACTTTGACTTTCTGTTGATCTGCGCTATTGGTCAATCGTGGGGGAGTGTCTTGGTAAAAAGGAAGTAAAGTCGGAGGTTTCCTATACCAGATCGGCCAATTGTGCAAGTGCATTTATGCGCGATCGGGTGATAGCGTATAGACACCAGATCAACAAATTGCGCAAGTTCATTTCTTGCTTGCACGAAAACAATGGGTATAATCGGACCTATTCCGCTATTCACTGAATGCGACTGGCTATTTCTGGTGAAGTGTGGCTGTTAATGATGTCGTAAGGTCGAGTTACAGTACCTTGGTGTGGTTTAGTTCTTCCGATGTCGGTAAAGTGCTGATGTGTACGGTAATTGGTGGTGTGTACGATTTTTTGTATTAGATATTGATATGAATTTCATACGGTGTGCCCAGTAGCTGCCATGAAGTGAAAGTGCGAAGTGGGAGTGAATGACGAGTGGTGGGCCGCGCGCGATTTTTCTTTCCGTACCTTTAACGCGTCAATTTGTCCGTTTCATTGGAATGGGGCGACTTGAATAGAGACTTTTATAACTTTTCCTATAAGACCCTATCTAGATGAGATTATTAACCAATAATTTGGGTTAATAGAAAAAGGTATAAAAGTCGTGTATACGAAAAACTAGGGACTGTATACAATCAACTAGGGACTGTATCTATTAATTTTGGTGAATTATGGCTGTCAACGCCGTTGGTCTTCATACGTTCCGCGCGTATCAAAATCGATTCGTATTGAAGCGCGCGCTTTGGTCTCCATTCAAGTCGCCCAATTCGAATGAAACGGGCAAATTGACGCGTTAGTGGTACGGAAAAAAATATCGCTACGCGGGCCGCGCGGTGAAATGTGAAATTTGGACTTTATAAAATATGGGCGCACTTGTTGAATTGCGCATGCCTCTGTGAGCATAAGTAGGAAAGGGACAGTCACGCAGGAAAACGTCTGGAAAAGGCCAGATTTTACACCAGTCCAAATTTCATTTAACACCGGTGGTGTTTGAAGAGTGGACGAAGTACGTGTGTTTTGTATTGCGTCTTCGGTTGATTGGGTTTGTGTTTTGTATTCTAATTAGCGACAGTTCACATAACTGCTGGGCAGAAACTGTAGCTTCGCAACTGAACATGTTAAAGCAAAATTCGGCTGAGAATCATGCAGGTTAATCGGTAATATTTAGCAAATAATTTTCTTTTGCGCTAAGCAAATTTCAGACTTACTCATGCTAAATGACGGTGAAGTTAACTTTAAAGGTAAAAACACCATTTGCTTTTGCTGTAAACAAAATTATTTTTGGGAAATGTAGGGGCCTATATGTTATGACGCTGACCTGTTTAATGCTGTTCCTAGATGCTAGATGCTGAAGAAAAAAGGCTAAGCCTGATATAAATATTAATTCATAATGAGTCAGTATTTTCTTATATCTGTAAATGGTGCAAAATGGTACAGTACACTACCTTTAAGTATTCGCTTACGGAAATGGCATTTTCAGTCCTTTCACTTTAGCAATGATAAATGGGTAATGGAGATAAAATGCCAATGCAATACATGTATACACAGATTCCATTTTCTTTTTTAAACCTGGTCTCGCAGCTTGTTTCTGCGACTAAAATTAAAGTCATACTACAATACTAAGTTGATACCACACACGAAGGCAATACCTTTAAATTATGGTCGTTGGGTTTCATTGTTAAACAGAGGTCATTCTTAAAATTCCCGATCCGACGAGGAAGGCAATATACCATCTGATTTCTATATGTTTAATTTCTCTTTTTTGCATTTGGTAAATTGTAATTGTTTTCGTTTCTGAATAGGGGATTAGTATACCGTTTGCAATAATCCAACGTAATCGGTATAATTTCAGAAAAGGCACCGACAGGACGTAAACATACCTTTCGATTCGGGACTGGAGACATAGAAGACACTAAGCCGAGGAAAAACACCGATCTGCGCATGTGCGAAACCGAACATGTCACCGTCCTGTTGAGTTTGGGAACCCCAAAACAACCCAACAGTACGGAGACGTGTTCGGTTTTGGGCATGCGCAGATCGATATTTTCGCTCGGCTTACCTTCATCTTTGTCTCCCGTCCCGAATCGAGTGCTCACTAATGTTTTTGATTCACTTGCAATAATCGTGAAACCACTTAAAGTTCGAGTTTAAAAGATATGAAAATGAAAAAGGAGATTGGAGTAGTTAGTCGTGCCATAATCATTTTAAACGATATCAACTTGTACTGCAGTAAGTTGTGAAGAATTGTAAATATTGTAAATATAATGTATAGTTTTATCACTGTGTAGATGCTGCAGTATAAATAGGCAATTTCGCTCAAATAATGTTTCGAAGGTTTTCACAATTTATTTTTTGATTTAAAAAGAAAAAGTGTAAAACTACTAGTTACTATAAAAAATAACCACATAACATTGTCAATATTTAATAGTATAAATTTTAAAACAAACGTGTATATTTATCTATAAAGATCTTATGGGTAAGTTGTTAAAAAATGTACATAGAGGGTGAGAGAGAGTTAAAGTTAAGTCAGAATTACTAACAAAACAGAGGTAGGACTGCTGTGCTAAGCGTACATAAGCGATAGTCCCAATGTACCTCGATATTTTAAGCTCATTTATTTTTCAAGAAGGTCAGCAAAGTTGGTATTTGCTCAAACTGTGTTCGGTTTTCATGACATTTCATGAAAAATTTTTCATGAAATTGAAATTTGGTGTTTTTACCAAATTTAGCGGGATAAGACGTAATCTTGTGGTTCGGTGCATGCATCTGTGCACTTCTAAAAAATGCAAGTTATGCAACAAATAATAGCAACGATATAGTGAGGTGTTTATGTGTGCCATCATAAAAATAAAAATAAAAACAGCTTGTTATTCTTACAACCAATTATTTTGTGATGAGTTGGAGTTGTTTTTTTTCTGTTCGATATGCTGGGAAACAACGTGCATGCACCGTGAATATGCCTCAATGTGTAATACTAGACCGATCTGCAGGCACGTCATCAATAATTCAGTTCGGTATTTCAGATGCGCATTGGCACTAAGGCGCGAGTCACGGGTCATTAGACATAACTCAGCCATAGATATCTATTATTTAATCTATTATTTATTCTATTATGTCTATATACTCAGCCTAAATTTATTGCGCTCGCGCATCGCGCGTTTCTGAACGTCACGTCGACGCACGTACGTGCGAACAATTCTTTGTCAAGACTGTGCAATACCTGTACTACACAGAGATCCTAAAAGCCTCGGGTTTATTTGTCAAAAATATATGTATCATACGTTATAGAGGGACAATAGAGGGGCGACAGAGGTACGTACATTTAATATAAATCCTTGCTAATTAACGCGAGGTCGAAATGTCATGTTTGAACATATTTATTCTACAAAATATAAATTACAAAATGGCGTCGCGCGTTAAACGCATCGACTGCAGTCCCAATTTTAATGTGCCAATATATGGCGCATTTATTAGACAATTCAGGGTTAAGATCGCGCAAGGCATGACGGGAAAACATGGCGCAGCAAGATCGTAGCCATGGTAACTAGGTTGAGTATAACTCACTGACCTCTACACCTGGACGGATCATTGCCCCTTCACACTTGAAGTCGGCGCGAACTGGAAGTGCAACATGGCGGACCCACGACATCACTCTGTGAGCCAATGAAATGTCCAGGTGTAAGGTTCAGTGGGTACGGTACGTATGACGTAATGTTTATAAATAAAATAAATGTATGGAGTAAATCCAATGACCTCTACACATGGACATTTCATTGGCTCACATAAGTGACGTCTTGGGTCCGCCATGTTGCACTTCCAGTTCGCGCCGACTTCAAGTGTTAGCACAGCAGAATATGGACAATGGTCCGTCCAGGTGTAGAGGTCAGTGGTGGACACACGTCAGTAATTATCCCGAATAACATTTGACCCGAACTACATCATCGAGCTACTAAACTTGCTTCATTTGATAAAGCATTGTGCTACTCGTGCACAAGGCAGTTGCACATTGCACAGTGCGTTCACCCAGCTTTACCTTACATACGCACTGTGGACATTCCTTTGTCTTCGTGTAGTTAACAAACTTTGACTAAATACTCATTTTTCTCGATTCCCCGAAACAAATGTACCCTCAAATTTGGATTATGGGCCTATCAGCTGTCCCTTCTATCTTTTCTATATATAACCCTAACCCGTTTTTCCTCTAGCGCTCTTTTTCGGAAACTGAAAAACGGATTGTGGACGTGTGCAAGTCCACAAACCGTAACCTCTTCCCGCATCGTGTGGACCTTTATTGTTCGGAGGTCCACAGTGCGTATGCAAGACTAACTCACCATGAGAAACACAGAGGGTGTGTATTCAAAACCCTGAACTCGAGTGAACCGCAAACGGTGTTCTCGGGTTGCTGTGTGAACGCACAAGTGCGTGTAGAGTGCGTGTAGGCGAAAATCTGAGACGGCAAAATTAAATAATACAAAAAATTAAACTTAGAACGAAAGCTAAACCCACTTCCATGATTATGTACAATTTTATGTTTCATTCTTTATACTGCCCGTGCACTGAATAAATAAGTGCAATTTGTATGCACACAAATTAATGTCTTGACGTTCTTCATCTGATTCCCACTTAGCGGGTGAGTAAACATTTTGTTTTCGCGAAAACCGTTCGTCAATCGGAACCCCGTTCGTGTGTTGATTCAACATGGGAACGGGGGTTTCGAATACGCCTAGAAAGTTGTCTTACGAAGGGCGGTTGTGAACATGCCATATCAAAACTCTTCTGTTTATTTTGGTTCCGACAAAAGTATCGCAAATTGAAGATTCGTAAATAAATTTTAAGACCTGAAAGATTTCACACGGCCTTGGTAATGAAAACACAGCGACCTCTCGTGTGATTTGTTGCTAATTTATTTGCGACGTATGCGTCTATTCTGAGACTTTCTGCTCACTCAAAGGCTTTTACGACGCCGTCATTTATCACCAACAAAACAGAGGATTTGAACCCACGACCCTTGGATAAAAAGACTGGTACATTATTCATCAGGGTACTGCATATTTCATAAACATAATACAATAAACTCAGTCTGATATCTACACACTACCGCAGTAACAAAAAAGTGAACAATAAAAGCATGTGACACGATCAAGCTGAATGAGTCGGATGACGATGAATGCCAAAAATGTTTTTATCAGAACTGTGTTCTTCGTTGGTATTTAAACAAATTTACATAAATTTTCAGTTTTTAAAACGTACAGATACCCTCTTTAAAACTACATGAAAACACATTTTTTGACCTGGGCCGACATCCGACTCATTCCGGTTGATCGTGTCACATATATTCAACATGAACTCAATATCTTCAGACTAAAAGTGCCGTATGGTGCAACCAAGGTTTAAAACCATGCACAACATATGCAAATAAAAAACACGTATGAGGCTCAATCATACCAGAACTCCATACACATTTAGGTACATAAATTCATCCACATACTTCGGCGTCGGGTTCTTAGGCTTTATTTTCCCTTTATAGAAAAAAAAAGAAAAAAAAAACACGGTAGGATTCGAACCTAAAATCTAGGGACAGGAAGACTCCCTATCCATAGGTTGTAGGTTTGAATCCTACTGTGTATTATTTTTTTTCACTTTTTCTATATTTTTCTTTTCTACTTTGTGGTTTTGGTGGATTTTTTTATGAAGGGTAAATAAAGCCCCCCAAAACCGACTCGGAAATACATTTGGATGAATTAATGGACTTAAAGGTAGGATAAACCATTGGTAATTGCTTGAATTATCATGAATGGGTATAGATGTGGGGGGGTGTATTTTATAGTAAATATCGTTTAACTGACCCGTCCGAAGTTTTACAATCATGGATGGCGAGAAAAGCACGAAAAACAGCATTTGTTTTCAACCGACGTTGAGCAGTTATTCTTATGTTATTTGTGTTTTTTCGCGATCGCCGTCCGGCGATCGCAATTGTTTCTTTATAAAACTATATTTTTCAGAAAAATTGCAGGATATCTAGCGCAATCATTTTGCTAGATGCCTATATAGAATCATTATTTACTTTCAAATGAGTAAGATATTTATATTTTTCAGAATAGGTACGGGATATCTAGCGCAATCATTTGGCTGGATGCCTATATAGAATCATAATTTACTTTCAAATGAGTAAGATATTTCTTAATAATTTGGTAGTAAATATTTTCGATATCTGCAAATGGTGTATCTTACCTTTAACGTAGCGACATACATGAATGTGCACATTGTACTTGAATACAAGATCTAACATGTCTGTATGTGAAGCATTTGCATAGGGTGTGCATGGCTGTAAACCGTGGTTGCGCCGTACAGCACTTTTTCATGACTCCGGTAGTGTGTAGGTCTATACATATCAGACTGAGTTTATTGAATTTATTTCATGAAATATGCAGTAGTCTGATGGATAATGTGCCAGTCTTGGCACATTATCCATCGGACTACCGAATATTTCATAAACCTAATCCAATGAGGATACAATTTGGTGTAAATCTTGTAAAATATGTTGGGAGTTTTTTGCACACAAAAAATCAGATAAAGCTATTGATCCATGAACTGATATAAGTTTGTAGTTACGAAATGACCAAGTTATTCAAAGTAAAAAATCTAAATGACTCAACAACAAGTTTTGTGGTGACTTTTTGCAAATGTAAACATTTTGGTGTCCCACTTTAGGCCTAGTACACTTTACACAAGAAAATGTTACAATAAAAGTGATTAATTGACTTTAAGCTTAAAATGCGCATGTTGCAAGTTGATACCCTTATTTACGAAATCGCCCATCTGCAATGTGTAACGATTTTGGACTGATTGTATAGTTGGAAATACTCAACGTTAAAATGAAACCTAAAAACGGATAAATTGCTAATTTGCAATATCACATTGTTGAGGGTAATCTTACCTAATGTTTCCTCGAAGTCTGTCTACAAAATAATGCGCACTTTTAAAAGCTTTCCTTCAACAATTGTATTTCCTGTTGATTTGCACACTTTCCGTTGGCATGTGCGTCAATGCGATTGACAATCTCATTTACTCGGAAACCGCAGTCGCGAAAGTGCGGAATATATCAGAATTAAATCCACTTACGTTCATGAAAGATTGATGTGTTTGCATGTCCGCGGTTTGGTTTGCACGTGCCACTATTATATTATATGGTGTTTTTGTTTTTCAGGTTCCGTACCGACTGGCATTACATACCTTTTTAATTAATTAATTAATTAATGCATAGAAAGCAACACTGATCAGCCGAGAATGCCTCTTGTAGGCCTATATGCATTATAATTGGTAATACATGGAGTCAACGACGAATTGTCGTTTTGACGATCGTTGTATCCTGAACGTTTGGTAGTGTGTGCCAAGAATCGAACAGTATACTGGTGCGAAATACGGTACCCTCTGGAGACGTGAACACAATAGGGACAATGGGAGTGAAAAGGTCTCCAAATGGTAATTTCTTGTCTCCACTAGGAATTTCACGAATTCAATTTTTTGGATTTTACCTAAATTACTTTTAAAAAACAGGGTTAGAGTGTGGGTTAGGGTGCGTTTGTATTGACCGGCAATCGTGGTCGTCGGACAAAAGAATATGGATTCAAACAATGGGTCCACGATTGACACAACGTCCACGATCTTTTCCCATGTACAAATCCTATGGCGATCATCAAAAAACGTTAGAGTATAAACAAAAGAGGGAAGACGGTCGGACAATACCCCGTCCACGATTGCCGGTCAAAACAGAGCTGGGTGTGTGTGTGGGTTAGGGTTAGTGTTTGGGTTATGGTATAATATAGGGTATATTGGGTCGAAATTTCAACCCAGGAAAATAATTGTGGTTAAAATGAGAGCATTTCTAAAAACGTGCTCGACTTCCTGACCATTTTATACACGAGAACAAAGCCATGTCTCCACAGTGATACAAAATGGCGAATATGTGTACATGTACATGTATTTATGTCAAACAAGGAAAAACATATTCCCTGTTATAGAGTATCGCAACTGGAACAATCACAAATGTAAGTAACACACTTTGCACCGATAATAGTATTGCGCCGATTTTTAAGTTGCGCAACTACTAAAAGCAGACATTACGAGTTGTGACATCTGAAGACAAGTTTAATGCATTCAATCGGGAAAATGCATTCATGACCATTCAAGACATTATTTCCCCTAAAAGTGTCCGTCTTTATACTAAACCATGAAGTTTATTTTGAAATGTGTTTAAGTGTGCAGATACTTCTTATCCTTGGCCTAATTCCCTATGAGTATTTTTAATAATCAGTCACGCATCACTGTACAATGGTCAATTGATCACAACACAATTATTTTGACACTGTTGCTAATTTGTTTTCCCAATGCCCATCTTTATTGTGATATAGTTTTTATGGCATGATTAAAATAATAGTATTAATAATAATATTAAGATTCCACCATGATTTATTGCATGATCTGTAGAAGTTGGCCCATTGGCAATATCGAAAGCATTGTGCTCATACCAATAGTCATGTTTATTCACGGAAACTATTAACACAAGATACAGAGTAATATCAAGACAGAGATGCTTATTGAGACATTTTGGGAATGTAGAGCGTCTTGTCCGGTCACAATAATAAGCGACCTCGTGATGATGGCACAAATCGCCACACCACACCCTAGTGACAGATAAGATGAGGACTCCTGGCGATGCCGCTACAAGGTCCGGAGAGATGAGGTAAATACCTTTGTGGTTCGGGTCCTATAGCTCAATAGTTTGGCCAGATTAATTTCCTTGTGAGATTCTTCCCCGGTCACTCTAGTCTCGACCGGAGGCTTGGTACTACGACATTGTACATATATAGACTTAAGGCATGGGGCCAATTTTGTGGAGCCGCTCAGCACAACCAATAGTTTTGTCAGACCTTTTACGGAATCGGAAGTAACGTAAACATTTAGGTCACGGGTAAAATAGCAATTCATTTACCTCAATCATAAAGCTGCGAGTGTCTTTTATCAAGCTTAATACGTTGGGTAATGACAGGGTCCACGTTAATTATGAATTGCTGGTAAAATCTATCTTTTTCAATCGCTACGCCACGTCTTGCGCCACCTATTGACTGCGCAAGCTATACGCCTTTTGTTGCGTACACGTGAAACTGCCGTAAGCGAAATGTTGCACAGCACTAAACGCCGTTTTTAATTGGCGCCATGCCGCGCCACTGCCGTTCCGAACACCGATAGCGCGGCAGGCCCTGTCGAGCTAAAGGGCTTTGCCGTGCCGTGCCGTTGCCGTGCCGAATTAGTAGCACGGCGTATAGCCTAGGCCTTACGCAATTGCGTGTTAAATTTTAAAAGTGTGGTTGGCCGGTTTTAAACAGTATGTTTAATACCAGTTTGGATTCTGGACGCGGTTAATGACCCGAGCCAAAGTCAAACATTTAAACGTTCCAAATATTGTTTGACATTTTTACTTCATGTTTTTTAAAACACCCCTTAGCTATATAATGGAGTGTGCAGCTCGCGAAGACGTTAAGGCCGTGTCCGAAACGAGTGTCTAGAACTACAGCTACGGTCTGCGTCGGCCATTTTGTAGCACTGTCCAAAATGCCGTCCAGAGCTACAGCTACGTATACAACGTCACAAAATTCTAGCCGTAAGAGAAGTTGTCTAGCGCAGAAAAAACCAAAATGGCGGCAGCACTAACGTAAATTTTGGAGCAGATTTTCGTTTATTTATTTGTATTGATTGTGCATTTAATTGCAACTAACAAACCGATGAAGACGTTAATATAATCATCGGGTCTTTTGACCGGCAGTAAACAAACAATGCGTAATATGTAGCAGACGATAATTGTTGTAAATTCTTACATAACAATTTTGCAAACATGAATTCCAACATGAATTCACACATCGCTTGAGGGCGCAATAACTAGCCGTAGCCACGTCCGAATTACATTTGCCTTAGCGCCTACGTAGACGTAGCTGTAGCTATAGACGTAGACCATAGCCGCTCTAGACAGTCTTTTCGGACACGGCCTTCCAACTCCAACTAAATAGATTTGCGCGCGCCGCAAGGCGGGGGGGGGGGGAGTTTGGCGCTCGCGTCGCGCGGTGTCGCGCAGATGTAGCTGTGGTAAGCAGGGGGGGGGGGGGGGGGGGTGGGGGGTGGGGGAGCGGAAGGGATCCCAAAAAAGTGCGCCACCAACGTTGAAATGTATCTTATTCATTCTTCCACGCTCACGAGTCGAACATCTCATATCAGTAAACACGTATAGATCGCTGCCTCGAAGCGCACCATTGAAACACGTACAAATTTGCTCCGTGCATCTCTCCCGAATTCAGTGATTTATGCTACGTCCGGAAAGCCAGATTCGTACAGTACAGGCATGGCGTAAACTTTCGCGATTGAGAATTGGCAGAAACCATTTTCAAAAACAAATTCAAAAAAAAAAGGTCAAAAATCCAGAGGATGTACCGAGGGATTTTTATTTAACTTTCAGGAATGAAAGATCTATTCCTAATTATTACGTTAGTGGAAAAAAATCAGAGGATGAACGAAAAATTTTTTCACATTATGTCGATATTTGTAGCCATTTTAGGGGAGACGTTTTGTAACGAAATTCCTACCTGGACCCATTCATACACGTTAGCTGCTGCAATAAACCAACGGAAAATTGTCGGTAATATTTGTACGCATTTTATTTAAAACTAAGCACCTCAACAATTGAAAATACTCTTTCAATATAAACTATTATGTTTTCAGTGCTGTTAAAGAGAAAATGTTAACAGTATACATGGATTATTTATTTATGTTTAATGGTCATTACCTTTTTTTTAAATGGAGTGTACCCAAACTGCGATTGCAAATGATTGCGCAACACCCCTTCCGCCCCCCCCCCCCCCCCCCCCCCCCCTTGGTGGTAAGTGAATTATCTAATTACCATAGAGCTATATTAAATTACTACATGTAGAACGCTAACTCCTCATTCTTACGCGCGGAGATACTTTGAATCCATTCTCATGAATGGATGGATGTGTGGGGTTGTATTTTATAGTAAATATCGTTTAACTGACCTGTCCGAAGTTTTACAGTCAGTGATGCTGAAGCACGAAAAACGGCGTTTGTTCTCAACCGGCGTCGAGCAGTTATTCTTATGTTATTTTTAAATGTTTCGCGATCGCCGTCTGCCGATCGCGAATTTGTCTTTATAAAATTATATTTTTCGGAATAATTACAGGATATCTAGCACAATCATCTTGCTAGATGCCTGGAATCATTTTACTTTCAAATGAGTAAGATATTTCTTAAAAATTCGGTAGTAAATATTTTTGATATCTGCAAATGGTGTATCCTAGCTTTAAGACCAGCCACCCAGATCCAACCGGTCTTTATAATCTGTTTAATACCGACTAATTGACGGGTTTTAACCAATAGAATGGGTAAACTTTCTTAGATATTTATGAATGTCTCTTTTATTACAGCATGCACGATAACCAATGTCATCGAGTCTAAAATCCATGCTACACCGCGCGGCCTTTCCACGCAATACGGAAAATCAATGTAAATTCTGGGCCTCAAAAATTAAACCGTAACCGTATTCCTCATTATTTAAGTAACAACACGCTATGACTAATCCTTCACTGGTATTGAACTTACATCAACGAAAGAGCAGACATGATTACCACAAGCAATTTTTTTTTACATGGTTACTGCCACATAGAATCGAAGTAGGTCGACTAAATCTCGACATTAAACCACAATTAATTGATAGTATGTGACTGTAACATAGGGCCTTTTCGAAACCGTTGCTTCGTCTTTGGCTTTGGCTTCGCCTCCGAATTCCGAAATACTGAGAAGCAAATAGAAATGGAAGAAAATTGAAATAGTCTAACTTTTGGGTTTACATCAATCGAGTGAATGTTTCTGAAGCACAACAGGCATCAAAATGTGGCTGGAGATCTTGCAGTTGGGAGTCAAAAATCGCCTTAAGCCAAAGACGAAGACGAAGCCAGGGATTCGAAAAGGCCCATACTGGCGAATCGTTTAACAACACCGGCCACCCGCGAAAGTCATACTGGACAGTTCAATCAACTGTTTTCCGAGTAAATATGTACTTCAAGGTCGATCATTCATGTTAACTCTTATGAGCACATATCATGTCGTGCATGGCAGCTGCGAAAGGGCAATGAGTCTATCTAATTACGGGCAAGATGAAGAACGCATAATTACATTCAAGCATTACTTCCGATCCCCTATAGACAAAAACAGATTTTGCATTATGTTGTCAGTTGTGCATTTGTATGGTATGAAACAGCATCATTGCTCAAAATGTAAATAATGGTGTTTGACAACTGATCTGATGAAGTGTTGGCTCTGTGGGTGATGTATTATACACAATAATAATTGTGACACGATCAAGCGGAATGAGTCGGATGTCGGCCCCGGTCAAAACAAATTAGTTTTCATGTAGTTTTAAAGAGGGCATATGTACGTTTTAAAAACTGAAAACCCCATGTTGATACGATGTTTTGTTGTGGAGTTATGTAAATTTGTTTAAATAACACAGTTCTGATTAAAACATTTTTGGGATTCCCCGACATCCGACTCATTCCGCTTGATCGTGTCACAATTGTGTAAAAATACCAAAATATTCAATTTGGCCGAATCTGCTTCCTTTAAATTTGCAGATTTCTGTAACAAAAAAATATATATATTTAGCATTGTACGGTTTCTTTGTATTTTGCCTAAATAAATTGGTCGGTTATTAACGATTACAATGTTTTTTGTTTACAATACAAAACAATGTCTGTGATTACATTTAAAAAAATTAACAGTTAAATAAAACAACATAAAGTACCAGCAACTCTGTTGCCAGAACTTTTTCTGTAAAATTACACGGCAATTTTGAACAGTGTGTGCGAAAACTAGACGACTTTTTCGTGGTCTCTCATGGACGCGCTACTAAACGTAAAGTAATACAGCCTAAATATCTTTCCTCCAGCACGTGACCCAAGCTCAACGTTCCCTAATTTGTTCCCCTTCTTAAAAACATTTACTAAATTGTTATCTGCTGGACAATTTAAGGGTTTGATTAGGTTTGCCAGCCCTATTGATCAAGAAAACAAACTGATTACTAACCGTGCGCCTCAAATCCCTCAAATTACATCTCTGGTTGTTCGATCACAATTAACGAGCGGTCAAAATGACTTCCCCGGCCGCACGGTACGGGTCATGTCAGTGTCATCCGCTCATCTCTCGGGCCGAAATTCTGCTTATCACAGAAAATATTTGCTTACCAAACGCAAGTAATACCAGCCAAAGTGTCACGTACTAAATACGTTAAATCTACAACCCAGGGCATTTCCAAATATGGCATATCTTCGTTCATTATTCATGAGGACGTCAATCAACCAATTAGCGTGCTTAGAAATGACAACACATGCATGCTACAGATTACTCCAGTCATGTAGTTTGTGCACAAACAACTGCACGCGACCTCCGGTAATTGTTGCTGTTACTGATAATGGCAGTATCATGAATGGGTATAATATGATAACATAATTATTTGGAATTACAAACCGGAATAAATTTACTTTTTTTAATTTGTTTCTTTAAATCGCTGTGTATAATGCACATTTTACCAACTCTAACTTTCAGTTTTGTCCGAGAAGAATTTTACCAAAAGCAATTAAGTCATTTACCATTTAATTAAAAAAAAGTATGGTCACCCTTTTTAAATACAGATCAAAGTTTTCTAAGCTGTCCGAGCTCAAATTTCAGTAAAAAGTGTCAGGTAAATTAGTATAGTGTATGCTTGAGCATTTTTCTGTTGCCCCTAAGATTAAGTATAATGGTTAAGCGATATGCTTGTGTGCCTTAACCGCTATAGTCAGGTTTCTTATGTATTTTCGTTCAATTTTGTGTGTAGATTTGCTGAACTATACATTTTTGGAAACGTTAGGACATACCCAACAGGAAAACCAATGTTTACAAAAATTGTTCTGTATTGTGACGTGTCATGAAAAGTCATTGGGTGTCACATTAAAAGTCCATTTTTTCAATGCCCTATATCTCTGGAAGTATAAGTCCGATTGGGTTCAAACTTGGTATGCAGGTAAGGCGGGATGTGTTATAGATATAAATTGACATCATGATGACGTCATCGTGTGATTTTTTATGATTGTGTTTCATTTTTGGACCTTTAAGCCTTATCTCATCAACAGAACATAATAAATTCAATATTCTTTTTCTAATATGTTTATTGGTCATAGTGCATAAAGACACAAATCATGACGTCATTAAAATGCTGCCATAAAGAACCTAAAAAAAAGTGAACGAAACTTTCAATATGTACATTATGAACCTGACTACTAGGCTGTGGACAGACAAACATACAGCCACGGTCCCGGGACATGGACGCAGGAAACACGGAACACAACACATATTAGTAGTGTGAGACACGACCAAGTTATTTATAGTGATTGGTTCACAAAATAATTTATGAATTCGTGTCAAGGAACCGAACTTAAAGGCTTTTCGTAATATAGAGTGGGCAATGAGGAGAATCGTCTAAACCATTCCAGCACTATCTTTAGACATTGATGTTCTTCAAATTCGTCGAACAAAGTTCCCCTAGCGCTCCTTCGAGTAGCATGACAGTCATGATACTCGAAGGAGCGCTAGTAATTGACAAGGTGGCATCCATGTCAAGGCAAAATAAGAATTACGGGAACGGGGTATATAGGCCCATATGCTATGCTAAATCTAAATCTAAAAAACATTCACAGATCAAGGCTGTGTAAGGTAATGTAATCAAGGTTTTAATCGATTCAATTTAGAAAATAATAGAGCAAAAGTATCACGTCAACCAGCTTTCATTTCAAAACCAAGCCCAATCGAATGTATTTATTGGGTTATTAGCGGCTGTGTTTGTTTAACCAGTTCGCGCCGGATGACGTATATTTCCCCAAATTCAAAACGGATGACGCATAAACACGCCAAGTTCAAGTTCGGAAATGTATGTCAGCAGCGAGCAAGGCCGGAAATGCGTGGGTGTGCTTCCCGGCACTATCGACCTGAACCCGCTTCGTATCGAGTTTCGTTAAAAAATAATCCCGCCCGTCGGCTCGGCGATGTTAAAATAATCCCGGCGCGAACTGGTTAACCCTGCAGGTATCAATTACACTTATGGGCCCCAAAGGGCTTACCCTAATTGCAGTTACTTCACCACATCTATCAATTGACATGCCAAGAAAGTATGGTGTCCTTCAGAGCTATACAGTTATGTAATGCATTTTGAGTTAGGTGTACCCCCTCTTCGGGTCGAACCTCAGAAATCAGGTTCCAGAAAATGCAATGGTAAGATTGGGCTCAGTTCTGTAATGTTCAAAATGTATACACGAACCGTTCGGGTATACGAGCCTCCCCACCTAGTTGTGGGGACATGCTCTTTTGTTTGGAAAAAAACAGACCGAGTAGTGGGGACATTTTCGAGTCCCCATAGCGCGTTGGGTCTTCAGTAAAAGTGGAACAATGTAAAATTGGGTTATGGTATATAATGAAAGAAAATGTATAAGAAGACAAATTAGAGTGGTGTGGACAATTTTATAATTTTTGAGTGTTCTGAGTTTGAGTTTAGAGAGATTTTCCTTAGCAAACAAACCCTATGAATTGTCCCCATAACGCAATGTACCAAAAGAATATATTTTTTGGCAAAGTGAGCAATTTGTTACATTCAGATGATGAATTGTCCAAGTCAAGATTGAGTACCGGTAATTTTAGTGAAACAAATAAATTATATAATGTTAATAACATTCCACTTGGAGGGATGTTTTTAACGATTCATTATGCCAATATTCATGGTAGTTTTATCGGAACTGTTACTTTATGATTTTTCTCCAAGTATAAGATTTTCATTGAAATGCATTGGCCCAATGCATTTCTATGCGGCCAATGTGGGTGTACATGTATACGTGTATGTTCGTTTAATCGGATTATAAAACAAATACTTAATATTTTATGAACTGAGATAATGACCAGGGGCCAATTTAATAAAACATGTAAGCACACAAAAATTGCTTAGCATGAAAAATCTTCCTTGGCAAAAACAGGGTTACAAACCAAATTTGCAGGTGATATTTATTGTTTGTGACTGGTGTTCAGCTGGCTTTTCCTTAGCAAGAAAAGCACATTAAGTTTTGGCTGGTAACTTGTTGTTACTGAATAATACTTGTTTGTGCTAAGCAATTGTTTGTGCTTACATGTTTAATGAAATTGGCCGCAGGTCTTATAGTTATACACAACCAAATGTGCAAATATTCTACCGTGTCAATTGTATAGGATCTTGGCCAATAAACCCCAGCACATAAACTACAATAGCAAAAGCGCATGCGCACACTGTGTCAGTGTCTTGCTTTCGAACTGAATTCGGGAGCGGGATGCTCCTAATTCGAAAGTGGAATTAATTAATTAATTATCCTGAACCAATTATTTTTTGGTCGATGTTTCATTGCAAAGCTTACAAGTAAATGTAATTTTTAAAAAAATCATAAATTCAATACGTATACCACACCCAAAAGCACTTATCTTTTAGGAGGCACACGTTATGATTGTTTGTGCGGCTCATTCGAGACATTTTGTTTATAGACTATTGTCTTGATATCATGTACCGTACTCACCATACAGTGCTACAATAATCTAATGATGGAATCACTAATTAAGCTAACAAAATGAGAGCGCAAGCTTCTCAGAAGTGGATTATTTAGCATAACTCGTTTCGGGGAAACGGGTTTTTTTCTTTACGTATTCAACGTGTGGGCACCACCGATTTAAGGTTTCGTCAATAGTAAAACACGCACGTATGCAGGAATATTGACTTGAGTGTCCGGATCTGCATAAATATGTTTACTGCATCGATTCCAAGCTATTAATGGATTGCATTTCAATTTACTTTAGCAGCCCCGTCAGTTTACGGGCTGGGTCCTTAGGGAAAACCCTAACGAAAGACCGTTGAGCAGGTTAGTCTTAATTTGTAGGACAGGAAAATGGTTCACATTTAGAGAATAAAGTCCAGCTTCAGATCCCAGATTTATAACAAAATAAATATACTTGATCCGATGTATTTAAAGGGATCGTATACGTTTGGTAATTGGAACCCACTGTTTGTTTCAATCCTATATAGTTATAGATATATACCATAAAACTAACCTGTAAAAAATTCATTTCAATAGGTAGCGATTTTGAAATATTGCCCAAAATCTGGAGCGGTTATGTCCACGCAGGAAGAATAATCTGTATTGGAATACACAATCTGAGAAACGACACTGCATTAACGCTTCTCAGATTCAAATTTTGGGGAATAAAAAGTGATAAAAAGCAGTACTTCGAAGTGAAAAGTTTCTAAAAATGCATTATACTATCCAAAGCTGCTGTACTTCTTACCAAGTAAGTTTTTATTGCCATTAATTTTTGGAGTAATTACCAAACGTATACGATCCCTTTAAAAACATGTACCGAAATGACAGGCCACGTGCAGCAGCTGACTTAGTAGCAAGGATTTACTGATCACGCAGTGTAGATGGGTGAAACTTGTGTGCACTTATTGTTACTGAATACACCAATAAATTAGCTCTGACAGAAATTGAACCACAAATTTAAACTGCCAACGTTTACATAAACATAATTAGCTGTACATGTACTATTGTGGCACTACCACAGGACACTCCAAGCAACACATTGAGGTCGCCATTGCTCAGGTCGTATATAGACAAAGGACATGTTTAGACTATGTCCAAACTTCACTGTCATGTACGATGTCTCACACAGGACGTGATGATACTAGGCGACAAACACAATTATCGGTGGCATCTCTCAAAGGTAAAATGTCAACCTAATAAGTTCACTCAAACCAGTTCGCGCCGGAATTATTTTAACATCACCGAGCCGACGCGCGGAATTATTTTTAACGAAACTCGATCCGAGGCGGGTTCAGGCCGATAGTACCGGGAAGCGCACCAACGCATTTCCGGCCTTGCTCGCTGCTGACAGACATTTCCGGCTTTGCTCGTGGCGTGTTTATGCGTCATCCGTTTTGAATCTGTGGAAAAAAAATTGCGTTTATATAAGTCATCCGGCGCAAACTGGTTAACTAGCGTAAGCCAGTCTGATACGACGGGAACCAAAAACATCCCAAACAAAAAATCTGGGCAGTTTGCTGAATATTGAAAAGGTATTATACACAAACTGAACACATCTGTTCTACGTCAGCATTTGCTTTGTATGTATTTATTATGTGGATTTTCGATTCATCTACAATTGCTTCTGGCATTACGACAGCAGGTTTACATGTTCGAATGAAAGTTTGGATAAACAATCTACTGAGAACTATATAGGCCAAAATAATAGACACGGATACGTGTTTACGATGTTCAAACAAATCAATCAAAAGAAGAGTAGTAAGAGTTGCAAGTGTCATGTTCATGCTACTGGTGGGGGTATTTACATTATTTGTTTGACGGTGTATACAGGGTGTATAACAAAATGCAACAAAGTAACAATATATATAGGAATACCACACGTAGAATGTATAACTAACATCGATCATATAGATATGGTTTCAAAGATCTGGTGTCCACTTTAGAATGAGACATCAAACGTCCAAATCTGACACTGTTGGACAGAGTTATGAATAATTTTCCAAGAAGAGTCAAATTGACCATGGGACAAAGTTTTTCGATTTTGTTTGGATACTGTGCAAGTGTAGACCTGAAATCAAGTCGCCACCAAAATGAACCACCACCGAAATGTCTCTAATGAGACAATGTGTCTAAGAAATATAACGGAATGCCACATGTATAATGTGCCGGCATATAGGTAATACATGTATGGTTTGAAAGGTACACGTTTCCACTTGAGACGTCCAACGTTCAAATCTGATAATGTTTGACAGAGTTATGAGTAATTTGCAAAGAGAGGTCAAATTGACCACGGGACCGAGTTTGTTTTCCTTTGATTTTTCAAATTTTGTTTGGATATTGTATTAGTGTTGCAATGTGGTTGAGCCGTTGGTGATTAGCAGCTAAACGCATGTGCACCCTAAAAACAGATTGGTTGAAATAACCTATTAATCGGTAGATGTGTCCAACCAATATATTGGTCAATTTTAACCAAACTACAGGTTATTTTGACCAATATAAATTGTTAAAATGACCAATATAAATTGTTAAAATCACCAATATCATTGGTTATATCGACCAATATTTTGGTAAAAATGACTAATACCATTGGTTATTTCGAAGAATATTATGGTTACAATTTCATTGGTTGGACACATAATACCAATCAGTTGGTTATTTCAACCAATCTGTTTATAAGGTGTGTCCAATTTTATAAATAAATTATCAATGTTCGGTGGCTAAACAGTATCCACCCTTATGCTAAACATGTTTACAAAAATAAGTTGTGTTTACTCGCTAAAGATAGTTTTTGCAGTGTAGGCCAGGCAATTATCTAAACATAAGCATACATGTAAACTGCCTTTGTTCCAATGCCTAATATTAAAAACTTGGTCTTATGGTCAATTTGACCTCTCTTGGAAAATTACTTATAACTCTGTCAAATATTATCAGATGTTGACGTTTGATAAGGCACTATAAAGTGGACAAGTGTATCTTTCAAACCATACCTATACTAAACAGGTCAAAAGAAATAGGTCCCCCCTGGGAAATGTGCATTTTTTCTAGAAAACAGTTAGGCTCCTTAACCTGTTACAAAAATGTAAAATGTAGTCTGAAATTTTACACATATATTGTGCAATAAAGTTTCACCCAACAGTTAACCTTCGCCTTCAAATGCTGCCATTTATTAAATGTAATGACCAATACCAAATGACACTTTGAAGAATAATAACCTTCTCATACTAGCAGAATACCTTTCTTATGTGCGATGATTATTGAATGTTGTTGATTGCCAAGCGCGCAGTTAATAAGAATTCACGCGTAACATAGTATACAAATATTGACTGCTTTGAGTGGTATAGTAAAACTAGCCTCCCGAGGTGATCCATGGAGCATTCTATTTTCCCGAGGCAAAGCCGAGGGAAAATAGAATGCTCCATGGATCACCGAGGGAGGCTAGTTTTACTATACCGCGAAATAAAGCAGTCAATATTTGTTTTATAACACCTCACTCACAGATTCTGCACAATTTAAGCTTCCTGAAAGTATAGTAATGACAAAAAATTTCCGAATTTATACGTCTCTCGATCATACGTGTACTTTGTTGCCTTGATGAACGGGTGCGAAAGTGATAGAGCAATGTTTACGCAATGCACCGAAACACACGTCTGGGTTTCAGTCACGCTTTCGTTGCTATGCGCATATTTCGTGTGTTGCTATGCGCATAGTCCTTTTTGCGTGGTATAGTCTTTTTGGATAGCGCAAGTAAAAAATAGTAAAAATAGCAAGTGACACGTGCCGCGCTCTCGGCCAATCAAGACACAGAATCTGTGAGTGAGGTGTTATAATATACAAATATTGAGTGGCTCAGAGTGGAATGGGCGGAATAATTAATCGCAAGGTACAATTAACTGTTCAAATGCTGTGGAAACAAGGATGGTCGTATATAACTGTTGAATAACAGGAACTCACATTCACCAAAAGCGAATGGGACTTGTTCAGCCCCGGTGTGAATTGGAGCAATAATAAATGTCACGTGGTGTGAGTTTTACCAATAAAATGACAAGAATCTGTATGTCAGTATAGTCAGTAGTATACATTAAAGTATTTTGGGGAAAAATGGCTTATGTCGTCCTAACGCAGCAGCTAGCAGATACTAGGTTGAGTTATAGATCGTTAGAACGATTAAGCGGAATGAGTCGGATGTCGGGGAATTCTAAAAATGAACTGTGTTCTTCGTTGGTATTTAAACAAATTTACTTAACTCCACAACAAAACATCGTATCAACATGGGGTTTTCAGTTTTTTAAACGTACGGATGCTCTCTTTAAAACTACAGTCGGGGCCGACATCCGACTCATTCCGCTTGATCGTGTCACATAATATGCTTATTTGTTATTGACAATGTTTAGTCTTGATTGAGGAATAAGTTTAATTTACGGGAAAGCAAGGTTCCGCAAAACTAAATGTCTTCCTCTCGCAGCAGCATATAAATCGTTAAATAATCTAGCTCCATCCTACCTTTGTAATCTACTCCACACCCGTCAGTCTATGTACAACTTAAGATCCACTTCTGCTGTAGTATTGATCACCCCACGATCTCTCACAAATATTGGCTCTAAAGCTTTTACAGTCACTGGACCGAAATGCTGGAATCGTCTCCCTAACTTTGTTCGATCAGTTGACACCCTCAGTACTTTTAAATCTCAACTTAAAACCCATCTGTATCCTAAGTTACGTTAATTTTATCTTGAATTATGTTCACAAGTGTTTACTTTGCGGTTGGTCTCTTTATTGTTGCGAAGTTACTGTTTGTTTAATGTGTAGTTTTGTATCTGTGCTTAAGCGCTTTGTATCAACTTTGTAAAAAGCGCTATACAAATGTTATTATTATTATTATTATTATTATTCCACTCAGTCTAGATATACGCCCAGTTATGATAATTGCCCGTACTCCTCATATGCACAAAAAAGATACATGTACGCCAACGGGCACACGGTGATGTACAAACCTATCGCCCCATCCGTGCAGTTGCAATTCGTATACAAAATAAAGGAACGAGACAACTTGTCGTTATGCCCATAAAATTGACTTCATATCATGTCAGTGTCAAAGAAATTGTTTGACCACCAATAAGTTACAGTCGCTCTACTTTATGTTCGCTACAACTCGACAATAATACACAATAATTCTTGCCGTTTGCAGCACCAAGCCTCACCACAAACTATATTGCAAAATTGCACCAGTCAATAAGACCTCCAGGCTAGTACGAGGGGAAAAAAGAAATTTCTGTTGACGATTCATTTTGTAGGGGACATAGAGTAAATACCGCGTGCATCGGGTCCGGGAATTATATTCCGTCGGGGTTGATTTCGATTATTGCCCTCTCGGACCCCCAGGCCACGCGCCGCTGATGTTACGAATGTAATAATGACCCACGAAAAAGGAAGACATCGGAATGAATTTGTAGTAGTCGTAAGTTAAATTCTTCCAAATAGGCACTTGGGTAGACAAATTAGCGTAAGTTTTTAGGTAATAAGGAGACAGTGGCACTTAGGGAGACATTTCAGTGTCTCCCTAAGTGTCTATCTACCCAAAAAAACACGATATTTGAGAGTTATTGTTGTCCTAGAACGACAGATTTTGGTCTAAAAAGCATAAATCTCGAAGATCTTAGAGAAAAGGGTTGGGGTAAACAAGTTAGGACTGTTTTAAGTTTATGTACATCTCTATGGGATTGTCTTCCCAAGTGCCTATTTGGAGGTATTTTAAGATTTATTTTATTAGCCTCAAAGTTTTAATCGCTGTCCAAAACCTGTCCAAAGTTTTACAATCATGAATGCTGGGAAAAGCAATACAAACGGCGTTCGTTTTCAACCGGCGTCAGGCAGTGGTTCTTATGTTGTTCTTGGTAGTGTTTTTTTTCGCGATCGCCCTCCGGCGATCATGATTATTTTTTTTTAAATTCATAATATTTTTTGGAACAATTACATGATATCTAGCGCAATTATTTGGCTGAATGCCTACAATCGTTATTTACTTTCAAAAAGGTAATTCACATACAATCCCTAAAACATTGTTTTAATTAGTCTTGCCCTTTGTTACCCGTTTCGTACTGTTTCTTTCTTTTGTAGCCCTCATCTCGAGTGGCCTTTGTGCCTTTTATAACGGGTAACTTATTTAAAAAAAAAAAAAATCAGATACATTTTTAGATAAATTATTACGATTCCGATAACATTTTGTACGTATAACCATTACAGTGTGACCCTAGTAAATTCGTCTGGGGCGCTGTGGTTCGGTGGCTATACGGTGGTACGTGGGTTCGAACCCTGGCAGAGAACATGCTGCTTGTGTTCTCGGGCAAGACACTTTGCTACAATTGCCTCTCTCCACCCAGGAGTAATGAATACCTGTGAAGGTAGAGACCACATGCGCTGATCTTGAGCTGCTGCAGAAATGGTCTCGTTCCTGGGGAACAGGGATAATAATTATTGTAAAGCGCTTTGAAACACCACACTTTGGGGGTATAAAGCGATATATAAACACCAACATTATTATTCTGAGACCAGGGAAAATATCATTATTGATCTTCCAAATTTGAAATTAAAATTAAAGGTTATGAAATATATATTTTTAGCAAATGTTTGCATTTCTGTTATCCATTTCATAAAGTAATTGTCAAATGAAATCAATTTTAACACATTGTGTAACGTACATGCTATATAAACAAAGACACGTCGGGTGCGTATTATTTTACACAATAAGGAAGAACATAAATTCGATGACACGAACAAAATTAACCATGCTATCTATTCAGCAGGTTCAAGTCATCAATAAGTTCCCAGTAAATCTCCCATTTTTTTTCCTTAACACGAAGAACTTCCATTCCTCAACGGAAATACACTCCAATTAAAAAACCTCAATTACAGGTTCGGCTGCGCGAATTGGTTTGGCCTGGGGGGAACGGTTTTGTGGCTAGCGTGCAGGGCTCCTCAACGCGCGGGTGCGTCCAGGAGAGTGCTGACCGTGGAGAGGTACCAGCTCCTTCACTTTGATAAGAGGTGCTCCTGCCTTTGGGGAGGCCCCTGGCTTACTCTCTCGGAACTCCGAAGCTTGGTCCATGGGGGATGTGGGGGTGGGGAAAAAAAGAGTGACGACTCGGCCGTTTTCTTAAGTTGTACTATTGGGGAATTGTTTTCTTGTAATTGTACACGAAGAGGGTCTATTTGCAGCCATAATAAGGTCAAGGATTGAACAATATTTGTATTTTTGATGCCTGGGACGGATCAAGGGCCAACAATCAATGTTCGACATTGCGGCCCAACCCGAGTTATATAGGTCAAGATGCACAATAAACTATCTTAATCCGTTTGTTTTAATTTATTTTCTGTTGAACTTTAAATCGAGACCGAGACAATAATTTCGATGTGCGGAATCGACGTCTGGAGGCGAGTCTATTGTCAACATTAATTGTTATATTCAAACCAAACATTTCCCATCGACCTGACTGACAACCAATACAGTGTCTCTCTCAAAAAACGCAAACAAAAAATAATTGAATGCTACACATAGAATGTGCAACCAACATTATAAGTGTGGTTTGAAAGATGCACATATTCGCATTTTTGTATCACTGTGGAGACATGGCTTTGTTCTCGTGTACAAAATGGTTAGAAAGTCGAGCAAGTTTTTCAAAATGCTCCCATTTTAACCATAATTTTTTTCCTGAGTTGAAATTTCGACCCAATATACCCTATATTATACCCTAACCCAAACACTAACCCTAACCCACATCCTAATCCTAGTTTTTGAGTAATTTAAGTAAAATCCAAAAATCTAATTCGTGAAATTCCCAATGGAGACCTATTCATCTATAGAAATTTACCCTCCGGAGACGTTTTGTCTCCATTGTACACATTGTGTTCATGTCTCCAGAGGGTACCGTATTTCGGAACACCTTCCCGCTTTAAAACGTCAAAATCTGATATTTGTTGACATAGTTATGTGTAATTTTCCAGGAGAGGTCAAATTGACTATGGGACCAATTTTTTATATTTGTTTATATTAGGCATTGCATGGGGGAAAGTTAGCTTCTTTTCTCTGTGTGGGTGATTGCCTGGCCAACACTGCAAAAACTGTCTTTAGCGACGGTAAACAACATTCATGTTTGTAGACATGTTTACATACTAAACATTTTTAGCATAACGATGGACATTTAACAATTGTTGCCTGCTGTGACATGGTCCATGGCGTTTTGTACACCCGAGGGGGAAAATGGCACCCGAGGCGAAGCCGAGGGTGCCATTTGCCCCCGAGGGTGTACAAAACGCCATGGACCATATCACAGCAGGCAACAATTGTTTTGTTATACCACGGTAATAGATTACAGCAGGCAAGAATTGTTTGTTATGGGTCCGTTCCCGTTGCGGTGCAAAATTGCCGAAGTAGTCGCACTGAATGTTCCGTGTTTTTCTTCGTACTGGCGCTGTCCTGCTCGAAAATCAAATTTCTGATCTCCTCTTTTGAACGAGACAGAAATCGCTTCTTTGGAGGTGACTTAATGCTGTCGTCTGCCGACATTACGGAGAAAATAAGGCAAAATTGGAACAGAAAAAAAGCAGACGAACAGCATAAACGAAAGCCGGTGTAAACAACAATGGCGGTCGTTAGTCGTTGCCGAAAGTGCTAACTTCACTGTTCCCTGTTTACATCGCACAGGAACATACATCAATTTACGCAGTACCAGCTAATATAACACAGCGTTGCTAGACTCTAATATCAGTCGCTTCCATGGTATTTATCACAGAAATGGCCGGCCAGGCTATGCGCTAGCGTGTAAAAAAATATTCCGCGGCCTGGAAAAAGAAAGTTCATGTACCCCGTGGGGTACATGAACTCATGTACCACGCGTACTCGGCGTACATCACTCATACCATGCTCATACATCGGCACACTCGGATACATGCGTTTTTGTTGCATGTCACGTGAACGCTTCTCGACCAATAAAAATTCACAATCTATTGCCGTGGTATAACAAAACGAATTGGACACGTGCGTTTAGCTGATAATCGCCAACCGCTCGTCCACATTGCAACACTTGCGCATCCAAACAAAATCGAAAAACTTGGTCTCATGGCAAATTCGACCTTTCTTGGGAAATTACTTACTCTGTCAAACTTTATTTTGGACGTTTGATGTCTCATAATTATGTGTAAAGGTGTATATCTTTCAAACCGTAGCTATTATTACCTATGTTGGTTACACATTCTACGTGTGGCATTGTTTTGACACACTGTATACTAGCTAATTGATTTTGGTTATTTTATGGAGAGAAAGTCATTTTCTAACAATGGTAAGCGGTGGTAAGCGGCAATAGCGCAGAGGAGTTTTAAAGGTAGTATACACCATTTGCAGATTTCGAAAATATTTACTACCGAATTATTAAGAAATATCTCACTCATTTGAAAGTAAATAATGATTCTAAGCATCCAGCAAAATGATTGCCGGACGGCGATCGCGAAAAACCCCAAAGATGACATAAGAATAACTGCCCAATTTCGGTTGAAAACAAACGCTGTTTTTCGTGCTTTTCTCGGCATCCATTATTGTAAAACTTCGGACAGGTCAGTTAAATGATATTTACTATGAAATACAACCCCCCAAATCTACCCATTAATGATAATTCAAGCAATTACCAATGGTGTATCCTACCTTTAAGCAGTGTGCACACCGCAGCGCAGCCAAAACTCCCGCCTATAATGGAAACTCCCGCCCTACGTGAAGTTCTAGCCTTCACCTAGTTGTGGGGACAGGTTATTTTGTTTGGAAAAAACAGACCGAGTAGTGGGGACGTTTTGGAGTCCCTATAGCGCGTTGGGTCTTCAGTAAAGGTAGAAAAGGGTAAAATTTGGTTAGGGTATAATGAACGAAAATGTAGAAGAAGACAAATTAGGGTGATGTTGAAAAATTTGGAATTTTAGAGTGTTCTGAGTTTGATATTAGAGAGATTTCCCTTAGCACAAAAACCCTATGGGTTGTCCCCATAACGCAATGTACGAACGAAAATTGATGTGTGCGCACATGCACACGTGCAGCTGAATAACATTCCAACCAGCAAGGGACGTTGCTCAAGGCTCGATGGATTTGAACATAATAATTGGCTTAATGTTCTGCACCACTCTACACACATTGCACACATTTTAATAAAATAAGTCCTATATTGGATTTTGGATGGGTAGTGTTATGTCCGCCCGAACATCTGCAGCAGAAGTCCCGGGCAGAAGTGCCTAGCGGCCAGAAATAGATATATTCACGAGTTATTCACCCGATCCAACTACCCACCGTTGTTAATATTAAGCAAGGCCTTTTTACATCAAAATGCCACGTTACAAGCTTGCCGGTAATTTTGTAGGGTAACACAGAATGTATTACGCAACACGCACGACAGTGGATCTAGCAACACGTGTTTAAGCCTTAGGCCGGTTCATACTTTACGCGACAGCGATTGCGATATGAATTTGACGTCACAAAGCATTAAAGCTGCTAACATTCACGTCACCCAAGTTGATATGTGTTAAACTTCCCCGATTTTGCGAAAACTTGCTAAGACGTCACAAATTCGCGTTCGCGTTTGCTTACGCGCCGAGTATAAACCGGCCTCTACGCGAACGTCAATGCGACCGGTATGGGCCGGTCGAACATAAATTACGCGTTGACGTTCGTATAAGGAAACTTTCACGCTAAGCCTCCCTATAGTTTGGTCGTTGAATATAAAATATTGGTGCTACCCTGGAAAAAATTGTATAAAGCTGGTTTTGGTGTCAAACGAAGCAAAATTCTGAGTAGAACAACATATCCAAAATCCGAAAAAATCCTCTTTGGGGAAACTTTTGTATAGGTATTTGAATATGTGTTTATTTCGAAGGGGCGTAATCAGATATATGCGGCTTACGTTATTTTTAATTATTAGAACGATTCTCGGTCACATGGGAAGGACATTAAATTGAAGGACGTGTAACGCTGGGTTATGTGGATTCTTTTTCTTTTTCTGTGAAACTATTAGTTTTTTAAAGATGAAGTGCTTTTGCAAGATAATAATAGCAAGGAGAAACCCGAGTACAACAGAACAACAAATGGAACTCCGTTCGAAGCAACATAGTGGTTTGAGAGAATCATTGGTCTTCAGAAGGTACGTGGTTCGAAGGTACGTGGTTCGAATCCTGGCGTGTACTTCTTTTTAATATTCTGCAAGAATTAGTACCGTCGAAGTTTTATTTCAAGGGAAAAACAGGACCACATTTATGCATGGTGTTAAAGTCTACCAACCTCGCTTATTAGCGTGTCAATAACACTGTTACCATTATTACCGGCACGTTTGTAACGTGGTATTATGGCGTAAAAGCCTCGCTTATATAATTACATTGTAATCGGATCGGCCGAGTTATTACACCCCTTTGTTCTTAATAATACGTAAACCCTGTGCATTCACTCGACCAATTTGGGGACAGACTTAAAACCATTTTTGCTTTCGCTTTGTTTTCGATTTTGCTTTTTTTTTTTCAACCCAGAAACAGTTGTAGTGAAAATAAAACAATTCTCAGTTGCGAGAGTTTCCAAGAAAAATTTAAAATTGTTTTACATGCCATTAATCTACAGCATAATCGCAAATGAATAAACTTTCGAAAATTGATCTGAAATTACTTATGGTAATCGTTAATTATCAACTATCAGTATAGATTAGCAGGTAAAGTAACTGATTTCCATTCCAATAATTATATTCCAAGGAAACCAGATATTCTAATTAGAGGAAGACGGTCCATCGTAATTGTCAATTTACTAGTGTCGGCGGATTTGCTAATATGGCTGCCGTATACTAACCGAGTTAAAATGAGGTATAATATTCTGAAGAAAATTCCAGCCGTAACTTCTGTCGACAATTAAACAAGTGCCTCGGGTACCCAGCGTCATCGCCTTACAGTCAAGCGACTGATAACATGTCTGCATACCTCGGGATATAATGCAAGTGATAAACACGGCAAAGGAAGCAAGTACATCTACAGCAGCTACGATATAACCTTACCAACAAAAAAATGTGGCCCGCTCCATCGAAATCAGGAATAAGTCTCGAAATGACTTTTTGAGATATGCACATGGTGTGAAAGAGAATTTCATAAGCTTTCTAATGATACCCATCACAAGTGTGTATCTTCTTAGGTTAACGAGTTATGGTCTGATGAGGATGACAGGTGTATATTTATTTGCCAAATCCACATTCCGAGAAAAACAGCTTTGAAATAAACAAAATTTACCAAAATCAACGGACAGCGCACACAAATCATCATCATTTTCATCTTTATTGATTTTTTTTACATACAAGACATTAATGACAATAATCTGTGATAACTACACTTCCTAAAAATACAATGTTCAGAAAAACGACTTGGTCACGATTTTCACCCATGCGTTCACTTCAACGCCCGATTGCGTAAAACGGCCCCAGAGACTTATTCCCGATTACGATGGAGCGGGTCACAAATGACCAGCCCCGCATGGTTTTACCATTAAGAGTTAGGTTTCTTATTAGTCAGATTGCTATGTTTCCTTGAACGTATAGAATATTTTTACTGAACGCGATCTCGAGTTAGCATTCCGCGTAATAATTATACGCGCGTATTTCTATTCCTTGCGGTTGGGTTGTTATAGGATAATTTTTTTTAGCTAGTCCGACCAGATGAGATGCGCCGTTCCAATTATTTTTGTTTCAATTTCAAGATGGAAAAAAATCATCGGCTGCCGTCACTCTGTCAATCATGTCAGACGCAGACGTAACTACAAAAAGGCACTCAACAGAGCGCAGACATGCATCCGCCCCAAACAGAAAACACGACCCGAATAAAAATGGCCAACAGAGGGCGCTGTTTAAGAAAACGGTCCCGTACAACGTATTCACGAAAATATATTCAAAGTGAAGCAGATTCCTGATCTAGATCCAGATCAATCTGGAAATGTAATGGAATTATCCTTGACCCAGCTATCTACCTACCACGTTTCGTTAAAACCACTCCAGTAGTTCCCTGCTGGCTGACAAACAAACAAACAACCACCCCCCCCCCCCCCCCCCCCCTCCCCCCAACAACAACAAGCAGACAAACAAATAAACGCCAGCAACAAACATAACTTCCTGCTGGCAGAGATAATGAGAATGTATACCTCTTGCAAAACGGCCGCAAAGAACATGATCCCGATCGTAGTGTGCACTAGATAGGCCAGGGTTGTGTATCGGAATCGGATACCTGAGTACCCGACCAGTCAGGATGCCAGGAATCAGCTCCATATTATGGAATCGAGTAGCCGTACAACCAACTTGGAGAGACCTTTCATGCTACTTCGCTGCGCTCATACGCATGAAAAACAGTTTATTACTAATGGATGAAAATCACAAAATGAAAGGAAAAGTATAATTATTTTTTGAATCTCAGATGTTTTATTGAAAAAAGCATGAGAAAAGGGGCCGTCACATTGCGGCTACAATGAACATTGACAAAGAACCGGTCTGAAAGAAATGTTTTACCTCGAAAAAGACTACGATCAGCAGGAAGTACCCGCTTAACAGCATCATTTTGTGAAATCCTTGCCCTCTTCCTAGACTCGAAATCCTTCAGTGCTGCTTCCTCAGCTGCTTGGACTCTTTTCCTTTGGTCTGCCGATAGGTCGTCAGGACCGTCATTTTCCATGTGCTGGAAGGCAGGGTTGTAGTCGAGTCCCTGCAAGTCCTTTCACAAGTCCTTTCGTGAAGCCAGTCACAAGTCCCTTCATAAAGGCAGTCACAAGTAATTGTATGAACAATGACAAAGGAATGCTTTTGTCAAAGCTGATTTGAATAGCCTGTGATTTGAATTGGAACTGAATGGCTTGTGTTGGACTTGCAGGGACTTACAGGGACTTGCAGGGACTTGTGATGGACTCGACAACATCCCTGCTGGAAGGTACCCCAGCCGGCTTTGCTGTTGTCTGCGATGCGGATTTTTTTGTTTTCTGTCCTTTATTAATTCTTCTGCCGAATGTATTGCCTCGATGGCTGTGTCCGTATTCCCTATCTGAAGTATAGACACCTTAATTTTGTCTAAATATATTTCAAGTTGCTCACAAAATTCGTACTGTGCCGAGTTTCCAGGTCTGTTTAACTTTTTGGCAGCATGCTTGTTTTTGATCTCTTGTAGTCCCGACTCGACCGATTTTTGATTATTCTTTAAACTTGTCGAATACTGAATAGTGCATCCGTGTTAATATAAGTAGAATGGTCTCCGTGAGCCATTGTAACGATCATTGTAGCACTCAGCGCAAAGTGTGTGACCTGAACTGTCGTCTGTAGCCTGTAATGTACTATATATAGTAAAACGCATCAGTGGATTCATTGAACAGGTAATATACCCAGCACGATATGTGGCAGAGGGGTACACCCCCCCCCCCCCCCCCCCCCTTCTTATTCCTATACTTTATACGCACTCAACACTATTGTAACCTAACCCATCCCCCCTTGAAACCTAAAAGGAATTCCTGAGATTCCGGGAACACAATGGTCAACACAAAAGAGGGGGGGGGGGGGGGTTCTCTGCCACATATCGCGCTTCATTATGACAGGTAATGGGGCGAGTGGGAACACATAAGATCACCAGAGAAAGACACGCCCGAGTACAGTGATAACGACACAAAAGAGATCACCTGTGATCTGATCATCCAACCGAAACAAACTAAATTTGTCAGACAATAAATAAGAAGGGTTTTCAATGTCATTTGTGGACATAATGAAAACTACGCAACATAGAAGAAGACAAAAACATTTCCATTCAGGGCGATTGCAAAAATGTAATTCACACCATAAGCTAAAGTGTTGAGCTCACTGTACACAAATCGTGTGTCTCAATTCACCGATTTACGGTATTATGTGGTCCTTTATTAATTGTTGTTGTTGTGTTCCTTTGACGGGTACCGGGTATCCGCGTTTGTTTCCTGCAATCGGGTACCCATATTCCGTATTACCTGTACATACACACCTCTATCAATACAGGGTCATAGTCTAGGATTACGTCGTGTACATAACTTGGAAGAAGAATTAAGGTATACATTTCAAAATCAAGGACTCAAAGTGGCCAACATAAATAACTCACAGTCCATCCGCTAAATACCTCTAACTTGAGTATCAAACCCCGCGCAAGTATATAACACTCACTTAAATTCAAGTTATGAACCTATTAAGTCCTCGGCAACACCATGTTTTGCCAATTTGCCCTTCCCCATCTGACGATAGACGGAGGAAATTAGCATTAAGGCTATCATTCAGCGGGAGGTTCTTAAGAAAGAGAGAACAAAATCTTTACAACAGACTGGCAATTACGCGAATCCCGCTTGTTCCAATCAATTTTTGACTTGCAGATATCCATCGATTCTTCCGAAGGCAATTTAATATCACAAAATAGAGGTGCCAACAGAGGAATTTACACCAATCTGGACTCCCCAGAGTGTATACGGTTCGAGTAATGTATAGGCCTACTGGAGATACTTCGTGAATAGTCTATAGCAGGGATGTAGTCGAGTCCATCACAAGTCCCTGCAAGTCCCTGCAAGTCCATAACAAGTCCTTCAGTTCCAATTCAAATCACAAGCTGTTCAAATCAGCTTTGACAACAGCATTCCTTGTCATTGTTCACCCAGTTACTTGTGACTGCCTTTATGAAGGGACTTGTGACTGGCTTCACGAAAGGACTTGTGAACGGACTTGCAGGGACTCGACTACAACCCTAGGCTATAGGCCGGCAACGCTTCTGCATTGAAAATTAAATCGTCGTTGGTGGCGTTAAGATTCGATCCAGGCAAGGGTCATGTTACATTCAAAAAGACATTCATAACTGCACATATTTTGAGTATCTTGTGGCAAATAGTCTACAGTGTCGTGACGCCATTTTGGAGTGTCTACAATCGTGGAACCTCGAAGATCCCTCTGAGCTCCAATTAGTCTACAAACGGGTGAAACAAAAGACATGGAAAAGCTCGCCCTTTTTTTTTAAGACGATCCATTCCAGCTTCAGGCCTGCATGCAGATAAAATGTGAGAACGATCTCTTATTGACACGCACGTTTTTTAATATACTGTGTTTTAATCAACGTTCTCAAAGCCTGGGACTTTGTGTCTGGTTTAAAGGTAAGATACACCATTTGCAGGTATCGAAAATATTTACTACCGAATTATTAAGAAGTATCTAACTTATCTGATAGTAAATAATGATTCTAGGCATCCAGCTAAATTATTGCGCTAGATATCCTGGAATTGTTTCAAAGAATGTTATTTTCAAAAATTAACGATCGCCAGACGGCGATCGTGCAGGAAAAACAAGAACATAAGAATAACTGCCCGACGCCGGTTGAAAACGAACGCCGTTTTTTTTGTGCTTTTCTCGGCATCCATGATTGTAAAACTTCGGACAGGTCAGTTAAACGATATTCACTACAAAATACAGTCCCCCGAATCTACTCATTCCTGATAATTCAAGCAATTGCCAATGGTGTATCCTACCGTTAAGAACAGTGTTCGCTCTTTGTTGATTTTCTGTGACCCTGTGAAAATCAAGTACCAAGTGGTCTATGGCGGGTAACACGTTAACACGGTTTAAGGCACAATTTGTTCACCCGAGAATTATAATTTATGCAAATGAGGACCGTGAGTTGGAAACGTAATCAGCCCATTAAAAATGTACAGGGGTCCAATCATTCGGGTCAATCTGTAGAGGACTTCTCGACTTTTTTTTTGGAGATGCCTTCAAAATCGTCATAAGTATATTATCCAGCAATTTATTTTTGTGTGCACAAATAACAACTTTGTAGGGTGTTTTCGTTCCGTGCTCAGTGTCAAGGCAAATGAACAGGGCTCCGTTCGCGTTTCACACGATTGAAAAAAAATACCTCTGTGATTCGTGGTACAACTCTATGGTACAATCCATCAAATTCTGGGCCAAATCACGGGCTGATCACAGACTAGCTGCGCCGACACATAGCTGCCCGTATATGCCAGGCGCCCAATGCCAGGTCCAATAGGCCGTCCGTGCTTGTTTGGAAGCTCTTCAGTTCAAGCGTATAACACAGCTTTGGGGAGTCGGAGCGCAATCATTCACTCTCGCAACATGGCTAGACAATCTGAGCTGTCGCATCTCAAGTAGTTTGGCAACACTAGACAGGCCTGTACACAGGAGAACCACAGTGTTGGGAACTCTGTCGCGCCAGCGGATACCTAGAATGAAGCGAAGATGAAGTATTTAAGCCTGGTTGAGTTTCCTAATGTGGCGCTGGTAAAGAGTGAGGGTTCAAACAGCATAAACAATTTACAATTAGTTGGTCGCCTGATGCCTCTTTGCGACCAAAGACGGCAGCGTATACGTGAAAAAGCTACACACGCAGCTCTGGCCCGGCATCAATCTCTGTCGGTGTTGCCATCTGCACTGATTGTACTTCCAAGCAGAGTTTTATTCTAGTCCCTGCAAGTCCTTTCACAAGTCCAGTCACAAGTCCAGTCACAAGTCCTTTCATAAAGCCAGTCGCAAGTAACTGGTTGAACAAAAACAAAATAATGCTTTTGTTAACAGTTCATTTAAATAGCTAGTGACTTGACTCGCGACTGAGGGACTTGTGATGGACTTGCAGGGACTTGTGGGGACTTGCGGGGACTCGAATACAACTCTGCTTCCAAGGTAGACAAAGCTATTAGCACTAACTAAAGGGGGTATCATTTAGTAGAACGGGTGGGAGGGAGTTGAGTGTGAGAGGGAGTAAAGACCACTTGAGTTTTCTTGGCGTTGATGGAGAGGCCGAGCTCACCGCAACCCGGGCAAAATCATTCATCATATTCTGCATATCAGAATATGATATGGGCAACAAAGGCTATGTCATCAGCATACAGCACCTCTCGAACACCGAGAAGGCAAACTTTAGTTTTGGCCTTGATTGAAAAGTCACCCTGATCTGATGCGAATATGGACGTGGACTCCCTCAGCGAGTGAGTTCCAGGACTGTGGCAAGGAAGAATGAAAAAAGGGTTGGTGCCAAAAGGCAGCCCTGTTTCACTGTATGCGCAACAGGAAATGTGTCGAAGACCAGAACGAACCTGGGCAAACATACCAAAGGAGACCCATCAATGTCGGAGGAATCCCATATCTAGAGAGGAGGCGCCAAAGGCCCTCTCAACCAACAGTGTCAAATGCTTTTGTAAAGTTTACAAACAGCATTAATAGGCTGTTGCTGTTTAATGGCTTTATTCTGCAGCTATAGGGCCATGTCAATGTGCTACGCGCGCTGCCCTGATTCTAGAAGAATCGACTCGGCGACTGGCGTGAGGCGAGCTAGCAGGAACCGAACACCTTGACTGAAATAGACAAAAGCAAAATGCTGCGATATTTCCAGCAATCATGTCGATTTCCCTTATGTTTGAAAATGGTAACGATTACTGCATTGCGAAACTGGTGTGGAAGTTAATTAGTCGCCCAAAAATGGCCAAAGAGGAATTAACAGCGCATCCAGCAGCCTTCCCCAACCGGCTCTGATCACTTTAATTAGGATGTCATCCATTCCGGCATCTTTGTTGCTTGCCGTTCGAGCAACGGCTGCTACAAACTCCGCACGTCTTGGAAGTTTGTCTAGCTCATGAGCTCGGTGAAAATTGTCGATGAGGTCTCGATTGACAAACTGAGCTTTATTCAAGAGGCTTTAAAAGTGCTCCTTCCAACGCTGGAAAATCGATATAAGAACAGTGAGGAACATCAAGTCATCCAAACTAAGTAAGGAAGCTGAAACTACACTGTTACTAGGGCCAAAGGCTTTATTAGGATGTTGAAAAAGGTTGGCCTGCCGCCCACGTCTGCAGAGGCCTGAATTACCTCGACAATGCGGTCCACCAATTGTCATGCATTCATCGCAACTCAATTTGGGTAAAGGCACTGCTATTATAGCGTTGGAGGTCGATGTCAGAGCCGCTAGCTTTATATGCAAGGAATGCAGTACGCTTCGTACGTAAGGGTAGTCTTGATTCCAAGACCGAGCTGTTCATCTGTTCCAGGGCGCGCCGTCCGCTATCCGGGCTTATGAGGGCGATAATTAAAGGCGGAATCAAGACTAGTAATAGGGCTACAAAACTCTCATCGTTTTCATCAACCAATCATGCTGCAAAGGCCGCGGATTTCGTGTACTGGGTTGCAGATGGCCTTAGAAAGAGATGGCTAATGCTCGTCAACAGAGCCAAGATTGAACGGAAGCTTTGGAAGAGCCACTGCATGATGGCACGATTGAGCTCAGCAGCAACAGACGCGGAACAGGGCTTTCCAACATTGAAGCCAAACTTCGGTTCTGCGACGCTTAATAATGAATGCGAATTTAGAGCGGACTCGTCAAAATGTGGTCGGTCGATAAATCAGCACCACGTATACAGACACCGGAAGGGTGGGCTCTTCTGGTTATAGCATAATCTATAACAAGTGCCAGTGGTTCGATCCGGGGTGTTGCCAGGAGTTAGAAATGATGGCCTATGTAGATTGAAGAACGTGTCGGTAACGGCCAGATGAAATTCCACGCAAAGTGCTAAAAGTCTGTTCATTTGAGTTACAGAAGCCGCTAAATGTATCGAAGCAACCGACGTATCAAATCAACCTCCGTAGTGACACAGTCGTAAAAGTGACTTTAGTTTTCACGTGTTCGATTGATTACTTTCCTTCCCTGCGCTGACTTGTGCCAGCGACACCGTTTGATTTAACCGTCTCGCGTGACTTCTCGCGCTTGCCCGGCTCTAAAATGACCGACCCTCCGAGCCGGTATCATATACAAATCAGACTTCTGTTAAAATCTGACCCGTTGTCCCTATTATAAATTGGGTTAAACCCTCTCAAGTAACCAAGCACTCTCCTAATTATCTTCTTGTAGGCATGTGTAATACTACCAATAGTCCGTATTTCAAACTGAAATTCACGCTATACCGGTGGGTACGTTTCCCTTAAGGCTATATGCTAAAACATGGCTACCACGTCCGGCGATACGCCAGCGGTGGAAACAATTTTAAAAAGGAAATGCTTTATCCAAGTTAGTCTGGACTCAGTTCGGACGATGCGTAGACATGAATCTATTTTGAGAGTTTCCAATCGCTCTTGCATGTGGCCGCCGCTTATTTCGAACGCCACTCGTTCCTGAAGGGCGAGGTTCGATTTCAGCCTGAGGAATTCATGACACCCGACGGCTCAAGGGTATTCTACAGTTCACGCCTGCGCGCCCTCAGGCGTTGGAGGATCTTCCATGCACGACTTTCGTCAAGAAATTTAGGTCGAAACGAAAACAACTCGGCACTGTGAACTCCAGGGACGTCGTGCGCGTGATAATCTGCGCGCCGCCAACTCTCCCTTTTTTTGTCGCCGAGGGGGTACTTTCACGAATCCCGTACATCGGAGTACGAGGGCAACGGGGCATTAGTGAATCTCATGTGCAAAATTTAAATATCAAAGTACACTTTCTGAGACCGGACCACAAGGTTTGAAAACCGGTTCGAAAGTTATAAACCTGCTGAAGGTCGGTGTTTCCCTATTATCGCGTAATGTTTCTTTGGAGGGGTACGGGCAATTATCATAATGAAGTACATGTATCTATAGACCACACTTACTAGAAGACACTTAGGTTTTTAGAGCCTTGCTTTCCCTTAAAATAAACTCATCCAAATAATAAACTTAATTAGGGGAAACAAAATGATAGTCATCAAACGACCACAAGACTCAACCCTAATAGCTGCTGTTTAAGAGGTCGACAGAAGCCCTCTTTCAAAATACTGCGTTTCCTTCTCAGAAATTTGTGTAGCGCAACATCAGTCCTTCCCAGCGCCCAGACAGTATAATGGGCGGTGGGTACGAGCGAATTATGTACGTGACATGGACATGTGACCTCGCGCGTCAGCTAATCGGAGCTGTGTGACGTCATTTCTATCAGAAATGTGGATTAAGCTTGTGTATAACTGGTGGACAAGCCGATACAAGTCACACTACTAGTCCAGTGTATAAACTTTGTTCGATCAATATTGTTTTGGACACGCCTGTAAACACGAAGACCGCGGGAAGGAAGAACGCATCATATATCTACCAGTGCCAAAATATGAAGAGTTAATACATGTGTATGCAACGTGAGTAACCACAATGTGTTTTCAGTTACACTTAACCATAGTTGCTCAGACCGTGTGGTTTCAGTATAGGCGTATGTTTGTGACAGTTAAAGGGATCGTATACGTTTGGTAATTACTCCAAAAATTAATGGCAATAAAAACTTACTTGGTAAGAAGTACAGTAGCTTTAGATAGTATAATGCATTTTTAGAAACTTTTCACTTCGAAGTACTGCGGTTATGGAAAAAGATATAACTTGTTATCCCCCAAAAATTGAATCAGAGAAGCGTTACTGCAGTGACGTTTCTCAGATTGTGTATTCCAATGCAGATTATTCTTCCTGCGTGGACATAACCGCTCCAGATTTTTGGCAATAATTCAAAATCGCTACCACCTTTTGAAATAAAATGTTTACAGGTTAGTTTTATGGTATATATATCTAAAACTATATAGGATTTAAACAAACAGTGGGTTCCAATTACCAAACGTATACGATCCCTTTAACTTATATCCAATAATGAAGTACGCAAAATTAAGATATGACCAATTTTAAACACCCATTGTTGTTTAACGTGCGTTCGGATAATTGTGTGTCTTTGGAGGTTTTGATGTACGTGTACGTACAAGAAATTCTACATTAATGATCGTCTGAACGTTATTCGATTTGAATACACAAAATGTATATGTACAATCCTAAAATATGTACAATCCTAAAAAAGAAAATAGCCGTTTATTTTCTAAAAAAAAAGACTGGCATAAAAGAAAAGTTAAAGCACCATCCTAGAAACTTTTTTTTTATAAATCATAATGGCCATGGGTTTTGTCCACGTCTCAAGTCCTAACAAACATAAGAGCCTTGAACACAACTTATTAAAAGAAACCGTACCTTGATAACTGAACTATATGTATTGCAAGGATTACACCCGGCAACTGCAGTCAAAGGGCGCGCACGACAATACCAGATTTTAATGTCCGTGAATGTCCTTGCGGCGAGCTTTCGTTTCGACATGTATTATGGAAAGTTTATGTGATTATGGTTGCTATAGTGTGCAAACAATCACACTGCCACTGAACGAACCTAAATCTTCACCATTATTCTTCTGAAAACTATCAAGAAATATATGGTAGTGATCAACAAACGTTCTCTGAACAGCGACACTGCTTTTAGCAACTGCTAGACTGTGTTTAGCAATTAAACACTTCTCTAAGCATAATATTCTATGTTTGCAGCTCTGTGGAGGCATGGTATGTTGTTTTCTCCTTTGTCCCTGTACTTAAGCATATCCCCATATAGACTTTGTACACATAATTCCTTGTGGAGACAACATAACCCACATAATTGCCTAGTGGAGACCTATTCAGTCCCTTTGGTTCTATAGGGTAGTAAATATAGGGGCACTTTCTTGCTATCAGTGCAGTTTGTAAACATGTTTAGAGAATTAACGGATAGTGTTTGGACACTGAACAGGAATTGCATACAATATTGCTTAGCTTTTAAAATAGGTTCTTAATTGCTGAAGTAAAAAAAAAATGTTTAGAGTGTATCTTTGAGACGGCGTGCAGTAGGAACACTTCTTTGACCTTGCATTTCTAATATTGTCGAAAACTTGAGCAAGATTTGTTTTAGAATCGTTATCATCAGATTTCAAGTGTTGGAGCAATGCTAAAATCTATTCAGTGGCAAACTCTTGAAGATAGGCGTAGAATTACAAGACTCCCGATGTTCTACACAATTCACTGTGGTTTGGCTGCCGTCAACATGCCAAAGATGCTCTTAACATTAACAATAACACGAACAGAAAACTCACTAGCTTACAAAATCCCATCTTGCTTACTAAATCTTACAAACTCCTACAAGCTGCGCACCCAATAATGTACCTGTCTTCAACTATGAAGTTGATGCATAACTTGGAAGAAGTATGATGTCTAAACAAGTGTTATTGCAAGATGGACAATTAACAGTAACCGATATTTGCCATACGCCAATATGTGACCCAGCACGAGTAAATGAGACACTTTGAGGCAAAAATGAAAATTGAGATTTTGATTTCATCATTTAAAGCTGTTTAGCTTAAAATGATGAAATCAAAATCTCAAATTTTATTTTTGCCTCAAAGTGTCTCATTTACTCATGCTGGGTCACATATAATTGGAATAAGCGGCTTTGTGGTTATACCTTGCAATCAGCAAATCCACCAATGGTTATTTGATCATTTTTCGGGATATCAATTACAGGATATCTAGCGCAATACAATCGATGTCCGCAAATGGTGTATTCTACCTTTAAATTCCTGTGTGTTTGTTTAAACTTGCCAAACGGAATTTCAGAGCAATTGGTGCAATCTCCTCAAAAACCCAGAACATTTCTAGAATTGTAATATTACTAAATTGAAAGAAATCAACGGCTCGCACAAACAGCACTCAGTTTGTTTTATATTTTCAAAGAAGCTAAAACAATGATGACAAACCGGTCACATTTTTGTAGATGTCATACGGAATAATTCATCAACATGAAACACCAAAGTACTGTACAGTCGAACCTTGATAATAAAAAAACACCGTTAATACAACATCGTGTTTATAACCAGAAAAAGAAAACAATTTCCAGAGTCCTTTGTTTTCTAATACTGATAATACATGGTATTATAACAATGTAATTTGTAAAGACCCAAGGACCTTTAATAAGTCCCATGCCAATGATTGCGATTTTATTTTGGGAATACAGCCTTATCACCCGTACAGCCTCGCTACTGTTGTGCAGTCGAGCACAACTATCACCGGAAGAAAACGAACAGGGACCTCCCATGGTTTGACCATGGTTTGACAAAGTTCCAAAAGCTCTACAGTTAGCATGTTTATAACTTGAGCCAGTTCATTGTTGCCTATACTTTTGTTGGCGCATTGATACTGCCATTTCCAGTAGCTCTGGCTGAGTTTTAAATCTGTAATAACTTCAGAAATGATGAAATACTGACTGAATATTTCTCCTCATCCATTCTTCCTACAGGTTTGACGAAATGATGATTTCTTACGATAAACAGTCGTTTGCAGCCACGCGGCAGACATAAGTATTGATTGTTTTCTGTGGACCAATCTGCTGATGCAATTGATTTCAAAACCCAAAGGTTTTGCGTCAATGTTAAACTGCAGCAATGTCCGTCAAGAATCACAAAGAAGTTACCAATGGTCCTACCAGGAACCTCCTCGACGCTATGCGCACCAATAGCTTTACCCGAATCAAGTCGGCATTGACGGCCCCGGGAATCAACTTCGGCACCAGGGACTCAAAGCAGCACTTCCAGACCCTGCTCATGCGGGTGTGCTGCATGGACACGGCACCGCGCAACCGCCAAGATCTGGCAAAGATCCTGTTGGAGAAAGGGCAGGCGAACGTGGACGCCAAGGATTCGGAAGGCAGGACAGCCCTGAGCTATGCCTGCATGATGGGAGACACGGCGATGATCAGACTGCTTGCCGAGGACGGAGGCGTGGATCCGAACATCGCGGACCGGGCGGGCGACACGCCGCTGATCCAAGCCTGTCGGGCCGCGCAGGATGACGTGGTCGCTGCGCTCGTGAGGAACTTTATTGGGTTCGGTCTTCAAGTGGACGAACCAAACAAAGAAGGTGCGAACAAACGTTATCATTTATTTTTCAATCCTATACCATCGGTAAAAGCTAAACTTTGGACATATTTTAAGTAAAATGTCAAAGTAAACAAAATCATTGGCAAGGTGGGACTCAAACCTGCGACCTCCGGAACAGTTGCTCTACCAAATTGAGCTATCTTGCCCTATATGTTGGCGGTCTCCCAAATTGTCAGTATCTTTGTTCGAGGGCGCTAGTCAGAAGTCATAAACACTAGAATACCATGTGGCTATGGGACGGCCCAATTTTACGATACAGCATGGGAAGCGACATTGTGGGGATCACTCAATGAGGATACGACTTGTTATCTTATAAAACAGAAATAAACCACAAGGGAAACTGCATAATTTGCATACATTTCAAAGTGAACCAAGTCACTGACAAGGCGGGACTCGAACCTGAGACCTCCGAAACACTGGAACGGCGCTCTACCAACTGAGCTATCTTGCCATATTGTTAGCTAATTAAAATGTTGACCAGAAAGGGCATTTTGTCTTTTCGGCCTCGTGTTTTAGGGGCAATTCCTATCATTATAAACGATTGGAGAACAATATTTAGATTAGGTAATTGAAGGTTTGTTAATTTAAAGATTTGAGTTAAAGCTTGGTTGGGCCGGCATGGGGGAAATATCTGCTGTAACGTCATGTACATTTGAATTTCTTGTCTTCGCCACCATTAACCTCGGAATTCCTTCCTCCTCGATCATTGTACTATCAGGCGTAACCCCGCTGATTGAGGCTGCCAAAGGAGGCTACGCAGATATATGCCGCCGTCTGGTCACGGTGGGTAACGCCGACGTCAACGCCCGTGATGTAAACACCTTCAACACGGCCCAAGACTACGCCATCGCCAGCCGACGCTTCTCTACCCCAGACATCCTCCTCCTCTCTCCCGTAGCCCAAAGGAAACTCCAAGCGAGAAGGAAACGTGAGGCCACGGGGCGAAGCTCCCTGTCCGAGCTCATGAGGCGCGCCTCGTGCCCAAACGCCGCAGGCTGGCAAGACGAAGACTCCGGGAAACTGAAGCAGAGCAGTATATCTGCGAAGGCAAACCTCCAACAGGAACACCTCCAGCAACTGAACAGTACCGTGTTCCAGGTGGCCAAGTATGGATTGAGCCGTGTCGCTGAGCAGTGTAAGGAGGAAGACGAACAGAACGTCGATGCTGACGAAAATAACTCAAGGCAGCGGAAGATTTCTCTCTCCATGCCTGACCTACGCCTGGAAAACTTGGACCAAGATGCTAAGTCCTCAAGCAGCAGAGCAAATTCCCCGTCCCCGAGGTCCCACCAGAACTGCATACCCATACCTCGTCGCTCATGCGGTCCGTCCCCGTCTAGGAGCCCCAATCCGAGCCGTAGGGGCACCCCGAGTGGTAAGGGTACCCCTAGGCTCTCACGGCTCCATCATCCACAGCCACCAACCACCAAATCTAACAATCCTCGTCTGAAGCTCCCCTCCTTGGACTCGCCAAACGCGAGCTCACCCTCGGCCAGGCGGAGGGGCAGTGCCCCAAACAAAATGGTCGCGTGGTCTAAATCTGTGGTCAAGACAAACGCATCTCGCCAGACAATAAGCATGGGTCTCTCAAAGAGCCTTCCCAATGACCTGGTGCCATCCGCCAACCATAACCCCACATCCAACGCCCCTGTGCCACATGTAATCACTCCAAATAAGAATTTAAAGTCGAGAACAAGACTTTCCTGGGAAGGCAAACCTTCATCATCGGTTCCATCCTACTTATTTAGATAACAGGGCTGCCAAACAATTATAATCATCTGAAAGGTATATCATTCAAATAATGTCAGTGAAAGGCAAACTGTAAGGCGAGACCTGAATAGTTGCTGCAAGACAGCCGACTTTTCTTCCACATTAGTTTGGAATGGGAACATGATTAATATTTAATAGGCTATAGTTCAGATTCTGGTACAAAACAGTAGTTGTGTCATCCGTTTTAGTGCGGTATATTCGCTACACATACCAAAGATTTCGCGTTTATGACAGTATTATGCAATTTATTTACTTTTTTTAATGCAGATTTTTAAAATTATAAATGAATGTATTTTATGTAAATTCTTAACGACTATGCATAAATAAATGTACACAAATATAAATAAATTGATATTTATGTGAAACGATTGGAGGTACTGAAGTTGCAACAACTTCAAATATTCTCAAGTAGATTAAAGTAAATTGCCTTGACTTTATTTACACATGATTTGATTCAATTACGTAGAAACTGAAGTGGCAATAATTTAAAATAAAAAATAAGTACAAATGAGGTAAACAAATTAAGGCAACAGTGTATCAATGTTATTGTAGGGCAAAGATAATTGTTTGTTTTTTAGATTTGCAGGATTATGTCAAAATGATTGAAAATAATTGTACAAGTTAGTTGATCGTGATTTAACCAATTTTATTTAAAGGGTATGTAACTTGAAGCCATTTTCTAACAACCATAAACAGATTTATATGCTTTATGATATAAACACCTCACTAAAAGTAAGTCCCCCTCTCAACAATTCGTCATAACATCGTCAGATAAAACATTTTACCAATCAAACTTAGTTAGAAATAATCCTTTGACTGTTTCCTAAGTGTTGTTTAAAGATAAAAGATGTCCATGACTTCATGGCTCAATGAGCTCAAATTAATGACAAAAACTGCCCTTCTCAAAAGTCACATTTGATCTGCCACCTGCTTCACAGGGGTATTAGTCTGTAAAAGACCAATGGCAATGGCCCTGTCTTGATCAGACAGTCTGGGCATAATGCTTAATTTAAGAACACGAAGAAAAATCAGTAGGCCTATGCTTGTCAACTGCAAGGTGTATTGGGACAAGGAATGGGACTGATCACCTAACATCTCACTGTGCTAAGCTCTGAGCCAAGAAAGGGATTTGCATGGTTGAATGATCCTGAATTGATTACAGATTAGATAAATGGTTGGTTGGTGGGTATTTTAAACTGCATTCAACCACAGGTGTTTTTTCCATTAGTAAGAAGCAATTCATAAACTTTTGTGACTTTTGAGAAGGGCAGTTTTTTCATTCATTTGAGCTCATTCAGCCATGAAGTTATGGACATCTTTTATTTTCAAACAACATTTAGGAAACAGTCATAGGATTATTTTTAACTAAGTTTGATTGGTAAAATGTTTTACCTGACAATGTTATGACGAACTGTTGAGAGGGGGACTTACTTTTGGCGAGGTGTTTATTATGAATATCAGCAACAAACTATAACTTGGACACCGTGTCCCTTGCGGCGTCTCATCTGGTAATCCTGGTATCCATTTTGGGGTTGATTAAAAACTCTAGAGGGGAGCACAAACTAAATATTCTGTTAAAGTGACCGAGCTACGATACAACCAGTTCGCGCCGGGATTGTTTTAACATCGCCGAGCCGACGGGCGGGATTATTTTTAACGAAACTCGATCCGAAGCGTGTTTAGGCCGATAGTGCCGGGAAGCACACCCACGCATTTCCGGCCTTGCGCGCTGCTGACATACATTTCCGAACTTGAACTTGGCGTGTTTATGCGTCATCCGTTTTGAATTTGGGGAAATTTTTGCGTTTATATACGTCATCCGGCGCGAACTGGTTAATAGTATAGAATCCCATGTGCTCCAACAAATTTATTTTGCAGAAGTTTCAAATCTTTACCAATTTGTCACACATTGTGCGTCAACTTCCTAGAATGAGCCAAATACAAAAACGTTACTGAAAGAAAAATCGAAGCCTTTGTCGACACATGCGATTAACATTTTGAAAAAATGTGGACTTTTTATAACACATCTTTTCCAAAAGAAAAAAATTAATTTAAAATAAGGAAACTTTCCAAATTACTGTACAATTTGTATGAATCGGTTGCATAATACACTCGATGAAATACTTATAATTTTTTTTAAACTTATTAACAATGAATACATTTGGTCAACTAATTGTTGTCATTAGTTCAAATCTTTTGGGAAATTCTTACATTTGGGTACAAATGGGTACTGTATCTGTAAGATTTCAAATTATATTCTAAGGTTATTTATACAAAAGCCATTACGCTAACAAATACAAATTTCAGCTAAGTCATGAAGTTACTATAAATTATGAGAAGGCAATGTCATTTAACTTTCCTACATTGTTTAACTTCTAATTGTATATTTGATTAGTAGATTTTGCCAAGTTCCCCTTCCCACCAAAAGGGTTCGAGTCAGTTTTCATCACAGACGATACCGTGATTCTAATGTTGTTCTAGTTGTTTACAAGATGGGGAGGCAAACCTTGCTGGATGTTGTGGTAAATTTCAAAATTGAATTCAATGTTATTTTCTTTCTGCCGGTCACCATTAACAGCTGGGTCACTGAAATAAAAAAAGGAAAGAACAACAATTAAATATAATTGTTTTATTCCTGAGAACGATAAAACGACCAAATTTTCGACTATAAAAATAATTCAAAAAATGTAAAAAAAAAAAAAAAAATATTTTACAAATAATTAAATATTCGATTGAATAAAATTAAAAAGTTTTTAAAAATAACACCTCATTTCTTAAAGCTGTCAAGTTGCAATAAAACCTAGCTAAAAACTTTAAAACAGCGGAAATATTGATAAGTATTGTATCTTCATGAAGACAAGTGACATGCTTAAACAAGTTAGCCCTTTTAAAGGGATCGTATACGTTTGGTAATAACTCCAAAAATTAATGGCAATAAAAACTTACTTGGTAAGAAGTACAGCAGCTTTGGATAGTATAATACATTTTTTGAAACTTTTTACTTCGAAGTACTGCGGTTATGGAAAAAGATAACACTTTTTATCTCCACAAATTTGAATTTGAGATGCGTTACTGCAGTGACATTTCTCAGATTGTGTATTCCGATGCAGATTATTCTTCCTGCGTGGACATAACCACTCCATGCAGATTTTCGGCAATATCTCAAAACTGCTACCACCTTTTGAAATGAAATGTTTACAGGTTAGTTTTATGGTTTATATACCTAGTATAACTATATAGAATTGAAACAAACAATGGGTTCCAATTACCAAACGTATACGATCCCTTTAAAGTGAAGGTTGTGGGATGATAGAAAACCACAAGGACAGTTCTCAAACCACAAGGACAGTTCTCAAACCACAAGGACAGTTCTCAAACCACAAGGACGGTTCTCAAACCACAAGGATGGTTCTCAAACCACAAGTATGGTTCTCAAACCACAAGTATGGTTCTCAAACCACAAGTATGGTTCTCAAACCACAAGTATGGTTCTCAAACCACAAGTAAGGTTCTCAAACCACAAGGATGGTTCTCAAACCACAAGGATGGTTCTCAAACCGCAAGTCTCCTCTTCTTTTGCGATTACACATCGCTTATTAAGTTTTGTCAGTGTAGGGAAAACACCACGATTAGATTACAGAACACGTTCAGCCCATCAAGATGCCTACCTGACTAGTTGGAACTTGGAGGTATCGATTTCAGGGATAAACGTGTCGCATTCAAACTGCGAGTGAATGCGCGTCAGGTAGATTCTGTAACAGAGAGATGACTCCATGGCTTCCTATCAAGCAAAATTAGATTAAAGGTAGTATACACCATTTGCAGATATATAATCAACATTGTTTACTACCGATATATTAGGAAATATCTTACTTATTTGAAAGTAACTAATGAATGTAGGCATCCAGCAAAATGATTGCGCTAGATATCCTGTAATTATATCTCGATATCTAAAATGGCCCCTTTTGTCAATTTTGGTTACGTTACTAAATTCTGTTGTCAACTATTTGTAGTCTTACCCATTCAGACTGGTTACGCTACGTACACCCATGCACAGAGGCATCTTTTGGAGTTTGCAGAATGTACATCAATGGCAACGCTTTCCGTTTTTGAATAATTTAGTATTCAATTATTCGAAACCGTACTTGACCGAATATTCAAAATTTGCCGACTAAGTTTAATTTAAACACACAAGCTGCAGTAGCCTCTCTCGTAAGTCAAAAAATGAGCAAAAAAAAACGTGGCGTTACTTTACAATTTGCATGCAGTGGTGGATATTATAAGCTACAAGGGACTTCACCAAGCTAAACTAATAGAACCAATAAATAGGCGACAAAAAGGTTACTGTCTACAAAAAAGTGGCATCCAACGGTAAAATAATAGTAACTTTACAATTAAAATACGATACCACTACAGTCACATGTCTACATAGTAATACATGTACAATGTACCAGTCTGTCAGCTCATTATGCAGCGTACTTGTGCGCTTGCGTATTTTCAATACGTGAGACGAGACGAAATCACCAAGACGTTATTCTGAGCCGATATGTGTGTGGTGGTTATCTGGAAGTTTCCCAACAGCGCCCTCTATTGTTAGTTGCGTGATCGCGATAGTTGCGTGATAATGAACAACAACGTCTTGCACCAAGACTAAGATCTATTATGCCGATCCTACTGGGACCTTGAGTGCTGAAAAACATGTACATGTACACATTCAGGTCATTTTTACCCCCTCTTCAGCAGACAATAACTGGTACCCGACTGTTGATGTCAAGATGTAGTCCCATTGAAGAAATGTCAGAGTTGTATCCTGTGGCCTTCGGTGACCACACGGGATGAGCCCAAGGCAGTTAAACCTCGAGACTTTTGGCCTGATGAATCTTGCTGCACTTGGCATTTGGCGTTTGGCAGGGTTTCTAGCCTAACTACCCTGATGGGCTAGGGTCCAAACATACCTTGTATACAGCGCTTCCACCAATAATCCAGACAACATCGATTCCATCAGCTACAGGAGGATCTGAGAGGAGTTTGATTGCATCATTAAGGCTCTGGCAAAGATGATCAGCGCCAGCTGGACAGACACTGATAACAATAGGGGGAAACCTCCTAATTAAAGTCTTAACAAAACTTTAAAAATAATACAACTTTTTTTAGTATTTAAAAAATGTTAATTTGTTATCTACTAAGCTTTGTAAATGAACTCTGCATTGTTCTTGCTGTATATCCCAAGAGACTCTTAAGATATACAGCAAGAAAAATGCAAATTAATACATCCACTTAAAATGGCCTAAAAGGTAGCATACACGATTTTGCAGAAATCGGGGAAAAATGTACTACCAAATTATTAAGACATATGAAAACTGCTGCAAACTGCTTAATGGCTGGAATGACCTGAAATATACAAATCAAATAAGTTGAGAGGGTCTAATATTTCGATCTTAACAAGATCTTGTTAAGATCGAAATATTAGGCCCTCGTTTGATTTGTATATTAAGAAATATCGAATTTTATAAAAACAAATTCATGATCACCGAACGGCGACTGCGAAAAAAACACACAAAAACATTACTGCCCTAAGCAGGTTGAAAATTAATGTTGTTTTTCTGGTTTTTCTTAGCAACCGTAATTGTAAAACTTCGGACAGGTCAGTTAAACGATATATTTACAATAAAATACAACCCCCCAAATCCACCCAATCGTGATCATTCAAGCAATTACCAAAGGTGTATCCTACCTTTAAATCGTTATTTTAAGAAAGTATTTACAACTAATTAATGTATATTTCTGAATGGATATCATACTGTATGTACCATGAGATGAAATAAATTAAAGAAAAGTTAAAATCCAAGTTATCCAATACCTTAATGTTTTGCTGAGAACAACATTGACTCTGTTTGGTAGAGGGCGGAATTTTTCAGGTATCGATAGCCATGTCTTACGACCCATTACAACAGCGTTCCTTTTGTCTTTCTCACTCTCGGTTGTTGTTGATGTCCAAGCACTGAAGAACTTCATGTCAGTCCTGTAAAAAGAAAACCGGGGAAAACACAAGAATGACAGGGATTGAATAAGAACAAATGTGACCGTCCACGACTGACGAAAGGGCTGTAAAGTTAAGTTGGCATCTTGACGTTTTGAGATATTTAGAGAAATGAGATATTTAGAGAAATGAAATCTATAAGAAATAAGATTTAAAATGATGTATTACAAGACACAGTTGGTATTTGGTTAGCTACCTACAACAAGTAAACACTGAATATGAAATTTTTTTTTTTTATTGTTTTAAACATATTTTATTGTCCCTTTTCTCAAATTTCAAAAAAGCTCTGGCAACGTTACAGTAGTCAGTACACTACTTACAGCCCTTTATTCGTGGTCACAAAAAACACTTTAAGTTGGACAAGATCATATACTGCCTACCATTTTATTGTTGTTTATAAATTGAATTTGTGTAACTTGTGTTTCACTTTCACGGTATGCGCCATCTTGTTCACAGGTTTAATTCGTAACGGTCATTGACGTCAGCATTTCTTCATGCCATGGTGTGTGAATGTGATCATGGAGGAATATAAGATTAAGAGCAGTAGTAATCAGTCAGTTGTCAGTGCAGTAGGCCTTGTAATTTGTATTTACCTCAGATTCCATGGGATTGTACCGTTGATTCCTATTCCTAGGGAGTCCTTACACTTGCATGCAGCAACGATCAAGTTATACTGCTTTTGACCTGCCATTTTCCGTTCAAAAATTTATCAAATTTGTGTTACTTTACAGAGTCATACGTCGTTAGTTTATGGCCAAAATTCACATTTCGCGCGCGCGCAAAATAAGCCAGACGACTGTTTTGTGTTGCATTAATGTTAACTATTTTATAAAGGCCTCACGTCACTCGACTCACTGCTACATGTTTGTACCCAATTACATTTCAAAATTAACAGCATAACCTCGTCACTTCAATAACATTTAAATCTCAATGGTTTAATTGACCCTCTTGCACCGCATTTGTTTTTATATTATTACAACTTTTGATAGTAATTGCATGCAGCAGTCATCGATTTAAAGCAAACAAAGCGCGCCCTCTATCGGCCCAACAGCATCAAACTCTGTAAACATTTGGACAACTTGAAAAACCAAAAGATATATATAATTGATTTTTTTTTAACGAATATACATTTTGAAATCTGTAAATTTAAATTATCAGAACTATACATCTCGAAATATGTGGCCCAAACTCAAATAACTGCAAAAACCACATAAATGTTAATTGTCAGTCTGTTTTATACAATAAATTTATAGTTATTGTTTTTTAAATATATTTTCTAAATACAATTTCCTCTATTCTTTAATATAATATGGCAGTTTGTTATACAACAATAATAAACAGTGATGCATGACAAGAGGAATTCAATCAAGGTATCACTGGAAAACAATTTGCTCCTACTTTATGGTAAAACATGATTATAAATACCCATACAATACATATCTTTGTCAAAATAAATAAGATCGCTACAAGAATTACGCTGCACATTGGTTAGGGAAGAAAAAAGAGAACAGAAAAAAGAAAAAAAGAGTGTATGCGAGAACGCACCACTATCAATTTGGCATTCCTTTTTGGTAAATTTTATTAAAAAGTTATATTTTTAAACTCATGACGAACAGAGCATAATAAAACGTCAAGTTAACCGACTGGGTTTTATCGATCACAACTCACTAAATAGATATTATCCTCGTAGATTTTATCTACTTATATATTAGACCAAATAACAAAAATTCATGTTTAGCGTCCCCGCCTGCTTCTGTTTTTGAGGCCGCCTCTTTTTTTCTTCTTTTTTTCTTAAAAAAAAAAAATAAATAAAAATTATTATCTTTATAAAAAAATTAATAAAAAAACAAGATCGAATTTTTAGACTTTAGCATCACTGTGTACATGCTATGGAAATATACTATTAGTAAGTATGTCTGTTGGAGACCATCTTCAAAAATAGCCAGACAGGTTCTCCTCAAAAATGTGTCGGGCGGCCATTTTAAAGAAAAAAAAAGAAAGAAAAAGGGCCTCCTCCTTCCTTTAAAAAAAAAAAGCAGGACGCTCAACATGTTTTGGTTTTTATTTGGCCTTATCCACAATGCCGATACGTAGAATATCCAAAAAAACTTGTCAAGAAAAAAAAAAAGTGGGGACATTTCTGGTAAAAAAAATCATACCCTGAATGAACCAATCAGTAAATGGGAACAGGGCAACAGCTCTCAGAGACTACAGGTGGAACCTGCCAGTGCCAGCCAAGCTGGCTGAATTCATCTGCCTTGCAACCGACAATTAGTTAACGGCTGCTGCTACATCCTCTCGTAAACTTCAAATTTAAACTTGATACCGTTCTCTTCCTGCAACTCACCGTTGATGTCCGGCTCACTGTCAAAAAAAGCAAAAAGTGTGACAATCTGAGCAAGTCCTAAATCAAGAAGCACCGACTACAACAGATATAAATCCTGATTGCAAAACAATAACAATAATAATAACAGGCATTTATACTGCGCTTTTCCAAAACATGATCAAAGCGCATAACAAAAGAAAGGATAAATTAAAACAAACTAGAACAAAACTTAAATCTACTATTTAGGAAAAAGATAAGTTTTAAGTTTACTCTTAAATGTAACAACACAAGTAGAATCACGGACACTAATTGGGAGACTGTTCCAAAGTTCAGCAGCAGAGTGTGAGAAGGCGTGTTTGCATTAAAAGAAACTTGAGTTGTGAGTGTTAAGCCGAGTTCTATCGGAAGAAGAACTAAGTCCTTGACGATTGCTTTGGTGAAGATGAAACATATCAGAGAGATATGGTGGAGCAATGTCATTCAAACATTTAAAAACATATAGAAGAGTTTTGAACTGGATGCGTTTCTCCATGGGTAGCCAGTGTAGTTTAGCGAGTAAGGGGGATCCATGAGCTCTCCAACAGTTAACACTGAGAACAAGTTTGGCAGCTCTGTATTGAATACTGGTGAGGCGTTTAAGATGTGCTTTGGTGATTCCAGATAACAGGGAGTTACAATGCAGTTAGATGTATCACATATATGGATTTGAGTTTGAGAGGTTTTTTCAAAGTGCCTGGAAGATCCTGTCAGATAAATTTGACGACTCTAGCTACCCGCTTTTACCTTTTCCATTTGACTAATTAAGGTAATTTCATACTTCACTAGAATGTAAATGCTGAGCCTAATTTTATGGAACAAAAAAATATTAATAATAGGTCTGAAAGTGCTTCACATATCATTACTACCCTTCTCATTGGGCCCACAAAACATTCCAAAAACCATCTCAGCTCCCTGGGGAGTATACAGCTCAATGCTGCCATTTCGGCGCAAAGCAGCTAAATCAACCACAATAACCATCTCTGCCCTCACAGGTACCCATTTACTCCTGGGTGAAAAAAAACCCCACAAAATGCCTTCCCCATGAGCACAGGTACCATAGCCCGAAGCCGGACTCGAACCCACAACCTACAAATTCCTTCGCTGTAAAATGTGCGCCGTTCAACTTTGTTTCATGCAATCTTTTATGATATCGACAGTTTACATTTGTTTCCTTTACACTACATAATGTCGGTTAATAAGTACATTTCGCGAGAATGCATGCAATTCCTTGCAACTTATTGACAGCAGAATATTCACAAATGATTAGGTTTTCAAAGGAGCGGGATTTGAACCTACTACCTCCGGAATATCATACCGGCGCTCTTCCAACTGAGCTATATTGCCCAATGCTGGCGGTCTCCTAAATAGTCAGTGTCTTTGTTGGGAGGCACTAGTCATAAGTCAAACCCATAATGCCGTATAGCCAGGGATCACGCCCAATTTTTTACATACAACCTGACATTGTGGAGGATCATCGATCACGTACTCATGTCGCTTCCTAGGTCGTATCGTAAAACTTGCCGGTACGGTGTTCCGGAGGTCCCAAGTTCAAATCCCACACCTGCCAGTTTTCTTTGTTTACTTTAAAAATGATTTCAAATTTCCCCTCGCCAGTTTCCCTTGCGGTTTTGTTTGACGGAAAAAAGATTAGGATTACCTGACAAGTTTAAATTTGGTTAAATCCACGTCGGGAGAGAAGGCATCGCACTGGAAGTCGCCATACACTCTTGTGATGTAATACCGGTGACACTGAGGAGACTCCAAGCCTGCCTGGTGGCACAATAATAGACATTGTATATGCATTACAGCAGGGGCCAGCAGGGGTCAGCAGAAGGTCAACAGAAGGTCAACAGAAGGTCAACAGAAGGTCAACAGAAGGTCAACAGAAGGCCAACAGAAGGTCAACAGAAGGCCAACAGAAGGCCAACAGAAGGCCAACAGAAGGCCAACAGAAGGCCAACAGAAGGCCAACAGAAGGCCAACAGAAGGCCAACAGAAGGCCAACAGAAGGCCAACAGAAGGCCAACAGAAGGCCAACAGAAGGCCAACAGAAGGTCAACAGAAGGTCAACAGAAGGTCAACAGAAGGTCAACAGAAGGTCAACAGAAGGCCAACAGAAGGCCAACAGAAGGTCAACAGAAGGTCAACAGAAGGTCAACAGAAGGTCAACAGAAGGTCAACAGAAGGTCAACAGAAGGTCAACAGAAGGTCAACAGAAGGTCAACAGAAGATCAACAGAAGATCAACAGGAGATCAACAGGGGTCAACATGTAGTCTTGGTTCCAAGACCTTCGTGTTGTTTATTTCGCGATCACTGACACAAACCACCGATGTTATAGAGGGCGCTATTTCACGACGAACCCCCACCCGTGAATTGGACCCTGTCGAAGGTCTTGGACAAGTTGGCACATCGTGGGCGTGGTCAGACTATTGTAATATATGCAGTATTCATATCACGTGATAATGATGGACGGTTAAGCAAATACGTGCAGACCTGAGGGTTATTGTGTCGCGCAAAACATGTCCAGACTCGCCGCGATTGACCTGTGTACACATGTCCAGACTCGCCGCGATTGACCTGTGTACACATGTCCAGACTCGCCGCGATTGACCTGTGTACACATGTCCAGACTCGCCGCGATTGACCTGTGTACACATGTACATGTACATTGTACATCGACACAGCAAATCATGGCTGCCCCGGCGTTTATTTGTGACTGCGGGTGCAGAGGTATTTGTCTTTGGTGTTTAAATTTGTGATGAGTGAAACCACGAAACGAACGATAATGTTTCCTTTGATTTCAGGGAAACGTAGCCAAAATGACGTACGTTCGACTTCGATCTGTTTCTTTCTCTATGGTTCGATACACTTGTGGAATAAAAAAAAAAAATTCCGTTCTCCGCGGCACCACATTACTAACGAGATGCTGCAGCGGGACTCGACAAGATCGGTACGGGTACAATGCGTCCAGGCCGCGCCGGTTGGCGGCTGCAGCTAGCTTGCACTAGTAGCACTGCCCCGGAAGATCGGCCACACAATGCTATTAAGTCTGCATATTTCGCGCAATGCATACTATACGTGCATTGAGTCGCCATCACATACACTGTACATGTACACAGACATTACATGTACACTGTGTACACACACCCAGTCATATCCTGTATTTGTGTATAATGAATAATTCATGATGAGGCTCAAACTCGGTCGCTGATTGGATCCCTCGGAAAAGCGAGGGAGAATCGTCGAAAACTAAGGTTAAAGTTAACAATTGCTAGCCAACTAGTGCTAGACCCTTAGGGGAATCCAAAATCATGTACGTTTGTCAAACGTCGGCTCCAGTGCGAACATGGATCCAGCCGCATTTTGTAAACTACGCATGCGTGAGACCAGAACGCACACGAAGCCGGGATTTGAAAAAGAGTCAGCGTTAACGAATCTGCGCGCGTGGTGGGCGCCGAAATAACACAAGGGTCTAGGGCTAGACTAGTCAACATGTGGCTAATTTCAGACAAATATGATCAGCTCTGCTTTTTCCAGGGTTCCAACTGGGCCGATTGAAGAATTCATTTCCTTCCAACCTTGTATGCGCCATAGCCCCCAATGATCCAAACATTCTCCACCACATCTCTGAGTGCGGGTCCTTCGATAATGGCCAACGCTTCCTCCAGACTTCGGCACAAGTAGTCGGCTGTCTCTGGTACTTCTCTGGGGAAGAAAGAAGAAAAAAAGGTGCTACATAATGGGTCTCATATTCTCATAAACTTCATTTATTAACCCTAACCCTCCCAAATCCTCCAAATTCCTCATTGCAAAATGCAGGATTTTGCAGGATTGAGGTCACTTGGAGTTTGATGCATTGCAGGATTTTGCAGGATTGAGGTTACTTGGGGTTTTACCCCTGCAGGAATATGGAGGATTCAGGTTATCAGGCTGAATGTGACACACAAGGATTTTGCAGGATTGAGGTCACTTGGAGTTTGATGCATCGCAGGATTTTGCAGGATTGAGGTTACTTGGGTTTTTACTGACTGCAGCCAGGGCAAGACTGCAGGATTTTGCAGGATACAGGCTGTATGGTCACCAGTGACCAATATTGGAGGATTTTGCAGGATTCAGGTTACTTGGAGTTTTAACAATTTAGGAATTGGAGGATTTTGCAGGATTCAGGTTATGTGTAAGTAAAAATGGGTAGGGAGTTAGGGTTAACCTGTCTCTGAAATTCTCAGGTTTTACATGTTCGTGGAGACTTATGTAACTCACTTTAATGTTTTACTGAGGACGAAGAACAGCTTACTGGCTTTTCTCTCTTGCTTGGAGATGGACTCCGTCAGTCGGCCAGTGATCATTGCGTTCTTCTTGTTGGGACTGACTTTACTGACGTGGTCTAGATAAAACTGCCTGTCTGTCCTGGTAAAAAAAATACACAAAAGGAGATTATAGACTAGAGTTACAGATCACTTTTCTGAATCAGTATTAACCCTAACTCCCTAGGATGTGTGAAAAATCGTATTGAAATTGAAGGATTTGGGACTGTTGGGGTTAACCCTGTTAATAAATCCTCCAATATTATAGTTAGATATTTGGCTCTGTCAAGAACATTACACTTATAGGGAAAGTGACAAATATCACGCACAGCAGAGTCACATATAATAATTTAACCCTAACCCTGCCAGATCCAGCACAGTGCATCTGTGGTGACTGCTTGACCTTGCTGGACTCTGCACACAAGTCAATGTGACAAAGTATGCAATCTGTTGCGTCTGGCAATAATGTATAATTAAATTTAAACATGTTGTTAATGCAGGTGTCATCACACATTCACGATTTTTCTTTTACGATCACCTGACGATGCGAAAAGTGAAAAAATCGTGAGTGCCTTGCGAAAGGTCTTGGAGCACTTGACAGGCTCTGATATAGGACTTAGTGGACTTTGGTGGTTTTCAGTGGTCTTGGTGTGTCTTGGAGGACGTGAGCAGTCGGCAAACTCTCACGAACATTTTGACCCTGCTCAAAATGATCGTGAGAGTCAGCCGATCCGTCGTCAACTGCTCTTAAATGGTCTTGACGGTCGTGAGTCGCTCGTTACATGGATTGAATGGTGGGACATGGTCGGAGCGATGGGAATGTGGCATTCCACTCAAGACCTTTTAGAGCGATACACGAGTGTATAGCTCTTGACAAACGTCAGTTGGACTGGCAATTTTTATTTTGGTTCCACATTTCCTACATTCTCCTCGCGATTTAAAAAAATTACATCGTAGAGGTCGTGCGCTGATCGTGAGTGAATGTGTGACACCCGCTTTACAATGATAAATTCTCGCAAACCTTCCAACTGCAAGAGCATGAACTGAAGAGACTATGTATCTCGCTGAATTTCATATCAACTTATACGCCGACCAGAAAATGTTGTTCATCAGCAACAATAACGTGGAAATTATCAAAATCTTTACAACTCAGCAAATCTGATAGTACTGTTTGATATATTCCTCCATGATATAACAAAGCATGTTGTCTTAATTAATTGAAGGCTACATGAACATCAGCCACAAATTGAAACTTCAAACCATAGAGCATCTGTTCCTTGCTCTATGTTCAAACTACATGTAGATACAAAATTCTCACGGTAATTTCCACGGAAGAGACATGTCTTTTCCAATGCCAAGTTTATCGTCAGCAGCAACAATCATGTTGAAGCGTATTCTATGCTGGTCGGAAGCCATCACATCAGATCTTGCTCATCAGCCGCAACTCCTAAAAACGATTGGTGGAAAGAAGAGTGTCAACATTGTGTTATTTGCTTCAAAGTTCAATAGAGAATTTTGATTTGAGAGGGCGCCCTGTCGATAAGGTGCTCATGATGATTTGGTAACGTGAGGCGCCAGAAGAGGGCGCTTTACCCATAATTCTTTTCCCACGTCGACCCGTCGGTCAAAATCTTTGGCATAAATTATAATCAAATTGGACCAAATACTAAAATGTTTGATATGATATTTAATATCGCCATAGGGAAGCATACTTACGTTTTTTAAGGCAGAAATTATCATTTATGCTACTTATTGTCCACAAATTTGAATCTAGCTATTATAGTATTAACAATAAATAACTTTTAATTTGATTTGGTTACTCAATTTTTGTTTTTATTTTTCACTTTTTCGCTATTTTATTGTTTTACTTTCTATTTTTGTTAAAGGAAACATAAAGCCCTACAACTTGACTTGCAAGTCAATCTGTATAAATTATGGTCGGCCCTGAAATGTGTATACAGTTTTTTGTATGGAGTTTTGTGTGTGCATAGGGTGTGCATGATTATAAGCCGTGGTTGAACATATAGGGTGTGCCTCATGAAAAGCTGCCGTATACACAAAATTCCATACACATTTAGGTCTATAAATTCATCCACAATTACTTTCGCGTCAGTTTATTGATCTTTATTTTCCCTTCGTACAAAATCCACCAAAACCACCAAGTAGAAATGGAAAAGAAAAAAAAGTAAAGAAAAAACATACGGAGGATTCGAACCCACAACCTTTGGACAAGGAGGCTGGTACATTATCCATCAGAGTACCGCATATCGTTAACTTAATCCAATGAACTCCGTCTGATATCTACACACTAGAGTCATGAAAAGCTGCCGTATATACAAACAATTTCATTCACATTTAGCTCCATAAATTCATCCACATTTACTTCCGCGTCAGTTTATCGGGCCGTATTTTTCCCTCGTACAAAATCCACCAAAACTACAAAGTAGAAATGGAAAAGAAAACAAAAGTAAAGAAAAAAACATACAGAGGGTTCGAACCCACAACGTTTGGACTAGGAGACTGGTACACTATCCCTCAGAGTACAGCACATCGCTAACTTAATTCAATGAACTCCGTCTGATATCTACACACTACCAGAGTCATGAAAAGCTGCCGTATATACACAAAATTCCATACACATTTAGGTCTATAAATTCATCCACAATTACTTTCGCGTCAGTTTATTGATCTTTATTTTCCCTTCGTACAAAATCCACCAAAACCACCAAGTAGAAATGGAAAAGAAAAAAAAAGTAAAGAAAAAACATACGGAGGATTCGAACCCACAACCTTTGGACAAGGAGGCTGGTACATTATCCATCAGAGTACCGCATATCGTTAACTTAATGCAATGAACTCCGTCTGATATCTACACACTACCAGATTCATTAAAAGTTGCCAATTGTAAAACTATTTACAACCGAGTTACAGTGATGCACAACGTATGCAACAAGATTTAACAACCGAACACAAAACTCCATACAAAATCCACCAAAACCACAAAGTAGAAATGGAAAAGAAAAAAAAAAGTAAAGAAAAAATACGGAGGGTTCGAACCCACAACCTTTGGACTAGGAGACTGGTACATTATCCCTCAGAGTACAGCATGTCGTTAACATAAACCAATGAACTCCGTCTAATATCTACACACTACCAGAGTCATGAAAAGCTGCCGTATTTAATACATGTACAAAGGCACACAATTCCATTCACATTTAGGTCCATAAATGTATCCACATTTACTTCCGCGTCAGTTTATCGGGCCGTATTTTTCCCTTCGTACAAAATCCACCAAAACCACAAAGTAGAAATGGAAAAGAAAAAAAAGTAAAGAAAAAAACATACAGAAGGTTCGAACCCACAACCTTTGGACTAGGAGACTGGTACACTATCCATCAGAGTACAGCCAATCGCTAACTTAATTCAATGAACTCCGTCTGATATCTACACACTACCAGAGTCATGAAAAGCTGCCGTATACACAAAATTCCATACACATTTAGGTCTATAAATTCATCCACAATTACTTTCGCGTCAGTTTATTGGGCTTTATTTTCCCTTCGCACAAAATCCACCAAAACCACAAAGTAGAAATGGAAAAGAAAAAAAAGGAAAGAAAAAAAACATACGGAGGATTCGAACACACAACCTTTGGACAAGGAGGCTCAGGCCCGTACGCAGGATTTGTTATGGGGGGGGTGTGAATTTGTACTGATGGGACCAAAAATAAAACCAAATTTTCTGGCCAGTATCGTTATTTTTACATCAAAATACCATTATTTACCCCGGAAAATGTGGACCTTTTGGTAATTTGGGGGGCGAATTTGTACTGGGACCAAAAATGGGACAACATTTTTTCGTGTGCCTGCAGTACAGTTATTTATACATCTAAATACCATTATGTATCCAGAAAATGTGGACCTTTTAGTAATTTGGGGGGGGGGGGGGGGGGTGCGTACGCACCCGTCGCACCCCCCCTGCGTACGGGCCTGAGGCTGAAGTAACTAACTGGGTTTAAATTTTCAGGTTTATAAGAGTTTGTTTTATGCTATTTGTGTTTAAATGTAACTTATGGAATTGTTTTCCTTAACAAATGGAACCCCCCCCCCCCCCCCACCCCCGGAAAGAACCCCCCTTTTCGGGGAGTGCGTTCAGGATTTGGGGTTTTCACCAAAGATATTCTTATTCATCATGAAATTCTGGTCTGGAAAAATCACACCTAGCTCATTTACAGCCTGGTCTATTTGAAGAGGATGTCCGTTACGGAGCACCGTAGTAGCGAAGGCTGCAAGTTCCACATTTTTTTAAAACACGTGCAGCTTAAGTTGCATCCCGCTCTGTTGCATTCGTAACAAATCCGGAGTTTGCAAAATAGTAGTCGGATACCCTACTAAAATTTTCGTATAAAAATAATACACTGCGTCCAGGTGTTGTATATCCAGAGTGTACTCTGGTACCCTGACTTAATGTACACGATAACAAGTAAAAACGTTCGTCAAATAAAGAAGCCAGTCTAATGTTATCAAACCCCGTGATGATATAGATGATGTTGCGTGATAACTGATATATGATGTGAACAGCCCAGAGGTCGCTAAAAAAGCTTATTTAACACAGATTGTTGTCTGATTTGTAATTATGCTTTGGTTTTTTTGCAAAGACAAGCTGATGAAGAAGTAGAAATGGCTGAAGCTGTCCGATCCCGCAAGAAACACCGAAAAAAGGTACAACGAGCAGTCATGGCAGTGCCAGTGCGTATATTCGGAGAAGGGGTTTCCCCGAAATTAAGCAATGTCGCCATTTTCTTGTTCATTTCACTATCACCTTTTTCAATAAATATCGGTTGATATTTTCATTTTGATACTAATTATAGGTTATTTTTTTAATAACAAATTATTAAAAGGTGTAACAAATTGAAACAATAGCCCTTTTGTTTTCCGTAACCCTACTAACATGATTTAACTGGTTCCCGACACAGTCACAGACAAGGGAAACTCAATACTCGCGGAACGTTTGAAGACCAATGACGGTTGACAGCCATAATTCACCAAAATAAATGGATACAGTCCCTAGTTAATTGTATACAGTCTCTAGTTTTTCGTATACACGACTTTTATACCTTTTTCTATTAACCAAAATTATTGGTTAATAATCTTATCTAGATAGGGTCTTATAAAAAAAGGTATAAAAGTCGTGTATATGAAAAACTAGGGACTGTATACAATTAACCAGGGGATGCGCATGCGAAACCAGAACTCACGTAAAAATAACAAAAGTACGTAGGTTTACGGTTACGTAAAGATAGCCACGGCCAATATAAATTGGAGGTCAAGTCACAAATTTTTGTTTCACCTCATTTATTTGAAACTTTAAAAGTAAAAATATTCATGTGTTTTAGTAAGGATTTTGATCTATCAAACATAATTATTATTAATGCATTAAAAAAACCAAATAATTAAAATGTTCATTTGAAAAATTATTATCAAAATGATGAATAATTTGATATTTATAATAATAATAATAGTAACAAATTTTTATATACCCATAAACAAATTCAAAGGAGATGAAAACAAGTGATATAATACGGTCATGAGTGTACAAGTTTTACAAATTATTAAAATAATACTTTGTGATATTAAATATGGGGGAGACATTGATGATAACTACATGTAAACGGCTCATTTTAGTTTGATTGTGGATTTGCTGACCAGATTTTCATTCGTTCGTTTGTGCAGAAAGAAGGAAAGTCTTCCAGGAAACGGACGGAAGATGTAACAGATGAGTTACTCCAACAGGATGAAGATGCCGACAAACGGAAGAACAAGGAGGAAACTCACACTTCTGAGGATGCTGCTACACTCCCAGTCGGAGAGGCATCCGCACACACTGCCAAGAATGATGCAATTCAAGATGGAGATGCTTATAAAGTAGAGACTGGCGTCAGATTATCAGAAGATGTGAAGGAGGAGACAAGGAGTGGAGAGGAATGTGGGAGTCAAGACACAGTCGAAAATGAGGCGGGAAGAATTGATCCGAGTTTGCCATTTGTTAACACCCTGGAACCAGTAGGTGGAACCGTATCAACTAACACTTGTCTAAATGATGCCATCAACAGCAAATCACCTCTGGTAGAAAACATTCCGGATGCTCCAACTAATGGTCCAAAAACTGAAATTGTAGAGTCTAAGGATAGAACTGGCAGTGGTGACATTTTTGAAGAGAAGTTGGGAATAAATAGTGAGTCCGTGGCATATGCAAGTTCAGAAGTTGCAGAAAATGAAGCTTCAAACATTGATGCTGCTGCAAGCAGCGAGGAGACTCTTGACCAACCAGAAGCATTTGGTCAACAGGAGGAAGAGGAGGATGTCTCAGGTACCTCGGAAGAAGCAAAGGATGCAACACCAGACATCGTTTCCTCGGAGAACATGATAAGAGAGGAGATTGACGTGAAGGAAGAAGGGACTGAAGCAGCCGACAATCTCGTCATGGAACAATCTTTGCCTGAGAGCAGAGACGACGACTTTGAAATTCTTGGAGAGGAGGAGATTAGTCCAGCAGCACAAGTTTGCGAGGAGAGCAGTTCGACTGAAGTCATGCCGAGTCAGGCAGCTGAGCAGGGCAGATCGCAGACAGAGACGCCTGTTCTTGAAGGGGTGACTGGAGAGTCGCAGGAGCAAATTCTGAAAGCTACTGCGCCTCTCGAACCTGCTGGGATCCAGACGCTGAGGGCTGTTGAGGTTGGAGTGCACAATCCATTGCAAGAACCTGCATCTGAACAGGAACTTCCAGAAAATTTGAAATCTGAGACCCCTTCTGTCCGGAGTGACGAACAGCACAGCACAGCTCAAAGAGGAGCGTCCTCGGAGATTGCGGTGGACAGTCAAAGCAATCTAATGATGAGACAAGAAAGCTTGAAGACAGCCAAAGTAGTTGCTATGCGAGAAGAGCAGCTTGAAATGTACTATCACAACCCAAAGCTGAGGCAGCAAGAAGAGTTTGTTGAACTGTTCATTCAGGTAAAGTGGACGGACAAACCGACTGTGTAAAATATTTTCTCTGTGCTTCACAAAGTCATTATAAACAAACCAAAATGGTCATTTTTTTTGTTGATCACAGATTTGCAGCATTGAGCGACATGAGTTTTATGAATTGGTCACAAATTACTTCAAAGCAAGGAACAACATGCTTGCCGTCCGAAATGACATCAAGATTTTGCAGAACGAGTACATCTCCCTCAAGGAAAAACTGTGGACCATGTCTGACAACTTTCTTCTCGCCAAGGTTCGTTTAGAAAATATATTCCTAAAGAAACTATATTTTATAAGTCTCAGTCCTTATTTTTACTCGACTCGCAGGGCTCTAACTAATGTGCCCTAACCCAGTCACCGAGTCACCGACCGACTGACTCACTTTATATGCCCTAAACTCATACTTTTGGGTACATGTAGACCTTGACTTTGCAAGCCTATTCTTGTTTGAGCCTAAACCTAAACAAACCAAGCATTGAAACATCAATGAGTCAACTACAGTCGACTCTCATTATTACAAGCTATGGCCATGTCCGAAACGGGTGTCTAGAGCTACGACTAGGTCTATTGTCTACAGCGGCCATTTTGTAGCGCTGTCCGAAATGCCGTCTAGAGCTACAGCTACGGCTACGGCTACAACGTCACAAAAATCCAGCCGTAAAAGAAGTTGTCTAGCTCAGGCAAAACAAAACGTTAATTTTGGAGCAAATTTTCGTTTATTTTTCAATGATAGTGCATTGAATTGAAACTAACAGATCGACAAATACGTCAATATCATCAGGTATTTTGACTGGCTGTAAACAAAAATTGTGTAACATCTAGCAGACGATAATTGTAATTCTTACATCGTAATTTTGCAAACACTAATTTAAGCATCGCTTGGTGGCGCAATAACTAGCCGTAGGCTCTACCGTAGCCGCGTCCGAATTCCATTTGCCTTAGCGCCTACGTAGACCGTAGCTATAGACACCCGTTTCGGACACAGCCTTAGATAGGGTGAAATCCTGTTCAAAGGGAGGATACACCATTTGCAGATATAAAAAAATGTTACTACCGAATTATTAAGAAATATCACACTTGTTTGAAAGTAAATAATGATTGTAGACATCCAGCAAAATGATTGCGCTGGATATCCTGTAATTGTTCCAAAAATTGAAATTTATTTTGAAAAATTCACGATATCCGGATGGCGATCACGAGAAAAGAACAACATAAGAACCACTGCCAGTTAAAAACGAATGCTGATATTTGTGCTTTCCTTAGCATTTATGATTGTAAAACTTTGAAGAGGTCAGTTAAACGATATTTACTATAAAATACAACCCCCCAAATTCACCCATTCCTGATAATTCAAGCAATTACCAATGGTGTATCCTACCTTTAAGAAGATAGTTTTTGTCTTAGAACCACACACAAAAGTGCAAAAGTCCTTAACCAGTTCACGCCGGATGACGTATATAAACGCAAGGTTTTCCCCAGATTCAAAACGGATGACGCATAAACACGCCACGAGCAAGGCCGGAAATGTCTGTCAGCAGCAAGCAAGGCCGGAAATGCGTGGTTGTGCTTCCCGGCACTATCGACCTAAACCCGCTTCGGATCGAGTTTCGTTAAAAATAATCCCGCCCCTCAGCTCGGTAATGTTAAAATAATCCCGGCGCGAACTGGTTAATTCCCTTACTCCCTTATGAGAGTTCAACAGTTGAGACACACAAGTATAGTGCCCCCTCTACCCATCTCCGATGGCTAAGGTTATGTATTCATCCCTGGAGGGGTTTTAACGAAACTTGGTGGGTAGAACTTTTGGATCAAAAATGATTTTCATAAATTTTCAGTTTGATCTGGATTTAGATCAGGAACTTGAATCACTTTGAATGGGAGGACGTTTTTGCGGTTGTGGCGCAGGTCTGCGCTGTACTGACGAGTGTCTATTTCTAGTAAACGTAGTTCTTTTGGGATACCGTGACTGTGCAGGGAATGTGTGCGGACATGCAGATGGTCAAGGAGAACCACATCTACCAGTTAGCGCAGTTCAACCCTGACGTCCACCGGGACCTGGAGAGGCTCATGAAATACACCCGGTCCAACTTCCACGACACCTTCGCCTTGTGCTCCTACACCGCGCAGCTCTCCAAGCTGCAGATCGAGTCTTACATCCATCAGTTGTATTTGCGGAACTCGTGGCTGTGTGGCGTAAAGGAGGGTTCGCCCGTCGCTGGTAAGACCAACTCTTGTAATGTAAGAGTATTCTTAACCCTAAATCCTCCTTACCCCATGTTATGTCATGCATGAGTATCCATGAGTTACATTGTTATGCTTCACCGCTTCCAGGCTCCATATTTAACTCTGCTTCACCGTTGGAATCCCTCCTGACGACAGGCAGAGCATACTGTCCGAAATGATGAGTTTCCTCTGGTTCTTTTCAGAATCGCACAACTCACTTACCACTTTGTGTTACCGCAAACTACATCTACTTACCTTATTATCATTTTGCCATGCAAACCTTCAAATCTCATCAGTATTCTATCAATATTGCATCAGTATTTTGAGACGCTTCTTAAGGCCTTTCGTCTGTTGACTGCAGTGCCTCATCCAGCACCTTGGAAAATCAAGGATCTCGTACTGGGCAGTCAAATTACGAGACATTTCATGTACAAATTAACCGCAGAGTCGTATATGCGGGGGAGTTAGCGGCTTTGCTGCTTTGTGGGAGCCTCGCCTCGCCCCGCTTAGCGGGAGCCTTGCCCTGGAATCCTTGTACCGGGAGCCTCGGGAGCAGCTTCCAGGCAGGAGCAGCTTCCAGGCAGGAGCAGCTTCCATGACTCGCCCCGCTTTGCAAGAGCGGTTTCTGAGCCCTGTTTGCTTCATAGTTGGACAGGGTATGCTACAGCGTACCTCATAATGACTACTATCTGTCAGGAACTTCCGGTTTGTTTTCACTGCTGCACATGCGTCTACTTTGCATGTATTCGTGTATGAGGTGGTCTGATGTATGATCAACTGGTGAACACATACCTTTTTTTCCTTATAGTATAGCAGTGATAGAGGTCTACATAACAACATATCATTGACTTGTGTTTTTTTTCTTTTTTGTTGGCACCTGCAGCTGACTTATCTTGTCATAATTCAGCGAGACAGAAACAGGTTGATCAGCTGAAGCAGTGCATCTCAGTGCTGTTTGCCTTCCAGCGTCGACCTGTCAATGATGTGGAGTTCCTGCAATCCTCCCGTGGTTGGCTCAGTAGAATGGTGAGCATTATTACTACACCTTTCTTATAAATATTCATAAGCATATTGGAGCGCGACATTGGACGATTCCGCCGTTCGCCCGGGGAATAAAACTAGTCATCTCGGTGAGTATCCAGCTCGCTGCCAGGTGACGTCATCCAGCTTGCTGCCTTGCTGTATTCTTTTCTGGTAGCACCAAAAATTCCTTCTGGAAACTGCCTCATAGACATGTAATCTTTACGAAGCCAGTCTTAGTAACTTTACTAGATTTCCGTCATTGACTGACCACGAACTTTCATATCCTGTGCTGAATATTAAGAGGTATTAAGAGGTATTATGAGGTATAGTAAAACAAATACAGCATGTTTGTTTTTCTTCTGGAGAATAGTGGGAATTACTGGTCTCTTGTTGTAGGCCAGCTAGACTACCTCTCTCCGCTTCGCGTCGGAAGGTAGTCCAATCCAATCCAATCCAATCTGCATTTGTAAAGCGCCAATCAATCTAGTTGCCTATTCCGAGGAGCTGCCAGGAACACCGGGGCAAAACCCCTCATCTTAGCGATGAGTGTTACTGGGTTCTTTTTCGTGCATTACACAACACACGGGACCTCCAGCTTTACGTCCCATCCGAAGGACGAAGCAATAGTGGTTTAATTGCCTCGCTTAAGGACACACGTGTCGACACCGGGACTCGAACTCACGCTCTGCCGAACAGAAAACCGGGTTCCTAATCGCCCTTTAATCCATCAGTCAGTCTTTGGAGCAATGACTTAGCTGTTTGTCTGTTCCCTGTCAGATTGCGTCACTCCTTCGTCTGGCCACCTTGGACGACCACCTGTTTATCCTGGGTCACATACTTCGCTGTCCCGCCGGCATCGACCAATGGGCAGCGTGCTATCTTCAGATCGTCGTGCCGACTTGCTCAGCACAACAGGGCCCTGTTGCCGGCAGGTGGCCCTATTCGTTGGGCAACCCGCTCCTGGATCACTTTCTGAACATGCTGGCCTTCTTTATGAAACCAGTGAAGTAAGAGTTCGTTTTTTTGTGTCGCCTAAACAAAGTTTTGGGAGACACTTACCAGGACTAAATTATGCATGACCATAGCCCTGTAGCCTAAAGTTTCAGGTTAAAGGATACACCATTGGTAATTGTTTGAATAATCATGAATGGATGAATTTGGGGGTTGTATTATATAGTAAATATCGTTTAACCTAACTGTCCGAAGTTTTACAATCATGGATGCTGAGAAAAGCACGATATCTGTAAACGGTGTATCCTACCTTTAACCAGTTCGCGCCGGATGACGTATATAAACGCAAAAATTCCCCCAAATTCAAAACGGATGACGCATAAACACGCCAAATTCAAGTTCGGAAATGTATGTCAGCAGCGCGCAAGGCCGGAAATGCGTGGGTGTGCTTCCCGGCACTATCAGCCTGAACACGCTTCGGATCGAGTTCCGTTAAAAATAATCCCGCCCGTCGGCTCGGCGAAGTTAAAATAATCCCGGCGCGAACTGGTTAATGAATTGTTATGTTACTTGGATGGAACGATCCTTGGGTGGGGTTCATCACAACCTTTTAGCAATTGGAGGTCAACTGTAATATAGGGGTTATCTGAGGTCATCATTCTATATACACAAAGCATATAGGGATCGCATATGGGACCTGTCACCACAAAATGAGAGTAAAGTCGGAAATATTGAAAATTGAGATATTGGTATTTTCAAATTCTTGAGAAAGATAGCTTTCCAATGGTACATAACACTTAGGGGTTTTGCGATAAAGAGGAGGACTTGTGCTTTCCAAATTACGCAAAATTTCAAAATTGACCGCCCCTTCATATTTTGACTTTGGATGGCCATATCTCCAAATCACATCGTGAGACTTTACTCTTGACATATTGTGGTGACAGGTCACATATATGGATCGAATTTTAAAGTTTGAAGTGAATTTGTGTGGAACGAAGATAACAAAATCCTGATCAAGGAATTGAACATGATGAGACATTGATACTCTGCTGATCAGGCCTCGTACCAAACACATGAAGCCAGGTCTCCTAAAGGTCAGATTTGTCTCAAAGACAAATGCTGTGGACATCAGAAACCAGACCAAGATGGCTGCAGCATCATACTCCATTGCGTGATGCCTGACCGTGACCATGACCATTACTGACGTTGGTTGTTGTCACCATTCTGTTTTAGATACAGGCAGGAATTTCTGACCAAGATGAAGAAATCACTGACCCCTAACCCATCCGAGAAGACGGGGCCATTCAACTGGACTTTACTGGACGAGGACGGAGAAGAGGTGTGTTTGAATTCAGTGTATTGAAAAAAGGAAGGAGATTGTCCAAGATGATTTATATTTTTCTTGTTCAAGGTTTTCTATTTTATTAGTCTGGCAAAAGCCAATATTTCCAATGGTTTTCCTTCAGTTTCCTTGGCACAAAGTGACTAAGGCCGTGTCCAAAACGGGTGTCTAGAGCTACGGCTAGGTCTATTGTCTACGGCGGCCATTTGGTAGTCCGAAATGCCGTCTAGAGCTACAGCTACGGCTACAACGTCACAAAAATCTAGCCGTAAAAGAAGTTGTCTAGCTCAGGCAAAACAAAATGGCGGCAGCACTATTACATTAATTTTGGAGCAAATTTTTGTTTATTTTTTAATGATAGTGCATTGAATTGAAACTAACAGATCAACAAATACGTCAATATCATCAGGTATTCCGACCGGCTATAAACAAACATTGCGTAACATCTAGCAGACGATAATTGTTGTAAATTCTTACATCGTAATTTTGCAAACGGTAATTCAAGCATCGCTTGGGGGCGCAATAACTAGCCGTAGGCTCTACCGTAGCCGCGTCCGAATTCCATTTACATTAGCGCCTACGTAGACGTAGCTGTAGCTGTAGACGTAGACTGTATCTCTAGACACTCGTTTTGGACACGGCCTTATACTGGTACATATTTATACTCCTTAGAGAGGCAAATAGAAGTAAAGTGGCTTGCCCAAGGGCACAACAAATGTGACCTGTTACCACAAAATGAGTGTAAAGTAGCAATTACTGAAGGACTTGTGATGGACTTACAGGGACTTGTAGGGACTTGCAGGGACTTGCAGGGACTTGCAGGGACTTGCAGGGACTTGCAGGGACTTGCAGGGACTTGCAGGGACTTGTGATGGACTCGACTACATCCCTGATATTACCCTACTTATGTAGGCGTACCTAATGTTAAAAAGTGCAATTGTTCTCATACCAAAAGTAAAGGGTTCCATCCCAAATCTCAGTAATTTGTATAATAAGTTTACACCGAACTCCTTGGTTTTTTTGGTCTTTTTGCAGGATGAAGATACAGATAACACCCTCTTCAACGAGAACGACTTGGTGGCCATCTTTGCCCAGTACCCCTTTGACAAGATGTTCAAGCATGTCTTGCAGATCACTGACTCTGGTAATTTGAAAATGATTTGGGAAAAAAAAAATCTTATAGGTGGGCCACAGACATATAAGAGCTTTCATATTGAGTGGAGTGACGTGGTCTTGGAGCATTGAATCCATTGTCTGAGGTTAATTCTGCAGGTTGTGGGTTCAATTCCAGCCTGGAGTTATTGTGCGTGTGCCCTTGGGCAAGGTACTTTGTCACCAAGGAGTGACTGGGTACCTACCTGTGAGGGTAGCAGGGTATGTAGGTACATTTGAGTTCACTGCACAGTGCAAATCTATTGCTGCATTCTACATTGTTCTCATGTGTTGCATTATGTTGCATTTGGCAGGGTTCTTAGAGAATACCTCTTGATGGAAGGGTAGGGTTAATCTGTTTGTTTTGCCGCATGCCTTTTTGTAGACATTTGCTTGTGATTGATCAATACATTGCGGGTAAGAGCTTTAACAGATTGATCCACTCTCTCCCACTACAGACGGGAAAGCATCCTACAGTATAGATCGTGTCGGCAGCCATCACATGATGCAGCTCATAGCCTTCGCCTCCAGCCTGATTAAGATCCTTCATCAAGGAGTCCAGTCATTCAACCGGTCTCGTTACCGGCAATTTGTCAAACGCATCGGAAGACTAATCAGGTACTTTCTAATATTTGAACTACGACAAACGTACTCCGATGTTTCACATTTGTACATGTATTTTAGTTACTTTATTAGAAATGAAACTATCAAAGTTTTATCCCTACTGCTAGTTAAATGTCCTCGTTTTTTTTTCTTTTTTTGGCGACAGACATACTGTTCAGCAGGTCTCGGATCACTGGCTGAATTACCGTAGCTGGCGGCGCGAGGTTTGTCACGATGCTGACGGCGTCAGACCGTCCATCGAGCCATACGACCTTCAGCACAGCATCCATAACCTTCAAGTGGAGTTTGACGAGTTCTTCTTTAGGGCAACCAAGTGCATCATGTCGGCTCCCAGGTATTGGCGCCAGATTTTTTTTGGGGGGGGGGGGGGGGGGGGAATGAGGATGCTATAACATTGTTAAGGCCAGAGGCCAATTTCATAAAACGTGTAAGCACCAAAATTTGCTTAGCTTAAAAATTCTTCCTTTGAAAAAACAGGGTTACAAACCAACATTTCAGTTTATGTTGATATAGATTGTGACTGGTATTCAGCTGGTTTTTGCTTTGATAAAACAAACACGTGGTGTTTTGGCCGATAACCTGTTTTTACTTTAGCAAGACTTTTTGGTGCTAAGCACATTTTTGTGCTTATACATGTATTATGAAATTGGCCCCAGGTCACACACTGCGCGAAAGCGGAAGCTTATCAAAATTCGTGACATCGGGGCAGTTTTAACAAAAGTTGAGCACATTTCAACTCCAAATTATTTACTTCGCGTTCGAATTTGTTTGAATTATAAACCAACTTTTATGGAGCAGTGGTAAATCCGGCAAGAGGGGGAACTTGCAGGTACCCGTTTACACTCCTGGGTGAGTATTAAGGCAAATTATAGTTAAGTGTCATGCTCAAGGGCACAAGCATGCATGTTTCTGGCAGGGTTTAAACTGGCGCACCATCGTGCATGAGTCAAACACTGTGGACCATGGCACTCTACAATACAGAATAGTAGATAATTATCGTTTAAATTTTAATTGTGTATCTGAACTATTTTTTTTCATACGGGGTGAAGTGCCGTGGTCTTCTGGTCTGGAGCATTGAGTTTGTGGTATGCGGGTAATTTTGCAGGTTGTGGGTTCGAATCCAACCTGAGGTTATGGTGCTTGTGCCCTTGGGCAAGGCTCTTTGCCACTCATTGCTTCTCTCTTCCCAGGAGTAAATAAGTACCTGTGAGGGCAGAGATGGTTATTGTGGTTGTTATCAGCTGTTTTGCACCCAAATGGCAGCATCGAGCTCTATACTTACCAGGGAGCTGAGATGGTATTAGGAATGTTTCAAGGGCCCAATGAGCAGGGGTAGAAATGATGTGAAGCGCTTTGACACCTTTGGTATAAGGCGCTATAAGCATTATCAGAGTTGTATTCGAGTCCCTGCAAGTCCTTTCACAAGTCCAGTCACAAGTCCAGTCACAAGTCCAGTCACAAGTCCAGTCACAAGTCCAGTCACAAGTCCAGTCACAAGTCCAGTCACAAGTCCAGTCACAAGTCCAGTCACAAGTCCAGTCACAAGTCCTTTCATAAAGCCAGTCGCAAGTAACTGGTTGAACAATGACAAAGGAATGCATTTGTTAACAGTTCATTTGAATAGCTAGTGACTTGACTTGAGACTGAAGGACTTGTGATGGACTTGCAGGGACTTGTGGGGACTTGCGGAAATATTGAAAATTAAGATATTGGCTTTTTCAAATTCTTGAAAAAGAGAGCTTTCCAAAGGTACATAACACTTGGGGGTTTTGCGATAAAAACTGTTTAAAGCACTCTATAAAGTCATGGGTTTCACAAAACGTGTTTGTGAGAAAACTTACTTTAAACATCTTAAACAAAACACGCACAAGATTATAAAACAGGACAAGTAAGGTTTGGTTGAGCATAGCAACGACCATGTTTCAACAGTTCATTTGAATAGCTAGTGACTTGACTTGAGACTGAAGGACTTGTGATGAACTTGCAGGGACTTGTGGGGACTTGCGGGGACTCGAATACAACTCTGAGCATTATACATTCTAATTGACAGGTTGGGAACGTGGCAGTTTATGACGGACATGCCGTACACGAGTCTGTCTTCCACCATGATGTGGCGTCTTCTCTGGTCTTTACATCAGAACGACATGAACCAGTTGACTATAGAGCCAAGCCAGGAAAATAAGAAAGACAATTACAAATGGCATCTCTCAGGTAGTAATTTTTTTTTATTTAGAATATTAAATCTTCTAAGTTATTTATCTGTTAAATGTTTTAATTACATTACATCTTCGTTATTAACCTTAGTGTTTTAGTGTAATCGGTTTATGATGTTCACTTTGTGAACCGGCTGGCCTTGCGAGACCCATTTAGACAGGGTGCCGTGTGTCTGGGAATCCTCCGTGGCCCGCCTCCAATGAGATTCTCCTGGAAAACTGCCTAGAATCATTTTATCGTTTTACTTCTATACAATGGTTCTTTCATTCTTTTGAAACGTTCTCATTCTTTTCCTGTGTGATAATTGTTCCTTCTTACTCCAAGTTTTTTATATTTTCCACAGTTTACTTGATTGTTTTTTATTACTACCTATTGTCTTATATTTGTACACATTCCCGCCGTGAATATGGCCACTGATGCCGGTACGGCGTTAAACCCAAAACTCACTCACTCACTCACTTTATAAACGTGCTCTGATTTTTTGTTTACATGGTATTAAGGTTTTAAAGAATTCTTTTCATGAGTAAGTTTTTCTTCGCGATGACCCCAAAATGTCACTAATCTGACCATCTACATGTATAGAGTTGTCCTGAATATACCGAATATTTGACTTTAACCGAATATTAGAATTATATCTTTCGAGATTCCTTGAATTCTTAGCTTTAAAATGATATATAATTTATTGAGTAGGGTATTAATGCCCTGGTTTTTTATGTGAAAATAAGATCATTTCATCATGATATTTTCATATTTTCATTAATTTCTCTACATTTTACTTCTTAGGTAAAATTTTTTCTGCTAATCTTTTTTAAAAAAAACTTGGAAGTTCGAAAGAAAACTTATGCGGAAATGCCGTTTTCGTGGGAGCAGGTCACAAATATGTTTTGCTGGCGTTTAGCGGCCTTTGCACCTGAACTCTTTATATAATCATAAACTTGCATTTGTTATTGTCAGATGCCACATTTTTGGACAGTAACTGTTTTTGTTGTTTTGAAAAAATAAACTGGTGTTAGGGTACACTTTTTTTCATGTTTTTTTCATTTCCGCCACCCACCAACAAAAAATGAGTACAGACCCCACCACAAGGGATGATTTTGTCCACAAGTTGCTGGACATGCCTATGTCAGAGGTCATCTACCTACTGACCACCTTTGCCAACATGACCAGCGCCCGACCCGCATCGGAAAAGACGTTCATCAACTTTGTGGTGGAAGAAATCTACGAGGTTTGCAAGAATTAAGTTTATTATTATTTATTTTTCATTTTGTTGTTGCCTTTCATTCAATTTTTTCAAAATCAGTTTAGAGAATGAGTAGACTACAGCATTAAAAAAAATAAGTCTTTATTCCCATTCATAAATACCTTTTTTGTAAAATTCCGCCAAAAAAGCCCCGAAAATCCCCGAAAATTGTCGCAAGTAAATTTCGGTGTTTCGCCATTCTGTGTGTGTTAAATGACATGTTTCCGCCTCTGTCGCTCTACACAATACATTCAATAAAGCGTATTTACTGTGAACCAGACTATTACTGCCATTGGCAACCTCGTTCCCAGGGTGTCGAGCTGTACGCGCTCAACACTACCCGCTCTTACTATTGGAGACGAGGTACGGTTAGAAATACAGTGAGCCCTGGGGACGGGTATAATGCGACATCGCGTTGTTGCCAGCTGGTTTTAAACACTTCCAGCCATGTCTTTATCGTCCGTTTAATACCGGCCACGTGACGGGCTCTCGACCAATAGGAATGCCTAAACTGTCACAGGTATTTATGAATATAAAATACAACCCCCTAAATCCACTCATTTCTGATAATTCAAGCAATGACCAATGGTTTATTCAAGTTGGAAGCTAGTCAAGTAAGTCCTGTAGAAACAGGGCCGTAACTACACAGTCACCAGAAAGGCCTTTTTAAATTTGTGTACAGCTGTCCTATCTTCGCACCCATACCCGAGAGTTCTGTTCTAAGATTGGCCGGGAGTTGCTGTCGGCCATAGCAACCACTCATCCCTTCATCATCTCAACCCTCCTCTGTCAGGTCCAAGAAAGTGCCAAGGAAGTCGGAGCGGTAAGACGGAAATATCCCAATCCTATCTTACATTACTCTCCGAGTCTCTAAAACCTGATGAATAAAGGGCCAAATTACCTATTACCAGCAAATCGTAAATGACGTGAAGCCTGCCATTGCTCAACTTATTAAGCTTGATGAAAGACACTCACAGTTTTATGATCGAAGTAAATTAATTGCTATTTCACCCATAACATAATTTTTAACGTTGCCGCACAATTCCGCAAAAAGTCAGACAAAACTATTTTAAAAATGGCGGTCGAAGGTTGATACAACGATGATTTCGTTTTTTGAATCTACGCAAACAGTCGTTGTAAACTGTGTTTAAAACATTGCGCAGCTACGCCAAGTTTTGTGAAATGGTCCGTAAGGAAATGGCGCAGCTGTGTAACTTTGTTGTTGCGTAAGCCTTATGAAAGACACTCGCAGTTTTATGATCGAAGTAAATGAATTGCTATTTTTACCCATAACATAATTTTTAACATTGCTGCACGATTCCGCAGAAAGTCGGACAAAACTATTTTCAAAATGGCGGTCGAAGGTTGATACAACGATGATTTCGTTTTTTGAATCTACGCAAACAGTCGTTGTAAACTGTGTTTAAAACATTGCGTGCTACACCAAGTTTTGTGAAATGGTCCGTAAGGAAATGGCGCAGCTGTGTAACTTTGTTGTTGCGTAAGCCTTATGCCACTTTTGAAAATGGCGCAAGCTACGCATTTTTGTGTGAAATCAACTGCTGAGCATCTACTTCGATAATATCTATAGAAATGACTAAGGGAACCAACAGAGTATCTGACTGGGTGCCAAATGTCATGCTGGTATCATCAAAGACACAATTCCCCCAAATATGTGACTTGTCATCACAAAATGAGCGTGAAGTCGGCAAAATCTAAAATTGAGATATGGGTATTTCTAAATTCTGTTGAAACAGAGCTTTCCAATGGTATATAACACTTGGAGGTTTGATACTCAATATTGTTTTTATTTTTATTTTTTAGTCTGGAGTCTTAATACAGAGATTATCAGAAAACGGGCATTTCTTGCGAGAAATTGTGTGAACGCGCAAAGAAAGGCATAGTCAAAATTGTCTCAAAAAATATTTTTATTTATCTGATCGTCCTGAAAAATTGGGAATTGATTGTTGGGGATTTAGTCTTAAAAAAACCCGTATAATCTCAAAATCGACCACCCCTTCAAATTTTGACTTTGACTGGCCGTACTGGGAAATCACTTCGTGCGACTTTACGCTCATTTTGTGATGACAGGTCACATATGTTCTCTATCTACCCCACTATTTTCTCCCAGGTATCCCTGTACCTATTCCGCGGCCTGCCCCTCCACCTGTGGCATCCAAGCAACGATGACGTCGCCATTGTCAAGGACTGGTTGCTGGAATATGACCTGAGTAAGGCTGAGAACCAACTAGCTAGACTGGTGCTGTCCAAGATGAACCTGGGATACAACAAACAGGTATATCACAAAACAGTCTGGGTCTTAGCGCGTCTTTGTCAAAACTGTGCATTTGAAAAGGTTACCCCTTGGCACGCTAATCCCACCAGCTGGGGCCAATTTCACAGTGTTGCTAAGCACAAAAATGTGCTTAGCATGAAAATTCTTCCTTGTCAAAAACAGGGTGTACAGACCAAATTTTCAGGTAATGTATATTGTTTCTGAATGATATTCAGCTGGTTTTTGCTTAGCACAAAAAGTTTTGGCTGGCAACCCGTTCTTATTGAGCAAGACTTTTTGGTGCTAAGCAAATTCTTGTGCTTAGCAGCTACATGAAATTGGCCTCTGAATGCTGATGTCAGCTGTGCTATGCTGTAGCTCACGGCCTGTCCGACGGGTGTACGCTCAGGTCTATTGTGCAGTGCAGCTGCTGGACAAAGGCTGCTGTGCAGTCGTGTGTATAATCTGGTGAGGGAGGATTATTATCAGCATCAAGGGGTTAAAGACCAATCGTTGGTTTTGATTTTGCTGTTGTTGATTTGCTGTTGTTTCCTGTTTGTTCATTGTAGGAGGATGCCTTATTTCTGGATCTCAGTCTTCACCGAAGCACGGCCATTTTGGTCATTGAGGCGTACCTCAAAGTGTTGACTTCCAAATCGCAAGGAGCCTCAAGGGTAAAGTGTCCTCAGAAAATTTACTCAGAAAATTATTTTTCCTTGGGGGGGGGGAAATATTTCAAAAAATTGAATATTTATGATGTTACCTTTCCAAATAAATCTAAATCAGTAATTTTGGCAAACAGTTATAGGAGTATGGTCCTTTGAATATTGGCGGCCACGCCCAATCTGGTCAAAAATTACAAAAACTAACAACTGGTAACACGAAAACAGCTGGTTGGATACCGCTTAAACTTGAAACTTTTGCTTTTTCACACACAAACAAACTTTACAATAAATCTAAACTAATTTAACCAGTTCGCGCCGGATGACGTATATAAACGCAAAGTTTTCCCCAGATTCAAAACAGATGACGCATAAACACGCCACGAGCATGTCTGTCAGCAGCGAGCAAGGCCAGAAATGCGTGGGTGTGCTTCCCGGTACTATCGGCCTGAACCCGCTTCGGATCGAGTTTCGTTAAAATATTCCCGCCCCTCAGCTCGGTGATGTTAAAATAATCCCGGCACGAACTAGTTAAAGGGGGGTTGTCAGTAAAATTGACTTGGAATGACCCATTACAACATAAAATGTTCCCCTTGTAGCTTGGCACAGGGCCGTTCTCCTCTCAGGAACAAGCCTTTGACCAGTGGACCTGGTCCCTGATTCCCAAACTCCGCCTCCACAAGCACCACCAGCCCCGCCCTGTCCTGATTGCCACCAGCGAGGGTGCCGCTCTCGACGACGGGTTTGGCGTGCTGCCGAATCCCGACACCAACACCAAGCTGTATCCACTGCAGAAGGCATTGCAGACCAACGTTGCCATCGGTTGCTTTGTGGATATTGCAATGACCAAAACGGGCCACAGGTTAGTATGGAGAAATAATGTCTTTATTTGTATGAGCGTCTAAGGTTTTTGTTTTTTTCACGAATTCCCCTTATAACTAGACAATTATTAGATAATTATTAATATGCTATATGTGACCGGCTCTGCAAAAAGGTGTATTAAGTCGTGCTGTACTGTGCACTATCATTTAATGGCCCGCTCAACGTTGAGAGGTAAAACTTTTTTATAAAAATGTGATTTTTAGTTTTTGTCATGAATGACATCTTTAATACATACAGTTTCATGTTTCTTTCAAAGAAATGTTGATTTTGATGAATAAAGTGGCAAAAACGATCATTTTGTGTGCATCGTTCTGTTGTAGTACAACAGAGCCGGCTATTTCAAAGCCCGTTTTCTCTGTTGTGTAATTTGAACTACAAGAAAGTAATCAATATGTAAAACACGTCGTGTCTCCAAAATGAGAGGGGCTATGGAGCTCCATTATATACCAAATGAAAGCTTTCATTGTGGGCATTTCAATTATGTATACAACTCAATTTCACTATTTTGCGACATAATATACCTTTTGTAGAGCCGGTCACATATATTTAAGCCGATTTGAAGAAAGGTTTAAGTATTAGTACAGCAGTACAGTTGATGGGATTGTACGTTTGATGGTACAAGCATGGAATTTGGGACACGGAGAATGCCATAAGAAAGATATTTGGATATTTCCATTAGTAGTTATTAGCTCAAAATTGAAATCTTTGACCCATGTACACGTACAATTGTTAAAATTTATGAATATTCATTTTGACGTTTAGCATTGACAGCTTCATCACAAGCGGCATCCCCAACATGTACACCTTGATCCAGGCTGGTTGCCAGCGCTTCTGCCTCCCCCTCCTCGCAATGGTTGTGCCCATGTTTCTGGATGAAGAACACCCAGACTACCTGCTGACCAATGACAAGTAAGATCCTTGTTCATGAATATTCATTCTCGGCCAGTCCATTCCGGGGTCAGTCCATTTAGAATAGTACTCAAATAAACCACAAGGTTTTTCGGAAGTCGCAGGTTCGAGTCTCGCCTTGACAATTTCTTTGACATTTGTGGTTACGGTGTTTGACTCGTGTGCCAAGGTACATGGGTTCGAAACCTGACACGAAACACGGTGCCTGTGTTCCTGGGCAAGACACTTTACTACAATTGCCTCTCTCCACCCAGGAGTAACGAGTAAAGACCAAAATGTGCTGATCTTGAGCTGCTGCAAAAACTGTTCTCTAGGCCCGATGAACAGAAGTAATATTTTTTGAAGCACTTTGAGACTTTTGGCATAAAGATCTTCATAAGCACCCTATTAATAATATAATAGTTGAATGGAGCGTCCCATGAACTCTTCCCAACCCCATTCCAAGAGCTGGGTCATTGACATAGTACTTCACAGCCTGCGGTAGAAACAATTATGAACAAACAGAAAGGAGGTTTGTGCACAACCCTATTGGACTTTCTCAGAGGCATGCATTCTAGGGTTTGACCTTGCTTGACCTCAAACCCAGGCCACAAAGTGACTATACAGTCCTTTTCGGCAAGTATCAGGGTAGGCATTTCTGGAGTATCATTGTATGGGGGCGCTTTTTCTTTTTTTTCAGAAAAACAAAAGAAACTGCTGTCCCAAAGGCAGCATCATCCCAGAAGACGCAGGGCTTTAAACCCTCATTTTAACCTATGCCCAATTCTGTCTTATTTTGCCAAAACCCCTCACATTATTTTGTTTTTTATAGGTTTTTGACGATAGTTCATCGTATCCTGCAAGCTGACCATCAGAGTCCCCGGTCATCTTCTGCAGCAACTAACACCTTCCCAGGAGACACCACAAAACTTTTTTCCGGAATGGTCTTAGTAAGTTGTCTTTTTTATACAAAATTTACTGTACCTCATAAAAAACAACTATTTTACATCCTACATATGACTGATAAATTAACGGAAACTAGCCAAACGAATTTGCTCACTCTTAAACTCAGAGTTGTAAAGACTCGAGTCAATGACCTGACTCGAGTCCGACTTGGGTCACATGACATGGGTATCGACTCGACTCGACTCGACTCGACTCGACTCGACTCGACTCGACTCGACTCGACTCGACTCGACTCGACTCGACTCGACTCGACTCGACTCGACTCGACTCGGCTCGACTCGGCTCGACTCGACTCGACTCGACTCGACTCGACTCGACTCGAGTAAAGGCTGATATTAGATGTTTAAACCTCAGAAATTTATACACAAAGATATGTGACCGGCTCTACAAAAAGGTGTCTTAAGTCGCGATATGCACTATCATGTAATGGCCCGCTCAACGTTGAGAGGGTAAACATTTCATCAAAATGTGTTTTTGATTTGTTGTCATGAATGAAATCTTTAATACCTACAGTTTAAGGTTTCATTAAAAGAAATGTTGATTTTGATGAATAAAGTGGAAAAAAATGACCATTTTGTGTGCATCGTTCTGTTGTACTGCAGAGCCGGCTATTTCAAAGCCTGTTTTCTCAGTTGTGTAATTTGAACTCCGAAAAAGTAATTAATATGTAAACACGTCGTGTCTCCAAAATGGGAGGGGCTATGGATCTCTATTATATACTAAATTAAAGCTTACGTTGTGGGCTTTCTTACCATGTATATAACTCAATTTAATTTGTTCGCGACATAAGACTCCGTTTTGTAGAGCCGGTCACATATGCACCTTTCAGACACTTGATCAATTGTCAGACTTTTTTTCTTCTGAATTGACAATCTCATCCCTGATCCAACTCCTCCACCAGACCCAGATCCAGCGGTCCTTGTCGCCTGGTACCGCCGCCCTCGCAGCGGAAGCAGTCTTAGAGTTCTGGTTGAAGCTTCTGACGACCCGCAGCGGCTGGCATTTGGACCAGGACATCTGCTACATCCTAGACGCGTTGCTGGCGGCGGCGTTCTGCAACAAGGGTGGTTGCTCCCTGGCTGAAGAGGTCATACTCAAACAGTATCAGGTATTTGTGAACGGCTTATTTTTCTTCTTTCCAAATTTTGGCCATGATTTCAATCTTAAAGGTAGGTCGATTACTGACAAAACAAGAACAACATATAAAAACCACTGCTTGACGTCGGTTGAAAACGAACGCCGTTTTTCTTGCTTTTCTCAGCATTAATAATTGTAAAACTTTGAACAGGTCAGTTGAACGATATTTACTATAAAATACAACCCCCCAAATTACCAATGGTGTATCCTACCTTTAAGCTCAACTCTTGCTCCAAAAAAATGTGGAAGCCTTAAAATGTGAACCAGCACATCAAAATCAGGAATAACTTAGAAAAAAATCTTGTTGAGATATACATTCTAAAATTGTTGGTCCTATGTTGTTCCTTTGTTATTAAGAGGACGCTGCCACTGCCTGCTCATTCACTAAAACTAAACTCTTGTTTGCTATTAGTAACCTTTTCAAAATCAGCCGGGCAGATTTGTTTCTGATAACATTTTTGTCTTCTGTGTGGCCACCTCAATTCAAACTCTTGTTAATGTTTGCTTTTTAGTAATCATTTCACATTTTAGCCGGGCAGATCTTTTTCCTTATTAGAAATGTACTGTCGGCCACAACCGGACATGGTTCTCTATGCGATATTGGTTTTTTTTAACCTGATGTGCTGCATAAACTGCCTCTATTGTAATCAATTATACCAATTAATATTTCATTTTCTTGAATGCCAGGCTGTGCTGTATATGCAATGTACATGCGATCATCACTATGCATAGCTTGTACTGTACTGTACGTACCCACGCACCGCTCACACGCGAGAGTCTAGCCAGTGTTCCGTCAGGAGCACAGCCTTGAAATTTTTTCCAATCCGGGTCTCATGTTTTTTTTTACTTTGTTCGCAAATCCAAGGCTGGGGGTGAGTGCGTGCATATGCAAATTATCACTGAATTTACGTGTGTTTCTCAACGGCCAATCACAGATCACAGACTGTTGGTTTGCGTCATACTCCTGAATTATTCATTTCAGAATGCCCAATCAGCTACTTGTATTTTGGCAAATGTTATTCAACGTGACGTTTCAAAATAAAGACCAATCAGATCCTGTGGATCGAAAGTAGCGCATTCTCATTAACATATAACCACAAAACCCGAAAGTGTCAAAATAATCAAGGCTGTGCTCCTGATGAAGCTTGGTGCTGGACTCTCTTACGCGTGGCCGGGCGCGTACGATACAGTGTATAGTGTGGGCTATGTAGCCTACAGCCAGCGATGATCGCACGTACGTTGCAGATACAGTACAGCTTTGCATTCAAGACTACATCACCTTGGGCCATTCATCTCATGTCTGTACGTGTATTCTCCTTTCTCTTTTTTATCATATCTTTGCTAATTTCAGCTTGCTTTAAAATCCTCTTCAAGTCAGGTAATTTTTACCCCTTTTGAGTTGGTTTTTCAGTGAACTCATGTTAAAGGTAGGATACACCATGGGTAATTACTTAAATTATCATGAATTGGTGGATTTGGGCCGTTGGAGTTTATAGTAAATATCGTTTAACTGACGTGCCCAAAGTTTTAGAATCACTTTGCTGAGAAAAAACAAGAAAAACAGTTTTGTTTTCAACCGGCGTCGGGCAGTGGTTGTTCTTGTTTTTTTTGCGATCGCCGTCTGGCGATCGTGATTTTTTTGATTTATAAAATTCTATTTTCCAAAACAATTACAAGATATCTAGCGCAGGATATTATTTTGCTGGATGCCTACAGGCTACAATCAATATTTACTTTCGAATAAGCAAGATATTTCTTAATAATTCGGTAGTAAAAATTTTCTAAATCTGCAAATAGTGTATCCTACCTTTAATGTGTCTCTGCAGTGGTGACTGTGTTGATGTATATAAATGCATGCTAATTTGTTACTGTTGTGAAATGTACCAACCCAACCCAAAAACAATTCAGGGAAAAACTGACCCGACCAAAACCAAAACGAACCCGAAAAAAACCCTGAATATCTGGCTTGGGCAAATCGTTCGTTATTTCACTAACACTGTTCCCGCTTTTTGTGCCAGAATGTACCCGCACTGCATGATTTGTTGTTGTCTGTCAGTTTGAGCATACTATGGTATGAGGAACACTCCATGATGTCACTAGTCTTGGTTGCAAGATGTCCTAATCGTGGTTTGCAACGCACGTAGGCCGCCCATGCGGGCACCCTCCAACGTACGCTGTAGACCACGCCAGGACCTCCGCTAAGACCGTCTTGTTTATCTGCTCCAATCGCTCGAAAAAATTGTTTCGCATTTGCATGCGCGTGTGACGTTGCGTGAATAATTACGTGACGTAACATGCATAATTGCTGACTCGTTGGTTAATTTGTTGTCACGTCAAACAATTCTGCTCGGGATTTTCCGAGTGATTAGAGCAGATAAACAAGACGGTCTTAGTGGAGGTAATGGTGTGGTCTACAGCGTCTGTTAGAGGATGCCCGCATCAGTAGCCTTTGAGTGCTGCATACCTACCGGTTGGTCTGTACACATTACAGACAGTACGTCGTACCGCCTACTTCAACAACATTCACACGGGGGTTGACGCGGTAGTACAAACGCAGTAACGGGCAAAGTAACTCTGCAATATTATTGTACCGCATGAATTTCCAAACTGTTTAGGTATTTGTTGGTTTATTTCGGGTTTTTCCTGCAAAATGGCTAAGCCGACCAGACTCGAAAGTCACAAGCGTGAAAACCAAAACCGACCCGACCCGACCCGACCCGACCCGACCCGACTGTAATGACAGAAGTCGGTTTTGGTTTAGGTTTGCACACAATAATCTGAGTCTTGAAGAAAGTGTTGATTAATTATTGTTTTTAGTATTCTTCCAATTCAAGCCAACAAAAAGCTGTGTTAACTGCCTGACCAAAGTTACATTTAGAAATATTTAGTTTAAATTTTGTAATTACTATTCTTGTCTTTTGTACGTTCAAAATTTTGTTTGTTTAAATGTTTTGAAGTATTTGAATCTAATCCTAACAATTTGCATTTTGGGCAATTCTATCGATACGGACGTTACATTCAGAGCCTGAAACCCAATTTGAAACAACCAAGTAAAATATAATTGCAGTGAATTTGTCTATATATTGAATAATATTTGTTTCTATATTTGATACAACTCTAGCAATGTTACGCCGGTTTATGCAAAATGCGGGAGCGTAGCGAATTCGACGTCAAAAATAAATTCGCTGCGAAAATTCGCCGGAGTTGAAATGTGTTCAACTGTTGCGAATAAACAGCGCAAAAAATGGGACATTTGACTTTTGCGTCGAGTATGAACCGGCCTTAAGTGACAGAATTTAGATTTTTATGCTAATATGTGACCCAGCACGAGTAAATGAGACACTTTGCGGCAAAAATGAAAATTGAGATTTTGATTTCATCATTTAAAGCTAAACAAGCTTTTAATGATGAAATCAAAATCTCAATTTTTATTTTTGCCGCAAAGTGTCTCATTTACTTGTGCTGGGTCACAAATAGTTCTGAAGATTTCGTTAATGTTTTTATTTGATATATTGTATATTACTGTACCTCATAAATATTTATGATTTAGAGGAGAATTCTCACTGGTCCATTCACCATCGTGTGCCATCCGCTATTTTTGCTGTTTTTGCTGTGTTCACGCACAAGGTAAATACGCATGCGTAGCAGACTGTCCCACAGACTGTCCCATGGCGATAGGTCAATATAGGGTCGGTCGAATTTGAAAACCCAAGAAATATAAAGGGATGCCCTAAATTCTTACATCACTGTCATCCTCAGGAGCTGAAGGCCGAGACCAAATCGCAAGGGTTCATCTCGTCCGTTCTTTCCTTGGTCATCTCAAACAACCCCTTGCCTAGCCTCCTAGAGAAGCAGAGCATTGAGAGGCCGTGGCTAGCCTACTGCATTCTGTCAGCGGAGACCAAGAACCTGCAAGACATGGGCTTACTCCAAGAGGTCTCGGCGGAGTTGTGTCGAGACACCGACACGAGCCCCGATGCAGGTCTCAAGGTTTGTGGGAGCCATTTTGGTAGGAGTCAATTGCCCTCGACACTTCAATTGACCTATCAATCACCAATCACTTGCACGTAGCCATGCCCCTTAGACAACCTTATTGAATTTTAACCAGTGATTTTTGCTTGTCTCAGAATTTCGCATCGATTTGTAATTCATGTGATCGGACAATATTTTGTAAGCTGCGTTGACGCGATTCTACTGTGATAGGTCAATTACAACAGCGTAATATTGACAATATCCTGCATATCTAACAAAATTACGTGTTTGTTACATGCTTAATAAGTATTTCTACTTTTCCTACTTTTTCCTCCTTTTTTAAAAACTCTGTTGCTACTTTTTCTACTTTTTCCTATTTTTGTGTTAACTGTGTTCCTACTTGTTCTACTTTTTCTTTTAACTGTGTTCCTACTTTTCCTACTTTTTTCTATTCTTTTTTAACTGTGTTCCTATTTTTTCTACTTTTTTCTATTTTGTTTATAACTGTGTTGCTACTTTTTCTACTTTTTCTTTTAACTGTGTTCCTACTTTTCCTACTTTTTTCTATTCTTTTTTAACTGTGTTCCTATTTTTTCTACTTTTTTCTATTTTGTTTATAACTGTGTTGCTACTTTTTCTACTTTTTCTTGAAAACAACAACTATTTTCTACTGTGTTCTCATTGAATATTTACACACTATAAGGAAATCACACAATGAAGGGCCTGAGTGCAGGATTATGGCAATTGTACTTCCAAGAGCTTTGGCTAGCACAAGTGTTCTATAAAGTACAGAACATGCTAAATGAGGCGAGGGTGAGCATCACCAAAAACTACTCCTGAAAGCCTTCAAAATGTCCTATTTTTTATCCTGATTTGGTTCTTCAAAGTCCTACTTTTGTCATGTTGTTTTTTGTGGTTTTTGGGATCCTACTTTTCTTCTACTCCTTTACCTGCATGAATTCGCATTTTTGTATCACTGTGGAGACATGGCTTTGTTCTCGTGTACAAAATAGTTAGAAAGTCGAGCACGTTTTTCAAAATGCTCCCATTTTAACCACAATTATTTTCCTGGGTTGAAATTTCGACCCAATATACCCTATATTATTATACCCTAACCCAAACACTAACCCTAACCCACATTCTAACCCTATTTTTTGAGTAATTTAAGTACAATCCAAAAATCTAATTCGTGAAATTTCTAATGGAGACCTATTCATCTATAGAAATTACCCTTTGGAGACCTTTTCACTCCCATTGTCCCCATTGTGTTCAAGTCTCCAGAGGGTACCGTATTTCGCACCGTCTGTTTGAACGACTGTTGTTAGCCCATTACCAAACTTGCACATTTACCAACCGAAGAATTTGCCATGATGATTGAGTCTCTGTTGTGACAATCCTATTTCTACAGCGAGCCTGTCAGAAGCTGAAGTTGGATCATTCCGTGGCCATAGCGCGGCTGCCAATCTACCGCTGGGCCCAGCTAGCTCTAGACACAGACATGGAGCATCCACTGCTCCCCATCATATGGCAACGTTTCTTCATGATTTACCTTCAGAGAGTCACGGCAGAGTCGGGGTATATGCTCGCAAACTGTTTGTTTCCCTTAACCAGTTCGCGCCGGTGGACGTATATACACGCAAAGTTTTGCCCATGTTCAAAACAGATGACACATAACACGTTACGAGGAAGGCCTGGAAATGTCTTTCAGCAGTGAGCAAGGCTGGAAATGCGTGGGTGTGCTTCCCGGTGTCCCATCGGCCTGAACCTGCCTCGGACCGAGTTTCGTTAAAAATAATTCCGCGCCTCGGCTCGTTAATGTTAAAATAATCCCGGCGCGAACTGGTTAAGGATAGTAGACTCCATTCGAAAACATAAACAAACAAAAACAACTGAATTATTATGAAATACCTTACTTGACTGTAAGTGAATAACAGTCTCAAGAATCCTGTGAAATCACGGCACCTGATGTGATGTGGTTTTAAAGAACAGTAAAATTTTTGAAATCGTTTAAAAAAAAAAATCAATATTTTTTAAACACTGCCTCCAATGTATTAAATTTAGTTCGAATTTTGTCCTTGTTTTGGACTACTATTTCACTACATTAAAGCTGAAAGTTCCCTTCAAATGAAAATACAAGAAATTCAAATAGGGCCCGGGTCGACTTAAAGACTCCTTTTTTAATCGCATCACATATCTTCTTTTTCTTTTCATTGCTAGCATTTCCCAGCGAGCCAGCATCGGCCAGCGTTACTTCCACAGCCTCACCAACCTGACCTATCTCAAGAAGATGAAGAGACGGCTTCGACAGACGGCCGACTTCCACCACGAGGCCAGCCACAAAAGGCCCGCCGCCCCGAGGCCGTCCCCCTCCTCCTCCTCCTTGGGTTCTACAGACCAGGCAGAAGGTGGGGAAGAGGAGGCTAGAATGGATGCACTGGAGGAAGAAGACTTTGATGCTGGGGTGGAGCATCACCGCCATCTCGTTCAGTGAGTTCTGAAAAAATCTAAAATAATGGCAAGTGTATGTACATAAAACAACGAAGGGCTTGGATGCAGGAGGATCGCAACTGTACTTCTGAGAGCTTTCTTGAAGATGGAGCACAAGTTTTGTAAAAATATTTGCAAAATATGTAAAATAAGGCTTATGATGCTGTGGACATAGGTGAACATTTAAATCTCACGTTGCTAACACTGTCCGTTTGGCATCATTCCAAATTAGAAACATTGGTCGTATTCGCAAGTATTTGAATAGAAGTGCTACCGAGCACATTATCCATGCATTTGTGACTTCACGACTAGACAACGGCAATTCACTACTCTACGGACTCCCTCAGAATCAAATATACCGTCTTCAACGTCTTCAGAATACTGCTGCCCGCATCATCACCTTATCTAGGAGGAACTGTCACATAACCCCCATTTTGAAGGAACTACACTGGCTTCCTGTCTCCCAAAGGATTGTTTTCAAACTCATGCTTCTGGTCCACAAAGCTCTAAACAACAAGGCTCCCTACTACATTAAGGAACTACTACATGAATATTCTCCAGCAAGAACTCTTAGATCAAGTAACCAGCAACTTCTCAAGGAACCAATTGCTAAACGAACATGGGGCGCCAAATCTTTTTCTGTTGCAGCTCCTCGACTTTGGAATTCATTGCCACTTGAACTCAGATCATGCCATTGTACAACTAGGTTCAAATCGCTTCTTAAGACTTACTTGATGTCACAAATTTTCAAGGATTAATTTACTTACTTACTTACTTTACTTGTTGTTGTCTACAGCGCCTTGAGCACCCTGCAGGGTGGATATGTGCGCTTTACAAATCTCATTATTATTATTATTATTATTATCAACAGAAACTACTCCTGAAAGCCCTCTAAAGTCCTACTTTTATCCTGATTTTGTCCTTCCAAGTTCTACTTTTGACCTGCTTTTGTAACAAATTTGATCCTATTTTTCTCAATTTTTTTTCACATAGATCTGCTTGCAAGCCTGACAAAAGCAAATGGGTTCGAATTTGACCTTCTGATCATGAGTGATGAAGCCTAATGCTGTGTTCCAATCGCGTCGTGTTTATCGTGTTCACGAGTTCACGAGTCATATAATGACATTCTAATCGCCTGGTAACTCGATCGTGTTCACCAGTGGTGAACTCGAGGTGGAATTTTTTTCTCCATGTTCACGACTTCGTAAATGAATGAAATAGTCGCGCATGCGTGTTGGTTCACGTACGAGTTCTCGCGCGATAAAGAATGTCCTTACCGCACAACTAACTCGACCGTGCGCGTTCGTCTTGGTGAATAGTGTTTTGGAATGCAACCTACTCGTGAACATGGAGAAATTCACGGCGAACACGATAAACACGACGCGACTGCAACGCAGCATAACCCCCTGGGCCACGATTCCCATTACAACGATGTGTGTTCTTGTAACCTACAGATTGTATCAAATGTTCCTTCTATGGTTAGAGGAGCCATTGCTGCACGATGCAAGTCTTTATCTTCCCTCGTTGCCCGCGCAGTACGAGGCTGAGAAACTCTCCAGAATCTTCAACGGCGATCAGGTGAGACAATTGTTGACATTGTGTAGTTCATTGTTGTTGACTTGTTGATGTTGTTGTGCAGTTCGTTGTTGACTCATTGAAATTGTCCAATTCATCTACTCATTGAACACACCCGCATGATATCTGCCAAACTGTAGTTCGTATTCACTATTTCTGTAGGATCTGTGGAGATTTGTAGGCATTTGTGGATGCCAACTATATATTATACATGTACCATCCACCAAACTGTAGTTCATATCCACTATTTCCTAGGTCTTGTGGAGATTTGTAGGGACTTGTGAATGACCAACTATCATCCCACTCAACTAATCAACCCAGTAGGCGCACCCATGACTTCCACCAAACTGTAGTTCTTGTCCACTATTTTTCTGAGGGGTGGTGGGGACTTGTTGATAACCATATATTATACCAACTAACATAAAACAAATAATCAACTCATCGAATGCACCCTTTACATCCACCAAACTATATCCAATATCCACCATTTCCCTAGGAGTTGTGGAGATTTGTGGGGACTTGTGGATAACCAATTATGTTGTGTACATCCACACTCATATCCACTTAACTGCAGCCTATATCCACTATATTTTTCAGGATTTGTGGATGGAGTATGCCAACGTGGACCTGGCCAACTATCATACAACTCAGCTTGTCAACTCATGGATCACGATGAGTCAACCAGACACAAGCACGTCGGGATTCAGCCAGGGATTAACCTCAGAACAAGAGCAGATCAACAGTGGTGAGAACCTTTCAGAATTGTAACGATTGGGTTCGCCAAAGACTGCAAGAACATTGACAGATTTTGCCCTTATGGATGTTTTCAAAGTAGTTAATGACAGTTTGTTCTAGCCTCCACCTAGTTGTGGGGACAGGTTCTTTTGTTTGAAAAAAAACAGACCGAGTAGTGGGGAAATGTTTGTGTCCCCATAGCACGTTGGGTCTCCAGTAAAGGGGTTTAGAGGTAGAATTGGGTTAGGGTATAATGACAGAAAATGTAGAAGAAGACAAATTAGGGTGATGTTTAAAATTTTAGAATTTTAGAAAGTTCTGAGTTTTAGTTTAGAGAGATTTCTCTTAGCACACAAACCCTATGGATTGTCCCCATAACGTAATGTACCAAAATAATTTTCGTACTTTGGGAAAATTTGAATACACAGAGAGTTTAAAATACTTTTGGAAATGATTTTTGTTTAACTTTATTTTGTTTAATTTAATTTTTCAAAGACTGCATTTTTTGCCACTTATACACAAATCTGTCAATAGCAAAAGAATTTCAAACTAATTGAAGATCTTAACCCTAACTAGTAACTACTCCATTGCAAGGCATTAATGATGTATCTACCCACTTGTGTAGTGCCTTAGCCCAGGCTGGGCTCCAACCCACAACCTGCATAATTACTTGCACACCACAAATTCAATGCTCTAGACCACTAACCACGGCACTTAGACAGAAAAGAAACTAGGAGTTAGGGTTTAACTAAGTAATTGTTGTTGCAAAAAGCCATTTGCGCGTGACCCCGAGTTAAATTTGAATAACGTCTGGTACACTGACTTGCTCACACAGCTTGGCACCGTTGAATTTTGAATTATCCAGACCAAATACACTGTTGCCACTATCACGTCATTTGAGGCAAGCTCTTGCATAGTTACGTAACAGACGTTCAGCACCAATACATTCACAATGGGTGAGATTGGCACAAAGACACCAGACCATTCCAGAGCTGGGGGTTGCTAGCGTAAGGCTTGCCCCGAATTACATGATATAGCAACAGTGTCTTTAGTCTGGGGAATTCAAAGTAAAGATATGCCAAGCTGTGTGAGCAAGTCAGTGTACCAGATGTTATTCAAATTTAACTCGGGGTCACACGCAAATGGCTTATTCCATAGGGTACTTAAATTGGGAGAAAATGCTATCTGCGTGCCTTTAAATGCGACATCTCACTTCTGTTCTTTGTTGATTCTTGCTTAGCAACAAGTCGTATCTTGAACCGGCTGACCCACTACAAGGACCAGCAAGAGCCACCATCGGTGGTACCGGTCTTCGCACCGGTGCCCGACGTACCTCGTGAACTACTAGTCAATAATCATGCCATGCTAGTCTTCCTTCAAGATGACATTAAACAACTCCTGTACTATGCAGAGTAAGTGTTTGTTTCTGAACAATTGTACAAAATGTTGTGCCCTCCAGGGGAATAGTGTAAATCGTATCCCGCCAAAGAAATGCAACGCTGTGTTGACGGCCAGGAAAACAGGAAAGGATTTACTGTCCAACAAGCCTTAACCAGTTCGCGCCGGGATTATTTTAACATCACCGAGCCGAGGGACGGGATTATTTTTAACGAAACTCGATCCGAAGCGGGTTCAGGCCAATAGTTATAGATTTATAATATGAAAATATCAATACCACAATGCTGTCGTTTATCAGGACATTTCTTGTTTTTTTGTACCCAGTACATTTTCAGAGAGGGAAAACCAAAATGTAGTCCTAGATTGTGAGTTTCTGGAGATGATTCCTGGCCTGTATGCAAATAAAGATACACAGGTAAGTTTAGTTAAATTGTGAAGTGCTTTGAGATTGTTAATACGATAGAAAGTGCTATATAAGCACGATTATATTGCTAAATGTACCCTTAAAGGGATCGTATACGTTTGGTAATTACTCCAAAAATTAATGGCAATAAAAACTTACTTGGTAAGGAGTACAGCAGCTTTGGATAGTATAATGCATTTTTAGAAACTTTTCACTTCAAAGTACTGCGGTTATGGAAAAAGATATCACTTTTTAGCCCAAAAAATTTGAATCTGAGAAGCGTTACTGCAGTGACGTTTCCCAGATTGTGTATTCCAATGCAGATTATTCTTCCTGCGTGGACATAACCGCTCCAGATTTTTGGCAATATCTCGAAATCGCTACCACCTTTTGAAATAAACTTTTTACAGGTTAGTTTTATGGTATATATCTATAACTATATAGGATTGAAACAAACAATGGGTTCCAATTACCAAACGTGTACGATCCCTTTAAGGAGAAAGTTTAGTGTAAGTTTTACGGTACTGAGGGGACAAGTGACTTTAGGGAGACATTTTGATGTCTCCTTAATGTCTTAACTCCTTGAAGGAGGAACATTTTTACTGTCGAAACAGTCTAGATCGATAGAGTATGGTCCAAAATGTATAAATATCAAATTTCGTGAAAAAGGCACGAGGGAAAATCGGGTTAGGTTACAGTAAAGTTTGAAAATGTGCGTGCACGAGTCTAAGGAAATGACCCATGGAAGGTAATTATTATTAATAATATTATTTAGAATCCTCACAATGTCTCCTCAGCTGAACGTATCCAACTTTGACAGACCATCAAGCATTTGTGGCCTGATCGAGGGAAATGGGTCACATGTCGTTTTTCAGTGGTGCTGAAAATCACTCAAAAAATATATATTTCTCATCCAAAATTTGCTAAGATACTTTGGGAATATATATTCGAAGAGTTTATTGAGTAAACACTAAATTAATCTTAATTTTCCCCAAAAATTACCTTTACGCTGTTTTGGCCTGTACGCCGAAAAGACAATAGCGACATGCGACTCATTTCTCGTGATCGGGCCACATTTATCTGTGATTTATTTTTAACAAGTGGTACTCTCATTCTGGGTTTTTTTCTAGAACCAACTCCAGATACCGTGCAAGAGTATGTTCAACCCCATGCACAGGTGTAAGGGCCCGGCAGTCGTCACCGTCAAAGTAAGACTTGTTAAAAAAATTCTTCAAAACAGGGTGCGTTCCACTTACGCGAATGTTGCCAACGTTGGCCAACGTTAGCGTTGTTCGCGTAAGTGGAACCCAATGTGCGCCAATCATGTTGGCGAATGTTAGCAAAAATGGCTAACGACATTCCGAGCTGTTCGCTGCTGGCCAGTGACGGATTTTATAGATGTCGAAGAGGTTAGCAGACGGCAGTGTTCTTTTCACGGTTTTGATTTACATTTCATACTTTTCGTTATAAACGGTGTATTGTTTTAAGCAGTCACAGGGTTCTTTTAAAGAAATATAATGAGTTCGACACAAAGCAGCCAACCAAACGATGTCACTGTCACTGGGCGCCGCCATTTTGAAAACGTAGTTTTTAAAATATCGTTTCACTTCGACTGGCGCCAGCTCAAAACGTATGCGAACGTTCGCGCAAACAGTTCGCGTAATTCCTAGGAAAGGTATTCTAGGCAGAATGGGAACTTTTCCTCAATTTTATCGCTAAACATTATCTTTTCCCGCTTCCTTTTAAAGATAGAATATAAACTTTGGCAATTGCTTGAATTATCAGGAATGGGTGGATGTAAAGGTAGGATACACCATTGGTAATTGCTTGAATTGTCAGGAATGGGTGGATTTGGGAGGTTCTATTTTATAGTAAATATCGTTTCACTGACCTGTCCGAAGTTTTACAATCAGAGATGTCGAGAAAGGCGAAACAAACGGCATTAGTTTTTGGGGTTTTTTTGCAGTAATTGATTCGGCGATTGCAAATTTTTACAGTTACAGGATATCTAGCGCAATAATTTTGCCGGTTGCCTACAATCATTATTTACTTTCAAATAAGTAACATATTTCTTAATAATTCGCCTGTAAGATTTTTCAATATCTGCAAATGGTGTATTCTACCTTTGTTATACAACGCCAAGACTCATTTTTGCAATTTTTGTTTTATACTTTCAGCACAAATCTAAGCAAGTCAACGAGATCATCTCCCGACGACTGGGCGAGAACCGAGCCGAGTTCAAACAGCTGTCAATCGAATCGCTAGCCCCGCCTCCGTCTGCGGTCGTCGTTTCCGCTGTACACATTGAGAATGCAATCACGTAAGTAAATGGGGTCAACAAGATACACTGGTTGTGCTGTACACAGAAAGTTAAGCTACCTACGAGCCACCAATTTCACTAAGTGCTGTGACGCATCGCAACTCGAGTTACAAAGACTAATGCGTCGCATCTTGCGACGCGTCGTACCTAGCGACACATCGTACGATCCATTTCACAAAACTTGCGATGCATTGAACACCTTGACAACTACCTTGACAACGGTTTGAAACACGTCGTAATTTACGACATGTCTTTGGGTCGTCGAAAAAATAAGAATCGTCTTGTTATAAGCCAGTCGCAGCTGCGACATATCGTAGAGATCAGCAAGTCGCAGTGCTGCGATGCATCGTAAGTAACAAAGAGTTTAGTGAAATCGGGTGCAGGGTTTGTTGGGGTTGTGTGGGCAGAGAAGTTACTACTACTTGAAAACTTGGAAAGCTGAAATGTTTTTTACCACTGCGACCTTCTGCTCGTTAACCGTGCTTCTTAACCAGTTCGTGCCGGGATTATTTTAACATTACCTAGCCGACGGGCGGGATTATTTTTAACGAAACTCGATCCGAGGCGTGATCAGGCCAATAGTACCGGGAAGCACACCCACGCATTTCCGGCCTTGCTCGCTGCTGACAGACATTTCCGGCCTTGCTTGTGGCGTGTTTATGCGTCATCCGTTTTGAATCTGTGAAAATCTGTGAAAAAAAGCGTTTACATACGTCATCCGGCGCGAACTGGTTAAAGCGCTGTGACGCGTCGCAACTCGAGTTACGAAGAGTAACGCGTCGCGACATGCGACGCGTCGTACGGTCCATTTCACAAAACTTGCGATGGCAACTACCTTGACAATGGTTTGAAACACGTCGTAAGTTACGACATGTCTTTGGGTCGTCAAAAAAATTAGAATCGTCTTGTAATAAGCCAGTCGCAGCTGCGACATATCGTAGAGATCAGCAAGTCGCAGTGCTGCGATGCATCGTAAGTAACAAAGAGTCTAGTGAAATCGGGTGCAGGGTTTGTTGGTGTTGTTGGTATTATGTGCGCAGAGAAGTTACTACTACTACTTGAAATCTTGGAAAGCTGAAATTTTAGAAAACTGCTTGATGCAATCTTTTTTACCACTGCGACCTTCTGCTCGTTAACCGTGCTTCTTAACCAGTTCGCGCCGGGATTATTTTAACATCACCGAGCCGACGGGCGGGATTATTTTTAACGAAACTCGATCCGAGGCGTGTTCAGGCCAATAGTACCGGGAAGCACACCCATGCATTTTCAGCCTTGCTCGCTACTGACAGACATTTCCGGCCTTTATGTGTCATCCGTTTTGAATTTTGGTTATACTTTTATAACAGTATACCTTTTGCAACTATCAAAAAAGTCACAAACTAAATTATTGTTGAAAAGCCTAATCAGTGTATAAGATATTAGTGACTGAACTCTCTGCGAAATTATTTCTTCTGGCATGCTGTCATTTTGAAGAAAATAATAAAAAAGTCCACAAAAATAATTTCAGCGGCGCATTTTTAAAAATTTAAAAAAAGTTAGTTCTAAATCGAAATCTTAGAATATTCTTTTCTCGGAATATACAGCATTCACGGAGTTAAAACTTTGTCAGGTTAGTTGTCAAGAACCTTTCTTTAGATTTTGAGAACTTTTGCTGCTCCAAACAATAACAACACAAATGGTAGACTATAACTTTACGCGAAAGTTACGATTTTCAAATTGTTCATGAGTGCCTCTTATTTCCAATTTCAGAGATCTCATTCATTTCACCCGGGTGGCCGAAAGCCCCGCCGAGTTTGAAGTGGCCAAGCAGACTGGCGTAAGTCTACTCTATCACCTAGGCAACCAGATGAGCGAGAGTGCCCGGCACTACCCACCCACCCGCCAGTTCTTCTCCTCGTGCATTGAAATACTGGGCCAGGTAGGAATATGCAGAGGGAGGGAGTGCTGTGTATGTAAGAGCCTGCTTACAATCTGCTTTCCAAATATAGGGTGTGTTCGTTTAGCTTTCCGGGGTTGACTCGGGTAAGCCCTGAGCCGTTCAATTTGCTCGAACGTCACATTCGGGCCTCACTGGTTGAATACGTCACACGCATGGATTTTCTCATTGCAAGAAATGGATAAATATGGCAGCCTGACAGTGACCAAGATCAAGTGGCCCCAAAAGTGAATTTTGTTTGAAGTCTAAACAAAATACGTATTGAGCTCATTTCAGCCCAGCATTGTTACTTTTGAAGTAAGTCTCAGTCTGTTTTTTCAATGGCTACGGCCGCGGCTATGAACATCACGTGAGAATCATGATGGTCCGTGTTTGAGCATTCGATTAGCACGACTCTTGTGGCTATAAAACCCGTTTGCATTTACCCGAGTCGATCCAGGTGAGCTACTCGAACGACAATAATACAATTTGACATTTAAAGTTGTCCATTCAACGTTTCTTTTCAAAGGTGAACCATGTTTAGTGCCAGAAAGATACTGAATTAAAAGTCTAACTTAAAAACAGCACATGAGAGAGAAACCTAAAGTTGTTTTTTTAGCAGCAAAAGTGCTAAGAAATAAAATAAAAAGGTGCTGGACAAAATAATAACCTTATAAAGTTTTATCTCTGTGAATGTTGTGTATTCCGAGAAAACAATATTCTAAGATTTCGATTCCAGATTGGAATTTGTGGGTCCTTCAGCCGATTGCATCTACGCACTAGGCACCCACTAAACCGACCAATAATAGCGCCCATGCGCATGTGTGTCATTCCAACACTTGCGTGCAATATTCACGAATTACAAACCAACTAATTATAGAAATGTCTAATTTCTTCAAAATGACAGCATGCCAGCATACTAATGTTCATCATATTTTCCCCTTTTCACAGGAGTATATTCGCCCATACCCTGAGCAAGCCCAGCCGTTAATGTCAGCCATTTTGACAAACTGTAACTTAGCCGGGCTTCTTGCCCCCAACCTCGCCCCTAATCAATGCGGCGACGCCTTTGTTCAGATGTACAGCGACGTGGTACGGGTCGGTATCAGCGACGAAAAGGACACGGGGTTTATGCTCCTAACTAAGGTAGTTTATTTTGTTCGTTTTGGTTTGATTTGTTTTTTGTAGAAACCGCATGTATCTTTTTTTTAAGTTGTGTTCGGTTCTTAGAAGATATGATTAACTTGTGAATCAGTTAATGGAGTTTTGTGTTTATAAGTTAACAATATTCTAAGATTTTGATTTCAATTCAAAATTTGCCGAGTCACAAATTTGAATTGCGACGACAATCAGTATTCGGGGAGCGTTCTTGTTCATCTGATTGCAGATACGCTCCTCTCACACACTCAACCAACCAACCAACCAACCAACCAACTGTTGGCGGATTACAAAACCATTCGCGAATTACAAACCCAATTTGGAAATGACCTTCTGTTATTATTTTCTTCAAAATGACAGCATGCCAGAAGGAATAATTTCACAGCGAGTTGATCAGATTCATTAAAATAGCTGCAAAAAGAATACTTGTGACCGGCTCTACAAAAAACGGTATTAAGTCGCGCTGTGCACTATCATGTAATGGCCTACTTAAAGTTGAGAGGGTAAACATTCATAAAAATGTGATTTACATTTGTTGTCATGAATGACATCTTTATTACCTACAGTTTCAGGTTTCATTCACAGAAATGTTGATTTTGATGAATAAAGTAGAAACAAATACAACTGTGTGTGCATCGTTCTGTTGTACTACAATAGAGCCAGCTTTTTTAAAAGCCTGTTTTCTCAGTTGTGTAATTTGAACTCCAAGGAAGTAATAAATACGCCAACATGTCATATATCCAGAACGGGAGGGGCTATGGAGCTTTATCATATACCAAATGAAAGCTTACGCTGTGTGCTTTCCAACCATGTACAGGTTGGTCCAAAAAAAACTATACCCTAACCCCAAAACCTAACCCATAGTTAAAACAGAGTAAGCATTTATTTATATTTTAAATTCACATTGTTTGTATATAGGCCTAAGGTATATTTATTCAAGATTTCAATCTCACAAACATTTTTCTTACTTGGTTAGACTGCCAAAGAATTTGCGCAGGAACAGACTTTAACTTATGCAATGACGATATTATGTGCACAAAAATCATGACAATTGTCTATTGATGTTCCAGATACATGAAATTATATCATTTGTTGAACTAACTGAAATGAACAAAACCAGAAGCCTATCTATATTTAAAAGTATTATTTATCCATTTTAGTTTAAATAAAAGAAGCTCTCGCAAAAACATTTGTCAAAGGACTATCGCGTCATTACATTATTGTGTCATATCATATTCAAACATGTTGATGCATTGACAGCTCCCGTGGAAAAGCCATTTTTACACATACTCGCTAAAAATAGGAATATCTCCAAAAATATTAATGTAATATCTTCCCTATTTTCACCAATAATGCTCAACGATATATGCTTTAATAATATGCAAACCAAATTACTAAAATATGTTATCATCTAGGAGAAAATGGCCTCCAAAGTTGGGTATAGTTTTTTTTGGACCACCCTGTATATAACTCAATTTCACTGTTTTGTGACATAATACACCTTGTTGTGGAGTGGGTCACACTTCAGCTTTACAGCTGTAACCATTTCTTGATGAGAAACACAAAACTAAACTGATGTGATATCACAAGATGTGAAACCTTCCATTGCTTCAAAACTGTTTCTGGTTTGTTTCCTCCCTCTAATGATCAGTTTGATCCGGCCCAGTGGCTGAGCCACTGCCAACCGGTTATGGCGGTGCGCTCCCAGTTCATTGAGGTGGTGGGTGAAGCACTGACTAGCTGCGGCCTGGAGATGGATAACCGAGCCATGATGATGTTTGAGATCTACCGGTGTCATCTGCAAGTCATGCTAATGCACCAGTTCCCCGAGCATTACGGAGATGTCCTCAGGCTCGTCCTAAAAGGTTGGTCACTTGACAATACAGTAAAACTTTCATTATTACCTGCAATTAACTTTTTGCCGCTTTTCACAAAAATTCAAAAGCTTACTTAAAGGTATAATACACCATTGGTAATTGCTTGAATTATCATGAATGGGTAGATTTGGGGGGTTGTATGTTATAGTAAATATCATTTAACTGACCCGTCCGAAGTTTTACAATCACGGGAGGCCGAGAAAAGCACGAAAAACGGCATTTGTTTTCAACCGGCATCGGCCAGTTATTGTTATTATTGTTTTTTTCGCGATTTTTATAAAATTATATTTTTCTGAATAATTAGAAGATATCTAGCGCAATCATTTTGCTGGATGCCTAGAATCATTATTTACTTTCAAATAAGTACAATATTTCTTAATAATTCGGTAGTAAATGTTTTTGATATCTGCAAATGGTGTATCCTACCTTTAATGACACGGAACACCTGTGAAAATATTCCTTCTGGCATGCTGTCATTTTGCTAAAACTAAGAAAAGAAGTTCATTTGCAAAAATGCATCTTAGAGATTCACTTTTGCAAAGTTGTGCGTGCAAGCCTTTCAACAATACACGCGTGTGCGCTATTATTAGTCGGTTCAGTGCGTGATATGCGCGTAGCTGCATTCGGCTGAATGAAAACGCGCCTCGAATGCCAATAGTATTTTCTCGAATACCAACCATTCACAGAACTAAAACTTTGTCAGGTTAGTTGTCAAGTTGTCAAATTTTTAAGATTTTGAAAACTTTTGCTGCTTCAAACGATTACAAATTTGGTTTAATGGCAATGACTGCCGAAAAAAACACCAGATTTATATCTGAATCTATCCCTCTTCTTAGGTTCTGAGGAGCATTGTCTTCACAAAGACATTTGGTCTGATACCCTGAAGTCTCTAGGCTGTCCTGTACTGGTTATCACCTCCGATTCCATCAGTCAGGACCAGGTCAAGATGCTGATCAAGACATGCCCACTCCTCTCCCTACAGCAGGTATAGCTGTCTCATTTAATACCTGGCTAAGGCTTATGTCCATATGCGTTGGTATGTGGCTATGGAAGTGGCTAGAGTTAATTCTCATTGGCGCATGTGTTACAAGTAGTCGTAGCCCAGTAATATGGACACAGCCATAGATTTAGCTGTAGTCATCAAAAGTTGTTCAGTCTCATGTCACAAGTAATTCCAATAATCTGGGATAAAGATATTTCTTTGTTATCATTTGTCCTCTGTTGCTTTTCTTTTATAGCACATTTCAAAAACCGGAGGAATTCTCAATGCACTTTACATGACAAAGACTTATAATTTACATGTTACATTTAAACTTATAAATGATTTAAACTTTTACCTGATTTTTGATTGAAATGTGATTGACTTTAATATAACATTTCAATGGACATTTTTGTGACAATTCCTGGGAGAAGTACCACTTCATAAATTGCTTATTAAAATTGAATTATACTTAAAAAACTAAAATATTGGCCAGGAACAAGTAATATTCTCAAATATGTTTTTCAAAACAAATGTCTGTACTATTTAATTTTGTGAATTTAATAATCAAATGTCAATAGGCCATTTTTTTTTCAACATATGAGGGTGCTGTTTTTTTACGCTGTTGTGGTGTGTATGATCAATAGCGATTTAAAAGATAATTCACATACGTTTACACACAAGACTGGTTTTTGTATAAAATTAGAGTTCATAACCTACTTCCATGAACATGATTTTGATAGTTAGCGCCCAGAAAATGCCGCCGTACAGTGCCATCATTTAACAAGGAAAATGGTTTATTGGTATCCGTCGGAACTTTACGTTTCCTAGAAATTTAGTTTTTTAGGGGGAATTTCATGATTATCTATGCATAATTAACGTCCAGTTGCAAGAGACAATCGAATGGATGACGACGTACTTCAGTCGCCAGCGCAACAGCAACCCTCAGTGTGGGCAGTTTGGTCTCCATAGCAACTGGAAGCAGTACCACCAGCCATTGGTCAGTTTCCTTGGTTACATCATACTCAACACCATCATCTTGGAGGCTCAGCGAGTCATTGAGGCACAACTAGACGTAGAACAAGGTAGGAGCAAAATCTTACACCAAGGATGTGACATTCACACGTTTAACCAGTTCGCGCCGGAGGAAGTATATACACACAAACTTTTCCCCAGATTCAAAACGGATGACGTGTGAACACGTCACGAGCAAGGCCGGTAATGTCTGTCAGCAGCAAGCAAGGCCGGAAATGCGTGGGTGTGCTTCCTGGTACCATCGGCTTGAACCCGCCTCGGATCAAGTTTTGTTTAAAATAATTTTTAAATAATCCCGGCACGAACTGGTTAAATGTTTAAACGAAAAACATTCAGATCTGTTTCAATCTTTTTCTCAATAGAACTCAAATTAAAAAATGTTTGACCTTGTATTAAAGCAATCTGCCCTCGATGCCTCTGCCTCTACGATGTTTGTAAATATTTATATATTTTATTTACAAATCACATGAATAACTGATAACATTCAAGGAATTGTAACTGATATGTGTACATCTCTCAATGACATCTCTCAATTAGCCTGATTTGTTGTGAAATAAACCATATCAAACCAAAATGTATACATTTGTGGATTTTTGTTTTAGATAGAAACATAAAGTCCTTATTTTGTCCTTGTTCTCTTTCCAGCCGTGAGACATCTTTGGACCCGTCTGTCAGGTCTCTTCTATCCTTGGATCGTTGCTTTGGAGGTAGCATCCCCTACAAAGTAAGAGTAGGATACTTTATTCAATCAATGGCAACTGTGCCTAATATGTGACCTGCTCCAACGAAACGCGGACAAAGTTAACATTTTTTTTAATTTTTTTTTTGCTTTTTTTAAATTCTCTAGGTTCTCGGCTTTAAAATGATGTATCATTCACATATGTACTCCTACCCTATCTCCCCTGGGGGAAAGATTTAGTGATTTAGTGACGGATTATGTTCAAATTTGGGGAGATTGTAGATTAATAGTTTTTGATTCGGGAAAACTCAAAACCTCGAAATAGTAAAATCCATTCTGAAATGACTTCACGAGTACATTGTAATAAAACACATTGTGCGACTTTGTCTGGGTTTCGTTGGAACAGGTCACATATGTAGCAATAAATCATGTATGCATTTGCGTATGATGTAGGCATCTTGAACAAGTAGTGTGAAAATGGATCGGAGGGGTGCACGTATGGTTCGGATCGGCTCATTTGAGCAATAAAGCAGAGATGTTAAAGTGAAATTTTGCCACTGAAGAAGTTGGCACACCGGAGAAGTGAGACCGTTACACCGGCTCTGACGTAAGCTATTGCTTATGTTTTGCTCTTATTTTGGGAACTCGAGTTGAATAAGCCATCACTTGAGTCATTCTGATGAGGGACTCTGTCGAGTCGAGTTGAGTCATTTGCCTGCAGTGACTCGAGTCGAGTCATTTATATACAACTTGTTTGCTGGCATGTAATGTACATGTACTATCTTGTCTATTGTTTGTTTTGTGTTATACGTATATAAAGTAATGTTAAACTTGTATAAGGGGCCCACGATTACAAGCTTTGCTTCTTAGTGGGTCCCTCTACAGCTTCACTTTCTGTATATCAAGGACCTTTTTTGTATAATTGCCATAATCAAATTGTGTGACGCTGTGGAAATAAAATGAACAAAGAACAATGAACAATTTACCTATCGGGACTCAAGTCGAGTCGAGACTCCAACAAATGTGGCTTATTAAAGTCCGAGTCGAGTCGAGTCGAGTCGAGTCGAGTCGAGTCGAGTCGAGTCGAGTCGAGTCGAGTCGAGTCGAGTCGAGTCGAGTCGAGTCGAGTCGAGTCGAGTCGAGTCGAGTCGAGTCGAGTCGAGTCGAGTCGAGTCGAGTCGAGTCGAGTCGAGTCGAGTCGAGTCGAGTCGAGTCGAGTCGCGTCGCGTCGCGTCGCGTCGCGTCGAGTCGAGTCGAGTCGAGTCGAGTCGAGTCGAGTCGAGTCGAGTCGAGTCGAGTCGAGTCGAGTCGAGTCGAGTCGAGTCGAGTCGAGTCGAGTCGAGTCGAGTCGAGTCGAGTCGAGTCGAGTCGAGTCATTACAACTCTGCTAATCTCTTCTATGTTTTGTTGTTGTCTTCAGTCCAAACACGAAGCAGTTGCTGCCACCTTGGGTTGAAGGGGACAGAGTACCAGCCAGTTGCATGGTGTCCATGTTTTCCCATACCATCGGGTGCATACAGGCACAATTCCAAGGTGAGTTTTTTGCTGGTTGTTGTTTTTTACAGTAAATTGTTCTTCTCATTGTAGAATTTGCACTTATTGGAAGGAAGGCAGCAACCGCAGATGTGTCTGTCTGTCTGTCTAGAATGCACAGAACTTTGGGACTTTGTTACCCTCCAAACGACATATGTGACCTGCTTAAACCAGACATAAGTGGGTTTTTTAAAGTGAAATATTGTTATTCCCATCTAGTACACATCTTCAGCTTTCATTTGGTACCCAAACCACCTTTATACCATACATTCTTCAAATTTTGAGGATTTTATTTTGATGTATTTGGGAGATAAATTACCACTTTTATGACACAGTTTGCCTCAATAAATGCATGATTTTTGTACTTTCTCATCAATAATGTTGATTTCGTTTAACTGAGGGTTAAAAGTTAAGTATACATATTAAAGAATAACAAAATTACAAAAAACTAAAATGGATGCCCGCCAGATTTTTTACCCCATTTCAACTTTGACGAGCTGTATCTCAAAATAGCCTGTGTGAATTATATGTCGGGTTTCATAGGAGCGGGTCACATATTTCCTTGGGATGAATCAAGTCCAACCTAACAGGAAGTAGAATGTCATACACTAGAGCAAATGAAATGTATGGACGTCATTCTACTCGTATCGACCAATCTGATGACAATTTTGTTTATAAATAAGGTGTTACAAGTTGATGCACGAATCGGAGAGGGAAGACAAAAGTGGTGTCACTGTCTCGGGCATTAGGCCTGATATCCCGGACTGGTGGGATCGTAATGCTTTAATCGTTGGAGGAACGGCAGCCAGATTTTGAGAATTATCTAATTTAGCTCTGCATATGATTGGAATTGTACACACAGAGTCTATATAGTCCAGTCAAAATACCAAATTTTGTATTGTTGACCTCAAACAAATTGTAACAAATCTTTTTTCACCACAGTGCACTTCTATAAGGTCCCTAGAATTACATACTAAAAATCTTTAAAAATCCAAGCGGTGGAAATATGTCTAATTTGCATAAATCGTTAATCCCTGCCGTGTAATATGTTTATTCCCAAATTTTGGTATATATATATTTTTTTTCTTCGAAAAGTTTATTTTGGTGGTTCTACTTACACATCCTTACTTCAATAACATTTTCTAAAGCATGTAAGTGACTGAATAATGGTTCAAAATGACTATAATTTTAGCCTATAATTTGCACGCATTTACTTTGTCTCCAGATATCATCAAGTAGTCAGTATGGACGAGCTTCAAATTCACTAAGTTGCTTACTGGCACAGTTATCCTATTAAAACCTTATGAAAAAATCATTATGAACAATGATAACATTGTGATATTTACCCCAACAGTTTTGAGTCATTGTAACATTCTTGTCACAACCACCCCCCTTCCTCCCCCCCCTTCCCATTCCCCCCCCCCTCCTCCCCCCCCCCCCCCCCCTCCCTCCCCCCCCCCCCCTCCCTCCCCCCCCCTCCCACTCCCCCACTCCCCTACTTTTTTCAACCCTATGCAATTTCCTATTCTTGCTTATACTGTGTACGACTAATTAATGTCACACTTTTGCAGTTTGATTATAGTCCATAAATAAGGGGTCCAAAAGTGTGACATTTTTGGTGTCCTGGTTACATTTTTCCATGGAAGTGTCGCTGGAGTTGACTTTAAACTTTGTAATTTGTTTTGCAGGTACTTTGCTTTTATGTAATCACTCTTTAAAAAAAGAATGCCTGAAAAAGAAAAGAAAAAAAAACCCACAATCTTATGTCAGGGAAATGAACAATTTGACCCCTAATTCATGGACAGTCTGATAAGCACTTGCTACAAACTTGGCACGTTCTTTAGTTGTGTTGGTTTCAAAATTTCTCGTCGCGTGGCACAACTGCAAACACATGTGTAAACACTCTTTTGCATTTTTGTATCACTGTGGAGACATGGCTTTGTTCTCGTGTACAAAATGATTAGAAAGTCAAGCACTTTTTTTAAAATGCTCCTATTTTAACCACAATTATTGTCCTGGGTTGAAATTTCGACCCAATATACCCTATATTATACTCTAACCCAAAGACTAACCTTAACCCACACCCTAACCCTAGTTTTTGAGTAATTTAAGTACAATCCAAAAATCTAATTCGTGAAATTCCTAGTGGAGACCTATTCATCTATAGAAATTACCCTTTGGAGACCTTTTCACTCTCATTGTCCCCATTGTGTTCACGTCTCCGGAAGGTACCGTATTTTGCACCACCTTTCGTCGTGGACCCCCTATTTTTCTTCTTTTGTTTGTACTTTAACTTTGTGTCAATCGTGGTCCCCTATTGTCCTCTTTTGTTTTACATCCACTAATTAAATGCGGATACAAACTCAAAGTTACCCTTATTCAGGGTTGTAGTCGAGTCCCTGCAAGTCCGTTCACAAGTCCTTTCGTGAAGCCAGTCACAAGTCTCTTCATAAAGGCAGTCACAAGTGACTGGATGAACAATGACAAAGGAATGCTTTTGTCAAAGCTGATTTGAATAGCTTGTGATTTGAATTATAACTGAAGGAACTGGGGATGGACTTGCAGGGACTTACAGGGACTTGTGATGGACTCGACTACATCCCTGCCCTTATTGCTCTCTTCACCATGCAAAACCTCAAACCTTAGTTGGTTATTTGATGAACCGTGATAGTGTGACTTGTGCAATTGAATTCTGTACATATCCCATAAACATTTTTAACTGAGGCTTTTAAAATCTAAAAACCACATTTGTTTCTGTTTAAATGAAACAATGTGGCATTGTAGTCATCGGTTCCGACGCTAGGGTGTGTCCACTATGACTTTTGTTCTCATTATCCCCCGTGGCATTAACGGTAATAAAAAAAATCAAGCTCTTGGCGTGCGTCACAGTTAATCGCATCCACCCAGCCGCATAGTTCCAAACCACTTTTTTTTTCTTTTTTTTTTAAATCTTCTGTCTCACCCTTTTTTTCTTCGCTTCCAATTAAATCAATTGTTTGGCCGGCGGTTAATCCCCACCGGATCGACTTGACAAAAGCTGGCGTGAATGAGGTGCTTCCTGTTTCTAGATGGAAGAAGTACGCTGGCTCTTAATATCAGACGCAGCGAGTTGAGTCAGACATTTATTTGTCTCTTGAGACACGTAGCGACTGGTCAACAGTGATTCATAGCTTCGCTTGGGTTGGCTAGGCTGACTTCTACGGCCTCTTAGTAGTTTTTCTTCTTCTTTTTTTTAAGAGAGGGGCGGGGGTTAGGGCAATGCCTAACTGTCTAGAAATGTAGTGAAAAGTTCTTAAGAACCACAGTTCAATGAATTCCGAACCCCGAACTTAACATAAGGGTCAGACATTCAAAATCTTTCAACAAAATTGGCAAAAGTACCTTCTTCATGGAAGAAGTTGACACTCGATTTTGCCGATTAATTTCGTCCGGGCACTTTTTGTGTAAAATTCCACAAAGTCTACGTTATTTACCTAGAGCTTCCCGAGCCCAGACATCAAATTTGTAAGAATTGTTTTTTGTTTATCTTTAAAGATAAGTGTCCTGAAATCATTCATCTCCTTGTTTAGGGGAACTTGTCAAAAGTCATTTTCGTGAAGGCTGGTTTCTCTGTCCAGAAAATTGCTCTTGAGTGTCCCAAAAGGATGTCTGTTGGGAAAAACAAACATTTGTTTCACTGAGGGGACAAGTCAAGAAAAACCTGCCCCAAATTGGATAACAAAACAGTTTAAAAGTGTCACGAGAGGTTGCTACATCATCAATCATAAATTGTCGCGTTTCAAGCAACCATTTCCCTTTCCAACCTTATCTAATGAAAAGCAGTCACTCATTGGTCAGTGCCCTATTTGTGACAAGGAAAGAGGCGTGGTGACAACCTAGCCTTACAGCTATCAATCACTGTCTGCCCGCACTACCCGGCGGTGGTACTCCGCCCTCGGCGGTGGTACTCCGCCCTCCTGTGTCAGCCATGTTCTACGTCAGGTTCAGGGTCTGGTATCCCACGGCCTGGGGAGAATTTGAATGAAGACATTGTTCCACCACTCCTAGCCCCAGTAGACTTTGTTCTTGTAATGAGTTTCATCTTAAGCCTATACTATAGCCAGAATACGTACGTACGTACGTATGTATGTACGCATGTATGTACGCACGTACGCACGCTTGCCCTCTGTTAAAGCTGGGCGCTTGAAGGGAAATCAATCTACACTCAATTAGGATGACGGTCGGTCTGTGTTTCCTTGACAGCCATGGAAATCCTGTCCTGAATAATACAAAACCGTTTTTGTTAAGCAGGTGATAGCAAGAGAGAGGGTGGGGCGAGTTTAGGGAGGAAGGGGGGGGACTTAAATTGATTTATATTTGTCAAGTTCAAAAGCTCACAATTTAGAATTGCTTATGAAATTGGTGTGGTATGATTTTTGTTTTTAAGATGTTGCCCTTATAGACCATGTGCCCTCTGTTTACATCTATATTCAAATGTGCCCGTCAATATGCACACGCATCGTGTTTTACATAAATTTGGTTAAAAGGCGACATCAGAGGTCACATAATTCAAAGGTGGTCTGACCTGTGGCGTCACTCCAGGTTTGGGAAGCGCTTAATTGCTTCCATACAGCCAATAACTGTGATCTGATCTTGACCGCAGGCTACCTAGACCCTCCACTGGTCAATTCTCTGTCCCTGCTCTGGCCGTTCTACCATGACACTCTGGCAAAGAAGGGTCTCCGCGAGGACGTCCTGATGACCTATCACCAGCACCTTGTCCAGCTGCCCTGGAACCAGTTCCACCCGGACCTCGCCTCCATGGAGCTTATGGTTCGGGTGAGTCAAAGAGATTTTCGATCTCTGCCCTGTTCTGTCTTATTTTGCAAAAATGCCTCACATTCGCTCACACATGCAATGAAGCCTGGAATAACGTTTTAGCCTTTTTAAGCGTAGGTCACAATTTCACGATTTTAACGACGATAGCCCACGATTCACATAATCTGGACATACTCGTATTTTGGTGAATCTTGATGAATCTTGATGAGTTGCGATGAATAGGGCATGCAACTAGAAATGTACCAAAATGTCACACTTTGTGTCTCAACTTCATGGAACTACCCATATATGTGACCGGCTCTACAAAAAGGTGTATTAAAGTCGCGCTGTGCACTATCATGCAATGGCCTGCTCAACGTTGAGAGGGTGAACATATTTTATCAAAATGTGAGTTTATTTTTTGTCATGAATGACATCTTCAATACCTACAGTTTCAGGTTTCATTCAAAGAAATGTTGATTTTGATGAATAAAGTGGGAAAAAATACTATTTTGTGGGCATCGTTCTGTTGCAGTACAACAGAGCCGGCTATTTCAAAGCCCTTTTTTTCAGTTGTGTAATTTGAACTCCAAGGAAGTAATCATTATGTAAACACGCATATCTCCAAAATGAGAGGGGCCATGGAACTCTATTATATACCAAATGAAAGCGTACGATGTGGGCTTTTCAACCATGTATATAACTTAATTTCTTTTTTTTGCGACATAATACACCTTTTTGTAGAGCCGGTCACATATCTTAGTTCATGGAGTAATAACAACATTTTATTTCGATATTATTTTTATAAGGTGTTTGAGGACAGGGGGCCAGTCTGCCTGTCGTTTCTAGGCAACATCTTCCCTCGTATCCCGTGGCGACAGATCTCGGACAACTATTGCCAAGGGACTGACGCTGTGACCTCCAACGCCTTCCTATCTAATCTGCTCAGTCTGCTTGTCATCTTTCTGAATGAGGACAACATCATGAAATCTCAGGTGGGTTTTGTTGTCTCGACTGAACAAAGTTCAAAAAGAGACTATACAATCACTATAGTCTGTATATCTGTCCGTCCGTATTTCATGTACATGTGTCATTTTGGTTAAAGTTTCGAAGAAATTGTCTTATATGCAAAGTTGAAGTGCAATTCCAATCAAACTTGGGTCATGGGTGCAATATTTATTGTCACCTTCATATCACGAATGTGTTAGAGGTCAAAGTTATTTGAGGTCAAAGTTATTTGAGGTCAAAGTTATTTGAGGTCAATTGAGTTTTTTTTAAATAGGCTGCAATTGTAAAACCTGTGTCATTTTTGAAAACTTGAAGTCCAATTGGAATTTAATTTGGGTCATGCATGCAATATTGTAAGCTTTATATATATGAGGGATGTGTCAAAGGTCACATATTAGGTCAATGGCCATTTGAGGTCAAGTTGTAAAAAAGGGTAATCTCAAAAGTAAGCAAGACTTGTTGTTGGAGAACCAGTAAATGGGGCACACTGCGTGTGCATGTCGTTTGTTTATGGTGTAAATCGAGGAGTTTCCTTTGTTCCTCTCGATAATTTCCTTTGTTTGTACTACTAACTTTTTCTGAAGGCTCTCATTGGTTTTGTACACGAATCTCAATCGAGGACGTCCTCGATTCTAACCCTAACCCCAATTCACCTTCGTGTCACTAGGCATGTGTCCTCCATTTACACCATAAACAAACGCAGATAAGATTCGCACACAAGTCATGTGTGGCACGAATTACTGGTTTACACAATTTTTAATTTTTTTTATTCTGTGTAATACCCTGGCCTGCTGGTCTGGAGCATTGACCTCGTGGTCTGCGGGTAATTTGGCAGGTTGTGGGTTCGAGCCCAGCCTGGGGTTGTGGTGCGTGTGCCCTTAGGCAAGACACTTTGTCACTCATTGCTTCTTCCCACCCAGGGGTAAATGGGTACCTGTGAGGGTGGAGATGGTTATTGTGATTGATTCAGCTGCCTTACGCTGAAATTGCTGTATATTGCCCAGGGAGCTGAGTTGTATTTGGGATGTTTCATTGGCCAAATGATCTATCAGAGTGCCAATTAGTCAAATGGCCACGTCTCCTGCTGTTTGCAAAGACCGACAGTTTCCAGCAGTTTGACTCCTGTGACGCCAAGCTTACATCCAATACAATGAGTTTTTCAATTTTACTGTCACCTTAACCCAAGGTTTTACCTACCCTACCTCCTCAAAATTTGGTATTTGTACATTTTTGAAAAAAAATTGACAAATATAACTCATTTGTGACAGTAAAATGTTGCCTCCAAATAGAGGCTGAGACAATTGGAGAGACATCCAAACATCTCCCAAATGTCACTTGTATCCATAAGGCCCCAAAATAATGCCATTTCCTTCATGTTCCAGTCCCAACCCTCCAGGGTATTTTGGCTAGAAACCCTGCCAGACTCAACAGATTGCATACTTTGTCACATTGAGTTGTGTGCAGAGTCCAGCAAGGTCAAGCAGTCACCACAGATGCACTGTGCTGGATTTGGCAGGGTTAGGGTTAACGTGTGTACTTTAATGTACTTTTAATGTTTTTAGGTAATAAGGAGACAGTGGCACTTGGGGAGACATTTCAGTGTCTCCCTAAGTGTCTAGCTACCCTAAAAAAACAATATTTGGGAGTTATTTTTGCCCTAGAAGGACAGATTTTGGTCTAAATGGCATAAATCTCGAAGATCTTAGAGAAAATGGTTAGGGTAAACAAGTTAGGACTGTTTTAAGTTTGTGTACATCTCTATGGGATTGTCTCCCTAAGTGCATATTTGGAGGTACTATAATAATACAAATTAATAATTATTATTATTACTTTTGTCTTCGTCATGTTTGCCAAAGTCTGGCCATTGGTGGAAAAATGTTCAATGTCGGGCTATAATCTAGACTGTCATTCTTAATTTGTACATTCCGAAAATCTGTTAAAAACTGACTAACAACTTCCTGGGACTCGGTTAGCGGAAGTTGTTTATTACCTTGCTAAGCCAATGGATATACATATTGTTCTACACCCAAAGTGAGCCAAGTTTTTTGTACTACTTTACCTCATGCCTATATAAATGCTCTGCAAAGTAGAACGTACATGTGTAGATTCTAATTACTCATTAAGGTTATCAATAACTGTTGTCTTTGATGAACAAAGAAATTTTATGAACAAAGAAAGTAAAGAGTTGTCAGCTCATATGCATGTAGGATTGTATAAAACAGCTGGAACATTTATTGGTGCTCCGATTGTCCCTTAAAACGATAAAAATATAAAAACCCTTAGCGACTGTACATTGAAACTGGGCCAAATAATTAATAAGCAAGAAGCAAAAAAACAGAACGCTTATCTCGAATGGAAAAGTTACTGACTTAACCAGTTTGTGCCGGATGACGTACCGGTATATAAACGCAAAGTTTTCCCGAGATTCAAAACGGATGACGCATAAACACGCCACAAGCAAGGCCGGAAATGTCTGTCAACAGCGAGCAAGGCGGGAAATGCGTAGGTGTGCTTACCAGTACCATCGGCCTGAACCCGTCTCGGATCGAGTTTCGTTAAAAATAATCACGCGCCTCGGCTCGGTGATGTTAAAATAATCCCGGCACGAACTGGTTAAAACAGCAGGAACATTCATTAGGGCTCCGATTGTCCCTTAAACGGTTAAAATATATAAACCATTGGTGACTGTACAAGGAAACTAGGCCAAAACAAATTCTGCTTACAGAGCTTATGTTTATTTTGTGGAAACTGTAAGCAGGAAGCAAAAAAAAAACACGCTCATCTCGGAGGGAAAAGTTATAGTGACTTAAAGATAGGATACACCATTGGTAATTGCTTGAATTATGAGGAATAGGTGGATTTGGGGAGTTGTATTTTATCGTTTAACTGACCTGTCCGGAGTTTTACAATCATGGATGCCGAGAAAAAGCGTTCGTTTTCAACTGACATCAGGCAGTTGTTCTTTGGGTTTTCGTGATCGCTGTCCGGACAATCCGAATTTTTTTAATTTTTTTATTTATTTATAATTAATTTATATACCCTGTTTGTAGGATACATGACACTTAGTAGGTTTGCATAAACAACATATTAAGACATTGTGATTTTTTTAATATTTTTTTTTAGGGTGCCTCAATGCACCATCTCATAGCCCAGGCCAAGGAGTTTTCATGGCAACTGCTGGACGAGACTTCCTATAACTGCGCAGTGGCGTGGCACATTGACCGCTGCGACCCAAGGCACGTCTTGAATCAGAAGAAGAGAAAAGGAGACACGACTGTTAGGTATGTCTATCTGCAATCGTGGCTTTAGTTTTGGCCACGTGAAGTATTAACTTGCAAGCTTTAAATTAGGATAAAGTAGTTAAATTTGTATGCAAAGTAACAATAAATTGCATTTGAATAGATGCTTGAGTGATGATTCCTTATAGTCTAGTGGGATTTCTGAAAAAAGGCCTTGTATAAGGATCAAGGGGCATTTTTGGGTAAAAGTTGGGAACCAGACTTTTTATAATAATTCAGGTATGCTGAATCCGATAAACCCGGTTCCCAAGCGAAATTTTGAGTTTTTAACTGTCTAATTTGCATAATTTGCATAACCGCAAAATTGCCAGTTTAGACACTTTTTGAACCATTTTCTGCAACAACTCTGTAACCAGGCAGGTGAAAATAGAAAATGAAGTGTTTATACCTATGTTTTGAAGGTCAGAGATTGTGATAAATGCATTTTTAAAGTAATCAGTGGTAACCCTACTCCTAAATATGCAAATTAGCCGCCGCCATTAGAGACAAATCGTTTTTCTCAAATATCTCTGTAACTGGACAAGTAAACGCGGCAAATGAAGTGTCTATACCTATGTTTTGAGGGTCAGAGAATGTGATAAATGCATTTTAAAGGTAATCAGTGGTAACCCTACTCTTAAATATGCAAATGTGCCGCCGCCATTACAGAAAAAAGATGTTTGTCCAATATCTCTGCAACTAGACAGGTAAATTTGACAAATGAGGTATACCTATATGTTTTGAAAGTGGGTGATGAGGTCAACTCTTGAGATAGGACCAAAATATGGTTGAGCTAAGGTATACAAATCACCTTTTCAAAGGTGAAATTCCTTAGAACATTCGATTTCTGATTCTTCCCAATTCTTATATTTCCAACGCTAAGGAATCTAAAATATGCTTTATTTTGCAGTATACATACATGTACATAACCCTAAAAAGTAATTAAAAATCAATTAATTTGTACAAATTAGCACATTTCCCACCAACAGTTTTTTCCAGCAACGACTTTAGGCCTATAGGTGCAGATATTTGTTGAATAGGTACGGGACAAATTCAGAAACTGTGTCAGAGAATCAGCCAATCACAACAGGTTTTACATACGGTAGAGTATTATGAACCACACCTACACATACTTAAATAAGTTAATCTTTACATACATGTACATTTGAAAGTTAATTTTAAAGATTTGTGTAGAATTGTTATATATTTGTCTCTATTAATTTGATCATTTATGCATCCATTTATGCACCACATCTGTCCAATCAACAAATACTAACAAAAGAATCCCTGTACTTTTAATGCCAAAGACTTTTTAACGAAAAGCCTTAAAATATGGTCAGTTTTTAATACGAAGATTTACCAAGTCCAGAGAAAATGGCTTCACCTAAGACGTGACTGACCTAAATTAGCTGCATAGGACATCAAACACCATAGTAGCAGAGTAGTTCTTACCCAGCTACTTCCATTTAGTCTGGTTCCCACTTTGTTTATTTCTGTACATATTGACTACTAACTATACTATATAGTGCTGGTCATTGCCCAATGTTACTATAGAGATACCTATTTTTCGTACCTTTCGACTAGAAGAATTATAGTTTGAATAGATGGGGAATCTTTCTAGATGAAAAATAATACCAAGATCATCCGGTTCAGTCCAGTATAGTTTTCATTCTAGGGACTTTTTTTCTGGAACCACGTCGGTGGTCAATTGGATATGCCGCCAACGGAAGCGCCATAGCAATGAATAGGCTTATTAACCGTATTATTGGAAGGGATTAATGCTGCGTAAACATCAATCAAATGTTTAATTTAATAACAATAACATGTTATTTTCTAAATTAACATCAAATGGCACATCATATCAAGTGGCTAAATAATCACAACGTTTTGTTTTAAAATGTGTTTAAATGTATTGTGGTCAATTGGACAGGCCGTGAGCAGAAGCGCAACCGCTTATTTACCGTACCGTATTATGCTGCCTAAATCAATCGAACATACAATTTTAAAATAAACAATGAAATACAATTTTATTTTCAAGATTAACATTAATTGGCACACCCATTTCCAGTTTCTCCGCTGTTAAAAGGGGCTAATAAATAAATAAATACATCTTGGCTAAATAATCGCAACTGTATCAACATTTTTCAGGTTTCATCATATTTTATGGCCAAGTTTTCAATCTACTGTCTCCCAATGCGTCGCTCGACATGATCTTCTCCTTCGTGAATACAAACTTCTGGTCTCTGGTAAATGTTCATCATTGCTCGAACAATCATTCCTCTGGGAATATTCTTAAGGCTTTCTCTACTCGTTGTTGGAGGGTGTTAAGATCTCTTGCAAACGGTACAACATAAACGATGTATTTGACGTAACCCCAGAAGAAGTAGTCCATTGGTGTCTGCTCTGGTGACTTGGTGAGAATTGAGTGGGGTGTCATACGCCAACCACTCTACCTTAGAAAACATACTGACCAGCCTTGTACAGTTAGCTGGACATCATCCTGAAACCACCAGTGGGTGGCTATATCTACTCCTAATCGCTCACATTCTGAAATTACGAAGTCAATTAAGTTTCCCTTGAGAAATCTTGGTCCAAGAAGGTCACCTTCCACGGTGAGACCACACCAAACGTGCAAGGCATCTCTGACATCTATAGGTACATATGCATTGAAGTAAAGTGGTGGTTGTCCTATCTGGACGTAGTCTCGAATGTTCTTGGTGTTGACCTTCCCACGTTCAGAGGGAACTTGCTTTCATCTACTACAAGAATGGACATCCGGCCTGTTGTCCTGAAGAAACTACATGACAATAATTGAGGTTACGCTGTGGATCTGTCGGAATGAGGCCATGTCTGAGCTGCATTTTGTAAGGATGGAAGTGGAGCTAATGAAACAAACGAGTGAAAGATGTAAAAGTAACACCAACATTGTTGGTCGAAATGTGCGTGGTCTCGCCCCCGGAGTTCCTGTTATTCCTGTTTTAACTAGTTCCACGATGCCTGTACTTTGCATGGTTTTTCAGCACCGTACCTCTGCTTGCCTTGCATCTGGGAAGTGTTTTTTTTTACAATCTGAGCATCTCAGGAAGATCATTCGTGTTTAAGTATTTCAATCAAAAAATGTTAGCTATGCATCTTCTATGTGATTTGTGGTGTGACTTGTGGTGACGGTAATAACTACCACAACCATTATACTTACATTATGCTTTTGCTGTTACGTAACTTTAATCCCTTCATAATCTGTTGTTTATTTCGAGAATTAGCTCTTTTTTGCAATTGCTAGAATGAAAACTACTGGACCGAGTCAGGTGATCTTGGTATCATTTTTTATGTAGAAAGATTCCCCGTCTATAAAACTAGTTTTGTTAGACGGTACCAACAATAGGGCACTCCGGGTTTTTTTGGGGGACAACCCTGTAGGGTACGGGCCATCTGTCAATATGTAACCAATGTTTTGCTGATATTGCCATTGTTTCCAATATAGCACAAGTGTTGTGCCAATGAGCAAAACCTACGTTGTACCAATGTTGGTTAGGATTGGCTTTCAAGATTAGCTCTTATTGCCACGTTTGACCCAATATGTTTGTGCTGGCTAATTAACACATTAAACTTCGATGGTGCAATGTTGGTTCAACGTTTCTCAGTAGACTGGGACAATAGTGGTCTAACGTTGAGCTAACTGTATTGTTTAGCCAATGTAGGCCAACCTAATTTGCATATTTCAGAGTAGGGTTACCATTGATTACAATTCAAATGCATTTATCACATTCTCTTACCCTCAAAACATATATAGGTGTAGACACTAAATTTGACGTGTTTACTCGTCTAGTTGGATAGATATTTGAGAAAAATTATATTTCTGTAATGGCGGCGGCTAATTTGCATATTTAAGAGTATTGTTATCACTAATTACTTAAAAAATGCATTTATCACATTCCCTGACCCTCACAACATAGGTATAGACACTTTATTTGCCATTTTTACCTGCCTGGTTACGAAGTTAGTCTAGCAAATAGTAACAAAAATGTCAGATATTGGCAAATTGGCGGCCATTTTGATTATGCAAATTAGACGGTCAAAATCTCAAAATTTCGCTTGGGAACCGGGTTTATCGGATTCAGCATACCTGAATTATGCTAAAAAGTCTGGTTCCCAACTTTTACCCAAAAATGCCCCTAGCATTCACATTTTTCAGAAATCCCACCAGACTATTACCCACTTTCCTATCTAACATGACATTACAACTGAGGACCTAGAATACTTGAACGACGATTTTTTATTTTTTTTATTTTTTTTCTCGATAATTCGGATATTAAGTGTTAGGTTAATGGGGTTAGGTTATAGTGCAGAAACAAAGGGAAACACAATGTTCGATGCTTGGTTGTTATGTGGTTCACGACTGTGTGTGCTGGTGAATGCTCGTTGCTTTCAGGTTTTGGGTTTGTTTTGCTTTGAAAGGGAGGATACGCCATTTTCAGATATCGAAAACAATTTATTACTACCGAATTTTCAAGAAATATCTTATTTGAAAGTAAATAATGATTGTAAGCATCCAGCAAAATAATTGCACTAGATATCCTGTAATTGTTCCGAAAAATTGAATTTTATATATAAAAAAACCCAGACCAAAATAATAACCAGTGCCCGATGCCGGTTGAAAACGAACACTGTTTTTCTTACCTTTCTGCACTTAATTATAAAAAAGGTCCCAAAAATGTGGGAAAACAAAGTTGACATTTCATCAAGATTTTGAGACATCAAATATATATCAAGATTTTGGGAGGTCAACTAGATGATATGTATTTCGACAGTTTGGAGTTTTCCTCTTATTTGGTTTTTACTTTCGTCATCAATACTTTCTGATGATACAACTCTTTTCCATTGCCCAATCCCTGCTGCATTGTGTAGATCTGATTCATCTACTGACAACAGTTCCCCTATCTCTATAAGGTGAGAAATCTGTGATGCGAAAAAAACTTCATGTCCATTGCCGAAAAATAAAAGTTGAGGAAAAATGTTTCTCTTTATTTGGCAGATTTTGACGAGTACCCAAATGCAGAGTGGTTTTCAAAAAGAAGACACTGAAAAAAAATAACTTCTAAAAAAAACTTTTTTTTTTTTTAACCAGTTCGCGCCGGGATTATTTTAACATCGCCGAGCCGACGGGCGGGATTATTTTTAACGAAACTCGATCCGAAGCATGTTCAGGCTGATAGTGCCGGGAAGCACACCCACGCATTTCCGGCCTTGCGCGCTGCTGACATACATTTCCGAACTTGAACTTGGCGTGTTTATGCGTCATCCGTTTTGAATTTTGGGAAATATTTGCGTTTATATACGTCATCCGGCGCGAACTGGTTAAAACCACTACCGGTAAATATAGGGCCCAATTTCATAGCTCTGCACCTACATGTAAGCTATTGCCCAAAATATCACAGCTCTAGCCCAGAATGTCTAAGCTAAAGCCCATTTTGCCAAAGTTACGGGCTCTGTGCACCAACAAAAGACAGCGCTTTTATGTGTATTTTCATCCAGCAACACCCTCATATGGGAGGATCACATACAATTTACCTGGTTTCACACACACCATTCCTCATTCATGTGATGCACAGATACCAGGGAGATTGAGCAAATATTTCCTTGCGGACTCTCTTAACCAGTTCGCGCCAAGATTATTTTAACATCACTGAGCTATAAGGCGTTCCGATTGGGGTTCAGGCCGATGGTACTGGGAAGCACACCCACGCATTTCCGGCCTTGCTCGCTGCTGACAGACATTTCCGGCCTTGCTCGTGACGTGTTTATGTGTCATCCTTTTTGAATCTGGGGAAAACTGTGCGTGTGTATAAGTCTTCTGGTGCAAACTTGTTAATAACGTATTTGCTTCTGACTGATAGAGGCCGGAATCAGTCACCTTACCAAAACCACTTGCGGTCAGGCAAAATAGCGTCGTTAGCGACTCCCAAACTCTCTCTTTCCTGCCATCGAGGGGGTACTTGTGTACGGAGCCCATAGCCACAAACAGCCAAGCTTTAGTCAAAACCACCAAAGTCACAGCCAAAATACAAATGTAGCACCTCATCATAAAGACCATGTCAAATTTATGTTATAAAGCACATTGCACCATGGCTTTAAAACAAAAAGGTCTTAATTTCATTCTTTTTATAAAAGAGTTCTGAGTTGTCTTTAATAGTCGAAGTATCAGATATCCACGTGTGCATGTACATTTGTTTTTGGTGTAAATCAAGGATTTCTTTTTTTTCTTTTGACGATTTTCTTTGTTTGTACTTTTTTTTCGAACGGCTCTGATTTGTTTTGTACACGAATTCCAATCAAGGACGTCCTCGATTACACGACTAACCCCGATTCACCAACGTGGCGTCAGGGATGTGTCCTCCATCAATAAAAACTGGCTAACGTAACATCTGATATAATCTAAACATGCTAATTTTTATGTGACCCCCATAAGCCAGCCATTTTCAGACCTAGAGTAGACTTTGCAAACTGTGATGCCATTTTAGTCATAAATGTGGATTAGTATTGTAGAATAAGATAAGTAGTTTGCAGCAACATCACGGTAATACTCTTTTAGTGAGATGTGTGGTTCTGAAGAAATCGGAGAGAACTCAACGGGTTTATAGCAGGGTGTACAAAGTGATGCAAGCTGGGCACATCCATGTTTGTTCACAAACCTATAAAAACCTCAACATTTTCTACGGCTTTTGTACGGCTATTTACATATCTGCGTTTGTATTCTATACAGTGCGTTTCCGAAACCGATTATTAGCAAATGAGCGCAAATGCGTGTGCGTATCCCTGCGCTGCAGATGATTCTGCCTTGACTTTTTGTTTACTTGCATGACGCGCGTACGTTGTTTGCGTCTGTTCTACTTGCACGCGCGTTGCATTTAGAGTACATTTTCAACATTTAATCCATCTATGTTTATTATGTTTTACAAGCACCAGGGATGTAGTCAAGTCCATCACAAGTCCCTGCAAGTCCCTGTAAGTCCCTGCAAGTCCATCACAAGTCTTTCAGTTCCAATTTAAGTCACAAGCTATTCAAATCAGCTTTGACAAAAGCATTTCTTTGTCATTGTTCATCCAGTTACTTGTGACTGCTTTTATGAAGGGACTTGTGACTGGCTTCACGAAAGGACTTGTGAAAGGACTTGCAGGGACTCGACAACAACCCCGACAAGCACGCACATGAAGAGTTAGCACTCTAGTATATAGCTCTATGGTATTAGCTCTATGGTATTAGCTCTCATTTTGCATTAAAGTCTGGCAGGGTTAGGGTTAACGATACGCATATGCATTCGTACAAAGTATGAACCGGGCCTTTTTTACACATCGTTACTTGGGTAATTACGACGCATTGTAGACTCGTAGTGCTCCTTGAAAATCGGGGGTAGCTGTTATGATCTCATCTCATTTTCAGTTTGATGCGTGGAGTGGCAAGGTTCAACACGCCATCCTCCTTGGATTCTGCACCCGATGCCTCAAAGCGTGCTGCTTACGTCAAACTGGTTGTGCAGTTGCTGTGTAAATGCTCCAGCTTGGACGATGCCTGTAAGGACTGGTTCCCCGCGCCCGTACAGCGGTTACTCAATGATATTGAGTTATTAGCTACAGCAGGTAGGCTGGGTGTACCAGTTTTGATTTTTGGTTTTGCTTTTATACGCAGTGAATCTGGTTGTTTTAGCCATTTTAAAACTTTCAATAGTCAGTATAGGTCAGGAAACTACAAAGAAAATAGTTAATGGTGTTGAGGAATATACACTTGAAAATTATGTTTTTCAAAAAGGTTTGAAAATTACAGGTGGCATTTCACAGATTGCACAGTAATCACCGATTTTGTTCTCCACAAAATCACCATATTTCTTGAAGCCTCCTCAAATCTGTCTCAAATTTTTAACCACCCATGTTGTGTCTCTAAAATCTTGCTTCGTTTCTTTCAATTCCTGAACAAAATTGTGACAGTAGTTCTGATGTTTAGAAATGAGCATTAAAACAACATTTTCTCTCCACAAAAGAACCATATTTCTTGAAGCCTTCTCAATTCTGATTCAAATTTTGAACCACTCATGTTGTTTCTATTAGCATCTTGCTTCGTTTTTTTCAATTCCTAAAAAAAATTGTGACAGTAGTTCTGATGTTTAGAAATGAGCATTAGAAAAGTAATTGAAGATACTACTTAGATACTATGATTTGTTTGACTTATTTTGTATCGTGTTGTCATGTTTATCTAGCCGGTCCGACTGCGAACAGACAGCAAGAGCTTGTATCCCTCCTTTCAACCCTTCTAACCCTCCTCAACAACTGCTCTCCCATACACGGTGCCTCGGATGCCATCTTGGAAGCCATATTGTCCTGGTTTGAAGCATCAACGAGCAGCGCCCTGGGTCTTCCGTGCATCGTGGCAGCGTGCCGTACCCTAGCATCAGTCAAACACTCTGCCCTGGTGGTGGAGGCTTGCATAGAAGCGCACTTCAATACAGGTGAGAACATTGTGGCTATTCATGTTAAAACAGCGGCCAATTTCACAAAATGTTAAGACACATCTTAGGAAGGGTTTTACTCATCTTGTCCAGTTCGCGCCGGATGACGTATATAAACGCAAAGTTTTTCCCAGATTTAAAACGGGTGACGCATAAACACGCCACGAGCAAGGTCGGAAATGTCTGTCAGCAGCGAGCAAGGCCAGAAATGCATGGGTGTGCTTCCCGGTACTATCGGCCTGAACCCGCCTCGGATCGAGTTTTGTTAAAAATAATCCCGCGCGTCGGATCGGTGATGTTAAAATAATCCCGGCGCGAACTGGTTAACTCAAGTCTCATCCTAAGATCGATTTCACCAAAGTTAAGACACGTCAACCTTTTCCTTAACTTCCTTAGCAATGCGGCTGTAATCGTCTTAACTTAAGATCAGCCCGAGAGTTGTCTTATGTGTGCATTAATTTGTACATTGTATAGAAATCATTGCATATCTTCTCATTAAAGACAAATGTCGGCCTAGATTTACATGTATATAGTTTCAAGGAAGAAACATATTGGAAATATATTTCTGATACGTAGGTATAGTTTTTTTAAAGAAATAAATTATTTAAAAAATTCAATTATACGGCAACTATATTTAATTATACGTCGACTCTATTGTATCTTTATGTAGAACTACCCGACGGTTGAAATTTATTGCATAGAGTAATATTTTGGGCAAAAGTTTGTGTTCTACATATATGTATGCATCCGCGAACAAAAAGTTTTTGTGTGCGTTTCTTTTCAATGACTCTTTCGTCAAGCAATGAAAACAATCTTACAGCTATCAAATTGGTACTATTTGGTACGTCTTTCCTTATATGGGTTTAATGAAATCGATCTTATAGGACACGTCTTAGCCAAGATCGATCTTAGAGCGGGGACTCACCTGAAGTCTAAGATAAGTAGCAAGATGAGACAAATTTCGTGAAATTGGCCCCGGGGAACATAACCCATTAATTCCCCTAACCATCCTGTCCGTAACTTCCTGTACTGCCCCAAATGACAGCAGCAATGATGTTATGATTTCATATAAGCTCTCATATTTTTTTCTTTCAGACATGGACTTGTCCCCTGACCCCTCCCGTGGATGGACAAACATCCTGCAGGTTGTCCAGATACCAGAGCTCACCCACGATGAGTTCCTGGCAGAGTGCTCCAAGCAGGGCGCCATGCTGACCCTCTTTGCCTACATGGGTCAGAGGTCGCCGCAGTGTCGGAATCTGGAGGAGGAGCATACCTTGTACACGGAGTTGATGGACTGGTGTGTCCAATGCAAAGTCAAGTAAGGGGTCAAATTTTCGTCATTCACATTTGTTATTTTCCTGTGGTAAATTGAAGGGTAGTTGTCATGGATGTAGGTGTAGTCCAGCTAAAAGTATTAGGATAAGCAACAAACAAAGAAATGTTCTTTTCAAAGCTCATTTTCGATAGCTTGTGATGTGAATTGGGACCGAAGGACTTGTTTTGGACTTGCATGGATTTGGATCGCTAGTGGTTGATGTAAAAAAGCCTCAACTGTATTATGATGACTATTCAGTTTAATGAAATTGAAAATATGTTACTATCTCATCAATCTAGCTTGTAAAGCTTTAGAAACAGTCACAGTAAAAGTGACAGTGAATTTGTGTATTTATTATATCAAGTGCTAGAGTGGGTTTGGGCTACTCTGGGGGTAACAGGCCGGATGGTATGGGTTGAGAAAAAAAGTAACAGGGAGGGTGGTTTGGTATGGTACAGAAAGTAACAGGTAGGGTAGGTTTGGAGCAGTACAGGGATGAAAAGGAAGGGCAGTTTGGGACAGTAAGGGAGTAACAGGTAGGGTAGGTTTGGAGCAGTACAGGGATGAAAAGAAAGGGCGGTTTAGGGGGATTGGCATACAGTACAAGGAGTAACTGGCAGGGTTAGACAGTAAAGGGAGTAACAGGCAGGGCAGTTTGGGACAGTAAAGGGAGTGACAGGGAGGGTGGTTTGGAGTGGTACAGGGAGGAACAGGCAGGGCAGTTTCGGAATGTAAGGGCGTGCGGTGAATGAAGTAACTGATAGGGCGATTTGGGGCAGTACAGGTAGCAGGCACGGTACAGGTACGGTACAGGCAAGGTACAGGCACTGTAAAGGCACGGAGGTTTGGGGCAGTACATGAGTAACGGGCGCGGCTGTTTGGGGCAGTACAGGGAGTAACAGGCAGGGTGGTTTGGGCAGTACAGGGAGTAAGGCAGGGTAGTTTGGGCAGTACAATGAGTAACCGGCACGGCAGTTTGAGGCAGTACAGGGAGTAACAGGCAGGGTGGTTTGAGGCAGTACAGGGTGCAACAGGCAGGGTGGTTTGAGGCAGTACCGGGTGTAACAGGCAGGGTGGTTTAAGGCAGTACAGGGAGTGACAGGCAGGGTGGTTTGAGGCAGTACCGGGTGTAACAGGCAGGGTGGTTTGAGGCAGTACAGGGAGTGACAGGCAGGGTGGTTTCAGGCAGTACAGGGAGTGACAGGCAGGGTGGTTTCAGGCAGTACAGGGAGTAACAGGCATGGTGGTTTGAGGCAGTACAGGGTGTAACAGGCAGGGTGGTTTGAGGCAGTACAGCGTGTAACAGGCAGGGCGGTTTGGGACATTGAACAGGCAGGCGATGCAGGGACTAATTGTGTTAAATTACTTTTTGTTAGACCGGCCAACGAGGCTAAAGTCTTCCTGTGGTGGCACAAGGCCTTACAGATGACCATCCATCAGACTGAATTTGGTTCACCCCATTGGACGATATCGCGTTCCTTAAACAACCTCATCCCCACCATGATGACTTTGGGCGAAGACCGTAGCTCCTCGGGGCTTCTAGGGGCCATCGGGTTCGGAAGACAGTCGGAACTTTCTTACAGGTACAATTAACCAGTCAGTATACAAAGGTATACTGAATATTGCAGAAATGAGGCAGGGTTTCAGACCAAATGGTTGGAGAGGCTTGGAAAATTAAATATTAAATTAATTCTGAAAGAAACCCGTTTTTGTTTCAATACATAATTATGTTTAGTTTGAGAGGAAATCTGTTTTTAATGTTTTATATTACACATCTTGGAGGTAATTCTTCCTAAAAATAAGAAAACCCTAGAAATTTGAGTAAATGCGGTTAAGTTTGAAATGGTATATCTCTAGACAGATTGCAGAGAGGTGTTTGCGTGACAGCACCCATAATGTCCCCCATGTGCTTGTCGGACTTTGAAATGACTATTTTGTTTTAAAGCATGAAAAGTTACTAAATGTTCTCAAACTAACTCGTCATCAAAACTGAACAAATTTATTTTAGAGCAATATACCAGTGGTTAATCACTTTCTTTTTGAATGTCACTCTCTCTTTTTGTTACTAGATTCCGCATCGTTGCCAGAAGCATGGCTTCATTTGTAGCGGCCCAAGTCCTGCGCAACGGGACGATACGCATGGCGCCTAATGACCCCGGTGCCCTGAGCAGAAACCGAGACACTAGGGCACAGTCTCCGACGTCCCCGGATGCCCCGATTCCATCAAGCTTGGCTTACTCCGCTCTGAAGCAGCTGGACGCGGCCGTCGACAACAAGAACTACGTGGGGCTGACCGAGCACGCTCGGTACGTGATTGACGCTGTCCTTAACCCTGCTAAGAGTCTGAAAGATGCCACACACCTCCTGTGCCAGTTAGTGACAGTCATGTTTCCGGAGAAGCACTATTTGTCATTAATCAGGACCCAATGAAACATCCTTAATTGAGATTGTAAATTGCGAGGGAAGAAAGAACTACAATGTAGTACTTTTCTTCTATTGGATCAGTGCATGCATTATAGTGGGTGCTAGTGAGCAAAGTGAGCAAAATGGCTACAATTTAGAGCAAGTTTGACTTTCTGAAAGTTGAGCGTGTTTCTATTCCTAGTTGTTAGTACATGAGCGCATAATAATGCATACCACGAGTCTAGACTCATATGTGACCTGCTCCCACAAAACATGAGAAGATATTGTTATAAAGTTTGCATTTAGTACACATCTTCAGCTTTCATTTGGTACCACCTTTATACCTTACATACTTCCAATTTTATGAGGATTTTATTTCGATGTATTTGGGAGATAATTTACCACTTTTAGGACACAGTTTGCCTCAATAAATACATGATTATTGTACTTTCTCATCAATAAAGTTGATTTTGTTTAACTGAGGGTTTAAGTAGGCCTATACATATTAAAGAATCAACAAATAACGAAAAACTAAAATCGATGTCCGCCAGATTTTTACACCATTTTAACTTTGACGAGCTGTATCTCGAAATAGCCTGTGCGACTTATGTTGGGTTTCGTAGGAGCGGGTCACATAGGTTTATTGATTGTGTTTTTGACGAGAGACATTCATACGTTAATGAACAGACATAGGTTCACGAGTCAAACTTAAGTCAACTAATGGACCTCGCTCGAACTTGCACGAAGTTAAAGGGAGTGTACATCATTTGCTTTTGCTGTAATTTTTGTGAAATGGATGGATTTGGGGAGTCGGTATGTTATAGCAAATATTGTTACACTGACTTGTTCGACACTTTGAGTTTGTAGATGCTGGAAACATCAAGAAAACTAATCATGTTCTTGTTGTCTGGTTCTCAGATTCCACTTTAAACGGAGAAATTTATAGAAGTTGATGAGGTCAGGTCAAAGAATCAATCAGTCTGGCTGGCTTAATTGTACGCTTGACAGGTGTATAATCAATTGCAAAGAAAATGTGGACTAAACTAAATATGAACAATTTGAAGCGGTATTTGGAAAATTATAACTTGAATGTTTGAAAGTTTGAAAACAAAGGTATAATATGTGCTTTCAGCAGATCAGCAGACCATAAGAGAAAAAGCAATGTGTAACAATGTGCCTTTTTATGATATTCACTGTATTTAAAATCCTATTCATAAATATTCAGAGATGTAGTCGAGTCCATCACAAGTCCCTGCAAGTCCCTGTAAGTCCCTGCAAGTCCATCACAAGTCCTTCAGTTTCAATTCAAATCACAAGCTATTCAAATCAGCTTTGACAAAAGCATTCCTTTGTCATTGTTCATCCAGTTACTTGTGACTGCCTTTATGAAGGGACTTGTGACTGGCTTCACGAAAGGACTTGTGAACGGACTTGCAGGGACTCGACTACAACCCTGTAAATATCTGACACGGTTAATTACCTATTACCTATTCCTATTCGTCGAGTGCCCGTCACATGGGTGCTTCAAATGGCCGATAAAATACAAACTGGTTTCAAACACTTTTTCCGGTGTCATATTAAAGTAGCACTCCTGTAAAATCTGGTCTCTTTTTGTTGAACCCTCACATAGCATGCACATTACCACCAATGAGTCTGTATACAGGTAGTCCTGAATTCACGCTGCACCAGAACCGCTGCAATATCTGCGTGACATCGTTCAATATGCGGCACGCCAATCTCCATATTTGGGAGTTTACATGTAAAACTAATCGCGCGACCAAAGCACATACCACAAACATACATGTTGTTAAAGGAGTGTTTCGTAAAACACCAAAATTGTTGAATAAAGTTAATGGAAATGTAAAATTGTGTTTTAGGTAAATATGAATGGAAACAAATATGTTAAACAAGTACTTTTCAGCAAGTACATTTGGCTTGGGTCAGAGTTGTAATCGACCCATTCACAAGTCGGTTCAGAAGCATCAAGAGGAACAATAACAAAGGAATGCTTTTGTCAAAGTTCATGTAAATAGCTTGCGATTGGACTAAAGACTGAATGACTTTTGATTGACGTGTGACTGACTTGATTACAACTCTGGCTAAAGTCATTATCCCGTCAACCCAATTTAAAACCAACCCCATTGGTAACATTGTAAGCTTTTGCAAGATAGTCTAAACAATGGCACATAAATAATAAAGGCAATTGTCAAGTTTTGTTTTCCTACTAAAACAAAGTTTACTTTGTTACACATGGAAAAGTAAGGTCAACAAACTGATTTTCAATAGTATTTCAATAGTATAAAACAGATCATTTATTGGTGTAAAGATGTATTTTTAAAATGATTTTATATTTTCTATCATGATAAACATTTATTGTTAGCAGTTTTCTTTTCCTTTAGGCTTTAATACAAAGAAATCCGACAAATGTCAAAAAATTAGTCTACGCCTTTAATATTTATTTTCTTTGTACAAGAAACTACTTGAAAGTATATTGACAAAATGCCTTCAAGCTTTGAACAAATTGACTTTAAAATTCATTATACTTTTCAGATAATTTTCAGTATCATTTTCGGTTTTGCCTTAGACTGAGCAAGCTTCAGACTTACTGCCAGATAAATGAAAAGGACATAGCTGTGAATCAGTGAATTGATCACAGAAAATTGACTGCTCTATGTTCCGACTACTCAACCTGTGTGTCCCGACACGCCTGCGTGTTTTACGCCGCATATAAGATTGTGCTAGCTCATTGCATTGGTGACTCAATCCTATTTGGTGTTGTAACATAAAATGGGTTGAGCAGTTGGAACATAGGGGCATCGGAACAAGGGGTATCAAATCATAGAGATGTCGGAACATAGAGGAGGCCGGAACATAGGCTGAGTCGGAACATAGGCTGGGTGGTTGAAAAATAGGCTGAGTCTGAAAAATAGGCTGCCGAGTCTGAACATAGGCCGAGTCTAAACAGGCCGAGTCTGAACATAGGCCGAGTCTGAACATAGGCCGAGTCTGAACATAGGCCGAGTCTGAACATAGGCCGAGTCTGAACATAGGCCGAGTCTGAACATAGGCCGAGTCTGAACATAGGCCGAGTCTGAACATAGGCCGAGTCTGAACATAGGCCGAGTCTGAACAGGCCGAGTCGGAACATAGGCCGAGTCGGAACATAGGCCGAGTCGGAACATAGGCCGAGTCGGAACATAGGCCGAGTCGGAACATAGGCCGAGTCTGAACATAGGCCGAGTCTGAACATAGGCCGAGTCTGAACATAGGCCGAGTCGGAACATAGGCCGAGTCGGAACATAGGCCGAGTCGGAACATAGGCCGAGTCGGAACATAGGCCGAGTCTGAACATAGGCCGAGTCTGAACATAGGCCGAGTCTGAACATAGGCCGAGTCTGAACATAGGCCGAGTCTGAACATAGGCCGAGTCGGAACATAGGCCGAGTCGGAACATAGGCCGAGTCGGAACCTAGCTAGGCCGAGTCGGAACCTAGCTAGGCCGAGTCAGAACCTAGCTAGGCCGAGTCGGAACCTAGCTAGGCCGAGTCGGAACCTAGGCCGAGTCGGAACCTAGGCCGAGTCGGAACCTAGGCCGAGTCGGAACCTAGGCCGAGTCGGAACCTAGGCCGAGTGGTTTGAAAATAGGCTGAGTTGGAACATAGGCTGAGTCTGAACATAGGCCGAGTCGGAACATAGGCCGAGTCGGAACATAGGCCGAGTCTGAACATAGGCCGAGTCGGAACATAGGCCGAGTCTGAACATAGGCCGAGTCTGAACATAGGCCGAGTCTGAACATAGGCCGAGTCTGAACATAGGCCGAGTCTGAACATAGGCCGAGTCTGAACATAGGCCGAGTCTGAACATAGGCCGAGTCTGAACATAGACCGAGTCTGAACATAGGCCGAGTCGGAACATAGGCCGAGTCGGAACATAGGCCGAGTCGGAACATAGGCCGAGTCGGAACATAGGCCGAGTCGGAACATAGGCCGAGTCGGAACATAGGCCGAGTCGGAACATAGGCCGAGTCGGAACATAGGCCGAGTCGGAACATAGGCCGAGTCTGAACATAGGCCGAGTCTGAACATAGGCCGAGTCTGAACATAGGCCGAGTCGGAACATAGGCCGAGTCGGAACATAGGCCGAGTCGGAACATAGGCCGAGTCGGAACATAGGCCGAGTCGGAACATAGGCCGAGTCGGAACATAGGCCGAGTCGGAACATAGGCCGAGTCGGAACATAGGCCGAGTCGGAACATAGGCCGAGTCGGAACATAGGCTGGGTGGTTTGAAAATAGGCTGAGTCGGAACATAGGCCGAGTGGTCGGAACATAGGCCGAGTCGACATAGGCCGAGTCGGAACATAGGGGTGTAACCTTCACACATCAATGAGACTTTTCAAAATTGACATGTAACGCAAGAAAAGGGAATTTTATTTGTCAATCAAGCCATGCTCAGTACTATTTCTGGGGTTTTTCAGTGTATATTTCAAATGATTTGTTGAAAGAAAAGATGTCAGATAATTAAGGGGGCATGTTCAATAGTGCAATATGTATATACGCCGTCCCTGCATACCATCCATAGGTAAGGTATACAATACTGGCTTATGTATTTCACTATTAAACACGCCCCAGAATAGTGTGATGTGTACATGTATGTGAATAAATTAAATGGCTGTTCTACTATCTATCCAGTTGAATGATCTTGATGATATGTGTATGTTTGTTTTAAATTGCTGGTGAATGGAATTTGCAACTAATTTAAAGCTAAATAAATAAATATAATATACAGAAATGCTTTTGGGTTTTGTGCGGCTGTTGTGTTTTTGTATTCATGTAGTTAACCTACTACTATTGGCTTAAATACCGGTACTCATGTTTCTCGCTTCCAGAAAAAATGTGATTCTGGGATTCTCAGCTGTTCCCCTTAATTTTTCTACAGATAACCCGAACCCCATTCCTCTCCAAAAGCTCTTTTATTAGAAAGGGCGAAAAAGACTGTCCACAATCCGTAACCTCTTCGTTGTTCGCAGGTAGGTCCAAAAGAAGAATGTCTGCACAAGCATTACACTCGCACATTCAAATATATCCCCAACGACTTTATGCACCAAATTCCTTGTAGGAACATCCTCTTCTTTAGAATTTCCTTCTGGAGACGTCTCCACAGGTCTGTCGAATTTAGAAGCACTTCAATAAACGGAGAAGATGTTAAAGGGTCTATGTAATGTGTTTTTTATTTAAATGAGTGATTTTCAATGTGTAAAAGTTGTTATTTTGATTAATAAATATAAGAAAACAAATCATAAAGTGTTTTGGGTAATTGGCCCCGCCCCTAATGGTATCTCATTAGCATAAACAATTTGCATAATCGTGACGTACATTTGGGAACCCGTTGGCCGACCAAGCTGAGCTACAGCGGCCGTGCTGCTACGCACGTGCACAGTCGTTGCAGAATCATTCATTCCACCGCAGTCAGTTCGACCATTGATTAGTTCTGGATTCAGTAATCATACAAATGCCAGCCAGACGTGTTGCTGCAGGTTGCGGCAACACATTAAAGCTGGTGTGAGCATGCAGACATTCCAAACTGACCCGAGGTATCGGCAGACTTGGACTTCTGCGGACCGGACAACCAGAGCGAAGTGGACACCGAGCTCCACGCTATATGCAGCGACCACTTCGAGCCAACCTGTTTTATGTACAGGTCGTTTGGCATGAACACCAACAGGTTGTTAAAACCAACTGCTATGCCAACAATGTTCTTAGGTACTCAAAAAGGCAAGACACCTGCCAAGAAACGAAGAGGAGCTTTCGAAAAACGAGAAAGGAAAAGGGTATGAATCGCCTCCATGTTTTCACACGCCATGGGTATATACGTACGGAGAATGGCGTGTCTACGAGGGCCGCGTACGCGTGCAGTTTGTACACGTACTGTAGATACATGTTTGCATATGTACATATACAGTGCGGATTATTACAATATGTACTGTATGTATAACACGCACTGTATACATGTATGTACAGTACATATGCAAACATGTACCTACAGTAGTACCACCGTGCCTGCCGTGCTGTCAATTTTTTCGGGTTCCCAAATTTACGTCACGAACAGCGCCACCATTTGTCAGTGTTTAGGCAGGTTCACGAGGGGGCTCATTACATTTTTGCTGATTAACACCATGTAATTGTATACTATTGTAACACCCCGTGTCATGTTACTTACACGCGAAAGCACATTTAAACTATTAAACAGCAATTCTTCTAGAAAGATCTGCATTGACCTTTAAGTGTGGACTTAATGTGTCCACACAAGGTTTCCCCTCTCCCTGAAAAAAAACAATTTTAGAGGCATTTCAAAATTGGGTTTGAAAGAATGTTCACGGTGCAAGTATTTGCACGAATACAAATGAATGTCCACACCTTGTGACGGTAACATGTACACCATTGGTAATTGTTTGAATTATCATGAATGGGTGGATTTGGGTGGTTGTATTTTATAGTAAATATCGTTTAACTAACCTGTCTGAAGTTTTACAATCACAGATGCTGAGAAAAGCAAGAAAAACGGCGTTCGTTTCCAACCGGCGCCGGGCAGTTATGTTGTTGCGCGATCGTCGTCAGGCGATCGTAATTTTTTTTCAATAAAAATCAATTTTTTTTGGACAATTATAGGATATCTAGCGCAGTCATTTTGCTGGATGCCTACAATCATTATTTACTTTCAAACAAGTGTGATATTTCTTAATAAATCGGTAGTAACATTTGTTGATATCTGCAAATAGTGTATCCTCCCTTTAAACGGAATCTAACCTTTAAAGATCATCATGTAGGATACGTATTTCACAAAGTACATTTATAATGTACCTGGCGCACGTCTGCAAGGGGCCGCGACTCTTGCTCTTAGAGCTATATTATGGAGTAATTGAGGGGACAACGTCACCCCACACATAGGTCTTTGTAAGCGATACTCCAGAAGATATATTCTTTTTTGAGAGAGAGTAGAGAAAGAGAGAGAGAACAGCCTATATAATTCCAACCCATGTGGTTGCGTGTCTATAGACGATGTGCCCTCTGACGTCACGTGTTTACATCTGTATTCAAATGTGCCCGTCAGCATGCGCACACATCGTGTTTTGCATAACATTTGGTTGAGGATCAGGAGTGACGCCACAGGTCAGACCACCTTTGAATTATGTGACCTCTGATGTCGCCTCTTAACCAACTTTATGTAAAACACGATGCGTGCGCATATTGACGGGCACATTTGAATATAGATGTAAACAGAGGGCACATGGTCTATACATATTTGTGTTACCTTCTTTTATGTTCCCTTTGTTGTACTCTAACCTTTTCCCAGCAGCTCCCATATGGTTTGTACACGAAAACATATACCGAGGACTACTCATAGCGGGTCCTCTGGGTCATTACTAATATATCCCTGGTTGTCCCAAGTCCTCGGCCTGAATAGATAACCAATCACGCTGCGTGTCCCAAGCACACGGCTCTTAATTATTACACCAAGTGCAATTTACTGCCTATTCATCCATGATCAAGTAGCACTGGCATGCCGCAACCCATCCAGCTCGCCTTAAGTAAATCAACTCTGACTGCTTCGCTAAACTTGCACCATCAGTGTTTTAATGCTTTCTAGAACCAGTTTTAAAAATAACTATTGGAAAAACTTAACACAGCGATGGACAGCAATACACGAGGGACGTTCAAAACATCTCCGTTTGTTGTGGCTTTTATATTTGAAAGGTGTTGATTAAATCATTTAAAATGACTAAGCTGTTTTATTGCAGTGATGGTGCAGATTGTATCGGTGACGGGGGAATAAAAGCCCTATAATTATCCCAAATCAAGTCTGTCAAGAAAGGCTGCATTTTGTTTTGTTATCAACTTCTGGCCAATAGTCGATCAGTCTGCAGTTTCACACTTTTTCAGGCTATCGTTTGGCACCTTCAGAATTAAGCGGCAAGGTCGTTCAATTCTAAGTCGTTAATTCTAAGTCGTTGCTTTCTAATAATAGAGGGGTTTGGGCAAAATAAGAGAGAACTGGGCAGTGGTTGAAATGAGGGTTTTCACGAATAAAAAAAAAAGAGAAAAAAATCTCCTTACAATACTGTTTGTTGTGCTTGAATTGGACATTAACATTTGCATTTATTTTTAAGAAACCAAATTGACAAGGTTTTTAAGAGTGTGTATAATTGGGCTTGGTCATCCCGGCGTGAAAACAAAGCATCTCATGGTTACATATTTTGTTACTGTTCGAAATATTTTGAGCCATTGAATATATTGTGCTGCGGGGCAAACCCCCCCCCCCCCCCCCCCCCCCAAAAAAAAAAAAAAAAAAATAAATTGTTTTAGCCACACCACCCCCACAACATCATATGGCAATTTTAACTCCACCACGTGCACCTCACTATTAATTATATACCTTATGCATTGCGGCCATCTGAGAGGGCACATTGTGTACAATGAATGCACAACAGGTTCAATGACATACAAAGACATTGCCATTTAAGATGGCTGCTATGCATATGGTCTATTCCAAATGCTTAAAGTTCTACAACTTTAAATCTGTTTTTGACCAAACAGTGAAATGTGCAGTTTCATCCCTGTCAGTCGGAGGATCATGATAACACGTCAGAAGACTGGGGAAGATTACTATGCAGAGAATTTTCCTCGGGAGCCACAGAGTTGAAAAATGAGCGTCATAAGTGCGTACAATTGGTATACAAGCCGCGGCGATGACCCCACTTTTCCCCATGATGCACAGCGGAAAACTGCGTTACGTCATCAATACATAGCGCTATTCCTTAACAAATATATATATCTTTATGGTAACAAAAGTGTTTCTATCGTTTTTTTCAACTGGTCTGTCTTTGTACTAAAGACCTCCTTTATGTCATCCCCATATAACCCCCTCCCCCCCCCCCCCCCCCCCCCTCCCCCCCTCGAAGTCATCCGTCGTCCCTTCACCTAGGTTATTGCAGGGGGCAAGCAAGGCCGGGCAGACAACGCGCGTACAGCCGGCCCAACCTGACTAGACACGGACTCGTGCTGTGTCAGCGCAAAGGGATTCCCACGACTCTAACCCAATTACAGCCCGACACTATCCCTCATTCCGCTAATTTCCGGGCCCAATTTGTTTTATCGGAAGCGCTCACACACAGGCCCCAAACTTTTTTTCTTTTTTTATCTGGCAAAAAAAACTGGAGTTGTGCGGTTTGTGTATTTTTAAAGGAAACAATAAACGAGGACTGGGCCGGCTGCAGTAGATAGATCTACTGGCCCCAGTGCAAACACTGTACATGTGACACAAGACAGGAAATGCAATCGGACCACACCCTTTCCTGATTGGTATTGCAGACTGTGCAGGCGCGGACAGGCAAATCAAAAGTCGTGTTATCCTTGCATTCACAAATGCAAAACTGCAGCAGGAACTGTTTTGTCATCAAAGTGTATTATTATAACACCCCCATTTACTTTTAATTTCTTTTATATTATTGGTTAAGCCCTCTCACGTGACCAGTCATTATCCTAATAATATTCACTTAGGCATGCGCAATGCCAACGAGTCCGTATTTCATAGTCTGAAATGCACGCATTATGTTTATTTCACACAAAAAGTATCCATATAGAAGCAGAAGCAGAACCTGATCATTCAAAACAATAATGCAAACCTGCTTAGCTATAGGAATGATTGTCACTTTTGAAACTGGACCTACGACCACTGAAATGACAATAACTTCGCTCCGCAACACCGTATCTCAACAATCGAGGTATCAAAATACGCAGAACAAAATTATGCACTGAGTTATTTGCTTCGATTAATCCATACCCTTTCAGGCCGTTAATTATTGGCTAATTTTTAAGTGTCTCGATACTTTTTGTGTTGAGTTTAGTTTCCGATGCCATGACAAAACAGTCCTCCGTGACCTCTGTAGTTGGGCAATTTAAAAAAAAAATGTGTGTACCTCTTCCTAATAATACCAAGAAATATATTAAAAACTATCGCTACATTTTGTAAAATATTCGCAGCAATATGCTACCGTTTATAGATCTTTTATTCCTCCATGGCTCATGACTTGTAACTTCCTTCGAATTCCACGCTGGCTCCGTCTTTTGGGCATTATTGACACTACATTTTTGTCTGTTTCTTAATGCTCAATCATAATTCTTGTCTTATCAATTAAAATCCCTCCCTCAAGCAACAAAGAAACAGAAAGTACCGTATTTTTAATTACTTATAATCTGTATATACGGTCAGTCCCTTCGTGTGATAGTTTTGGCCTAAGACTCCATTAAAAAATTGTACCTTTTTAACGCAGCAGGCAACACGACAGGGGGAAACACAATTTAAAATCCAGTCTTGGACTAGCAGCAAGACTACCACCTGTACTTGTGTTTAGGCCGTTTAACTATAGTCTTGAACTCTTGATAAACTTTTGGTTGTGGGGTGTCAAGACGTGCCCGGGTGACTGGCCCAGGCAAGTCCAAAATGCTGGGACCACACCCAAGATAGGCATTTGGGTCTAGTAAACACGGACTTTAATTTAGTACAGGAAGGATCATACTTGCGCCAGTGGTTTAAACCTGCAATGTATTGTTTATCCAAACTGTGGTCACCTCAAAACCATGCAGCACTTACATGTACAGTGTACATCCTGTCGCGATAGCCACGCATGCCCTGATTATGCCACAATGGCAGAAAATACCAAATCCTGTATTTTATACAGGATATATTGGCCATTTCCTTTAACTTGTCCAATCTAGAAGGTTCTTGTCCCGAATCAACCTTGACAAATTACGCTACGTGGGTCTGTCCGCCGAGTATCATCCAGAACTGGGTATACTGTCTGAAGTTCAAATTCGGTAGGTATATTGCTCAGGACGCAGCAATATTGGATCCCAACACCCACAGACTAGACGTGGCGGTATAGGCTGCCATGCACTGCTGCTATTCAAATTAAAATACACTATAGACGATGTGCCTCTGTTTACAGTGTATTCAAATGTGCCCGTCAATATGCGCACGAATCTTGTTTTACATAAATTTGGTTAAGAGATGACATCAGAGGTCACATAATTCAAAGGCGATCTGACCTGCGACGTCAGTCTTTAAGCAAATTGTATGTAAAACACGATGGGTGCGCATCACTGCCGGGCACATTTGAATACAGAGGTAAACACGTGACGTCAGAGGGCACATCGTCTATACCGCCACGTTTGTGCAGGTTTACCGGGGGCCATGCAATTTGGCACATTTTAGAACGGGCACTAAACTTACTGAACAATGGAAAATGCAGTTTCACCCTTAAAACACCGTGAAATTTCACGAAGATTTCACGGAGATTTAAGGGTGAAACTCCATTTATATTATTCAATAACTCATACTAATTGTGACAAGTATATTTATTCCATCCCATCCTAAATAGTTATGTAACTCTGCAATGAGCCAATACACTAAACTTTGTCAAGGCCGAAATGTCTTATTTTACTTGCATATTAATTATTTTGCCAGATAACTTAAATCTGTAAAAACGTTAGCGTATATGTTGTAACAAAGAGTATATGATTGTACATGTATTCGGTAAAACATATCATTATCTCAAAACGACACCAGGTTGATCGTAATTTCTGGCCAAAATGTTTGTTAGTGTACATAAACGAAATCTGAAATTTTAAGAACAAAATTACGCCACAATTAAAACTTACTCCAAACTTTGCTTCGAAATTTCACATAGAAATTCCTATTTTGTTAAGCCACCTGTAACAAAAGTTGATCAGCATCAATCAATTAATAGTCTTTAGACAATTTCATGTTAACAAATCTTCCAGAATACAACGTATTATACTAGTGTTACAATGTAAGCCCTCATCAAAACAGAACGGTTAAAAACATTCTGACATATTCGAAGATAATGCCACGCCGATGTACTTTCAATGATTGATTTATCACCCCATCAGCACATGCGTGATCGAGATAAAAATAACTGCTGAACGGCTACAGACAAACTGTGGATTGAGGGGGAGACTCGGGAGAGAGTATACAGAAAGAACCATAGAGAAAGAACCTATAGAAGTGCATCTTAAATGAGGTCACAGGTTGATAACGCCCCAACCTCCCCACGGCGCACATCTTCTTGTGTGTTGATGCTCACTTATGCACGACATGCATCGCAGGCTGGCCGTCTTCTTTTGCTTGAATGGAGCTAGACCTTTGCTCCAACCGTTCTCCAGCTGACTACGGATGAGTCATCCGAATCGGGGGGGGGGGGGGGGGGGGGGGGGGGGGTGTTACAAGCCATGGCTCCGAAGACGTACAGTGTATACCAATGGCAACAAGATCAGTTTGAATAAACACCTTCCAGATGTACCATTTATATAGGCAAAGAATGTAGTATTTTCCCGCCACTTCTTTGGTTGTGTTTACCAAGTCTATGGAGAGTCGAGTGCGTGGAGTGCATTTTCTGGAAGTATTTTTGGGAAATGTTTCTCAATCTCAGTTTCATGTCTTATAAACATTTGTTTGCAATGACTGACCTCTAAGTTGAGATATAATATAATGGAAAAAGGTGGCGCTGGATGTAAGATTATTTTCCTTTTATGTACATGACTTGCTCACAGACACTTTACATAATAATGATGTTATGGATACTAAAATTTTACGCGACAACAAAATTAGCTGTCAACTACAATCATGTAGGCCTATTCTTTATTATTTCCAAAGCTAATAAACATTTTCAGCACATAACCCAAGTTAGCAACTTGTTTAGTCAATATTTGATTTGATAATATCTTGGGCACATGTTTGTTACGTCCGTCCGTGGTTTATTAGTTGCTTACACTGTAAAAAGATTGGGTAAAACATAATTGGGCGCGGTTGTTTGTCAAATACATTGTATTAGCCTAATCCTCCTTTTGTTGTTTGTTCCTTTAAACTCTGTGCTTTTTCTTTTGTGTTTCTTTCGCCATCCAAGACGTGCATCATGCTGTATGTTGCCCTATATGTTTGTTTCTTGTACACTGTCTTTTAGTCTATGAAGAAGGTCTTGTTAAGATCAAAATATTAGGCCCTCTTAACTTATTTGATTTGTATATTTCAGGTCATTCCAGCCAGTAAGCAGTTTGCAGCAGTTTTATCCTTATTCATGATTTATTAAATTGTTAACAATTAATCAACTATTGGGAAGAATTTGAACAGGATTGTAAGCAGTTGATATGGGGATTACCATTGGGCAAAATATCAACCCATTTTGTTTACAGTGTACTTAATACAGAATAGACAAGTCGGTGTGTATTCGCACTCATACAATGTTTCCACTTAGCTCACTATTCTTATATAGGAACTCATACAAAGCCTCTCAGTTTCATATGGATTTTGCCCAGGTAAAGTAAACCTAAAAATATACTAAATATACAAAATATATTTACAAGTGATATTAGAAAAAAACATTAGAAAAAACAAACCACCGATCACATAAATTAAGCCAAGACTTAATTTCTTTGCAATTTCAGCCCGGCACCACACACACACCATCTGGTGGTGAAATATAATAATGCCATAACATTAGACATAGATGTGTCAAATCATATATCCCTGTGAGGTGTGGTGACACATGCGGGTATGCCCTGGTACAGTACAACTTATGCTGAGGGTGTTGGCGTGTTAAGCCATCAGCATAGCCCGCGGGGTGATCCAACGTGTTTATTTATACTTCTGACCAAGAACTATAGGAAAATGTCTATATAAGCCATCAGTTGAAGCATAGGGACACAGGCGAAGTCAAAGGGCAAATAATGGTTTAGAAAAGGGAGTCATGTTGGCGCTCGTATAGCGGTTCTTGCCTCGCTTTCCACCGCTGTGAGGGTTCGAATCCCGCCAGAGCCAATTATGTGGATTGTGTTTTCAGTCCCAGGATTCCGTGGGTATCCACAGAATATTCTTCTGGGGTTTTCCTCCACCCTCTATTATTGTGACTTCTTCAAATTGACTTTATCTTTACCGGTTTCTTCAGGCTGTCGAGCTTCACAAAATAGGGTGCTAATGAGAGATCTTTGGTTTTATTACCAGAAAGAGTTAATAATAATTACATGTATTAATAATGAACCAATCGTCTGTGCATTCACTGGTACAGTGGTAGCGATAATACATTCAAATAACAGAGTACCCTCAACCTGCAATGCAAATGGAAAATGGTCTATAATTCTGCTTCCAAATGTTCACTATCTTCAACAATTTGGCTCATTAAATACCAGTAATATATAAATATATATACATGTATAATACACTCAGTGTTTTCCCGAGAGATTATAAGTAAAACAAATCACTCGAATGGGACTAGAACCCACGATTTTCTGCTTTCTAGTTCAGTTGTCGTACCACTCAAAAACCGAGCTAGCCGGAGTCGGCTGACTGGTTCGAATCTCCGACAACTGCAGCTGGTATTCGCAACCACATGTCGGTGAAAGGCAAAACCTAATATGTGACCTGCTCCCACAAAACCAGACATAAGTGGTTTTTTTTTTTTAAGTCGGATATTGTTATTTAACTAAATTGATTCCTATAGAATCGCGTGTACACGCAGTCTTAAAAATCCTCATAAAATTGGAAGTTTGTATGGTATAAAGGTGGTTTTGGTACCAAATGAAAGCTAAAGATGTGTACTAAATTGAAATAACAATATCTCACTTAAAAAAAACACCCACTTATGTCTGGTTTTGTGGGAGCAGGTCACATCTTGAATTTACATCACCCGATGCAAATTCAATCCTACGAAATACTTTTTTTCACGTTTCCTTGGAGTGATGAAACCCCCACCTTTTTTTCTTCTTCTACAATAACAATCCTCGAGCTCGTATCTTCAATTTTGTATCAATTCTCTCCAACAGCTGCTGGCTGTGAATTCGACTCTCCGCCTAGTCCCAGATGGTTTCAGGATCATAAAACGAGAACATACAATAATGTTTGATCGTCAATTCCGTGGGAACCGCGGCTGGTTTCGATCAAGACAGAAACGGCGTTGACAGTTCAACGTCAAACCGGGAGGAAACTGGGGATTAATGTATGTAAAATGTTTGATCTGCCTAAGCCGACACCACTCAGAATTGGTGACACAATTTACGTGTGCAGAAAGGGTGGATTAATCAAAACATACAGTCGACGTAATGTGTACATGAGTGAAAGGGGGAAAGAGGTACTTGCAGGCATAGTTTCTTAAAATAACGGGGAGGTCTGACGACTAGTTTTAACCCCTTCTCTCCCCGCATTCCCCCCCCCCCCCCCCGGCCCCCCAAAAGGAGGGTGATTTGCTAACCCTGCCGTTGGGTTAGAACTTAGGAATGACATTTTGACAATTGGAGTCCAAAGACGTGTATCAGTGACAAATTATGTTGATGACTAGGAGTGACATAGAAATCCAATCCCTGTTATTTCTTGTAATTCAGCTCCAGTTGTTCCACCTGCGTTGGTGTGGATTGCCCGTCTGGCTTGTAACATAATATTCCTCTCAGAAAAAAATGAATTGCCATGGCAAAATTGAATCCTCCCACCCACAAAAAAATAAAATATAATTATAGGTCTTCAAATTGTTATTTATTTATTCAATGTTTTTTGTTTTCTATTAAAATTGGTCCTTCGAAACAAAAGTGTATTATATTTCAAAGCGAAACCGTTATGAACGAGGGCACTCTGTACGTGTCAGGCAACATGCAGTTGTACTAACAACAATTGGCTAATACATATATACTTTGTGATTTAAGTCTGGCTATTTACCTGGGAAATACACTCGCTCTGAAACTCCCACCAATTATTGTAATGTGTTCAGCTGGTTTCGGACACTTTCAGTTTCGTGGTACTTCAGCATTTATACACGCGTTTACACCTTAATGAACATGTATTCTTATTCTTGTATCACTGTGGAGACATGGCTTTGTTCTCGTGTACAAAATGGTTAGAAAGTCGAGCACGTTTTTCAAAATGCTCCCATTTTAACCACAATTTATTTCCTGGGTTGAAATTTCGACCCAATATACCCTATATTATACCCTAACCCAAACACTAACCATAACCCATATTCTAACCCTAGTTTTCGAGTAATTTAAATACAATCCAAAAATCTAATTCGTGAAATTCCTAATGGAGACCTATTCATCCATAGAAATTACCCTTTGGAGACCTTATCACTCCCATTGTCCCCATTGTGTTCAAGGCTCCAGAGGGTAATGTAATAATATTGCAATGACCAATTGCAATTGGTTAAAGGTAGGATACACTATTGACAATTTCTTGAATTGTCAGGAATGGGTGGATTTGGGAGGTTGTTTTTTTATAGTGAATATCGTTTAACTGACCTGTCCAAGTTTTATAATCATGGATGCTGAGAAAAGCAAGAAAAACGGCGTTCGTTTTCAACCGGCTTCGGGCAGTAGTTCTTTTTTCGCTATCGCCGTTTGACGATCGCGAATTTTGTTTGTTTAATTCAATTTTTCGTTACGATTACAGGATATCCAGGGCAATCATTTTGCTGAATGCCTACAATCATTATTTACTTTCAAATATTTAGGATATTTCTTAATAATTCGGTAGTAAGATTTGTCGATATCTGCAAATGGTGTATTCTACCTTTAATCGTTTTGGGGATTTGAGTTTTGCACGATTGCGCAAAATTCTCGTCGGTTTGAAATTCTCAAAGACATTCACCGACAAACAACTACCAAAACAGTACTTGGTTATGACTGGTTATGACTGGTTATGACTGGTTATGTCTGGTTGTGTCTGGTTATGACTGGTTATGACCGCTAAAACGAACTCCAGTTGAATAATCTCTATTTTAAGGCAAACCAAATCTTTCTCGTCTGGATTTTATTTTTGTTAAAAAAGAAGAAGCGGGCACTTTTTGCTTGACGTATTTTGTAGAATTTACCTCAGAAATATCGCGTCAAATGTCGAAATTTACATGATGTAATAAAATATTGCGCATAATCTGAATATAATTATCAAAGCAGTGTCCAACATTTAGCCAATTTTTTTTAAGCGCCGTAATTCCATTATACATGTACAAACGATTTTATGTAGTGAATTCAAGTACATTGACTGTACGGTCCAAGTACATCATATCCATGTGTGCACAAACGGGTGCACATAATATTATCCACTGTGGAGTGAAATAAGACACGTGCTCGGTTAATTTGTGTATCTTCGCTTGACACTATTCAGAAACGAGTGCACGCAACGCCCTGCCTGATGAGCTTTGTACCCTAGGGGTGGGTGTTTCCCGTTTATAGAGAAATGGGTACAAAATCCAACTGGATCTGTGTTCAGTGTAGAGGACAGTGTAAAAATTCCAAAGGCAAACAGCGCGTGCTGTGTAAACGTAGGCTTAATTTGCAATTTTTATTTTGTTGTTGTTGAGGGAGTGTTTAAAGACCTACTCCAACGGTTTTAAAATTGCTTGAATTATATGTTATTGTGTTCAGTATAAAACTACACATTTATTCCAAAACAATGTTTGTTTTGCGTATACATTTTTTGTTATTTTGCGATAAATTCTGGACAGTTTTTGTCGAGTTATTGATAACTTTCTACAAATTGACCGCTGGCGGCGCTGTTGAGAAAGGAATAATGTCTGACGTACTACCGGAGAAAACAAATAAAACTGGTACCCGTTTCACGGCTGGTTTCGGTTATGCGTGTTTAAAAATAAATGCACGTTTATAGGTTCCTCGCAAAACTTGCTGCTCTACATAATGTAACACAAATTAGCAACTATTTACAATTTCTCTTTTTGGACCGACCTCCGAATGTATCAGGTGCCATAGCGCAATTAATTCCTGAATTATATGTTGTGTAGAAGCAGGTGATATTAACAAACTAGTACAGCAGAATAGTGATACGGTTGTGCCTTTATTGATACGAGCATTGCATTTGGCACACAGTCGGAGTATGTCATGAGCAAGATATTTGGCTACAGGACCTTTGTCCTTTCAAGAAATATAGGTACATGTACATGTAGTAGAATAACAAGAAATAACAGCCATTTTGAAAATTTCAAAAATTGCTTGTTATTCCATGGTTTTTCTTTATAGGTCAAATCTGCTTTGAATGATAAAAACGCTCAAATGATCTACTTTCCCTTTGGAACTTTGGCACTGTATGTACATGTAAAGAAAACGAATTCAAAACACACCATGTAATAAGAAAAGAGACATTTTGTTTCATTAATAAATACTAGTAAACTTTATTTTCTCCAGAGAAATAACTTGTGAAAGTCGCTGAGCAATGAACAAGACCCACAAGGGCATAAATTTTGTACAACTCTTTATCGTAATAATCATAATAATATAATAAAGTTGATTTCATTCATCACAATATAAACACTTTAATTGGCAAAATATTAGGCAACCTTGTCCAATCATGGGTATGGTAATAATACTGGGTAAAAACGTATTACCCTACAACTTGTTACGTACATGTAGGCCTACAGAGCCAAGTTTAAATATTGGAAACAACGTACATATATGTGACCTGCTCCCACAAAACCAGACATGTTTTGTTTTTGAAAAGTGAGATATTGTTATTTCCATTTAGTACACATCTTCAGCTTTCATTTGGTACCAAAACCACCTTTATACTATACATACTTCCAATTTCCGATAATCTATGGAAAATTTGATGTATTTGGGAGATAAATTACCCCTTTTAGGACACAGTTTGCCTCAATAAATGCATGATTTTTTTTACTTTCTCATCAATAAAGTTGATTTTGTTTAACTGAGGGTTAAAGTATACATATTAAAGAATACAAAAATAACGAAAAACAAAAATCGATATCCGCCAGATTGTTCACCCCATTTCAACTTTGACGAGCTGTATCTCGAAATAGCCTGTACGATGACGACGACGTATGTCGGGTTTCCGTAGGAGCGGGTCACATATTATGTACACAGTGTATACAATCTGTTGTTGGGGACCACATTTACCTGTTGAGCAATAGTTACATGTACATGTAATATAACTGGTCCTAATTTCCTTTATTGAAAACTTCCCATTAATGGGCGTGGGCTTTGGCCTTGTATACATGTACATGTCCATTTACTGGTGTTGTTTACAATGCCTAACCTGTTCCAGGGGAACTGTAAATGCCTGTTTAAACATCCATTTAATGTGCCTGTGCCATGCTGCACAACTTGTCAAATTACACCACAAACATTTTTAATGCTGAACAATTTAACATTCCAATGGAAATAATGCACTGTTCCCAATTGGAATAATATGGGAATGGTGCCCAGCATGTGTAATACTTTGGACGCTTTAACATTCAAAGTTCACTTGTGGTAATATTTCACGCACTGCATTATTTCTGTTCATGTGGTAAAGAAAAAAAAGCTTTGCAAATCACATAATGTATGTTTGAATGTAAGAATCCCTGTGATGGGCCAAACAAAAAACGTCACATGTAGCTAATTGGCAAAGTGTTAGTTCCCGATGATGAAACACTTCAAAACTGTTTTTAAAATAAAGCTAGAACATATTGCATTGTTGAGACAATCTGTAACTCTCATATTAAGACTAGAGGATAAGAACTGGGGCCAATTTCATAAAACATGTAAGCACAAAAAATTGTTTAGCACAACAATTTGCTTAGCACAAAAATAGTTTTGCTTAGTAAAAACAGGTTACCAGTCAAAATGCCATGTGTTTTTCATGCTAAGCAAAAACTAGCTGAATATCAGTCACAAACAATAAACATCACCTGAACATTGTATTTGTAACCTTGTTTTTTGCCAAAGGAAGAATTTTCATGCTAAGCACATTTTTGTGCTTACATGTTTTATGAAATTGGCCCCTGATGTCTCTCACTGATGATAGAAAGTTATTTCCAATATTTAGACTTAATTTCAAGTCTGTTAGCACACTAACATAAACATGATAAATATTCCACTGTGGTAAAACACATTGCAGCAAATTAAAAACCTAAAACTGTTTATAACGTACAGGTAAATGTACATCTCTTGTCATACATTAATTTACAATAGCTTTCACTTGTGGGTAAATAAAAGACTAAACAAACATCAGGATGGAATAGCATATATCATGGCATATCTTTGTAATTCAACAGAGGAAGAATCATTTATAAATAAGCTTTTTAGTGTATCTTGTCTTTTTAAAATTCTTTTTAATTAAAACAAATCGAGACACACTGTTCAAATCTAAATTTCTTTCGTTTGTTGAAAATACAGTCAATCAGACCTACAGTAATGTAAAATATTAGTTGTAAACTATGCATGTAACACAGCAACAGGGGCCAATTTCACGGAGCTGCTAAGCACAACAATTTGCTTAGCATGAAAATTTGTCCTTGGTAAAAACAAGGTTACAGACCAAATTTTCACGTGATCTTTATTGTTTTTGATTGATACTCAGCTGGTTTTTTGCTTAGCATGAAAAACACGTAGAATTTTGGCTGATAACTTGTTTTTAATGAGCAAGACTTTTTTGTGCTAAGCAAATTTTGGCTCGATCAAAAGAGAATGAAATCCCACAACTCATTTTTTTTGTTCAGCTTTGAGTCAACGGTACATGTACATGTAGCTAGTATGGTTTTGTTGCAAAAGGCCTCACTAAAATTTCAAAAAAATACATGTCCCGGTACGTGAATTGTATAGTCGTACTATTTGTAGTTCAAACTATGTTTACACTATACTTTGTATTGTTGACATGTACACTGTACGTGTACATTGTATATCATTTTTGACAAAACTTCTATACAAACTTACGCATAATGAATTTCCTTTTGTTGTTTCACACACACAATACTTGTCTCACTTCCTGGTCATGTAAAAGACTGAAATCATCTTTCCAAACACATTATGAAAATAATACATGTATATTGGTACATGTAGCCCCTGATTTTTATATTATTTTACTTTAAACACATGTTCAGTATTTATTGCTACTGAACCTAACAGTACTAAACCTGCCAAACTTAAACTTGTTGAAGTTTGATTGACTTGGTACAGGTTGGTCTGCGCATTGTTCAGGATCAGGGCTGTGATAACTGGCCATTGGTTTTGTGCGTTAGGCTGCGTTTGAGTGGGGAGTACACATCAAACTTACATTTGACCAGGAACTGTGCATGTTGTGACCAGCCTGAGTTTACCCACAAATATATGCCTGTGTATTCCTCAAAACTCTAACATTTTTACAAGTCTCATTTCTTTCTGCCCTGAACCTCACAAATGTTAACAGGCTCTCCCTGGGCCTTTTGTACCGAGTCAAACAAAGTCCAACAACAAGTTGCTAATGTTTGGTACCAGACCTGCCAAAACCTACATGTAGCAAAACCTGCAGTTGGAGTTTGATGGGCTTGGGGGAGTGACGGTAGATTTTTCGATTTCCATGTATTGGGCGAGTCCATGAATTTAAGTACGCTATGTCCCACGCATATCGAAAGTTTAACCTTCTAAGATATTGACAGATTTCAGTATTTTGTAATCTACTATCACTTGACTTTTAGCATACAGAAGGAGAATACATGTACCCTCAATAATAGTTATTTTTTTTGTCTTTGCCTTGATTGAGTATAGAATTATTGAGCTCACGCATTCCTGCATGCTACGTCCCATGCGTAACAAACTAAGTTTAACCATCTAATTCACAGATTTATTTTTAGATTTGTTCTCTTTTCTAGTACTAGTGATGGGCATACATTTTATGCAAGGGGAATACCTACAAGAATGTTAGCATTACTTGTCTTTGCGATTATTTTTTTATTTAAGAAAACATGAAATGTTTGGGACAAACGTGGAACCTTTACTTGGACACCCGTGTATACGTACATGTACCGGTACATGGATAATGTAGTCGAGGTATCATATGCCTCATACCTGATTTGAAACAGTTAGACATGTAAAGGCCTCAAGCCCTAGTGTACGTGTACACTAAAGTTCAATCTGGATCATACACTACATGTTCACACACACATGAACCTGTAACTATCTGAACGTGCAAGCACCGTGCAAAGATTACAGACAGACCCAGTTTGAAACCTGCACAAAACTGTAACGACCAGTCCGGTTATATTTCAGCTGAACATCTCTGGTTGCACGAGGCAAGTGCTTCTTTTTTTCTACCACTTTAGAATATTTTGAGGCTATTTTAAAGGTAGTATACACTATTGGTAATTGCATGAATTTACCATGAATGGGTGGTTTTCGGGGGTTGTATTTTTTAGTAAATATCGTTGAACTAACCTGTCTGAAGTTTTACAATCATGAATGCCGAGAAAAGCACGGAAAACAGCGTTTGTTTTCAACCGGCGTCGAGCAGTTATTCTTATGCTATTTGTGTTTTTTCGCGATCGACGTCCGGCGAATGGGACATCACATTACACGTATAAACAGACGACAAATTCACAGAGAGCTGATTTGCGTGAATCTGCACAGCACATCAAATTTACCAAACTTGGTATTTTTTTTCAAAGCAACTTCTTGTAAATGGGCAAACACATGCTTATTAGTAAAAACAGCAATTTGTGATGCCTAAAAATCCGACGGGAATATTGTGGTAATTTGTCAAAAATGTACACCTACAAGTATACTGTACATGTACAAACAGTCATGTTTTACGTAACGACCGAGGATCATCTATTGTGTTTCCCTTTGTTCCTGTACTGTAACATAACCCAATTACCTTATCGTACACTTTAACCCTAACGCTCCTCAATCCTCCAAAATCCTCATTGCAGTTTGAGGATTTTTGAGGATTGAAGCTGTATGGGTTTTTTTTTTAAATGAGGATTTTGGAGGATTGAGACACAATGTTGTTTCAAGTGTGGAGGATTTTTGAGGATTGAGGCTAAATGGGGTTTTCAAACAATGAGGATTTTGGAGGATTGAGGATGGTTGCTAGCAAAAAGGGCCTAGGGGGTTAGGGTTAACGACAGAGGACAACAATCTAGTGTCTAGGTACGTTGTATACTTGTGAGGACCCACTATTGTTTTGTTCTTTTTGTTTGTTCAAAATAAAGTTCCAAGTGAAATACAGTGCTCTCCGTCTTCAAAATTCCAGAATTTATCTTCAAGCAAACTTGGTGGTTATCCCACTACACATTCATGCAGGTAAATCTTAGAAAAGCCTTGGTGATACATTGTATGTAAGCATGTACCAGTACATGCAGTACAACATGTAATAATACAGATAGCTAAGTGTGCTGGTACATGTACTGTACTGTACTGTACTGTACTGTACTGTACTGTATTGTCATGATTTAGCCAATCGGGATCAAGGTTCTAACTTTACTTGAAGATAAATGTTCTGTGCATTCTAACAGAAAACAACAATCAACTGGCCTTATGTAAATTCTTTGGATTAACAATATACTTTGGGGTTGATTTTACCATTTAAATTAAAAAATATTTAAATTAAAAAACTTTTTTCCCACAAAACAATTTTTAGGTACCGATACTTTTAGTGTACATGTAAAATAAAGCACACGTGTTGAGATGCACAAGTGTCTATGAAGTAAATAGGCGAATAATACATAAAATATAATATTAATATTTACCTGGAACTGGGAATGCCCTGATACAGTCTTACTCTATACCTCCTTACTGGAGGCTTACTTGTTTTCTTGTAATAGGAACATTTTTGCACAAGTAAGTCATTGATCATTGTATTGCTATGGCCTGTTTCAGCTACTGTGACTGTCCCCCTCATTGGGGAAGGAGTTTGTTGACCCGTTAGAACTCAGCGAGTTGGTTGAGGTGGACGGTAACGTTCTAGGTGAGCTCTTGTCCCGTAACGCCTGCGACAGCAGCTTGCCGCCATCAGCCACGGCATTGCAACACAGCCCTAATCGTTGCACAAGTTCTGCATTGTGCAGGTCCTGGGACGCTGCTCGCAGGCAACTGGCTAACTGGATGCAGGAGCTGGTGATGCTCATGCATCCGCCGAGAATCGCCGTCTGGATCTTGCGGCCACTCTCGCAGAGCTGCGCGGGAGTCCCTATGTGTTCTCTCTCCGTGGCGTACTCCACCAGAGCCTGACAAGATTGCACGAGCGGTTTGGCGAAGGTGATGCAGCGTCCCCGGTTCGCCTCGTCCAGTGTGACTTTGTATCTCCGGATGCTCAGGAGAAGTGTGCTGGTGCAGGACGTCACACTCTTGATGGCCAGCTTAAACTGCTCCTTGTGGAATGGGTCGTCGCTGGCATCGCTGGCGAGTTTGCTGGCGTTCGTTAGGATGGTTAGATTCCTGGCAATCTCGGTGGAGATATCCACTACTACTTGCGGTGTGAGCTCCATGAGAGGGTTGCACTGTAGCCTCATGCAGCAATGCTCGATGTCAAACCGGGCGCGGGATATCTTGTACCGATCGATGATCCCAGGAACAGCTTGCTTTGATCCGGATTCGCTGATCGCGGCCAGATACGCGGCATGGCTGGAACACTCGATGATGTTCACAACAAGGTCCGTCAACTCGTATAGCGTCTCGGCCGTTTCCTGTAGCTTTCCTGTGAGGAACTGCAGTCGTATTTCTCGGCTTAATATCCCAACCCCTTTGGTCTTGGCGATGAGCGTGTCCCGGCACTTGGAGAAAGACTCCCCCACCGCACCCGTCACGTTGTCCGTGTTCACAGGTCGCGTGTCGCTGGTCAACAGCAGCAAATCAGCGACAGTCTGCATCTTGGCGGTGCACAGATTGCAAATGACACTCAGTGAAAGTTGACTGAAGAGGTCGTTGTCATTAGCTGGGGTGGCCATACCGTGAGGGCTCCATCTACAAGCGAGATTGACGAGATGGACACAGCAGCTCCGAGTCCACACCACACCGGCCGTCTCCTGCCTGGGTAGAGATGGTCTGTCCGTACATGGCCCCGGCACCCAATCAACTGCATTATCATCCCACTTCCAATTCACTTTGTGGCGACACAAAAGGCAAAGCTCCTCCTTCCTGTCGATAAGTCAAAGGAGATCAGTGGCTGATGGGTGGAGCCTAGATGAGGCATCCTTTAGTGAGGATGATTGCAGAGGACGTGTAGGATTATCCCAGACTACAAGAACACAAATCAGGAAATGCGATACACATGCTCAGAATTACACAATGAACTTTCAATTGTCACCAGACTACATCAGGGCTCTCCAATTTGCCAAGAGAGTAATTACTCGTAATTGATCATTACGTACCTGTACATATACCCACCTTTGGGAAATTGGTTATTGCACATAAATATCGCCACACTTTGTGTTCTCATTAAATAGTCCAGCCTGTCATAAACAGTAACTTCAAAAACATGTTTCGCCGAAAGAATTTCATATCTATTCCAGACATCACATGTTATGCTGATGAGGAGGTCCTATCTCTTACCACAAAGGAAGTTGGAGAACACTGTTTAGGAATAAGTTTCTGTTTGACAAATACTTAAATCTATATCAAGGCTCACAGGTTTTGTACACAGGAACCATGAAAGATGTCCAGATATGGAATTCTTTCAGGATGTGTGGCAAAAAATACAACATACCGGTAGTACCGGTACATGTACTATGTACATGAACTGGTAAATGTACCGGTACATGTACCACTGTGTGTACTGCACATACCGGTAAATGTACCGGTACATTGTACATGTAGTGAAGAGGGGGTTGGACAAAATAAGTTAAATAACATGACTCATCTTCAAACAAACTTAAATCCTTATTTATATTGGTCCGTTCAAATCCATTCAAATATGTACTGGTACTACATGTAGTCTTTATGTCATTTTCGACTTTGTTATAGACAATGCACTAACATCATTGTGTACATACTACATGTACTGTAGTAGACCCATTTGTTTTGGGAGTGGCTATTTTTACATGATTGTAAATCTACGTACTTCGGCTATTTTTACGTGATATAACTGGTTTCCTACACAGACAAGGGAAAATTAATACGCGCGGAACGTATGAAGACCAACGACGGTTGACAGCCATAATTCACCGAAATAAATGGATAGTCCCTAGTTTTTCGTATACACACATTTTATACCGTTTTCTATTAACCAAAATTATTGGTTAATTATGCACCTAAATAATTTCATCTAGATAGGGTCTCGGGGTATGAAAGTAGTGTATCTGAAAAACTAGGGACTGTATACAATTAACTAGGGACTGCGCATGCGCTACCGGAACTCACGTAAAAAGAGCCTAAGTACGTAGGTTTACGGTCACTTGAAAATGGCCATGACGATTTGCTTTTGCTGTATTTTCGAAAATGGATGGGTTAAGGGGTTTATATTTATCGTAAATATTGTGACGCTGACTTATTTTGTGTTCTAAAGCCATGTTCGCACTGGACTTAAAATGATAAAACATACCTAGACGATGGGTCCTTTTCCCATTTTAAGTCCAGTGCGGACAGCCTAGGACGTTTTCCTCTCAGGTACTTCTCCCGAGTCCAGTTGGTACTTCTACCGGCCAATTGCTGCCCGGGAAAACGTCCCTGGTCACTTTTCCCCAGACAATAAGTCCAGTGCGAACAGCGCGACTCGGTAAAAGCGTCCCAGGAAAACGTCCACCCGGCCCTCCAGTTCAAGGTCACGCTATACAAGGCACTGCGCATGCGCTCCTTGCATTGTACATGCGGGCACGCTGATACATGCGCGCGTGCGCGATCGCGAATGGGTACACCGGGGTCAATGCAAAAAGGTCACGCAAAGCGCCCTCACGAGTCATTATAATGACAGCTTGGCTACTTCTCCCACGGTCTCGGTAAAATTTTCCCTTGTCGAAAGTCCAAGTGCGAACAGTGGTAACATTTGACCATTTTTTATTTTACCATCGTCTCAGTAAAACCTTCCCAAAAAAAAGTCCAGTGCGAACACGACTATAGATGCTGGAAAAAATTGTATGCGGTTTTTGTAGTCGTTTTTTTTGTACTTGCTTCAGGTTGGAAAACTATATTAATTGGCTTGCACCCATTCATGGATGTGTGTACCAGTATTGCAAATAAAATGTGGACTAACTCAATTTAATAAATTGGCAACAGCGTTTGAAATGAAAATAGTTAGATTTTTCCAACAATTGCCGGCCGGCAATCGTTGAAAATTAATACAAAATTCTACTTTTCTTAAAAACCACAGCATACCAGATGCTGTGATTTCATAGGATGCTTGAGACTGATATTAGTCACTTACATCTTGCAAAATCTGATAGCGATGTATTTACTAACGAGTCTTAATTAGTAATCCATATTATTAACTAAGTCTTTGAATAAGCAGCTCCATTCGGGGCGGACATCCGGGAACTGTCATAAAAACGCGTCATAATACGTACACCGCGCCGGTAAGAACGATGATCTCGCGCGCAGTCTTGTATGCTACAGTGCAGTGTCAGCGCGTATTGTTTTCATCGGCGCGCTGACCTGTGACGTATGTCCGCCCTGATCTAGAAGGCTAATGACACAAAAGACTCGCCAACTACATGTTAAATTAGTGATTATACATGTATGACCGACCCCTATGTTTTCTTACTCTTGTCTTTACATAGACCCAATAATTGGGGCGTTTTCACTCCTTTTTTCAAATTTTGGATTTTGTCTGTCGTTCTACTAGTTCTACGCCCCAACGACTTCTCAGCCTAGTGCACCCGAAGAACTGAATTGGGAACACAGTCAAAAGTTGCCCAAAACACTTGGCATACCTTTTAAAGCACTACTGCTTTCTCCACATGTCAAAGACGAATTAATAGGGGTTCAGTGATACTTAATTACGATGACAACAAGGTGTAAATTAAAAGACTCACCTGAAATTACTTCAAGAACCAACGTGTTTATGTGTTCCAGTGCGTGTGCGTACGGCTACGAGTTCGACGAGCGCGACGTTAAATTATTAATACGGAGACAGCTTTAAATCACCGTTTTCACTTCGTTGGGATCCGAATGTAGAGAAATAACAGGTTTCAAATTCTAGTTAAATGATAACTACTAGTCTAAAACATCCCTAATATTTACTCTTTTGCTGAAATGGTGACATTTTCTTGCCTTCCTGGTCGCCTCGCACTAGTCCTCGCTAGCGCCCTGGCCCTATTGCCGGCAAAATGTATCCGTCCGGCCGCGGCGCGATAACGCTCGCGCGGTACGCGGTATAATTGAGCCCTCGAGGTCTAGTCAACGAACTTGATTTCGATGGGTCTAGTCCAGCCGTAATGTGAAGTGCAGATACCAGATATTTTACACACAGACTATTTGTTATTGGATATCGCGCCACCATGCGGTATAAATACGTTAGTTTGTTTAAATTTTAAAGTTAAACTTGATTGCGCTCTCTCTTTCTCAAAAAAGGATACATTAGGCAAAAAAATGAAGACACGCCTCTTAATTTACTGCAAAATACTGATCACAGTTTTGTTGCGCTAATTATAACAACTGAAACTATAAAAAATGAAATACCGTGATCGACAAAACCGTTAACCCGCAAATGCAATGTAACTAGTTTCCCTCTTAATCTTTTGTTTATTTTTCATATTCATTTTTAATCAACAGCACATTAAATGTTTGTTTTTTTACAACTCAATGCTATGCGTACAGTACTGCCTTGTTGGGACGGTACACAATTACATGCCAACAAATAACAAACTCCCGCTTAACACTCACAACTCAAATTTATCTTATGGCAAACACGCCTTCTCACACTCTGCTGCTGAACTTTGGATGGAACAGTCGCCCAATTAGTGTCCGTGATTCTACTTGTGTTGTTACATTTAAGAGTAAACTTAAAACTTATCTTTTTCCTAAATAGTAGATTTAAGTTTTGTTCTATTTTTTTTTAATTTATCCTTTCTTTTGTTATGCGCTTTGATCAAGTTTTGGAAAAATGCCTGTTATTATTATTATTATTAAAGGGAATGTACGCCATTTGATTTTGCTGTAATTTTCAGAAATGGCAGTGGATTTGGGTTAGTATGTTATAGCAAATATTGTTACACTGGCACACTTTAAGTTTTGGGTTCGTAGATGCTAATAAACATATATCAAGAACACCATCCTGATGATGAGCCACGACCACGCAGAGTTTAACGGATTGAATTGTCGCCCTCAATAGCTCGTAAAGCGCTGCGTTGCTCAGGAGTGCAAGAAAACCAATCATGATGTTCTTGTAGTCATGGTAACAGCTGATCCCATCTGAGGTGAAACGGAGCAATTTGTAGACGAATCAGTTGTAAGCACAGATGTGTTATCAAATGTTGCAAAGAAAATGTGAAATAACTAAATATAACAATTTTACAGCGCTGGTTGGCCGACCAGCGTTGTATTGGAAATTGATACAAAAATACCACTTTAATTACTTGAAAATGACGGCACACCAGGACCCATTATTCTACAGGCCATTCCTCAACAGTTCAATAAAGTATTTTGTGATAATTTGGTCATTTATTTTGTTGATGTTTGCAAATGTTGTATATTTCCTTTAACAATTTCCCAAATTTTGTTTCGGGTAATTCGTCAAAAACTTCTCAAACAGTTCTGATCATCAGAGACGAAATAACGTGACCGTGCGCCACAGCCCAGCTAGCTCGAGATCTGACCTTAGTTTGGTTCAAGTTGCCCAGAAAAAAGTAGGCTAAAGTGAGTAGGCTAAAGTGTAGGTTTTTTTTATTGTTTGTAAAAAAACACCACACACGCACACACAAACTTATTGCGCCCTTCAACGGCGCTTTTACTGTCTCTGAATTTTCTTACTTGAATATACTTCCTCAGATTTGTCCTTATCTATCTATCTATATAATAATACGCTACTCTCTGTCTGTGTGTCTGTGCGCGCTTTTTCGTCCCCTTCCCGGGGTCGTGCGGCGTTCAAACTCGGTGGGTGGGTCCGGCTCGGTCCCCGCAAGAACCAGTTTGCATTCGCTAGAGCGTACGAGGTCAAAGGTCATCTAGGGGTCACCTTTTTGAAGTTGGTCGGATCGTGCTTAAACTCGGTGATCGCAATGCTCGATGCGAGGTGAGCGTGGCAAAAATAAAACGGGTTAGCGTTTTTCGGGTCTTCCGGGTGCGCGCTTTTTCGTCCCCTTCCCGGGGTCGTGCGGCGTTCAAACTCGGTGGGTGGGTCCGGCTCGGTCCCACTGACCTCTATACATGGACAGATCATCCATTGTTTCATTTTGAAGTCGGCATGCAGAGAAGTGCAACATGGCGTCACTGCTGTGAGCCAATGAAATGTCCAGGTGTAGAGTTCAGTTGGTTGGTAAATCCGTTGACCTATACAACTGGACATTTCATTGGCTCACAGCAGTGACGCCATGTTGCACTTCCAGTTCGCGCCGACTTCAAGTGTTAGCACAGCAGAATATGGACAATGATCTGTCCAGGTGTTGAGGTCAGTGCTCGGTCCCCGCAAGAACCAGTTTGCATTCGCTAGAGCGTACGAGGTCAAAGGTCATCTAGGGGTCACCTTTTTGAAGTTGGTCGGATCGTGCTTAAACTCGGTGATCGCAATGCTCGATGCGAGGTGAGCGTGGCAAAAATAAAACGGGTTAGCGTTTTTCGGGTCTTCCGGGGTCAAAGGTCGTCTAAGGGTCGAATTTTCGAAGTTTGTCCTATCGGGCTAATGGACTGGGAAAAAAATTCTAACCCAGGAGGTCATTCAGGGGGTGAAACATCCCTTCAAAATAATGGTTTGGGCCAAAAGCCATAGAGTTGTGCAGACAAATCGAAATCTGATCCCTTTGTGTTTAGCCGCTGTCAAAAAAAGTCGCTGACATCTCTTTGAGCGGCCTTGGTAGAGAACAAACACAGCTGTTATCAATCGCCACCCAGATATCCCCTGGGGGGTAGTTAGAGCTGTTGGTCGTCACAATCCCCATCCATCCGGCCAGGGAAGTAGCTACAAACCCGAGAACCGACAAACCCCGGGTGACCGCCTAGTAAGTAATATTATATCAAGCGACCGGAATTGGGCGCGAACGTAGTTTCTGCATAGCGCCCTCTTGCAGCTCCAAGATCACATTGGTCCACATAATGAAGACACGCCTGTTATATCGTATCGACAAACAGCTCCTTTTGCACGACGTGATTTACCGAATCGGATGCGATTTATTAAACTCCGCAACAAAATAAAATATTCACGTTTCTTATTATTCCGTTTTTCTTTGTGAAAGGGCCGGGGCGAATCGGTGGCTTCGCCATAGTCGATTTCTAGCCCCTAGTAACTGCGGGAGCTGCATGTTATGGTGAATGCTTCAGAAACATTAAGTTCTATAAAAAAGCCAAACGATATGATTGTCTTATTTGGTTTTTCTTCTCAGCACGTTCTCAGTGTATTCACAAGTCGGGGGGGGGGGGGGGGGGGGGGGGGTGTGAGTATGCCCAGCGAGATATGATACCAAGCATCAGTAATAGGGATCGACAGTCGACTGTACTTGTACTATGGAATAAAACTGTAATTACATAAAAAGTGGAAGGGAAAAGTAAAACATACACATACACTTTCTCCTTTATGTACTTTTGTTTACATCTTTATGCTAAATTAATAGACACAAAACCAATACAAACATATTTTCAAGAAGATTTAAATTTGCAACAAAATAAATGGCCATACATCTAAAATAATAGGCATATACATCTACAATAATTTAAAGCATAAAGCTGCATATATAGTACACGCTGCATTTTAAAAAGCATGCATATTATTACACATTGCAAAAACAAAACATGTTTAAAAACAATATTCTCTCAAAAAGTTTATCAAGCCAAACCCAAACACCGCACAAATAAAATAATCTGCTTTTCAATTAAACATTACTCAAACACAAAACAAACACACGTTACATACTGCACAAATTAAGAAGTATAAATCTGCAAAACAAATTGTATATGTACATGTAATTAATTCATTATTTAAATTAGAAAAACAAAATTAAAATGCAAATTTGGTAAGAGTAAGAAATTGATTAATCTGAGCAGCATTACCCAAATATTGAGACCTTTTAAAGGGTGTAAGATTTTTTTAAAGGACAGATTTCCATGTTTGAAAATGTTTGAAAGTATTGACATTTCATTGGAACCTTAACCAGTTCGTGCCTGATGACGTATATAAACGCAAAGTTTTCCCCAGATTCAAAACTGATGATGCATAAAGATGCCACGAGCGAGGCCGGAAATGTTTTTCAGCAGCGAGCAAGTCCGAAAATGCATGGGTGTGCTTCCCGGTACCATCGGCCTGAACCCGCCTCGGTTCGAGTTTCGTTAAAAATAATCCTGCGCCTCGGCTCGGTGATGTTAAAATAATCCCGGCGCGAACTGTTTAAGAAACATTGGGTTAGAGAGAGGGATGTGGAAGGGGCCTATAATCTGTCAAAATTAAGTTCCATTTAAATGAAGCCTTACATTATGAATCATGAATGGAACTATACATGTACATCAAATTATTTTCTACATTTAAAACGTAAGAACAAGGTTTATTTGACCCATCTGATCAACTCTGTCAAGAAATTTTTAGACTATCGAACCGAAAATTAACCTTATTCTAAATTTGGACCAGCAAACCTTTGGACAAATTAATCTTATGATTATCAAAAACCTTCGGACAAACGAATATTCTGACTATCGCATCAAATACTGGGATTAATTATAATGAACTATCGAACCTTTGAATCAATAAACCTTCGGACTATCGAACATTCGGACTACCTAGCATACCCCAAATTACTGTGGAAGACCCAGTGTAATTTTTAATCAGTTCTATATACTCGGAGCAAAATAAAATGTACAAGTACTTAGAAAATATACATTCCTTTAAAAAAGTCAGGCAAGTTGGATGACTACTAGCAATTGTATGCGCACTTAAAACAGCAGCTATATGTACATGTATGCAAGGCATTATATTTAATAGCAAATGTTACTATAGAGAACAGCTAGAACTGCTTAATGCTAAAAAATAAAGTTCAAAATATTTTGTCCTTTATTTTAAATTGATGAACGGTGCTCATATTTATTAACAATTGGTACCTGTACCTAGTAAAAGTCTTTGAATTTGTTACTCCATTTTATTAAAACTGACATGAGTTTAACATAAAATAAATTTTAAAAAGACCTCTCTTCACCTTTTATGTCACAGAAAACCATGCGAGAACAGTCACAGAAAACACATATGAAGCAAGATATAAGGCAGAAAGAACCCCACCCCCTTTTATTTGCGTTGGTCGTTGTGTTCCTGAAATCTCAGGAACAAAAGAGGGGCCCGCTCTGCCTTAAATCGTGGTGGTACAAAATAGAATTACATGTTTTTTATATTTAGGAATTTGTTCATGTTAAAAAAATAAAAATAATGCAGTGTGTATTACAGTGTATCAATCATACCAATATTTAAAAAGACTGCTTTTACTAAAACGGCAGGTTTAAAATTGAGCTCAAGGTTACCACTGGTAAACTGGAAATATCATTGATAAAGAAGTTTCATACTCTCTGAAAGACTTTGTACTGATGTGTCACTCAGAAATTGACAGTGTAGTTGGTCCGCAAGCGAATACCCTGTATCGTTACTGTTGGCAACAGGAATGCAATACTGACACATACTGGCGACTTTCTTAGCTTGTTCAGTGGCCAGCCACTCCTGAAGAGCTTGCTCCTGTGAGATGGTTTCCTGTAGTAGGTCGGCGTGTGGGCCCCATAACAAACACTGCAGCATGTTGATGGCTTGACTGGTGCCCAGCCGATCTGCTGACGACTTCCTCAGAAGCTCCCCGGCAAGTTGGCCTAGTCCCTGGGAGTATCTGGATCTGGTAGGGATGGGCGGCAAGTGGGCTGGCGCGTACTCCTGGGTGATCAAACTGGTCTTGACGGCAAATGGGTTAGTCCGGTGGAGAAACTCGTACACCAGGAGCCCAACATCAAATTCTGCCATCTTCTCCTCAAGTTGTTCAGGCAATCCGTAGATATCTCCGGGACTGTCCCCTTGGGATTGTTGATGGAGGTGGCTCATGAGGAGATTGATCTGAAGCAACGATCCACCGCCAGGAAGGCTTGAATCAACGAGCAGCAAGTCCTCTGATTTAAGACTTCGCAGACATACCCTGTGCATCTGCAGGTGCTGGAGTCCCTGGAGTACCTGCAGCAGCAGCAGAGCGACGTCGTGCTCATATTTCTCTGGGAGGTACTCGTGCATTTCTCTTTTGTGGCCCACATAGTTCCTGATGTGAGTTACTGGGGCCTTGTCTGTCACAACCACGGCCGTTTCAACCCTATCCCCGTTCTGGCCACTGGACGTTTCCTTTAGACCAACTTTTGATTGGTTGCTGGTTGTCTTGAGCATGTGACCCGGGACTGGCTCGATCGAGGCATGGCAGATATTTACGACATTGGGATGAGCTGATATCATTTGGATGCACTGAGCCACTTGAAGGAGGGCAGATGCCTTGGTAGTATCTGTACCGATCTGGTAAAAGAAACAAAGCACTGATTACACATCCGGAGATTGATCTCATTGTTAAATCGATTCAGTCAATGATGCAAGAAAAGACAGACTCAAGCATATTTGTTACTTGTGCCTTGACATAACTTCTATTAAGATTACCTAGCCTTGTTTGCCTTGTTTGCCTTGTCACGACTTGCAGAACAAGTGAACTCGTTTGTAAATTACCAGAACAAGGGTGAAAGGCAGAATATCTCAAATGATGCTTTTATTCAAGACAAAATGTATTTTTGATCTTGACTGGAATGATGAACAGTTTCACGCTGGCTTACAACTATCGCAAAACAAAACAGGACATCTCTCTTCCCAAAGATTAATTTACCTCACTGATGTCCATGTATACAGTCTGGATAGATCATTGGTCATTCCAAGCTTTAGACAAAAGTGAAGCTACGCACTGGTTTCCGATCCTTTTCATTTCAATGTGTGGAGGGAACCAGTCCTAACCACTCCCATTGTAAAAAATAATTTAAATAGAGTCTTTTAAAAGTACAAAAATGTTCTTGTGTGTGAACAGAAGTTTTATATGAAATATAATATATGCACCCACTTACCATCACAGCAGAGACCATGTTTTCTTGCCGTGGATGAGCAACCTTGTAGAAAGCTCCACCCAGTACAGTACAGCAAGGTTGGTCCTCAAGTAAATGGGATTTCTCCCAAGGCCTCATCATGCTAACATCAACCCCATCAATGCTGGCATGCCCTCGTGCTGCAATGGCTAGCTTAGCGAGAGTCATTCTGTTGATGTCAAAAATGTCCTTGCAGATGCCAGAATCTCCCACAAAGTTACTGGGCTCTGCGCACTGTGTTTCAGCATCTACTGTGAACATCACAGAAGTGGCGCCCTTCTTAGCCTCACAGGTTCCCAGCCCCCTCTGCTTGATCTCTATATTGCTGTAGATGTTCACAAATGAGGGCTCCTTCTCTGAGCTCTTTTGCGGTGCAATGATCCTCACGGGGCGTTTGGGCTGAGCCCGAGCGTCAATGTCCGCCTTCTTGGTTTCAAACGAACGCGGGGTTTTAAGAGCCGATTTCAGAGGAGATGCGCTTGCCAATATGATTGGTTGAGTATCTGGTAGCTGGTCGTACGTCTTGGTTAAATCCGGGTCCGATGAAGTCTGTCTCATCAAGCCAGGCGGTATGACGTTCGATTCTTTGTTGGATGGTAAATTCTCAAAGCCCGTTGTCATGTTGCGTCTTCTACGTTCTGGCTTGGGAGGAGCATTCCTTTTCTGTCTCCGGCAAAGTACTCCTGTAGAAAACAGAGTAAAAGTCCTTTATCTAAACCCTGTTAGTTTTTTTTCTCCTTCTCTCCATGGTTAATTTTAAATCTACCTTGTATTTGTATTTTCTAATGTATCAAGGAGTTGTAAACAGGGAATTGTTTGGTAAGACAGCTCATCATGGTTACTGTCATCTGAGGCAACAACAAACATACCCAAGTCAATATGAATAAAAGGATTCTAAACAGTGGCTGCCAATATATGTAGTCAGCTAGATTCATAAGGAAGGTTAAAATATCAAGTGATTTACCGTGATAAGACACATCAGCAAAACTCACCTATATTTTCATACTGCACCAAAGTATCACCGTCACTTGCTCTCCTTCTACTTCGAGGTGACAAGGAAGAACTCTTCCGCAGGAGTAGAAAGTCTTCTTTGGAATCACTTGGAGAGTCAAGAGTACCTGCCACCCAACTTGCTGGCCTGCCTGACGTAGGTGGCTTAGGAGCTCTTCGTTTGCTGGAGGCGTTGGCCCGCATTCTGACACCTGACCCATCTGATTCTTCACCATTTTGCTCAGGAGAGGTGCTGAGACTTGGCGACTGCAGGTCAGAGTGATCGATGAAAGCTGTCTGTTCTCCCCGGTAGGCATTGATTACCTCCAACCGATCCATTGAATTCCTTTGGGCATCTTCTTTTAACCTTAACTGATGGACACCCTCAAGCCATTTCTCAACCACTGTGGAATCAAAACCCCTATCTAGGCTCCCTCGATCGTCTCGTTTCCTCCTCCGTTTCCATGGAAGTTTGGACTTTTTGGGCTTAGTCTCCTTGGTATTTGGACTTGGGTGCATGGGGCTGTCTGGTAACTGTGCAATCTCTACGCGAGTGAAGGGAACGGGAGGCGACATTGGGCGTGGAAGGGTGGACACTGGGAATGCAGAATTGGGAGGGGAATTTCTTCCTTTGGATTCTGGGATAAAATTCTGTTTTTGAGTGGGGCTTGGAACTTTTGCAAGTTGTGTCAAAGGGGAAGTTTGTTTGGGGTTACTTTCGACTGTACTACCAGAGGTCACCTTTAGTGGCTTGGCTGAACTAGTAGAAGGATCAATATGAGCTGCCTCATTGGGGATTGATTTACGATCCATGGCCTCGTAGATAGTTCGGAGCTTAGCTTCAGTTGGTGAAGTTAGAGCTTCGGGCTTCCCTGACCTGACGACTGGTGGTGCTTCAGAAAGATCAATCTCACCAGACCACCTTATTTCCTTGTTCGGAGGAGGAGGTGGAGGTGGAAGGCCACGGGGAAGACTATCCGGCAAGACGTGGATGGCCTCTTGATTGTCCCCATTAGGTGGCTGCGGGGCAACACGCTTCTGCTTAGACTTTCCAACGTCAGTGTTTGATCTGGCCACAGGAGAACTGGATTTCTTGGCTTGAACATTTACCTTTGCATACAAAGGTTCTTCACCAAGTGGATGTGTCTTGGACCGCCAGCGAGATTCGTCGTTGGACTGAGAGTTGTTCGAGTTCTGCCCTTCAAACCGCTGTTGTTTCCTGGGCTGTATCTTCTTCTTACACATCCCTAGCTGCACTGTTTTCCCCTCAACTGCAGATAAATGTAGCTTAGAATCTGAAGTGGTCCTAACAGGTGGAACAGGTGCGACATCTCTATTAACCTTGATAGGAAGTAGGGGGGTCAAGTATCCATAACTTTCTTCTCCGCTCATTCCCGGAGCATCCTTTAAAAGATCACTCTTGGCCGACTCCATGTCTGATAAAACTGTTCCCACATTATCATAGTTTTTAGGACTGAAGAAAATGGGGACTTTGTAATTGGAGGAGTTAGATAGTCTCCTCTTGTCAGACTTTTGACTTGTTTCTGACTCAGTTCCAGACAAGAGAATAGGAAAGGAAGGTGTGATGTCCCCATCAGTTTCACTAAGAGGAGATTTTAAGTCTTTCTTTGCAGCAACTTCCGAGTTTTTCTTCCTTAGCTGTACTCCGCCTTTCATTGCTTGCATTCCTTCAACAAGGGCAACAGTCTGTTTAGGAAACTTTGAGTCTTTAAAAACAAAAATATCACTGAAACTGGAGTCCTGTCTTGAATCGACATCAGCAGTCATGTCAGAAGACTTATACCTTGGTGAGGGACTTAAAGGGAGTTTGGGGGATGCAAGAATGTCAAAGTCTGGTGAATGCTCGGGTGGTTTTTGCAACACATCCACAACTCTGTAAGGTTTTGTGAGTTGTCTAGGAGGAAAAAGCTTCTTTCTTTGCTGCTCTCCTTTTGAGTCATCGCTCTCAAACGATGTCTCTGCTAATCCTCTGTAGTGAGATATGCTTCCATCCGCTGCCACAATCATCACCGGTTTCTCAGTATAATCCAAAAAAGTCCTGATGACTTCTTGGGAGTTTTCATTTTGCCTTGAGTTGCTCTGCTTTCGGCCTGATGAAGAACCGATACCAAAATAAAACTCGGAGCTTATCTTACTGCTTCTTACCACCTGCTTCTTTGCTGTAAGGTCCTGAGACCTGGAGGAATCTGTGGTGGAAAGTGGCACTACTTGTATCTCTTCCTTCTCAAGAGGCAGGAACACCTCAGGATCCGATGTCTGTCTTCGATGCCTGGTACCATTCACAATTGACGGTCTAGCAACGACTGTGCCAAGGTTTCGTGGCAGAGTGTCATGCTTACCATGACTTGAAAAAGTCTGGTATGCTGTATTAGCAAGTTCCTCTGTAGTCTTGGCTTCTATTGTCCTTTGTCTCTCTTCAAGGTCCTGCCTGTTCAACAGCAGACTTGTGTCACTGTCCGAAACAGAATGATTTCTGCTCACAGCTTGGCAATGATTTTCGCTCGATTTGTTAAGATCCAGTTTTGAATTGGCAACATGACGGAGGTTCCTGGCAACTTTTTGAAACTCCTGAAGCTTTATAGAATCCCAGTTTGATACCCTGGCAGTTTTGGAAATTGGGATTGAAGACTTGCGTGATGCCCGGACAGCCTTGAGATATTGTATTCCAGCAATGTCCCTGGTATTCAGGATTTTTTCATCTTCACTGATCCTACCATTTCCGCTGGGTTTGAAAACTCCGAACAACCCAGAGACTCTGTTATTTTCACTTCCATTGTCCGACACTGAATCAAATTCATTGCCTTCTTTGTTTTCATGGGCATCTGAAACAAGACTAAGATTGTTCAGTGAGGTTTGACCAACGGGAATGTTCAACTTGAGCCAACTTTCCGGCAAAGATCGCTTACTAGCCTCTCTCGTCCTGCGAGCAGCTGACTTTCTTGGGATATGCCGCCGTGGTCTTGTGTCTGTGCCATCAGCCATCCGCCTCACCTCTGCGTTCATCACCGAGTCCGGAGCATAGTATTCAGTGGAGATCTCCCCACTTTCATCAGCTATCAGCGAGTTCCTGCCGTTCATGATCACCAATTTTTCATGGAAACTGTCCTCGTCTGAAGAATTTGGGGCAACATGGTTAATATCATCAAGGTCCATGATCTGGGCATGGCTGTTCTTGTTCCCCTTCATGAACTGCCTGTGCTGGGCATGAGACTTGAAGCATCGGCCACACTGTGTCGCTTTGAACCGATGCGGCACAAATGATGCACATGCGATATTGCTGGGCTTGTTATCCTCTTTCATTGTGTGAAGTCTCTACTAAGTTCTCCCGTAAACTCATGAAGCCTGGATTCGTGTTCCGTGGTTCATGCCGGTTTTTTTTCAGTCTTCTTCAAAAATATATCTCGGCACGAACTTGGACTGGAGTGGGGAAAAAAGCAAAACATTTTGAGTTATTGACAGTGCGCAGGTCAAAGATGTACGTGGACATACCATTTCAAGCGTTGTCTATTTTAAGAGGCTGTTTATGATGTAGATATTAGGGAGGCAAATGTGACTATGTGAGGATGCCAACATTCATCTGTGACATAAACACCATGAATGATGTTAACCTTGTAGGATCTTCACACGAGGACAATAATTGATACAAAAAATGACACTTGAGTGGTTTTCAGATCGCAAGTGTCGCCTTTTCCTGCAGTCGTTCCATGTTTTGTGTTTTTTTTTAAGTCAAATTTTGTACATGTATCTGAACGACGACCTCAAATGACACGTACATAACCTTTGACCTCAGCAATCCTAACATGTATGTAAACACCGCCAAACATGGCCCCTTCTATTGTCGCTCTTTTGTTTGTACACAATTTTTCAATCATGGATGATCAGTCAACTGATAACCCTTGTTTAACCCTTGTTTAACCCTTGTTTAACCCTTGTTAATACCAAATTGTCCCTAGTCCATAATTGCTGGTGTTTACTTTACATACTCATAAAAATTGGTTAATACCCTGGCACCAGTACATGTGCTGGAGAAACTAAAGGCGAAAATCTAAATTTTCAATAAACAACCAAGTCTGTATGATCTTTTCAAACACAAAAGCATGTTTGTGTACATGTACTATATACTGTAACCCCCGAAGACAGAAGCACAATACATGTAGGCGAACAATAGATAATTCTTTCAGTCCCCGGACGTTCGTCTTTTGTTGAATTGTGTCCTTGGGCGTTGAAGTGTACGATAAGCCCACGGGTTAGGTTATAGTACAAGAACAGGGTAAACACAATAGGGTATCCTCGATCGTTACATGGTAAAACACGACATGCTGTATGTGAACATGTATACCGGTACACAGTCACTTGTACATCATGTATCATTGTTCATGTACACACTTGTGTTTTACTATAACGACCGAGGAACCCCTATTGTGTTTCCCTTTGTTTCTGTACTATAACCTATCCACATAGACTTACAGTACCGTATACTTTAACGTCCAAGGACCAAAATTGACAAAGAAACCGTCGCTTTTCTTTTTCAATCCTCGGTCATAATACTATATTACCCCAGAGCGAAAATCCTTAGAAATCTATTTACCCTAGAGTGGAAATGCCATAGCGTTATTTAAATAACAATAGGACAATGGAAAACAAAAGAGGGTAACAAAGGTCTTCCCCACAAGTCTCCATATGCACGGTTGTGTGTACATGTGTATGTGTTAGAGAAATCAACTTAACAAATTATTGTACACTGTACCGTATACCAGTACATGTGCACGGTGTTCTGCAAAATCAGCACTGATTTAGATTAAAAAATAGACACCCATGCAACTGCACGTTTTCTTACCTCAAACTTCCATGGTTATAGACACTACAATAGTCGGTGTACAAATGCGTTAGGATTCTAGCCACACACGCAAACTACAATGTACAGTGACTCCTTGAATTGTGATCTCAGAATTAACAATTTAACACTATCCCTTGTTTATTTCCAGCTTTACAATCCATTATGATATTCATTCTAAAACTCCAGAGTAAATATCCCGGTGTCCTGGAAAACTTTACTCTTGGTATTTTTGACAGATATGTGTTATTTATTCTAGCTCCTGACATGTTTGTACAAACACTGATACACTGGTAGTCTGGCTCCAGCCACAACACCCACGTCGTCACCTCTCTGTCAATATTTGAATAAATGCCAGGATGGGGGCAAAGGTTGCCAACACGGCAGACAGACGCAAAACAAAAAAGCAGGGTTTTTCCCTGCTACATGCCCCAACTTATCAACATATTTTCTCTCTTTGTTTAATTTATGGTGAAATTATTAGATTCAAACAAGGATCATATTTTTGATCAGAGGAGAGAGTGGGGCGACAAATAAAATATCAACAAAATAATCAGCACATGGTTTGGGCATGCCTTTAAAAATTCCAACTGTCTTTCGTTTTGTATTCAAACAATTAGGAAAAAAATACCTTTATCATGTTTAACAAAGTGGACTTAGAAATGTATTTTCGAAAAAAGTCCGGATTTCATAAAATAAATTGACAAAAAGCATTTAAGAAAAAATCCTGAAGGCTGATAAAATCTAAAATTTGAGTGTTTTGTTTTCCAAAAGGTCATCAAAAAAGTTTGAGCACTAAAATGCCATCCCAAACGTTGGGTATACACGTACTGGTACACAACAGTACTGTTTGTAAAACAAAACGAAAAACACTTCATTTTGTGTCCTTAAAGGTAGGATACACCATTGGTAATTGCTTAAATTATCAAGAATGGGTGGTTTTTTTTCGTGAATATTGTTCAACTAATTTGCTCAAAGTTTTTACAATTATGAATGCCAAAAAAAACCACAGAAAAACGGCGTTTGTTTTAAACCGGCGTCAGGCAGTTGTTCTTCTTGTTCTTCTTCTTGTTCTTGTTCTTGTTCTTGTTCTTGTTTTTTTCGCAATTGCCATCTGGCAAATGTGAATTTGTTTTCTAAAATTTGTCGGAACAATTACATTACAGGATATTTAGCACAATCATTTCGCTGGATGTATAGGATCATTATTCACTTTCAAATAAGTAAGATATTTCGGTGGTAACAATTTGTTATACAAATGGTGTATCCTACCGGTTCCTTTAAAGGTACATGTAGGATACACCATTTGCAGATATCAAATCTATTTACTACCGAATTATTAAGAATTATCTTACTTATTTGAAAGTACATGTGTAAATAGAAATTCTAGGCATCCAGCAAAATGATTAAGCTACAAGTAATTACATGTATCCTGTATTATTCCCAAAAAGAAAATTGTATACAAAAAAAATCAACGGACGGTGATAAGAATAACTGCCCGACGCCGGTTGAAAACAAACGCTCTTTTTCGTGCTTTTTCTCGGCATCTATCATTGTAAACTTTCGGACAGGTCAGTTGAACGATAGTTACGATAAAATACAACCCCTAAATTCACCCATTCCTGATAATTCAAGCAATTACCAATGGTGTATCCTACCTTTAAATTACACAATGTTCTTGTGGTGTTCTTTACACACTTTGGTTTTCAGTACTTTTAGATTGTTTTTCTCCAAAGAATAACAATGATATATGAAATAACCTTTTAAAACTAAAAATGCTTTGAAATTTATTGAACTCTTTACTTTAGTATTTTCCCCAACAATCACTTGTCCTTGAGCCTACCTGGTATGCCTGGTACATGTACCTATTATAAAAACAAACAAGGTCAGGTAATTTTTACAAGGATTTTTCAAATTGTAAGGCACAAAAGTCAAAACTGTTATAAAATTAGGAAACCTTAAAAAAAAAATCAAGCCATTCTGCTGGTTCTATGCCAACAAATCAGAGATCATGGGCCAATTTCATAGAGCTGCTAAGCTGCACAAACATTTGCTCAATCAAAACAGGTTACCAGCCAAAATTCTACGCGTTTTTCATGCTAAGCAAACAACCAGCTGATTATCAATCGAAAACAATAAAGATCACATACGAATTTGGTCTGTAACCTTGTTTTTGCAAAGGACAAATGTTCATGCTAAGCATATTTTTGTGCTTAGCAGCTCTATGAAATTGGCCCCAGAATTTCAGAAAAGGAAGCCAGTTGTGTTTTGGTTGGCTCTATTGTTCTAGAATATTAGAAGGGAAATTGTGATCACAACTATACAAGATAATGCAGACCACTCCTGTATCCATTGTGTGTTGACCTTCAGCTTTGTGTAAGACTATTATGGTACATGTATGACAAGGGTTTATCCTGATAATTAACTTCCGTTTTCAGGATAAAAAAAAGTGACAATGTTTCGAATACGACCATGACAGGATTTATATAGTTTGATGATGAGCCTTCTTTGTTATAGTATGATGAAAACTTTACAAGTTTATCTGCGCCTTGCTCACAAAATTGCCAAAAAAATTCTGCCCCCCCCCCCCCCCCCAAAACAAAAATGTAAAGGGTGAAAGATAAGATCCACCAAAAATTTAACATTTACTAAATTTGCACCTCATTTTATTTTGACCGGTCGTGATTTGTTTTGGGTTTTGTTGGAGCATGGAGGGTGTTTTCCTTCCTCCATGGTCGAGCGGGTCTTAATACCAGTATTCCTTTTTAAGTAAGATGTAAGTTGACCTTGAGAGAGTATAGGGCAGTATTAAGTACATGGATTTTAGGGCCTGGCTTTGTCTTCCCCAGCAGTGAGCCAATCACATTGCAACCAAAGAGCCCTGCCACAAATGATTAGAAAGAAGCCTCCATCAGTGTAAGACAGACAGCCTGTGCCTTGCAGTGTCAGGGCAGCAGGATGTAATGTTCCAACTCCAAGAAGACAGAATTGATTGATTTATTGCCTCACTAATCTGTCTGGCATGCTAGCTAGATGTAGGACAGATAATTACATGTAATACACAAGTATCTAAACAGGAAGCCAAGTTCAGAAGGGAACATGAAGGGTCACTGGATGAGGACACTATGGCCCAAATGCATTAATGGTGATGTTCCCTTGATCATGATTAACTACGCTAAACCTTGTATAAACAGGTGATGATCAAGCATACAAATCCACATGTACAGGCCAAAATTCATAAAGAGTGATTAGATCATAGAGCAAGTAACAAAAGAAACTGTAATCGTCCCAAGGGGCTTGTTTATCTCGTGTACAAGTTACCAATTTTCTGTGGACAGACGCATGGCCATCGAATTATCAGCGCTTTTTTTCGACATGCTGGTCGATCCTCACACAAGTAGTGTCAACTTAGCTGATCAGTAGAGCACAGCAAGCTGTAGGTTTCCGAAGATAGATACATGATATGTATGTCCTTTTGTTCGACATATTACATAATCCGCTGTGAAGGGAATGATGTACTGGTACAACTAGACCACTAAAACATCGGCTAATAAGCAGGAACTTGTGAACGGATAGATAAACAGCCGAATATTTTCTTACTGAATTATGATCATCACATCCACACGGGTACTTCGCTGTTAGTGTTAGCCACCATACAATACATGTGTAATCGGGTGATCATCACCGTTTATGAATTCAGGCTGAAACGTTTTAGTGTGGAAGAATTAGGGTTAGAGATACACCATTGGTAATTGCTTGAATTATCAGGGATGGGTGGATTTTTTTGGGGGGGGGTTGTATTTTATAGTAAACATCGTTGTAACTAGTCTGTCTGAAGTTTTACAATCACGGGTGCCGAGCTAAAAGCAAGAAAAACAGCGTTCGTTTTTAACCGCCGTCAAGCAGCTGTTTTTGTTGTTGTTTTTTTTTTTTACAATCAGGATCTGATGATCGTGATTTTTTTTATAAAATTCAATTTTCGGGAACAATTACAGCACATCTGGCACAAATACTTTGCTGGAATGCCTAGAATCCTGATTTACTTATGACATTTCATTCCGATGAATAGAATCAAATGTTCACATTGTTACAAACAAGGTAGTTCGTGTCTACTGGCGTGGTACGAACATACCAGTAAATTTACAATTTATATAATCCACACAATCACACAATACATGTAGCAGCACGCCCTGCCCAAAATGATTCAACCACAGCGAGCCCCAGGGATGCTAGAATTCGGGAGGTGTGCCTCAGGCATTCCGGGCAGGCAGGGATTTGTGATATATGGAGACAATTTGTAAAAAAGAAAATTCTTACAGTTCCGGATGACTGCACCATTGAATTAGGATAACAATTGCTGCACCCCTTTATTGAAGTGGCTTGTAATAGTCCCCAGAATCACTCACTGTAATAGTGCTCCTGTCTTTGCAATATTTAATAGTAACCAAAATGTAGCTGAGAAGTTCTATTAAAACTCTATATTGATGGACAATATCAAAAAGCTACAAACATTTTTTAAATGCTTGTTGGATATGTAAACTCCAAGCAAATCCAACAACATGAACCGACGTAACCTATCTTCTCCTTTTCTCGGAAAAAAACCCACCCCCAAAACCAACCCACTGTAATCTACGGTACTTAAATGTAAGCTACGGTACATGTATAACATGTACCGTAGCTTACATTTGTCTTCAGTATGAAAATGACAAGATGGTCTTTTTGCCACTTGCTTACTTTAATTGTACACCACTATACGGGGACAGTTTATTTTGTTTGAATAGCTACATCAGTAACAGTAATCAAGCTGATGGGAAATATTTATGTCCCAAGGGGTCTGGATGTAGTTTTAGGGAGAGGTAAAAATGAAAGGAAATAGATTAGAAAAGAAGACATACATGTAGATAAAGGCAATGTTGAACATTCTGGGTTGAAAGAGTTTTTAGGGTTTGAGTATATATATTTTTTTACAGAGAATTGTATTTACCGGTACCTTAGCACACAAACTCTATGGAATGTCTACAAATTTGTTGTTTGGATTTGTTCAAATGTATGTAACGTCATGTACGAAAATAATTTACGTGCTTGTTTTGTTAAATTTCACAGTATTGGTCTTACATGTATGTGTAAATGTACACGTACGTGTACAGTTGTAGCATGGCATGGTTACACCATAGTGAAAGCTGGTTACACACAGTTTACCGTACATGTACAGTACAGTATACAAAAAGTGATAAAATATTAAAATATCTTGGACCCTGGGACCTAGAGGTTTAAAATTACACTGATCCTACCATGATCCTATACTACCAGTACTATACACTGGTAATTCATAAGCAGACTTTGATTTTGCTGATCAATACACATGTACAAGGTTATTACCCTAACCTGAAATTGAACCAGAGACTGTGTGAAGGGACATACATCAAATGTCACAATACAAAATAAAAAAGGTTTCATTTCACTATGATTTATAGGTCCCCTTCCAAGACCAGGCAGCTGTTTGTTGTTTATGAAAGGAAACTCTTGGACCACTGATTTCAAGGATTTTCAGCTATTTCTTTGAAATGTTGGCAAACAAAGGGGGGTTAAATACACAGTTTGTTTCTGCTGTAAAATTTGAAAATGGATGGGTTAAAGAATTTATATTTTATAGTAAATACAGTGATGCTGTCCTGTTTTAAAGTTTTGTGTTCTGTACGATGATGGGAAAAAAAACTAGAAAAATGTTGTTCTTTCAGTCTGGTTCCTTGACTTCCTTCAGACAAAACATAGCAAAGCATAAACACCAGGGAATTATTAGATTAGGAAAACAAACTACCGGTACATGTACTAGTAGTTAGCTGGCACCCAAAATGTGGACTTACTAAAATAAAAAAATTGGGTTGGTGTTTTAGTAATTGTTTTCAACTTTACTTGAAAACTACAGCAAACGCCTAGTGTTATTCAATAGGCCGTATTTTTAAACGTAGTGGGCGCTGTGCTCAAGGTATTTGGGGGTATAATTAAAAGTTATTAGGAGATAATCCATGTCAGTTTAAATATTCTTACAGCTCCAAAATATATTTTTTTCTAATATTCAATTTTTAGATAAAAGTAAAGTTACGAAAACTACATGTACTTCAATAAACGCAATTTTGCCTGTGTTGGGTACCCAGAAAATTGCGTCTTACAGCGCCCTCATGCGGCCAAAAATACGGCGCATTACAGAGACTTTTATTCAATTACAGTCAAGTACTTAAGATACTATTTCATAATAATTCATTAGTATAGTAGTTTTTTATTTTGTATGTTTGCAAATGATGAAACTACATGTACCTCAGGCCAGTACGCAGGATTTTTATGGGGGGGAGGGGGTGCGAAATTTTACTTATGGGACCAAAAATGGAACCAACAATTTTTGTGTGCCAGTACCGTTATTTCTACATCAAAATACCATTATTTACCCCGGAAAATGTGGACCTTTTAGTAATTTGGAGGGCGAATTTGTACTGATGGGACCCAAAATGGGCCAAACTTTTGTGTGTGCCAGTAGTTATTTCTACATCCAAATACCATTATTTACCCCGGAAAATGTGGCACTTTTGGTAATTTAGGGGTGGTGGGGGGGGGGGGGGGGGGGGGGGTGCGTAAGCACCCGTCGCACCCCCCTGCGTACGGGCCTGTACATAAACTAAGTTTATACATGTACTTCTGTGGACTTTAAACGACTGGGTATATACGGGTGGGTATATGTATATTGAAGTTGAAGTTAAAGCAATACAGGAGCGTCATACCGGTACCTTTGGGAATATTGGCTCATTTCCAGGTCATGATTAAATCATCCGTGAAGGAAATCATCCAGAAAAGCTTTCTGCAGCAGCAACACCCACAGGTTGGGCCTTTCAATCTTCTGGCTGATGTACGACTTCCGGGTCAGAAATGCCGGAATTCTGTCGGATGTATACGGTACAGCAACATGCTACATGTACGTGTAAGAAAAAAAGGTAAAAATTAAGAATTAATGAAATTGTAACTTTTGACTACCTCGCTCAATATTACCGTAATTTGTTTTTAAACAAAATTTGCCTAAAGAAAGTTATTTTTCATTGAAAAAAAAATGGCAATATTAAAGGTACCGGTAGGATACACCATTGTTAATTGCTTAAATTATCATGAATGGGTGTTATAGGAGATTGTTTTTTATAGTAAATATCGTTTACCTGACTTGTTCAAAGTTTTTCAATCATGGATGCCGAGGGAAGCAAGAAAAACGGGGTTTGTTTTCAACTGGCATCGGGCAGTGGTTCTTATGTTGTTCTTGTTTTATGTGAATTTTTTTTTATAAAACTCAAATTTCGGAACAATTATAGGATATCTAGCGCAATCATTTGGCTGGATGCCTACAATCATTATTTACTTTTAAATAAGTAAGATATTTCTTAATAATTCGGTAATAAAGTTTTTCGATATCTGCAAATGGTTATCCTACCGGTTTCTATACCTTTAAGTTGAACAAATGTTTTTTTTAAAAAGGTTTCAATGTAAAATGATTGAACTTCTCGCAACGGTCTGCCCAATTTTTCTTAGCAACTCCTTGCTTGTGCATAAAAAACCGAGAAAGACATATACATTTTTAAAACATTTTTTGTTCACAGACGTGGCATAGACATCATTACATGTAACAGTATGACTCAAACTAACAAAACAAATAGAAAACTTGAAGTGTCTCAGATTTCAGGTTTTGGAAACCAAATGGCACCAATTTGTTGCAGGGAAGAGGGTCAAAGCAGAATGTTCCAAGGGGTTGTTGATCCTCCATGCTTAAAACCCAGGCATTCCACCTGTCAAGCATTCACAGCAATGACCTCTAACCCGACTGGCACACTTGTAGTTGTGTAGCAATCAGTCAACACTGAATCACAACATGAACTGTTGCATCAACAGTGTTCTGTTGGCTAGACCTTGATGTCACTAATGACACTCTACAAGGTCAACCCAGTCCAGGATTTAGGTACACTACTGCACTGGGCCTGGGGGCTAGGGACACAGGTGGTGGGAATATATCAGCCCCAAAATGGCCTCACTGGAGCTAGTATAATTACTGTGTGGCCTTAGAAAGAGTAGAGGTACATAGTATTATTGGTGATGACCAGGGCTCAATCTTATGGTGCTGTAAAGCTCACCGCAAAATTCATTACTTCATCCATGGAGAAATACATGTAGTCTTATTTCTCCATGCTTCATCAGACCACCATTCTGTGAATCACAGCACTAGAAGCATGCTAGAATTAACCAGTTCGCGCCGGGATTATTTTAACATCGCCGAGCCCACGGGCGGGATTATTTTTAACGAAACTCGATCCGAAGCGGGTTCAGGCTGATCGTGCCGGGAAGCACACCCACGCATTTCCGGCCTTGCTCGCTGCTGACATACATTTACAACTTGAACTTGGCGTGTTTATGCGTCATCCGTTTTGAATTTTGGGAAATTTTTGCGTTTATATACGTCATCCGGCGCGAACTGGTTAAGAACAGAATCCTTACATTTTTGGTACATGTACTTTATGGAAAATAAAACCTAAACGCAGAATTTTTGCTACGTACAGAAAGCAGGAATTTTACCCCAACACAACAGTAGATAAGCAGAGAGTAAACATGGTTTTGAAATGCTTAACCAGTTCAAGTCTGATGCCGTGTATTATGTACATGCAAAGTTTTTTTCGTCAGTATTAAATGTCACAACAAGGGCTAAATTTTCTGTCAGCGATCGAGGCCAAAAATATTAGGGTGTGCTACCCATATATGCCAGCCTAACCCATCTCAAGGTTTGTGAACAAATCCTGGGCCTGTCCCCAGTAATGTCCAAATATTCCTGGCATGAACTGATTCAAACTCTTCCACCATGCTATTTTAATAATAGAAGGTTGCTACAGTACATCCATTGGTCACAGACATTTTAGAACCCCTTTCTACCCACCACATCAAATAAAACTGTCTACAATTTTCTTTTATATGGACTGTCCTACAAACAAAAAGGCAGTAGTTCTTGTAGTTCTTGGTTTTTTTTACAGGATATCTAGCGCAATCATTTTGCTGGATGCCTAAAATCATGACATTAGCCATGTTCGCACGGGACTTAAAATGATAAAACATACCTAGACGATGGGTCCTTTTCCCATTTTAAGTCCAGTGCGGACAGCCTAGGACGTTTTCCTCTCAGGTACTTCTCCCGAGTCCAGTGGGTACTTCTACCGGCCAACTGCTGCCCGGGAAAACGTCCCTGGTCACTTTTCCCTAGTCGATAAGTCCAGTGCGAACAGCGCGACTCGGTAAAAGCGTCCCAGGAAAACGTCCACCCGGCCCTCCATTGCAAGGTCACGCTATACAAGGCACTGCGCATGCGCTCTTTGCATTGTTTACATGAGGGCACGCTGATACATGCAAATCGCATCGTAACAAAAAAGCGCGCGTGCGCGATCGCGAATGGGTACACCAGGGTCAATGCAAAAAGGTCACGCAAAGCGCCCTCACGAGTCATTATAATGACAGCTTGGCTACTTCTCCCACGGTCTCGGTAAAATTTTCCCGTGTCGAAAGTCCAAGTGCGAACAGTGGTAACATTTGACCATTTTTTATTTTACCATCGTCTCAGTAAAACCTTCCCAAAAAAAAGTCCAGTGCGAACACGGCTTTACTTTAAAATAAGTAATAAATTTCTTAATAATTCTGTTAGTGTAGTAAAAAAAAATTCTCGATATCTGCAAATGGTGTATCCTACATGTACCTTTAATCAATGTTTTCTTGTTATGAACAAATACGTAAGGAATGTCCACACAGTACGTATGGAATATAAGACTGGGTGTATTGCATTCGAGAGAGCCCAAGGTGCAAAATTCCAGATAGTTATAACACAACACATACATTGTGTGCAATTGATATGGAGCTGACACAATTTCAAATCTACACCCACGATCACAAAAATATGTTTGGGGATACAAACAGGAAATACAAAGTGACCAAGCAGAACCCACAGTGGACAGGATAACACCAGTAATTGCTACAGGCCTAGAGCGATACCCAATTACTTTCCTGCCAGCTTCTATAGTCTGAGCTGACCTGTTTAACCATAGAGAAAGGAACCTTTCTCTATGGTTTAAAGTCATCCTGCTGAAACACAGAAAGTTCTTGAAGAAATATTGTGAATATTAAATATTTACTACAATACAATGTACAGTATCAACATTCGTGAACTATTCATGTTTGCACGTTACATAAAATGTCGTCTCCATGAATGTATGAATATATGCTGCGTTCCAATCGCGTCGTGTTTATCGTGTTCACGAGTTCACGAGTCGTATAATGGTGTTCAAATCGCCTGGTAACTCGTGTTCACTGCAGTGGTGAACTCGAGGTGGATTTTTTGTTCATGTTCACGACTTAACCCTAACCACCCTGAGTCCATCAAAATCCATTTCCTGTTTTGGAGGATTTTAGAGGATTCAGGATACCTCCATATTGAACCAACTGGAGGAGTGTGATGGATTGAGGATTTTAAGCCTAGCGTTACTGCAGGAGTGTGATTGATTCAGGATACAGACATTCAGGTGATGGACTGTGATGGACTCTATGGAGAAACGCACTGCAATTTTTTGTATGCCACCTAGGTATCCTGAATCCGTCACAGTCCATCAAACTTTTGCTGGTGGAGAATGATGGACTCAGGATCTCTCCAGAATGTATACTGGTGGAGTCTGATGGACTCAGGACACCAGCAGTTTTTGCAAACCAAAATTGGTGGACTGTGGCGGATTCAGGATACTTTCTAGTAAAAGGGGTGAGGGAGTTAGGGAAATACTCGCGCATGCGTGTTGGTTCACGTACGAGTTCTTGCGCGATAAAGAATGTCCTTACCGCATGACTAACTCGACTGTGCGCGTGCGTCTTTCATGGTGAACACGATAAACATGACGCGATTGGAACGCAGCAATTCACACATGTGTACAAACATGGAATCATCATCGTTGAATCAGTGACGCATTGTCATCTGTGGGGGTCGGCTTACTGGATTTCTGTACACGTACATTGTACATGTACCATGTTCCTCAGTCATCTTTTGTCATGTCCTGGTCTTTAGTTCAAGGCCACAAAGTCAACAATTTTACTTTAATGTCCTGTTTTTCCTCTTATCACATTGAACTGTGAATAAAAGAAAAGAATTGTCCTAGTGGGTGAATGGAACTTTTCAGAATGGCAACAGGATAACAGAATAAATGTGACCTGTCATCACATATTAATGAGCGTAAAGTCGGCAAAATCAAAAATTGAGATATGGGTATTTCTAAATTCTGTGGAAACAGAGCTTTCCAATGGTATATCACTTGGAGGTTTGATACTCAATATTTGTTTTATTTTTATTTTTTAGTCTGGAGTCTTAATACATGTACAGAGATTATGAAAAAACGGGCATTTCTTGTGAGAAATTGTGTAAAGAAAGGCATAGTCAAAATTGTCTCAAACGAATTTTTTGTTATCTGATCGTCCTGAAAAATTGGGAATTGATTGTTGGGGATTTAGTCTTTAAAAAAAGCATATAATCTCAAAATCGACCACCCCTTCAAAATGTTGACTTTGACTGGCCGTACTAGGAAATCACTCCGTGCGACTTTACGCTCATTTTGTGATGACAGGTCACAAATGTCGTCACAATACAGCATCCATGACTGTAAAACTTTGGACAGGTCAGTTAAACGATATTTGTGATCTGCTTCCACAAAATCAGAGTAAAGTTGACATTTTAATATTTTGAGATATTGGTATTTCCAGATTCCTTGAATTTTTTAGCTTTAAAATGATATATAATTTATTGGGTAGGGTATTTAAAAAATATCAAATATTAAGCAAAACCAGCGGTCATTACATAAACACATCAAATTAGGAATAGTTACTGAGAAAACATAAATTTGCGATGACAAAGTGTCACAAACGCCGGCACGAACGAGGTAAACAAGCATGTGAGTAACGTTCGTCTGGGGTTTCCCATCACGAATTCCCTACGGTCAAATCGGCTATTTTCAATCATAACTCAATATAACAACGCGACTTTACGCCGTTTTTTAGGAGCTGGTCACATTTACTAAATGTTTTTACACATTTACAGGTCACATTTACCCCCAAATCCACCCATTTATGATAATTCAAGCAAAATCCAATGGTGTATCCTACAATCTACATGTACCTTTAATACATTATGTACTTTTTACCATTGTACAAGTTCCTGTGATGTTACATGTAATTATTTAAATCAAATCCCTTCCAGTTTCCCACAGAATTTGTCTAGCATTGTCTCAAGGTCTTCATTTCCTGTTGCTTGTTCTTTCCAATTTATGGTTATAGTAGTTAGCAGCCCAAACAGCTACTGACCCAAGTCTACGGGGTACCCCCCCCCCCCCCCCCCCCTGCATGACGCATTAATATAATATTAATGTATATCTCTAAATCTGATAAAGTGCACGAGAACTACCGTACACTCTACACCTGTACCCGTACTACATTACATACAGAAGCTTCGCAGAGTTAAATTTACAGTATTCGGACATCAATTTTCGAAGAAAAAACAAGAAAAAAAACAAACCCACCTTTTAGTACTGCAAAACACCAATTTTTGAAACAGAGTCGACAGAAATGAGTGCAAGTCATTGAGACTACTTTACTGTATGTACATGTACAGTGTACATGTACATGTAGCGGTACACGAAAGCAGTTGTTTTGCAATCTATAGGCCTACAGAATTGGTTGGGAGGGTACACTGAACTGACAAAGTACCCAATCAAGTGTGATGAATATTTTTTTTCACCCACTTTCAATGACAAACAATTTCACCAGTGGGTTACTCATAGTCACTACTGTTTAGAAACTAGGCGTGAAATATGATGGGGCCCCCTGACTGCATTGCAAACCAACGACCTGTGTGAATTTAACAAGTTGTGAAAGCAATTTCTCCCCGCAACGTAGGAAGGGGGTGGGTCAATTGTGTTGTGAAGCTGTAAAATTTGCCAATTTTATATCAACCGTCCAAAAAACTGTCCAAGTCACCAAATTAAGCTGTTATAGCTATCAGTGGGAAGAATGAAGATACACTTTCTGGCTTTCGTTTTACATGTAGATCACAGTTTATGTAATAGCCAGTATGTACTGCACATGTACAAAAGTGTACTGTGATACATGTTTTTGGATTGTCCGCAAGTTGCAAAAAAACCTCTTTTTTTTCTTCTGTTTTTGTTGGTTTTCTTTTTTGTTTTTGTTTTTTTTGTTTTGTTATTTCACCTAAAATGCCATACTCTGAACATGTTTCATACTCACTTTTGGGAGCAATTATAGAATGCAGGGCCCACTCACAACTCTCGACTTTATTTACCCTAGGACATAGAATGGACTGACCCTAACCCTAAATACCCCAATACCCATAGAATACAGGGCCACTCCATTCTATGTCATAGGGTAAATAAAGTCGAGAGTTGTGAGTGGGCCCTGCTGGGCCCTGCATTCTATAGTTAAGCCTCAAATTACAAGCAATTAAAGATTAATAGATTTAATCTTTGAAAATTAGGGAGCTCTAGAGTCTAGACCCATATGAATGTGGTGTTGTTACCATGAACACAATCTAGTAGTATTGGTCAACAAAAAATGCCATGAAATGTCCTTTGCCACAAACATTTCTTATCATTTTCTTCAATAATAATAGGCAGGATCACGGCAGCGGTCGTTGGTGGCGCGCTTAATATAAGGAGGCTCTTTTGGATGCAGAAATTGTGACCGAAAATCAGGACCCTAACACGCGTCTGGATTTACCAAGTGCGTACAATCTTAATTTGAAGCACCAACTTCAACGTAATAATATGGACTTTTAGAGTTCACAGATGTCATTTTTAATGAAAAAGAATGAAATATTATACTCTGGTTAGTCATAGAAACCACTCTTTGTATTGAATAATACAAGCGGTAAGCTTTGAGAACTTGCTGCAAATGTGGTTTAATATGTGCACGAAGAATTGAAAATTTGACACCCCTTTCTTAGACTAGACTATTTCTAACTCCCCCACCAGCCAATCAGTTGGCAAAAAATAAACAAATAAATACAAATTATTCAAAGCAATCAGAAACCACTGAAAACAAAAGAGGGCGCTGCAGTTTGATGACGCAACAAGATTAGAGAAGATATAAGTTAATGAAACACCAACAGCTTGTAAGGTCTGCAGTAGTGTAGCGGTTAGGTATTGACCCCGTGAGCCATAGCATAGGTTGTGGGTTCGAGTCCGTTTTTTATTTATTGATTTTTATGTGATTTTATTACGTTTTTTTCTCTTTTAAAAGAAGGTTTATCAATTTTTGGGAAAATTTGTGCTCCTAATTTGTGGTTTGAAGTTTTTTTAAGGGAAAATATAACCTGAAAATTGTGCAATTTGAATGGCTCATTGACGATGCAAGTTGCAAAAAGAAACAGTTGCGGCCCGGCGAAGCAGTTCATAGACTAGACTTGATGTACCTCGTTGGGTGCGATATACATTATGAATGTATCATTATCATTACATCGCAATAAAGCTAGGCGTGGTTATTACATCATGTAGATGTTTGGCACGCACAAAGCAGCAACTACGAATATGAATACATGTAGTGAGAAATTGATAACATCCTAAATGCTTAAACGCTGTACTCGGTATTCCATTATGATTATACGGTTGATCGTTACCAAATTTTGCTCACGGGTTATGCTAAAGTTGGGAGCTTTTTTCTTTTTTTATAAAGTTAAAATTACCATTAATCAAGCCAAATACGAAGACGAGGCCAGGATTCGAAAACGTCCGATCATTCATCATAATCATATACTATACAAAAGTAGTTCACAAAGGAACTGTTCCTTTAAAGGTAGGATACACCATTTGTAGATATCGAAAAATTTTACTACCGAATTATTAGGAAATATCTTACTCAATTGAAAGTAAATAATGATTCTACGCATCCAGCAAAAGGATTGCGCTAGATATCCAGTAATTATTCAAACAAATTGAATTGTATAAAGAAAAATTCGCGATCGCCGATAACATAAGAATAACGGCTCGACCCTGGTTGAAAACAAACGCTGTTTTTCGTGCTTTTCTCGGCATCCATGATTGTAAAACTTCGGAAAAGTAAGTTAAACGATATTTACTATGAAAAACAACCCCCCAAAATAATCTACCCATTCATGAAAATTCAAGCAATTACCAATGATGTATACTACTACCTTTAAGTTTCACTGGTCCGATCCACAGCTAGCAGTAGCACACAGCCACAGTACAGCCACAACCGACAACGCGATCGGTCGATCATTTGTCGATAGCGCAATGGCGCGATCGGTCGATAGCGCAACGCAATCGACCGATCGCGCCCAACATCTTCACATAAAATAGGAAAACACTTTTAACATTTTAAATAAATGCAAATGCTATAGTATACTTACACTAGAGACAAGAAGATAGCGCAAACAGAAAGGCAAGAAAAGTTGTAACACAAGGACAAGGGTCCGGGCAGCTGCTGCTAGCTGCATATGAGCGTAAACATAAATCACACAACAGTACTGTAGAGGGCGTTTCGCGGCTGCTTGTGTGGGGCGCCCTCTATCGACATAAAATAAGTTAAGTTTTCGGACAATTAATTAACCCTAAAAACACAGTTTCCACTTCTTCCTTTGAGCAGATGTACATGTAAATAGAGCTATTATTGCAGCTTCCTAACCTATTAAGGCACATCGATTTGAAACAATCTTAACTGAGTGGTAGTCAAATGGCCGAGTGGTTATGTTCCCTGACTGCAGATGCTGATGAGCGGCCGGGAAGACGTATTTTTGTTCAGTTTTAACGCACGCGGTTTGGCAAATTAATTTCTCGTCCTCAAATACCAACCGAATTTAGCTCAATCGCTTAATTTGTCAGGTTGGGACTGTCCGCAGAGTTCAGGTTCGCACCTTCGTACTATACCGGTTACAGGGTTCCAGGCCCGTAAGACACTTTTTTCAAAGGGGGGGCGTTTTCAACAACAACAAAAAAGTCAAAAAAAAAATTTTCCTTCGGAAACACGCTCATTCTCTTATTTTAATGTTCCATTATGGTGTCATAGTTTACCTTATATTGAGATATTTTTGAGGGGCATTTTTTGGGGGAGGGGGATTTTCTCTGTTTTTGGTCAAATTTTCCGGGGGTTTCCAAGTCAGTCACCTCGTGAATTTCACGTAAGTGGGGGAGGGGGGGGGGGGGGGGGGGGGGGCGGGGTTGCGGGTGGGAGGGGGGTTGAAGTCAAATAAATTCGCACGTCAAAATTTTTCGCACGGACACAAAATTTCGCAGTCCAAAAAGCACTATAGTCAATGTTTTATGAGTAGTTTTACTATCATTGATATTTGAAACTAAGAAAAACGCAATTTTTACCTTAAAAAAAAAAAAAAAAAAAAAAAAAGATTTTCAAAGGGGGGGCGTTCGCAACCGTCGCCCCCCCCCCCCCCCCCCCCCATCTGACGGGCCTGGGTTCTTTGCTCGCTAGGCAGCAAGACTTAGGGCGTCACGGTCACCCCGTCTCCTCCCTTATATGGTGCGTGGTCGTCGGGTTAGTGAACAGGGAAGGAAGTGTGGTCGGCCGGGAAATCGTAGAACCCAGAAGAGTCCTATATGGGAGTCGGTAATTGACTCATTGAGTTGAGTCATAAGTCCGGACCCCGAACAGGCACTGATTTAATAATGATGATTGGTCAACACCACGTAACGTTTTACTTTTTTCCTATTCTCCCATCACCAATGCAGACGTACGTTCTATTCTTTTCTTGATTCTTGTATTTATACCCTCGCCTTAGAAAAAAAATCTAAAAGGGTTTCTTAAAATAATTATTTAAATATTACCACAGACTAAAGCTCAGCCTGTAATCGGCGTTTATATTGCAATTATACAGGTGCTTAATTGGGGTAAGTTTATTGGTCAGTAAAATTGGCCTAATTCGAGCGATTCACAATACATAGAAGCTGCCTTTGGAGGCGCAAATCCTGCTATACCCGCAGTGCATCATGGGAAAAAGTCGACCTCAGTTTGAAAAACGGTATTCATTTTGCATGAACTCATCAGTTTTTAAGTCTTTTTGGACGCGCACGACTAAAGTTCCAATTTTTTTCTGCAAATAACAATGTTTTAATCAACGACGCTTCCGGATACATTTATGTTTGTGTTGTACCTCGCGTGAACAATGAAGAATATATATTTCACTACAGTATGATGTACGGAAGAAGTCGACCGTAAAGTTTAAAAGTGGCTCTTTTGAGTCAAACGCTTGGTGGCGCACTGCATTGTGAATCGCCCGAATTGTTGTCTGTTACTTAGACCATGGAGGTAAATCAACTTTGTTAATAAAAACAAAATTATGTGACCCAACCCAGCAAAATGAGAATGGCAATTTCAAAGCTATACTACCTCCAAGAAACGGACAGTCCACGATTGGCACTATATCAAGCATTTTTGTGCTCAAATTAATTGTTAATTAAACTCAACCCAGCTTATCAGTCTATAAGAGCAGTGCCGAGAGGGGCGGGGTCGGTGGCAACCTCCGCGTACATTTTGGCTGGCCTAAATAATATTTAACATAAACGTTTAACATATTATGTTAAACGTTCCCATTATTACAATGTTTATTTAATGTACATGAGAGTGCGCATGAGACTGTCGACCTTAATGACCACGATAACAAAACATTTGAGAATTAAAACTTCACAAATATACTACAGATGTTTGTATACAAGATATCAACTTTTGATTACAAAATTAGGTGTATATATACGCACAGGTATATAGCAGAAGCTGACGAGTTAAAACACAATAGTACCGGTTTTCGGGCTTGAAGCTGAAGACTAAATTGAAACTTAAAGGGCAGGGCAGTATCAGACGGCCTGTTAAGCTTTAATATCTTAACAATTGTGCACGCTGCATAAAGCATTAAACTTCGTATAGTTGTTGGTTTTCATATAGACGATGTGCCCTCTGTTACATCTGTATTCAAATGTGCCCGGCAGTATGCGCACGCATCATGTTTTACATAAATTTGGTTAAGAGATGACATCAGAGGTCACATAATTCAAATGCGATTTGACCTGCGACGTCACTCTTTAAGCACATTTTATGTAAAACACGATGCGTGCGTATACTGCCAAGCACATTCGAATACAGATATAAACACGTGACGTCAGAGGGCACATCGCCTATAATGACAATAACGGATTTGATGTGGGAAAATTATTTTGACCTCTGGTGACTTCAAGTTCTAGAGATCTTATTGGCATTGTATGCCCTATTTATTGATATCAGTGTCGTAGCCTATTAAGGGGGAGCCTGTGGACACGTGCACCCCCCCCCCCCCCCTCCCTCCCCCAACAAATTATCGGTGCCCTCCCAGGTGCCTCCATCCGTCAAAACAACTTTAACCCATTTTCTTCTCAAACCAAACAGAGACTCAACATATTTTGTAGGGCCTACAAATTATGTGAAGATGTATTTTCAAAAGTGTTTCAATTTTTTTCTTGTAAAGGTAATTAGGATGATTTCTTGTCGTTATATATTACTCTTAGTATTTCCATCTATAAGTGCCAAAGCTATGCCGGTTGCGTCTTGTTATCACAACTTTGATTCAAAGATGTAATGCAATTAGCCCCATTTGGCATGTTTTGTACACAGAACATCAGAGCCGTACATGTACATTTGCGCCCTCTAGTGTCCTTTATAAAATGGCGCAAACGAGAGCTGTGATTGGCTGAGGGAACATGTGCGCTGGAATTCGAACGCACTGCTAATCAACACGAAGTTCACGGCATCGAGTGGAAGTGAGACGTAATTTACTGCAATTTTACATCGTCTTGAGTGACTGCTTGATAACAATCCATCATTATGAAGCCATCGTAAGTATCGGAGAATACAACTGAATATATATTGGTCGACTATAACATAAAAACATGTAGAAATACCCCAAAAGTCGGCGGAAAAAAATGCTGACCTTTCGATTTCAATACAGACGTTTTCCTAGTTCCGGATCGCAAAAACAATTCAGGCTGTTTTCGGCAAGTCTAATCCTCGAAATTCAAACGAAATAGGTTTATTAGTTTACCTTAAGTATTGAAGAAACTACAGTTTTTGTTTCGATATTTATGCTCCTCTTAATTTGAAAATACGACGTCAAATATACCGACATCGCTTTTCCTAGTTGCGGATCGGTTAAACCAATTCCGGATCGGGTGAAAAACTGCTTCGTACATGAAAAATAATCGCGCTAGAACCAACCCGAATCAAGCCTTTATTTCTGATAAAGTATTCATTAGTTTATATAAATACAGTTTAAAATACATTTCAAATACTTCCACTTCCAATAAAGTTCAAAAAGAAGACTTGCAAGGACATTTTTTGAAATGTTTTGTCTGTGTTTACGGTGTAGCGTGCGCGACCGGTACGTGTGTGGCGCGGCAACGAGCCGATAAACGTTGACCGATCACGTCGCAGAACACGTCATATGAAAACGCTTGCGCGCGTGTAGTTGATGCATGTATTTTACGCGCGATCCGGAACTAGGAAAAGATATACGTTCGGTCTTTGGCAGATTTTTTAATTCTGGAGACTTTTAGACTTATTTTTACTCAACAAATAATCGATGCATGAGTTTTATACAACTGTAGACTAAAAAATGGCATAAATGAAATCAAACGTTTTGAGTGACATGTCGCAGAATATTTGTTCGTGGTTTTGCGGCTCCCGTGATTTCTACAAACCGTCCAAACGCGTCAAAGTACGAGTCGAAAATCTAGCCAAAATTCCTTTTCTGGATATTTTATTGAAAAGATATTTATGTATCAAGAAGCTTGTATGTTTCTTTTCAAAATGCACTTCATCTAAAAAAATAGTATTGGAGACCAAGCCATAAGACTGAGGTAGGTTTTTATTTGAAACGATCCGGAACTAGGAAAAATCCGGAACTAGGAAAACAACTGTAAAACCTTGTCGATATTCTCAAACCATGGAGGAATAAACTAAGCATCATGGGGCATGATGGGATTGAATGACAATGACAAATGAACATTGAAGTTTATGCACAAACCTAGTACTTTTGGGAACAGTCAAGCCTTGAAACATTTTTTATTATCATCGATTCACATATAAAATAATTGAACTTTAGTTATAAAACAAAAGGAACATAATTTTTAAATAAAATTAATTGTTTAACTTTAACTAGTTTAATTTAATAAATTTATTTTTTACCAATTTTGCAAAAATGTAAAGTATTTCATTTTACCCTAGACCCAATAATTGGGGCGTTTTCACTCCTTTTTCGAATTTTGGATTTTGTCTGTCGTTCTACGCCCCAACCGTTGCCAATAAAAAAAGAAGTTGTGACCACAAAAGTTGCCCAAAACATGCCAAATACTTGACAATATATATTGGAAAGCGCACACTGGCTTCTATACATGTTAAAGAAGAACTGTTATGGCTTTATTGGTACTCACGATTATTTGGGGTTGCAAATCCGAGCAATTTCGACCAGCTTTTCAAAACAATGATGCCCATATTAACGTTCGGTCAATATAAACTAGACGTCCCGACAGCACCCGACTCACGTAAAGAGCACACTATGCGAAGACGGGGGACACGACAATGGCTTTTCGAGCGACCACCAACGACTGTTTTATGGTGCAAGAGTGCAGGCCTGCGTCGCTGGCTCGCTGCATGTACAGTGCAGCGATGCAGGCCTGCGCTCTTGCACCATAAAACAGTCGTGAAAAAAAAAAACATGTGAAAAATACTAGAGTGCCCTCTGTTGTATTAAAAACACTAATTAAAGTTATATTTTGTTGTCATTTTCTTTACGAGCAGGCGGGGTAAAACTCCTAAGAAGACCCCACGCAAAGCTCAGAATAAAGACCCAGTTGAGGTAAGTGGTTTAAATTGATGTCTTAGGGGTACAACTACAAGTAAACGACATACCGGTACAGTTAGCCCAGGTTGGACTCCTCCGTTGTGTACAACGCGACGGAGTCCAGGGTATCAATGTTTCCTGCCATAGCGAAAAATTTTACAACAACATTTTTTCATATTTTTACCCGATGAGGGAAGTCAAAATCTCGCTTATGTATTCCTTGTGTCTGGAACTAAAGATCGTCATGGGTTATTAAAAGTTAATGTGTCTTTAGGCAACTTATTTACGGAAAATAAATTTCAAATCCACGCTTTTGGAAGTGAACATCATGTACGAACTCTCTACAATCCCTACATGCGTGCGCGGGTACCCGGCAGCCGCGCCGGCCTACAACTGATAAGCCAGGCGCGTGCACGGTACCCGCGCACGCATGTAGGGATTGTAGAGAGTTCGTACATGATGTTCACTTCCAAAAGCGTGGATTTGAAATTGATTTTCTGTAAATAAGTTGCCTAAAGACACATTAACTTTTAATAACCCATGACGATCTTTAGTTCCAGACACAAGGAATACATAAGCGAGATTTTGGCTTCCTTCATCGGGTAAAAATATGAAAAAATGTTGTTGTAAAAATTGTCGCTATGGCAGAGACATTGATACCCTGGACGTCAGTCGTAATGCAATGAAGAACGTCGTCCAACCTGGGCTACGGTACAGTATGCACCTTAACCAGTTCGCGCCGGGATTATTTTAACATCGCCGAGCCGACGGGCGGGATTATTTTTAACGAAACTCGATCCGAAGCGGGTTCAGGCTGATAGTGCCGGGAAGCACACCCACGCATTTCCGGCCTTGCGCGCTGCTGACATACATTTCCGAACTTGAACTTGGCCTGTTTATGCGTCATCCGTTTTGAATTTTGGAATTTTTTTGCGTTTATATACGTCATCCGGCGCGAACTGGTTAAAGGTGGGATACGTCATTGCCTTGGTAATTGTTTGAATTATCATAATTGGGTGGATTTGGGGGTTGTATTTTATAGTAAAAACTGACCTGTCAGAAGTTTTACAATCATGGATTAGTAGAAAAGCAAGAAAAACTGCGTTCGTTTTTAACCGGCATCGGGCAGTTATTCTTATTTTGTTATTGTTTTTATTTTTATAAAAATAAAATTCAATAAAAACAATTTTCTGAACAATTACAGGATATCTAGGACAATAATTTTGCTGGATGCCTAGAGCCATTATTTACTTTCAGATTAGTAAGATACTTCTTAATATTTCTGTAGTAAATACTTTCGATATCTGCAAATGTTGTATCCTACATTTAACATTTTCTTATTTTTACCAAGTAAAACCACACTGTAATTTACAGATGACAGATGTGAACGGAAAGCAAGCAAGAAATAACACCTTGTTTTCTTTCGATTTGACACTGTGCACAGGTATACTGTCGACTACGACCAATCGTTGATGATCTGGACACCTGTGTTTCTGTTGTCAATAGCACCACCATTCAGTTGAAGCCCCCAGAGGTAATTAAAAGCCTAACCCCAATAATCCTTGCTCTTGTTTTTCCTCCAAGGCACTTCAACTTTGACCCCAATAAAAACAAACTGTGTATATTAAACCCTTCAGTGCACACAGCTGTAGTGAATTGGCATGTGCCACTGCCATGCAGTGATCTGCCCTCATAGAGGGACGGTTAATGGTTCTCCAGCACCACCCTGCTAAATCCAACAGAGTCCAACAGTGACTCGTGTGAGTTTCCTGCTCTATTGAACACAGTCCAACGTGCCAAGTAATGTAGGGTACCTGAAAATATGACTTGCCTGTTAACCAGTTTGCGCCGGGATTATTTTAACATTCATCGAGCGGAGACGCCGAACTATTTTTAACGAAACTCGACTTGAGGTGGGTTCAGGCCGATGGTACCGGGAAGCACACCCACGCATTTCCGGCCTTGCTCGCTGCTGACAGACATCGCCGGCCTTGCTCGTGAAGAGTTTATGCGTCATCCGTTTTGAATCTCGGGAAAACTTTGCGTGTATATACGTCCTCCGGCGCGAGCTGGTTAATAATCAACAGGATCCAACTGTGTTTTTCATTTCTGTTTGTTGCTGGATCAGCAGAGTCCAACTTGGCGTTATTTACCAGTCCTCAACAGAATCCGATGCTAAATATTTTCAGGAATACATATACAAGGGGTTTACTTCTCAATCCAACAGGACCCTACAGATAAATGTAAAATATTTAAAGCATGTTGGATTTACCAGGGTAAGGGTTTCTGATCATTGAGACAACATCTACTTTGAGGTTCTGTAGGTTTCTGGCAGTTTTAGAAAACTACAGCCCAGCCAAAAAATATAATATATTCCTCATTTTGAGTTTAGCATACTTATTTTTTATTATTTGTATTCATTGGCCTACAACAGAATGACCTGCTGACGGCCTGTTCTTTACCATGTTTTTTCAACTCTATGCTAAAAATGGTCGAGTAAACTCGACTTTGGTAAGGAATAGGTTTAAATAAGGGAATAAATGTGTGTTTGAAAGGTTTTATTCACTCTGTTTAATACCGCTTGGAGTCTGGGTGCTGATAATTACCCGAGCCGAAGGCGAGGGTAATTATCAGCACCCAGACTCCAAGCGGTATTAAACAGAGTGATTAATACCGACCGAACACACATTTATTCCCATTCATAAATACTTTTTTGTAAAATTCAGCCAAAAAAACCCTGAAAATCCCGGAAAATTGTCGCAATTAAATGTCGGTGTTTCGCCATTCTGTCTGTGTCAAATGACATGTTTCCGCCTCTGTCGACCTCTACACAATACATGCAATAAAGCGTATTTACTATGAACCAGACTATTACTGCCATTGGCAACCTCGATCCCAAGGTGTCGAGCTGTACGCGCCCAACACTACCCGCTCTTACTATTGGAGACGAGGTACGGTTCAGGGTTGGAAATAAAGTGAGCCCTGGGGACGGAATTTTGTTGCCAGCTTAGTTTTAAACACTTCCAGCCATGTCTTTATCGTCCGTTTAATACCGGCCACGTGACGAGCTCTCGACCAATAGGAATGCCTAAACTGTCCCAGGTATTTATGAATAAGGAATAAATAATAACCTGAAATGAGTTGATTTTTTGTATCATTTTGTTTTGCAGAATTCAATTGCTGTTAAGAATGGGAATTACAGAGAGGTGAGATTTGTTTTACACAAACAGAAGTAAAAAAGGGGGACTCGTGTGTACATGTATGTGAACCAACAGGGATGTATAGTGGATTCCACCTGAGAAAACAGGATTTGAAATAGCCGGCCCTGTTGCAAAACAACAGCACTATGCACACAAAATAGTGGTTTTTGTTGTCTTCACTTTATTTATCAAAATCAACATTTTTTTGTGAATGAAACCTGAAACTGTAGATATTGAAGATGTCATTTATGATTTATGACAACAAATGAAAATCTAATTTTGAAAAACAATTCACTATCTCGACGTTGAGCAGGTTAGTTATTACATGATAATGCGACTTAATACCCTTATTGCGACTTAAATGTTTATAACTATTGCCATCTTTTACCTTTTGTACTTTTAGACACAGCATACGTTCAAGTTTGTCTTTCCTGAACTCATATCTCAGAAGGCGTTGTTTGACCACGTGGCACTACCGCTTGTGGATGATCTCATTCATGGAAAAAATGGTAACTTAAGGCTGACTCTATCTAAATGAGATTAATTCTTTAAAAGTTTTTTCAAAGTTTCTTCAGTACAGAGGGAGAGGGCAGGCATAAGATTTTTTTAGACTTAAAAAAAAAGACTTTTTTGGAATCTGAGAAAAAACATAATTAGAAAGATATGCATCTTTTAGACATTTAATCAATTTTCAATTATTTTTTTTGTAATTGACAATCTCATCCCTGAAAGTATTACTTTCAAGTATTCCAACTTTTTTTTCTTCACCTTGTTCCTATTTAAACTGGAGATAAATGCCATCTGGATAGGCCATATTAAAATCTAGTCTTGTTTGCAAGACGGTCTAATAGCGGTATGCAGCGCGCGTAGGCCGCTGATGCGGGCGCCCTCTAACGCCTGTCGTAGACCACGCTTTGACCTTCGCTAAGACCGTCTTGTTTATCTGCTCTAATCGCTTGTAAAATTCCGAGCAGAATTGTTTCAGCATTTGCATGCGCGTGTGACGTTGCGTGAATAATTATGTGACGTGACAACAACTTGACCAATGAGTCAGCCATTATGCATGTTACGTCACGTGATTTTCACAAAACGTCGCACGCAAATGCGAAACAATTCTGCTCGGAATTAGACCGTTTTGCAAACAATACTACCGGTATGTTGGAGCATGACACAATTTACCGAGTCTGTCCAGCAGTAGTGCAAGGAAATACATTGAAGGTATTGATACGTCAATTTGACCCCCACTCTCATGTATTTTTCCCTATTTGCCCTTCTTCGCCAGCCTTGCTGTTCATGTACGGCATCACAAGCTCTGGTAAGACCCACACCATGCAGGGAACACCGGGCGACGGGGGCATCCTGCCTAGATGTCTAGATGTGCTCTTCAACAGCCTAGGGGAGCTCCAGGCCAGGAAATACGTAAGTGCAATCCAAGGGAGATGGACCCAGTAAAATATACTTGGCATGATTGGAAAGGATCTAACGGGGAACGCGTGCTGTTCAATGAATTTGATGTTTTCTGTAAACTTAGGTTGTTCATTTGTGACCGGCTATACAAAAAGGTGTATTATGTCGCAAAATAAGAAATTGAGTTATATACATGGTTAAAACGTCCACAACATAAGCTTTCATTTGGTATAAAATATAGCTCCATAGCCCCTCTCGTTTTGGAGATATGACGTGTTTACATATTGATTACTTCCTTGAAGTTCAAATTATACAACTGAGAAAACGGGCTTTGAAATAGCCGGCTCTGTTGTACTACAACAGAACGATGCACACAAAATGGTATTTTATTCCACTTTATTCATCAAAATCAACATTTCTTTGAATGAAACATGTAACTATAGGTATTAAAGATGTCATTCATGACAAAAAATGAAAATCACCTTTTGATGGAATGTTTACCCTCACAACGTTGAGCGGGTCATTACATGAAAGTGCACAGCGCGACTTAATACACCTTTTTGTAGAGCCGGTCACATTAACAGAAAAGAGGACCCAATTAAAAACAAAAAACAGGTGCCCGAGGATTGTTCAAAGAAACCCACCTCAAAATTCAAGTCTTAGAAGATTGCTGCTATTTGTTTGCGGTATTCTGCGCACCTATATGCACAGTTGAATACAGAACTGGCTTAGTTTGTTAAGGGTACTTGATTCTATAAGGCCCTCCCAAAAGGAATATTCTGCTTCCGATTAAATGGCATTTGAAAATAGAATGGGTAGGTGGATAAACAATTTTTATGAGTTTCATAATGTAGGTGTCTGTGTAGTCCAGGGTAAAAGTTCTAATTTATGATTTGTGTTTTGTTGTGTTTTTTGTGGTTTTTTTCTTGCACCCCCAAATAATTTGAGTCGAGCTGTCATTAGGGTAGATAGGGTAACTGGAAAACAGAACTATTATTTTTGTTGGCCTAATCCTGAACCGATTCCTGATTTCAACGGTCGTGTATCCGGTTCCGATACACAACACTAAGAATTTTTTTTTTATTTTTTTTTTTCTTCCTTAGGTGTTCAAGCCAGATAGGGCTAATGGCTTTGATGTTCAGACAGAGGCCGACGCTATGATGGACAGACAGAAGAAGGAACTCCTGGCTCCACCCCCTACACCCAAGAGCACGCCCAAAACACCTAGAAGGTACTGGTCTATACCCGGACAATAAAAAGGCCTATTTTGGGGTTCAATTAGCTTATTTGAAATATTTGTGCGGCCTTATGGCAAAATGAGACGAAACTGGGCACAGGGAATAGTGGAGAAAACTGCAAAATAGTTAATAAATGGGTGATTTTTTTAATTTTAATTTTTAGATTTATTGATATTTGTAATCTATGCCTTATAACCATAATTATTTTGTTAAGAAATAGTAAAGAAGTATTGGAATAAAGTGCTTTTAGGAAAAAAGAAACATTTTACTTTTGTTGATAAATGTCAACTACAATGTCAAATTGGAAGTACGAAAATTTCCAATTGAAGCACAACAAACGGCATTGCAAAGATAAATTGTATCCTCTTTTCTAATATCTGAAACCCTCAATTTAACATCTACCCAGTTCCGTCCCACTTTTTCCAGATCCCCTTCGCATATGGTGGACACGATAGAAGGGCGCTTGATTTGAGTCGTCCTTTGTTTTAACCCAAACCAAATGGTGCCCTTTTTTTTTTTAAATTTTGCACATTACTGCCAACCTGACTCTCTATTATCTGTTGATTTATGTGGTGTCTGCCTCCCTCCTTAACTCCTCTCTTCGTAACTCCTCTCTTCGTAACTCCTCTCTTCGTAACGCCTCTCTTCGTAACGCCTCTCTTCGTAACGCCTCTCTTTGTAACGCCTCTCTTCGTAACGCCTCTCTTCGTAACGCCTCTCTTCCTAACGCCTCTCTTCCTAACGCCTCTCTTTGTAACGCCTCTCTTCGTAACGCCTCTCTTCGTAACGCCTCTCTTCGTAACGCCTCTCTTCGTAACGCCTCTCTCCCCTCTAACCCCTTCCTCTTTAACCCCAACAGGAGACCGCCCCAGAATGACATCGCCATGATGATGAGGGTGCCGGACACCAATCGCGTCGGCTCAGTGGACGAGGACAATAACTACAGCGTGTTTGTGTCGTACATTGAGATCTACAACAACTACATCTATGACTTGCTTGAGGAAAGCCCGTCTGATGGCATAAACCAGAGGTAGGTAGCGCAAGATCCCCATGTACCGATGGAAGTCACTAAAAACTAACCAGTGTAACGGTTCTTCAAGGCACTTATGTACCCTAACCCAGTTTTCCCTTGTTCTATGGTTAAAATAACACATAAGTAAATTTGTCGAAGAAAAAGACAAACGTTAACGTCAACTAAGGCCAACGTCAACTAAGGCCAGCGTCAACTAAGGCCAAGTTCGATCAAGGAACAATAGTTAACTAGTGGTTAGTTCGTGACGTCATTAGGGCATGCGCACTGAAGTTGAAGTGCGAACGACTCTAGTCGAACTATTGATAACTGCTAAACTGGTCCTCTCTGTACTGTGCTATTAAAGCGGCTATTGGTTACCATCCATGCGACCAACCGCGGTAGGCTGGTCGTGAATAGTTGACTAGACTAGTCCAACCATCGTCGACTAGCCTGAGTTCGATCAGAGTTAGTCAAACTATAGTTAGCTATAGTCCTTGATCGAACTTGGCCCAAGCTATTGGCGAGTTGGTTGAGGAAGCCGTTCTATAATCCCTTTCTCATGAATATACATTCACGCACCACCCAGCTCCTGAAAAAGAAAAATATCGCGAACCGCTGCACCGTTTGACGTGTTATTTTGATTCACAAACTGACAGGGCTGAAACTGCACATTTTATTTTCACTGTTTTTTTGGTCGAAAACAGATCGAATGTTGGTATTTTTTGCACGTAAAAGTATAGCGAGCGTCAAGCGGTGAATGCACTGAATACTGCCATTTCATAGCGTCAATATTCTAACACTTGTGCGCTCATGAAGAATCAGATGCTTCACTTTTTCAAGGAAATTACACCAGAAAATGTGCGTACGTGTAGCAGTCCCATGACATTGGGATCTGGCAGATTGTTGTCATAATTGTTATTGGTGAAAGGGATCTTTTTAACAATCTAAAAAAAAAAATTAACTCTGAAATTACCATGAAATCTCAAATCGTAATTCAAGGTTTTGAAAATCTGTTCTCGTGAAACTGAGTGAAAAGATACATTCTTTGAAATCTGCAATTTGAAATGTGTATGCATTCTAAAAATTGTACAATTTGAGATCACATGAGTGCAAAACGAAATCACATACTTAATAATTATCATCTGGTATTAATACTGAAAGGTAGGATACACAATTTGGTAATTGCTTGAATGACCACGAATGGGTGGATTTGGGGGGTTGTATTTTATAGTAAATATCGTTTAATTGACCAGTTCTAGGTTTTACAATCATGGATGCTGAGAAAAGCAAGAAAAATGGAGTTTGTTTTCAACGGGTGTCAGGCAGTGGTTCTTATGTTGTTCGTGCTTTTTTTTTTTTTTTTTTTTTGTATTTATACATTTTTTTAAAACAATTTGAGGGTAACTAGCGCAATCATTTTGCTGGATGCCTACAATCGTTATTTACTTTGAAATAAGTAACATATTTCTTAATAATTTGGTAGTACAAATTCTTGATATCTGCAAATGGTGTATCCTACCTTTAATACAGAAGGTTATGTGAAATTATTGGGTTATGAGGAATGCGTATGGAACACATTACTAAAATAATTGATCGTACTTTTTTGTCTATTTTTTCTTCTGGGTATTGGGTAGAAACTAACATCATCTCATTTAGTTATTTCCCGCCGTTTTTTTCTTTTCCTTTTTGTTCCTGTTTTTTTTGCCCACAGGCAATGGCAGACTCCAAAGTCGCGGGAAGATCTCAATGCCATGTATGTCATTTCTCTCACCAATGTTCACCATCCGATCATTTCAAAGTCACCACGAGCAAAAGTCACCCTTTCCACTCATGTGTGAATGGTTTTTTTTTTTATTTAGGTTTTTTTTTTTGCAATACATACAAGTATTAATTCTGCTTAGTTTACTTTTACCTGGATTTTAAAATAAATATGCGACCTGCTCTGCAAAAATTAGTATGATTGTTTAAAAAAGTTTTACAGAAATTCGTCAGAAAGATATATGTGACCGGCTCTACAAAAAGGTGTATTATGTCGCAAAAAATGAAATTGAGTTATATACATGGTTAAAAAGCCAACAATGTAAGCTTTCATTTGGTATATAATATAGCTTCATAGTCCCTCTCATTGTGGAGATACGACAAGTTTACATAACTACACAACTGAGAAAACAGGCTTTGAAATAGCCGGCTCTGTTGTACTACAACAGAACGATGCACACAAAATGGTCGTTTTTTTCACTTTATTCATCAAAATCAACATTTCTTTGAATGAAACCTGAAAATGTAGGTATTAAAGATGTCATTCATGACAAAAAATAAAAATCACATTTTGACGTTTACCCTCTCGATGTTTAGCGGGCCATTACTTGATAGTGCACAGCGCGACTTAATACACCTTTTTGTGGAGCCGGTCACATATGACACTACCCTGTAGTCTGTGTAATGTGTTGGTCTTGGGATTACATTTTTTAATTCTTCATCACATTTTTGTCTGCCCAATGCAACGCATGCAGTAATATTGAAGTGACGTACTCCATTTTTTGTTCCAAGCCAAGTTCTTCTGGTTCCTTGCAAATTTTGCGAATTTTGATCCATGTTTTACTGCCGATTCTAAACAAGAAGGAACCAATACTTCCTGGTACATGTGTTTGCTTGATCCTTATTCGTTTTTGGCCTGTTTTTTCTTCGTCGACATCAGACCCTTGCAATCTAGGACACTGCGCGAGGACAGTAACCACAATATGTACGTGGCCAACTGCACCGAAGTGGAAACCAAGAACACGGAAGAGGCGTACGGGATCTTCATGAAAGGTATGTAGCAACATATATAGCCTCAGAGAATTAATATTGACAATAATGTTAATAATAATGTTAATGGTGCACTGCCACATATCATTACACATTTTTTCACTGCCACTTTAACCAGTTCGCGCCGGGATTATCTTAACATCGCCGAGCCGACGGGCGGGATTATTTTTAACGAAACTCGATCCGAAGCGGGTTCAGGCTGATAGTGCCGGAAAGCACACCCACGCATTTCAGGCCTAATTGCTCGCTGCTGACATACATTTCGGAACTTAAACTTGGCGTGTTTATGCGTCATTCGTTTTGAATTTGGAAAAATGTTTGCGTTTATATACGTCATCCGGCGCGAACTGGTTAAAAGTAATCACAGATAACGAGACTTGTTGACTTTTACTATACAGGTCAAAGACGAAGGAAGGTGGCTCACACACAGCTGAACACTGAGTCGAGCCGAAGTCACAGCGTTTTCAACATCAGGCTGATCCAGGCTCCGCTAGACCCAGTAGGGGAAGAAGTCCTGCAGGTAAGGATTCGTGAAGAAGCAGTGTAGTAGTATCGCCAGTCCGGTCGCAAGTCTGGTCGCAAGTCTGGTCGCAAGTCTGGTCGAAGGTCTGGTCGAAGGTCTGGTCGAAGGTCTCGTCGAAGGTCTCGTCGAAGGTCTCGTCGAAGGTCTCGTCGAAGGTCTCGTCGAAGGTCTCGTCGAAGGTCTCGTCGAAGGTCTCGTCGAAGGTCCGGTGGCAGGTCCGGTCGCAGGTCCGGTCGCAGGTCCGGTCGCAGGTCCGGTCGCAGGTCCGGTCGCAGGTCCGGTCGCAGGTCCGGTCGCAGGTCCGGTCGCAGGTCCGGTCGCAGGTCCGGTCGCAGGTCCGGTCGCAGGTCCGGTCGCAGTTCCGGTCGCAGGTCCGGTCGCAGGTCTGGTCGCCAGTCCACAGTCCGTTTTGCCCTCTTTGAAAAAAAGTGCTTTAAAGAAAAAACTGATGTTGGGTAGAAAAGTGAAGGGGAACACCTGAGAGGCCAAGAATAAAAAATTGGGGTAAAAACAAATTCTGGAAACGAGAACTATGAGTATTCAGCCAACTTTTTTGTTTACAACCCGAAGACAATGGAATGTCTACGGTACGTTTAGCAAAAAAACATCCGTAAAAAAACACTGCAATGACTATCCGTTCACATTTGTTCCTGTCTTTTCCTCTTTTCAACGGGTAGGATAAGGACCAGGTGTGTTTGGCCCAGCTCTCCCTGGTAGACCTGGCCGGCAGTGAGCGCACGGGACGTACACAGAACTCTGGTGACAGGCTGAGGGAGGCCGGTAACATCAACGCTTCACTCATGACTCTCAGGACTTGCATTGAAGTACTGCGAGAGAATCAGATGAATAATTCCACTAAGGTTTGTAGCAAAAAACAGGAGACCAGTGCAACCCACCTGTTTGGAACTTTCCAAAAAGTTAATTAACCAAATTATTATAAAAAAAGCTTACTTGATGTAAAGATATGAATGCTAGTGCAGAGCCATTAGTATCTTCACATTGAACTTTTGAACAATAATTTGGTTAGTAACATTTGGATAGTTGCAAAATGTATACATGTACTTTAACCAGTTCACGCGGTAGGACGTATATACATGCAAAGTTTTTCAAAGATTCAAAACGGATGACGCATCAATACGCCACGAGCAAGGCTGGAAATGTATGTCAGCAGCGAGCAAGGCCGGAAATGTCATGGGTGTGCTTCCCGATACCATCGGTCTGAACCCGCCTTCGATCGAGTTTCTTTAAACAAATTACGCGCCTCGGCTCGGTGAATGTTACAATAATCCCGGTGCAAAATGGTTAATATAAATATATTGCCCTCAAACCTTTGGTGACATCGGATCCGGAGAAATCTGATAAAATTTTTAAAAAAGCATGTTCTACAATCTCAATGTAATCCTTAGTCGAGCAAAATTTTGCATTTGTAGTAGTCTCATAATGTGACCATTATTAGTTAACATTGTTTGTTTTTCCTCATCTCAGATCGTCCCGTATCGGGACTCCAAAGTCACCCATCTGTTCAAGAACTACTTTGACGGCGAAGGGAAAGTGCGCATGGTGGTTTGTGTCAATCCGCAGAGTGCCGACTTCGACGAAACCACGGTAAGAAGGGGGGCGAAACGTCCATTCTGTCATAAAACGCCTTTGAAAACTCAAACTCTTGTATGAATCGATTCGTGTAAGATGTCAATTAGTGGTGGGATTTGATATTCAAATTAATATTCGGTTTGAAGTCCACTGTTAAGTTTTGATTTTGAAAACCAAATATGTGACCTGTCACCACAAAATGAGAGTAAAGTCGAAAATATTGAAAATTGAGATATGGGTATTTTCAAATTCTTGAGAAAGAGAGCTTTCCAATGGTATATAACACTTGGGGGTTTTGCGATAAATACTTTTTACAGCGCTCTAGAAAGTCATGGGTTTCACAAAACGTGTTTGTGAGAAAACTTACTTTAAACATCTTAAACAAAAACACGCAAAAGATTACAAAACAGGACAAGTAAGGTTCGGTTTAGCATAGCAACGGCTATGTTCTAATCATTATTTCTTCTTGAAATTGTCCACACATACAAACTATTGTATAAACAACACAATATTTAAATTTCGAAAACATGGGATACTTACGTGGACCTGATTTGCATATTTAATTACCGTGTTAATTAGACCACTAATGGACTTTAATCCAAACACTAACTACGCAAAATCGCGTAATTAAAAGGTTTTCGATCATCTGATCTCACCCCAAAAATGGGAATATGTAAAGGAAGACTTGGGCTTTCCAAATTGCGCAAAATCTTAAAATTCACCACCCCTTCATATTTTGACTTTGGATGGCCATATCTCTGAATCACATTGTGCGACTTTACTCTCATTTTGTGGTGACGGGTCACATATTTGAAACCAAATTATTATTATTATTTGTGGTTTATTAAAACACTGCTTATAGCAGCCCACAGGCTGAATTACAAGTCAGTTTACATACAAATTTCAATAAAAAATTAGATGAGGTTAAAATCACAAAGAGTAAGCGGTAAAAACAAAGAAAATTGTAAGTACAAAAAATATAGTATACATATCAAAAAAATTGCACAGAAAAACAATACATATACTATGCTAAAAAGAACAGGTAATTTCATTGGGCTGGTGGGAGTAAACTGAGTACGCTATTAACAAGTCTGTTGAGATATGGGACTGGGCTATTATAAAAACGGGTTGTTTTACAAGATGGAACATGAAGTAATCGTTTGGACCGGAGATTCATAGTATGGGTGCTTTTAGATTTCACAAACCACTCATTGAATTTGCTTGAGTTAAAGGATTTCATTGCAAATTTGTTACAAAGGGAGGTTCCAAAGTAATTTGTTACAAAGGGAATTTGCTCCGATGTCTCAGAATGCTAGAGGTTTATTTAGTCTGCCCATTTGACTTACAAATCAGAGATTTCCCAGCAATTTTTTTTTTTTTTTAAATCCAGTGGTCACTGAATCTTGCAAACTATACCCAGTTTTTGCGAGAGCATTGCATGCATGCAGCATCTCACCAATCACTTGTTGTTGGCAAGACTGTTAGCTGTCAAATAATCGTTATTCGATTTATTTAAATTTAATTAGAATAACCAGGTTTTGAAATCTACAATTTCTACCACTAATATCAATAAAATTGTTGTGAGTTGAACATTTAGAAGTGTGCATAAATTGTGTTAACATTATTTAGTTCACTTTTGTCACTGATCATTTTACATTCAAAATGGAATGCGGGCTCCAAACTTGAAGGGGATCATGCAACTTGTGGTCTTGGGCAAGGTACTTTACTGCAATAGCCTCTAGTGCAGTGGAATACATGGGTAAATTTGGGCAGAAATACATGGGCAGAAATTAAATTCTGCTTATTCTAAACTGGTGTAAAAACTTATCCTATGGTCTAATCTCGCAAAATAGCCCAAGCTAGAACCAAATTATTTACTTGGAATTAAAGTTTTTTGTTTCCATATATTTATCTTCTTAGTTTGCAACAAAAAGTGATTGATTTGAACCATTTTTTTCGTTTAGCACGTGATGCGCTTTGCCGAGGTGACCCAAGATGTACAAATTGCCCGCTCAACGGCTGTCAAATATGACATCGGCTTGACCCCAGGAAGGAGAAGAGGTACGTGGGTAATTTGGTTGTGGGTTCTGGTCCCACTAGAACTGTTGGCTCTCTCTGAAATTGGAGAAATATTTAAAAATCAGTTTTTTATATACTGTGTTCGCTAGCTATTAATTTTATTTATTTATTTTTTTAATTTCGGCTTTTTTTCTATCTTAAAGGTAGTATACACCATTGGTAATTGCTTGAATTATCATGAAGGAGTAGATTTGGGGGGTTGTATTTTATAGTAAATATTTAACTGACCTGTCCGAAGTTTTACAGTCATGGATGCCAAGGAAAGCAAGAAAAACAGCGTTCGTTTTCAACCGGCGTCGGGCAGTGGTTCTGATGTTGTTCTTGATTTTTCTGAACAGTTATAGAATATCTAGCGCACTCATTTTGCTGGATGCCTACAATCATTATTTACCTTCAAATAAGTGAGATGTTTCTTAATAATTTGGTAGCAATTTTTTGTTAAATATCTGCAAATGGTGTACCTTGAACCATTGCATGTGTCTTTTTTGTAATACCAGCCAACCAGATATACAAGAAGATGTTGGAAGACGGCGCGGAGCTGGAGAACGTTCCGATGGAGACACCAGTCCTAATCAACCTGGGCCCGTCATTCCCTTGCTTAGAGGTGAGATGTTATTATTATTATTATTAAATATTTCTGGTACTAAAACCAAGGATCCCCAAAAAGGCACTGTAGCTCGCAAGCCTGAAGAAACCTGTAGAGAGAAGACAATGAGAAGAAGGTACAGTTTTAGAGGTTGGAAGAAAACCCCAGAAGATTATTCTGGGGAAAACCTACGGATTCGGGCAGGGACTGAAAACCCAATCCACATATTGACCCAGGCCGGATTCGAACCCGGGTCATACTGGTGGAAGGCAAGGAAAGAACCACTACGCCAACCTGACTCCCCTAACATGTAACCGGAGGATGTGTATACACGAAACGTTTTTCTAAGATTTGAAACGTATGACAGATAAACACGTCAAGAGCAAGTCCGGAAATATCTGTCGGCGACTGGCTCGCAGCCAACAAAGCCAGGAAATATCAGGGTGGGCTATCCACAGATGCCGGCGGAAACCGGTCTCGGATTGAGGTCCGTGAAAAAACAATCCCATACCGGTGTCCGGTCAATGTCAAAATAATCTTGGCGCGAACTGTTTTGTAGCTGAAAACTGGCTAATTTTGGAAGTAGTAAGTCGACCAATTTTCTGTAATTGCATCTGTTTGGGATGACAGGTCAATGACCCTAACGAAGACACTACCCTGCAGAACCTGATTGCTTTCTTGGCCGAGCGTGAGAGGCGGAGACACACACTGCAGGAAGAGCTCGCCCGCAAACGTAAGTCATTGGTAAAGTGTACACCACCAGGGTGTGCCAATGTGTCCAGTGGTTACGGTGTTCAACTTGTGCACGATAGTGCACGGGTTCGAACCCTGCCAGAAACATAGCGTTTGTGCCCTTGGGTAAAGACACTTGACTACAATTGCTTTTCTCCACCCAGTAATATAAACGGGTACCTATGAGGGTTGAATCGGATGAATGTCCTGGATTTTTATTTATTGTGCAAGTTAAAATATAACTAGCCAATTTTTTTGATTGAATTGAAAACTGTTGCGATCTTAGAATATTGTTTTCTCAGATGTACGTTAAAAAAAAAATTGCGGAGCTAAAACTTCATCAGGTTTATATAGCTCTTGTGGCCAGCTGAAGGCTATTGCCGCATTATGAATAGATAGTGCTTTCGAAATGCAATGCTTTTATTCACACGAAAGATAGGCTCCGTGTGTGATAAATAGCGGAACTATTGTTAGGCGTGCACGCTTATTGTTCGCAACTACGCTTGGTTGATCAGAGTGAATTTTTGTTTAACCTGTACGCAATATTTCGAGCACTTTTCTTGCTTCAAAACGATGAAAATGCACAAAACACAAATGTTCTACTTTTAAATTATAACATCTAGCTAAAGCCCAGGCATGAGATTTTTTGACTTTTATTTGAATTCAGACTTTTTAAACCTCAGAAAAGGACATTATTAGTATATAAAGATTTGCACTTTTAAGACATTTCATCAATTTTCAGAATTTCTTTCAAATTAAGAATCTCATCCCTGGCCCTGGCCCGAATTTGTTTTTTGAAAAAAGAGGGAAAAAAATCCATCAATTACTACCTTTTTACCCAAGACTACAGGCAGACACCTACAAATGATCCAACAACAAAAAATGCCAACAAAACCCCAATTACCCCCGAAAATATTTACCTACATGCCTACCTACCTAGCCTGTTTTCAAATACCATGTAATCAAAAGCAGAACTGTTTTTGGGGCTGTATTGTGTCGCAAGACAAATCAGAAAATGAAGAGAAATTTAAAGCCTAGGTTTTAAAAAAACCTCCCACTTACGCGCATTTGCGATTTGGTCTTGTGCTACCAATAGAGGGCGCCTTCCGTGGCCGTCTGATGGAGATGGAGCGCGAGATGGAGACGCTGAAACAGCAGAACGGCGAGCTGAACATGCGGCTCTCGTCCAAGGACAAGAACGCCCAACGCTTTGAGAAGCGCATCAAGGATCTGGAACAGGAGAACGGGATGATGCAGAGAACGCAGACGGCTTACGAGTACTCCAAGAGGGAACTGGAGACAGAGGTAAGGATCCAACGGCCGTCCCTGTCGGATTAGTGTGGGATCATTACTTGAACTTTGCAAGAGAGAGGTAGTTCAGTTGTGTTACGTATACTAACCAGTGTGGATTAGTGTGGGATCATTACTTGAACTTGGTAAGAGAGAGGTAGTCGAGTTGTGTTACTTATACTAACCAGTGTGGATTAGTGTGGATTCATTACTTGAACTTTGCAAGAGAGGTAGTTGAGTTGTATTACTTCTAACGAAATACCGGCGGGGCCCGGGCCCTTAAACTGCAAGGGAAACGGCCGGCCTTGCGGGACCCATTTAGACAGGGTGCCGTGTGTCTGGGGGATTCTTCGTGGCCTGCCTTCCACGGGACTCTCCTGGAAAACTGCCTAGAATCAGTCTACCGTTACACTTCTATACAATAGTTCTTTCATTCTTTTGAAACGTTCTCATTCTTTTCCTTTGTGATAATTGTTCCTTCCAACTCCAAGTTTTTATATTCTCCACAGTTCACTTGATTGTTTTGTATTACTACCTATTGTCGTATATTTGTACACATTCCCGCTGTGAATATGGCCACTGATGCCGACACGGCGTTAAACCCTAAACTCACTCACTACTACTTCTAACGATGTGTATCGAGATGGGTTCACCACGCGAAAACAGACCCAAAACATAAATATAACCCGAATTTGAAGTGAAACCAATCTGAACTCGCCAACCCGACCAAACATAAATGGATGAAAAACACGAACCAACCAAAACTAATCTAAACCCCTTTCCTCTCCCCCCCGCCCACCCCCCACCCCCCAAAGTTGGTAGAGCGCTGGTCCGGTATTCCGGAGGTTGCAGGTTCGAGTCCCGCCTTGCCAATTTCTTTGTTCACTTTAATATAATAATGGGCAGTTCTTATATAGCGCACCAAGACTGGTATCTACCAAGACTGGTACTCATGGCGCTCTCACGTTATTACCCCGGTGATATAAACAGCAGTGGTTCCATATATTGTGCAGAGTGAACGATGGAGTTTGATGGAAATGGTCCTCTTCTTTTAGTAAAAGTATCTAGTTAGGGTTAGGCTACTAACTAGTTAGGGTTAGGATACTTTTAAGATGGAAACTATTAACCGTAACCCTTCCACATGCAACAAAGTGCAATAGGTGGACCTGATGAATCTCTCGCAGTGAGCAAAGTAGACACTTTGACAATTTGATGCAATCTGATGCGTGTAGAAGACAACTCGCAGAATACCCCTTGGGGGTAAGGGTTAATAAAATTGTGTACGTTATAAATAAAGAACTAACATTTTCAACTGTACAAATCTGTATTCATAAAAAAAAATTAAAAAAACCTGATTGACATTAATATGAAAGGCTGGTTCTACGTTTTTTCTGTTGGATTTATTTATTTCAATAGCTTAACGAGGAGAAGGGCAGGATCAAGAAACAGAAGTACGAGCAAGACCGTCTTAGACAGGCGCTGAAGGGCGTGGCCGGGAGCGAGAAGATGAAGTGGGAGAAAGAATGCGTGAGTTGACTCGTTAACCCAAATGGGCGCTGGGAAGCACTAATGCGCTTTGAATTCTCTGATTGGTTAGATTTTGTGTGACCTGTGAACTGGAGGTCATCAGTTCCGCTGCTCGGCTGCGCTGCGTGCAATTCGAAAGGTTGTGCGTTTCCTTCACATAAATCTGTGAAGCTGCATCATCGCTTCCCAGCGACCAGTATGAGCAGTGGGACCGATTATATCGCATCGCATCCACGTGCAGTTGTCTAAGGGTCGTGGCTAACTCACAATAGCAATAGGTCATTTGTAAGGGGTTCTGGCAAAATAAGACGGAACTGGGCAGAGGTTGAAATGAGGGTTCTCCTGCATTAGAAAAGAGGATAAAATTCTTCTTACAATGCTTTTTGTTGCGCTTCAATAGAACATTCCATTAACAAGTTATGGCTGTTTAAAGTTCTCATTTATCAACATGTCGCAAAAGTTAAAATGTTTAGAGTTTTGTTTTTCCTTAAAAACACTTTTATTTCACTACTTCCACACAATTCTTTTGCGAAATATAGTTAGTAGGCATACCAAAGATTACAAATATCAATTAGAAAATTAAACAAAATCACCCACTATTCATTATTTTTTAGTTTTCTGCACTGTGCCCTGTGCCCAGTTCCGTCTCATTTTGCCAAAACGCCTCACAATTATTTGTTTGATTACTTTTTGAATGAATGCCAATGATCCTATGCGTCTTGAATACCGTATGTGATCAAGCTGTTGGCTTGCTTTCTTCCCACAGGAGAAGCGTGTGCGTGCCACCCAGATGGAGATGCAGACGAAGATCTGGGTCAAGGACGAGAAACTTCGCCAGCTGAAGCAGATCGTCTGCGCCCGTCAGGAGCGCGAGGACAAAGCCCGCAGGGCCAAGGCGGACCTGAACCGCACCCGGTCCCCGCCCCCTAAGATGACCCAGCCACCGGTCAAGCTGCGACACCGCCGGTCACGGTCCACGTCCAACGCCTGGATTGACCACAAACCAGCAACCACGCTCGATACCGGTCAGTGTACTAATGTGTGGATATAAGTCGCAACAACAAAAGTTACTTCGTGGGAGTTTTTGGCTGGACGTATCATGCCGTGAATCTCCTATTAAATTTTCCAAAATGGGCAAATATGTGACCCGCTCCATCGTAATCAGGAATAAGTCGCTGGGGCCGTTTTACGCAATCGGCCGTTGAAGTGAACGCATGGGTGAAAATCGTGCCCAAGTCTTTTTTCTGAACATTGTATATTTAGGAAGTGTAGTTATCACAGATTATTGTCATTAATGTCTTGTATGTAAAAACGATCAATAAAGATGAAAATGAAGAGGATTCGTGTGCGCTGTCCGTATGATTTTGGTAAATTTTGTTTATTTCAAAGCTGTTTTTCTCGGAATGTGGATTCGGTAAATAGATATACACATGTCATCTTCATCAGACCATATCTAGTTAACCTAAGAAGATACACACTTGTGATAGGTATCATTAGAAAGCTTATGAAATTCCCTTTCTCACCATGTGCATATCTCAAAAAGTCATTTCGAGACTTATTCCTGATTTCAATGGAGCGTGTCACATATGGCAACCGGACAGTTGATAAGTTCAAGTGTGCCCAAAATTAACTTTAGTGAACGTCTCAACATTATTTATCGAGTTCATTGCGACATAAGAAGCTATTATTCCAGCCCCGACATTGTAACTTTTTGCAGTAAATCTCAAAGTAAAGCTGCAGTCAGTAAAAGGGATATTTTGTCGATGGCTGCGGCAGTGGATGCGATGTCGCGTTAGGATCATGACGGCCCACGCCTGAGCGTTTGATTATCAAGGCTCTAGTGGCTAACCCAACTACCTTTACCCGAATCGATCGAGTGAGCTACTCAAACGCACACCAAGAAGTGATGTAAAAAAACTTCTAAAGCTCACAATTTTAACTTTAAAGGGAACGTATACGTTTGGTAATTGGAACCCACTGTTTGTTTCAATCCTATATTGTTATAGATATACACCATAAAACTAACCTGTACAAATTTCATTTCAAAAGGTGGTAGCGATTTTCAGATATTGCCAAAAATATGGAGTGGTTATGTCCACGCAGGGAGAACAATCTGCATTGGAATACACAATCTGAGAAACGTCACTGCAGTAAACGCTTCTCAGATTCAATTTTTTTGGGATAAAAAGTGATATCTTTTTTCATAACCGCAGTACTTAGAAGTGAAAAGTTTCTGAAAATGCATTATACTATCCAAAGCTGCTGTACTTCTTACCAAGTACGTTTTGATTGCCATTAATTTTTGGAGTAATTACCAAACGTAGACGATCCCTTTAATATTTGATTATAATATTTTTGTTGAGCAGACACAGTGCTGCAGCCGGCCGGTATGAAGAAGAAACACACCGTTGCCATGCCGACCGTCAAAGACTTGAAGGTAACGGACAACTACATGCTGACACATCAGGAGGAAGACTCGAAAGGCGAACTGGAGACCCGGCTGTATAAGGTAACCATGGCAACGGGCAGCCATGTTGTGGCCATAGGGCTATATGTGACCTGTCGCCACAAAATGAGAGTCAAGTCGGAAATATTGAAAATTTAGATATTGGTATTTTCCAATTCCTGAGAAAGAGAGCTTTCCAATGGTACATAACACATAACACACTGGGGTTTTGCGATAAATACTTTTTACAGCGCTCTAGCAAGTCATGGGTTTCCCAAAACGTTTTTGGGAGAAAACTTACTTTAAACATCTTAAACAAAACACGCCAAATATTACAATTAATCAAAACACTAACTACGCAAAATCGCGTAATTTAAGAAGTTTTCGATCATCTGATCTCACCCAAAAAATGGGAATATGTAGGGGATGACTTGGGCTTTCCAAATTACGCAAAATTTTAAAAATGACCACCCCTTCATATTTTGACTTTGGATGGCCATATCTCTGAATCACATCGTGCGACTTTACTCTCATTTTGTGGCGACAGGTCACATATATGCAATTACTAGAGCACTGGCTCGATGTACAAAGTGATGCCTGCTGGGCGCATCCATGTTTGTGCACAAACCTATGGAAACCTCAAAATTGTGTACGGCTATTTGTATTTGTGCATTTGTGTTCTATACAGTGCGTTACTGAAGCCGATACGCCCAAAACTGAAATGCACGATCAGCGTTTCATTTGTTTATCTGCGCAAACCGCGCAAATGCGTGCGCGTACGTATCCGCTGCAGATGATTTTGCCGTGACTTTTGTTTAACTGGCATTATGCGTGTAAGTTGTTTGCGTCTGTTCTACTTGCACGAGGTTGCATTTAGAGTAGACTGTCAAAATTCAATCCATCTGTTTTTATTATGTTCTACAACACGCACATGAATTTAAAATGTCTGCGTACGGGATAGATTCAAAATATCTCGCATGTAAAAATGCAGAGTTAGCGCTCTAGTAGTTTAATAGAGCTCTATGGTTGTGGCTTATTCTGATTGGCTCAATTATTAAGCTAGAGTCGCATTTTACAATATTGCTACAGGAAATAAACCTTAGTACGGATGACATCTGACTTTGTTTTCTTACGGGAACATGGTTCCGATGTACACCCCTACTTATTAAACCTAGAAACTTCAACAACTTCAGTTTCCATTTGTGAACTCTAAAATCCGCGATTTTTCTTTTCTTTTTTTTTTCTCCTAAAGGCCGAGGTTCTACAGACCCGCGGTGGCGGCAGAGCGGTGCAGTTCACCGACATCGAGAAACTGATGACGGAAAGACCGATGTCCACCAGCCCCATGGATCGCAAACGGGCAGCAGTCGAAGAACTGGACAGTGGTGAATGGACGGATGTCGAGACAAGAGTGAGTCTAAGAAACTCAAGAGCAAGAAATTGCAACAATCGAAGGCCCTTGAAGACATGAAGACCTTTTGTTTGAACGATAAAATGTGTGGAAAAAAAAAATTATAGGTCCCCTTTTCATGCATTAAAGGTAGGATACATCATTTGCAGATAGTGACAAATTTTTACTCTCGAATTATTAAGAAATAGTTTTTTCGAAAGTAAATGATTCTAGGCATCTAGTAAAAGGATTGCGCTAGATATCTTGTAATTGATGTGACAATTTGAATTTTCTATAACAAAAATCACGAACGCCGGGCGGTGATAGCGACAAAAACAAGAACAACTAGAACAACTTCCCGACGCCGGTTACAAATGAACGCCGTTTTTCTCGATTTTTTTTCTCGGCATCCACGATTGTAAAACTTCGGACAGGTCAGTTAAACTATTGAAGTCCACTTTTCACGTCAAAGTATCACTTATTACATTTTTAATACGTGAAAAGGGGACCAGACCTGTTGTTTACTTTCACGTTTTTCGTTCCAACAAAAGGTTCTCACTTCTTCAAGCCTCACAGTGTAATGTCCTTAGAGCCAAAAGTTAATTTGTCTTGCTATGTCACACAAAGTGCAGCTAATCATCCCTACTTTGTTTACAGTTCCGGTGCTCTGGGCCGATATTCATAAAAAACCTGCTAACTTAGCAGCCAACTATAGGCCTTAGCAGTCTGCTAAGTCCGTAGTTTGCTGCTCCGTGTTTACCAACTAATTTTGTATTCATAAAACCTTGCTAAGAATGTTACCAGCTTGTTGACAGCTAGATATTTTAAGCACGCAGCTGGGACATGAGGCAAGTTGCCAGCTAGTGACTTAGAGACACCCCGGATCAACTCTAATGTTAGCAGTTAACTTAGCAACCAACTAAGCTCAGTAAAGTTTTATGAATATCACTTAGCTTCCAACTAGGCTTAGCTGTCAACTACGGGCCATTTTAGCAGCCAACTAGGCTTAGCAGGCTTTTATGAATATCGGCCCTGGACAATAATTCCGGGGAAGTTGCTGACAGATAGAAACTCTGCCATTTTCCTGTGATTCGTGTTTTAAAACTCTACCAAACACAGCACCCAGATACTGCTATCAAAACTGAGATGCAATCTCACTTTTTGGAGAAAACTTCCTCTGAAATTATTACCGATTGTGTAACTTCCTTGGCCTTCAGAAAGTTTATCCGTCAAAGGTAGTACACGTATACAGCATTCGCCGTTGGTGTAACTTTCAGAAATGAACGTACATGTATTTGAACTATCTATTACTGTGGTGATGCTCTATTACTCCCAATTCATGCAATTTGTCACTATCTTGAATTTTGTGTTAATTTTCTTTTATCGTTTGGTCTTACTCTGAAAATATTACCGATTGTGTAACTTCCTTCAGAAAGTTTACATGTTAAAGGTAGTACACGTATACATCATTCGCAGTTGTTAATTCATTTAATTGTTTTGGTCTTTTTTTTTTTAGTGCGCCGTTGGTTTTGAGGGGCGACCGGGCAATGCGGATCCTGCCGCTGTACACATTGTCCCTAGCAAGTAAGTAGACGGGACATTTATGGAGGGTACTTAGAAAGTGGTCCTTCAAAGTTTAATCCAAACCCCCTCGGTTAACAAGTTCGCGCCGTAGGACGTATATACACGCAAGGTTTTCTCAAGATTCAAATTGGATGATTGCTTAAACACGTCACGAGCAAGGCCGGAAATGTCTGTCAGCAGACTTTTTGTCACACAACTCTGACAAATGAAATCTCACCTAATATTTTTGAAATATTGTTACACACTGTCAAACGTGTATGTAAATTTAAGGGCTTGGGTGCAGGAGTACTGCAACTGTACTTCTGAGAGCATAGCTAAGGATGGAACACTGGTATTGTGAGTACAGAACCTTTTATATGGTGCAGTGGACATGCAAGTATTAACCAGTTCGCCCCGGGATTATTTTAACATCACCGAGCCGAGGCGCGGTATTATTTTTAATGAAACTCGGTCCGAGGCGGGCTCAAGCCGATGGTGCCGGAAAGCACACCCACGAATTTCCGGCCTTGCTCGCTGCTGGCACGTGTATATGTGTCATCCGTTTTGAACCTGGGGAAAACTTTACGTGTATATACGTCTTCCGGCGCGAACTGGTTTAAAGGGAAAACTACTTCCGAAAGCCTGCAAAATAACTATTTTTGTTCATCTTGGTCTGCTTCAAAGCCTGTATAATTTCTTATACAACTAACTGACATTTTGTTAATTTACAACTTAACAACTTAACAAATGTGATTTTGATTGGTTTTAAAATGAAATTTTTCTTGCAGGAAAATGAAGAAGTGAGGCTCAGCTGTGACGACACGGGTGCATTAGTTGACCACAAAATCATGACGACGCAATTAGATCTGACAGTATTGCTGGCCTAGTATTGAAAATGCCTGGCAAATAGTACCAAAAACCATGTTGTGTAAATAGTGAAAAAAATAGGCTTTACTTGCACAGTTTAATGGGAGTAGATCACTTTGCGAGTGGGCGAATTAACGGCAGATTTTTATGGGGGCGCTGAGTATGTTTAGACTTTCTCATTGAGTGAGTTCCAGTCACGGTGTGTTGAAACTGGCAGCCAGTGAAATAGGATTTTAAATATAAAGACACTCGTAGTAATAGTAATTTAAGGTTTTTTTTGTTTTTTCAACTAACACATTTGTTTTAATTTGTTTTCTTTCTATTTTTTATTAAAAGCAAATTTTGTAGAAAGTACAAAATGCAGAAACAGTTTACCAAAAAAAAGAAACAAAAAAATGTTACCTGAAGAAGAAAAGATTCTAAGGAAACAATTTCAAATTTGCAACAACAAATGTAATTGATGCTTTTCACTGGTTCTGCTGTTTATTTGCTTTAAAGGTTAAAGAAGAAAAAGGCTAAAACACTACAAATTCGCAACAGTTCACCCATTTGTATGAAAATGCAAAAAGTAAACTTCTTTTGGACCATTTTTTTGCTGAACAAATTTCAGCTAAGATCGGGGTCAGTTGGAATTGTATTGCGGCTGTTACATTTTTAATGATGGTAATTGTGACCTGGCACCACGAAATAGATGGAAAGTCGCAAAATAAAAAAATTGACATTACATTTCTAGAAAGAAGAATTCCTAAGCTTTCAAATGATGTATTGTTTATTGCTGTAGCTTATTCCTAACCGCTGCTATACTCTTTTGAAATGGCTGAAGTCACGCTCCCTTGTTTTGAGAAAAAAGATCAAAGTCTGTGAACCGTGCAAACTATACTATCACTCAGTGCAATAAGCCATTTGCGCTAAGCGCGTGACCCCGAGTTAAATTTGAATAACATCTGGTACACTGACTTGCTCACCCAGCTTGGCACAGTTTAACTTTAAATTCTCCAGACCAAAGACGCTGTTGCTATATCACGTGATTCGGGGCAAGCCTTACGCGTCATACGCTAGCAACCCCCAGCTCGGGAATGGTCTGTTGTCTTTTTGCCATTCTCACCCATTGTAAACAATGTATTGGTGCTGAGCGTCTCTTACGTAACTATGCAAAAGCTTGCCCCGAATCACGTGATATAGCAACAGTGTATTTGGTCTGGAGAATTTAAAGTTAAACTGTGCCAAGCTGTGTGAACAAGTCAGTGTACCAGATATTATTTAAATTTAACTCGGGGGTCACGCGCAAATGGCTTATTCAGCCCCCCAAAATGCCAGCAGGCAATTTTAAGCAGACTTGTTACATTCCTGTTCACTAGTGAATTGTAGTTATCACTGGTTTGTAAAAAGCACGTCGTTAACTTCTTAAATAAATTAGCTAAAGGAAAAATTGGTAACAGGAATACGGTCTTAAAGAATTCAGTTAACAGTTTTGTATTAACCAAGTGAACGTAAACTGCCCTATGTGTTCAAGTTTGAATAATTTGACAGAGGCATTAACAAAAATCGTATGTTTCTCTGAAACATTTGGTGCAAATAGTCATTTCACAATTCATTTTTATAAGTAGTATTACTCTTTTTTCTTTTTTTCACACAAGTTATTGAGTGAATAAGATTAATACTGCTGCAAACTGCTTACTGGCTGGAATGACCTGAAATATACAAATCAAATAAGTTAAGAGGGCCTAATATTTCAATCTTAAAGGTAGTATACGCCATTGGTAATTGCTTGAATTATCATTAATGGGTAGATTTGGGGGGTTGTATTTCATAGTAATTATCATTTAACTGACCTGTTCGAAGTTTTACAATCATGGATGCCGAGAAAAGCACGAAAAACAGCGTTTGTTTTCAACCGGCGTCGGGCAGTTATTCTTATGTTATCTTTGTTTTTTCGCGATCGCCGTCCTGCGATCGCGAATTCTTTTTTATAAAATTATATTTTTCGGAATAATTACAGGATATCTAGCGCAATCATTTTTCTGGATGCCTAGAATCATTATTTACTTTCAAATGATTAAGATATTTCTTAATAATTCGGTAGTAAATATTTTCGATATCTGCAAATGGTGTATCCTACCTTTAACAAGGTCTTCTTCAGAGACTTTGAAGAAGATCTTGTCTCTGAAGAAGATCTTGTTAAGATCGAAATATTAGGCCCTCTTAACTTATTTGATTTAAGTTATTGAGTGCACATTTTTGGGATTCAGAACCCGTTAGAAGTTAGAACTTTTGCCTTTTGTTGTTGTAATAACTTTTAAGAAATAGGGCTCGCACAATTTAAAACGTTCAAATTAAAAAAGGGATGTGAATCATGCCAGCGCATAGTGTGAATGTATATAGATGTTAATATGTAATGTTGCCGATTGTTTGATCAGATTTGTTTTAAAAAGTTAATGTGTTATTTACTATCATGGGTTAATAATTTAAAAATAATTATGTCGCACTTCATAAATATTCAACATTTTGGGAATGACATTTTAATCAAGCACTAGCTTTTATTGCAAGAAAAAACCCCCAGTAATAAGCATTAGACTTAATATTGTCAAATGTTACGGTACGTGATTGTCAAAGTTCACGGTGTTAAATCCTCCGCTAGAAGCTTGGGCCTGTACATCTTACTGTTGCGGAGGGTAAAATGGACAATTTGACAATGTTACCGCCTGTCCGCATTGGATTTAATTTGGTTAAGTTCTCCGTAGGTTTTACCAAAAAAAGTCCAATGCGAACGCGGCTTTAAACGGTTCAGGTCTTTTTTTTCCTGTGGGTCACTGTGCAACATATTTTTTCCTGTCAGTCTACTCCATGAATCAACTGTTTGTTTTCACGAGCACAATGTCTGGAACATCAACTTCTTTGCCTACTTGTACATATCCATAACTTAAACTCACTCGTAATGAAAAACACACTAGGCTTATGTACTTTTTGGCGGCTAAACACAGCAAAACTTGGACCATTACAAATCTGGAGGTGCCAACAACAGACTAGCACATGTCATCATATAGCCTCATAAATGTGAGGGGTTCTAGCAAAATGAGACGGAACTGGGCAGAGGCAAAATAGTGAATAGTAGCCAGTTATTTGTTTTAAAATTTCAGATTTATTGATATTTGTATAATCTTTGTAATGTCTACTAACCATATTTCGTAAGAAATAGTAAGAAAGTAGTGGAATAAAAGTGTTTTTAAAGGTAGTATGCACCATTTGCAGATATCGAAAATATTTACTACCAAATTATTAAGAAATATCCTACTCATCTCAAAGTAAATGTTGATTCTGGGCATCCAGCAAAATGATTGCGATAGATATCCTGTAATTATTCCGAAAAATAAAATTTTATAATGAAAAATTAAAAACAAAGATAACATAAGAATAACTGCTCGACGCCGGTTGAAAAAAAGCTGTTTTTCGTGCTTTTCTCGGCATCCATGATTCTAAAACTTCGAACAGCTCGGTTAAACAATATTTACTATAAAATACAACCCCCCCAAATCTACTCATTCATGATAATTCAAGCAATGACCAATGGTGTATACTACCTTTAAGTAAAAAAAACAATTGAGATTTTTCCATATCACATGTACAAAACTGGAAACTTTTAAAGGCCTTTTTTTCAATATTTTACTTTTGCGACATGACTGTTGATAAATGCAAATTTTAAACAGCCATAACTTGTTAATGGAATGTCCGGTTTAAGTGCAAGAAACAGCATTGTAAAGAGAATGTTATTCTCTTTTCTAATACCTAAAACCCTCACTCCAACCTCTGCCCAGTTCCGTCTCATTTTGCCAGAACCCCCATAAATGTGGCTCAAATACTGAGAGCCACACAGCGGCCATATTATGTAAAATGGCGGGAAAGTAAAAAAACAAAAGATAAACATGGATGAAGAAAAGTTACAAAAACCTTGGGGATTCTAGATCCTTCGATGTCTAGCTATCCTGTAATTTATTGCGTACTTTAGCAGAAAACAAACCGATCTGTTTTCGGCTAATGTGTGCAATTGTCTCCGAAAATATAGGATAGCTCGACATCTAAATATCCAGAATCTCCATGTTTTGGAAAATTAAGGCCAGTAACTGTCTGAAAGATTTTCGATCGAGTGAAACAAATGCCTAAATTGAGGTTTTTGTACCCTTTCTTCATTCATGTTTATATTTTGGGACCTTCCCGTAATTGTACATAATGGTCGCTGTGTGGCTCACAATACGGAGGAAGTCCAGTATTTCAGCACATTTATGAGGCTAATGTCATTGCACCAACCGTAAAAATGTTAAGTGTAATACAATGTAGCGTTTTCCTTTAAACTTTTTCTGCAAGTTCTTTGCAACAATGCTTTTTTTTTCAAGATAACTTTCTGCAAGTCCTTTGCAACAATGCTTTTTTTAACAAGATAACATAAACAATATAGTCAAACGGAACAAACTGCAATTTCCTAAACATTGTAACTGCAATGCGCAGTAAACCAGGGTTTTTATGCAGCGCTAATTATACATCATTTATACCATTTTTCTTGGGAAGCCTGTAAATAAGAAACCGACCTGCATGTGTAAAAGGTGTTTTGTGTGTCATTGAATCATTAAACAATTGAGAGAAAATAAAATGCTTTGTTGTTGGTTATTGTATTTGTTGTTTGTATTCTCGTTTTTATTGATAGGAAACATTGCCAATATAAAAGTCCGCTCAATTATAAATGTACAGTCATTTTTAATAGAGGTTATCGTGCACGAACAGACTGTAGGCTGGTTCTGGCGACAATTGATTTTCAAAAGAGGGCGCGCTACACAAATAGCGGTCGCCGCCCGAAAGTATTATTTTCTTTTGTCAAAACTTTCTACATGTATATTTAAAATTTATATTTAAACAGGCTTGTGTTAAAAATCATGGCCCGTCCCCCAGGCATGATTTTTTTTCCGAGTTTTGTCTGGAATCAGACTGTTTAAATCTTGGAAAAAGACGAATAAAAGATATGCATGTTTCAGACATTTTTATCAATTTTCAGATTTGTTTTTTCTCGAAGGACTAGCTCATCCGAGTTATCACTCGACACAATTCCATTATCTATTTTATAAAATGGTTTACAAGCGCGCAACGACTTTTTTTTATATGTACTTTATATGTACTTCCCTGTTGACAAAAGTAGTAAACTGTGAAGACCGCAATATTTCCACTATACAAGTATACACATCGAATATCAAATCCCCCGTCCGCTTTTTCCTGCCCTGTTCATTCCTCTATTCCCACGCCCCCTTCGTCACCCCGCGGCCCCGCCCCCTGGCCACGCCACTGCTGAATATCACTGAGAAGCAAATATAAATGGAAGGAAATATTCAAACTTTTGTTGAAGCACAACAGACAACATAATTTAGTTTCAGTCATATAGTCCAGGGAAAATACTAAATTTTGTTTTGTTGACCTCACACAAATTGCAATAGAATATTTTTCACCACAGTGCACTTCTATAAAGTCCCTAGAATGACAATACTAAAAATCTCAAAAAATCCAAGTTGTGGAAATATGACTAATTTGCATAAATCGTTAATCCCTGCCGCGTAATATATTTCTATATTTGGGTATATTAAAGATTTGTGTTGCTTATAATAATCATATCTACGTTTAAATGTATTTTGGGGATTTTCTTGAACTTGTTCAAGTCTCCCATGTTAGGCAACCCTTTAACTACGTTTTCGCCCAATTTATGGACACACAATTTTCCCCAGTTTTTGTTTGCTGGGCTAAATATCACAATGTTATCATTGTTCATATGATTTTCCATAAGGTTTTAATATACATATAATAACTGTGCCAGTAAGCAACTTGGTGAATTTGAAGCTCACCAATACTGACTACTTGATAATATCTGGAGACAGTGTAATGTGCGCAAATTTATGGGTTCACAAAGTTATTGTTTTGGATAATTACTATGTTCACATAATTATTCAGTCACTTATATGAAACAGAAAATGTTATTGAAGTAAGGATATGTAAGTAGAATCACCAAAATATACTTTTCAAAAACAATTAAATAAATAATATTACCGGCAGGGATTAACGATTTATGCAAATTAGTCATATTTCCACCACTTGGATTTTTTTAGATTTTTAGTATGTCATTCTAGGGACCTTATAGAAGTGCACTGTGGTGAAAAATATTCTATTGCAATTTGTGTGAGGTCAAAACTTATTTTCCCTGGACTAACTTGCAACTAGTTAGCCAAGGATTTGAAAACCCTTCCTGTAGTTTTCGAATTTCCCCTTTGTGTGAAGGCTGCCCTCTTTCGATCATCAATATGCAGTCGTCTGGTTCTAATTTGTGCAAACGCTATAGAATGCTTGCGCAGCAGGAACCATACCTCCATTTTGGCGATTTATTTTCGCAGAAACTCGCATTTAGCAGCATGAACAATGGTCAAGGAATTTGGAAAGATGTGAATCAATGAAATGTAAATGTATCTAAATCTTTCTTTTCAAACAGTACACTAGACAAGACCAAGCTTTGTTCATCACTCTGACAGGTAAGCAGCAATCAATCTAGTATTATAATTAGCCCCATGTAAATAAATGTGGCTAGATCAGCTAGCCCAGGGTGGACGGACGACGTTCTATATTGCATTAATAGTAATACGACTGACGTCCAGGGTATCAATGTATCCTGCCATAGCGAAAAATTTTACAACAACTTTTTTTCATATTTTTACCTGATGAAGGAAGCCAAAATCTCGCTTATGTCTTCCTTGTGTATGGAACTACAGATCGTCATGGGTTATTAAAAGTTAATATGTCTTTAGGCAACTTATTTACAGAAAATAAATTTCAAATCTACGCTTTGGCCTTTGCCTTTGGACGTGAATATCATGTACGACATGTACAAACTCTCTACAATCCCTACATGCGTGCGCGGGTACCTGGCAGTCGCACTGGCCTACAACTGGCCAGTGGTATATGTGCTTGAATGGGGACACACAGGGTGTACATGGATACACTTAGAGTTGACCAGGAACTGTGCTGTGACCAGCCGTGGGTCACCCTCGAATAAATGCCTGTGCAGTCCCAGACTCCAACATTTTTACAAATCTCATGCCCTTCTGCCCTGAACCTCACAGAATTCAACAGGGTCTTTCTGGGCCTTTGGTACTGAGTCAAACAAAGTCAGACAACCTTAACAAGTTACGGCTTAACTATAGAATGCAGGGCCCAGTAGGGCCCACTTACAACTCTCGACTTTATTTACCCTATATGACATAGAATGGAGTGGCCCTGTATTCTATGGGTATTAGGGTATACAGGGTTAGGGTCAGTCCATTTTATGTCTTAGGGTAAATAAAGTCGAGAGTTGTGAGTGGGCCCTCCATTCTATAATTGTTCCCAAGTTACTAATGTTTGGTACTACCAAACCTTCCAAAACCTAGCAAAACCTGCAGTTGGAGTTTGATGGGTTTGGGTTAGTTAGGGTTAGTGACAAGATTTTTTGTTTGTTCTTCTTCTGCCTAACCAAGCATGGATCTCGGGGATGGCAGCTCAAGCCATACCCTCATGCCGCAATCTACAAGCTCTGCTGGTCTCTTCAACTACTCTGGGTTTGAAGACGATGTGACGAAGGAGACCCCACACCTCTCTGTGGACGCTAGGTAAGAGAGGAGGATCTAAAAGGAGCAGAACCGTGAAAGAGCCCATACGCAGTCCGCTATTCCAACTGCGCATGTGCACATGAACATTTGCCAATTTTTTTGTTTAGAGAAAAACATTTGCATCTTGCATCTGGGGCCAATTTCATGAAGCTGCTAAGCACACAAATTTGCTTAGCATGAAATTCTACCTAGGCAAAAACAGGGTTACGAACCAAATTTTCAGTTGATGTATATACATGTATTGTTTGTGACTGGTAATCACCTGATTTTTGCTTAGCATGAAAAGCACATGGAGTTTTTTTGTGCTAAGCAAATTTGTGTGCTTAGCAGCTTTATGAAATTGGCCCTTAGTGCTAAAAGCATTTGCTGCTATCCTGGGGAGGGTGGGTTTCAAGTATGCTTAGTTTGTGCCTGACTGTCTTTGACTTCCGAAACATCTTCCAACTTGATTTCATCAGAGGATATTGTTTTAATTTTGTTTTTAATTTGGCTTATCACACAAACAAAAGATAAAATAATTAATAATAATAATAATATCAGGATTTATAAAGCGCCATTCTGCCTAGATCATGGCGCTAACAGCACAAGATAATGTAAACATAGACATATCAAGAGAAAATTTGAAACAAGTGAGTTTTTAAGTGGTTTTTGAATTATAACAAAATAGTGTCCAGTGAGCTGATGTGGGAGGGTAAAGTGTTCCAAAGTTTTGGGCCGGCAATTTTGAAGGCTTTGTCAGTGAAAGTGTTCTTATATCTCGGCACTGACAACCGCGTCCTATCACGACAAGAACGAAGGCCGGGTCGACCAGATACGTTAAGCTGAATGAGATGGTCAAGGTATTGCGGAGCTAAGTGATGGAGACATTTGAAGACCTTGGGCCAATTTCATAGAGCTGCTTGGCACAAAAATATGCTTAGCATGAAAATTTGTCCTTGGCAAAAACAAGGTTACAGACCAAATTTTCACGTAATCTTCATTGTTTTTGATTAATAATCAGCTGGTTTTTTGCTTAGCATGAAAAACACGTAGAATTTTGGCTGGTAACCTGTTTTTAATGAGCAAGACTTTTTGTGTGCTAAGCAAATTTTTGTGCTTAGCAGCTCTATGAAATTGGCCCCAGGAGGGTTAATAAATGATACAATGATTCATATTAAGTAAAATCAAGAAAGAAATAGCTGAGCAATTTGCAGTTTTCAAAAAAATCAATTTGGTTGATGTATTGTTTTGATTTCAGCAGTTTCCCATCGAGCAACGGCGCCAACATGACTAGCAGTCTGAGTCAGTCCATGACTAACCCTGAGATTATCACAGACATCTCGCAAGGTAACCCTGAACCACCACCAAACACATCAAAACCCAACAAAATCCAACAAAATCCAACAAAATCCAACAAAATCCAACAAAATCCAACAAAATCCAACTGCATAATTTTGTTGGTATCATGATTTTGTGTGTGGACTGCACTAGCAAACTGATCAAAATGCTTTTACATATGGTTTGGCAGACACATACACTATGAATTTCTGAACAATGGGAAATGCACTTTCCTCCTAAAATCACCGTGACAATTGTTTTCACAGCGATTTTACACAGCATGTCTACACGTTGTCTACGGAGTTAGGGCTAAGATTTTGTTAAGAAGATGTCAAGTTCAATTGCATTCAAACTTGTCGTGCTTGTGTAATATTGTAACCTTTATTTGATGGTTGTCAAAGGTCAAGTATGGAGGTCAAAGGTCATTTAAGGTCAAGTTGTAAAATGGGGGTAATCGCGAAAGTAGTTGAGACTCGTGGATCGAGAACCATCCTTGTTCTATAGACTGTTTAAAATTAAACAGTTTGTCAAACGTTTGAAAGAATATCAGGAATGATGTTTTCAATTTCATTTTAGTTGAGATTCTTCAGCAAGATAATTCCCAAGATGCTGCAGAGGCTAACAAGGAAGAGGTGGGATAAATGGATGTTCTTTTGCATTTGCACGAAGTACTTGTATGTATTCATGCAGGGTTTTGCCCACGGTGGTCGGTGCCGGAAAACCCGCCCTGCACTCATGATTCCCCGGCGGAATTTTCACTTTTTACGACCACCACACATTTTCCAACTTTTTGAAGTAAAATTGCCCATGTAAAATGTGGTATTTACCAGTAAAAAGTTGTACCCAAAGCCGTAAGTTTCAAGTACTTCTTTAGTTTGATTCTAATATTCCAGCGAAATAATATTAATAATAGTACCGCATTGATTTCGCAATGGTTTTCAGTTACACGCTGATCATAGCTTTACGTTTGGCATAACATGATACCAGTTCATCATGTACATGTTCCATAGCGTTTTATACGAAAACGGAAAATGAACTACAGAGTGAGACCAGGCTATGCCGTAAATTGTTTTTCTACGATGGTCAAGGCATACACACTGTGGAATGGCTGCCCAATTCACAGCGCGCATGTGTCTACACACTCACGCGCTGTGCATTGGGCCGCCATTTCACAGTGTGTATTGTAACAGCTGTGACCTTGTCTTATATTTATGAGTGACCTTTGACTCTCTTTTCTTTTCTACTTCCTTCCTCCCCCTTTGATTTGCATTTGCATCACATATATTTCTCTGACTTGATCTCTCTAGCCAACCAAAAGTAAGCCCGGGTGGACCAAAGGGAAGAAGCGACGGAGGTTGAAGGACGTCAACGCCCCTAGAGCCCCGCTGACCGGTTACGTCCGCTTCCTGAATGACCGACGGGACAAAGCCCGAGCCGACAACCCCAACATGTCGTTTGCCGAGATCACGCGGATGCTGGGCAAGGAATGGACGACCCTGTCGCAGAGTGAGAAGCAGGTAGGAATTGAATATGGCCAAACGAGAGCGGTACTATGTGGGTTTCTCAACCTCTACTACAAACCAAGACCACACCCATGACAAGCACCAGCATCCAGCACCAGCATCCCTTCACGCATCACCGACCCAGAGATCCAGCCAATCCCCTGCTAGCCTCTTCCACGCATTACCGAACTTGCCCAACCTTATAGACGATGTGCCTTCTGACGTCACGTGTTTACATCTGTATTCAATTGTGCCCGGCAGTGATGCGCACACATCGTGTTTTACATAAAATTTGCTTAAAGAGTGACGTCGCAGGTCAGATGGGTTTATATCAACCAATTAAATGTTTTTCGTAGTTGGGAGTCTAAAATTGCCTTAACCTTAACTCCCTAGGGTGTGTGAAAAATCATATTGATTTTGGAGGATTGAGGACTGTTAGGGTTAAGACGAAGACGAAGCTATTTGTGGGCATCCCAGATACTATTAACCAGTTCGCGCCGGGGTTATTTTAACATCACCGAGCCGAGGGGCGGGATTATTTTTAACGAAACTCGATCCGAAGCGGGTTCATGCCGATAGTTCCGGGAAGCACACCCACGCATTTCCGGCCTTACTCGCTGCTGACAGACATTTCCGAACTTGAACTTGGCGTGTTTATGCGTCATCCGTTTTGAATTTGGGGGAAACTTTGCGTGTATATACGTCATCCGGCGCGAACTGGTTAAAAGAGATCCTTTTACATGGTGTTCCTGCAAATCTTTCTAAGTCTAGTCTCCACCATGCAAAGCTTTACACATCTCATTTCTCAACCTTCTTGTGTTTTGTCAAAACGTTTGGTTAGTAGTTGGAAAGAGTCGTAAATTGAAAAATTGAAAAAATCCAAAGCAAATAGGAAAAGCAATATTCAATTTCCTGAAAAAAATATATGGTTCTTTACACAAAGTGTTTCATTTTTGTTTAGCGTACTATGCCTACTAAAATAAAGGTACCATTTGTTTAACCAGTTTGCGCCAGAGGACATATATACACGCAACGTTTTCCCTAGAGTCAAAACGGATGACGCATAAACACGCCACGAGCAAGGCCGGAAATGTCTGTCAGCAGCAACAAGGCCAGGAATGCATGGGTGTGCTTCCCGGTACCATCGGCCTAAACCCGCCTCAGATCGAGTTTCGTTAAAAATAATCCCGCGCCTCGGCTCGGTGTTGTTAAAATAATCCCGGTGCGGACTGGTTAATAGTTAACATTTGCAGTTATATGTGTATGTGTACTTTGGGAGTTTCAAAACCTTTGCTTCGTCTTCGCCTTTGACTTCCGATCCACTGAGAAGCAAATAGAAATGAAAGCAAATAGAAACATTCAAACTGTTGGGCTCATATCAACCAGTTGAATGTTGTGTGCAAAAATCATATTGACTTTGGAGGATTGAGGACTTTTAGGGTTAAGCCTAAGACGAAGACAAAGCCAGGGATTTGAAAATTAAACCCCTTTAATTTGTAAAGCTGCCAAAACGAAAACCACTCTTGTTTTCACAGTGCTATCTTGACGAGGCAGATAAAGATAAGGAGAGATATGTCAAGGAGCTGGATCAGTACCAACAGACGGAGGCGTACAGAGTCTTCACTAAGAAACAGCAGGAGAGGAAAAAGAAAGGAGAGGCTGGGGAAGACGGCGAGACCCAGACCAACGGAACCGGACTAGAGGTTAGACTTAAATGCCCTGCCCCCATATTTGACCCACTCCTCCGAAACTCGACATAAGTCGCACAGGTTATTTTGAGATACAGCTCGTCAAAATCTGGCGAACATCGATTTTGGTTTTTCGTTATTTTTTGATATGTAATCTTTAACCCTTGGTTAAACAAAATCAACTTTATTGATGAGAAAGTACCCAAATCATGCATTTATTGAGGCAAACTGTGTCCTTTAAGTGGTAATTTATTTGATTTCTGACCCATAGAATCGCGTGTAAACGCAGTCTTAAATTCCTCATAAAATTGGAAGTATGTATGGTATAAAGGTGGTTTTGGTACCAAATGAAAGCTAAAGATGTGTACTAAATGGAAATAACAATATCTCACTTAAAAAAACCCAACACATATGTCTGGTTTTGTACTTGCGTCTATATGGACTATACGTGTAGGATTGCAGCATTTGCTTGGTCATCACAGCCCTTCCTGTAAACTTAACCCTTCCTCTATGATAGTTCTTTACTGCAAGTCAGTGGTACATGCCAAATCACTCCAGCTGCAGTGCATTGAAGGATTCTTTGCATGTTATTATTATTATTATTATTAATTCCTTCTGGTAAAAAAACCAAGTATCCCTCAAAAGCACTATAGCTCGTAAGCCTGAAGAAACCTGTAGAGTGAAGACAATGAGAAGAAGGTACAGTTTTAGAGGTGGGAGGAAAACCCCAGAAGAATATCCACGAAATCAGGCAGTGACTGACAACCCAATCCACATATTGGTCAAGGCGGGATTCGAACAGGGATCACAGCGGTGGAAGGGAAGGAAAAAAACCGCTACGCCAACAGTGAATAGCACTTCTAGTGTTCATAAATTGGCATGTGGCTTTGCTTATCAGTGTAATACATGGTGGACTTGGCATGACCCAGTTGACCTGCAGTTTCCTATGGCATTCCTTGAAGTGCTTTGGAGTGCCATGTAAACAAAACGGAGCTGTGTTTTTTTCCCGGGTGACTAAGGATAAGAATAAGAATCATTCATTTGTTTTTTTGGACAGTACCCAGATGAGATTCGGATGGATGACGAGTTGCCGGGCTTCGATGTTCCCATCTTTACCGAAGAATTCCTCAACTACAACAAATGTGAGCATTGTGTTGACAGAGGCTCTTGGTTATTAGAAACGGATTATTTAGAGTTTTTTATCTGCATTCAAATAGTGGACGTAGATAGCTATAGAGGACAATAGGGTGCACGATTGACAGAAAGTCATCGATTGAAAATTGTGTACAAAAATAATTTACAAACAAAAAACTAAAGTACAAACAAAAGAAGGACAATAGGGGGACCACAGTGGAAGGCGGTGCGAAATACGTTACCCTCTGGAGACTTGTACATTGTACATTTCCTGCCTTGTACATTGTACATTTCCTGCCTTGTACATTGGTGGATATTGATGATTTAGCAAGATTTCTAACATTAACCAGTTCGCACCAGATGACGTATATAAACGCAAACATTTTCCCAAATTCAAAACGGATGATGCATAAACACGCCAAGTTCAAGTTCGGAAATGTATGTCAGCAGCGAGCAAGGCCGGAAATGCGTGGGTGTGCTTCCCGGCACTATCAGCCTGAACCTGCTTCGGATCGAGTTTCGTTAAAAACAATCCCGCCCCTCGGCTCGGTGATGTTAAAATAATCCCGGCGCGAACTGGTTAATAGCTCAGGAGAGACTGTTGTTGTCTCTTGTACTGACTGCGCTGTTGTTTTTTGTTGTTGTGTTTATTCAGCTCGTGAGAATGAGCTGCGCCAGCTCCGCAAGTCCACGACGGAGTACGAAGAGCAGAACGCCATCCTCCAGAAGCACATCGACAACATGAAGGCGGCCATCGCCAAGCTGGAGACGGAGGCCGTACAGCAGCGTAACACCAACGTTACGCTACAGCAGCACTTACAGACGCTGAGGGTCTCTCTGACCAGCAGCTTTGCCATCGTCCCCCTCCCCGGTAACAATTTGTTCTTTATTATTTTTTTTTCCTAGGTTTTTTCCTAATCGAGTTGCGGCTCGTTACACGATTTGGTTCACTCTTATTAATTGTGACCTGGCACCACGAAATGGATGGGAAGTCGGAAAATAAAAAAGTTGACATTATTACATTTCGAGAAAGAGGAAGTCCTTAGCTTTCAAATGATGTATTGTGTGTTGCTGTAGCTGATTCCTAGCCGCCGCTATACTCTTTTGAAATAGCTGAAGTCATGCTCCCTTGTTTCGAGAAAACGGAGTTCAAAGTCTGTGAACCGTGCCAACTAAACTATCACTCGGTGCAATTCAACCGCGAAAAAAAAAAAACACTTTAGAAATTTAATTGAGGTATACAGTTTTGGGATATGATAAAGAATGGTTTTATGTATGTAAAAACGTTACAAACTTGAAACCGACCTCCCACATGAAAAATTGATGTTTTGGCCAATAACTCGCGTTGGCAATGTGCGACTTTCCGCTCATTTTGTGGTGCCAGGTCACAATTGCCAGTCAGAAACGGGTGTTAGTTATGTTTGTTTTTTAAATTTAGGATCAGAAGAGACTCCGACTTTGGCGACCATCGACACCTACATGAACAAACTGCACCAGTTGATTCTGGACTCGCCGCAGGATAACGCCATTCTCATTGCCACAGTCAGGGAGATTGTGGGCAAACTGGACCTACAGAGGTAGGTAATCAGAAGGGGTTATAGAACGCTGTAAGACATGATTGAAAACCCTAGCACCCTGCCAAATGCCAATTGCAGCTACTCGCAGCTACTCGCAGCTACTCGCAGCTACTCGCAGCTTCTCGCAGCTACTCGCAGCTACTCGCAGCTACTCGCAGCTACTCGCAGCTACTCGCAGCTACTCGCAGCTACTCGCAGCTTCTCGCAGCTTCTCGCAGCTACTCGCAGCTACTCGCAGCTACTCGCAGCTACTCGCAGCTACTCGCAGCTTCTCGCAGCTACTCGCAGCTACTCGCAGCTTCTCGCAGCTACTCGCAGCTACTCGCAGCTTCTCGCAGCTACTCGCAGCTACTCGCAGCTACTCGCAGCTACTCGCAGCTACTCGCAGCTACTCGCAGCTACTCGCAGCTACTCGCAGCTTCTCGCAGCTTCTCGCAGCTACTCGCAGCTTCTCGCAGCTTCTCGCAGCTACTCGCAGCTACTCGCAGCTACCCGCAGCTACCCGCAGCTACCCGCAGCTACCCGCAGCTACCCGCAGCTACCCGCAGCTACCCGCAGCTACCCGCAGCTACCCGCAGCTACCCGCAGCTACCCGCAGCTACCCGCAGCTACCCGCAGCTACCCGCAGCTACCCGCAGCTACCCGCAGCTACCCGCAGCTACCCGCAGCTACCCGCAGCTACCCGCAGCTACCCGCAGCTACCCGCAGCTACCCGCAGCTACCCGCAGCTACCCGCAGCTACCCGCAGCTACCCGCAGCTACCCGCAGCTACCCGCAGCTACCCGCAGCTTCCCGCAGCTACCCGCAGCTACCCGCAGCTACCCGCAGCTACCCGCAGCTACCCGCAGCTACCCGCAGCTACCCGCAGCTACCCGCAGCTACCCGCAGCTACCCGCAGCTACCCGCAGCTACCCGCAGCTACCCGCAGCTACTCGCAGCTACTCGCAGCTACTCGCAACTACTCGCAACTACTCGCAACTACTGGGTTTATAACCAATGAAAGGAGAGCATTTCTGGCATGAATATGTATAGGTGTAATAATAAAAGCTGGTGCTGCCGTCAATGTTATCACAATTCTGTTTTGCTAATATTTGTTTTGACTGTTTCTTTCTCGTACCACAGTGACCCCAAGTTATGACCGTCGGATGCCAATCCATACACAGCAAAAGATCTGCCACCAAGTTGATCTGCTCCCTCAGCTGTGTCTCCTAGTCTTAATTTGATGTTTTTGGACCAGCGTCCAGTTTTGCCAAACAGTCAGCGTTATTATTTACGGACTTTACGAGGAAGCCTTCGGACCGTTTTCGTTTTATATCCAGAGCACACCACTTGCGCGTACTGGTTTGCAGATGAACAATGCAACGTGCGCTTAATGAATAGTTGATTGCGATTCTGATGTGGCGTCCTTGTCTGAGCATCAGTCACTGTTGGCATTGCATTGGAATGGGCGCTCTCAAAGGCAGATTGACTTAATGCAGTTGCGGACTGGTGCGCCACTGAGATATGGCAAAGAATTAAGGTGCCATTTGTGTGTAATCAATATGGATTCTTCAATCGGAAGACCTGCGTTTAACCAGTTCGTGCCGGATGACTTATATAACCGCAAAGTTTCCCCCAGACTCGAAACGGATGACGCATAAACAAGCCCCTGAAAATTTGGTTCGTAACCCTGTTTTTGCCAAGGAAGAATTTTCATGCTAAGCAAATCAGCTCTATGAAATTAGCCCCAGGTCTGTGGTGGCTTACTTAGGTGATAAGGCCGGAGTATGACCCGTGTCGACCCGGGTGAGCTAAACGAACGCGACAAGATTCATCTACATGCATTGTGATGGGTACAAGTTTGCACAGAAGTACAGTGCGACTCTTGCTCATTATTTCATTCTCATGAACATTCGCAAAAATTATGTACTTAGCGAAGGAGCGTGGTCTTCAACCAAAAAGTAAACAAAGCTATTAGTGAGAAAATTCAGCTACGCGCACACAGAAAATATTACTCCTTTTGAAAACTTGTTCAATATTTTATTAGTTTTTATTTTTCTTGTGGGATTGTTACTTTGATAATCCCCGTTTGTTTTTCATCATATACTGACGGTGTACATAGATGTACATAGATGTTGTTGACTTATTTATCTGTTTTCGCTTGCTTCAATTTTTGTGTGTTTTGCTGTTCCAAGTTCTGTTGAAGCTAGATTAGAGGTTTTGTGTTATTTTAGTTTGAAAAAATTAAAACGTTGAACTTCTAAGAGATTTAGAAAAGGTATGTGCTGTTTATTAGCTAGAACTTGGTACATGTACATGTATATGCAAGGTTCTTGTAATTTTTTACAATCATTTTAAGCGGATGGTTCTCCTGATTCCAACAGATTCTAATCAATCCAACACACAGTTTAACCAGTTCGCGCCGGATGATGTATATTTAAACGAAAAGTTTTCCCAAGATTCAAAACGGATGACGCATAAACACGCCACGAGCAAGGCCGGAAATGTCTGTCAGCAGCGAGCAAGGACGGAAATGGGACGTGGGTGTGCTTCCCGGTACTATCGGCCTGAACCCGCAGTGGATTTTGTTTTGTTAACAATAATCCCGCGCGTCGGCTCGGTGATGTTAAAATAATCCCGGCGCGAACTGGTTAAGACACCATCACAAGTCCCTGCAAGTCCATCACAAGTCCTTCAGTTCCAATTCAAATCACAAGCTATTCAAAACAGCTTTGACAAAAGCATTCCTTTGTCATTGTTCATCCAGTTACTTGTGACTGCCTTTATGAAGGGACTTGTGTCTGGCTTCATGAAAGGACTTGTGAACGGACTTGCAGGGACTCGACTACAACCCTGGTTCTATTTGAACATAAAATGACTTGCCTGCTAAATCCAACTGGATCCAACTGTCTTATCTTTCTGTTTGCTGCTGGATTCAACAGAGTCTTTAGCAACTTGATTGGCGGTGTTTACCAGTAACCAGAGACTGCCAGTGAAACCCAACAGATTGCGATTCTGAATGCCTTCTAGAATATATGTAAAATGGCTTGGCTGCTAAATCCAATAGGGCCCAACAGAAAGTTAAACGAGTTATTGGATCCCGTTGGATTTATCAGGGTTAGGTTTAAAATACTACATGTATACTACAAACGGTTTGGGTATAATTTTGTAGGTTTTTGGATCCTGTATCCAGGGGTTAACAGTTGAATGTGTATTTTTTGGTCATCTTTGGATAACATTTACATCAATGTAAATCCAAGTACATGTATGTAGCGATCTGCATATTATATTTTCACTGTGTAAAAACGTTTTTTTTAAATTTAGGCAGACTAACTGTTAGCAGTTTATAACCAAATAAACCAACCATCAACAATTGTGCAACTGCAAGAGCTTGTCAATATTTTGTTTACAGTTTCTCACCCCTCAATAAAATGTACGTTTAAAGCCGACCACTTTATGCTATTGGGATAACTAATGACATGAAAAACAAATTATAAAAAAATGCTAAACCAACAAATCTTCACCCAGTACAAGTTTCTTCCAATAAAAATGTACAAAGATTATAATAATGAAATTTAAAACATAAAATCCAGCGGGCTTCCTATTCCTATTGGACAGTTGTTTATTTGTGCATAATTATCATATTTTGACCTAATTTGCATAAAAGTGCAATAAATTTTAGGGACATTTGAGACATTTTTTGACCTAATCATATTGTTTAAATAATTATCAAATTTTGACCTAATTTGCATACAAATGCAAGGCTTACCCCTTATTAAATATTTTAGGGACATTTGAGACATAGTTGCATCATTATCATATTTTGACCTAATTTGCATACAAATGCAAGGCTAACCCCTTATCAATTAATGTAAGGAACATTAGAGACATTTTTGCATAATTATATTTTTACATAATTGGCATACAAATGCAAGGCTTACCCCTTATCAATTAATTTAAGAAACGGAGACATTTTTGCATGTTTATCATATTTTTACATAATTGGCATACAAATGCAAGGCTTACCCCTTATTAAATATTGTAGGGACATTTGAGACATTGTTGCATCATTATCATATTTTGACCTAATTTGCATACAAATGCAAGGCTAACCCCTTATCAATTAATTTAAGGGACATTGGAGACATTTTAGCATAATTATTATGTTTTGACCTAATTTGCATACTAATGCAAGGCTAACCCCTTATCAATTAATTTAAGGGACATTTGAGACATTTTTGCATAATTATCATATTTTTACATAATTAGCATACAAATGCAAGGCTAACCCCTTATCAATTAATTTAAGGGACATTGGAGACATTTTAGCATAATTATTATGTTTTGACCTAATTTGCATACTAATGCAAGGCTAACCCCTTATCAATTAATTTAAGGAACATTAGAGAATTGTTTGCATAATTATCATATTTTTACATAATTGGCATACAAAGGCAAGGCTAACCCCTTATCAATTAATTCAAGGGACATTGTAGACATTTTTGCATAATTATCATATTTTTACATAATTGGCATTCAAATGCAAGGCTTACCCCTTATTAAATATTGTAGGGACATTGGAGACATTGTTGCATCATTATCATATTTTGACCAAATTTGCATACAAATGCAAGGCTAACCCCTTATCAATTAATTTAAGGGACATTGTAGAAATGTTTGCATAATTATCAGATTTTAACATAATTGGCATTCAAATGCAAGGCTAACCCCTTATCAATTAATTTAAGGGACATTGGAGACATTTTTGCATAATTATCATATTTTTACATAATTAGCATACAAATGCAAGGCTTACCCCTTATTAAATATTGTAGGGACATTGGAGACATTGTTGCATCATTATCATATTTTGACCAAATTTGCATACAAATGCAAGGCTAACCCCTTATCAATTAATTTAAGGGACATTGTAGAAATGTTTGCATAATTATCAGATTTTAACATAATTGGCATACAAATGCAAGGCTTACCCCTTATCAATTAATTTAAGGAACATTAGAGGATTGTTTGCATAATTATCATATTTTTACATAATTGGCATACAAAGGCAAGGCTTACCCCTTATTAAATATTGTCTGGACATTTGAGACATTGTTGTATCATTATCATATTTTGACCTAATTTGCATACAAATGCAAGGCTAACCCTTAATCAATTAATTTAAGGGACATTGGAGAAATTTTTGAATAATTATCATATTTTTACATAATTGGCAAAAAGGCAAGGCTTACCCCTTATCAATAAATTTAAGGGACATTGGAGACATTTGTGCATATTTATTATGTTTTGACCTAATTTGCATACAAATGCAAGGCTTACCCCTTATCAATTAATTTAAGGAACATTATACATTTTTTCATAATTATCATATTTTTACATAATTGGCATACAAAGGCAAGGCTAAACCCTTATCAATTAATTTAAGGGACATTGGAGACATTTTTGCATAATTATCATATTTTTACATAATTAGCATACAAATGCAAGGCTTACCCCTTATTAAATATTGTAGGGACATTTGAGACATTGTTGCATCATTATCATATTTTGACCTAATTTGCATACAAATGCAAGGCTAACCCCTTATCAATTAATTTAAGGGACATTGGAGACATTTTTGCATAATTATCATATTTTGACCTAATTTGCATACAAATGCAAGGCTGACCCCTTATCAATTAATTTAAGGGACATTGGAGACATTTTTGCATAATTATTATATTTTGACCTAATTTGCATACAAATGCAAGGCTAACCCCTTATCAATTAATTTAAGGGACATTGGAGACATTTTTGCATAATTATCATATTTTTACATAATTGGCATACAAATGCAAGGCTAACTCCTTATCAATTAATTTAAGAAACATTAGAGAAATGTTTGCATAATTATCATATTTTTACATAATTTGCATACAAAGGCAAGGCTAACCCCTTATCAATTAATTTAAGGGACATTGGAGACATTTTGCATCATTATCATATTTTTACATAATTGGCATTCAAAGGCAAGTCTAACCCCTTATCAATTAATTTAAGGGACATTGTAGACATTTTTGCATAATTATCATATTTTTACATAATTAGCATACAAAAGCAAGGCTAACCCCTTATCAATTAATTTAAGGGACATTGGAGATATTTTTGCATAATTATTATACTTTTACATAATTGGCATACAAATGCAAGGCTTACCCCTTATCAATTAATTTAAGGGACATTTGAGACATTGTTGCATCATTATCATATTTTGACCAAATTTGCATACAAATGCAAGGCTAACCCCTTATCAATTAATTTAAGGGACATTGTAAAAATGTTTGCATAATTATCATATTTTAACATAATTGGCATTCAAATGCAAGGCTAACCCCTTATCAATTAATTTAAGGGACATTGGAGACATTTTTGCATAATTATCATATTTTTACATAATTAAAATACAAATGCAAGGCTTACCCCTTATTAAATATTGTAGGGACATTTGAGACATTGTTGCATCATTATCATATTTTGACCTAATTTGCATACAAATGCAAGGCTAACCCCTTATCAATTAATTTAAGGGACATTGGAGACATTTTAGCATAATTATTATGTTTTGACCTAATTTGCATACTAATGCAAGGCTAACCCCTTATCAATTAATTTAAGGAACATTAGAGAATTGTTTGCATAATTATCATATTTTTACATAATTGGCATACAAAGGCAAGGCTAACCCCTTATCAATTAATTTAAGGAACATTAGAGACATTTTTGCATAATTATCATATTGTTACATAATTGGCATACAAAGTCAAGACTAACCCCTTATGAATTAATTTAAGGGACATTGGAGAAATTTTTGCATAATTATCATATTTTTACATAATTGGCAACAAAGGCAAGGCTTACCCCTTATCAATTAATTTAAGGGACATTGGAGACATTTGTGCATATTTATTATGTTTTGACCTAATTTGCATGCAAATGCAAGGCTTACCCCTTATCAATTAATTTAAGGAACATTAGACATTTTTTCATAATTATCATAATTTTACATAATTGGCATACAAAGGCAAGGCTAACCCCTTATCAATTAATTCAAGGGACATTGGAGACATTTTTGCATAATTATCATATTTTTACATAATTGGCATACAAATGCAAGGCTTACCCCTTATCAATTAATTTAAGGGACATTGGAGAAATGTTTGCATAATTATCATATTTTAACATAATTGGCATTTAAAGGCAAGGCTAACCCCTTATCAAATAATTTAAGGGACATTGGAGACATTTTAGCATAATTATCATATTTTTACATAATTAGAATACAAATGCAAGGCTTACACCTTATTAAATATTGTAGGGACATTTGAGACATTGTTGCATCATTATCATATTTTGACCTAATTTGCATACAAATGCAAGGCTAACCCCTTATCAATTAATTTAAGGGACATTGTAGACATTTGTGCATAATTATCATATTTTTACATAATTGGCATACAAAGTCAAGACTAACCCCTTATGAATTAATTTAAGGGACATTTGAGAAATTTTTGCATAATTATCATATTTTTACATAATTGGCAACAAAGGCAAGGCTTACCCCTTATCAATTAATTTAAGGGACATTGGAGACATTTGTGCATATTTATTATGTTTTGACCTAATTTGCATACAAATGCAAGGCTTACCCCTTATCAATTAATTTAAGGAACATTAGACATTTTTTCATAATTATCATAATTTTACATAATTGGCATACAAAGGCAAGGCTAACCCCTTATCAATTAATTTAAGGGACATTGTAGACATTTTTGCATAATTATCATATTTTTACATAATTGGCATTCAAAGGCAAGGCTAACCCCTTATCAATTAATTTAAGGGACATTGTAGACATTTTTGCATAATTATCATATTTTTACATAATTAGCATACAAATTCAAGGCTTACCCCTTATTAAATATTGTAGGGACATTTGAGACATTGTTGCATCATTATCATATTTTTACATAATTTGCATACAAAGGCAAGGCTAACCCCTTATCAATTAATTTAAGGGACATTGTAGAAATTTTTGCATAATTATCATATTTTTACATAATTAGCATACAAAAGCAAGGCTAAACCCTTATCAATTGATTTAAGGGACATTGGAAACATTTTGCATAATTATTATGTTTTGACCTAATTTGAGACATTGTTGCATCATTATCATATTTCGACCTAATTTGCATACAAATGCAAGGCTAACCCCTTATCAATTAATTTAAGGGACATTGGAGAAATGTTTGCATAATTATCATATTTTAACATAATTGGCATTTAAAGGCAAGGCTAACCCCTTATCAAATAATTTAAGGGACATTGGAGACATTTTAGCATAATTATCATATTTTTACATAATTAGAATACAAATGCAAGGCTAACCCCTTATTAAATATTGTAGGGACATTTGAGACATTGTTGCATCATTATCATATTTTGACCTAATTTGCATACAAATGCAAGGCTAACCCCTTATCAATTAATTTAAGGGACATTGTAGACATTTGTGCATAATTATCATATTTTTACATAATTGGCATACAAAGTCAAGACTAACCCCTTATGAATTAATTTAAGGGACATTTTAGAAATTTTTGCATAATTATCATATTTTTACATAATTGGCAACAAAGGCAAGGCTTACCCCTTATCAATTAATTTAAGGGACATTGGAGACATTTGTGCATATTTATTATGTTTTGACCTAATTTGCATACAAATGCAAGGCTAACCCCTTATCAATTAATGTAAGGAACATTAGAGACATTTTTGCATAATTATCATATTTTTACATAATTGGCATACAAATGCAAGGCTAACCCCTTATCAATTAATTTAAGGGACATTGTAGACATTTTTGCATAATTATCATATTTTTACATAATTGGCATTCAAAGGCAAGGCTTACCCCTTATCAATTAATTTAAGAAACATTAGAGACATTTTTGCATGTTTATCATATTTTTACATAATTGGCATACAAAGGCAAGGCTAACCACTTATCAATTAATTTAAGGGACATTGGAGACATTTTTGCATAATTATCATATTTTTACATAATTAGCATACAAATTCAAGGCTTACGCCTTATTAAATATTGTAGGGACATTGTAGACATGTTTGCATAATTATCATATTTTTACATAATTGGCATTCATAGGCAAGGCTAAACCCTTATCAATTGATGTAAGGGACATTGGAGATATTTTTGCATAATTATTATACTTTTACATAATTGGCATACAAATGCAAGGCTAACCCCTTATCAATTAATTTAAGGGACATTGGAGACATTTGTGCATATTTATTATGTTTTGACCTAATTTGCATACAAATGCAAGGCTTACCCCTTATCAATTAATTTAAGGAACATTAGACATTTTTTCATAATTATCATAATTTTACATAATTGGCATACAAAGGCAAGGCTAACCCCTTATCAATTAATTCAAGGGACATTGTAGACATTTTTGCATAATTATCATATTTTTACATAATTAGCATACAAAGGCAAGGCTTACCCCTTATTAAATATTGTAGGGACATTTGAGACATTGTTGCATCATTATCATATTTTGACCTAATTTGCATACAAATGCAAGGCTAACCCCTTATCAATTAATTTAAGGGACATTGGAGACATTTTAGCATAATTATTATGTTTTGACCTAATTTGCATACTAATGCAAGGCTAACCCCTTATCAATTAATTTAAGGGACATTTGAGACATTGTTGCATAATTATCATATTTTGACCTAATTGGCATTTAAAGGCAAGGCTTACCCCTTATCAATTAATTTAAGGAACATTGTAGACATTTTTGCATAATTATCATATTTTTACATAATTGGCATACAAATGCAAGGCTTACCCCTTATTAAATATTGTCTGGACATTTGAGACATTGTTGTATCATTATCATATTTTGACCTAATTTGCATACAAATGCAAGGCTAACCCTTAATCAATTAATTTAAGGGACATTGGAGACATTTTTGCATAATTATCATATTTTACATAATTGGCATACAAAGTCAAGACTAACCCCTTATGAATTAATTTAAGGGACATTGGAGAAATTTTTGCATAATTATCATATTTTTACATAATTGGCAACAAAGGCAAGGCTTACCCCTTATCAATTAATTTAAGGGACATTGGAGACATTTGTGCATATTTATTATGTTTTGACCTAATTCGCATACAAATGCAAGGCTTACCCCTTATCAATTAATTTAAGGAACATTAGACATTTTTTCATAATTATCATAATTTTACATAATTGGCATACAAAGGCAAGGCTTACCCCTTATCAATTAATTCAAGGGACATTGGAGACATTTTTGCATAATTATCATATTTTTACATAATTGGCATACAAATGCAAGGCTTACCCCTTATCAATTAATTTAAGGGACATTGGAGAAATGTTTGCATAATTATCATATTTTAACATAATTGGCATTTAAAGGCAAGGCTTACCCCTTATCAAATAATTTAAGGGACATTGGAGACATTTTAGCATAATTATCATATTTTTACATAATTAGAATACAAATGCAAGGCTTACACCTTATTAAATATTGTAGGGACATTTGAGACATTGTTGCATCATTATCATATTTTTACCTAATTTGCATACAAATGCAAGGCTAACCCCTTATCAATTAATTTAAGGGACATTGTAGACATTTGTGCATAATTATCATATTTTTACATAATTGGCATACAAAGTCAAGACTAACCCCTTATGAATTAATTTAAGGGACATTGGAGAAATTTTTGCATAATTATCATATTTTTACATAATTGGCAACAAAGGCAAGGCTTACCCCTTATCAATTAATTTAAGGGACATTGGAGACATTTGTGCATATTTATTATGTTTTGACCTAATTTGCATACAAATGCAAGGCTTACCCCTTATCAATTAATTTAAGGAACATTAGACATTTTTTCATAATTATCATAATTTTACATAATTGGCATACAAAGGCAAGGCTAACCCCTTCTCAATTAATTTAAGGGACATTGTAGACATTTTTGCATAATTATCATATTTTTACATAATTGGCATTCAAAGGCAAGGCTAACCCCTTATCAATTAATTTAAGGGACATTGTAGACATTTTTGCATAATTATCATATTTTTACATAATTAGCATACAAATTCAAGGCTTACCCCTTATTAAATATTGTAGTGACATTTGAGACATTGTTGCATCATTATCATATTTTTACATAATTTGCATACAAAGGCAAGGCTAACCCCTTATCAATTAATTTAAGGGACATTGTAGAAATTTGTGCATAATTATCATATTTTTACATAATTAGCATACAAAAGCAAGGCTAAACCCTTATCAATTGATTTAAGGGACATTGGAAACATTTTGCATAATTATTATGTTTTGACCTAATTTGAGACATTGTTGCATCATTATCATATTTTGACCTAATTTGCATACAAATGCAAGGCTAACCCCTTATCAATTAATTTAAGGGACATTGGAGAAATGTTTGCATAATTATCATATTTTAACATAATTGGCATTTAAAGGCAAGGCTAACCCCTTATCAAATAATTTAAGGGACATTGGAGACATTTTAGCATAATTATCATATTTTTACATAATTAGCATACAAATTCAAGGCTTACCCCTTATTAAATATTGTAGGGACATTTGAGACATTGTTGCATCATTATCATATTTTTACATAATTTGCATACAAAGGCAAGGCTAACCCCTTATCAATTAATTTAAGGGACATTGTAGAAATTTTTGCATAATTATCATATTTTTACATAATTAGCATACAAAAGCAAGGCTAAACCCTTATCAATTGATTTAAGTGACATTGGAAACATTTTGCATAATTATTATGTTTTGACCTAATTTGAGACATTGTTGCATCATTATCATATTTTGACCTAATTTGCATACAAATGCAAGGCTAACCCCTTATCAATTAATTTAAGGGACATTGTAGACATTTGTGCATAATTATCATATTTTTACATAATTGGCATACAAATGCAAGGCTAACCCCTTATAAATTAATTTAAGGGACATTGTAGACATTTTTGCATAATTATCATATTTTTACATAATTGGCATTCAAAGGCAAGGCTAACCCCTTATCAATTAATTTAAGGGACATTGTAGACATTTTTGCATAATTATCATATTTTTACATAATTAGCATACAAATTCAAGGCTTAACCCTTATTAAATATTGTAGGGACATTTGAGACATTGTTGCATCATTATCATATTTTTACATAATTGGCATTCAAAGGCAAGGCTAACCCCTTATCAATTAATTTAAGGGACATTGTAGACATTTTTGCATAATTATCATATTTTTACATAATTAGCATACAAATTCAAGGCTTACCCCTTATTAAATATTGTAGGGACATTTGAGACATTGTTGCATCATTATCATATTTTTACATAATTTGCATACAAAGGCAAGGCTAACCCCTTATCAATTAATTTAAGGGACATTGTAGAAATTTTTGCATAATTATCATATTTTTACATAATTAGCATACAAAAGCAAGGCTAAACCCTTATCAATTGATTTAAGGGACATTGGAAACATTTTGCATAATTATTATGTTTTGACCTAATTTGAGACATTGTTGCATCATTATCATATTTCGACCTAATTTGCATACAAATGCAAGGCTAACCCCTTATCAATTAATTTAAGGGACATTGGAGAAATGTTTGCATAATTATCATATTTTAACATAATTGGCATTTAAAGGCAAGGCTAACCCCTTATCAAATAATTTAAGGGACATTGGAGACATTTTAGCATAATTATCATATTTTTACATAATTAGAATACAAATGCAAGGCTAACCCCTTATTAAATATTGTAGGGACATTTGAGACATTGTTGCATCATTATCATATTTTGACCTAATTTGCATACAAATGCAAGGCTAACCCCTTATCAATTAATTTAAGGGACATTGTAGACATTTGTGCATAATTATCATATTTTTACATAATTGGCATACAAAGTCAAGACTAACCCCTTATGAATTAATTTAAGGGACATTTGAGAAATTTTTGCATAATTATCATATTTTTACATAATTGGCAACAAAGGCAAGGCTTACCCCTTATCAATTAATTTAAGGGACATTGGAGACATTTGTGCATATTTATTATGTTTTGACCTAATTTGCATACAAATGCAAGGCTAACCCCTTATCAATTAATGTAAGGAACATTAGAGACATTTTTGCATAATTATCATATTTTTACATAATTGGCATACAAATGCAAGGCTAACCCCTTATCAATTAATTTAAGGGACATTGTAGACATTTTTGCATAATTATCATATTTTTACATAATTGGCATTCAAAGGCAAGGCTTACCCCTTATCAATTAATTTAAGAAACATTAGAGACATTTTTGCATGTTTATCATATTTTTACATAATTGGCATACAAAGGCAAGGCTAACCACTTATCAATTAATTTAAGGGACATTGGAGACATTTTTGCATAATTATCATATTTTTACATAATTAGCATACAAATTCAAGGCTTACGCCTTATTAAATATTGTAGGGACATTGTAGACATGTTTGCATAATTATCATATTTTTACATAATTGGCATTCATAGGCAAGGCTAAACCCTTATCAATTGATGTAAGGGACATTGGAGATATTTTTGCATAATTATTATACTTTTACATAATTGGCATACAAATGCAAGGCTAACCCCTTATCAATTAATTTAAGGGACATTGGAGACATTTGTGCATATTTATTATGTTTTGACCTAATTTGCATACAAATGCAAGGCTTACCCCTTATCAATTAATTTAAGGAACATTAGACATTTTTTCATAATTATCATAATTTTACATAATTGGCATACAAAGGCAAGGCTAACCCCTTATCAATTAATTCAAGGGACATTGTAGACATTTTTGCATAATTATCATATTTTTACATAATTAGCATACAAAGGCAAGGCTTACCCCTTATTAAATATTGTAGGGACATTTGAGACATTGTTGCATCATTATCATATTTTGACCTAATTTGCATACAAATGCAAGGCTAACCCCTTATCAATTAATTTAAGGGACATTGGAGACATTTTAGCATAATTATTATGTTTTGACCTAATTTGCATACTAATGCAAGGCTAACCCCTTATCAATTAATTTAAGGGACATTTGAGACATTGTTGCATAATTATCATATTTTGACCTAATTGGCATTTAAAGGCAAGGCTTACCCCTTATCAATTAATTTAAGGAACATTGTAGACATTTTTGCATAATTATCATATTTTTACATAATTGGCATACAAATGCAAGGCTTACCCCTTATTAAATATTGTCTGGACATTTGAGACATTGTTGTATCATTATCATATTTTGACCTAATTTGCATACAAATGCAAGGCTAACCCTTAATCAATTAATTTAAGGGACATTGGAGACATTTTTGCATAATTATCATATTTTACATAATTGGCATACAAAGTCAAGACTAACCCCTTATGAATTAATTTAAGGGACATTGGAGAAATTTTTGCATAATTATCATATTTTTACATAATTGGCAACAAAGGCAAGGCTTACCCCTTATCAATTAATTTAAGGGACATTGGAGACATTTGTGCATATTTATTATGTTTTGACCTAATTCGCATACAAATGCAAGGCTTACCCCTTATCAATTAATTTAAGGAACATTAGACATTTTTTCATAATTATCATAATTTTACATAATTGGCATACAAAGGCAAGGCTTACCCCTTATCAATTAATTCAAGGGACATTGGAGACATTTTTGCATAATTATCATATTTTTACATAATTGGCATACAAATGCAAGGCTTACCCCTTATCAATTAATTTAAGGGACATTGGAGAAATGTTTGCATAATTATCATATTTTAACATAATTGGCATTTAAAGGCAAGGCTAACCCCTTATCAAATAATTTAAGGGACATTGGAGACATTTTAGCATAATTATCATATTTTTACATAATTAGAATACAAATGCAAGGCTTACACCTTATTAAATATTGTAGGGACATTTGAGACATTGTTGCATCATTATCATATTTTTACCTAATTTGCATACAAATGCAAGGCTAACCCCTTATCAATTAATTTAAGGGACATTGTAGACATTTGTGCATAATTATCATATTTTTACATAATTGGCATACAAAGTCAAGACTAACCCCTTATGAATTAATTTAAGGGACATTGGAGAAATTTTTGCATAATTATCATATTTTTACATAATTGGCAACAAAGGCAAGGCTTACCCCTTATCAATTAATTTAAGGGACATTGGAGACATTTGTGCATATTTATTATGTTTTGACCTAATTTGCATACAAATGCAAGGCTTACCCCTTATCAATTAATTTAAGGAACATTAGACATTTTTTCATAATTATCATAATTTTACATAATTGGCATACAAAGGCAAGGCTAACCCCTTCTCAATTAATTTAAGGGACATTGTAGACATTTTTGCATAATTATCATATTTTTACATAATTGGCATTCAAAGGCAAGGCTAACCCCTTATCAATTAATTTAAGGGACATTGTAGACATTTTTGCATAATTATCATATTTTTACATAATTAGCATACAAATTCAAGGCTTACCCCTTATTAAATATTGTAGTGACATTTGAGACATTGTTGCATCATTATCATATTTTTACATAATTTGCATACAAAGGCAAGGCTAACCCCTTATCAATTAATTTAAGGGACATTGTAGAAATTTGTGCATAATTATCATATTTTTACATAATTAGCATACAAAAGCAAGGCTAAACCCTTATCAATTGATTTAAGGGACATTGGAAACATTTTGCATAATTATTATGTTTTGACCTAATTTGAGACATTGTTGCATCATTATCATATTTTGACCTAATTTGCATACAAATGCAAGGCTAACCCCTTATCAATTAATTTAAGGGACATTGGAGAAATGTTTGCATAATTATCATATTTTAACATAATTGGCATTTAAAGGCAAGGCTAACCCCTTATCAAATAATTTAAGGGACATTGGAGACATTTTAGCATAATTATCATATTTTTACATAATTAGCATACAAATTCAAGGCTTACCCCTTATTAAATATTGTAGGGACATTTGAGACATTGTTGCATCATTATCATATTTTTACATAATTTGCATACAAAGGCAAGGCTAACCCCTTATCAATTAATTTAAGGGACATTGTAGAAATTTTTGCATAATTATCATATTTTTACATAATTAGCATACAAAAGCAAGGCTAAACCCTTATCAATTGATTTAAGTGACATTGGAAACATTTTGCATAATTATTATGTTTTGACCTAATTTGAGACATTTTTGCATAATTATCATATTTTTACATAATTAGCATACAAAAGCAAGGCTAACCCCTTATCAATTAATTTAAGGGACATTGGAGATATTTTTGCATAATTATTATACTTTTACATAATTGGCATACAAATGCAAGGCTAACCCCTTATAAATTAATTTAAGGGACATTGTAGACATTTTTGCATAATTATCATATTTTTACATAATTGGCATTCAAAGGCAAGGCTAACCCCTTATCAATTAATTTAAGAGACATTGTAGACATTTTTGCATAATTATCATATTTTTACATAATTAGCATACAAATTCATGGCTTACCCCTTATTAAATATTGTAGGGACATTTGAGACATTGTTGCATCATTATCATATTTTTACATAATTTGCATACAAAGGCAAGGCTAACCCCTTATCAATTAATTTAAGGGACATTGTAGAAATTTTTGCATAATTATCATATTTTTACATAATTAGCATACAAAAGCAAGGCTAAACCCTTATCAATTGATTTAAGGGACATTGGAGACATTTTGCATAATTATTATGTTTTGACCTAATTTGAGACATTGTTGCATCATTATCATATTTTGACCTAATTTGCATACAAATGCAAGGCTAACCCCTTATCAATTAATTTAAGGGACATTGGAGATATTTTTGCATAATTATTATACTTTTACATAATTGGCATACAAATGCAAGGCTTACCCCTTATCAATTAATTTAAGGGACATTTGAGACATTGTTGCATCATTATCATATTTTGACCTAATTTGCATACAAATGGAAGGCTAACCTCTTATCAATTAATTTAAGGGACATTGGAGACACTTTTGCATATTTATCATATTTTTACATAATTGGCATACAAAGGCAAGGCTAACCCCTTATCAATTAATTTAAGGGACATTGGAGACATTTTTGCATAATTATCATATTTTTACATAATTAGCATACAAATGCAAGGCTTACCCCTTATTAAATATTGTAGGGATATTTGAGACATTGTTGCATCATTATCATATTTTGACCTAATTTGCATACAAATGCAAGGCTAACCCCTTATCAATTAATTTAAGGGACATTGGAGACACTTTTGCATATTTATCATATTTTTACATAATTGGCATACAAAGGCAAGGCTAACCCCTTATCAATTAATTTAAGGGACATTGGAGACATTTTTGCATAATTATCATATTTTTACATAATTAGCATACAAATGCAAGGCTTACCCCTTATTAAATATTGTAGGGATATTTGAGACATTGTTGCATCATTATCATATTTTGACCTAATTTGCATACAAATGCAAGGCTAACCCCTTATCAATTAATTTAAGGGACATTGGAGACACTTTTGCATATTTATCATATTTTTACATAATTGGCATACAAAGGCAAGGCTAACCCCTTATCAATTAATTTAAGGGACATTGGAGACATTTTTGCATAATTATCATATTTTTACATAATTAGCATACAAATGCAAGGCTTACCCCTTATTAAATATTGTAGGGACATTTGAGACATTGTTGCATCATTATCATATTTTGACCAAATTTGCATACAAATGCAAGGCTAACCCCTTATCAATTAATTTAAGAGACATTGTAGACATTTTTGCATAATTATCATATTTTTACATAATTGGCATTCAAAGGCAAGGCTAACCCCTTATCAATTAATTTAAGGGACATAGTAGACATTTGTGAATAATTATCATATTTTTACATAATTAGCATACAAATGCAAGGCTTACCCCTTATTAAATATTATAGGGACATTTGAGACATTGTTGCATCATAATCATATTTTGACCTAATTTGCATACAAATGCAAGGCTAACCCCTTATCAATTAATTTAAGGGACATTGTAGACATTTTTGCATAATTATCATATTTTTCCATCATTGGCATTCATAGGCAAGGCTAAACCCTGATCAATTGATGTAAGGGACATTGGAGATATTTTTGCATAATTATTATACTTTTACATAATTGGCATACAAATGCAAGGCTAACCCCTTATCAATTAATTTAAGGGACATTGGAGAAATGTTTGCATAATTATCATATTTTTACATAATTGGCATACAAAGGCAAGGCTAACCCCTTATCAATTAATTCAAGGGACATTGTAGACATGTTTGCATAATTATCATATTTTTACATAATTGGCATACAAATGCAAGGCTTACCCCTTATCAATTAATTTAAGGGACATTCGAGACATTTTTGCATAATTATCATATTTTTACATAATTGGCATACAAATGCAAGGCTAACCCCTTATCAATTAATTTAAGGGACATTGTAGACATTTTTGCATAATTATCATATTTTTACATAATTGGCATTCAAAGGCAAGGCTAACCCCTTATCAATTAATTTAAGGGACATTGTAGACATTTTTGCATAATTATCATATTTTTACATAATTAGCATACAAATTCAAGGCTTACCCCTTATTAAATATTGTAGAGACATTTGAGACATTGTTGCATCATTATCATATTTTTACATAATTTGCATGCAAAGGCAAGGCTAACCCCTTATCAATTAATTTAAGGGACATTGTAGACATTTTTGCATAATTATCATATTTTTACATAATTAGCATACAAAAGCAAAGGCTAAACCCTTATCAATTGATTTAAGGGACATTGGAGACATTTTTGCATAATTATTATGTTTTGACCTAATTTGAGACATTGTTGCATCATCATCATATTTTGACCTAATTTGCATACAAATGCAAGGCTAACCCCTTATCAATTAATTTAAGGGACATTGGAGATATTTTTGCATAATTATTATACTTTTACATAATTGGCATACAAATGCAAGGCTTACCCCTTATCAATTAATTTAAGGGACATTTGAGACATTGTTGCATCATTATCATATTTTGACCTAATTTGCATACAAATGCAAGGCTAACCCCTTATCAATTAATTTAAGGGACATTGGAGACACTTTTGCATATTTATCATATTTTTACATAATTGGCATACAAAGGCAAGGCTAACCCCTTATCAATTAATTTAAGGGACATTGGAGACATTTTTGCATAATTATCATATTTTTACATAATTGGCATACAAAGGAAAGGCTAAACCCTTATCAATTAATTTAAGGGACATTGTAGACATTTTTGCATAATTATCATATTTTTACATAATTGGCATACAAAGGCAAAGCTAAACCCTTATCAATTAATTTAAGGGACATTGGAGACATTTTTGCATAATTATCATATTTTTACATAATTGGCATACAAAGGCAAGGCTAACCCCTTATCAATTAATTTAAGGGACATTGGAAACATTTTTGCATATTTATTATGTTTTGACCTAATTTGCATACAAATGCAAGGCTAACCCCTTATCAATTAACTTTAGGGACATTTGAGACATTGTTGCATCATTATCATATTTTGACCTAATTTGCATACAAATGCAAGGCTAACCCCTTATCAATTAATGTAAGGGACATTGGAAACATTTTTGCATATTTATTATGTTTTGACCTAATTTGCATACAAATGCAAGGGTAACTCCTTATCAATTAATTCAGGGACATTTGAGACATTTTTGCATAATCATCATATTTTGACCTAATTTGCATACAAAAGCAAGGCTAATTAACCCCTTATCAATTAATTTAGGGGACATTCAAGACTTTTTTGCATAATTATCATAATTTTCACCGATATAGGAAGACACTTATAACTTAGAAAACCACGAGCATAGTGTTCAGCTGTGGAGTGATTTTAGTTTTACTTTGATTGAATTACACTTGCTGCAAGACTGCAAGTTTTTAGTTCAACGTACAATAATGTTCGTGCAAAATCAAAATAAATAGCGTTTGAATTGTTAAATAAGTCTAGATTACTAGTTGTTTACTTACCTTTTGCATGAAAAGTGAAAGTTCCTGCTTAATTCTGGTAGAGCTCTATCGAATTCATGCAGACATTGTTGCGCTACATTCAAAATGGCACGTGTTGGGTTCTGCAATATGTCATGCAAGTTGTGACCAGGGGCCAATTTCACGGAGCTGCTAAGCACAAAAATTTGCTTAGCATGAAAATTTGTCCTTGGTAAAAACAAGGTTACAGACTAAATTTTCACGTGATCTTTATTGTTTTTGATTGATAATCAGCTGGTTTTTTGCTTAGCATAAAAAACACGTAGAATTTTGGCTGATAACTTGTTTTTAATGAGCAAGACGTTTTTGTGCTAAGCAAATTGTTGTGCTTAGCAGCTCCGTGAAATTGGCCCCAGCTTCCAACCTAATCGCGCTTCTGCCACCAACTTAAAGGTATGTAAACGTACACGTGCAACCACCTTGTTGATAATGTGCCAAGCCAAAAAAAGTAACAGACAAACTGAACTGAGGAATTTTCAAACATTTAATCCAGTAGAAAAATTCTTCAAGTTATGTACAAAGATTTATATACATAAATTAAATGGAAATATATTACAAATCTTAAAACACTTCACAAATGTAAATAACTAGACCCAGCATTGAGTAACTGGGGCCCTATCTATAGCTAGAAATATGATTTTGTTGAACGTTTACTTGGGTCTGTCCTGTCGTAAAAGTTGTTTTAGCAAAAGTCCACTGGAAGTTCATAACAAAACTAAGTATTACTGGGAATAGTATTGGGAGAGACTGTCGTTAACTTCTTTTCACAATTTGTTTAACCAGTTCGCGCTGGAGGACGTATTTTTATATCTGCAATTTTTTTTCACGGATGATGCGTTAATCCGTCAGGCACAGCAGTTTAATTCCGCGGAGGACGTGTAAATAGGCTGCAAATGTTTCCTTGGTTGTTGCGGTTGACGTGTATTTATACGCCAACAGTTACCCGCTAGCGCTGTAGAGGACAAGTATATACATGACGGTGGAGGTGAATATACGTCAACGATGCCAAGCATGCTTCGTTGACGCGGTGGACGTGTATATACGCTATATCGTGGTATCACGCTTCAGTGATTAGGCCTATTCAACACCCTAGTTCCCTTGCTCCATTGAATTCATACAGCCGATGATTATCATTATTCAAATTTCCAAACTATTGTTCCTAAGTCTCCTTTGAAATTCTTAAAAGGGTGCTCTTCAGCTTGGCTTGTATATATTACCGCGTACAATTGTCCCTAGCCCTCTGTGTAGTTTCACGAATGATGTATATACACGCGTCAGCTTTTATGGCGAGTAGCTTTGACGTAATATCACGCCCTGATTGCAGAGAAAACAAAAATGCCCTAGGCGACAGAATGTTAACAAAAACATGTAAATAACGGTGCTAATAAACTAAGTGTTGGCATCTTGTAGTAGCTGCATTATCAAAACAGGAATATTTTACTGAATCAAAAATCAATTTTTTTGATGAAAAATAATCCTGCCAGTGGTCTTGGTATAAACTTTAAAAAATAAAACCCGGCGCGAACTGGTTAACCCTTTGCACTCGGCCCCACGCTACATCTGACTTATAAGTCCCTTAAAAGCTCCTGGGGGTCCAAATATTCCCCCAAAATATAGCCCTATTTGTAAGCTTTCCAATGATACATAATGATATGGGATTTGTACACTGTAAATTATATTTGTATATACAAACTAGCAACACGTACAAAATCTTCGAAAACAGGCCTTAAGGGTTAAGGAAAACAGGGTTAAGGAATACAGGGTTAAGGAAAGGGGTCAAGGATAATTAAAAACTGTTAACATTGTTTACAGGCTAGTTTCAGTTTGCTTGTTGCCAACCCTTAGAACTGCACCGGGATCTCCATAATCTTGTTTCCTACCCAGCTGCCCGGACCGGAAGTTTGTAAAGACCGATCAGCCGACGAGCGACTGGACTTCGCCGTCGGGGCTCCGAGCCTGCGGTTTGTAGAACGGATCTCGTGCCAGCATCAGGTCTTGCAACTTCTGGTATGCCTCGCTGTCCTCACGGATTGAATTTCTCTGCGAAGGAGAAAACCAGGGTGAAATGTGGTTGAAGTTAATCATGACAGCTCCAGCCATGCAGACAGCTGTGCATGCTGTAGCTATAGACTTAACCCTCCGACGTGCCACCGTACTATTTTTGATAGTCGGTTTCCCATAAAAAAAGCCAAAGGTCAAAATAATCTCATGTTACATGTTTTCCTAGTTCGAAGCATGCCGAATAATGTGTGAACATATAAAGCCGTAAAACCGAAACAGCTTGGGGGTATGCACGAAATCCAAGCGACTATCAAAAATAGTACGTACGCGCGTTAGTGTATAAACAATATGGCGGCACGTCCTCGCAGCTTTTTGAGGTCTGGATTTCACCGCGAGACCTTCCCAAGCAATCAATCCTGCTATTGTTGTCTTGCCTTATTTAACAACACCAGCTGGTTTCTGGGTCTCTTACCTATGATAAAGGGCTGTGTGAACATATAAAGCCGTAAAACCAAAACAGCTTGGGGGTATACACGAAATACAAGCGACTATCGAAAATAGTACGATGTGTGTTGGTGTATAAAAACAAATGGCGACGCGTCGCAAGGATAATAATCAGCATTTAACTGGTAACATCAGTCCGGCTACCCTCCGCTTCTCTCGCTTGAAGGATAGCTGTTCAGAGAGCGGATCGCTTTAACATCTTCTGTGATCCAACCTCGCAGAAGTAACAGTAACAGTAATAAGACAAATTTGTTTCGAAACTTTACCTAAAATGACACATACGATACAAACGGGCAGACGAACTACGTACAGAAATAGTGAATGCATAGTCTCTTTCTGAACTTCGGTCAGGCGAGAGAAAAAGTGAAATAAAAATTACTTTTGTTGGATAGCTACGGAATTATGTTTCTGCATCGGTAATGTAAAACTTACGCCAAGCGACAGCCTCATGAGTCCCTTGAGTGCCGGGTGGGGAGCCAGATTAGCCAACGTGATCTGGTACTGCAGCGCCAACAGCAAAGACTTCAAACCAGCTTCATCAATCTTATTCCCTGGAATGAGGACCAAGTTATAAATAGCACGTTACATCATCAGAGAGTGGAGGTGATGACAGCACAGCAGCCGATTTCCCGAAACCTTACACAATGGCGCAAGCCTCCTTGTGCTACTTTTTTTTGCTGCGCAACATTTCGCTTACGACAGTTTCACTAAAGTTTGACAGTGCGCAAGTCCGCGGCTTATGCAACCAATTATGGCATAGCTTGCGCAGTCAATTTAGATGGCGTAAGATATTGCGTAGCGACTGAAAATTACCTATTTTAACAGCAAACCGTAATTGACGTGGAGCCCGTCATTGCTCAACTTAATAAGCTTGATAAAAGACACTCACAGTTTTATGGAACCAAAAATTGTTGTGTGCCAGTCCAGTTATTTCTACATCAAAATACCATTATTTACCCGAAAAATGTGGACCTTTTGGTAATTTGGGGGGTGGGGGGGCTGAGTACGCACCCGTCGCACCTCCCCTGCGTACGGGCCTGCAGTGCATATACATCATCAATACAAAGGTTTTTTTTAGGAAACAAAATCAGGCAACAAAGACATATTTAAGGTAGAACCAATCACGTGTGAATACCTCACACGCACACGCACACACTTTTTCAAGTTGTCATAAGCCGTGTTCGCATTGGACTTATTTTGGGGAAGGTTTTACTGAGACGATGGTCAAATAAAAAATGGTCAAATGTGACCACTGTTCGCACTTGGACTTTCGACACGGGAAAATTTTACCGAGACCGTGGGAGAAGTAGCCGAGCTGTCATTATAATGACTCATGAGGGCGCTTTGCGTGACCTTTCTGCATTGACGAATGTGATAACGATGCGATTTGCATGCATCAGCGTGCCCGCACATAAACAATGCAAAGAGCGCATGCGCCGTGCCTTGTATAGCGTGACCTTGCACTGGATCCCTGGTGGTACGTTTTCCTGGGACGCTTTTACCGAGTCGCGCTGTTCGCACTGGACTTATCGTCTGGGGAAAAGGGACCAGGGACGTTTTCCCGGGCAGCAGTTGGCCGGTAGAAGTACCCACTGGACTCGGGAGAAGTACCTGAGAGGAAAACGTCCTGGGCTGTCCGCACTGGACTTAAAATGGGAGAAGGACCCATCGTCTAGGTACGTTTTATCATTTTAAGTCCAGTGCGAACATGGCTATAGCCCTGTTGGTTGCGAGTATACTTACTTGACAAATTGAGATTGATGATGGATCTATTGCCGGGAATCCACAGCTGGCCATCGATAGACTCGACTGAATCCAGCAAAGGATTGATGGCTTCTACCATGTCAGGAGACTGAAAGGAAAAACAAAATCAGTCAACATTTTATCTTTTTTTTCTTTTCCTGAAAGTATGAAGAAGATAAAGTATGAAGAAGATGAAGCAATATATATGCAACTCCCCCCAAAAGCGAATGTTCCCAAATAGGAGAGCCATGTTTTTGCACCTCATAAACATGACATTAAAAAAAGGGGGCATTGGACTTTTTCAGGATATCTGCCGCAACAATTGTAGTTTACTAAGATTTGTCCTCATGGTTAAAGACAATTCACCCGGTGCACGCTTCTGCCATAAGCATGGAGAGCGTCGAACTGGCAACTTTACCAAATAAATATAAAGCCGGTTTAGTGATTCCCGTGTATGTTGCTTATTATGGCTGCGGCCAGATCGAGGCCCTTCACTCAAGCTTGCTGACCGACGAGAGCGAATTTAACTGAGTTTTTTCTTTCTTCCAAAGACACGAGAATAAAATGAGGACAAGTTGTTTCTTTTACCATTTAAAAGGAAATCTGTAAATTTGTGATTATGTTTGGTTTGGGTAAAACTGGCTGAAAAACTAAATATCTCCTGACGACTGACTGAGCATTTTTATCTGAAACAACAAGTTTTTCAAACAGTTTCTGTCAGAATTGTCCGAACCATATACACATTCACAAAAGATTTCCTTTCACAAATTACAACCTAAAAAATATTCGTAATTGCAAAATTCACTCTGCAAACCTTTAAATCTAACAGTAGAAATACATGTACATTATAAAAACGAAAAAACAAATGCAGCAGTGCCACCTTGGTCTGTCTGGATCTGTGGGAGAAAGTGCTCCTTCTTACCTCCGATTCGGGGGCTGCTCCTCCCTTCTTATCCTTGGAAGAGGTGGTCTTCTTCCCCTTGGTTGTCTTGCTCACAGTTTCAGCTACAAGGGAAGCTATGGTTTGAGTATGGTATGTGGCAGGTATTGGAGAGGAAGGCAGGTATTGGAGAGGAAGGCAGGTATTGGAGAGGAAGGCAGGTATCGGAGAGGAAGGCAGGTATCGGAGAGGAAGGCAGGAATTGGAGAGGAAGGCAGGTATTGGAGAGGAAGGCAGGTATCGGAGAGGAAGGCAGGAATTGGAGAGGAAGGCAGGTATTGGAGAGGAAGGCAGAATTGGAGAGGAAGGCAGGTATCGGAGAGGAAGGCAGGAATTGGATAGGAAGGCAGGTATCGGAGAGGAAGGCAGGTATTGGAGAGGAAGGCAGGTATCGGAGAGGAAGGCAGGAATTGGATAGGAAGGCAGGTATCGGAGAGGAAGGCAGGTATTGGAGAGGAAGGCAGGTATTGGATAGGAAGGCAGGTATCGGAGAGGAAGGCAGGTATTGGAGAGGAAGGCAGGTATTGAAGAGGAAGGCAGGTATTGGAGAGGAAGGCAGGTATTGGAGAGGAAGGCAGGTATTGGAGAGGAAGGCATGTATTGAGAGGAAGGCAGGAATTGGATAGGAAGGCAGGTATTGGAGAGGAAGGCAGGTATTGGAGAGGAAGGCAGGTATTGGAGAGGAAGGCAGGTATTGGAGAGGAAGGCAGGAATTGGATAGGAAGGCAGTTATTAGAGAGGAAGGCAGGTATTGGAGAGGAAGGCAGGAATTGGATAGGAAGGCAGGTATTGGAGAGAAAGGCAGGAATTGGATAGAAAGACAGGATGAAAGGAAGGTAGGAAGGGAAGTGAAAGATAAAAAAAAGACAGGATAAAAAAAGACGAGAGAAAAAGTGGACAAAGTCCGAAGAGGTACTGCATGCATCCTATCTAGATAGATCTACATTTATGCCAATTGACCTATCGCTCAATGGCACACAGCCACGCCCCTAATTAGACAACCATATAGAATTGTGTGCGGTAATTTTAGTTTTGTCTCATGCGCGTTCTACGTCGATTTGTAAATTACGTGATTGGACAATATTTCACAAGCTGCGTCGACGCTGCGTTGGTGCAATTCTACCACAATAGGTCAATTCCTATAATACTAACTTTTTTAAGTAACAGGAAAAAAATTCAAGTAAAGCATCTACAAGTATGTGTGTATTTATACACTACTTGAAGCGTGTCAGGGTCTTTGTGTATAACTCTACAATATTATATGGTTTAACATTTTACTACAAACAACACATTCTACAAATGTGACCTGCTCCAACGAATCCCAGACAAAGTTGACAATTTTTGCTTTTTAGATTTTGCTTTTTTCCAATTCTCTAAGTTATCAGCTTTAAATTGATGTATCATTTACATATGTAACCCCATCCTATCTCCTCCGGGGGAAGGATTAAGTGATAAAACCCTGACAACCTAATTATGAGATAAACAGCTTGGAAGTTATAAAAGCGTATTGTTTCTATACACAATTGTTTTACAAAATAACAAATACAAACTTTTCTGCGTGACAGATTATGTTCATATTTGGGGAGATTGTAGAATAGTTTATGATTCAGGAAAACCCTAAATCTTAAAATGGTAAAATCAACCCCAAATGACTTCCCAAGTTCATTGTAATAAAACACATTGTGCGACTTTGTCCTTGTTTCGTTGGAACAGGTCACAAATGTGAACCATGCAGCAACAGTAAATGCAAGTAAGGTTTTTGAAATCTGAAAAGTTGCAGAGAAGAATAATCTCTAGGTTCAACAATCAGTAATCAGTTACTGGTGCTAGAGTTTCACCAAATAATCATGCTAAAGTGGAACGAATAAATGATACAAATATGGTTGACAATCATGCATGACTTGCTAAGTGTGAAAAGTGATGACAATAAGCTAGTTCGGTATTCCAAAGGTGCATGTGCACAGCAAGATTTGACAAATGTTTTTCTTGGGATCAACGCACACATTAAGGCTATGGCGAATGTGGTATCCAAATCTTCATTCTGTGCAATTTATTTATGCAATCGAAAAGACTTTTGTTCAAACTAAAGTTTGGCAACAAGACACCTGAAAATACTTTGTGTCCAAGTGTTTTTTTTATGTCACTTCAGAACATGACAATTTCTGTAAATGTTCTGGTAACTTCCATGCTTTTGCACACCTACAATGAAATGTTTATACTGAAGGAAAAATTGTAAAATGTTTATATTGAAGAAAATAATTGTCAAATCTTCATATGCACACGGTAAGTTGGAATACCAAACTTATTGTTGGCATGCAGCAACTTGCAAACATTTGCAAAAACATGAAAACAATATAATGTACCATTTATGTATGTTTTCAAAGCATTTCATTGGCACAAAACATTGATAAATTGAACAAACCGGCCTGTTTACAGTATTTTTTATTTTGAGGGATTTTTTGTTTTAGTGGTGATCACGTCAACATTCATGGTACTGTACAGGCACCAACGCCTAGCGTACAAAATGGACTGAATGTGTTAGAAAATTGCTAAATAGTCTTCAGGAGATGTTGAACATGACCCTCTTCGTTTTCCACATTTTATAGTTTGACAAGCACAGAATACTCAATACTATCTGAGAACTTTAATAACAACACAATTAGCGACCTTCCGCTAATTGAAGATGCCTTTACGATTACACAAAATTTAAATGGGTTTTTTGTTGCAGAAAGAAAAAAAATGAATTGTTTTGACAGAAGGAAACAGGAAAAAGCTTTTGCGCAATTGCATCCTAGTTTAATAAACAACTCAGTGCTATAGCTGTGTAAATTATACAGCAATTTGGTTAGTAATTCAAGCAGTTTCAACTTCATGCACATGAAACCGGCATGCAAAAGAAATATACAAATTCTTCAAAGGAAACGCATGAAAAAAGCTTGTTTGCAAGATTTTCTTTCCTGTATATTAGTTTGAATGGCAAGCCAGGCAAACATTATAAAAAAACACAAAAAGCTTTTGATGCATTTGCACAATTCCCAGCAATATAATAAATTCTTCACAATGCAAATGTATCTGTCATCTTAAAAAGAAAAACATCTTAATTTAAATCGCATCCAAAACAAAACTCAATCATGAATTTAACACTGAACATCAGTTTGTTTATGAATACGAATACATAAATATATGAAAAATGCATCACCTTTCATTTTACCTCCCTCTGTTTACTATGGCAATAGTTCAAGCAACCATGACCAAAAAACTGATATTTGATGTGTAGATGACCGTGACAACAGAAAATGATTTTTTTTGTGCACATGATTGGTTTTCCCCTATAAACCTCTATTCTAATATCAGGCCATTTCAGTGGGACCAATTTTATAGAGCTGCTAAGCATAAAATTGCTTAAGCACCAAAACTATTCTTGCTTAGTAAACCAGCTTACCAGCCTAAACTCCATGTGATGTATATTATTTGTGATTGGTATTTAGCTGTTGTTAGCTTAGCATAACGATCCTATGGAATTTTGGCTCCTAACCTGATTTACCAAGCAAGGATTTTTGTGCTTAAGCAATATGTTGTGTTTAAGCAGCTCTATGGAATTGACCCCTGACCTAATAATTGCAGAATGCCATGGTCCAGTGGTTACGGTGTTTGACTTATGAACGATGGTGCATGGTTTTCAGGGTGCCAGAAACATGGTGTTTAATTGTGCCCTTAGGCAAGACACTTGATCGACTGCCACTCTCCACCCAGGAGGATGTACCTGGAAGTCGAAACCGATCGAGCGCTGATATCGGCTGCCACGTGGCCCATGGTCTGATGAACGGGGTAATAATTGTAACGGGCTTTGAGATCGTTGATATGATGTAGAGCATCACAATTATTATTATAATTATCAGTTCTGATTTGAAAATCACAGGCGTGTTAAAAAAGGCACACCTGGATTTTTCTAGGCGTGTACATTTTCAAGGCGTGTGATTCTGTGGTCCAACCTGAGACTAAACAATACTTGGCATTTTTTAAATAATATTTATTTCGATTAGTTTACAGTAAAGCCATTTTCTCTTTAATGACATACTTTTGTTTTCACAAATTATGTAGTATAAATATGCCGTAAATGTATGCCGAGGTGTGCGGTACAGTGGGATTCAGGCGTGCGATTATTAGCACTTCTCAGGAAGCTTTTAGGCGTGCGATGGTGTGGGGGTGCGATCGCACGCCTCAAATCAGAAGGAGTGTATTATTATAATATAAACAGATACATTTCTGAACATGAATTTGGCAAACTTCACTTCCTTTCAGTTTCAGGGACGAATTTTTTCAGAACTCAGAATTCTTCACCAAGAAGAATTTAAAAAAAATGTGGTTGAGATTTTAATCTATGCTGAAGTTTGATAAGGGAAAGATTAAAGTCTTTAAAATGCCACCGATTCAGCCAATATCATTCTAATCCTCATTAACCCTTTCCTTGCCACTTAAACTCAACATTGGTATTAAAGGTAGGATACACCATTTGCAAATATCAAAAAAATTACTACCGAATTATTAAGAAATATCATACTCATCTGAAAGTAAATACTGATTCTAGGCATTCGACAGCAAAAGGATTGCGCTAGATATCCTGTAATTATTCTAACAAATTTTATAAAGAAAAATCGCCGGACGGCGATCGCGAAAAAAACAAAGATAACATAAGAATAACAGCTCGACCCCGGTTGAAAACAAACGCTGTTTTTCGTGCTTTTCTCGGCATCCATGATGGTAAAACTTCGGAAAAGTCAGTTAAGCGATATTTACTATGAAATACAACCCCCCAAATCTACCCATTCATGATAATTCAAGCAATTACCAATGGTGTATCCAACCTTTAAGGAAAGGGTTAATAAGGCTAAGTTTCCTCAGTATGGAGAATGGGCATGCACAAATGAGTGAATGTAATGAATCACTTCTTTCTTGTTTTCCTTCACAAGACAAGAAAAAAAATTGAGAATGTTGCATCGTGCAATAAAATTTAAAAAAGTTGTTTGAACCTCTGGAACCGTGTCGTGAAGTATCTGTTACACATGACACACAACAAGCAACAAAAGAAAAGGTAGAAAATAATAAATAAAAAAAGGTTAAAGGTAGTATACACCATTTGCAGATATCGAAAATATTTACTACCAAATTATTAAGAAATATCTTACTCATTTGAAAGTAAATAATGATTCTAGGCATTCAGAAAAATTGCGCTAGATATCCTATAATTATTCCGAAAAGTAGAATTTTATAAAGACAAATTTGTGAACGCCGGCCGGCGATCGCGAAAAACAAAGATAACATAAGAATAACTGCTAGACGCCGGTTGAAAACAAACGCTGTTTTTCGTGTTTTTCTCGGCATCCATGATTGTAAAACTTCGGACAGGTCGGTTAAACGATATTTACTATAAACTACAACCCCCCAAATCTATATATTCCTGATAATTCGAGCAATTACCAATGGTGTATCCTACCTTTAAGTAAATTAGTCACTTTAATAAAGCAATTGAAAATTTGGTTAATTCAACTTTGAATAATTTGGAATAAATTGAGAGAGAGCACGTCCCGAGAAGCAACAACAAAGCGAGATATTTGATTCATTTTTTTCCTTCTACATTTCTGATGCCTTAATGATTGCGAGTACAAAAAAGAACTTTCTCTGTATTTTACAAATTGCAGGGTTCAACGTAACTAATTACCTGTGTGTGCATGTAAAAGTAACATGAACATAATTTTTTTTCATAATTTTTTTTTTTTTCATAACCCATTTAGGATTGATAACATCCATAATAAACAATTGTTAAATGTACATAAACATTGACCAACAGTTTTTGTCCATGCCCATGTTCTGTGACAGCAAAAAACTGCACAAATAACCATTGAGTGATCCCCACAATGTCGCTTCCCAGATTGTATCAAAAATTTGGCGTGATCCCTGGCCACACGGCATTCTGGTGTTTATGACTTCTGATTATAGTGCCCCGAACATAGATACTGATAATTTGGGAGACTGCCAACATAGGGCAAGATAGCTCTCAGGGGCCAATTTCATAGAGCTGCTAAGCACACAAATTTGCTTAGCATGACAATTTGTCATTGGCAAAAACAAGGTTACAGACCAAATTTTCACCTGATCTTTATTGTTCTGGATTAAGTATCGGCTGTTTTTTTGCTTAGCATGAAAAACACGTATAATTTTGGCTGGTAACCTGTTTTTAATGAGCAAGACTTGTTTGTGCTAAGCAAATTTGTTTGCTTAGCAGCTCTATGAAATTGGCCCCAGTTGGTAAAGCCGGTTTGCAGGTTCGTAGGTCACAGGTTCGAGTCCCGCCTTGCCAATTTCTTTGTTCACTTTGAAATTCAGCTTAAATATACAGCAGATTTTTACACGTAACTGTATTTGTTTATTATAGGTTACTTTACATGTACCATATAGGCTCCCATTAAAGATGGAATATGGTTCATTCTTTTTTGTGTGCTAAAGAATTTCACATGAACAAATGGAAACAAAAGTTTCATATTATACACAACTTGGTTAGCGCAACAGAGCAAAACAAATATGTGACCCAGCGCGAGTAAATGAGACACTTTGAGGCAAAAATGAAAATTGAGATTTTGATTTATTCATTTAAAGCTAAACAAGCTTTAAATTATGAAATCAAAATCTCAAATTTCATTTTTGCCGCAAAGTGTCTCATTTACTCGCGCTGGGTCACATATGGTTGGTTACTCCAATGTCTGTAAATTGCTCTGAAAACAGGGTCAGAAAACATGGTCAGAAAACAGGGTCAGAAAACAGGGTCAGAAAAGTGGAACTTTGGAAGTTCATACTTAGTCCTATAATGGACGACCGACTTCCACCTGCAGGAGAGGGATGGGGCAAACAGAGTCAGAGGTCAAAAAGGTCAAAGGGCATTACGATGTCACCATGAACCCTCCTCAGTTTGAAGTCAAGCATCCATACTTTCACCACAGGATGTTATAGGCGCTAACATTTTTTTTCAACGCTTTTTTTCGTACAGATTCATGGTTCAGCAAAAAGTGTAAGTCAAGTACCCATTAAAAAAATAATTAAAAAAATAATAAAAACTTTTTTACGTACACATAAAACTAGATTTATAAACAGAAGCAAAGTTACCTATATATCAATATATTCATCAATATATGCAAGAAAACGGGTGCGTTCAAGTAGCTCGCCCGGATCGACTCGGCAGTCGGGTTAGCCAAAGCCATACCGGCCGGCTCAACGAACCCTCAAGCGCGGGCCATCACGATCCTTAAGTGATGTTCATAGCCGTGGCCGCAGCCATTGACAAAACACCCTTTTTGGACCGAGGCTTACTTTCAAATTTACTTCTTTTTTGTTTATCGCAAACAACAACGTAAGACTCAAACAAAAGCCTCTTAGCGAATGTGCTTACGAATGGAAATATTTGACAATCGCTCAAACTTCGCAACATTCGCCGTGTCTTCGTAAGCGTTGGTAACAAATTCGGAACGTTCACAAGTCATTCTCCACCTCCTTACGAAGATCGGTCAATTTGGGAAGCGCTTCCTAAATTTCAGCGAATGTTGTGAAGATGGTCATTCGTCGTCGATTTTCGTAAGCATTGACGTAAGCCATTACTAACGTTGGTAAAGCGTGCGTAAGCGTTGGCAACGTTCGTTAGCTATTCGTAAGGCATTGGCAAGCATTGGCAAGCGTTGGTAAGCATTTGTAATATATTCAAAGGATATTTAAGGAGAGGTCGAGGGACGACCGAGGACGACCGACGGGTGACCGAGATGAAAATATTCACTATATCCAATCGCAATTTTTGGGCGAATTCAACGCGAAATTCAAATATTTATATTCGCAAGAATATTCGCCACAGTGTGAGAGCAGCATAAAGTCGCAATGAGCTCATTGAATAAATATGTTTAGACTCCAAGGAATTTGATTTTTGAGTAACAATTTATACCCACAGCCTAGTCGCAATATGTCCATTTGGAATTAACAACGCATGCGTGTGACATTCCACCAGTGTACTGCTCCACGAGCAGGGTCTGTGGTGGCTGCTGCCCAGTGAGCCCCGATTATAACGTCACAGTTAAACGAACGACCCGGGCCTGACCATGACTCGAGTCGACTCAGTTGAGCTAAACGAACGCACCCAAAGAATGTTGCTCACTTTACCTAAAGGGTATAAAATGTTTAAAGCAAATGAGGTCCTATAGCTATTAGCTAGCTGTGCACGTGTGCGAGTTGTATTGTGTGCCAATATGTTAATTAGGCTTTGTGTACAATTAATTAAGCTTTGACAATCACTCAGGATCCATGCAAGCAACTTGATCAGCGTTTCACATCACCCTGCGATAAATGTAGGGAAGATCACATGACTCATCAGTGCGAGGACCAACATGGTGGACACTGCCATGACAATTATACAACACATACAGACATTCATGTATGTGTGACCTAGCTTTCCCCCAAATTAAGCAATGAAGAATAATGACGACATGTGTCAAATGTAAAACAGTACAGACAAATTTGTGTCTTTTGTTTGCATGTGTGTTTCTGCCGTGCTACCTGCAGGCACATTTTAATAAGTATGACCTTTAACCAGTTCGGATGAATTGATGCATAAATAGTACGCCACGAGCAGTCGAGCAAGGCCGGAAATGTCAGTCAGCAGCGAGCTATTAGGCCAGAAATGCGTGGGTGTGCTTCCAGGTACCATCGGCCTGAACCCGCCTCGTATCGAGTTTTGTTAAAAATAATCCCGCAATTCGGCTCAGTGATGTTAAAATAATCCCGCGCCTCGGCTCAGTGATGTTAAAATAATCCCGGCGCAAACTGGTCAACAGAGAGTAATCGCAATCATCACAATCGGCGGTATAGATTTCTACCAAAACAGACCTGCACCTTTGGCCTAATTGAAGGCGCTCTGAGTGATCTCTCGTCTTGGGAAGAGCCTTAGGTTGAGAAGATTGTCGCCTCTTTAATAGGTGTCAGACTTATCCTAACAGCTTTAGGCTGGCCCAGGGAGTTCCTGCCACAATAGCAATCATTGTTTTCAGTCGTTGTACGTGTTTTAAATCGTCCACAACTGATGCGGATAAAACTGCACCTTTCACTGTTTTTTTGGTCAAGAACCATTCACATTTGCATTCTGCATGTCAAAGTATAGCGAGCGTTGAGCGACCAGGCCCACTGAATAAGTGTGGTAAACATTTGGTAATGTTATTTACAGGTCTATTGATAACATAGATATGAATAAAACTATGTTGTTCTGATTCATTGTATTCACTGACCTCTCACTAATCGGACAGATACAACAACGTCTAATACATTGTAACCTGTCAAATAATGAAATAATTATTGTACTATTTATGCGAATTACACAGATAAATGCTTTTTTTCCCTCAACACTAAAAGACAAAAGCACGGATTTTGTAGTTTTTATATTTGTATACGTTAATACCGTAAAATGTTTTAGAATTTTATTTGTTTGCTTGTGTGACAAAATGACAAATGACAAATAGTAGTGTTGCAGTGACTTGTATGTATTTTTAGATAAATGGTCAGTTTTGAACTAAAAATGGGAATGAATGTTTTTGTTTAAAAAAGGATTTAAACCTGATTGTCAGTGGCAATGTATATGGGCAACAATGAGCCATGGTTTCTCCCTACAAATAAAAAAAAATTAAAAATAAGAGTTCAGCTTTACAGAGATACTCCAACAGAAAACAACCACTTAGCAAATTTGAAGTGGGCCTAATATATATATTTTTTAATATATATTTTCTAAGGAGCTCTGTAAAGCTGAGTCCTTGGAAGAGGTGCAGATTATTTACCAGCCACGACGGCTTTCGCCCCTGTGAAGTGAAGTTGAAAAAAGAAAACAAACAAACAAACAAAAATGTATAACAGGATAGAAAACTGCAGATCGAAAACTGCAGATAGGAAACCTAATAAAGCAATACAAGTACTGTACATGTATGTACAAACATTTCATACGTACTGTAGACCTTAACAGGATGCGGAAAGAGGTTACAAATTGTGGACTTGAACTTGTCCATAGTCCATTTTTCTCCCTCTAAAATCATAGCTTTTGAGGAAAAATGGGTTTAGGGTTGAAGGGGAACATCTCTTTTGGAAGCGAAAAATATAAGTATTAAGCCAACATATTCTGTACATTGACTCTCAAATTTGTATCCTAGTGGAGACATATCTTTGTTCTCATGTACAAACTGCTTAAAAAGTCGGGCACCTTTTTCAAAATGCTCCTATTTCAACCACAATTAATTTCCTGGGTTGAAATTTCGACCCAATATACCCTATATCATCGTACCCTAACCCAAACACTAACCCTAACCCACATCCTAATCCTAGTTTTTGAGTAATTTGAGTACACTCCAAAAATCTAATTCGTGAAATTCTCAGTGGAGACCTATTCATCTATAGAAATTTACCCTTCGGAGACCTTTTGTCTCCATTATACACATTGTGTTCAGGTCTCCAGAGGGTACCGAATTTCAGACATGGGGACATTTTCGTGTCTTTGTAGCATTTTGGGTCTCCAGTAAAAGGGGTCTAGAGGTAGAATTAGGTTAGGGTATAATGAAAAAAAATGGAGAAGAGGACAATTTAGAGTGATTTTGAACATTTTAGGTCGTAAGAATTTTCTGAGTTTGAGTTTAGAGAGATTTCCCCATCAGCACACGAGCTGTGTGGGCACAGTGTTGCAGTTGAGTGATATAAGCCGAAGAAATCAAACATAATGGCTGTTTTTTAATTTTTTTTACAAAGTCTATGCTTGACTATCGTTTGAGGCTTGACCGACTTCAGATTTGAGAAATTGATTTCAAATCATTGACTGTCTATAAAATAAGAAGCTTCAGTGACCCAGCTCCTAAAAAATAATAAATGTTGCAAAATGACTTTTTGAGATATATGTACCAAAAAGAAAAACCTTATATTTGTTTAAAGCTTTCTAATGATACCCAGCCCAGGCCTCAAGCAATTAATCGCTATGAGCATTGAGCTACGAACACAAAATGTACCACTCTGATGATGAGTAACGGAAATTAAGACAATGCTCCCGAAACGCAAGCTATATTATACCACTCCAGTTCACACAAGTAAAGACAAAATTTTGTGCAAATAAATTAACAAAAAGAAATTACCTGATGAATGCTGAAAAATTGTAGCTTTTTGTAAGGCTAAAACAATATTTTTGTTTCACCTTATAACTGAAAACTTGTGCACTCTGCCAGAAAGGTTGTTTATACTCTATTGTGAATGAAGAACCATCAGACAGTGCATACAAATTTTTATGGAAAACGCTAAAACAATCTATCTACCATCTACGCATACTGATGACTACTTCAATTTTGTAATCTAAAATTTATAAAACAAGTGCCATTTAAGCATTTTTTTGTTTTGCTTGAAACTCTTTCAAACACACACAGTCGTGAACCACATTACGACCGAGGATCCCCTATTGTGTTTTCCTTTATTCCTGTACTATCACCTAATAACCCTATTACCCATGGCTCCTTTTTGTTAGGAACCATCCTCGATCATTTCTCCAAAATCCTCATTTTACCAGTATTTAACAATTAGATTTATCCTTGATCCACCAAAATCATCAGTTATTTTTTTGCATTTGTTCAGTAGATCGAGGGGTGACCATTGCCTCATCATAGATTAATTCGCCAAAATCCTCATTCAATCAATGCTATGGGTTGAGTCAGTGCCAATTTAGAGGGCAGTGTGGATACCAGATTGAGCATAATGATCAGTTGCATTATGCATGGCTCAACATAAAGAATGCTAGGTACGGCCTATGATCTTAACCCATTGCATCCTAAAAAAAACCAAAAAAAACCGACTAACTATTTGCCATTCATCCTCAATCCTCAAAAATCCTCCCAAACTGCAATAATTTTTTGGAAGATTTTGAAGGATTGAGGAGGTTAGGCCGGGTTAACCTTACGCTACTCTAACAATCGAGGTCCAAATTTGGACAAGTACACCGTCGTTTGAGGATTCTTTGTTCCCTTTTTCTCTTTTGTATTTCAATCCTCGGTCGTAATACTACGTATAAAGAGTTAGCACTCAATTGTGGTAGATACACATATTGAAGATGACCTCACTTATTACGAATGTGAATACACACAAATGAAGATGCAATATTTAACGGATTGTTAATAATCACCACAACGTACCCTTTTTCCATTTGTCGTCTTTCTTTGTTCCACCTTTGGCTCCGTCCTCTTTGTCTTTCTTGCTGTCCTGCAGTCGCAGAAAATGCAAAACAAGTTAGCAAGAAACAACTTGAAAATGGTAGAGATCGTTTGTTTTATTCTTTTTCTATTACCTGAGAATCCTCATTTCAACCTCTGCCCAGTTCTGTCTCATTTTGCCAGAACCCCTCACATGATTTCTTGGAGAATTATTTGTTGCATCGTTCGTCAAAAGTACAATCTGAACCCATCTCTAAATTAACCGAAACAGATTAGTTTAAAGCAGTTTTCCACCAGTAAGAGCACCGTACAAGTTACCTGCACATTGTTTTTAATATTAATGAATTTAAACACCCCCCCACCAAAGAAAACCAAAAAGACCTTCCACCAAAAAAAGATGAAGTCATTGTGCAAAAGGTTTTGAAACACCGAACAGAAACCTAAAAACAAAAAAAGTACAAAATTCACTCCTTTAAATACATGTACTTGATGTGCAACTGAAAATTAACAGCTCAGACAATACATATTGTACATGCAAATAATCCTGCTACATCAGCCAAGCATTATCATCTACATGATTTTGCCAATAAAATCTGGTTTCATGACAATTTCCTTTTTTTTCAAGTATATGCCTGCCTGTCACAAATGCTGTGCTACCTGGGCCCAATTTCTTGGCTCTGCTAACCAGAGAATTCCGCGCTTCACCATTTTGTGCTAACCGCGCTAGCAGAAAAATTCTGTGCTAACCCTGTAAGCACAGAATCCTTAGTTACGGTATGTACGCATGTGCAAAAGCCAAAATTCATCGCAAATGCGTGAAATACGGTTACCGTAAGCACGAAATTTTCTGCTACAGTAAGCAGGGATTTTTCGCTAACGGTAAGCAGAGCCAAGAACTTGGGCCGTGATAAATAGATGTTAATTTTTAATTTCTTGTTATTATGCTGGGGAGAAAAATGTGAGTAGTATTGGTGCAACAAACCTGATAAATAGATGTTAATTTTTAATTTGTTGTTATTATGCTGGGGAGAAAAAATGTGAGTAGTATTGGTGCATCAAACCTGTGGAAGGCAAGGGTTGTTAAAATGTTTAAACAGTTGATTAATGGAAGCCTTTAACACGTTGACTGCCGATTCCGACTTTAGTCGTAGTAACAGGTGTACCGGATTCTGCCACTACGAGTATACTCATAGAAAATGAAAGGGTTTTGTATTGTAAATTAAATACACTGGCCTCACTGATAATGCAACAAATACGCTGCTGGCAGTGGTGAGGACATACATGTTTATGTTCAAATTATTTTTTCTTCCGTGTTTTTTTTATAAAAAGTACCTATTAAGGATGCGCATGCGTACAATGCTTGACAAATGGGGGCGCCCTGTGAAATTATGCTCGGCAGTCAACGTGTTAAAGAGCCACATACCACCCGACCTGAAAGGAATTCTACAGAAGAAAGAGTGTATTGTTTGTGGTTAAAGGAATTCTCCAGAGGAAAGAGTGTGTTGTTTGTGGTTAAAGGAATTCTCCAGAGGAAAGAGTGTGTTGTTTGTGGTTAAAGGAATTCTCCAGAGGAAAGAGTGTGTTGTTTGTGGTTAAATGCCGGCAAGATCATTTGCTGTTTTTAGATTGGGTTGTATTCTGTTCATTTTATTTCCAGTTTCTGGAGCAACTTTTAATTCAAACCGGCGACCACAATCACCAAGATGATTTTGTTGATGACCAACTTAATATCCCGCTTTTAGGTGTCAATTAAAATTGTATTCACAAGGAATTCCTAGTCTGGAGAATTGAATTTGTGGTCTGCGGATAAATCCGCGGGCTGTGGGTTCGAGTCCAGCCTCACAGGGTTATGGTGTGTGTGCCCTTGGGCAAGGATGTGGCCTAGGGGTTACAGTGTTTGACTCCTGTACGATGGTATGTGGGTTCGAACCCTGGCAGGGAATATGGTGCTTGTGTTCTTGGGCAAGACACCTTGCTACAATTGCCTCTCTCCACCCAGGAGTAATGGGTACCTGTGAAGGTAGAGACCACATGCGCTGATCTTGAGCTACTGCGGAAATGGTCTCGTTTCTGGGGAACAGGGATAATAATTGTAAAGCGCTTTGATACACCCACATTGTGGAAGTCTTTAAGCGCTATATAAGAACAAACATTTATTAACGAACTTTGTCACACTTTGCCTTATTTCGCCCAGGAGTAAATTGGTATCATTGAGTGCAGAAATGGTTATTGTGGTTGATTTAATAGCTGCTTTGGAGCCAAAATGGCAGCATGAACTGTATATTCCTCACAAAGATGAGATGGTATTTGTAATGTTTCAATGGCCCAACAACCATACTTGCTGGTCAAAACAATGAGTTGTTTTTTTAAAGCGCATGCATCTACATGCACTTCATGGTAAAAATAGGCAACCAAAATCATGACAGCATCACGGCACAATTTACAATAACTGTACTGCACTTCAGACTAGGATGACATACATACCGATACATGTACATTAAGCAGGTCAGTCAAATGAAAAGTAAATTATGCAAGTTATCCTATCACAATACAGCTTGGCAAACAAGTGACCGAACATTGCTGTAAAGCATTTTCTGATTGGTCACTCTGTCACAACAAAGCCACATGGTGTATAGGCAGCCAGACTTATTTCCAATGGCACAAATTAAATCCACACAACATTTATGACGTAATTTTTGCCTCATGGTACAGCACCACTGATTGGATGATTATGTGAAACACAGCCACCGATTGGTTGAATTTACCATCATCACCACCGTCTTGTTACCCTTCCCAGCATCCTCCTTCTCATTTTTCTTCTCGTGCTTATTATCCTGTTAGGAGTTGTGAAATGGGAGAAAACCTAACGTTTCATATTCTTAAAGATTGCAGTGGATATAAGTAAGTTTTTCTGCAGCATTCCCCAAATAATGAAGAGCTCTTAATCGCAAGTGAGCCTCAGATCGCATGTGTCGCTTTTTCCCTCAGTCGGTCCCTGTTCAAATTTTGTACATTTTTAAACGACGACCTTAAATGACCCTTACAAGACCTTTGACCTGAGTAATCCAATAAAGAATTGTGGCAATTCCCACCCAAGGGTCACTGCATCCAAGTTTCATCAAAATCCATGAAAGTATCAAACTTGAATATTCGTACATGTACATATTATGGAGATACAGTCATACAAACATAAGGACTGGTTAGTGCCCCCCAAAACTTTGTTTAAAGGTAGTTGTACACCATTGGTCATTGCTTTAATTATCATGAATGAGTAGATTTGGGGGGTTGTATTTATAGTAAATATCGTTTAACTGAGCTGTCCGAATGTTTAGAATCATGGATGCCGAGAAAAGCACGAAAAACAGCGTTTTTTTTCAACCGGCATCGAGCAGTTATTCTTATGTTATTTTTGTTTTTTCGCGCTCGCCGTCCGGCGATCGCTAATTTTTCATTATAAAATTCTATTTTTCGGAAGAATTACAGGATATCTAGCGCAATCATTTTGCTGGATGCCCAGAATCAACATTTACTTTCAGATGAGTAAGATATTTTTTAATAATTCGGTAGTAAATATTTTCGATATCTGCAAATGGTGTATCCTACCTTTAAGCGATCGAAAAATTAAATTTGACATGCGACTTTTCCAAATTATTGAGAAGACTTCTTATGTTACCTAGCTGTCACCACAAAATAAGCTGAAAGTCCGAAATTTCCATTTTGCAGGACAATGGGCCAAGGCCAACATTTTTAAGGGGTGGTAACCTTTTTTTTGCTTTTTTTTCTGGGTAAATCCTAGTCTGTAACTCCCGTGCCACCTTCCTCAATTTTCTTTTGTTATGTCAAATGTCTATTTACAACACAATCTGACCTTTTTCTTGGAGGATTTATCTCTTTTCTTATCGCCCTTGTCTAGATGGCTACCGCTTCGGACACTGCCTGGTCTGTCCTTAGAATCCGCCCTCCTGGAGGGGGGTGGCTAAATACAAACAAACAAACAAACAAACAAACAATAAATCAAAACAAAAGTTAGTGGCAAACGTAACTAAACAAAAATTCTATTTTTTTTTAAAACGTTGGTTACGGTTAACCGTTAACCGTAACCGCAAATATATACGGTTACACGGATAATTTGATAAGCGCAAACTTGCAGGCTTACACTGTATGATACTCAGTTTTATAAAATACCTCGATAAATCCCCATCATCTTATTGGTGGGTAATTGAGCACGTGTCATTAAATAATTCATGCCAACACACGACGAGGCCGCAACAGTACAGCAAAACAAAAAATTCCATTCCACAGTTTACAAGTAGTTTGAGAATATCAAAACTTGAAATAAAATATCAGAATTTCCAAAAACATTAAATAACTATACTCACTGATTTCCCAGTACCCCTGTCAGGCGAGCCTTTGTCGCTGAGTAGTTTCCTCCTCTCAACCACCTCCTCATGAGTAAGCGGAAAGCGGGACAGCAACTCACCAAACTTGACCGCCCCTCTGTCCGTTATCTTGTTGCTTGCTAACGAAAGGCACAGGAGCACCCTGTTCATGCGAAGACCCTGGACAAATATAAACAAGAAGAGCGTACTGAATAAAATGGTGGGATCCAGGGTTCCTGCACCTTAACCAGTTTGCACCGGATGACGAATATAAATGCAAAGCTTTCCCCAGATTCAAAACGGATGACGCATAAACATGCCACGAGCAAGGCCGGAAATGTCTGTCAGCAGTGAGCAAGGCCGGAAATGCGTGGGTGTGCTTCCCGGTACTGGCGGCCTGAACCTGCTTCGGATAGAGTTTCGTTAAAATAATCCCGCGCGTCGGCTCGGTGATGTTTAACTTCTTGATGATGGGAAGCGGTTATGGCTGCGGCCTGCTAATCTATCCGGAATGTTGTGGACAGCTGTGCTATGCTGTAGAACACGGCCTGTCTGGCAGCTGCGCACGCTCCGTCCTTTGTGCAGTGCAGCTACTGGACAAAGGCTGCTGTGCAGTCATGTGTATATTCAGGTGCAGGAAGAAGTGGCACAAATAATATGATCCTGGCAGAGTTTGAACCCCTGCACCAACGTACACAAGATGAACGCCCTAACCACTGGGTCCTGGCATTCTAAGGTGGCACCATAGGCTTGTTCAGTCGTACTCAGGTTGTATGATTGCACCCCTTGTCTTTAACCAGTTCGCGCCAGAAATATTTTAACATCACCGAGCCGAGGCGCAGGATTATTTTTAATGATACTCAATCCGAGGCGGGTTCAGGCCGATGGTGCCGGGAAGCACACCCATGCATTTCCGGCTTTGCTCGCTGCTGACAGACATTTCCTGCCTTGCTCGTGGTGTGTTTATGCGCCATCCGTTTTAAATCTGGGAAAAACTTTGCGTTTATATACGGTCCTCCGGCGCGAACTGGTTAAGAATGCGTGCGGCATGTGCGCAGACATGGTCACATCCAAAACATGGCTTCTAATAACTTTCTTCGCCGAATTTAGTCCGTACCTTGACGATCGCCTCAGCTCCGACATCAGTGAGCTTGTTATGGCCGAGATTGAGTGAGATGAGATTCTTATTGCATGTGTTGACCGTGGACAGGGCAGCCCCGATGCCTGAAGCCCCTCTGTCTGTGATCTCGTTGTGGCGTAGAGACAGGTTCACGAGTCTGTAGGGAGATCGGAGAAAAAGCGGTTAGTAGTTTGTCAAGTTAAAGTACAGTGGAACGACGCTATACCGAACACCGCTATACCGAACACCGCTATACCGAACACCGCTATACCGAACACCGCTATACCGAACACCGCTATACCGAACACCACTATACCGAACACCACTATACCGAACACCACTATACCGAACACCACTATACCGAACACCACTATACCGAACACCACTATACCGAACACCACTATACCGAACACCACTATACCGAACACCACTATCACACCACTATACCGAACACCACTATACCGAACACCACTATACCGAACACCACTATACCGAACACCACTATACCGAACACCACTATACCGAACACCACTATACCGAACACCACTATACCGAACACCACTATACCGAACACCACTATACCGAACACCACTATACCGAACACCGCTATACCAAACACCGCTATACCGAACACCGCTATACCGAACACCACTATACCGAACACCACTATACCGAACACCGCTATACCGAACACCGCTATACCGAACACCGCTATACCAAACACCACTATACCGAACACCACTATACCGAACACCACTATACCGAACACCACTATACCGAACACCACTATACCGAACACCACTATACCGAACACCACTATACCGAACACCACTATACCGAACACCACTATACCGAACACCGCTATACCAAACACCGCTATACTGAACACCATCTTTGGCTCCCGATTTGTATGTTCCAAACATACCAACCATCTTTGTGGAAACTATATCAACAGCTTCTTTGAAATCCACAGGGTGTATCAAATGCTGTTTAGGCAGTGTTTAAAGGGATCGTATACGTTTGGTAATTACTCCAACAAATTTATGGCAATACAAACTTGCTCAGTAAGAAGTACAGCAGCTTTGGTAAGTGTAATGCATTTCTAGAAACTTTTCACTTTGAAGTACTGCGGTTATGGAAAAAGATATCACTTGTTATCCCCCAAAATGTGAATCTGAGAAGCATTACTGCAGTGACGTTTCTCAGAGCGTGTATTCCAATGCAGATTATTCTTCCTGCGTGGACATAACCGCTCCAGATTTTTGGCAATATCTCAAAATCGCTAGCACCTTTTGAAATGAAATTTGTACAGGTTAGTTTTATGGTATATATCTATAACTATATAGGATTGAAACAAACAATGGGTTCCAATTACCAAACGTATACGATCCCTTTAATTCCCGACATCAAACGGACGGGTGGTTATCATTTCCGCAATGAATAGAAGGTAAAAACCAACCGTTGCTTTATAATTCGGTGAGATGAATAAGAATTGTGTGATGAAGGGGCACGTACACTTCATTAAGTAGGGTACTATTAAAAAGGACGGAAGCACGAGTGAACTGTTGGCAGAATACAGGCTATTTGATTGTGATACCAAAACAACAGAAGCAGAAGAAGTGCGCATCTGTCATGACCAAGCCAAAACACGCCATCTTGAAAAATGGGCCCCTGACGGACCGAACGATCAATACCCACCACAAATTGTGGATACCGTGATGTTTGTTATAGCGCCGTTCCACTGTACATTCACAGAATATTTCTGCAGCCACAATAAGAACTAGTTACTGATGTTGCACTACAATCTCGGGCATTGCACAGATTTCAAAATGTTCCCTTTTATTGGTATTATTTGTAAATGGTTCCACTTTTTAAAAGCTTTTAAAATTTAAGAATGACTTACTGGCTATCGTCTCCAATAAGGCACGCCCATGGCTCCTCTGCAATCGAATTGCCTTCAATGGACACATTTCTGGGGGAAAAACAAATATATATATATAACAAAAATTAATTCTAGTGAAGAAAGAAAGAAGACATTTTGGGCATGATAAACGGCAGTGGGTTTTTGTACATGATAGAGGGCCAAATGCACAAAACAATCTTCCCAAAAGAGATGTTCACATGGTGCATCCGCAAACCTTAACTAGTTTATACTGCCACCATGCAAAAATCGTACTACCGAATATAATAATTTATATGCGACCTGTCATCACAAAAAGTCGGCAAAATCAAAAATTGAGATATGGGTATTTCTAAATTCTGTGGAAACAGAGCTTTCCAATGGTATATAACACTTGGAGGTTTGATACTCAATATTTTTTATTTTTTTATTTTTTAGTCTGGAGTCTTAATAAAGAGATTATGAGAAAACGGGCATTTCTTGTGAGAAATGTTGTGAACGCGCGAAGAAAGGCATAGTCAAAACCCTTTTTTTTTTTATCTGATCGTCCTGAAAAATTGGGAATTGATTGTTGGGGATTTAGTCTTAAAAAAACCCATATAATCTCAAAATCGACCACCCCTTCAAATTTTGACTTCGACTGGCCGTACTGGGAAATCACTCCGTGCGACTTTATGCTCATTTTGTGATGACAGGTCACATATTTATTATTTTTTTTTGCAAATGGTGTATACTACCTTTACACAAAATATGTTTACATTCTTTTTTGCTTTGAGTATTATCTTTTCTCAAGAGAACAACTTACTTTAGGTTTGGGCACTGCGGGAAGATTGAGGCTAAATCTCTCAGGGTTTTGTCCGTCAATCCTGCATTCCATAAACTTAAAAAACAAAAGTGATAAATTTATAATTTATAAACAGAGTTGTCTCACCCTACATATCGATCTCCGATGATAAAAAATTGTTAATCCCACCCATGTTTTTTTAAAAGTGTCATTTCATGATGTCATTCACACAAAGTGTTAGAATTTGGTATATTTCTAGTTACATGCCACCTATCAACTAAATTATAAAAATATTTATTCCTGATGTTTGTCTTGGATGCTTGGACAGAATTGGGCAAGTTTTGTACCACTGGTTTTCTGAAAAGTTGGATATTTAATAAAACTTTTTAGGACTCAGACGAGGTGTAACAAGATCAATGTGTCTTTTTTACATGACCTAATAATCTCAGGGGACAACACTTAGTATATGTGACCGGCTCTACAAAAAGGTGTATTAAGTCGCGCTGTGCACTATCATGTAATGGCCCGCTCAATGTTGAGAGGGTAAACATTTCATCCAAATTTGATTTTTATTTTCTGTCATGAATGACATCTTCAATACCTACAGTTTCAGGTTTCATTCAAAGAAATGTTGATTTTGATGAATAAAGTGGGAAAAAAACACATTTTGTGTGCATCGTCCTGTTGTAGTACAACAGAGCCGACTATTTCAAAGCCTGTTTTCTCAGTTGTGTAATTTGAACTCCAAGGAAGTAATCAATATGTAAACACGTCATATCTCCAAAATGAGAGGGGCTATGAAGCTCTATTATATACCAATTGAAAGCTTACGTTGTGGGCTTTTTAACCATGTATATAACTTTTCGCGACATAATACACCTTTTTGTAGAGCCGGTCACATATGGTGTTTATACAAATATGTATTGCTGTTTGTTTCACGACACAACTTGTACTTACTTAATGGAGTTGAGCTTTTCTATTGTTGGTAAGCAGTTTCTGAATATATCAACCATCATGTCGTCTATCTTCCAGCCTGTGTGGGATCACAATGTGCACAGGCGGACAGTTAAACAAAATTACAAAACAAATTTGTTGGTATAATGCATTTCCGTGACTTAACCCTAATTACCCCCTTATGGTTCCACAGGATCAACTTGCCTGCTAAATACAAAAGAATCTAACTGTGACTCGTATAACTTTTACTGCTCAATCCTACACAGTCCAGAACAGATCGAATGACTTGCCTGCCAAATCCAACAGGATCCAACTGTAGTTGTGTTTAATTAGTTTTGTAATCGAGGTGGTCATGAAAGATATTTTCAAAAGGACACAGGAATGTGGAGGCATGAAAGAATCTGTTGTCTCAAGTTCTAGGCAAATTATTTACAAAATAATTTAAAATGGATAATATATGTACAATTTACAGCTCCAGTCATAGGTACAAATATTTATACTTCCATAAATACTTCTGACACCAATCTTCGGTTAATTGGCACAGGTCGGGGGACGCTGCATGTCCACATCCTTGGCGTGCCTTAACCTCCTGTGTACAGACGGCTTAGCCGTGGTGTATGTTCGACAACCCTAGTTTATATCATATTGTTGATAATTAATCGACTGTCGTTTATTTATATCTTGAAGTATTACCTATGACTGCAGAAGCAGTTGTACATATTATCCAGTTTAAATTATTTTGTGAATAAATTGCCTAGAATTTGAGATAACAGATTCTTTGTGCCTCCACATCCCTGTTTTCTTTTACAAAATTGCTGTTGAAATCAGATCAATCTGAAAATGTAATGGTATCATCCTTGACCCATAAGCTATCAACCCACCAAGTATTGTTAGAATCCCTTCATTAGTTTTTCTGTAATCCTAACAGATAGCCCGCCCGACAGACAGACAAGAGGGTGAATACATCCTAACCTCTGCCATCGAAAATAAGCGGAGTTAATAACAATTGGGTTTATTTACCAGTGACCCAACAGAATGCGATTCTGAATGCCTGCTAAATCCAGGTTCCAACTGAATTGCCAACTGGTTCGATCCTGTTGGATTCAGCAGGGTTATAGGGTTAAAGCGGACTAGCTGTGATCAGCGACAAAAAAAATTCAGATAAGTCTGAAAATTTAATGGAATCATTCTTGACCCATAAGCTATCTACCCACCGAGTTTCGTTAAAATCTCTAGTAGTTTTTCCGTAATCTTAACAGACAAAAAGACACCGTAACAGACAGACAGCCCGCCCCCCCGACAGACAGACAAGAGGGCAGGGATGTAGTCGAGTCCATCACAAGTCCCTGCAAGTCTCTGTAAGTCCCTGCAAGTCCATCACAAGTCCCTGAGTTCCAATTCAAATCACAAACTATTCAAATAAGCTTTGACAAAAGCATTCCTTTGTCATTGTTCATCCAGTTACTTGTGACTGCCTTTATGAAGGGACTTGTGACTGGCTTCACGAAAGGACTTATGAACGGACTTGCAGGGACTCGACTACAACTCTGCGAGAGGGTGAATGCATCATAACCTTTGCCATCAGAGATGGGCGGAGTTTAATAACAACAGTGAATTACCTCTAATATAGATCTCTGTCACCGTTGCCGGTTTCTCTTCGTGCTCCATCTCCACCTGTACGTTTGGTTTGAAGTACGCGTACTTCTCCTTGGTGACGTAGGTCTTGGGTTTAGGCTCCTCTTCCGCGACGTCGACCGGTTCCTCGAGGGGCGTCGGGTCCTTGGCCTTAGGGTCCGGAGGGGGTGGGGTGCCCGGTCTCCTGGCTCGCATCACCACGGGGGGGATTTCGGTTGATGGGATGCCCGCCCGCCGGCAGAGCTCTGTGAAGTCGGCATCCAAGTGACCGGTGCACGTGTAGGGCTCTGGTGAAGTCAGTGAAGAAATAAACTTCCGTGTTTTAAAAGTGGCCTTTTGCAGGTTCCCAAAAAGTAACCGAGAAAAATAGTGTGAAAAAGTTTATTTGTTGTAAAAATATTGAGGACTTTAAACTCCCTTTGAAATAATTCCTTCTGGCGCATGCTGTCAATCTGAAGAAAATAACAAAAGAATGTAATTTCTAAAGATGCGTCTCCAAGGCGCATATTTGAGCATTCCTGCTGCTTCAAACGCTATAAAGCCTGTCAATGCAAGAATTTGCTAAAAGTGATACACTCAAAGCTTGGTTACAACCTCAGTGCAGCTTAAAAAGAAAACAAATACAAATTACAGCTTTAGTTGTTTTTTGTTTGTTCATGAGATGTACTTGAGATTTCCGGAAATTTCAAAAAATCTTTGAGATCTATGCATTTTTTGACTTTTTAAAACATTTTTTTTTCAAAATGACAGCATGCCAGAAGGAATAATTTAGAGTAATTAATATCTTTAAATCAAGTATAAAGCTATTGAAAAAAATTGGGTTGGTAAATTGTTTGTAAACGGTATACTTTTTTCATTTAATCACAACCCTGCCAGATATGCAGCACAGTATATCATCAGATGGAAAACAGCTGCTACACTTTGACGCATTCAGCTGTTAACACCAGTGCATATTGTAATCAAGTCCAAAACTATTGAGAGGTGCATGTAGTCCCCACTGAGCAATGCTAGAGGTGGATCCTGCTGCGTTGGGTGACCAACAGACTCTGAGGCAGTTTTGCCTTGAGATCTTTAACCTGATGTATCTTGCTGCACTGGATAATTAAGGCTATTCATTTTGACAAGAGGTTCAAGTTCCTGCGTCTGGCTGGGTTTCTAGAGCCAATATGAGGGTTAGGGTTAATGTCCCTCCTGAGCCAGCGACAAGATTCTCACCTGGAGCCTTATTGGCATCCTCCTCCGTAGCTTCCTGGGAGGAGGCAGCTGCCTTCTCCTTCAAGGCCTTCTCCACTCGCTTACCCATCTTCACTTTCTTAGTCGCGCTGTAAGAAGCAAACAGAAAACAAATCTTGGCTTTTATTAACCAGTTCGCGCCGGATGACGTATATAAACGCAAAAATTCCCCCAAATTCAAAACGGACGACGCATAAAGTTCAAGTTCGGAAATGTATGTCAGCAGCGCGCAAGGCCGGAAATGCGTGGGTGTGCTTCCCGGCACTATCAGCCTGAACACGCTTCGGATCGAGTTTCGTTAAAAATAATCCCGCCTGTCGGCTCAGCGATGTTAAAATAATCCCGGCGCGAACTGGTTAAGTTTCAACTTTTAACCAGTTCGCGTCGGATGACGTGTACACACGCAAACATTTTCTGGAATTCAAAACGAATGATAGATAAACATGTCAAGAGCAAGGCCAGAAATATCTGTCAATGACCGGCTCACAGCAAGCGAGGCTTGTAATATCAGGGTGTATTACCCACAGATGCCGGCCTAAACCCGTCTCGGATCGACGTTTATGAAAACAATCCCGTGCCTGGGCCTGGTCAATGTCAAAATAATCCTGCCGCGAACTGTTTTTTAAAATTTAATACCAACCACTATATGACACAACTTTTGTTTCAATAATTTACAGAAACCTTTTTTCAAAGACAGCAATAATGAAACCAACTGTTATGAGCTATATCTTTCTGAATTAAGCCTGGTTCAAACTTTGTAAAGGCGACCTCGAATTTATGAGGTCACACCAAGTTTTCGTGCTGTGAATTCGCAAAACTTGAACACATTTTAACTCTTACTACATTTTAATATGGCGAATAGTTGCAGCAAAGGCTTTGTGATGTCCAATTTGTTTCGCATTCGCCTTTAGTGGTGTGAAGTATAATGTATGAACCGCGACTATTTATGTTGGCGGTCTCCTAAACTGTAAACCATCTTTGTTCAAGGGCGATATCGTATAGTCAGATGTCATAAACCTACATGTATAATGCTGTATTGCCAGGGATGACACCCCAATTTTAACTGGATTTTATACAGCCTGGAAAGCAACATTGTGGGGATCACTCAAATGAGGATTCAACATTTACATGTAATTCATTGATAACCCTAACCCTTCCAGAACCAGCACAGTGCATCTGTAGTGACTGCATGACCTTGCTGCACTCTGCACACAAGTCAATGTGACAAAGTATGCAATCTGATGTGTCTGGCAGGGTTTCTAGCCAAAATACCCTGGAGGGGTAGGGTTAACAACAAAAAACTGCCAAAAAAAACTTTTTTTGGTTTACCTAAGAATTCATCTAAGATTCACAATTCCAATGCCAAGGCATGATTTATCATGTTATGATTTATCAAGGCAAGCTTTTCATGTTATGTCTGGTTTATTAATTTTAACACAAGAAATGCATTTAAGGTGTTATGTACAGTAATTGCTACAAATCATGCAGAACGATGGAATTGGATGATAATACGAATGCAACTGAATGCGGAAGATGATTTATTTTCCTAACAAGCCGTGAAAAATACCTACTTTGAGAAAAATATGCTTAAAGGAAATGCAATGATAAACCGGGTTCTACATGTAGCATAATAATTCTACATGTATAGTGGCTACAGTGAATGTGCTTTATTTGATGCAAGACTTTGTATCATTATCACTAATGTTTACCTAATTAAAAGTTCTATTCTCAGTCACTAACTGGGATGTAATAAATATGACAACTACATGTAATTACTGGTAAACAATGATAATAATGTTGTGTTTAGCGCAAATGATACAATGTAAAAGTGCAATATGCTTCATTTCCCCCTCCCCCCTAAATTCTTTAACCAGTTCATGGTGGGATTTTTTCACATTAATAGGGCCCATGCAGCATGCAGCAGGATTTTTGTTCACGAATCTCGATCCGAGACGGTTTCAGGCCATCATCTGTTGGTAGCACCACCTGATATATCCGGCCTTGCTGGCTGCGAGCAAGTGGGTCACTGACAGATATTTTACGGCTTGCTCGTATTTACCCTATGACATATGTGACCCAGCACGAGTAAATGAGACACTTTGAGGCAAAAATAAAATCATTTAAAGCTAAACAAGCTTTAAATGATGAAATCAAAATCTCAATTTTTATTTTTGCCGCAAAGTGTCTCATTTACTCGTGCTGGGTCACATATAATGAAGGGGCCCTGTATTTTATATGGGTATTGGGGTATACAGGGTTAGGGTGAGAGTCAGTTCATTCTATGTTCTAGGGTAAACAAAGTCGAGAGTTGTCAGTGGGCCCTGCATTCTATAATTGCTCCTAAGCAGCTCTATGAAATTGCCCTAGGCAAGCGTGACAATGCTAGGTACATGTACATGCTGCATGATGGAAGATATGTGGCCTAGTGGATCAGTTCTAACCCTGTTCATCAGGCTATGATGTACAATGTACCATTGTTCGTCTGCGTCATCTCAAGCTCAGCACAATTTGGTGTCTGCCTTCACCATTTACACTCCTGTGTGGAGAGAGGCAATTGTGGCAAAGTGTCTTGCCCAAGAACAAGAGCACCAATTTTCCCTGTCAGGGTTTGAACCCCTGCACCACGGTACCAGAGTCGAACACTGCAACTACCAAAGTACCAGACCAATAGCACTCTACAAATACCCCAACAAAACAGGGTAGGCTCTTGGTTCAAAATGAAAGACCGATGAAAAACAAAATGATGAGGATGACACGTCTGTTGATGGTATGAAATGCAGCAGATCAGTAGAACAATTACTCACAATACTCACTTGCTCATTGTTAAGCTGTGGAAAGATGCATGCGGACGAGAAACAGACACAAACCTTGGCTTTCTGAGAAGCAATACATGTAACACATCAACTCACCCTTAACATGAATACAAGTGAAACTGCCTACTACCATGTGACTGTGTTGTTGTTTACTTTTTGTTCCCTCTTATTAATTAAAGATAATGTAGGATACACCATTTGCAGATATCAAAATTGTATACTATTGAATTATTAAGAAATATCTTACTTATTTGAAAGTAAATAATGATTGTGTTCATTGATCATTGCCGGATGGCGATCGAGAAAAAACCCCAAGAACATAAGAACCACTAGCACTACCCGACGCCGGTTGAAAATGAACGCTGTTTTTCTTACTTTTCTCAGCATCCATGATTGTAAAACTACGGACAGGTCAGTTAAACGATATTTACTATATAATACAACCCCCCAACTCCAAGCAATCCTACCTTATGTCATCAAACATGTCAAATGTAGCGCCCTCTACAGTTAACATTTTAAATTTAATCATGTTCATGGCCGGCGAGCTGACGGCCCGGCCTCGTGCCCCTCCATAAATATTGCCTAGCTGCCTTCATTAACAATAACATGTTTACATTAGTACACAGATCGAATACATGGAAATACTGTATAATTTGTAGACCTTAGCTAATTTGTATACCTTAAAAAACCCAATTCAAGCACCGACAATATATTCGCTTGTCGTACACAAAAAACTGCGCAGCGCTCAATCGAAATATTTGCACATCATACAACATAACTCAACAATTCATATGTAATATGACAATTTCAAATCAGTGTTGTGTCTTATTTCTCCATGGTTGAAGCAAACGGATTAGTAAATGACACCTCCACTACCTGCTTACCAATTAGTTGTGTTTTTCTCAAATTATAACGAAATTTGAATATTATTTTTTGAATGAGAACGTCAACAGTTAAGTTCTCGATACAGAATCTCTAGTGCCACTGCCAGTGCCACTTCCTTGCCAGGCGTCCGTGATCATATCTGTTGGCTAGCAACAATGGCAAAAATCATAGCGCCCTCTATTGTTAATCAGTATTCAATAGAATAATTCGTCTCATGCATGTTGAGTCCAGAGCTAGCCGTGAACATTGCATTTACCGGTTTCACACAAAAGCCACATTTTCAACAGCTTCATTGCTTTAATAAAACAAACAAATACAAATTATAATTAAAAAATATGCTTTTCGCAAATTAAAAAGAATACTTTTGGGGATGGAACTCGCAAATAGCACTGGAAGAGTAGTTGCGGCAAGGTTTGGGTCCTGGGACCAATTTTATAAAACATGACACTATGTCGACACAACAATTTGCTTAGCACAAAAAAGTCTTGCTCAGTAAAAAACAGGTTACCAGCCAAAACTCCATGTGGTTTTTTTATAAGGGTTTATTTATAAATGCTTTGCTCTCTGTTTACATCTATATTCAAAATGTGCGCACGCAGCATGCATCATGTTTCGCATAAAATTTGGTTGAGGAGTGACGTCTCGAGGTCAGATCGCCTTTGAATAAAGCCACGGTGACCTCTGATTTCACCTCTTATTTATTGTAATAAAAATGTATGTACAACAACACGATGCGTGCGCATACCGCCGGGCACATTTGATTCACAGGGGGGCACGTGGTCTATAGCGGTTTTGTTTTAGATGATGGCGCCCTAATTGAAGATTCTGAGATGCTGGATTATACGAAGCAAAATTTAAAACGGAGCCCCCCCCCACCCCCCCCCCCCCTTTGTGTGGTGGTCATTGTGCTTGCGGAATGTTGTGGTTTTTCAGGAAATCTTTATAGTGCTTTTTAGGGGGGCCGGGTGCGTAAGGTAACATTAGTCAAGAGAGTGTACAGGGAGTTTAGAATCATTAGGGACTATTATCTTTACAACAACTAAGCTTTTCAACAGTATTTTGGTTGGTTAATTTTTATATAGTTGCAAAAGGTATTTCCCCCTTTAAAGGTAGTATACACCATTGGTAATTGCTTGAATTTTCATGAATTTTCAAATTACATGCCTTTATCCCTTTAATTGAGATGTTTTGTGTCCCACCAAATTGTCAAAATGTGTTGTTTTTTCGCCCAAACATCCCACTTTTTGTTGGTGCAAATTGCAAGCGTTTAAAGGTGGAATACACCATTGGTAATTGCTTGAATTATCATGATTGAGTAGATTTTGGGGATTGTATTTTATAGTAAATATCGTTTAACTGAGCTGTCCGAAGTTTTTGCAATCATGGATGCCGAGAAAAGCACGAAAAACAGCGGTTTGTTTCAACCGGCGTCGAGCAGTTATTCTTATGTTATCTTTGTTTTTTCGCGATCGCCGTCCGGCGATCGCGAATTTTTCATTATAAAATTATATTTTTCGGATATCTACAGGATATCTAGCGCAATCATTTTGCTGGATGCCTAGAATCAACATTTACTTTCAAATGAGTAAGATATTTCTTAATAATTCGGTAGTAAATATTTTTGATATCTGCAAATGGTGTATCCTACCTTTAAGCCAAAGAGCGCTAGTAATAAGCGGTGCGTGTGCGTGTTCGTGTATGACGAAGTCACTTTAATACGAACAGTCTGTTGATAACCGGGGGTGCGTTCCACTTACGCGAACTGTTTGCGCGAACGTTCGCCTACGTTTTGAGTTTGCGTTAGTTGAAGTGGAACGATATTTTAAAAACAACGTTTTCAAAATGGCGGCGCCCAGTGACAGTGACGTCGTTTGGTTGGCTGCTTTTTGTCCAACTCATTATTTTTCTTTTAAAGATCCCTGTTACTGCTCAAAACAACCCACCGTTTATAACGAAAAGTATGAAACGTAAATCAAAACCGTAAAAAGAAAACCGTCGGCTGCTAACTTCTCCGCCATCTTTAAAATACGTCACTAGCCAACAGCGAACAGCTCGAAATGTCGTTCGCCGTTTTTGCTAACGTTTGCCAACATAATTGGCGAACATTGCGTTCCACTCACGCAAACAACGCTAACGTTGGCCAACGTTGGCAACGTTCGCGTGAGTGGAACGCACCCCGGGTATCTATGAAACAGAACGCCCTCTATGCTATCGAGGGCGCGCGCGCCGAACTTGCAATCCCCATGACGTCACAATGCCAAAGCAGCAAAAGCGCGCGTATTTTGGAACATTTTGGTTACCTGACAACTTCTAGGTCTTGACAACATTGTGTTTAGTCTGCGTTTGCTCTTCGTTGCGTGAACACAGGTTTCTGTTCCAATGCGCTTTCCAGTGCTTAGTTATTACTGCAACAGTCAAAATCTCGAACGATAATAATTATTATTTTCTGGAGTGAAATTACAAAGTGAATGTTCAAGATGTTCAACTTTGCGGCATCTTTTTCTGAGAGAATCGGGTAAGTGAAAGTTAACTTTGGCGCTTTGATAAATCGCATTAAGTTTTAGGCTTTGAATGTACGAAAAATTATCTCTCTAACTCAAAAGGTCAAGTGTTAAATTGTTTACATTGGTCTTAGGATTGTTATTTGATTCTTATAGTGTTCAATCAATTTAACATTTATTTTCATATTCAGCAATGAAATATTGATTAAATTTAAAATAAACATGATAATAAATCGAATATTTAAAGCTGATATAGGAGGCATATTCAAAAGACCAAAGGCTTATATTGAAATGCCTCTAAGCAAACAGACTGGATTACAAATGTTTCAAGATAAACATAGAAAACAAGACACATTTTACGGTAATTCTTTAGGTAGGATAAGCGAAAATTTGGGTTAGGGGGCAGATAAGTTGAAACAAATTGTGTGCACAAGTGAACGGGGTTGTATTTTAAGGGTACCATCGTTGGTTATTATTACTATTATTTTTAGATTTTCTCGTAGCACCAAAGTGGTGCGTTTTGTACCGGACAATGATGGGGACAGTTCCCCGGAGCCGGCCCGTGGAGGCGCCGGTGATGAGACACCAGGATCACGGTGCCGGAACGACTCCAACCCGGACGCCTCCATGATGCAACCGGACTACGATCAGCCTCCAGCGAGGTGGATCCAGTCCAGCGGTGGTGATACAGCTGGGGCCAGGGCGAGAATCGCCGGTCAGACTTATGACCCAGCCCCGCTGTTGGTATCGCGGGTAGGCCGCGACGGCGGAGATTCCACAGTTGAAGATCACCGGGAGGATCCGTCGAGGAAGAGACCTGGTTGGAAGTAGGTTGAACATGTTATTCTAAACTGTTCAAATATCCTAGTTAATTGGTAACAAAATTCGGTTATATTTCGGATAATTATACATTTTGACGAACAAAATAGAGTTTCACTTCAGCAGGAACAAAAACGTTTTCTACAAGGACAACGGGCGCATGCTCCCACTGCACTTAGGCTAAATTGGTACAGCGGATGAGGAGTCTTTCTGGAAGAAAATTATACCAATATAGGGTCTGGAGCTAAAAACTACTGGACAAAATCGCGATTTCTCTGTATCATTTTTATTCTTGGATTCTCCATTCTCCAAAGCTGAAAGAAGAGACTCAATGTATTTTTAATCACATCTCCTTTCTTGTTTTCTCAGGAGTCTCTTACCCCATCGGAAGTTTTGGCGTTACCGCAGCACCAAGGTACATCCAATGGACGACAATTGTTCCTCATCGCCGGCGCTCCAGTCTCGTCAAAATGGCAAAGCCTCCGCCCGCCAGACGACGATGTCGCTGGCTTTACCCTCTGCCCGGAGAAGCCAGGGCGGAGCCGTGGAACTGAGAACTTGCCACGCCACCACCAACATTGAACTCAGGAGTTCAAATTCCCCGCTTGTCGAGAAGGGTCACATGTCACCAGTTCTGAAAGGTCGGCCACATGTTCCCAGCCTTTCAAGGTAAGTTGGGTTAGATCACACATCCATTAGTATTTGATTACCCAAAACAAAATGAAATTCTCCTCACATATTATTTTGGCAGTTTTTATATATTCTCAACTCAACTCGCATATCTAGACCTCAGTGGCGGATGAAAGAAGGAGAGAGAAAGGGGGGGGGGGGGGGAGGTGTTTACTAGGGTTTCGGGGTTGGCTGCTGAGCAAAGTTTATTTCATTGCCGAAAAAAAAAACCTTCAGAATATCGGTAGTTTCGATGAACATTATGTTCATAATGTACGTAATTTCAGAGGAAAGTAGAATCTCCTTAGATTGCACCACAGATCAGAGCATCTAGAATTCAAAATTTCCAAGGGCCCTTAAGCGGGCCCCAGAACCCAGGCCGTTATTGGATTCGCGCTATGTGCTCGCCCGAGTTACATTCTGTAGGTGAATGGTATAACTCCCCCCCCCCCCCCCCCCCCCCCACCAATGAAAAGCTAGATCCGCCCCTGGACCTACACCAAGTAAGTCAGGAGGTGATCTCGCCGCCACTGTTTGTAACACTTCTTCGAATATCGGATTCTCCGAGAGATAATACACTTTGCTGCAAAAGTTATTTTTCTTTTGGAGGAACTCTCCATTCTTGAAAGCAACCAAAAGATCCAACATAATCCTTGCTCACCATAGCTATTCCATTTAAAAACATTATCCAAACCTCACTCTCTGCCAGGTCCCAAATTTCGTGGACAGAGAGGCTACGAGGCCTCTTCGCACCTCGGCAACATAACCGAAGTGCCACCGCCGTTAATGTGCCCTTTAAGACACCAGAGGGATCGGCGGACACCCGACCAAGCGAACTCGGCAAGAACCCGAGGGAAGACCAGAGATCCCAGAGCGACGACAGAGCTCTGAAAACGAAGACTGACGCGATTGAGGGATTTGCCGATGGTAAATTCGGTGGAATTATGATCATCTATAGAACTGATTTAAATCTGGAGAGACTCTTGGCCATAATGCAAATTGAAACCTTCATTTTATGTCTTTATGTCATCCCATCTCACTTTTGATAATTTATAAAGTTGGAAATTGTTGACATGTTTTAAGATGAGCTTTTAAATCGTGGCACCCCATGTTACTTAGTTTCGAATATTTACAGCTCTTGTATTCCATTGCCACAGATGTATCAAGAGTGCATCATCATTGGAAGGGTTACGTTACCACGACAACGAGACCAGCCATGGCTGATGATGCTGCCCCTCTCCTTATCCCAGGAGTACCGCAGTTTTACGCGGACTCCCATTCTAGTCCACCCCCTGCCTTAAGGAATGATTCCATCTCATTACGGAAACCATTCCCATCATCTGCGAGGCGGGACAACTCCTCTGATTCGTCCTTCCCAACTCTTGCGTCTTTAACGCCTTCCAAGCAAGACGTAATGATGACGAATGGAGACATAGCATTCCACGAAGAAGAATCAGTCCCGAAAGCATCCCCTCCTCCTTCAAGAAAGGATGCGTTTCTGACTCCCTCTCCACCATCTGAATGCTCGACACAAGGAGCAGTCCACGAGAAGGGAGAAAGAGGATTCAGAAATAGAACATCACTCTCCGAACGGTTGCCTCCATCTTCTCATAAAATAACTGGTGCACCCACTGTCTCCTCGAACCCACCGAGATCTACTCAAAAGCAGCGAGGAGCTGTGGAAAAGACCGGAGGCGCAGCGTCAGTGATGAGCGGTAGAATAATATCAAAACCCGTACTTGGCAAAAGTACAACTCTAGTTTTCAAGGTAAAGAGCATTTAATTTAACATTATACGCGGGAAGACAGTGAACGAATGTAAAATTAGCTAGTTTTTGTTAGAGTTACGAACTTAGCCGTAACTCCTCTTTCTTCAGGAGGAGACTGGAACTCATCACTTCCAGGCTTCGGTGGCTCAAGCCGACCTCTCATCGAGCCAATCACAGACCATGATACCTGACGTCACAAGCAGTATCAAGACGGGAGGTAGATTTTCAGGGCGAGAGGAGAGGGTTGCTGTAAGTTTAAATCCTCAAGGAATATTATTGTAAACGAAATAAGGTGCAGTACACCCGGCGCCAATGCAATACTAGCACTATTGTGTACGTCAAGTCCCGGGTATTTAATGGCCTGTGCCACCAGCTTAGAAGATAGATTATACTTTTACAGATTCTTGAACAAACAACTTTGCTGTTTCTATGCTGCATAACTACAAGTCGTGTATTTCAAACTTGACTTAATGAGAGACAGGCGTCGCATTGTTCTGGGTGACTTTATTCGTGACTATATTTCTCGCACCACAGCTAAAAATCGAAGTCTCCTTCATCTTTGCCAACCTCGAGGCTGCCAGGGCGCCCTCTCCCAGATGCCGCTGGGTTGAGGTCTTAGGAGGGATCATCGGTCGGTACCAGGAACTGCGCCGAATGAAGCTTGAAAAGAAGCAGCCGATTCCGTACACAAGCAAAGAAATAAGGGTAAAAAGGAGAGCCCGGGTACAAACTTTACTCGTAGGATTAGCAGAAAACAGCTCAATGATATCACACAATGACTATAACTGGTCATCCACGAGAAAGATTAAACAGAACAAGCTGCTCCCAGATCCTAACAGGCGCTGCTATGTCCTTATTTTGTTTAGGAAATGGAACTAAATGCTTTCAGAGCGAAAGAGAAGCTATATTTACTGAAGCAGATGATCACTGCTGCCAACTTTGTCCAACCACAACCTGGGTAAGTATAGGAATTCATTCCTAATATTATACTTCAACAGTAGAACTTGTAAGAGTCACTCAAGTTGTTTCAAACACACAACTTCGCTCGTGAGTTAAAATTACTTCAATTTCTTACACGACAGAGATGAACAAAGAAGATTCTTTCAGCTTATCTGCCACATGCCACCGGAGAGAACGAGTTCAAAGGTCACTGCACTATTGCAACAAACCACAACGCAAAGATCCAAGCGAGCTTCTGAGAATCTAGACAGTAGTGCCAATGAGAGCCCACCAGGTCAAGAGCAAGGAACATGGTGTCCCCAGCTTTCTCCTAAAACATTTAAGAAGGCGTCACTTTTAAAGGGCAGCAGCCAAGAAACGGCATCCAAGTCACAGGCGAGCTCTTCCAATTCAAGAAAGGTATCAACCCTTTCAAAGCCTCGATCTTGTCATTCTGCTGAGCACAAGAAGAGTGCGCCTTCAGTGTCGAATAAACAGCCCATTGCATCCTCACAAGCTTCTGGAACATCACCAAAGAATTCCTTGATCAGCACCGAGAACGCCGCCTCACCATCCAAGACTACGCAACCCAGAATGGCACCATCGTGTCTGCAGAAAATACTACCGAGCTACCTGCAGGGCCCCTATCCCACAATCGACTCGGGTGACTTGGAATCAATCGTGGATAAGTCGGGATCCAAGGTGGTGTTAGGGGAAGGCGACAACGGGAAGGTCTTGCTGATGCGTCGACATGACGATGGCACCCTCCTGGCCGTCAAGAGACTGTCCGAGAAACGCTTCAGGATCACAGCAGATAAGACGATGCTCCGGGAGGTTGCAGCCATGCAAGCCGTGTCATCATCCCTTTTCTTCCCCAAGCTGGTCGGCGTGATCGACAACTCCTCATTCGCCCAAGAGTTCCTCGGGGACGGATGCGAGAACCCGGCCGTGGACTTCCTAAAGGCTCGGTACCTCGACGGCCTGCTGACGGCGCGAGAGTGGATGTACGTCTGCCGGGACGTCACGCAAGGCTTGGCGGAGCTACATCACGCCGGATGGGTGCACAACGACTTGCACTGCTGTAATGCCATGCTGTGTAAGAACCCACCAGGGTCGGAGGTTGCATGGCTGGGGAAGATCATTGACCTGGGGCTTGCCCAACCACTTAAGGATCTACCTCCTGCCTCCAATCACACGTCAGAATTAAAGCAATGCTTCTACAAGAGCTGTAAACAGGTACGACATCACCGTAATGCTAAAATTAAGGCTAATATTCTGGACATCATGTTTTAAAAATTTCATTGAGCCCCTATCCAAACATGTATCTTCATACCTTAATTATTATTTGCTGTGGTATATCTAGATCGGGGGGGGGGGGGGGGGGGGACTGCAATTAGCCATGGACTGATATTATAGACTACCAAATTGGGGCCCAAAAAAGTGACTCAAAGTTCCTAAATATATTCTCGAATTGCCTAGAATGACGAATATTTGAGTAGATTTCAACTTAATTTCATCCCCCGACCCTTTAGTGGAACGTGCCCTAGGCAAGCCTCCACTCAATCCCCGTTTGCTCAAAGATAGATAGGCGCATGATTTCTTTTTGCGTTTTGTTTTCAAATCTTCTCAATGCGTTTCATTCTGGATTTCCAGGTGGCTCCGGAGGTAGTCGAAGGCAAGACTCAGCTCACCGTCAAGGCAGATATTTACAGCCTCGGCAAACTGTTCCTGGACGTGGCTTCTGAGTCTAGCGCCCTCCATTGCCTGAAGCATCTCGGCCTGGCGTGCATGAGCCGTAGCCCTAGCCACCGACCCAAGCTGAGCACGGTCCTCAAGAAGCTAGACGGTATCTGCTCCAAGATGGCCAAGACCAAATTGCCTCCGCTTTCTCCTCCTTAAAGCTGTCTTCTCCTTCCTCACGTCAATGACGACGTGTGGATTCATACTCATAGCGTAAAGTGAACGCGAATTTGCGATATCATAGAGCATTTTCGCACTGTGATTTCCAAGCAGTTAGACACATAATACAACTCGAGTATTAGTCCAGGAAAAAGTTTTTACCTCAAACAAATTGCAACAAATTGTTTTTTACCACAGTGCACTTTTATAAGGTCCCTATAATTACATACTAAAAGTCTACACAAATCCAAGTGGTGGAAATATGTATAATTTGCATAAATCGTTAATCCCTGCCGTGTAATATGTTTATTCCCATATTTGGGTATATATTTTATTTATTGAAAAGTTTATTTTGGTGATTCTACTTTATACTTATCCTTACTTCAATAACATTTGCTAAACCATATAACAAGTGACTGAATAATTATGAGAACATAGTAATTATCTAAAATGACAACTTCGTGACCCTATAAATGTGCGCACATTGCACTGTCTTGATCATCAAGTAGTAAGTATTGGTGAGCTTCAAATTCACCAAGTTGCTTACTGGTACAGTTATCATATTAAAACCTTATGAAAAATCACATGAACAATAATAACATTGTGATATTTAGTCCAGCAAACAAAAACTGGGGGGAAATGGTGTGTCCATAAATTGGGCTAAAAAGTAGTTAAAGGTTGCCTAACATGTGAGACTTGAACAAGTTCAAGGAAATCCCCAAAATACATTTTAACGTAGATAGGATTATTGTAAGCAACAAACATCTTAAATTTGGGGGGTTTCCTTGAATTTGTTCAAGTCTCTCACCTTAAGCAACCCCTTCACCTAATTTTTAGCCCAATTTAGGGACACACCATTTTTCCCCAGTTTTTGTTTGCCGGGCTAAATATCACAATGTTATCATTGTTCATTTGATTTTTCATGAGGTTTTCATAGGATAACTTTGCCAGTAAGCAACTTGGTGAATTTGAAGCTGGTCAATACTGACTACTTGATGATATCTGGATACAAGGTAAATACGTGCAAATTATAGGGTATAATTGTAGTCATTTTGGACCATTACTATATTTTCATAAGTATTCAGTCACTTACATGCTTTAGAAAATGTTATTGAAGTAAGGATGTGTAAGTAGAATCACAAAAATAAACATTAAAAAAAACCCAATATATGTATATATATATATATATATATACCCAAAACATGGGACTAAATATATTACCCGGCAGATTTATGCAAATTAGTCATTTTAATATGTCATTGTGGGGACCTTTTAGAAATGCATTGTGGTGAAAAGAGGTGTATTGCAATAATTGTTTGAAGTCAACAAAACAAAATTAAGTATTTTGCCTAGACTATCTATGAACACACAACTTTTAACAGGGCAAGCGTCACAAAATGTACTATAAATTAATATAAATCCCAAAACCCATCCATTTGCGGCAATTACAGCCAAAACAAATGATGTATCCTAAATTAAAATGGATGTATTAGGAGACGATAAGATTAAGCCATTGGTTTTTCAATGGGAGAGTTTCCGATTTTCTAATTTTACTTTATGGTGTCACGTACTATGCCCTTGTCTCTGGGGTCCCATGCCATACCCAGCTAATGTACTCCATAACGTACTCCTTAATGGGTTTATCTAATGGATATTTTACCTAGTGTATCAGTTCTGTTTATCATCTTTTCAAAGATACTTAATTATATCACCGATATCGAGATTCACTACAAGGAATTATTTCAGACCAGAACATTATACTTGTGTATACATCCTGCGGAGTAACTTGGTTATGTTCAGGTGATACAGATGTTTTATAGTGTTGTTGAAATTAAGAGGTTATTATGAAAGAAGATTTAAATGAAAAGGATATTATGAAAGAAGGTTTTAATTGAAGATGTTATTATGGAAGGTTTTAATTGAAGATGTTATTATGAAAGAAGGTGAGGGTTGGAAAAAACACCTCAACTAGTTAAAAATGATTATCTAATATTGTTGTATTGGATGATAGTGACCGGCTCCACACAAAAGGGTATTAAGTCGCGCTGTGCATTATCATGTAATGGCCCGCTCAATAATTGCATTTTTTGACATGAATGACATCTTTAATACCTACAGTTTCAGGTTTTGTTCACAGAAATGTTAATTTCGATGAATAAAGTAAGGAAAAACTACCATTTAGTGTTCATCATTCTGTTGTTCTCCAACAGAGCCAGCTATTTCAAATCCTGTTTTCTCAGTTGTGTAATTTGAACTCCAATGAAGCATTTAATATGTAAACACGTCATATCTCCAGAACAGGAAGGGCTATGAAGCTATATTATATATCTACTAAAAGCTTATGTTGTGGGCTTTCCAACCATGTATATAACTCGATTTCACTGTTTTGCAACATAATACCCGTTTTTGTGGAGTGGGTCATTATATGTTCTCCTGGTTATCCAGATTTGGTCCATCACCAATGGACTAAGATTAATGATTAGCGGGGGGCGGGAGAGGGGCGGGGGGCGGGAGAGGGGAGGGGGGTCAAAACCTTACACGTGACACGTCTATACACACGCATCTTCCAAACGCAGTGCAGAGCACTCCTGTTGTTTAACGTGATCACTATTACTAGCACAGCACAGATTGCACGTCAACACTTGAAACCTTTTATTCACAATACACATACAGAAAAAAATCGCATGTACGCGAACTACTGTGGCGTTTTAAAACATTTTCGAATGTTAAGTACAGTTATTAGTGTGAGATAAGGCACAAGCTTTATATGAGGCGTCAAGTAATGCCTCGGTGAACACATAATAATCTAATCTCAAAACATTTAATCTACAATACATTTTTGTATAGCAATACTAGCATTTAAAGACAAAATAGCATTTCTTTCTACTCTTATACAAATTGCAATATACAAGAGTTTTATTAAGTGTTTACACGCACACTGATATAACGGCTTATATAATGTCTTAAATTCAAGCCTTTTAAAATAGGCTTTTTGTATACATGTACTAAACAGCAAGGTAAATTCATATGTACCCTTTATCAGAAAAATACTGTGCATAATATTATAGTATAAGTTTCGATGACTTCACTGAAACAATAAATTCACATTTATTTTTAACCTACGCAGAAAAAAAGTTTTCTTGATTATTAAAATGTTTAACATTTAATGAAAAAATAAATACCTCGGAGTGGCCTCAAATAGAAGAAACAATCATAGATCCGTTCGGCTCCTTATAATTCAAAGAGTACCAGGGAATTAAATACCAATTGAAACTTAAAAAATACACCTTTGTTTACGTGTGCGCTCGTCTGGTTCCCAGACCCCATTGTCATTTGGAGGAATCCCTCATTGCACATTAGGAGGAATCCCTCGTGACGTGAGAAAGGGAGTTTCATCCTCATTCGTATTCATCTGGGGCCAATTTCATGTAACCATAATTTGCTTAACACGAACATTTGTCCTTGGCAAACATAAACAGGGTTATAAACCAACTATTTTGGTGACTGTGTTCAGACTATATTCAGCTTATCCACAAAAAGCACATGGAGTTTTGGCTGGTAACCTGTTTTTGGTTTTTTCTGAGTAAAACGTTTTTGTGGTAAGCATTTTTTTTGCGCTTACATGTTTTATTAAATTGGCCACTGGCGTCTGCAGACTATTGCTAAAAAAAAATTGGGGCTTACCTACGTACTGCGGACATTCCTTTGTTTTTGTGTAGTTGAGAACACGTTGGCTGAATACTCATTTTGCTCGCTTTCAGAACATTTGTTGAAACCCATATTTTGATTCTGGGCCTCATGTGTTTCCTCTTCACATTTTCTATATACATTTATATAACCCTAATCTCATTTTTCTTCTAAAGCTCTTTTTTTCTTCAAAAAGGGTAAAACCGACTTTGGGCGTGTGCAAGTTCACAATCCGTAACCTCTTCCCGCATTCTGTGGACGTCAATTATTGTTTGCAGGTCCACAGTACGCATGAAAACAATGTTCGTATGAACCCTACAACCCACGAGGACCGTAGACAGCTTGTACTTTCGGTTTACTTAAACGGGGCAAAATGTCGATAGACAACGTGAATCTAATGGACTGCCTCGTTCGTTCGAGGCTCCCGAGTTGTGCAAAATGGTAACAAAATGAAAAGGTTTCCGTCTGATCCTTTCATGTCGAGGATCAATCAAAGAGATGATATAGACCTTAACAATAAGCAGGGTTCCAATCTAAAATAGTCATAATCTAAAATCGTCAAAGTAAAAACTAATTAGCATAATTGGGTTGTTTAAGCACAACATATATTTTTTTAAAACTTGTTGTCTCGTTTGAACGATGTCAAAAACATACCTTTGTGATTCTGGGTACCATCCTTTAAGCAATGTCCCGGCGGCGATATTTTTGTCTGTACCACTAACGAGCTATGGTCGTATACTTAAGCATATGCGAGTTGCAACTCAGGTTCTCGGACTTTATTTCCCTTATTTCTCCAACCACAAATTAGTAAAAAGAAAATGTTGCAAATTACTTAAAAAAAATAAACAATTAAAAAAAAAAAATAAAAAAAAATAAAAAAAAAAAATAAAAAAAAAAATAAATAAATAAATAAATAAATAAAAAATAAAAAAATATTTCAAAGGAGTTTTCATGGGATTCGATCTCACGCCTCCGGATTAATAATCCTGTGCATTATATCCACTATACAATACAGCAATGTCTCGCTCAGTTGCGTGGGTTTAATAATAATCATTTCGTTTAAAGTGCCCTCCTGCACAATTATAAATAATTATTAAATATTATATCCTGCACAAGTCGCTAACCAAAAGTCGCTAACCAGCCCGTCGCGAACCGGCTAGAAATTTGACAGATGGTGGTACCCAGACTCGCCCAGGTATTTGTTTGCCACTGTGCGGAAAAGAGCCTTGCTAATTTCCATTGACATTGTGCTCACGGGGCGAATTTCTTTGTTTACGTTTTTTGTGCATAAAAAACCCAGCTATGCTGGACAATTTTACTTATAACGATTTTGAAGTGATCTCTCAAGAAATAAAAAGCGAGAAACACTGGACAAATTGACAGAAAATGACTTGATTGCCGGATTGGACCCCTGCACATTTTCAATGGGGCCGCAATTCATTTCCGCCTCACGAGCCTCCATCGTTTACATAAATTATCATAATTAATAGGGTGAAAAGGTCTATTACCGATATTCATGTGCTTTATAGCTGATGAATTATACAGGAACAGGCTTTCGACGTGTCGGGACTATAAGCCCCTGTTCTGCAAATTGTGAGGGTTTTATTGATCCCTTGTTAGGGTTTGCGATATTTTCGCATAATAGGTTAGTGACTCCTGAACTGCATGCGGCTGCCCACTCGGTTCAATGTTGAGAGAGAAGAGGGGAAATATTGTTCCTTATTCATAAATGTGACATGGTATGTCAAAACCAGGCGGAATTGGGCAGAGCTACGAATGGAGAAACGGCTGCAAAATGACGTGGGGTGATTTTTAGTGATTTGGGGATTTTAAATTGTTTGTGGTGCTATTTATGTTTCAACTGATCTGTAAAGGTTTCAAATAAAAACTTCATCGACAAAGCATTTTGTTTAATACAAAACTCAAACTTTAAAAGTCTTTTTCTCATTTCAGACAATGTGATTTCAAATTGTATATCTTTACTTTGGAATATCCAATAAATTAAACCCAAGGTGGCATTTAAAAGAGCAAGGGGTAAATTTTACTAATATTGCAGAAACTCAACATTGACTTCTTGCCCAAAAGTGCCTGATTTTAAAATACCGCGTCACAAATACCTGATACAGTTTAGCCATTTCTATTGGTCGAGAACCCGACATGTTTATGTTTAAACTGCCGATAAAACATGGCGCGTCAGCCAGTTTTAAACGTTTATCTGGTGTCACATTAAATGTTGACTTCTATGAAGTCTGGTCTATGACTTTTTCATTGGTTTAAACTTCACACGGCATGCGCAAACTGCCAACGATTCCGTTTATTGTTAGTCCTATTAAATCATCACACTACATAGAGCAGCAGGTGGGACGCGCGGGCAAATCTTCAATGGTACGTGCGAGGGGCACATACCATTAAATTACCTGGAGGGGTGTTTTACATTTGTTTCAATTGTTTTGACTTTTTTGATTAAAATGTATTTATGAATGGGAATTAAACCGGACATTATAAGGCCGTTTTCACGAAACTCGTCTTATCTTACAAACCATCTTATGACTTAGGATGAGTCTCAGCTCAAAAATCGATCTTGGCTAAGACGTGTCATATAAGATCGATTTCACTAAACCCACCTTATGAAAGATGCATTGCAACTACCAATTTTATAGCTGTTTCATGTTTGTTTTTACCGCTAGAGTAAACAGTCGTTGAAAAGAAACGCGCAAACTAGTCTGCGCAATACAATCACATACGGTAGTTCTGTACGTTCTATACGACATAGTTGACTAGTTGTTGGCGTATAAATAATTTGTTTAGTAAAACTATAAACATGTATAAAAACATATTTTCTAATCAGTTTCTTTTTCAAAACTATAACTCTAGGCCGACATTTGTGATCTGTCATCACAAAATGAGCGTAAAGTCGCACGGAGCGATTTCCCAGTACGGCCAGTCAAAGTCAAAATTTGAAGGGGTGGTCGATTTTGAGATTATATGGTTTTTTTAAAGACTAAATCCCCAACAATCAATTCCCAATTTTTCAGGACGATCAGATAACAAAATATTAGTTTTTGAGACAATTTTTACTATGCCTTTATTTGCGCGTTCACACAATTTCTCACAAGAAATGCCTGTTTTCTCATAATCTCTGTATTAAGACTCCAGACTAACAAAAAAAATAAAAAAATATTGAGTATCAAATCTCCAAGTGTTGTATACCATTGGAAAGCTCTGTTTCCACAGAATTTAGAAATACCCATATCTCAATTTTTGATTTTGCCGACTTTACGCTCATTTTGTGATGACAGGTCACATTTTGTCTTCAACGAGAAGATAATGCAATGGTTTCCAGACGATTATATTGATTACCGAACGTGTTGAGATAAGACGACCCTCGGACCGATCTTAAGTTAATACGAGTTCAGCCGCGTTGCTATAGAAGTTAGGACGTGTTGAACGCGTCGTAACGTTTGGTAAAATCGATCCCAGGACGAGTCGCAAGTTAGGACGAATTACTCTTCCTAAGACTCTCTTAAGAGTTTCGTGAAATCGGCCCCTGTCCCACGAGCCGGTTCTAAACATACTTGTTTAAAACCGACCAACCACATATTTATTTCCTCATTCAAAATTATTCAATTTCTGCAGCGAATAATTTACAGGATGTAATTTATTTTGCCCACGGAAACAGAAGTGCGATTAGTAATCGTTTTAACTCCCCTGTAGTGCCGAAACTATTATTACTTCATTTATTTGACACATTTTTGTCCAAGACCAATTTAACATCTAAATATATTTACAATGCTTCGTGCTATTGAATGATGATAAAGATGTCATTTTGAGCCCATTATAGGATCGCTAAATAAATGTTTCTGAATTTCCCTAATTCCGTGATCTCCACTAACGTACAAAAATAATCGTTTGCATAAAAGAATTGGTTACAAGATGAGATTCGAAGAAAACAATTGATGGTGAACTAAACAAATGCATTTTATAATAATGTGGTTTCTAACGCCGCCAGCGTTCACGGGTGTCACGTTTGTTTTGTATATTACGCGTTGTTGTTCGTAACAATTTACGAAAAAAGGCTGGCCACCGCGTGATTCTATTGGTGGATTCCGGTCCGAATGATGACGCTTTGTATTTTTGCCTAACTTTGAGATCGCGAAAAATAAATGCTTGACTTTTTAAAAACGTTTTTATACACTGAACAAAAATATAAACGCCCACAAAAATATAAACGCCCACACAAAGATAAAACGCTCCCAAAATGGTTATTTGTCTTGATTTGTAAACAACATTTGTGTCCATCTCTGCCAGTGAGGAATTGCTCAGTCATGCAGTGATTCCACCCACAACACAGATGTGGGTGGAATCACTGCATCACTGAGGCGTTTATATTTTTGTGGGCGTTTATATTTATTAGTTAAAATTTTGTGTGGTGCTTTTAAATGGAGATTACGATTTTGAACATTTTGTTAGCGATCACCCTGTGATATATCTCGTTACTGTGATGTCGCGTGAACTGTGATAAAACACCCGCTTTGAAGTACATAAATATATGTTCGCCTATCTATTCTAGCCAACGTTTATATTCGCAAATCAGGTTTACACTAAGTATGCCTCAAGGAACTAGACCAATAAAAGGACAGACGAATCCGGCGGTACCCCAAAATAGCTTTTAATTTTGTTCCTCAAATTAGTCTCCTCCGTGCAAAGGTACCCCCTCAGCTGAAAAAAACCGGCGAGTTGGGGGCTCAATATCGACGCCATCTTACCCGACTTCAATTTAAGTGTCTGGTCCCCGCTATGGTATTCTTAATGAAAACGCGATTTAAAGGTTGTCAGCGAATAGACAAAGCAACCCCACTGGTGAAAACGAGTATCAAATGAACGAGGAGCGCGGTGCGTAGTACCAGCGACGTATTCCAGCACGAGAAGTATGGTTGCTATGTGAACAGCGCCCTCATTTGACCGCGCCCGGAGCCTATAAAGACTAATCAAATATTGCTCAACCTTGTTATCCGGCTAAACACTTCGGTATTAAACGTGTTTATGCCCCCCCCTGCTTCACATGGACTTAGGCTTAATCAAATGTTGCGAGATTGGTTAGAATGTAGTTTCCAATAGTAAACATCTTAAAACGTCGTTTGTACTTTAGACACTCATTTCTACAGGTGCATAAGTTAGCATAATTAGTATACCTAATTTGTTCGGCTTTAAATTCTCTGTTGCTTATATACAATCTGTCCAACTCTGATATATCAGAAATACCAGTTATAAAACGATTTGTCACCTAATCTGTGCGAAAATAACTGGCAATGTTTTTAACAATAAAAACGAAATGCTACCCCAAAAATGCAAACATCAATGTGCAAACATATTTTATATAAGAAACCAGTTTAAAATGTTGTACCCAATATGCAGGTCTCATCGCTTTTGGTTTTTATTGTAGAAGGGACCTCTTATTCTGAAACTCCCCAAAAGAATTTTGCTTTCAGCAAAAAAAGGGATAAAATATCGACCTGCCAACTTTCTATCCCCAACTGTGCCAGAATTGAATGAACATAAAAACGATCACACAAACTCCTCGTTCAAAAACCCATTATGTTTGCTGCCCCCTAGAGTTGGATAAGCCCCTAGTTCATCGCACGCGGAATGATGGAACGCCGCAGAAATAGGCGCTTTCTAACACCCGTCAGAATAAACGGAATATATACATGGCTTTAAGAAAGAGCCTACGTTACTATAAAATATAAATCAGATAGTGTTAAAAGAAAACTTTGAGAGCTATTACTATTATTATTATTAGTAAAGTTTTTCAAACCAAAGTGATGTTTTTTGTTTTGCTATGATTCTGTATTACTCTGTCTCGTCGTCTCAATCTCTTAGCACGGTATTACAATTGCAAAGCACGAGAGAGAGGGAGTAATGTAGGTCGCTTCTCAGATTACTTGTGAGCGCCCTCTGCCGCCGCCTGTTTCAGTAACTGCAGAAGAAGAGCAAGAAGAAAAGAAGAATTGATGACGATTTTTAAAAAAAGGGAAGAAAGAACACTTTCCAACGTCTGCACTAGACAGCTAGAGGTCGTGGGTTCGAGGCCCACACGAGTTATTATTACCTCCGACCATCTGTCTGTCTGTCGGTTGGTCGGGCTGTCGGGCTGTCTTAGTGTCTGCCTGTTAATAATAATGTTAGTTCTTATATAGCGCTTTAGATTCCCACAAGATCAGCGCATGTGGTCTCTACCTTCACAGGTACCCATTACTCCTGGGTGGAGAGAGGCAATTGTAGCAAAGTGTCTTGCCCAAGAACACAAGCACCATGTTCCCTGCCAGGGTTCGAACCCACGTTCCATCGTACAGGAGTCAAACACGGTAACCACTGGACCACAGTGCTCTGCCTGTCTGTCGGTCGAGGTGTCTTGGTGTCTGTCGGGCGGGCTGTTTATTTTTCTAATTTTTTAATTTGTTGTATTTTTTAAAAATCTATTCATTTGTTTATTTGTGTGTTAGCAGGATTACGGTAAAAACAACTGGAGACATTTTAACGAAACTCGGTTGGTAGATAGCTTATAGGTCAAGCATGATTCCATTATCAGATTGATCTGCAGAACAGGAATCTGGATCACTTTGAACTATTGTTTACCATTGAGAGACAGGGTGTTTTGCATTTTTGGGGCGGAGGTCTGCGCTCTAACAAGTGCCTTTTTGTTCAGTTTTGTTTTAATATTCTCTCGGAACAACACTGAGTATAAGTCCAGTAAGAATTGACAATAATCCTGACCTTTTCTTGTTAATAGGCACATTTTAGTGGCAATGTGTTTAGTGGGGCTTTAGCTACCTACCATAAAAAATCAACCAAAATCAACTTTGGGAAAACAAAAGGATGCATTTTCAGCATTTGCTAGAATATTAGTATTTGCTCCATTTGGTATGAATACAAATGATTAAATGCTTCAGATTTGCAGTATTTTCTGTTTAAGGTTTGGTCGGGGCTACCTTGAAAAATAAATAGAAAAATACTAGTATTCAAAATAGGAGTTTTTATATGTGTGGTTAGGCAGAAAAAGGTATGAACATTGTAAATCTAGGATCAAAATACAAGCAGTTGTACCGGGTTTGGGGAAATAAATGAGACGTGGATGGCCGATCATTTCTTGCAACATTCCGGGGATAGAAAGGGGCAAGCATGACTGCGAAGCAGCAACTTTTCACATAATCGTAACCCTTTCAGCGTACGAGCTGCTGTGCGTACGAGGCTGTACGAACACACATTATAATCTCTATTGTTATAAACCATTCGGCTGTACAATCAACTGCAAGTAAAGTAAGAAGCATTTACTACTATTTCAGCCAGTAAATGCTGAATTTTATTCATACGAATTGAAGCATTTGTTTTTCCTTAATGCTTTGACACTGATGTAAATGCTTTTTCTCTTTTTGCTTGTACTTCATAGCATTTGCTAGCTTTTATTCTCGATCCATTTACCCTCGATTAAAAATAACAAACATTAGCGAACTCGTGTTCACGTGTTCACGTCTGACCGGAAATTCTAATCTATTTGTATAGTGAAGTGGACGACTCCGCACCGCTCTGATGACATTCGCTCGAGGACTAAACCTTCAACTCAAAATTACTGTCATCTTCCCATTTCATAAATAAAACTGCCTGGCTAAATCTTGAAATTAATCAACAAAAATGCCAACCTAGAGATAAGCACGCGTACAACGGGACCATTATTATATTACGGGGTTGCCGAACTTTAAACCTTCTCTTTTGACAAAAGTTTTTGCAAATCTTAATTTAATTACCTATACGTACAGGCATCTAATGATGATGGCCATAATTCTCCCCGGCAAATTATTCTATTCACATCAATAAAAAAACACCATGAGACCGAGCGACACCGAACAAAGATTTTCACATGCAACCTATCACTTCGTTCATAATTCGTAATTCATTTTGGTTGGTTGTTTTGACAATGGAACTTCAAACAGAAGATTATTATTTTATTTTTTTGTGACGTGGTTAAAGTTAGTGTGCGTTTGTTTATGGTTCAAATGGAGGACACATGCCTGGCGACACGAAGGTGAATTGGGGTTAGGGTTAGAATCGAGGACGTCCTCGATTAAGATTCGTGTACAAAACCAATGAGAGCCGTCGGAAAAAGTACAAACAAATGAAATTATCGAGAGGAACAAAAGAAACTCCTCGATTTACACCATAAACAAACGTAGGTGTACGTGCTTTTGAAATGAAAATGCGAATGAAAATGTTCTAGCATTATATTAGTTATGAGCTTTCTAATAAGACATCGGATCTGCCCGTGGTGAATAATTAAATCATCAATTTCAAGGTTTGCATTAGAAACGTCCCGTACCTAATTCGCACGGGAGGATGGGGGGGGGGGGGGGGGGGGGGGGGGGGGGGGGGGGGGGGGGGAAGTAGTATGCGCATGCGCTTTTTGGACTGCAAGGTAAACACGCGTTAAATAATGTAGGTATACGTGTGGATTTTTGAATTCAAATTGAACAATTAAGGACAATATATTTACAAAGTAAAACAAAAGAGGGACAATGGGAAGTCCATAATTGGAGGTATTTACAAAGCTGCGAGTATAAACGTACATGTACGGTGTACGTACATGTACGTTGAGTGGTTTCGTGTTTAAATCAAAATTCAAAAAACAAATTAGCGACACAAACGAAGCTCAATTGTGCACACCACAGACGCTGCAGATAGCAGTGAAATATTATGTCTAGAAAGGTCCCGGATGACGCAGATTTCAACCTGGGTTATAAACCGGCTTATAAAATGGATTGCTCGGAAGTGATTCGAGCCTCAGGGTACACGACCAATATGGAGGCGACCTGGATACGCTTCTAGAGAGGGGTCAGGTAACCTTTTATACCCGCGAAATATACTATTTTAACCACGCTGGCATCAACATTGCGCCGTAAAAAAATCTGAGAAAATTGTTGAAACACAGTGACCCTCGGGTGGAACTGTCTTCGTCGCTGAACTGGCATACCACTTAATACTCCTACTTCTGGAAACGTGAAAGAGGATGGGAAAATCTTTACAATAACGAAAATGAATTTATTTATTTCTGTCAACATCCAACAGCGCGAGCGCCAATCGCACTGGGGAGGGATATTAAGTGAAAGAAGACAATGTGAAGAAGATACAGTTTGAAAGTTGGGAGAAAAACCCTAGAATATTCTGGAGAAAACCCACGATATGCTTTTTTTGTATCCTACCTTGATAACTCTCTCTTGCCAAACGGGTTCCAGCTTGTGGTAGATATTGTCCAATAAACCCTGAGAATCGCCACTCTGTTGTTCAGCAGCGTCATTCCAGATCTGTTCATTGGACAACAAAAGCGATAAGAAAATCGTGTCGTCCAATCAACACCGAGAACCAAAAGCTGTGTTGCACAACAGCGTCATGCTGTCGTTGCTGATTGGATAAGGAGTCGACGCTGAGGAAATCCCCCAAATAAACGATTATTGTTGTTTACAATAATTATGTGAACGTCAACAATGTTTTCTTACCAATTATTTTAAAGAATTTTCTTGAACTCTCCTATATGGGGTTTCTTCTGCCATATACATTGCTTATTTGCCAGCGCGCTGTCTTTTGTTGAATGGATTATACACTATTCGCTTTTGGTGTATTTTTATAAAATGAATGGGTTTATAGGGGGTTGATAAATGGTATAGTAATTATTGTGACGCTGGCCTAATTTTAAGGTTTCACGTTCATAGATGTTTGTTGTCTGGTTCCTTGACAGCAATGTATAGACGTCCAGGAAATTACGGACGTGTAACAGTATTGCAACTAAAATGTGGACTAACTACATATCTTGAAAATAGTCAGGTTTTTATAGGAAATTAATACAAAATTCCACTTTTCTTAAAAACCACTGCACATCAGATGCTGTGATTTCACAGGATGTTTGAGACTGTTATTCACTTACAGTCAAGTATGGTATTTCGTAATAATTCAGTAGTTTTTTTATGTTTGCAAACGGTGTAGGCCCCATACTACCTTTAAACTAAACGAAATAATCCTCTATGTATACAATGGCTTGCTCAATGTGTGTTTCAGTGATTCATCTATTGAAAAAATGCGAGTGAATTCGAATCACCTGTTCGCTTGTTCGTCCAGCCAGATTTTGCCATGGTCGGGCTTGCTGTTCCGTAGGATCCGTCCTTTTTTTCTTACCTAAAAAAGTATTCATGACAACAAGAAAAAGTCAATCACAACTATACAATGTGTCTAAAATACATGCAACAACATATAACGCAATACCACACGTATAGAACATATAACTAACATCGATAAAATATATATGGTTTCAAAAATACCGGTTTCACTTTAAAATGAAACATCGAACGTCCAAATCTGACAATGTTTAACAGAGTTATGAATAATTTTCCAAGAAGGGTCAAATTGACAATGGGACCAAGTTTTTAGATTTTGTTTGGATACTGTGCAAGACAATGTAGACTTAAACAAAAAAGTCGTTACACACTTTTGTCTTTGTTCGTGCAGGCGCCACCGAAATGAACCAGAGCTGACGGCAGCGGGCATGGTGGCTCAGCGCATTTCGGTAGCGACTTGATTTCAAGTTTACACTTGCACAGTATTCAAACAAAATTGAAAAAACCTGGTCCCATGGTCAATTTGACCACTGTTGGAAAATTATTCATAACTCTGTCAAACATTGCCAAATTTGGACGTTTGATGTCTCATTTTAAAGTGGAAACCAGTATCTTTGAAACCAGATCTATATTATCGATGTTATAGTTATACATTCTACGTGTGGTATTCCGTTGTATTTTGTTGCATTTGTTTTTGAAACGATGGGAATCGCTAAACAGGGTGGTTCATAAAAAGAACGAACAAGTATACTTGACTACCCCGACGCCAAAACTACCTATACCAAAGGATGGATAATCTTTCTAAAAGAATCAAATGATACCAGGATATCTTGATTTTAGGCTAGTAGTTTTAGCTCCAATACCCTATTTAGTGAAGCACAGTGTCAGAGGTCCTTTCGTACCAAGAAATAACTAAGCCGCGCCTGTGAATTATAAACAAGACACGGTTCAGATATTTCTCGGTGCAAAAGGACAAAGAAACAATGACTTCACTTCGTTATAATAGGTTCTAAATGAGATTTAAAGCTTTGCATGGTGGAGACTATAGACTTAGAAGGATTTGAGGTAACACCATGTGAAAGGATCTCATTTTGAAAAGAGGTAGGGTGGTTCTGATAAGAACCGGTGGTTTAAACACGACATTTCGACTAGTATGCCCTGGGGTTCTCAGGTAATAGGTTCTAATAATAAACAGTTCTTATATAGCGCACGTATCTACCAAGACTGGTACTCAAGGTGCTCTATGATTTTTCAAAACTATACTATTTCAAATCAAGATATCTTGGTATCATTTTCCTTCTAGAAATTAGATTCTCCATCCATTGGTCTAGGTAGGGTACTTTTCTGTTATTCCCCCGCCAATTTTTTTTTTTGGGATTGTACTTAAATTACTTAAAAACTAGTGTTGGGATGTGGGTTACGGTTAGTGTTTGGGTTAGGGTATAATATAGGGTATATTATACCCTAACCCAAACACTAACTCTAACCCACACCTTTGCGAGTGGATGTGGCGACAGCGCCACCGAAACTTGAACTCGTTCGACAGGATTTTGGCGGACATTGCGGTGTACTGGCCACCAAACTGAGCAGTTTATTCAATGTTAATCAAAGCCAAGTTTAGTTTGAGTTGATGTAGAAGACGTATTTAAACTTGTATTTCACTTGTTTTCACTTTCTGTTTGAATTTATAGTAGTTTGAGTTGATAATTTGTTTTGGCAGGGGAATAACAGAAAAGTAGTTTGGCCTCAGGGTGTAGTTGAAGTCTGCTTGTCCGTTGAGATAATGCGTGTCCGGTTAATTTGGAGCCACCATCTACATAAGCGACAATTATTATAATTTTTCTGCCAGGTTTCCGACTACAATTGAACATAACAATTTGTCATCTGTTGATTTTAGCCACTGTTGTCCATGGGGGAGGAACACCTACACGCAATTAGCCTGTGCTAAAGTTCGATAATCGTCCTGAAAGATAATATCCGTTGAGCAACTAAACCAGCAAATAATGGGCTTGGTGTGTTGACCTTTAATTAAAACGCCTAGGGTGTTTATAATACTTTACCCACGCGTAATGGCAATATGCCTTATTCTTAATGCGAGGGCGTTATAGCTTCGAGGGCGACATCGTGGGTGTACAATCAGTACTGTTATACCCCTGTCTTGGATACTTATTTATATTGGTCTAGAAAGATCACGTGTCCGGTGTATAACAACGCTTAGTACACTCTCTGTGTGATATTACATAATTTATGTGCTATGAGTGTGTGCGTTTGTTTATGGTGTAAATGGAGGACACGTGCCTGGCGACACGAAGGTGAATTGGGGTTGGGGTTAGAATCGAGGACGTCCTCGATTGAGATTCGTGTACAAAACCAATGAGAGCCGTCGGAAAAAGTTAGAGTACAAACAAAGGAAATTATCGAGAGGTTAAAAATGACATTTTGTTCACGTCAAAAATTATATTTTCCCGGGTCCAAAAATTAATTTTCCAGGATAAAAATGAAATTTTTCCGGATCAAAAATGCATTTTTCCGGAATCAAAAATGGCATTATTTCGGATCAAAATGACATTTTCTAAAAAAAAATTGCATTATTTCTGGTCAAAAGGACAATGAGATTTCCCGGGACAAAATGACATTCTACAGGACAAAATGACATTTTCCGAATCAAAAACGACACTTTCCCGGTCGACAATTTCACTGCAAAGCTACAGTGGTAATGAGTGTGTACAACTTACATCTTAGAAGGCACAGCTCTTGGGCGTTTTCTACCGCATTTTTTGTACAAGGACCTGCGGATCGAGAAAGAAACGAGGACAATTAAACTTGACATTTTCGCAAAAGATTACGCTGCGAAGATCAGAGGGTCATGAACCTGTAGTTTACAATTCTTTGCAATATGGGTGCAGACCAGTAAATCGGTCGAACAGTTCCTACCCGGGCCAAATACCAAATCAAGATTCGACTAATTCGATCTCTGAATGCTGCCTTTCGGTAACAGCAAATAATGACGAATAATCTCCACCCGGTTGGAGCAAAAGCGTGTGATTTTTTTTTCAGATTAAAGGGATCGTATACGTTTGGTAATTACTCCAAAAATTAATGGCAATAAAAACTTACTAATTTGGTAAGAAGTACAGCAGCTTTGGATAGTATAATGCATTTTTAGAAACTTTTAACTTCAGGGTACTGCGGTTATGGGAAAAGATATCACTTTTTATCCCCCAAAATTTGAATCTGAGAAGCGTTACTGCAGTGACGTTTCTCAGATTGTGTATTTCAATGCAGATTATTCTTCCTGCGTGGACATAACCGCTTCAGATTTTCGGCAATATCTCAAAATCGCTACCACCTTTTGAAATGAAATTTTTACAGGTTAGTTTTATGGTATATATCTATAACTATATAGGACTGAAACAAACAGTGGGTTCCAATTACCAAACGTATACGATCCCTTTAAATTAAATGTGAGAGTAGATGAGTTTGTAATAAAAATGTTTTAAAATAGCCGGGAAAACCTATAATTTAAGCCAGTATACTTACCACCGGAATTACACACAATTTTTCGGACATTTTGCCTGGAGCAGTTGCATCCTGTGACAAAAAAAGAAAAAGAAAAAAATAATATATGAAAACGTACAGGAATTTACCAAGCTATAGCTTTTTTTGTAGGGTTTAGTTCGCGCCGGGATTATTTTAACATCACCGAGCCGAGGGGCGGGATTACTTTTAACTAAACTCGATCCGAAGCGGGTTCAGGCCGATAGTGCCGGGAAGCACACCCACGCATTTCCGGCTTTGCTCGCTGCTGACAGACATTTCCGAACTTGAACTTGGCGTTTATATACGTCATCCGGCGCGAACTGGGTAACACCAGAAACAGGAGATATAAAAGCGCCAATCGCCTTTAATTACATACAGTGTGCAGGATATAACCCACATCACAAAACTCCCAGATCCCAATCCATTGCGCAGTTTTGAAAATGTCCATCTTCTCGGAATATGCAGCATTCCCAAAGCGAAAACTGTGTCAGGTTATAGTTGTCAAATAATGGTACACTATAACTTTAATTAAACACAATTATACAACATTTGCAAGAAATTTTGTGTAATTCCTAACTTGACTGTAACTGAATAATACTCGGATTTGCAGATTTTAGAAAGAATCCCCGATTTGCACGTATAGACACACGACTTTGCTCCGAATGAGTCATTCTTGTGTCATGAGACATTTATCTTTGCTGGCATTTGGGATGGAGAAAACAATATTTATATTTTGAGAAGTTCCCTGCTTATAGGGCTGGCTTATACATAGTCGGTAAATAAGTCTGTTTCACACGCGAGATAATGGGGAACAAGAGCCTTGCGAAAACAAACGAACCACTCTCGCGTGTCGAATCCCAAACTCGACGAGACGAATTTCGTCCGCTTGCGATTTTGTATAGCAGTCGGGCTATTTATGCAATAAGCTTATTGTAATTTCGGTTAAAAAAGGTATAAATCAATAATATTAAACAATAAATCAATTGTCACAAAAGCTCATTAATTTGATGCTTGAAATCTACACACAAAAAAGTATCACTTGTTTTTTTCGTCCGTCGCGCAGGTTGTCATCTTTGATCATTGGGACCTTGCAAGCAGGATCCGTTATGTTCACACTTCGACGACTGTTTAAATCTCTAGTTTCAACATTCAGTAACAAAATACCTCAAGTCGTTCTATTATGATGATGTTTCTGGGGGGCAATATTTTTGGTCAGATTATCCTAATTTCAATCGCAAATGATCTCAAGAAAATGTATACACAGAACAAAAAGTAACTTAACATTGCTAAAAATATAATGAAAATGTAATGTGTAAGTTTTACTATTAGCCCAGAATACTTAACTCCAGTTATCACTGCTGTTGTGGCGATGTTACGTAATATCAGCTGTAGGGGGAGGGGGAGGGGGGAGGGGGGGGGGGGGGGGGGGGGGGGGGGGAGGGGGAGGGGGGGAGGAGGGGGGGGGGGGCTTTATGCTTAAAAATAAACCAAGTCTTCTACGATTAGCTTTTGCCGTAATTTTCAGAAATGAATAGATTTGTACAGCAATTATTGCTATAGACTGACTTGTTAGAATGTTTGTGTTTGTAGAAGCTGGAAAAACCAACCAAAACAACCACGGTCTTGTCGTTTGGTTCCCGACACCAATGAAAAGGAGGAATTTATAAACGTCGGGGAATTCTACTGTCAGGGAACCAGTCTACGCGGAATTGTACTTATTCATATCGACTGCTAACAAAATGCTGACTAAAATTAGGGGTAGTATTTGAAAGAAGCTATTTTTGGGGGAAATTATTTTGCAGGATGCTTTAGATTATCATTCACCAACAGTCCAGAAAAGTATTACATAATAAATGTGTAGTTTTTATGTTGTCAAATATTGTATATTCTCTTGAACTATAATGTATAATTAGCACTTAACTGATGAATTACCCGTCACTAGCGGCAAAACCCACGTCGCACACACAGACACAGCACCTGTCATAAATGGGACAAGTCCTTACCCCACGGGTAAAAAATAGAGACGCTTCAAGTATTATGCATGTAACTCATGTACGATTGTCGTGGGGCACAATTTGGATTGATTCATGGCTCTTGCACTATTTTCTGTGAAAACATCATGAGCTGGCATGAAATAGAAGGTTCATTTCGGTTTCCGTAATATACCTGAACAGAGGAAAACGCAAATGCTGCTGAGTTGTCTGAATATACAACCCAGACCCTATTACTCTATTTTCCGCCAGGAGTGGCTAAAAGGGGGTTGGGGGGGGGGGGGGGGGGGGGGGGGGGGGGCCACCGGTGCTGGCTGGCCATATCCTTCCAGCTGTTTTTTTCTTGAACCGTTAAAAGGTAGGGGGCCATATCCCCCAAGTTAAAAAAGTGTGGGGGCAAGCAATGGGGCCACGATTGACGAAGGCCCACGAGCAAAAACAAAAAAGGGATAACGGGAGGACATTGGGGGGCCACGATGAAAGATGTTTACACACATCGGCGTTGATGTGGATGTGTGTGTGGGAGGGGGTGGGGGGGTGGGGGGGGGGGGGGGGGGGAGGGGGGGGGGGGGGGGGGGGGTGGGGGGGGGGGGTGGGGGGGGGGGGGGGGGGGTGGGGGGGGGGGGGGGGGGGGGGGTTCCGCCGCTCATATGCAGTAGAGCAAAGATTCAATGCATCCGACTTACAACTTACAAGCCAATTTAGGCTGAGATTCATTCAACTGCACATCACATCGAGTTCTTATTCACACCTTGCACTTTAATGAGTGGTTTAATTTCCAATCTTTTCCAATCTAACAAACCGGAGTGAATTTTGCTCTAAACCATCTGGGGCCTCATCACTCTTTAACAGCGAGTGAGTTTAAATATAGAGGGAGGGGGGTCGGGAGGGGGGTGAGTGGGGGGGGGGATCAAGAGGTAACATTTATTTCCTCCCGTGTGCACACAATTATCATCAACTCTGGCTAGACATGGCGGCTTGACATTATCCTTCAAGTTTGCCGCCGTGTACGAACGACCGCCGCGCGGGCCGGGCCAACACCGTTGGAAGTGCACCGTTAGTAGTGCGCCGCGGAAAATGGACAAAATAGCTCCGGGGCGCAACACGGTGTTTAGCCACTGATCAGACTCGATCCACTTTTCCGGTGTGTTTTTTCCTTCTTTATTACACGCCAGATCATTCCCGACGACTTTTTACAGCACTCGTTCAATTTGTGTTTTGGGGAGAGAATTCCTTTTGAAGATAATATAGTTTTTTCCAGTCATTTTAACGCTTATATCAAACAAATTTCTTACAACGGCACTTTAATTTCGTCTCCGAACATCACCGAGCTTATTTCTCCATTTTTATATCAACAAATTACCAGTGCACTTCACTCAAGGTGCAGTGTATTCAGATTTGTAGTATTCTGATTCGTGCTAAATTCGTGAAATTCGTCTCAGGGGGCGATCGGCGTTATATCGAAAAAGCAAATTCGGGTGTAGTAGAGAGCGGGGCTATAGGCCGCCCCATGTTCTTTCTCACTGGCCTATAGAGATGTAAATATGAAGGCTAGAAAGCCGTACCTTTGAAATGTGAAAGCACTATGTCTTGGCTAAATACCAAGAACACCAAACAGAAGTCATAACTGCATAATTATTTTGGCTAGTCTATTATCATCAAACGACAACCACTCTAAAAACCATCTTTGTTTATGTCTTGGGGTTTATACAATAATTATTGATGCAAGAAACGTTTGCTTACATGATACGTAAATGGTGTTTTGATGATAACTTCCAACTGAAATGTTTACATCTTTTGTGGTAAAACCTGGGACTTCATCAGCATAACAATAAGTGAGGTCCGGATATGGAGTTCTTCCCCCTGAGATTTCCTATCGCAGGACAGTTAGATTAAGCGCAAAATAAAATCGGAATAAAATAGTTAAAGAAGAATATGCAAATTGTAAATAAGTTAGAAGATTGTTTTTTTAAAGAGCACGAGGTGTGTATCTTTTAGAAAAATATAAAATCGCCAAACTTGTTGAAATTGCCGCGTGAAATAGTCGTCGAGTGGGTAGTTCAAATAGACGTAGAAAACGCGTATACGCTCAACGCTAACCCGATTACTGAGATTAATTAAATCCGTTTTTGATGAGATCCACGACCGTTAATGCCCCCATCTTACTGGTTCACGTACAGGTTTTCCCCTTGCCAATTAGATGCTGTCAATTTTCTGTCAAGGGGGAAAACATGGTGTTTTTTTTTTTCTCACCTGGACTTTTTACACGAACGACAAAGCTAGAGTCAACATGTCCGCTGTAGAAACTATAAAGTCTAGCAACATGTGGACCATTGATTATTATGTATAAATACAGTGTGTGGCATTAAACGTTATTTTCCGGGTATTTAAAAACAAAATCATTCAAATTCACAAACTTTCACATCCAATTTCGTTCGAGAACAATATTCATACGCTTTTACACTACCAGTTTATTTATTTACCATTCAATTTCAAATTCTGATCACTCTATCATGATTTAAACATTTCTGGGGGAATATTCGACATTACAGATCAAATTCTTTCTAAGCTGTTGCGAAAAGGCAACATCCACAGATCGAATTCGTCTTATATCAATCAATTTCAAACTTATGCTAAATAAATTAGTCTGATGTGTGATAGAGTCAAGCACCAATGCGCCGTATTTTTGGCCGCAAGAGGGCGCTGTAAGACGCCATTTTCTGGGTACCCAACACACGCGTTTATTGAAGTAGTTTAAGTAACTTTACTTTTATCTAAAAATTGATTATTAGAAGAAAAAAATATTTTGGAGCTGTAAGAATACTGACGTGAATTATCTCCTAATCACTTTTAATTATACTCCCAATTACCGTGAGCACAGCGCCCTCTACGTTCAATAATACGGCCTAAAGTTGAATAACATGCAATGGCAGATATTTTGAAAAACTTAAAAAAATTGCATGTTATTCTACATATGTTGTTTTCAAAAGGACAAATCTGGGATGGCCCTATAGCTAAATATGTTTCTCATGGCATACCATGATTGTGTGCCAAATGCCATGCTTTTGTTAATTTGACTGAACAATTGTCCACCAATCTACCTGAATAATTATTCCACAATGGCAACAAGTAAAGGGGAAAAATAACATTTATATATAAAATTGATTTTGTCAAGCTACATATTAAAGGGATCGTATACGTTTGATAATTGGAACCCATTGTTTGTTTCAACCCTATATAGTTATAGATATATACCATCAAACTAACCTGTAAAAATTTCATTTCAAAAGGTGGTAGCGATTTTGAGATATTGCCGAAAATCTGGAGCGGTTATGTCCAAGCAGGAAGAATAATCTGCATTGGAATACACAATCTGAGAAACGTCACTGCAGTAACGCTTCTCAGATTCGAAATTTTTGGGATAAAAAGTGATATCTTTTTCCATAACCGCAGTACTTCGAAGTGAACAGTTTCAAAAAAATGCATTATACTATCCAAAGCTGCTCTACTTCTTACCAAGTAAGTTCTTATAGGCATTAATTTTTGGAGTAATTACCAAACGTAAACGATCTCTTTAAACGTTTTATTTCTCCGTAAGCTTTGAACATCCACAGTGGAAAGGCGCATGTTTCCGTTCGCTCTTATCAAAACAAACTTCATGTGGCTAATACGATTAACACAAACAGGGTCTAAAATTGCTTCTTAAGCCGTGTTCGCACTGGATAATCTGGCTCGGTTAAACTGACCTGGTCAATCTTCCTGGGCACCTTTGGCTCGGTTAAACTACCCACGCGGCGTGGGTAAGTTACCTGTGAGGAAAGTTACCCAGGCTGTTGCACTGGACTTGAAATGGGTAAGTAACACTTAGAATTTCCCCGTTATTTGTTTGAGCTTACACGACGCCATTTTATACGCCATTGAGTTATGCACAGTTGATACAAATACATACGAATTGATTCAACACCGAACTCCATAGAAAACGTTTATTCTCATTATTTTTATTTCATTTCACGAGAGAAAGACTACACTCGCAGACACCGTCGATTGTACTGTACTTTTAAACCTAACCCTCCCAAATCCTCCTAAATCAATATGATTGTGCACACACCCTAGAGAGATATACAACTGCATTCCATAAGTTATAATGTAACAAGGGTTTTTCCCGGCAGTCGTTATCTTCCCTCGAGTTTTGCAGCTGCTTTTGTAAAAAAGCCTTATGGGTCTCGATGTTCGAACATGGGTCATTATAAGCGTATTTGTTTCTTTCTCCTCGGCTATACATCCTTGTACGTTTTACTCTAGACTTAAAAGTAGGATACACCATTGGTAATTGCTTGAATTGTCAGGAATGGGTGGATTTAGGGTTGTATTTTGAGGGAAAACATCGTTTAACTGACCTGTCCGATATTTTATTATCATGGATGCCGAGAAAAAAAGCAAGACAAACGGCGTTCATTTTCAACCGGCGTCGGTCAGTGGTTCTTGTTGTTATGTTTTTATTTTGCGATCCGGCGATCGCGAATTTTGTTCAATCAAATTGAATATTTCTGAACAATTACAGGATATCATTTAGACTGGATGCCTAGAATCATTCTTTACTTTCAAACACGTAAGCCTATTCTCAATAATTCGGCAGTAAAACAAAAGTTTATATCTGCAAATCGTGTATACCCTACCTTTAAAAGGTAGGAAACACCATTGGTAATTTTCATAAATGAGTAGATTTTGGGGGTTGTATTTGATAGTAAATATCGTTTACTTGTCCGGACCTGTCCGAAGTTTTACAATCATGGATGCCGAGAAAAGCACGAAAAACAGCGTTTGTTTTCAACCGGCGTCGAGCAGTCAATCTTTATGTTATTTCTGTTTTTCCGCGATCGCCACCCGGCGATCACGAATTTTTCTTTATACAATTATAGTTTCCGGAATAGGCCTAATTACAGGATATCTAGTGCAATCATTTTGCTGGATGACTAAAATCAATATTTACTTTTAGATGAATAAGATATTTCTCAATAATTCGGTAGTAAATATTGTCGATATCTGCAAATGGTGTATTTTACCTTTAAGTCCTTGTCGATGCCTCCAGCTTAGCCCTATGGCGATCTTTGCAAAGAGTTATAACATTAAAACGACACACAACACCCTATATTTTTACTATAGTTATACCTTGCCATCTTCAGAAGGTGCTTATACATCAACATGCACACGGCGATCAGTTTACAATAAGTGCCTCGTTCGTACTTGGAGGATTCGAGTAATTGAATAATCTACGAAATGTAATTAAAACGAAAAACATAATAATCAAGTAACAGAGACGAAGGCATTTATATTTTTGTTCAACCGGGAATAAAAGCTCGTAGTGGAAAATGCATTGGAAATATATATATTCCGGTATCAGTTTCTCCAACTATATTTATATTGTTCACGACACGGGCTGCACTTGAACAATTATGATATAAAGGTGAGGGAAGTGACCTTCCGTCCAGCTACATTGAACGTCCAAAAAAAAAAGACATTTAACACCGCGCTTTCGTTTTTAAATGTCGTTGAACCAAGACGTTGGAACACCAACCCTTAATCACAGCGTGAACCACGGCATAAATCACGGCGTGAATCACGGCGTGAATCACGGCGTGAATCACGGCGTGAATCACGGCGTGAATCACGGCGTGAATCACGCCGTGAATCAGGGCGTGAATCAGGGCGTGAATCACGGCTTGAATCACGGCTTGAATCACGACCTAAATCACGACGTGAATCACGGCGTGAATCACGACGTGAATCACGACGTGTGAAACGTTAACAGAATCGTATAGCATTTGTTTGTCAGTTGTGCATTTTTATCGTTTAAAGCAGCAGAAGTGCTCAAAATCTAACGAACGGTGCTTGACAAATATCCCGATGAAGTTTTAGTTCTGTCGATGATGCATGTTCCGAAAAAAAGATTATTCGAAGCTTTTGATTTCAAAATAATGTCGCCAATCACGCGCGCGCGTGTGTGTGTGTTCAAATTAAGGCTTGCGAGCACCATTCGCGGATAACAACCGACTACTAATATAAGCTTTTAACAGTATTTTGGTTGGTTATACTTTTGGATAGCCGCAAACTGTGCACTACAGCTTTAACCATAACCTTTTGAAAAGTAAATCGCGACTTTTAAAAATGAAATCCGTATTTAGAACACCACAATGTGATTATTTTACTGCACACACTGGATAATATAGGCCATGTGTAGATGCATATACCCCTTATTTAACATCAGAGGACATTTGGGTCCCCGATTGACAAGGGTCCCCATATAGGATGTCTTAGAGGGGCAATAGGGGTTAGGGTTAGGGCTTCCGATTGAGTTTGTTAACACACTTGTGAAATTATGTCTGGTTAAAGGGATCGTATACGTTTGGTAATTACTCCAAAAAATAATGGCAATAAAAACTTACTTGGTAAGAAGTACATCAGCTTTGGATAGTATAATGCATTTTTTGAAACTTTTCACTTCGAAGTACTGCGGTTATGGAAAAAGATATCACTTTTTATCCCAAAAAAATTGAATCTAAGAAGCGTTACTGCAGTGACGTTTCTCAGATTGTGTATTCCAATGCAGGTTATTTTTCCTGCGTGGACATAACCGCTCCAGATTTTCGGCAATATCTCAAAATTGCTACCACCTTTTGAAATAAAATTTGTACAGGTTAGTTTTATGGTATATATATGTATATCTATAACTATATAGGATTGAAACAAACAATGGGTTCCAATTACCAAACGTATACGATCCCTTTAACAACAACAAATACAATTGCACAATACCATGCCTTTGTGTAAAAATAAATAAATGGTAAAACAAAAAAAACGCCGCATTCAGCCATGATTTAGTTTACCGGCCCTGTTCAATGACACGGACTATTAAAACGGATTGGTGTGATCGATCCATCTTGTTGGGTGAACGCTCAAGTATAATAGGAAGGGTCTGAAAGCGCAGGGAATCCATTAAACCCAACGCAAAACCAATAACGTTGACAACTTGCTCGAGAGACCGACTGATTTGATTTGATTTGATTTATTTATTCAGGTTAACTCAACAACATTATGACAGAAAAAAATACGAAACACAAAAGCAGTTGATTTAACCTCGAATAGCCCCCAAAAGCCAGTCTATTAAATTGCACGGCGGTTAACATGGACGAAAAGGTTCTGTTTTATTTACTACTTCTGTTCGTTCATACGGAACACGCCGTACAGTTCATCGAAAGGTAATCTGTTTGTGAGACAATGTAGGACTTCATTTTTTAGAAACAGCCCATTTCAACGTGGTGTCATATACTGGAATGAACTCAACATTGATTTGAAAAAATGTAATTCTATGGTTTCATTTGCAAAAAAATTAAAGAAATCGATGATTAATACTTATGCTTAATATATGTTTTCTTTACTGATTTGCTTAGTTATTATGTAACATACTGTACCGGGTCTCACTCTCTATTGTCCTGATTTTGTCCGTGTGTAGTTTTTGTCCTGTCCCAGAGAAAGGTACAAAAGCTTTGCTTCACCGTTTTCCTGCATGTTGACATCTTTTTATGCTTTCGATTATGTAATGTCTTTGATGAATACTCTGTAAATACATACATGTTTTCTCCTTTATGTGCATACGAATTGTAACTGAGGATGTCAGTGTGAAAATAAATGTCGAGTTGATTGATTGATTGCGTATGGTCATTGTGTTTAGCTGAGCTGTTTGTTTTTAGAGAAAGTTAGTGAGATTTAGTTTCTAGGATTGCTATTTGTTTCCACTGCAAGTCGCAAATGCTTCGTTTCTTATAGCAATTTCCTTGTTTTATTTTAATATAGGTTCTTCGGCTTAACAAAAAATCATTTCAATTCGCCAACCCTTAATTTCGTCGGAGAAAAATATTCACACGCTTTTTACCAAACTAATTTAGTCATTTACTATTTAATTTCAAATTGTTGGTGACTCTGTTAAACATTGTCTCGGGAATATTCGTCATCAAATTTGTCTATAGATGTTGCCAAATAGCAACATTCAGAAATCGAATTCGTCTTATATCAACTTCAAATTCAAGTTTATGCTACTAAGTAAATTAGTCTGGTTTGTTATTGAGTCAATCACGCACCAGACTAATTTATTTAACATAAGTTTGAAATTGATTGATATAAAGACAAATTCGATCTTTAATTACTGCCTTTCGGCAACAGTTTAGACGAATTTGATCTGTATTCTCGAGACAATTTTTTAATATAGAGTGACAAAAATGCGTAATTGAACGGTAAATGACTAACTGTTTGGTAAGATCGTGTGAATGTGGTTTTTTTTCTCGGACGAAATTGAGTGTGAGAGTTAAACTTGGTGAATTTTAAATAAACAATGTTTTAAAATAGCCGGAGAAACCTATAGTAACACCATACCCATCAGGTTTACCTCTTGGAGATCAAACTAGCCCAAACAATAACCTCCGTGGTTTTTAAGTCTTAGATGTCTTGTGCTTATTATAAAAGGAAATTGTTATACATGACCTATATCAAAGGCAGCGTGATGACATGTATATTTTATTATAATTATAATTATATTTAAGAACAAGTCATTCAAAAATCCCAAGAACAAACGAACGAAATTATAGGTTATCTGGTATGCTTTAAGACCCACAAAAAAAATAGCTTCGAAACAAATTCACTGCTCAAAGGAAAATGAAAATTACCGATGCGACTGGTTGCCATGGGTAACAAAAGCAAGCGTGTGTAAAGTCATCACCAAGGAATTTGTTGAATAATAGATGAAGGGTAATGGCTTGAAGCGCAACGTCTTATACACTGAATGGCGTCATGTTGAAGGATACAAACAAAGATATATGTTGCTTTTGACCGGCCGCCCCCTAGGGCACGTCGGGTAGTAGTATAGGCAAGCGTATTACCCAGCCAGTCGGGCGGGACAAATCGTCAAATCCCCCGGAGAGGGGTCGATGTTCGTGGAGTATAAAATCGTCGGTCTTGGGGCAAGAAAATCGTCCACGGCTGGTTAAGTGATCTAATAAAGACCACGTCCCCCCTCCCCCTCCCCTCCCCCTCCGAAAGTCCCTCGGATAATTGATTTGACAGACATTTTAGAGAGCGTTCATTTTATATACTGGTGACCTTGTTTGTGGGACTCACGTCTTATTACGCTAAATCCACAGAGAGGTGAATTTGGATGACGATCTTATTTCCTGGAATCGCCCAATTGGGCTGTAGTACCCCTTTAATTAGCAACTTGCTCTACACATTCATGGGATACAGGACAACTTAGCAGGAAATTTCGCGCCACGTACACAATAGATCTTATTCACGATGGAGCCATAGCATTTTTCATATTCGTGCTCTTTGAATCACATAATACACGCACACATACATCCAAGTGGGTAAATGCCGTCAATAGGGGACGGGGCATTGTCCGACCGTCTTCCCTCTTTTGTTTGTACTCTAACGTTTTCGGATGATCGCCATAGGATTTGCACACGAGTCTGAATCGGGGACCTTTGCGGAATAGGGGACCCCATTGTTCCCTTTGTCATACGTCCCCTATTTCAATCAAAAACAAACGCATACACACATACATGTTTATGGTGTAAATCAGTTTCCTTTGTTCCTCTCGAAAATGTCCTTTGTTTGTACTTTTTCCGACGGCTCTCATTGGTTTTGTACACGAATCTCAATCGAGGTCGTCCTCGATTCTAACCCTAACCCCAATTCACCTTCGTGTCGCCAGGAATGTGTCCTCCATTTACACCATAAACAAACGCATGTACACGCCATTGGTTGTGGGATACCTCAATAATTGTTCAACCTCACTTTCCTTCTTTTGTTTTCCTTTGTCTCCTTAGAAATCTTGAAATACATAGCGTTACGAGTGTATAAGGTACTTCCATTTCTAAAGACGGGACTATGTGGTGTACCATTGTACCCTTTTGTTCCCGGTACCCCGTAAGTGCCAATCTGTAAACGCATCAACACGAGCGCGATTACATCTCTACAATGTCGTTTTCGCGCAAAAAAAATCAAAAATCGCGCGACAAAATCAAGTATGTTTAAATACGTATAGGCCTTGTAAACCGTTAAGTTGCAAGGTGCCAGACTATTTAAGCGTTCCAAGCCTCACTTTCAATTGTGTAAGGGCTTAAAACATTAGCTTATCATTAATTGCAAATTCAAAAGTGTTGACCAGAACAGAATGGTATTATTTTGAAACTAACTGACTTTCCTTTCTTTTTGCAAGTTCCAAACATCTAGATTGTACCCGTGATAAGGTATATTGACGATTTTATAACGTTCATCAACCGAAAGTGTAGTTGAGATCGTGAAGTCAAATAATTGACCTAGGCTATCGAAGTAGAAGCTTGTGAAATATTGTTCAATCACATGAACTACAAATCGACGCAGTTACGAGCACAAACTGTGACAACAGAAATACCGCACAAAATCCAACAGAGTTGTCTAAAGGGCGTAGCTAACGTGGCAGCGAGCGATAAGTCTAGCGAGTCAATTAGCCTAAAACTCCATGTGAGATGCATGTGTTTGAATGAACAATTTGCTCTATTTTGTGAAACATATAGGCTACATACCGGTAGCATATTGCAACTCGTCAACATGTAGTCTATCCGGAACGCACATTGCTAGACCTCATGTACACATCAAAATGTCCAATATTCTCGAACGACTACCGTAAAACGGCAGTGTAAACTTTGGCAATTGAGGGCAACTTTGTTCAGATCGTTTTAGGGGTAATGTTTTGAGATATATAACATATCACATATTATATTTGTTTCAACTCTTTCTTGGTCATTGGAATAAATACAAAAACAAAATACAAGTAAAACCATAAAATATAAATTATTGGGATGTAGAGCTGCCAAAGTTAGTGACCAAGGGTGCCAAAGTTACCCCGTTTTACGGTATATTTTAGACCAAATTCAACATTATAATTATTATAAGACGGTGAGTCACATACAGGCAACAGCACAGTCGCTCCCGCATCTTAATAGTGTACAATTCACACAATGGTTAGGCCCTATATCCAAACATGGTCGGAAAAGTGCTAATAAAAGATGATTATGTTCAATGCCTTTATAATTTACGTGTATATTTTCTGGAGACTGTCGTAATGGTCTGTTAAATCAGGCGGTTGGAGAGACTAATAACGCCGCAGCCCAAACAACCTTGAAATAAATTCGCGCCAAATTTTCCGCGCGCTTTATTATACTCAAAATGTGTGCACGTCTGCAACCGAAATGCAACCGAAAACACACGTGTGCGTGTATTGGGTTAATAAGGGACATTTTAGGTGCGACATTTTTCCTTTGGTGATACAAGCATGCATTTTGTCATCAGAAAAGATATATTTTAACAAAATGAAGATTTAACCTCATTTTTTATTTAATATGGAGGACTCGTGAATACAGCCCATATCCGCTATAACCGATACGAGCAGTGATGTATATTAAAGTGACCTTCCCGTTTTTGCGCCACTGGCGGTCATAAGCAGACGATAATAAGATTCCCTAGATACTTTAGTGTTTATTATAACCGCTAACTCGCACTGGAGCCATATTAATGCGACTAAGTTAGAATATATTTTTAGAAGCGATAATATTGATTATTTTAAGTAGGTGCATGACTGGAAGTTCGCACACAGTGTCCATTAAATGGGCTTAAACTGCCATATTAAAGGAATTAAGTGCATACAAAGTATATACTATACATAATTACCACCAATAAGCTTACTTGGATTAAAGACACCGTACAATGTCAACATACTAGTCAAAATAACGTAAATTAGTCATATGATTATGAGGCACCATTTTTATTAAGATTAGTCAAAATGACGCCTCATTACTAATTTACGTTATAGATAATGCCCGAGTTACGCGCCATTCGTGGGTAATAATATCCCGAGGGCGAAGCCCGAGGGACATTATTACCCACGAATGGCGCGTTAACGAGGGCATTATCTGACTTAACCTCCACCTGGGACGTCACCACCTATTGTCCTACCGCTCCATTATTTTGCACGAATGGAGCGTCTTTGTTCAGAAGACACTTTATACTAACCGGTGTAGCGGTTCGTGATATTTTTTCCAGGAGCTTGGTGGTTCGTGATTAAAATATTCATGAGAAAGAGCAATGGCAACTCATATACATTAAATAACTATAAAGAATTATAAAGAACAGCTTCTTTCACCAACTCGTCAATAGTATAGTTGGTAGAGAGGAGAGCTATGGATCGAAAGGTCTGTGGTTCGAATCCGACTATCGATAATGTTTGTCTTTTTCTTCGACACATTTTCGTATGGGTTAGTTTAACCATAGAACAAGATTGAAGGGAAAATCGGATTGGAGTACATAGGTTTCTTAAAAAATACAACGAAAACCGCTACACTGGTTAGTTTCAGTGACTTCCTCTTTGTTCACTTGCGTTACCTTCCCAAAATAATGGAGAGATATCGCCTCCAACGCTCCATTCGTTCAAAATAATGGAGCGGTAGGACAATAGGGTGACGTCACGGGTGGAGGTTAAGTTATTTTGACTAACGTTGACAGCGTTATACTTGTGCTAACAACCGCGTCGAATTATTCATCTGACTTGGCTGTCATTGAGAACAAATAAAAACATGTAGGTGATTTACTAAGATCAGTTTATTTAATGGTTGTTTGAGATAAATTGGGCTATCGACAAAGGTGCAGATACAAATGTTGAGCACTTTTGTTTTTACACTGTTTTTAAACCGTATAATGAATATGTACAAAGCTCTATCAAACACGTACCCAAAATTTATAACAGATTTCCTTGACCTCAATGCGCCTACAACCGAAGCGGCCTCAGCTCTCTGTTGCTTTGCAAGACCTAGATGCAGAAACTCACTTCCTCTCAATATTCGTCAATGCAATTCCATCCTCTCGTTCAAAAGTAAACTCAAATCATGTCTATTCTCATAATTATTGTTCATTCCCGCATGTTTCATTAGTTTCATTTTCTGGAGTTGTTCATTCGCAGCGCATTGTAACTGTTGTAAAATACGATTTATAAATTCTTGTATTCTAGTGTTTTTCGTGCCGAGTGGTAATGCATACAGCAACTGGTGTAAACACACGCATTTACGAATAAGCGTCAGATTTAAAAGGATCGTATACGTTTGGTAATTACTCTAAAAACTAATGGCAATAAAGACTTACTTGGTAAGAAGTAAAGCAGCTTTGGATAGTATAATGCATTTTTAGAAATTTTTCACTTCGAAGTACTGCGGTTATGGAAAGAGATATCACTTTTTATCCACAAATTTGAATCTGAGAAGCGTTTCTGCAGTGACGTTTCTCAGATTGTGTATTCCAATGCAGATTATTCTTCCTGCGTGGACATAACCGCTCAGATTTTCGGCAATATCTCAAAATCGCTACCACCTTCCGAAATTAAATTTTAACAGGTTAGTGTTATGGTATATATCTATAACTATATGGGATTGAAACAAACAGTGGGTTCCAATTACCAAACGTATACGATCCCTTTAATCACCGCGTCATTCGGTTTCGCTCCAAATTAACAATCCATCCACTACAAACATGCATTCAAATGTTTGAACGTATTTGAATGTCAAACGAATTTAGAGTTTCTAAACGAAACATAACGCCATGAAAGTGAATTATAAAGAACCACATAATTGACCCAAATCGCTTGAATACGTACATTCAAAAAACAAATGTAAATGCTTTTCCTTATCGCGAAACCTGTATTACTGGAAACGAACAAAATCACGATTAGAGTGCATTAGTGATAAACGGTATACCATCCCTTTAACAGTTATTTCTCAAATTGCGGCCTAGTTTCCGAATCCAGCCCTAGTTTTGATCAAATTATACACCATGTCAGTAAAGCCGGAGCAACAAAATTGTGGCTTTGGAAAATGGTTTTAGTCTTAATGACCGGTCTTGGTACGTCATACAAGCGCTTGCGACTAACTATAGCTTTAAAGGTAGGATACACCATTGGTCATTGCTTGAATATCATAAATGGGTGGATTTAGGGGTGGTATTGTTTTTTTAGTAAATATCGTTTAACTGGCATATCCGAAGTTTTACAATCATGGATGCTGAGAAAAGCAAGAAAAACGTCGTTCGTTTCAACTAGCGTCAGGCAGTAGGTGCATGGTTCTTATGTTGTTGGGTTTTTTTCGCGATCGCGCCGTCCGGCGATCGTGAATTTGTTTTTATAAAATTCAATTTTTCGGAAACAATTACAGGATATCTAACGCAATCCTTTTGCCGGATGCCTACAATCATTATTTACTTTCAAATAAGTATTATATTTCCTGAAAATTTTGTAGTAATTTTTTCCGCAATCTGCAAATGGTGTATCAACCTTTAAGCACTACAATTTAGTCTGAGTGGGGCATCTGAGCATCCGTCGTGCATATCACATTACACACCTCGACATTAGATACTAGATACTACAAATGTTGAGGTAGCTTATAGTACACGTATTAGGTTTTCCCCCCACGATGTATCAACCCACACAAAGTATCTCTTGCCCAACTTGTTATCCTAAACCACTCGACTCTGGAACCCTAACAGTAACATGAAAGCGGAAAATCATCTGCATTCCAATAAGCTGCAGATAATTTTTCAATAACCCAGATCAGGGAGGACAGTTTGAGCGTGGGTTAGGGTGGTAGAGAACGGGGGCTAAGAGGTCGTCTCCCACGCACTATTCAGGATACAGGAAGCAACTATATTCAATTATAACACACCTCTTGCTAGTTCTGTATTCTGATTGGCTGAAACACGGTCACGTGGTGTTTGTGGGAAATAGTTCCCGAAGCGGGAAATAGACTGGTTACAGCGGTCCTCAAGAGGTTTGCCAGGCTCATCTTAATATAAAAAATGGCGGCGTCTGGATCGTATCACGATTATTTTGGACCAAGGTGTGTTACAAAACACATTTGGACTGGCATGATTCGGTCACTAGAGTGCACGTATATCCCCCTTGGGCCTGTGAGTGACCAAAAGGGGGCCTATTTCCCTGGGCCTTCGGCCTCGAGAAATATAGGTCCCCCTTCTGGTCACTTACAGTCCCTCGGGGGAATAGACGTTCTCTAGTGACCTCATTGCCAGTCCATATGTGTATACCATGGGATTATCGCTGAACATATAACAATTAGTGGTGCCCGGTCTTTTTTGCACCAACAAATGTTGTTTTAAAAATATATAAATAAGCAACAAACAATGTTTGCTTGTCAAAGGTCCAGCATATTATTTTGGGTTTAATTAACAAAGAAAATGGCAATTGTTTCGCGATCTATTTTTTTTGGGGGAAAAGGGTACGACACGTCGTCTTTCGGCCCGGAGTCCACCAATAAAATCACGCGGTGACTGGCCTTGTTGACATACTTGTAAACAACGACTAACGTTTGCCACTGGCACCAAAAATGTTTTTATTTTCACACATTTGGTGGTAATACAAATGTTTCTAAATTCGGTACCCTGTGGAGACCTGAACACAATGTGGACAATGGGAGTCAAAAGGTCTCCACAGGGTAATTTATATAGATAAATAGGTCTCCACAAGAAATTAAACGAAATAGATTTTTGGATTTTACTCAAAATACTAAAAGAAAATAGGGTTAGGATGTGGGTTAGAGTTAACGTTTGGGTTAGGGTATAATATAGGGTATATTGGGTCGAAATTTCAACCCAGGAAATCAACTGTGGTTGAAATAGAAGCATTTTGATAAACGTGCTTGACTTTCTAACTATTTTGTACACGAGAACAAAGAGATGTCTCCACAAGGATACACATTTGAGGATGTATGCACAGTGTGAATCTTGAATACCGTGGCAACTCAAACAACACCAGAAAACTCAGAATCAATTTTGAAACATTTGTCGGCTGAGAAATAAGGCTTTGATGAAACTGTAGGAGAAACTTACGTACTCAGTACGTGCACAAGAAAGCCAATGTATTGTGGATGACAACAGAAGTCATTTTGGAAAAGAAGAAAACAAAAAACGTTTTCCTCGACCCAGAAGACTGTCGTGTTAGGCGACTAGCGGGCAAGGCCCTGCTTTTGTTCTGATGTTTTGACTTGGTAAGCGGATAGCCGAACTCACTCGGTTATCGTGACAGATTCTCAGATACATGCAGGGGGAGATTTTATTTCAATGTTTTTTTTCTTTTCTTTCTTTTGTTGAGCGAAACCAAAATTGTTTGGTTTGGGAACAATGAACAGGAAATATAAAGGGTAACATGAGAAGACGAGTGTTTTGAAAAAGGCACAAAAAAGAATGTAAGGTTCAGAAATGTTATTTTAGGGGATTCATGTAAAAGCATCTACATCTTGGGGATACTCGCCGTTTCTTTGGGATAATTTTTTTCAGCCGAAAAATGATACTCTGTGCTTTGTTACCAGAACAAACGCCAGCGTACTCCACCGCCAAAAAAAACCACCACGAATTTACCGCAAAAAGGATTTGGCGCGGTAGTTTTTCCCATTAACATCTCAGAAAAAAGGGACGGTATGTTTTGTAATTTTTGTTTTGGTGTGGTTTACATGGGCCGCCTTCGACTGCCGGATGAGAATTGAACAAAACGTCCTTTTTTAGCCAGTTTTTACTTTTGAATGTTGTCATTTACCGCGAAGGTTACACTGCAAAGACCATGGTATTATTACGAATATGGTAGGTGTTCCCGTTAACCAGATAACGAGATAATAAACTTACCACTCGCCCTAGGTCATCTAAATGTCTACCCTGAGATTCCTAACTACATTCTTCCCCACCATATTTCCAGCTTCTGTGAAGTATAGTGTCCGCTGTCAAACCCATACCCCTTGGATTAAAAAATAAACAACTGTCCAACATAATTTATTTCCGCTGACGGGTTCAGATCATCCTTAAACCCAACATCACTCTCCCAGACCATATCAATCTTTTCGCATTCTGGTGTGAACTATCGAGTGTTTGTGTCTATTGAGTCAGTTCCGTGCTTCAAATGTGAGGAGTTTGGCCACATCAGTCGCTTCTGTAAGAAACCCTACACACAGGCCGATGCAAATGAACCCATTAACCCCTTCAACCCTCTCCAGTCTTCATGCCCCAAAAGGTGTCCCTCCTCCGAAACCCAAGCCCCAAACCTCGACACGGGGGGACGCTGTTGTGGGACCCTTGGTGTCATGTCCCGTGCCGCTTCAGCTGCGCCAGTGGCCGGTATACAGGTAAGCCGAGCACAATTTCGGCTGCCGTTACTGCCTCTCGAGCCACTATTGCCATGGCGGACATGAAATCCAGAGCCGGTGTTTCATCACCATCCTCTCATGGTTTGACACTCCCTCCAGCGACTCCCCAATGGACACACACAAATTGTGCCCTTCCAAATCCACCGATGAAAGTCCCCATCTAACTCCCTTGAAATCGCCACAACCCTGACGCAAACTTTGCAGACATAATGCATCTACAAACAAGCCAGACACCCGAAAGGTTTTTGGTTCTATGTCTTCCTCCATACTCACTCCCGATGATGCTATCATCACTCCAATGCACCCCGAGTCAACAGTTCCTCCTATCCCTAGAACTCCACCCCCCATTCCCTCAACGCCCGCTATACATACCCCCCCCCCCCTTCCTCCAACCCCCGTTCTCCCTACCAATTTCCCCTTCCTCTGTTCCCTCAACCCCAACCCCCCTCCTTATAATACCAACCCAGTCGGCAAAACTATGTTGTTTCAAACACGGGTTAATGTAATAAGTAAAAAAACCGCGTGTCTTGGCGAGGTAAAAAGAAGAATCAAAACTCACGTTTCAAATGTGTTCTAGACGTATTACAATGCGTGTATGAAACTACTCTTTAACACGTGTCCATTTGAAACGCGTGTTTGGATATTTAATTTTACCTCGCCAAGACACGCAATTTTTGAAACATAGTTTTCTGACTGGGAACTACCCAATTGACTCATAATTTCACAGCTGAAGTGATCAATATTGAGTCCTCTGTATGGGGGGATTCCCAGAACCCGTCAGACGGTGTATTTTCACAGACTAATTCCCCTCCTGTCCTGGTCCCCTCAACCAAATCCAGCTCCTCCAAGTTCTCTCCGCGGTCAAATCTCAAAGAAAGTTCAAAGCTATTTACTACCAACATAGCGGTTTTGATTCGACAGCTCAAACCCCTGACAAATAGTCCCCTGATCCAGAAAAAACCTGCAGCATAGGATTCGCAAACTAATCAAAAAATTGGAGTCCTAATTTCTCTGTTTTGATGTTGATACGATGCACCCTTTCTGCCATGTTGATGGCGCGGTCACATGATTACTCTCAACGTTCGAGGCTGTCACAATACAACCCATAATGTAGCCTTCACTCGCTATTTTTTGGTATAATATTTATAATTTACTCGTCCCTCAAACTGACAATATTGTCATCAAAAACCTTGAAAAACTTAATAACCATTGTGACCAGCACATTAGTGACAGCGCCATTACTATTGTCGGAGGTGATTTTAATTGTACTCGCGATCCTTCTATGGACCGCGCAGATTGGCCAACCGAGCATCGTTCCCGGGTCTCAACGGCTCTCAAAAACGTTCTCACGAAAGTCTAATGTGTGTGATTAGACTCGCCAGAGAAAAGCGAGCTGTCTTTCTGCGTATAAATTACTAGGGAGATATAGTCTTCTCAGGTCCTCAAGGAAAAACGAAAGAAATTTAATGTTATTTTACAAAAATCAGGCCCAGAGCGCTCTCGTCCGCTTTCGGTTTCAACATCTAAACGAAGTTGACACCAGCTCGTCTTGAAAAATCACAATCAACTACATTCAACAAAACTGGAACAACGGCAAAGACAAACTTGTCAAAACTCTTGCCAGCTGGAAACATCTTTTCTTTAATCTGTCCCTCAGAGGGAGTAGTTTAATTGCTAATCATTCCTCCCGATCCCATGACCTGATAATAACCTACGTGAACTCCAAGGCTTGCTTGTTGATTACGTCTGGTCCAACAAACGACGACTTTCCGTCATCCTTTCAAATTCTCTGGAGAGAAATTTACCACCGGCAACATCCAAGAAAGAAAGAAGACGTTCAATATAAGCTTCTTCGTAACATCCTGCCTTCTCTCCCAGTTCTCAATTCTCAACCTTCTTCATAGCCTCATCAGACGTCTACAGCTGGATGTTGACACTTACTGGACTCTTGTCCCGCCTGCTCGAAGTCGAAACAGAGCGGCTGTCCGCCTGGCAAATTATCTACTTAAAAACGTCATTATCTGGCTCTATCGTACATCTAACCCCTCCGACCCCCTACTACCCATATAACACGAGGGTATATATACTTTGTTTTCAATCGATTTTTTGTCTATTTTGATCTTCTACCAATGATTTGTATTTTTATGTTCCATACAAATGTATTGTTTCCCTTTGTGTTTTACAATGTTTAAATGGTTGAATGAGTTATCGTGTCATTTAGAATATCATTTGTCAATTAATCTTTTATTTTGTATATACATGTAATTATTTGAATACTTTTTATAAAAAAAAACACCCTGTTTTTATACGTTTGAGAGGTATACGAAATCGTTGTCAAATCGTTAACAAAGCCACAACATATTTGTTTGTTTAGATCTATATCAAACAAAGATAACTTATCAATGAACCCCTTTCGGTTCCAAGATTGAACAATTCGAGCGATTCACAATACCTAGAAGCTGCCGTTGGAGGCGCAAATCCTACTATACCCGCAGTGCATCATGGGAAAAAGTCGGCATCGGTTTGAAAAACGGTATTCATTTTGCATGAACTCATCAGTTTTTACGTCTTTTTGGACGCGCACGATTCAAGTTCTAATTTGTTTCTGCAAATAACAATGTTTTAATCAACGACGCTTCCGGATACATTGATGTTTTTGTTGTAACTCGCGTGAACAATGAAGAATAGATATTTCACTACAGTATGATATACGGGAGAAGTCGACCGTAAAGTTTAAAAGTGGCTTTTTTGAGTCAAACGCTTGGTGGCGCACTGCATTGTGAATCGCCCGAATTACACACTAATTTGAAGATGTATTGTAAATCTATTCTTGGCCCATCACATTTCAAATCACAAGAAGTCTCAAGAAATAACTGCAATGGTGCTTATACTCGAAGAACATCGCAAGCTTTACGAACAGCCCACGCGTATATATACTTATCATCCGCACCGGGGGAGCCTGACTAACATTGATCTCAAGACAGTTGGAAATAGGTACAGAGCATCCTGAAACCGCTTAGGCAGCCCTGTTCATGTTACATGATAATCACGCAAAATAGAACATCGCACAAAGCCCTCACAAATGTTCCTCTCTATATTTGATTTGGTTATATTGGACAATTGAGCAGGTGTGTGGAGTCTGGAGATTACAGTTCATCGATCACCAACCAACCAACCAAACCAAACCAAACCAAAGTTCATTTGAACTAAACTGCGCACCATAATGCTCTGTGTGGGTTTATAAATGATCTCTGTGAATTCCCCTAATACTGAAACAAGTGTCTTCCAGGGGGGAAAGATGCATTAAGGGCGCCACTTGCGGCATATCGGGTGTCATAAGAAGTTGCAATTATAAACGTTGATGCAGTATGCATTAAAGAACAGACTACTCGTCAGGGAATGTAACCGGAGACCGGCCGACAGGGCACGGTGGCAAACCCCTTTAAAATTGAAAGGGGGCATCTGCGAGGGGTCGCCAGGGAGCTGAGAGAGGGGAACTTTTTACCGGTGTTTCGACAGGTAGTGCTACTACAGTACGCTATACGCGGTGAGCTGTGCTTTGCACGCACGCGCAACGAGAACAAATTCGGCAAGCGTCTCCCTGACGTTGTTTATATAGGCCAATATTGAACGACTGTTATCTTAGCTCTTAGCTGAGAAACAGCTACACTATGCGGAATGCGGAACACGGTACAAAGTGGGCCTAAATCGGTCAGAAATGATGAAACATTAGATTCTATTTATTCAAGCTTGGGCTTATGGGTTTGTTGTTTTAGAGGGATTTTTTTCCCTGCATGAGGACATTTAGAATAACTTGAACGGAGGCCCAAAGGAAACAGGTGTTGAGCGTGTTCAATTTGGAAAGGATATACATGTCTATCGTTTTTTTGGGGAAAACTTCTCACATCTAGGTATTAAATTCGTACCCTCCCAAAACCTCGTTCTGTTATCTCGTTAGTGTTTTAATAACTTAATGCTCTTCAGTCAAAAATCAGTCAATTTTTTTTTAAATCGTTGTTTTTTATAGGCAGTTGGGTGTGAGTTTTTAAGAGGGATGAAAGCGTTGGTTTAGGTGATAAGGTCATTTTTTTTAAAGAAACAAATTTGAAAATCTTGTGCGTATAAATGAGTAGACAAAATAGAATGATCGCTAAAAAAGTTCGGAATCGTTTTTTGCATTTTGTACCACACCAAATGTTAACTATACGTGTATACAATTATGTTTCTAAAATATAAAAACGCTAGGAAACGATGTTGCTTTTAAAAGTACAGCGGGTTTTTTTAATTAAAGAAGATATAACGAGTGTTTCGCGATTGGAAAATGGTTCAGAATCCACCAATGAAATTACGCGGTGGCTAGCCTCTTTCAAAAACTTTATGAACAGCGCGTAAAATACGAAATAAACACGAAAACCCGACCACGTTACATCCTAACATCAGATTGGTTGAAAATAACCAATTTATTGGTTAACACGTGTCCAGCCAATATATGGGTCAATTTTGACCAAAAAATTGGTTATTTTGACCAATATTTTTGTTAAAATGCACAATATCATTAGTTTGACACATATTTACCAATCAGTTGATTATTTCAACCAATCTGTTTTTAGCTAGTCTCTGCCCACACTTGTTATATTATTATTCTATAGATAATATAATACAGGGTGGCCAACACAAATGAACAAGCACACCAACACCTGAAGCCCAAAAGAAGAGAGAATCCTTTTAGAAGGAAAATGATACCAAGAAATCCTGATTTGGTCGTGTATTTTTAGTCCAGACCCTATCTTGGTATGTATTTGTTCTTCCAAGAACTGGCTCGCCTATCGGTTATACCAATCCGGGGTCAATTTCATAGAGCTGCTAAGCACAAAAATGTGCTTAGCACAAAAAAGTCTTGCTCATTAAAAACAGGTTACCAGCCAAAATCCTACGGGTTTTTCATGCTAAGCAAAAACCAGCTGATTATTAATCGAAAACAATAAAGATCACGTGAAAATTTGGTCTGTAACGTTGTTTTTTTCCAAGGACAAATTTTAATGCTAAGCAAAGTTTTGTGCTTAGCAGCTCTATGAAATTGGCCCCATGTCACAGTGCGGCGAAAGTGCACTTTGTTCGTTTATAGCGCAGTTTCAATCTTGTGTGTAATCTATTTACACCCTTGAAACCATAATGCAAACATGATTCATGTGGAGCATTAGTGAGGATATTGGATAGCGACATGGAGGGAGAGATCAATGCCTTTGCATGCCACCGCATCATTTCAGGAGTTAAACGAACAGATTTGGTTCCGAACAGTGTCAGCCTTAATACAATCAAATTTATATCACTCACAAACGAAGTGCACCGGAGGCAATTGAACTTCGCACTAAGGTCGCATCTTGTGCACGAACTCGAAGGAGCCTGCAGGAAGGCAATGTTCGACTTTTGTGACATTGTTGTGCAGCTTTGGTTCTGACATCGTCGTGTGGCTGTGGCTAGTGTTAGGGTTGAGTTAGGGTTTAGTTAGGGTTTGGTTAGGGTTTGGTTAGGGTTGGGTTAGGTTAGGGTTAGGTTAGGGTTGGGTTAGGGTTGGGTTAGGGTTGGGTTAGGGTTGGGTTAGGGTTGGGTTAGGGTTAGGTTAGGGTTAGGTTAGGGTTAGGTTAGGTTAGAGTTAGGTTAGGGTTAGTTTAAAGTTAGGGTTAGGTTAGGGTGAGGTTAGGATAATGGTAGGCCCACTTGAGTGTGCCCATAGGGTTAGGGATGTCATAATAGCTGGAGTCAAAAAGTGCCTACCGAGCCTGTACACAATGCATACAACCAAATTGAGTCGGTCGGTTTCATACAAGGGGAATAATGCTCATGTGATTGTTGGCAAGGTATGCACCCATGTAGTTGGCAAATATGTGATAGCATTGCATGCCTGCTGCGGTAGCAGCTTTTTGTGTGTTAAGCACCCTTACAAAAAATGGCCGCCAACATGCTTGTTACCACATAATTATAATTAATCCGGTAACAACCATATTGGCGGCAATTTTCGGAAGAAGAAAAAAGAAGAAAATAAATAAGTGATAACACCCAAAAAGCTGCCACTGCTCACGCTGCAATGCTATCACACAACTCTCGGTGTGCATATAGTGCATATATCTTACCAAAAATCACTATGAGCCTTACTCTTGATCATTTGATAACGGTGGCCCAATTTTCAGACCGAAGCTAATGGCGTAATGATTTAGTGGGGAACACTTAATTCAGGAAATATGGACATGGTTGGTTTATCATCGTATGATTTAGAGGCAAAGGTGCGTGGGTCATATTACTCTCTAAAATGTAAAAAGAGGCACCACTCAATTTAGAACAATTGGCGGACAATTCATTCTTATACAAGAAAATCTGGAAGAAGCGGGTTTTGAACATGCTACCTTTAGAATACCAACTGTACTGAGCTATCTTGCCCTATGTTGGTGGTATCCCAAATTGTTGGTGTCTTCATTCGGGGGCGCTAGTCAAAAGTCATATACCCACAATGCCGTATAGCCGGGAATCACGTCTAGTTATATACGAGACAACCTGGGAAGCGATATTGTGAGGTTATCACTCAATGAGGATACAACTTTTGTTTCACCTGACGATCGCAATAATTCTTCCATGAAAGGTATACACCATTTGGATGGGTTGAACGTGGATGGGATTAGGGGATTCATATTTTATAGTAAATGTTGTGACGCTGATTGCCAAAATCGTTGAAAATTTGTACAAAATATTTGTTTTCTTTAAAACCACAGCACACCAGGTGTATAGTGATTTCGCTGGATGCTTGAAAATGTTACTCACTTACAGCCATGTAAGGTATTTCAGAATAATTCAGTAGTTTTGTTTTGGATGTATAATGGTGTATACTTTCTTTAAAACAACCATTTCCTATAATCTGCCATTAACGCAGGCCCAGTGTGTCATCGATTGCGGGAATCGGCTATACAAATGGCGTCTACGCTGGCTAGCTAGATTTCTAAACCATAAGAATCAGAAGAAAAATACCCCGAGATACAAATTATTTCTGCTGCTTCGGAAAAATAAATATTTGACTGCATTAACTTGCCATGCAGGTTGGTTGACAATGCAGTGTTTCAGACAAATTGAATTTTGAGAGGATGCATGATAACAAAAAGGGAGAATCCTTCGGCAATGCCAAGACGACTCAATTACGTACACACAGGGTCATTGCGTGGACATCATCCACTCGATAAAGAATTCAAAGCACGAAATTCAAATCACGGAGTTGGAATCCCGAGAATTGGCAAAACAGGAGGCCGGTGATAATCAACTGAACTCAATTGACCTATCGCTCGCTGGCACGTATCCACGCCCCTAGCCTATACAACCCTATGGGCTCTTGGGCAGTCAGGGCGCGCACATCGTAGTCTATAATGAGGTGTACAGCGACGTTTTATTTGCAGCGAGTTGACGGTCTCGCAGCAACGAGATTTTACGAGGTTTTGTGAGCATGGAGTGCCCCACCGAAATAGGCCATAAGTCCAGAAAAAAATATCTTGGAGAAAACCCATGGAGTTATAGGCAGGGACTGAAAACCATATTCACATATTGGCCAAGGCCGGATTTGAACCCGGGTCACAGCGATGGAAGGCGAGGAAAGAACCACTACGCCAACATGACTCCCCATTCGATATCGTGCTGGATATAAGACTTTGCTCTGCACCAAACGTGAGAAGTGTGGAAACAAATCTGACAGAGAGAGTCCTTCGTTTTCCGTATAATCGGCACTATTGATCCCATTTCCATGGCAACTGAACAGCGGATGTGTAAATAGGCCTTATACTATGGTTTTCAAAAAGAACTGGCTCTTGAAATACAAAGTCAGTTTCACCCGAATGCGCGAGCTAATAATACAGTTTGTCTCAACAAAGAATATAACGGAATACCGCGCGTAGAATGTGTAACCAGCACAGATAATTTATGGATTGAAAGATTCATCTTTCCACTTGACAATGAAACCTCAAATGTCCAAATCTGATTATGTTATGGGTAATTTTCCACAACTCAATGAGACCTAGTTTTCAATTGTCGTTTGAACAAAGGTAGCCTATACCTTTGCCTATTGTGTGGATAATTGCCTGGCATACGCTGCAATCTTTAGCCAAAATGAGTCAAAACTTTTGGACGTTTGGTGTCTCATTTTCAAGTGGAAAGGTGTATCTTTCTAACCATATCTTTCTACGTGTGTCATTCCATTACACACTGAACAAAAATATAAACGCCCCCAAAATGGTTATTTGTCTTTATCTGTGTTATGGGTGGAATCACTGCATCACTGAGCAATTCCTCACTGGCAGAGATGAATACAAATGTTGTTTACAAATCAAGACAAATAACCATTTTTGGGGCGTTTATATTTTTGTTCAGTGTATTTTGTTCGCCTTTTTTTGACGCAGTGTATATCACGGAACAAATCGGCACTGTTAAACCTCAATACCTTGAGCCAACATAAAAGACATAGTCCCTTTAATCCGGTAGCTACGTCATGCCAGACATCTGCCGCCCAGAAGCTCACGCTTCAGGTCTTCTTTAAAGGGGAAGCCCGCATCGGAAAATATCGGACTGATACACCTTTACGTCGTTGTGAGTTATTGACTATCTGTTGCAAACCTGTTTGGTATGAAACAAGATTTGTTTTCATTTCATCGCAGACTGTGCGTTGCTATATTTTCAAAGTTCAGGGATCAGCCGTGCACCTGATTTCCCAAAGCAAATCGAGTTACGACGTGTAAACGCATCGCAACTCGGGAACCGTTGTCAATTTATTTCTCGAAACTTGCGATCCGCAAGTTTCTTGACATCTAATTGAAACACGTCAAAGTTACGACAAAATATATTAGATTTCATGCCATAACAATCAAACAAACGAGACATACCGAGATAGTATGTGAGAAGTTGTAAATGTAATATTCATCGCAGTCAATACAATAAATATTCAATATGGCAGTTGAGATTTCAAATTAGCTTAAAGTTCCCTCAAGCTTTTTTTTTTATTTTTTATTTTTTATATATTTTTTTTTTTTTTTTGGGGGGGGGGGGGGGGGGAACTGCATCATGTGTCTTCCATTTTGTTTTACGTTTTGAAAACCTTTTCGAGAAGAGATCCAGCGACTGTTTGCTGAATATCAGACGGCTATTTACTGTGCATTGATTACAATTAACCGTTTTGTTGCTATAAATTTACCAAATATACGATGTGATTTGCGAAACATATCGCGACGCATTGAAGGGTTACGACGCTTCGCAGCGCTGCGATGCATCGTAATAAAGTTACGAAGAGTTTTTGTGAAATCGGGTCAGGTTTTCCAAACCCCAGCTTCATTTCCGTCAAGGGCCTCGTCCATGCAGTTTGGTACTGGTAATGGAGCCAGACACGAAGCCCAAGCTGGGGTTTTTAAAACACACGGGCCACGGATGACTTTGGGCAAACAGTTTATAAATCTCTGCCAAGAAGTAGGTCTAGCGGTGGTCGATTTGTCCTTTTTATTCAATGTAGATGTTGCTATACGCTAGCGAAGCACCACATTTTCCAAAACATGTAGAAGCAACAAAATATTGATCTGAAAGCAAAAAGTTTTTTGTTGTGTAGTTAACCCACGTGCTTTTTCATCAAACGATCAGCATCTTATACAGACCAAAGCATGAATTTGATGTCCAAACATCAAACGGGTTAGTTTGCCCGTGTTATTGGCTGCACGTTCTGTGCAGTTTTTACCCCGAGGCGTGCTTGTTAACAAACGCGTTGCGGCGATTCCTTCACACGATGTAATTCCACCACTCACCAGAGTTGGACCAACCGTTCAGCATGTTAGCGCAGGGGGATATAAAGGCGACCGGCCCTTATTATTGTTTTTTATCTCCTCCTACGTACATTCGGGTAGTACCCCGACCCCCATATGCACTCTAGTGGTCATCGCATGCCGACGTAATGTAGGGGCGAGTGTCACCGAAAAGTCAATGTCAATTGTTTTTCTATCTGGCGCGAGGCGAGTTCGAGCGCGAAAGCCGCGGCAGCTGGATCGCACATGCATTGCGGTCGAGTGGAGAAGTACCGTTCTTTCTATCCTATACGAGTAATGCAATCCGCGCGATGCTCTGTACACCTGATGTTTTCTGAAATCTGGTCGAGTTCCCGAGAATTGATTAGTCTCTTGTTTATTCAAACCGCCGTTCCGAAGTGTTCTTTGCTTTTGTTTTTATTGTTACAAAGGACGCGTATTTGGGGTGGGTGGATTCGGAAAGGGACCGCGCACAGCCTGGCAAAAGAAACGAACTAGTGTTTCTTAATATCGCCCTAGTGTTCGACGAACAGCTGCTGCAATACAGTTCTTAGTACGATTTTACAAAGTAATATTCTCCTTGTGCGCGCTCCAAGGATTGACATGCATCGTTTGTTGAAACAATTGCCTAAATCTGTGAAGCATAGGTAGGCTTTTGCCTCCATCATCTATACCAAAAAGTAATTGATTACAAAAACGATGTGTATAGTGGGCAATTAATGAGGCATATGTTTACTAATAGGTGTATTAGTGGGCTAAATGAAACCACATAGTCCCTACTCTGTATATACGACAAGCTCAGTATTCTCCGCGGTTCTGCCGGGTTCTGTAGAATAAATTGACATACAAAATCTAATGATGGTGTAATTACTACCGCGCTGTCGAATGATTGACAAAACCTTGTGATTGTTGTAATAATTATGAAGTACATGTACGGCAAGATTATGATCGCCTACAAAAATATTACACGAAGAATAACAATAACAATTGCAAGATAAACTGTACAAACCTTCTCTGCATACTAACTGACCACATAATGGAACCATAATGGAACCATATTGGAACCATAATGGAACCATACTGGAACCATACTAGAACTATACTGGAACCACACTGGAACCACACTGGAACTATACTGGAACCATTGTAGGTACAATGTAAATTACAAGGGATATGTTGCAAAATATATTTCGACGTATAACAAGTATCACACCAGCGTACACCAAAGTGTTTAGCTACTGAAACATTTGTATTCCAGGCAAGATTAACTAACTTATAAGCTTGTATTGAATCTAATTCGTGTGTTTTACTTAAAGGGATCGTATACGTTTGGTAATTACTCCAAAAATTAATGGCAATCAAAACCTACTTGGTAAGAAGTAGAGCAGCTTTGGATAGTATAATGCATTTTTTGAAACTTTTCACTTCGAAGTACTGCGGTTATGGAAAAAGATATCACTTTTTATCTCCCAAAATTTGAATTTGAGAAGCATTACTTCAGTGACGTTTCTCAGGGTGTGTATTCCGATGCAGATTATTCTTCCTGCGTGGACAAAACCGCTCCAGAATTTCGGCAATATTTCAAAATCGCTACCACCTTTTGAAATGAAATTTTTACAGGTTAGTTTTATGGTATATATCTATAACTATATATGATTGAAACAAACAATGGGTTCCAATTACCGAACGTATACGATCCATTTAAACATGCGTACAGCAAAAAAAACCACATGTACACTGTTTAAAAGGCTGTTTAAAAAGTTGTTTAAACAATTTAAACAACCCGGGTTGTTTAGGCCGAAAATTCATGCATGTGTCCGTCATGCGTTAAGCGTTATTGACGTTCCAGGTAATAACCCATGCGTATTGTATGCGTCATCCGTTTCAATCGCTACCAGAAGCGTAAACAAATTCAACGGATGACGCAGTACGGATAGCGCAATGCGCAATACGTACACATGGACGTATGCGCGTTGCTTTTTCGAACGATTAACGCATGACGGGCACATTATGGATTTTCGGCCTTAAAGTCGTGCACGCAAAACGCGACGTGGATGCGAAGAATGTGCAATTCCCTTGCGCGTCTAGGCAAAGTTTAGATATACCAATACGCACTGCACGATTGCTGCACAAATAAAAATAGCCGTGAGCGTTGACATTGCTGGTGATTAATTATGGCTCGAGGTTGGACGACTTGAAGAAGCGATGAATGTGCTGCGAGAATACTATGTCTTTTTAGGGGGAAAAAACAAATTTGTTATAGTAATTTAAATCTGACACGGCTATAGTCAGGGTTCAAATTGGACAATTTAAACACAGCCAGCAAGTTAAATAAACAGTGTCCATCTGTATTTGTATCCGCTTTCATTGCGGTTTTCGTCGTGTAAAAGATTCAACGCTTAAAAACTATTAATAATGGTCTTTGTTTATGCAAAACTGATAGGCGCTTGGCTTTAGAATTACACGACACATGCTAAGGAATTTAAAACTAGAATTAGTTGTCCGGGCTTGGTATAGAAAATACCATTAGGAGGTGTTTGTCTGGGAGTTTTTGAGGTGCGCTCGGCGATACGGGTCGGAGTCCTCGAATCTGAGTTTGGTCTAAAACCAAGTGCCCAAGGGCACAAACACCATGTTCCTGGTCGAACCCGACCAGGAACATGGTGTTTGTGCCCTTGGGCAAGACACTTAACTACAATTGCCTCTCTCCACCCAGGAGTATAAATGGGTACCTGTGAGGGTCGAGGCCGATTGAGCGCCTATAAACGGCTGCCGCGTGGTCCAGGGCCTAATGAACGGGGTAATAATTGTAAAGCGCTTTGAGATCGTTGATACGATGTAAAGCGCTATATAAGCACGAACATTATTATTATTATTATTAAAACGTAAATAATAACATGTTTTGTTGATTCAATCGATTTCTTTACGTGGAAAACGTCAATAAACGTAAACAAAAAGTAAACAATTTTAACAAAAGACTGGAGACTGTCTTCCGGTGTCATATACAATCATTGGTTAAACCCTCTCACGTGACCGGTAACTTTCCTATTTATATCCACCTAAGCATGCGCAATACCACCACTGAGTTAGAGTCGGAAATTCACACTAGGCTACATCGTTGGATAAGGTTTCGCAGACATGCCCATTCGAAAAGTTTGTCTATCAACGTTTGCGTATTTTGGTCCGATGTTGATTGGCATTTTCAGTTATCGAACAATCGTCCAAGTATTTTTGTATACAGTTTCATCCACAGTCTTCTTCTTGTATTTTTCGTTTCAAGTTTTATTTTTTTTGCTCTACAGCCGTGTTTCAGACAATGCACATCAATATTGTGTGGCGACGGGGATTATAATCCACATTGAACGTGGATATCAAGCATGACGTTCTTTGTAATTAATTATGGATGCAACCCCATTAGGCGATTACAAGATCACATAATTAACAAGAAGACAAGCGTGTTTTTGACTCGATTGGGTCTTTGCTTAACTTTAGCCCCTTTTGGTTTCGAAGAACTCTCGCGAACTGTTTAGGAGGATGAAATAAACATCAACTCATGTCGTACCGGTATAGGTAATATGGCCGACTAAGTGCCAATTAGATTCAAATTGAAGGGAACTCCATTAACGACGCACGTCGATTATAATGCGAACAGTACCATGATGGATCGCTTGCGAGCCCATTTACGATCATTCTGGGATGATTGTTCCTGCCCGGCTTTGGGTTTGTGTGCTTTTCAGTCATTAAATGAGCGATGTGTTAGTCTATCGGATCTGAAATCGCCTGAAAACATCCGGGGGACGAAAATAATGGCGAGAAGTGGTAGGCGTTAGGGATTGCACGGCCGGCCGCTCCCCTCCCCTTCACACACAGAAGCGCCTAATCCATCAATAGTTTAGAATGCCTGACGTACAAGGTTTACTTTGGAGGTTGTTTGCAGACGGATCGAATGGCGAACGAAAGGAGACCAATGAAGAGAAAATCATATTTAGAGATGCAAACCAAAACAAACAAAAAGAGAAGGAAAGAGAAAGAGAGGAAACTACCCGGAAACGAAGTTGCATGGAATGTAACTGCAGGGATCGGAAAACGAAACTAAAGCCCCTTGGCTGCCGCGGGGAACAGACTGTATACGCTCGTTTTATGTATGTAATCTTTTGTGGCTGAAAGGTCTAAACAAAATAATTTGGTGTAAATTTACGCTTTTGAAAGCTAAAACTGAAACAGCTGAGATTCGCTTCTCAGGGTCAGCATCGAGTTGAATACCATTCAATGGACTGGGACTATCTACATTGTGGAACAGTACCTGCCTCAGCAGGTGTAACTGGAACCAGTTCCGAACATTAGGCCCTATCCAGAAAGGAAACGCTGGTCAGATTAGGCCGCGTTCGAATCTCTTGTCTATGGCTATAGTGTCTAGGTGTTCGCCAATTACAACTATACGCTTGAGCAGCCCGTTTCGGACACGGCCTTAATTTGTTAGCAGCAAGTGGATCATTAGGAAGGTGCGCCATTTTTGATCCCACCGCTGCCACCATATCGACATGGTTCACGTGAAACTGCTTACTGCATTGAAGATGTGTATTCAGATCTAAATTAAAAGGGTGATAAGGGTTTTTTAAATTGTGCAAAAAAAGAGTCACACGTGAGGAACATAACCAACTCTTATATTCTTTGTTCTAGGTTTTGAGAATGAATCCATGGTGAAATTGGGGGAAAATGACAGAATATCTATGTCAAAACATAGCTGGTCTACAATGTATGATATTCTGAATAACATGGCCAGTTTAAACTTAAAGTGTAATTTTAAAGCTGTTATGTGTGAGTTAGTCTTGCATACGCACTGTGGACCTCCGAACAATATAGGTCCGCACGATGCGGGAAGAGGTTACGGTTTGTGGACTTGCCCAGGTCCTCAATCCGTTTTTCAGTTTCCGAAAAAGAGCGCTAGAGGAAAAACGGGTTAGGGTTATATATAGAAAAGATAGAAGGGACAGCTGAGAGGCCCATAATCCAAATTTGAGGGTAAATTTGTTTTGGGGAAGCGAGAAAAATGAGTATTTAGTCAAAGTTGTTTAACTACACGAAGACAAAGGAATGTCCACAGTACGTATACCGTGTGTTATGTTGGGTCTTTGACATGCGCACTCATACATATGGGGAACGACGTCACAGGTCACGTTGTATATTTAAACCACCCCAAGAAGTTGCAAGCTTTACGTGAGAAACAATTGGACAATCTACATGAAACCTATATAGTCTGTTTTAAACCTATCCTCGGTTCGTATACGTACCGGTCTATGAGTGGATTGGACAGCAGTTGCCGGTGTTCGTATCAAGACCAAAGCCCACGCGCAAAACCCGACAGATGATTAACTGTCTAGCCCGTATAACCATTATTGCAAGAATAATGGGAGCTTTGTAGAATGATATATCATTCTAGGTAAGATAACGACATCTCTCATGACGTTTGGTAAATTATTCAGCATTAAAATATCCCCATTTCGACGAACATGTCACAGATTATTATTTATACAATAATTCTCTTTATTTCGCTGCCACCGCACTGGCAATTTAACAAAAAAGAAGCACCCAAGGGCGACGGAGCGAAGAACCTGAACGTAACGAAGACGTAAATTAAAGACAAATGAAGGTGTCACCGAACGCTCGCAAACGAGCGATCGCCAGGAAATTTCTTTTGTTTTCTGCTGATTGATGGGAAAAATCGGCGAGATTGACAATCTGCCCCACCAGAAAGCCATACAGCTGGAAAATATCTCTTCCAGCCGGCCGAATGCGGTCTGCACTAAACAAAAAATGCATTTCTCTCCGTAACCTGGAGACGGCCAACGATCCATTAGGGTTGGCACGTGGCAACAGGTCCTGCGTTTTGGAGGGAGTTGCTTAGTAACCGATTACCGCGTTCGTTTTGTCCTTTTGTTTTTTTAATTGGTCCGTATACGACAACTATTCTTTGTTATTGTCAAACAATGGTCCGAGGCCCATACATTTTGGTGTATATATTATTTGTTTATTTGACATAAATTTTTCCATGCATCATACAGGTTTGTCCAACACAAATAAACAAATACACAAAAAGCCGAAGAGACGGCTGTTTCAATAATACAGAACAAAGCATTACACATAAATCATTTAAATGGACGAGAACAGAAACTGAAACTACAGCACCCAAACAAAAAAAGTCACGGTGATCCTTTATTGGTCAGAAAACGGTCAAAGTTGATTGGAAGAGCAGCTAAATGTGTTATGACTAATAAATATGAGTCACTGACAGTAATAATAATGATGTAATAATATCCACATTATAGTGCGAATCTAAATAGGGGGTAGGGGATTGCTACCACGGACCCCCTCCCTGTTCAGCATGTATACTACCAAAACAATTCACTCAAAGCTCCTTCATTTATTCTCAAAATTGCTTTAGATATAATGCAGACTGAAGCATTATAGATTTTACATTATTCCTGGGGGCATGCCCCCGGACCCAAGCTATCGAACAAATATCACCCCTCGCATTTGCTCAAAGATACGCCCCTGTAATTGTTAACGAGAAACAACTCGGGAACCGGCCTTTTTCCACGCATAAAGGTAGGAGACACCATTTGCAGATATCGAAACTCTACCGAATTATTAAGAAATATCTTACTTTTTTGAAAGTAAATATTGATTGTAGGCATCTAGCAAAATGATTGCGCTAGATATTCTGTAATTGTTCTGGAAAAGAAAAAGAATTTTACTTGATAAAAATACGATCGCCGGACGGCGATCGCGAAAAAACCAAGAACAACATAAGAACAACTGCCCGATCGACGCTAGTTGGAAACGAACGCCACTTGTCTTGCTTTTCTCGGCATCGATGATTCTTAAACTTCGGACAGGTCAGTTAAACGATTTTTACTATAAAATTCAACCCCCCCCCCAAAAAAAATCCACACATTCATGATAATTCAAGCAATTACCAATGGTATATCCTACCTTTAAAGAGGCACATTGCCCAGAAATCCCCGAAAATTGTATGTTTTGGATTGTTTACTTATCCTATTTCAAACATCTGGTTCAAAGGAAACCAACCTAATGCATTTACCGTTCCCGAGAAAAGACGGGAAAAACACGTTGTTTACGTTTGAGGCGGTGGACATTTTAAGTTATCCGTCGACGCATTGCCGGACGTCATGGAATCATAGGGCCTTTTCGAAACCTTTGCTTCGTCTTCGGCTTTGGCTTCGCCTCCGAATTCCGATTTACTGAGAAGCAAATAGAAATTAAAGCAAATGTAAATAGTCTAACTTTTGGGTTCATATCAGTAGATTTAATGTTTCTGAAGCACAACAGACACCAGAATGTGTCTGGAGATCTCGCAGTTGGAAATCTAAAATCGCCTTAAGCCAAAGACAAAGACGAAGCCAGGGATTCGAAAAGGCCCTATGGGGCTCAGCCTCGACTCCATGGGCGCGTGCGCGTTCCTTCACTAAGATCGCGCAAGGCATGATGGGAAAACATGGCGCAGCACGATCGTAGCCATGTATCTCGTGTAATCACAAATAGTGCATTAAATAAACATCCGATATCACACTAGAAATTGAGGTTCCATGCGCCAATGTAGCATCTAAATAAAACCTTGACATGATAATCGTCGTTTTCAAAACTGTTCTGAATATTGATTAGCGTATAGAATACGGGCGTGACGCGCGCACAAGAGGACGCACGCTCGCATTATTACCCGTAAAATATAATTCAAACTGTGTGAGTTCTGAGAACCATGATGCGCGTCTACTCTAGGATTTATGTCTATTGGGTCTGCGAGGTACAATGTAGTAGGCACACGCTTTTTAAAAGGACACGTGTGACTGTAAAAACGACTAGTGAACACTGTCCGTCATTTTGTAGAGGATAATTTGGAGGATTCCAAAATGGCTAATGATTCGTTCATTCGGGGCCTAGCAATTACACTGAAAGAGGAATCACACAGACCTGCGGTTTTATTTTCAAAACATCTTCGATAACCCTAATCGGTCTGTCACCAGAATGCCATGTCACAGTATGTCACTGTCGAGAAGTCGTTTTGCTAACAAATTTAAACAACTCTCCCGACACATACACGAGCCGGATTCACCCACTTCACCCGCCAAACTGGCGACTGATCTCATGACTTTTTAATCTCGCGCTTTTGTTCTCCGAGATGGACGAGCCGCTTTCTTGTTGGCACTCTCTCAATTGCAGCTGTAATGACTCGTTTGCAGTGAGCGTTACGACTGTTTTTCGCGCGTCGGTTGCTATATTTAGCCCTATAGTGGCGTAACTACGGGGGGGGGGGGGGGGGGGGGGGCAATGGGGGCAGGGGGGCAATGAGAGGCGGGGGCAATGAGAGGGGGGGGTGAGGGTAAAGGGGGCAAGGGGGGCAAGGGGGGCAAGGGGGAAATGGGAGCAAGGGGGCAAGGGGGAAATGGGGGCAAGGGGGGAAAGGGAGACAACGGAGGCAAGGGGGGCAAGGAGGCAGGAAGGGGGAGGGGGACGATTTTGTTTTTGGAGACAAAACTTATATGTACGACCGACGTTCGCATGTGTGAACTAAAAGGTGAAATGCAAAAGTTTAGTGTGTTCAGGGGAAAAGGGCTTAAGAAATGTCGGGGAATCATCTGAGAACTTGTTCTACCGTCATGATCTGTCTTTGATTCGGTGTCTTCTTATACACAGTGCGGCTAAAACCCAATGCAAACAAACTGAAAACAAGGCGCTACCGAAGACTCTTGGTTCCCAAAGACAATTTGCGTGGGACATACACAAAAAAACGAAAACAAGACGGATGTGTGTAGTGCTATGTTTTATCGAATTCTCTTGTTCACAGTAGAACTAGGAGGGATATAGTTGCATCGATTCATTCGTGATCCTGACAATGAAAGTCGAAGCTAATTCGATTACCGAACGCATCAGACGCTGTGGCAGCTGGTCAAGGGTGTCTAGACGAAGGTAAAACACAGCAAGATCTGCAACAACAGAAGTATAGCACAATGTGTAGTTGTTGCAACAACATTGAATGACAGAGGCAGCAGCAGCAGCATTGTCTACGAGCTACGACTGCCACGGTCCACCAACGCCTGTCAAGGAGACAGTGCGTGCAGTTGAATCGGCGGAAATTGGGACCCGAAGACTTTGATCTTGAACGTTTTCTTCACAACTTATATCTCGAATACTGAGCTAGACACATGTCCGTCTGCTTCATAATATTATGGCACCTGTCTCTTGATGACAACCGACATTTCCCCCCGAGGTCAGGTAGATAAATTTAGATTGAGATGGACCATAGACTTCGACGGACATGCATCAAGATTCAAGTTTTGCATTAATTATAAGCTGTAGCGTTCACTCTTCCTCTTGTTGAGTACGTGGAGAGTACTTCAAAGTGATCAGATGAACGAGGATTTCACCAGGTACATATTTTTTTATTTATTTTTTTTTTTTTTTGGGGGGGGGGAATTAAATATATGAAATAAGAGATTATAACAAGCCGAAACGAAGTTAATGCCGTGTTTTCATACGATAAATTGTGGGAGTGAAAGAAGTAGAAGAAAAAGCATTAGATATATTAGAGGCATTAATGGGAGAAAAATATTCAGACTTTAAGTCTTACCTGACTGCGGCAACGTTTCAACTGTTGTAGTCACATAAAACAAGCTGAAATTTGCTTTGCGAGTGTTTTAAAGTTTACTGCACTATCTATTCTCTAAAAACTTTCAATGTGTGCACACGACGTGCCATCATTGCCATGATTTCATGATTGGCGAGATTAACGTCTTGAGAATATAGTATCAAGTAAAAGGCATTTCATAATGATTTGGTATTTTTATTTTTGTTATGTTTTCAAATGTTTGGATGTTACCCTTAAACTCTTATTTTCTTCCGATCAACGTTCTGGTGGAGTAAAATATTTGCCACCACCACCACAATGCTTATTTTAAAGGGAATATACATCATTTTCTTTTTTTGTAATGTTCAGAAATGAATTATTATTCTTATTATTATTATTATTATTTTTTTTTTTTTTGGGGGGGGGGGGGGGGTGTTATTACACTGAGTTGTTTAAAATGATTGTATTCGTAGCTGATTGGTAAACCAAGAACAATCACGTTCTTGTAGTCTCTTTCCCTTGACCCCACTTATGATTAAACGGAGCACTGTATAAACATTTCATTGAAACTCACCCATACAGAATGTTCTGCACTAACAACACTTGTGCTGTTCTCCATCTTCAACTATAAACTCTTGGGAGTACAGTTGCAGTACTCCTGCGCCGAAGCCCTTCTTTGGGTGATTTACAAATGGCCGTGTGTAATACTACTATACAAAATATTCAATGAGATTTCATATTTTTCTCGGAGTAGTGGGACAAACAAACAAGTAGGACTTTCAAAAAAAAAGTTTATGAGCAAGGTAAAAAAGAGGACAATATAGCACAATAAAAGCCTGCATTCGTAATGAGATGATCTTGGTACTATCCCGCCTCTCCCCCCGGCCCCCTCACCGTCCAAAACCTCCCCTTCTTCCCCAACCTCCCTCCTCCTTTCCTCCCCAACCTCCCTCCTCCTTTCCTCCCACCTTCCTCCCCCATACAGTGGCATTCCGTCCAAAGGTGACGATTCTTCATTCATCTATATGAATCTATTCATAACCAATACAATTTAACCACTGCTAATCCATTTGGTCTACTTGTTCCAGAACGTCGGAGTAAATCAGCTGCCACCCACAATAATGCATGTCCCCTGAGCCGAGTTGACGCAACAAAACAAGGTTTTGATTTCAGGATTTCATCTACGTATATACAACCGGTGTAGCATGCTTTTCAGAAACACGGACTCATTTTAATAGTATTGCACATGCCTAAAAAATAATCAGGAGAGTTATCTGTCACTATTAATCAATAATACTAGGGGAAAAGGAGTCCGGTTTTTCAGGACACCGGCTCCATAAAACATGCGATGTGTTTGGGGCACCCACATTAAACTGTTTTAGAAGACGATTTGAATAGATGTCTATCCAAAACTTATCTTTATTGTTTACGTAACAGCTGCTGATCTGTGCTTAGGTCATTTTGTACATTTATTTCAAATGGTATATATTACGGTAGCTAGACCTTCACCTCACGCTTAGAAGCCCTTCACCTCACGCTTAGAAGCCCTTCACCTCACGCTTAGAAGCCCTTCACCTCACGCTTAGAAGCCCTTCATCTCACGCTTATAGAAGCCCAACAGGTAACTTTAGTAGTACTGTATTAACCCCTCCGCATTAGGGTCGAAATGTCAACTTTGATTATTGTTTGGTTACAAAATCCCTGACCAGGCCGCACTTTGTTTGTATAAATACAGGATTTACTACGTGCAGGGTTACGTACACGATTTTATTTGCAATTACTTGGCGATATTTTTAAAGGTGACAAATGCGCACCAAAGGATATTGGATTTGCAAGAAACACATTATTGACTGTGCGTTAAAACCCGATTTCAAAGTTCCTCTTTGAGATACGAAACGACCAAATTAGTAAAGGACTGGTTTGGTTGAATGCCATAAATCTCTAAAACAAATCCGAACCCAGTCCCCAGGAGACCGGCAAACTACAATTAAGTTAGTTGTTGTTCTCACTGACTTTTACTTCAGCGCGGTTCAAGAACCATTGCGCGCAATTGCACCGTCAAAGTCTAGCGGCATAAAGGCCGGTTCATACTTCACGCGAATGTCACTGCGAAGCGAATTTGTTAAGGTAACGGAGAACGTCAGAATGAAACTTCATTATTGTTGACGTCATAGAATTCGCTTCGCTATTTGCTTTCGCGTGGAAGTATGAACCGGCCTTTAAGTTTAAGCCACAGATTTGAATCTGTGTTCGAATTTTGCGCAGAACGTATACGCGCGTATGCGCAGTTTGTACTTCGAACCTGGCTGAATGGCGGAGATGATGATCTAGACTGTTGGTGGGAGAAACGGTCGGAAAGACGTTTTGGCGGATATAGGTAGCTGACATCTTACCCCACACGTTATGCGGATTTCGGACGGTTTTGCCGCCAGATATCGGCAATCACCGCAACTCGCAAGATTTCAGGGGGAAATGCACGCGGTCTTTTTAGGGTCACGCTGACAGTCATACATGCAGTTGTTTCCACATACATGCAGTCACGTCACAAGAAGCATACGATTCAACGAATTGCACATTATAAAGCAGCTTTTAGTTTAGTGATTATAAAAACGGAAAAGAAACAAAATGCACTCGACTGTTTTAAGCTATTGGCAGTAAACTATAGCAGCAAATAAACTTTCTGGGCCGATATTCACAAAAGCCTGCTAACTTAGCAGCTAACTGGGCCCTATCACTCAGCCTGCTAAACCCGTAGTTTTCTGCTCTGTGGTTACCAACTTATAAAGAATTGCTAATAATGTTACCAGCTATGTTAGGCACACAGCTAGGACATTGTAGACAGTTCGTCAAACAACCAAAACAAGAAAATGTGAATTTGCATGTCAATAGGGTATGGTGCTGTTTTAGATGGGTCGAATGACTTTTACTCGAGAACAGCAGTAAATCTGATACATAAGGCCTATACTCATTGAAATCTACACGAGCATGGCGCAATGTGGAAGGTAAACATGGTAACGGGAAACAACGTAAAGCCAAATATAGTGATGAAAACAACTTATTTATAGCGGAAAAGTTTGATTAATTGAAAGTCGTTCTTGAGAGTAAGCACAAATTAAAGACGTCAACACCGAGTCGAAAGAAGAAAGAGGATTGGGAAGTTATCCTCACCCATCATAGGGCTAGGGCTAGGGATGCTTTTTGTGAAATCCGAGTTTACGAAAAGCATCCGAGTTTACAAAAAGGCATCCAAATTAGGAAAACTTTTGAATTAGGGAAGCATCCTAGTTTACAAAAGGCTTCCAAATTAGAAAAGCATCCGCATTAAGAAAACACAAAGTTGTAAAAACAAGACTTTAAAAACCCCCACCACATGTCCGATCTCGTTGACCCAGATTTTGCTTCATACTTTGACCCACAAAGAACAGCAGTTGAAATGGGTTTCTATATAATTTTTTTCTTCAGACATCAAATTCGGCTGAATGGTCGAAAGACCCCAACATGCTAACAACCCGATGTTTTGCTCCGTGACCCAAGTTGCGTATTAACTATTATAGACTTCGCCGGAAACCAATCCTCAAATTCAATGTTTTTATTTTTTTTACCTGCCTCTCCCGGCACAAATTGCTTCCTCTACGTCGCTGGTGTTGATACCGGCCGACGCGCCAGGGCCTCCCACGACAGTAGTCCGAGATATACCCTGCCCTCGCAAAACATTTACATGGATGGAGACCAGGCGGATTTGCGTCGATCCGTCAGGGACAAAGGTAAAAAATTGGCATGTTTTAGACTGTCTTCATGCTTTGATTGTAAATGTTTGTCCTCGCGCTTTCTGATCACCGGGGGAATTGGAGCATAACATCGGCCGTTATTGAGCGATTTTTATCCGCTCGTGATTGGGAATAAAATCCCTTCAGTAGTCCGGTAAGAAATGACTTGAAAAATGCCCAACCCTGACATTTTAGATAACCGATTTTTGTTGCTCAAAAACCTGTATATGGTTGCCATGAACACACAAACAAATTGACACATTTTCTACTTGTTTTTTAAGCATCAAAGTCGCCGATTTTTGGACGCAATTTTGCTATTACCCCATAACATACCCAAGTTGGAACAATGCTTATCCAATACGGGCTTATAATAAATTGGCCGGATTCTAGCATGGTCCTACAACAGAGCACGTTAAACCCTAAACTCACTCACTCACTCACAACAGAGCACATCGGCTTCCACAAGCACACGTGCAACATTATGTAGAATAATATATACAGCTACGACTATTATTCGTGTTTGACTCGATCGGCCACAGACGGAGTTATGCCACATTTAAACCAAATTGATATGCTAATTCGCTGTTTGGTTTGATGCAGATAAAATAACCTGCAGACAAAAAATGGCTGAGTTAATAACTGATTTTAGGGTTTTATGTAATTTAAGGGAGATTCTTTGAGACTTTGCATTTCTGTAATAATGTTTGTGTCGACTTCGACGGAAAATATACAGTCTAGTTCGAACTGTTTTCAACAGTGTCTGCCGATATTGACCGAAGTACCTTCGAAAAACTACCAATTACACATGTACAATCTAATAACTCATATAAAGACGTCATTTTGCCCAACAACTTTGGCTAACCGATGTGGGTATAGCGTTTACCAGGTAAAATGACATTCCTATACTTACATAATTATGTTTTTAACAATATATTGTTATTTTTTCTACGCTAGTCAAGGCATCTCCAATATACTTTGACTGTATACTTTAATATTTATTTCGTCAATTATTAATTATTTATCTTTAAGAATTACTCTACATCTATAAAAACCTGAGACAGTTTTAATCAGCCTCGACTCCATGGGCGCGTGCGCGTTCCTTCACTAACCCCTGGCCGTGGGGAATGCGTAAACGACGCTGACTGGCTATTTAGTGCGTACTACGCGCGTATTTCGTAAACTGTACGCCCTGAATTTAATGCGCGCGCGCGTGTTCCTGAACGCACGTCACGTATGAACATTTTTTCAAGTCTGCGCCTTACCTGTACAATATGGATTTTGAAAGCCTCGTTTTCCCCCCCCAAAGCCCGTTTCTAACGTTATAAATGGACAGCAGCGGTACGTACATTTAATATAAATCCTTGTTAAATATGGCGATGTCAAAATATCATGTTTTAAAGGATTGATTCTGCAAAATAACAATTACAAAATGTTAAAGATTGCGTCGCGCGTTAAACGCATCGACTGCAGCCCTAATTGAAATGTGCCAATATATGACACATTTAAATTAGACAATTCCAGGGATTAAGATTGCGCAAGGCATGATGAAAAAACATGGCGCAGCAAGATCGTAGCCATGGGTACGAGGTTGAGTTTTAATAGCCATTCCTATTAGTCAGAACCACTGACCTCTACACCTGGACGGACCATTGTCCATATTCTGCTGTGCTAACACTTGAAGTCGGCGCGAACTGGAAGTGCAACATGGCGGACCCGAGACGTCACTGCTGTGAGCCAATGAAATGTCCAGCTGTGGAGGTCAGCGGATTTATTCTGTACATTTTGTATTTATAAACATTACGTAATACATATCGTACCAACACCTGGACATTTCATTGGCTCACAGAGTCACGTCGTGGGTCCGCCATGTTGCACTTCTCCGCATGCCGACTTCAAAATGAAACAATGATGATCTGTCCATGTATAGAGGTCAGTGGTCAGAACCCGTCACTTGGCCGTTATAAACGCGAGCGCCCTACTTGCGCAGTACGCACGACGCGCGCGCCAATGCCAATAAAAGGAGTTCAACGTGTTTCTAGCGAGCTGGACATTCCATTACACAGCTAGAGGGGCGTTTCAAAAATAATGTGAAAAGTGAAATTGTTAAACACAAAATCGTTGGAAAGTTCTAATTTTTGACTTAGTTTGACTTTTTGACTTTTTGACCGAAAAGTTAAGATTTTTGACTTGAAAGGTATTTATGAATGAAAATAAAAGTGTGGTTGGCCGGTATTAAAGAAATATGCTTCATACCGATTTTTTGTCTGGACGCTGATAATGGCACTCGCCTTCGGCTCGTGTTCCGCGTGTTGATTCTAAACCGTTAAAACCAACAGCCTTTGTCCAAAGAAATCATTGATGGGGGAACTTCGTGCCAAATTGGGAGTCGGTTGATATGCCTTGCATTCGGCTTCCGCACGCGTTAACAATCGGTATACATGAACATGCAGCCAGGGGGTAAGGGGAGTAAAAAATAAAGGGGAAATGACAAATTGTAAGACACATACCCCTGCGGAGAAAGAATTCAAGGCCCTAATAAATTTCAGTATATCAAATAATATTATAACGATATTATATAAAATGCTCGTCCATATTGAGGCCTTTGTCAGGGATTTTGGCATACAATAGGAGGTATCACATTGCCGCGTGCAGAATCGCTCATATTTTGTGATAATATAATTACCCGCGTGTTCCATGCCTTTAAGTTTCCTTAGTCTTATGTCTACAAATAATGTTGCTTCTTGTATATTTCTATTGAACTGGGTCCAGGTACAAACGAAAGTAATGGCCATAACACTACATCAATGGTTGTTATTAAACGTCAAGGCTGTAACACTTTCCTTACGAAATCTTCAGCCTATACAATTCCCCTTTCCTAATAAAAGAGATTTGTTTTTTATTGCATGCACGGTTAAGTCATGTACTTTATGAGATTTAATTTATTGTCGTTCAATATCTATTATGACGATTGCGTTTTCGCTTAGCTCAGCAGTTATACGCGATGTCGAGGTTGGTACGGGGTACAGGGCTCGTTTGACTGATCGCGGTAGCAAAATGCCTATGGTGCCGCCTCATTTTCTTCGTTTTATGGTGCTTGGACCTTTGGGTCTTATCGATGGACAGGGAAGGAGTGCCGTGGCATCCTGGTATATGGTCTGGAGCATTGAGTTTACCGTCTGTGGGTAATGGGTAAATCTGCAGGTTGTGGGTTCGAGTACCGCCTGGGACTACGGTGCTTGTGCCCTTGGGCAAGGCACTTTGTCACTCATTGCTTCTCTCCACCCAGGAGTAAATGGGTACGTGTGAGGGCAGAGATGGTTGGTATTAGCTGCTTTGCGCCGAAATGGCAGCATCGAGCCATACTTCTCAGGGAGCTGAGATGTGGAAAGTTTCATATAGGCCCAATGAGCAGGGATAATAATGACACAGCGCCTTGAGTACCAGTTCTGGTTGGTGTGCGCTATATCAAAAACATAGTAATATATTATTAAGGAGACAGTCCAGTAGAGTTTCACACTGTGTAAATCCGTAATCTGCTTATAAGTTGTGTTCTTCACTCCAACTCCTGTTTTTAATCCCCTGTTTTTTATTCCCCTGGTTTTTTTAGGCGCAGTTTGGAATATACAGTTTGGAAAAGACGGCGATTATACTACGACATATTAATAAAAAGACAGGGCTTCTTTATAATTTAAATGTGTGCGTATCAAGGCGCGGTATAGGCTAGTTTAGATATGTTGAATTACAGATTTCAAATTATTTAACCGATGAATTCAATCTCTCACTTTACGCAATGGATTCCAATTAGTCGAGTCAAATTTCCTAATCTGGCCATATACCTTGCTATGGTGGCCCCGGGCTCAAGAATTCAATTACACTAGTGGGAGGCCAGCCTTAAGTATTATTAAAGCGACTATTGGACTTACTGGTAGTTAATAACACGTGGTATGGAAATCCTGAGAAGAAAATAATGTATTGGGTCTCAATTCCAAAAGTTGATTTAATTTGGGATGTTCTGAAAATGTGACCGAACCCTGTGACCAAACCCTGTGGGCCTGTCTATTAGATTATACCGAATGCTAGTACCAGCGATACCCACGTTTTACACAGTAAGCTCTTCTTATATACATCAACGAACTCCCATGAAAAAGCCCCTAAATGAACGCAAACGCAAATGGTTTTCCCTATTCCACAAACACAGAACGATATCTTTGCCCAACCATTTAATACCTTTGGGGCTTCATTAGCCCAGACAGCTAAAATACTAACAATTAAAGGGATCGTATATACGTTTGCTAATTACTCCAAAAATCAATGGCAATAAAAACTTACTTGGTAAGAAGTACAGCAGCTTTGGATAGTATAATGCATTTTTAGAAACTGTTCACTTCGAAGTACTGCGGTTATGGAAAAAGATATCACTTTTTATCCCAAACAAATTGAATCTGAAAAGCGTTACTGCAGTGACGTGTCTCAGATTGTGTATTTCAATGCAGATTATTCTTCCTGTGTGGACATAACCGCTCCAGATTTTCGGCAATATCTCAAAATCGCTACCACCTTTTAAAATGATTTTTTTACAGGTTAGTGTTATGGTATATATCTATAACTAGATAGGATTGAAACAAACAGTGGGTTCCAATTACCAAACGTATACGATCCCTTTAAGGTGCGAGTGTAACTGACTTCAAGTTGGCAAGTTGGGGTTTTTCTTCCAAGTGGACTTACCATTTGCGCCGACGACTAGCATCAGAGCAATGAAGCCAGCGCAGAACACGTAGAACCACCTTGCCATACTCCCAAAGTAGATGTTCCCAGCCTAGTCCGGGCTAATGTGCCGGCCCTGGTCCTTCCAAGAGAGAACGAGAGAGAAAATATCAACCAAGTCTTACAAAAGAATAAGATCGGGTGAATGACGCGGCTTTTAGCGGCGATGAACGAGGCGTAACACGGTAAAGTCGCGGGCCGACTCCGGCTTAACGTGGTCTGGACTCTATTATAGTTTGTCGATTGAACGTCCAACAGCGATGGACTGTAACGCGTGCTGCCGTTTTGGTTCTCTCCACCCGTCAACCCTCTGCCGTAGCGAGCGTCAAGATGTGAGTTCAGCTTATCACTGGAGCAGGGAGGGGAGATGATTGAAGATGAAATCAGCCGTAAGGCGGTGAGTGGTTGCTCCACTCCTGTTGTCAACGCAACCGCAAATCAAGCGCAGCAGATCCCGGAAGATCTTCACCATGAACAGCTAACGCGCGGCTTTACATCACTGGCTGGACTTTTTCTTTCTCTTTTACAACACAACAGGCTCGTCCATTGTCAATTATGAGGGACGCTATCAATCATCACGTTCATCTTATGTTTGCATTGATGTCAAATTGCCGATGGCGTTGGGGGAAGGGGAGGGGGGGGGGGGGGGTATTACAAGTACATTCTTCATTAAACTAGAGCGCATGCGCTGATAGTCACTTCTTAACAGTGCCCCGCCCCCAAATGCCAAAAATGCGAGGGCGGTAGGAGAGACATTATTCAACTAGCACTGTGTCAACTCCATCCCATGTTCCTCTTTTGTGACGCAATCTAAATGATGGATTTTGAGTAGACACTGAAAGCTGAATAGTAAGGTACCTTAATAACGCCAGGGATTGTTACACGGTGGGCAAAAGCACAATTGTTCATCAAACAATCTCTATAGGATACCTTAAAAAAAAAAGGTAAGCTTCTAAAATTTGATGACGGGAAGGCCAATTTATGACGTTTTTGTTTGCTGGGTTAAATACCACAATCTTTGTTCGTATGAACAGCAACTTGGTGAATTTGGAGCTCATCAATACTGGTTTGGAAAGACTACTTGATGATCTGGAGACAAGGCAAAAGCGCGCAACTTTTTATAGGGTATAATAGTCGCCATTTTGGATCTTGACTATGATCTCATAATTATTTAGTCATTATGCTTTAGAAAATGTTATTGAAGTAAAGTTGTGTACGGAGCCCGTAAAGGGACATATGACGAATAAAAATCACCGTGACAAAATAATTTGAGTTTTTTTTTTATTTTGTGCGCTCGAAATCATTTCGTGCACACGAAATAAAAACTCAAATTATTTCGTCACGGTGATTTGTAATCGTCATATGTCCCTTTACGGGCTCCGTAGTTGTGCACGTAAAATCACCAAACAATAAACAAATATACAAAAAAATTATAATACATATAATGGTGTAATAGTTTATAATTAGTCATAAATTGCCCTTCACATCATCAAATTTTGTGCAGCTTACCTTTTTTTTCCGAAAAGGTATCCCATGAAAATGCTTTGGTGTAAAATTGATGTTCACCTGGGTCAAACCAAATGGCCAGGATTTATTTCGTTAATTTTCTTGGAAACATGTTTTAGCGACACGGCGTTAACTACCAGCGTTATATTTTTTTCAACATTCACTCGTATTTTAAACAAGAAATCAAAATCATTTTTCTGTACCATCTGGTCCAGGTTTTTAAAGTTATTGTAAATCTAGCATTTCCCTTTTCTTTATTTTTACAAATAAGTTTATTTTATTACGAAACACATACGCATGCACACACGCAAGTGGGTAAATGCCGTCAATAGGGGACAGGGCATTGTCCGACCGTCTTCCCTCTTTTGTTTGTACTCTAACGTTTTCGGATGATCGCCATAGGATTTGCACACGAGTCTGAATCGGGGACCTTTGCGGAATAGGGGACCCCATTGTTCCCTTTGTCATACGTCCCCTATTTCAATCAAAAACAAACGCACACACATCCCATACCTTTTTATGCGACATTCCATTCTTTTAAGAGAATGTTGGATAAATATTTTTTCCTCGCATCATTTTTAAACACAAAATTTTGACTTTGCGCCCCTTTAGTGTTCTCCTTCATTTTTCTAAACAAACCCACAGGATAATTGACGATATTGTCATGGTTCGTTACACGCCCACACAAAATGAATTCAGACAGGAATGCCTCCATGGAGAAAATCCAACAGGTACAACGCACTGGAATAATAGTCGGCAGATAGGGGATGGAATTGTGCCTTTGATGATACAAGCATTGAATTTGGCACGTAGTCCGAGAGCATGTCATGAGTAAGATATATGGATAGCTTCCTCGTGACATACTCGTGCACGCTTGTACATGTATCATCAAAGAGTAAGTTCGGGCGCGAACTATGGTTAACCATAGTTCGACTAACGTCACTCGAACGCAGGATGGTTGGACTATCTAGTCAACTATTTGGAACCAGACCCCGGGGCACGGTTGCCGCTGGTTGACATTAGCCTCTTTCCGTAAGAAAACATGGAGAACCAGTGACGTCGAAAGAGTGATGGCAGTAGTCGGACGGAGGGAAAGGCAGTAATGTTAGATGAAAATCTGGCAGGCCTAATGTTATTTATTGTTCTTGTTTTTGGACCAACATGACTAACGTTATGACTTATCCTACTCAAGCCCTTTTCACACTGCAGAGCCAATCCCCGGGAAATAAATCCCCGGAAAATTCCCGGGGATTTTTTACCCCACCAACACCCCAGCAACCGTTCACACTAGACCCATTTGGTAACTCCCGTGGACACTATTTCCCGGGAATATGCACAGTCGTTTCACACTGGCCATCAAATCCCGGGAAATGTGTAAACTGAGGGCGCACATCAGAAAGTTCCCAAATGAATTGTGGGCGGAAGTTCAATCCCACAATGCCGCGCCGCACAGTCTTGTTCACGACACTTCTTTTATTAAATATATTAAAACCATTCATTTTGCTCATATTCTTTAAAATTAAATTATTTGTATAATTTTCAAACGTTATTATTTGTCTTTTGTAATTAACTGTAAATATATTTACGAAAAGTTTGAAAGGTACTTCATTACAATACTAAGTCACCGCGCGAATTATTTGGCGCGCTATTTGTGACCCTGTGACCTTTCGAGATTACCCGTGGACGCAAAAAGGTGGGGTAAGTTTAAACCCTGCGACGTTCACACTAGTTGCTTTTCCCCGGGAAAAACGTTCAACCCCGGGAATTTCTTCTTTAACCCTACTCCCGAGCAGGGGTAAATATTTCCCGGGAAAAAGCAGTTTCTGGGGGATTTTTTTGGTAGTGTGAACAGACCGACCGAAATTCCCGAACTGCATTTGAGCATGCGCATTGGTAAAACAGAGACTGACTAATGGTTGACTATAGTTCGCGCTCAAACCTGCCCTCAGCCGCAATTACCCCAAATAGTTCCCTTTTCTGCCCCACTATAAAATTAAAGTTGGTGTGTCCGTCGGGCTTGAATTGAATTGATAATTTTCTAGCATTGTATTCGTTATGAACTTTCAAATGAAACATCGCTCGAAAAAAATAGGCCTACAGTGAGTAATGATTTTATTGATTTCAAATTTTGAATTAGAAGCGTCCCACTCCTTATTCGTGGGCGGGGACATAGTATGCGCATGCGCTTTTTCGACTGCATACTTAACGCCGCTGTGCAATGTATGTAAATACCTGTGCATTTTGCATTCAAATAGTGGATTTTGAACAATTGAGTCAACTATTGACAAATGTTCACTGTGGAGATTCATGTATAAAACATATATGTCTTCCTAAATCTTTTAATACAAACAAAATAGGACAATAGGGGTTTACGATTGGCGGTATTTACAACGTTGTGGGAATAGACGTATAGACGATGTGCCGTATTCAAAATGTGCCCGGCGGTATGCGCGCGCATTATGTTTTACCTAAATTTGGTTAAGAGATGACATCAGAGGTCACATAATTCAAAGGCGATCTGACCTGCGACGTCACTCGTTAAGCAAATCTTATGTAAAACACGATGTGTGCGCAACATGTACATGAACACGTTGCGGTGCCGACCTGCCAATGACCTAAATTAGCATACATGAATATTTATGACCTTGCACTCAAAACTTAGAGTGCATTTTAAGCATTGACACACCCCCCCGCCCCTTCCCCCCCCCCCTCCCCCTTTTTGTTTTACTGTAGAAAGGCCTGCCAATGCAAACAAACAAATGTATTCGTGAGTACATTATATTTCTTCAAAATTCGTTAGGAAAAAAAATTCGATATCTTGAAAAAGTGCGGACACGCTACCTTTAATAAAGAAGGTTCAGTTTTAAGCAAAATAATTGTTCCTTCTGATGCATTCCCTTGACATTTCAAGATAGAAAAGATCAAAGAGAAGACAAAATCTACACATACACACAAACAAACAAAATCCATCACGGGGAGTAGAGTTGGTATAAATGCAGAAACGGAACAATAGCCCGGAGAAGCATATCCCACCGTAAATTCTATTCCCATGTCCCTGGGGACTAGCCGCTCATTAATACCCGACATCTCAAGTTGACGTTTTAATAGGCAGCTATTATTTATTTTATTTTTTTCCCCGCGACGGTCCGTTGTTTATTGTATGGCTTCATACGTAATGAAAATTACATGGGGTATTACGCGCTATTAAAAACACGGGATGATAATGACCGTCTTTTGTCCGCGGTCGTTCACGCGCGGTTCGGCAACAGTGAAGCACTACAGGCGCATTATTGGCGACCACGGCGGATTAAAGGGTGGATTTGAAGAAGCAAGGCTGAACAAATTCACACATACGCAGCTCTCTTTAAATGCGTAATCTTGTGTGGACATGGCATTGTCATTTCTTTTGTTTATAGACTTGCGTTCCCTTATAGACTATGTGCTCATCCTAACCCATAAAATGTCCTTGTTCTTTCCTTTTTTTTTGTGGGTCTACACAACACAGGGTTCTGAGTTTGGAAAACATATCTGCACTTAAAGTTGTCTTTCTTCCTCCGTCGAGTTCACTATAATTATAAACACAAAGATGACAGAACATGAAACTGCTACATGTAATTGAATTTTCTGGAAGTAATCTTGCAACATGACGCTGTTTTTGTCTTCATATTATCATCCCAATGAAGATTAATGAGTGCATTGAAAAGACATGAATCTGGGACTGAGAAAGAAAATATCTAGACAAATCCCTTGAATCTCCATAGACTTTGTACACAACCACTGAAGTAGCTTCAGGATACTACACTTTTTTTCCGATTGTTTGTTTGTTAAGCCAGCAAGCAAACAAACAAATATTGATATAACCGAACCTGTACCTTGGGCCTACGTAACATAATTTGACAGAATTAAAGGTAGGAAACACGAATGGTAATTGCTTGAATTATCCTGAATGGGTGAAGTTGGGGTGTTGTATTTTATAGTAAATATCGTTTAACTGACTGTTCGGAATGTTTATCATGGATCTTTAGAAAAGCAGGAAAAACAGGCGTCGGGCAGTGGTTCTGTTAAGGAGAATGAACGAGGACTGTAGATTCGTGCAAAGAATGTATACGAGGCGAAGCCGATTGCATTTTTTGCACGAATCTACAGTTCCGAGTCTATTTCTGACTTAATCTATTTTGTTTAACCCTGATGTCCATGGGGCCCAGGGGACGGTTGCACCAAACATGACCTACATGCTTGTCGTAAGATAATAAATTTAGGACCACCCTAAGACATGTCGTAACTGCGGTTGCACCGAAAAGCTTATAGGCTTGTCCTAAAATGCATATCTTACGACACGCCGTAGGACATGTCCTAGTGTATAATTATAACTGTATTGGGACTGACGCAGGTTACAATCCCGAAATTAGATAGAAACTTATGTTTTTAATCACTTGTGTTTCATTCAGATAATTAGTGAATGTTTACAAATTCATGTATGTCACCAATTCATTTCATCATAATCAGAATGGTTGTATTCCCAGGGTCATTTGCTATGGTTACCGTCATTCTTCAATTTATTGATCTTTAAATTCATATAACGAAGCTTTGCATCTTGGACTTTTTTTCTGAAGAGTGAGTAATTCCATATAGTTGCCTCGTGTTCCTTCCTGAACCAGTATCGAAAGATGCATTGGAGTATGGAAACGTAGGTGGGTGTGTCTTCGACATCTGAGGCTGCAACCTATTGAAAAGGTTTGCCAAGTAATAGTTGTAACGGCTATGCTTCACAACTTCGCCAGACATTTGCCTCTTGAAGACGAAGATAGGCAGATGTATGCAGAGCTAATGGATGAGCATCCCGACGACAACGAGTGACCTGACATTGATGATGATCCAAATCATGAAGGGATTGCCCGAAAAAACCAAATTGTAGACTTATTGAGGGGCTGAATGATTTCCCTATTTCAACCATGAACAGAAACAACAGTCCAAAAGTACAGGGTTAAAGAAAGCGAACCAGATACATTTTTCTTAAAAACGTAATTAATTTTGATACACCAATCAAGCATGTCAATAAAGAGCATGTTCTCTCTCACTCATTTAAACAAAAACAGAATTACTTTCTTTTTGACTCTCCGTGTTCCGTTTTGATTAAAACAAATCCGAGTTGTAGATTTAACAATTTCACTTTGTTGGACCCTGTTTTTGTTTTGTTGTTCCGTTTGTATTCATTGCTATAATTGTTGTTTTTTAGTAGAAACATTTAAAGCATTTGAACGAAATCTAAACAGTTAATCCCATGTGCGGTCTCAGAAAACGTTTTTTTTAATTTCTGTTTTGGTTCTTCTTTTTCCCTTAGCTACTGATTTTATGAAGGATTTCTTGATAACTTATTGCTTAGCCGTTTTTTACACGAAATTCGTGTTATCAAAGTACAAAAACTCTTCTAATGTGAAGCTAAATACAAATTTTTATAATTATTTCTTTCACAATCAAATGGTGATAAAACATGCAGAAGTATTGTTTTCAATATTTTCCTTAACAAAATCCTAAACGACATTGTACTTCAACCCGAACATATTGCCGCGTATGGCTACCCTACCTATTTAAGTCACCTCCCCACTAGACGTAATTTTATGTCGTAAATCCATGTCCTACTAATGCGTAAGTTGTGATGGTGCAACAGTTGTGTCGTAATGTCTTTCGGTTGCACGAAAGTTGTCTTACACCACACGTAAGTCAGAATGCGTACGGCAAGGAAGTTAGTACATGTCGTAAGACATCGATGGTGCAACCCATTTTCGTTCGTAACTTTAGTACAGCACTTAAAGGACTACAGAAATAGAAAAATTAAAAGTCCTTATATGATATAAAACATAGGTTACAGTATTAATACACCCAATAAAAGAAATTGTGTGTGATTTTAGGGTTTTTTGAGCCATTACAAATTTCAAATTTCTCTTCGATCGCCCCGCCCAGAAAAATTCCTCCTGTCGAAGTCGTGACGTCACGTAAAGAATAGCTTTCTTCGCGATTGATCGCGATCGCGTGCGTACATACGTAACCACGCGATCGCAATCAATCGCGAAGAAAGCTATTCTTTACGTGACGTCACGACTTCGACATCCAGGCATTCTGTCAAAGGAGGAATTTTTCTGGGCGGGGCGATCGAAGAGAAATTTGAAATTTGTAATGGCTCAAATAACCCTAAAATCACACACAAGTTTTTTTATTGGGTGTATTAATACTGTAACCTATGTTTTATATCATATAAGGACTTTTTATTTTCTATTTCTGTGATCCTTTAAGACCGTTGGTGCAACCGGCCCCTGGTGTCATCCCGATCGCCAGGTTTTTATATAAGTGTATATCTTATTGTTATCATAGTGTTCCTTGCTCAATGTTGTTATCAAACGTAGTACAAACAGTGTAGTATTTGTTAACTTAATCTACAGTCTCTGTCAACTTAATGTACAGCCAAGAATAGAATCTTAACTTAATCTACTCTTGGCTGTAGATTAAGTTGACAAAGACTCCGACAGTACATTCTTTAAAATAATCTACAGTTTCAACAATAGTACGACGTCACATAAATAGATTAATATGTTGTTCTTGTTTTGCTTCGCTCTCGCCGTCCAGCGATCGTGATTTAAAAAAAACCACCAATTATATTTCTGCAAATGCCGTAGTGCCTTACCAATCTAATGCGTTTTTTCTGCCGATTTCATCCTTCGAAAAAATATGTTCGGTTCTCAAGGAAATGAGTTGTTCCTGCCGCGGCTTAGGCATAATATCTTCTTTTTTTAACAACCTAATGCGCTCGATACCCAGGGGCCAAATGCATGGAACTGCACTTAAGCAACACGGCTTTGTTTAGACAGAGGAAGCTTTGCTCAGGCTAATCAACAACATGGTATGTGTCAATTTTTGTTTATATTGTGATGATGTATTATTTGTTATTCATGTTTACCCACTCTCGGCAGTCAGTCTGTTTGTATTTACATGTCAATGTTTTATTTATTTTTAATGTGTAAAGGTTTTGAGATTGTGTTTTGCCTGATGAGAATATAACAGCAAATGAATGGGATAGATTTGAAGAGGTTACCGCACGAGATACCGTGTGGTATAAATTACTCAAAATGGTATACCCAGCACGATATAGTATAGTACCCCATACCTTTACACTCTTTAAACTTTTGTTAACTAACCCCCCCCCCCCCCAAAAAAAAAACACAAAAAAACCAACAACAACAACAACAACAACAACAAAAACACACAAAAAACAACAAACCTACGAAGAATTCCTGATAAACCACAACATTCCGCAAGCACAATAACCACCACAAAGAAGGAGGAGGGGGTGTTCCTTCCGTCTCATATCTTACTTCATAATGCAAAATGAGCGACCGACTTCTCAAGCAAGATATAAAGGCAGAGGCCCCCCACCCACACCCTCTTTTGTGTTGGTTATTGTGTTCCCAGAATCTCAGGATCCCCCCAGATATCTAGGGGATGCATGAGGTAACGGAGTGTGTAGGAGTATGGGGAGGCAACAAAAGGACGTATACCCAACACGAGGGGTACCCCCATCTTATCCCTGTACCTTATACCATGGAGAAATGTTACCTATAACACACCCCCCTTGAAACCTACAAATAATTCCTGAGATTCCGGGAACACAATGGTCAACACAAAAGAGGGGGGGCGTTCTCTGCCACATATCGCGCTTCATATGAAAGGACGGGGTCCACTATGCACTCTGCCTAAAATCGTGCTGGGTATACTTTCTGCTTTATAAACCGACTGCCACCATTTCTCAGAGTCACTGGCCGTATAGTTTCCCTGCATATCCACGCACCTGCCTGGCGGTGAGTTGTCTCTCACCTGTCGCCGTTTCTGCCCAGTCAAATTCATCATTCTTCAATTATGAACCTCGCTTTCGGATGTATTTTGTATGGTTCACGCGGCAACAGCTGCATCTATTATTGGGAATGTAGGCGAGAAGAAAAAAAATAATGATAAATATAACTAATTCTCTTTCTCTTTTTTTCATTTAAAACTACAGTATACATGGCTTTTTTTATTATACAAGAAATTTATATATTGGGTAACAATCGTGACGAAGAAGGGTTGTTTGTTGTATTTTACCATCAACTTGGCAAACAACCTGAAAGTATACGAGAGGAAAACAAATGAACTCCTCGGAAATAATCGAAGGTGAAAGCCCCCGCTTGATTCGGTTGGAAAGGCAAGCAATAACGGTAACCATTTACCCCGGGCTTCGGATAATGTCGGTGTCGAATAACTCTGCTTTCCACATCAGCGGGGCGGGCGATTGTGGGAGGTTTGGGGGTGATTTCCCCAAAGGGGGTGGTATCATCTAATCTGACGGCATCTTTTTACACCAACGTGAGGCGGGGATTCGGAGGGAGCCAAATACAACACGTAAGGCAAGACGAGATCTGCGCCGTTATGGACGGCAGGGGCGGGAGTCACGACATTTTAGTCAGCGTGGCGGTGGGTGCTTTTCTTCCGGGGCGACGGGCCCCTTCCCTCCCGCTGGGAGCCGGCCCCATCAAAGCGGTCCATTACAATGAAATTCGTGTTGGCGGATCTGTGCTCATGTTACATCAGGTGCGCATCCCAGATGATATACGGTGATCGTCGGACATTTTTATATTCTTCGGTCGGAAAAAAAACCAACCAAAAAACAAAAAGCAAAGAAAACTTTAGATATTTAATGTGATTTATCGTGATTGCTTTTAGATTCATTCCTACTCACATAGGGGGCCCGAGGGGGAGGGGGGGGGGGGGGGGGGGGGGGGGTCTGGTTTCACTATTCAAGCTATGTTTATGGCAAACTTATTCCGCATTTATTCTGTTTTGTTTCTAGTTAGTTGGCTGGACTGATAACACGGCGCTGTGTAAACTGAGGCAGGTGAAACAGACGACCTATTAAAACTGTGCTTCTCTCTCAGTTCAAAATCTGTTTACGCTTTTAAGTAATGAGCTGTGACCGAAACCTTTGAAACAAGCCTTAAGGGCAAGGTTTTAGGTATTAGGTTTTCACATGCAGTACAAAGCACACCATTTGCTGTTTATTTTGATAATATCACTTAGGTTGGCAATATGCAGATGTTATTTGGGAGAAAATTGTGGTTGGTTACATTGATTTCTATTCTGTAGAATGCTCTTGATTGGCATATTACTCAAAAGTATAGTTCCGGCGACTTGTGACTCATTTTGTTAGGTTGGTTGGCGTTTACCAATTGTTTGTTTTTTTAGGTTTTATAATGTTATAGTGTTATTTCGTTTAAACACGACCCTCAGGGACAGTAGGTTTTTAACAAATAAACTAAACAAAACTGTAAACAAAATGGGCAGATGGAGAACAGAGAGATACAATTATTCGGTTTCAGCAGTAGTTTGGAACATTGAAGACCAAGGAGTCGAGGAAATGGCCCATTACTTCATTGACAATGACCACCCACGCGCGATGTGAGTTTCGATGATGTTATTCGAAAATGTAAAATCAAAATTAACCATAATGCAGTTGGCGCCAACCCCCTTCAGACCCATGCGTATAGTATCAATTAAAGTATTATCCACAAATTAGAACCACTTATAAACTAGAAAGTAATAAAACATTTATGATGATGATGATGATACTTATGAATGATGACACACATTAAGGCCTGATGGCAGAGACAAGACAAACAGTTTGTGTATTTCAATTTCATTATGGGACTATTATTGTGTTGGGAACACCATGGAAACACTAACTTGACTCATCATACTCGCCTAAGAGCCATCGATATATTACTTAATTAAGCTAATTTCATATGATGACGTCATGGGGAATAGAGACGGAAAGTTGCCGTGATGCAATACGTCGTGTAAAAAAAAAGAAGAAGAAAAAAGCAGCACCAGTTTAACCACCGGTTCTTATCAGAACCACCCTACCTCTTCTAAAAAGAGATCCTTTCACATGGTGTTACCGCAAATCTTTCTAAGTATAGTCTCCACCATGCAAAGCTTTAAATCTCATTTAAGAAAAGGCTTCTTCCGAATTGTTTGGCTACGGCTATAAATTTACACCCGGGTCTATGGAAAATGGCTGCATAGTGGCTGTAATTTCAAGTCGCTACTTAGTAAGAATTTGGACACGGCCTACGCTGCCGGCCATTGCACATTTTCAAAAGCCGATGTAGGCGCTGGGGAAAGAATGTTGCAAACTGACGCTGTTTTTTTAATCTTCTTTGTATTATCCTCTCAATGAAGGACAATCGATGCAAAAATATGGAAAATACATGAATCTTGGACAGACTGAGAAATATTTCCAATTTTGTTAGACAATAGGAGAAGGTGTTCTCGACTCTCCTTAGACTCGGTATACACAACCGCTGAAGTAGCGTCAGGATACTAGACATTCTTTCTGAGGCTGGCCTCGTTTGACGCAAGGGGCGCTGTTTCCCTCTGTTTTTGTTATGCTTTATTTTATCCTTCACTAATATCAATATCTGCAGAGCGCCTATTTCAAAACAGCCGTTTTATCCTCGGTAAAAAGACGGTGGCCCCCGTCATTATGAATATCACGTCTCATGTGTTCACCCAAGCTACGTCGTGCACAAAACGATGAATCTAAAACGGATTGGTATAATTATTACACTGGTGAAACTATCGCAATAGCCTACCTAATCCATAATCCAGAAAAGAAAACTCTGCCGTTTGCTGCTCTGATTGTTTGGTTTCGGTACATTGTTTTTTTCATTTTCCACCTTTTTTCATTCCACGCCATTTTGGAAATAAAAACGAGACAAAATATAATTAAAAAATATAAACAAACAAACATAGTGGGCGTAAAGAGTGTGTGGACGATAAATGGATAAATAGCTCAAATTCCGACGAAACATCAATCCACATTCTAAGTAGTCCATCGCATTTTTTGAACTAGCTACCAAGGTTAAATGAGGAATGTCCCCCAAACCTTTGTTCCAAGTATACATCTGCGCTAGAAGTTCGCCAAACAATAACAATAACAATCTTACAAAATCGATTCAGAGTTTTCTGGGTTTTTATTTTAGTTGCCAAGGTTTCCAAGATTCACAGTGTGCATTTTTATTGTTAGAAAAAACAACCCAAATGTGGAAAAAATTACAATATTTTTCACTGCCGTTAGTGGCGCCAACGCGTATGGGTTTTTTTCAAAGCCATTTATTTCTCAAAATTAGATAGCTAAAGTTTGGTGGCGCACTGTCAACGTTCCTGTGGTCTATTTTGTAATTAATTGATACAGAAATATTGTTGGTATATTTGAAAAGCTAATGAGTTGCTCTTTACTATGGTGTTATTCCCCATTATATCATGGCATGTAACATTTTTTAAGAAGGATATTATTTAAAATAAAAACTGAAATGTCCGTGTATACGCTGAAACGACGCAGTTTTCTGGGCGCCAACTATATAGCAAAATCATGTTTATTAAAGTACCTTATAGAACTGTATTCTTATCTAAAACTATAGAATGAAAACTGTTCTACTTTTTTAGCTGTTGGGATGTGTAAACTTACGTAATTGTCTTCGAATTTGCTATTGATCATAACTCCCAACATTCGTATAAACAGCGCCCTCATGTGTTCGATCGACAAAACGGCCTAGAGAAAAAAAATGGCCGTCAACGGGAGACTTTCTATTTTCTCTTTTTCATCCGTGGCGTTTTCTGAGCTGAAATTAACCGAGTTTGACGGGAAGTACTTACATTGTAAGGCTAGCTGCGAACTGTCATTAGCACAGGACCTGACAATTCCCAGAATTGAGAAGAAATTTGGAGCCCGATGCGAACACGTGGAAAATCAAAAACTCTTCAACGGGTGTGCAATTTAGTGCACTGTATAGTTAGGGCCAAGTTACCCCGACTCATTACGTCCAAAATACGAGCGCGAAAGGACACGTTTGAAGCGCGATATGTGGCAGGGAACCCCCCCCCCCCCCCTCTTTTGTGTTGACCATTGTGTTTCCGGAATCTCAGGAATTCTTTTTAGGTTTCAAGGGGGATGTGTTAGGTAACAATAGCGTTGAGTGTGTATAAGGTATAGGGATAAGAGGTGGGTACCCCTCTGCCACATATCGTGCTCACTGACCTCTATACATGGACAGATCATCATTGTTTCATTTTGAAGTCGGCATGCGGAGAAGTGCAACATGGCGGACCCACGACGTGACTCTATGAGCCAATAAAATGTCCAGGTGTTGGTACGATACGTATTACGTAATGTTTATAAATACAAAATGTACAGAATACATCCGCTGACCTCCACACCTGGACATTTCATTGGCTCATAGCAGCATATGAAGCACGATATGTGGCAGAGAAAACCCCCCCTCTTTTGTGTTGACCATTGTGTTCCCGGAATCTCAGGAATTCCTTTTAGGTTTCAAGGGGGGATGGGTTAGGTTACAATAGTGTTGAGTGTGTATAAGGTATAGGGATAAGAGGGGGGTACCCCTCTGCCACATATCGTGCTGGGTATACATAGCAGTGACGTCTCGGGTCCGCCATGTTGCACTTCCAGTTCGCGCCGACTTCAAGTGTTAGCACAGCAGAATATGGACAATGGTCCGTCCAGGTGTAGAGGTCAGTGATCGTGCTGGGTATAAAAGGACACCAGTCTCCTCTACTAATAGACGGGTGCCTTAAAAAATTCCCACACAATTTATCACACAAACGAGTCAGGGTACATTGTGCTAAATTTCACGACAATTCGCCGTATTCCTGGTCGCATGGGGGCGTTGTAAGACGCTAATATCTGGGAGACCAACACAGGCAAAATCTCGTTTATTAAAGTAGTTTAGTAACTTTACTTGTATCTAAACAATTAATATAAAACAAACCAATTTAGCTCTAAGAATGTGTAAACTGACGTAAATTATCTTCTAATCACTTTTAATTATACCCCCCCCCAAAAAAAAAACCCACCCAAATTGAGGTTTTTTTTAACCACAGACAAAAAACAACCACACTAATTTGAAACATATTCAGGCACCATACTATTCCTAATTCGCAGAAATTGTGCAAAATTGTTTTAATGTTTTTATTTTAAATGTGACTTAAAGCATTACAATATATGCTTATCGCAAATTGTTGCTTTCATTTCTATCCACAAGTTTAAAAATGTAGATTTTACCTCCATTTTAATTTATCATGGCCGACTCGTGAATAGAGTACTGATCGACACATTGGGAACGATTTTGTGCCCAGAGATATGTTTAACCGCACACACTATTTACGCCAATATGTTTATTGCGTATTGTTTACTATAATACGAGGAAGGCCAAGCATCATCTTTTTAAGCAACAATATATGCACGCCTGGGGCCAATTGCATGGAGCTGCTAAGCACAAAAATGTTTGAATTTAATTCATAAAACTGATGAATTCAACACTCAATTGTTGAATTCATCAGTGTAATGGTTGGAATCCCAACTTTTAAAGAGTAGTCACTAACCGCACACTTATAATGTTGATTTAGCATGTATGTTTTAAGCGTGTATATTGATGATGTATATGACGTACGTCGTTTTAAATGACCAACTTTTCCATTTGTGACCCGCTCTGCAAAAATGAGTCTGATGTGTTAACAATAATTTTCTAAGTTTTACAGTTGGTCAAAAAGAGCAGGAAATAAGCTTTCATTTGACATATGGCACAACTCTGTAGTGTAATGCATTGGCCTTTTACGAATGTTTAAACAAAAATCAGTTATATTAAAAATGTCTTGGAACAGAAATGAAGATTTATAATTTTAGTGCTTCATTAGATGCTATGGTTAGAGTATGACAACAACCTTGATTAAATCTACTTTAAAAGATCAAAACAACCTTTTCAAACAATCAGTTCTGAAAAATAGGTGTCGGAGAAACCAAAATTCCTTAAACCAAAACATTTGTTGAAAGAAAAATTACCTCTGAGACAATAAGCAGTCCTTTACGTGAAAATGTATTATGCGACATCAGACTCATTTTTGCGGAGTGGGTCACATTTACTGTTTACACTGTACAAACGATGGAACCTTCATCAGAACGCATGCACAATCTTAACGACGATGGAAACAATTCTTCTTCTTTTAACAAACAATTTCATGCAAATAGACTGTTGTAAAACGTTGTCCTGAAATTATTTACTCACACACCGTGCACACATTCAATATGTGGTAAACGTATACGCAGCAGCACCAACACATTGTTTTCCAACGTCTGCAGAATTATTCACAATGAAGTATATAGCACGCAATTAACAGCTTGATTTTTTTCGCATCATAATGTTGCAGGAATAACACAAACAACAGCCAAGGATATTATTAAAGGGTTGTTCTATGGAAGTTTCTATCCTACTTTTCCAGATAAGACCATTTCGCTTAAATGAGAGCTCCCAGGATAGGACAGAATGCCAACCGACAAGAAAGTAAAACAACGGGCACAAATAAATGACGGGGCCTGTTTGTTTGTGCATATTCGGTGATCAGGAGCGTCAATTGCTGTGATCTGGATCTGCTGTGATCTGGATCTGCTGTGATATAAATCTGCTGTGATCTGGATCTGCAGTGATCTGGATCTGCTGTGATCTGGATCTGCTGTGATCTGGATTTGTAGTGATCTGGATCTGCTGTGATCTGGATCTGCTGTGATCTGGATCTGCTGTGATCTGGATCTGTTGTGATCTGGATCTGCTGTGATCTGGATCTGCTGTGATCTGGATCTGTTGTGATCTGGATCTGCTGTGATCTGGATCTGTTGTGATCTGGATCTGTTGTGATCTGGATCTGCTGCGATCTGGATCGGCTGTGACCTGGATACGTTTTAACGGATTCTGCTCGCGAGGTTGGTGTTGCAAGATCAACCATGGCACGTGCGCGACGAGCGGAGAGAAACATTATTTATTTTGAAGATTTGAAGAATGAAACAAGCTCTAGCGACAATAATTATTTCATTATTATATTTAGACTGTATTTTCGTGAATAAAAATGGTATACGATTAATGGAAATAACAGATAGCTTATCTTACAAAATGGACTGTCGGTCTACAAAATTAGAAACAGGCGACATTCGCCTATTTTTTTATTTGAGTTAGTCTTGCATACCTACTGTGGACCTCCGAACAATATAGGTCCACACGATGCGGGAAGAGGTTACGGTTTGTGGACTTGCCCAGGTCCACAATCCGTTTTTCGGTTTCCGAAAAAGAGCGCTAAAGGAAAAACGGGTTAGGGTTATATATAGAAAAGATAGAAGGAACAGCTGAGGCCCAGAATCAAAATTTGAGGGCAAATTTGTTTTGGGGAAGCGAGAAAAATGAGTATTTAGTCAACGTTTTTCAACTACACGAAGACAAAGGAATGTCCATAGTACGTAGACCTATACATGTGTGTGCGTTTGTTTTTGATTGAAATAGGGGACGTATGACAAAGGGAACAATGGGGTCCCCTATTCCGCAAAGGTCCCCGATTCAGACTCGTGTGCAAATCCTATGGCGATCATCCGAAAACGTTAGAGTACAAACAAAAGAGGGAAGACGGTCGGACAATGCCCCGTCCCCTATTGACGGCATTTACCCACTTATGTGTGTGTGTGTGTGTATGCTTTTTGTATTACTTACTATTATTATTATCTTGGAATAAGTACCCCTTAGGAGACCAATTAGCGTAGGTTTTACAGTATTATGGAGACCAGTGTCATTAGGGAGACATTTCGAGGTCTCCATAACGTTCCAACTACAAGAAGGAGATACATTTTTTAACATTTAACAGTCCAGATCGATAGAGCAGGGTCCAAAATGCATAACTATGAAACTTTGTGGAAAAAGCTCTAGGTAAAAACGGGTTAGGTATACAGTAAAGAAAGAAATTGTTTGAGCACGTCTCTATGCAGATGTCTTTCAAATGTACCATTTTCGGTTTTATTACTATTATTATTATTGCAATTATAATTATTATGTATTATTATTAATCTTATTATTATTATTATTATTTGTATTATACAAAACATGATGATCGGAACTTAGAAATGAAACCGCATCACTGGTGCCCACAGGCATTCAGTCCCATAACATAAAACAAACATTACAAATGCATACATTCGTCAAATAAAAACCATGCAAACATTAAAACATAAACGAATCCTTGTGTTATAGGATCTGACGGGAAAGAGTGGTTCCGTTTGTTTTCGCCTGGCGCGCGGCCTGCGCTGGATGGATCACATCATTTCGCGTTGTGAACAAACATACCCACATTTCACATACATGTATTATAATGCGCCCTCTACTGATCTCAATCAGAAAATTAATAACAGAAATACTCAGTTTCTCGTACTTTTTTTCTCGTGCTATTATTGGCTATTGGATATGCACTATATTAAACAATCCAAAAAATCCCAACAAACGCCACTGATATTGAAGTGAGATAGGTTTTATACTTTCTATTTCTAGGCCTTCTTCTCAACGCTGTAGCCTTACAAGTTACAGAGGAAGCAGCATTGAATTTATGATCTAATCCAGAAGAAGCATATTATAGATATCATTTGAGTTAATACTTTGGAGCGTTGCATTGTGCAGCTTGCCCCGTTGCAGCGTGTTGTATATCGAGTCCGCCCTATCGCATTCAGTTCCATCACCTTCGTTTCCAGCGCTTTGCTGTCCTGGCACCGTGTGGGCGCAGGAGGGCGTCATGGCGGTCGACGGCTGGCTTGCCGTGTGAGAGTGAGACTCGGCAAGCTTGATCGATTGGGTGTCGTTATCATGGGCAATCCCGCTGGTACTCGGCGCCTCCGCTGCTCCCTCGTCACTGTCAGTCAGCTGCAGATAGTCGTACTTTACAAATTCCCCGTCGTCATCATCTATTTGTACACATTCGACCTTTGAACCCTTCGTCGAAATGTTCTTTCCCCCGTTGTTATTGCTGTCTTCCCCGTCCCGTGCGAAGTAATGCGGCCGCTGCGTTTCACAACTAGCTCTTTTCTTGCTATCCCCAGCGTCGGGAGAACTGGTAACAAGAAGCGGGCTGTCACCATTGGACGACACTAATGTACTACTAGCTGTCGTAGCTGTTTTCTCCAAGTTGATGGAACTGTAGTAGTACACACCCTCGGCGTCTGGTATACTTTCATCTCTCGCAGTCGCAGCCTCTCTGTCTACAGAGGGCGTGGTGGATTCCAGCTCTTTTAGCGACGAGTAGTAGATCTCATCGGCCTGCGGCGGCGCCCTCCCACCCGCCGATGTCACAATCGAATTCAGCGTGTGTTCCCGCGCCCCTTCGTTCACCATCACCGTGGACTGGTGCTTTGGCCCCTTCGCGCTCCCGTTGAGGGGAATTAGAAACTCCGGCTCATCGTAGTCCCCCATGCCGATCATCAGGCAAGACCTGGGTCTCTGTTGACCCTTGCCCCTCCCTGACGATACGGTGTAGAGCTGCGGCTGGCGTGGGTCGTCGTAATCACAAAGACTGCGGACCTGTTCGGATCGGGCCGTCGCGTCTGTAGGTCTCGTCGCCTGGATAAAGCGGACGTTGGCGGAGAGCCGCCGGAAGTTAGGATGGTCTAGTGTAGCATACACGTCTGCCGGCATTCCATCAGCATCAATGCTGTACGGACTGTAATCTGCATTCCAAAAATTACAGGAAAAAGAAACGAAATTAGTGAGAAACAGGCTGTGCGATAACAATGAACAAGTCTTCTACCCACAGATTCATACACATTTCAAAAAGGTATTTCGGGGTTAACAAAAAAACACAATAAAGGTTTCAGAAACATTGTAACATATCAGAAAAAAAAGCTTTGCATGCTGTGGATTTTAAATGAATTTTAATTTGCTAATAGGTAGATTAAGGAACGTATTAATGTTTGCATTCAAAACGTTCCTCTTTTTGAGGGGCGTGGCAACACTCTCTACCTAGTTCCTTGAACATTTCTTTTTTGACATTTCATTTTAAAAAGTATTTGATCCCGTGGTGAATTTGTGCTACGTGCCCCGGTTAAATCCCCTAAAAAACATCACTCGTAATGCCCAACGTGGAACTGTTCAGGAAACATTCGCTGGGCGTGCCTTTCCCCTCACAACCGAAAGGGATATTGTTACATTACACTATATTTAGTGGGCACGTATGTTGGATATAGGTGGTGGTTTGAAATTCGGGGGAGGGGAGAGATGCAGGTCTAAACTTCAAAGTGCTTGTTTGCTAAATCAGAGTTAAGTTAAGTTAAACTATTTCGCAAGTGAAAACTTGTTAATCATTACTTAGCCGATGAACCGATCTCTGATTACAAATCCGCATAATTGTCATTATTGTGTATATTTGTGTGTGTTGACATCCATTAGCGTTTATACGCAAGTACCAGTAGTGGTCATTGATAAGGCCAGAGTCCATAGCGGTTAGGACGCTGGTATATGACATTTTGAATCTTTTGACTTTTTGTTTACCGTGTATGGGATCTAACTATTTAGGAAGTCATGCTCAAATGCAAGCAACGAGTCCGAATTTTACACTACAACGGTTTGTAACTAGTATGACTGACTCTTTTAAACTCCGGCCATTCACATCTCCTTCCCTGCCCATCCATATAACCCGAGGCACATAAGGGATGTAACGAGGCGGCACCATTGGCCTTGCTGTTTAGAACAGCTAGCACCATTATATGAACCTGAACTTCGCGGACCTAGTGAATCAAGTGATTGGGCTAAATTCGGTTATATTTGAGGAAAGAATGTTAAGCCTGTTAAGATAATAGCTGACTAAATCGCATTGACTAAAACATCAAAATTCTCGCCTCTGTCTGACTGTCTGCGGTGCAATTTGTTTCCATTTAGATAGGGTGTCTAAAGCATTAACCTGAAAGATCATGGGTAAATTTGCATCATCATTCAAAATAACTGAATATACATGTACAGTTAGCCCTATTGTGCTCTTATTGTAACGTAATATTCAACTTGCCATTGTCTCTAAATTAAACACAGATATGGTAGCATTGAGACAATATGCATTGAGGGGAAAAACGAGTAAATAGTTTGGTAAAGTGCGCCCACCCTTGTTAGCCTCTAGAAAGTTCGAAGCCCTACATCGCGAAACGAGGCCAGAATCACATATTTGTTTTCTAAAAAGGAAAGAAAGAACCGGGGACCATTGTTTGTGTTCCGTTGGTTTTCCCTATAATTGCATTGTTTGTCCCGTAGATTTATCTGTGAAATATTTCCTCGAAGTGCGGGGTTTTCTCCAACGACCCAATTAATTATTACGAAATTTACCGTCGCGCATCCTCAATGTGGTTTGGGCGTACGTTGATTTCAACATTTTGACAGGAAATGGATCCCTAAAGGTCTAAACACTAATATGTAAAAACAAAAATTCGGTGCCTTTTCATCATTTTTGGAGGAACTAATCAGCCAACAATTGCTAGCGTCATCATTCTTCGTAATCGTGCGTAAACATTTGACACGAAATTGCCTCACAGACGTACCCGATTGCTTTTTCCAAGCCATTCCATTTTTTTTATTGACCATCATTTTTGAGGATCATGGTGATCAAAATTTGATAAAAAGCCATGTCATGTATATCTTCCCGTAAGATGAAATCATTACCGGTACACTAGATCCGTACTGTTCAGCCGTAGAGTTAAAGGGATCGTATACCATTTGTCAGTTGTGCATTTGTATCGTTTGCCAGCACAAATGCTCCATTATGTGACCCGCTCTGTGAAAATAAGTCAGATGTCAAACAATTTGACAAACAGAGTTATGTATACCATTAGAATTTTAATGTTGACGATTTTGCGAAATCTAAAAACCCCATTCATGAGAAATCATGCATTAACAAAAAATTTACTTTAGGAGATGTATGCAATAGAAGACCTAAGCAACCTATCCCTTGTGCTATTTCGTTGACACTTTCAGGGATCAGTTAATATTATTTGTCTTAGCTTTCTATTATTTTTCAAGTACCTTTCCTATTATTATAAAGAAAGGTACTTGAAAAATAACCTGATATTACGTTTTTAGCCTAGTAATGATTCTGATTAAATTCAGTGACATGGGAAAAGACCACCTCAGGCAACGCGGAGTGACTCATCCCCATTGCGCAAAAGCGTGTGATTGTAGTGAGCTGAAGTTTTGAATTGATTAGTACGTGTAACAAACTTTTATAAAACCATATTAAAGGCATTTCTGGTTTTTTTCAGCAAGTATACATACTTATTTGCATGGGACACAGTTAATTTGCCAATTATCCGTTTGTTTGGGGCGTTTTCGTTTCGTTATTGCCTACATAGCTGTATGTGTATAATAGTGCAATGTGTATTTCACACTGCTATAGTGGTTTGTATTGAAGTGGTCCCTTTACTTGTTGTAAAACTGTCTCCTTTAAAGTGCCCTTGGTTTCCTGACGAAACCTCCCAATTTGGCTTATCTTCCATAAAGAAGACGAAATATTGTAGAAACAAATGTCAACTATGTCATGACTGTGATAGGCCATCGTAAGTCTCCCCTATAGCTGACCTTTGACCTGTCTCCACGGACGCTTCCATAGACCCATGGTCAAACACCAGCAAAACCACACACAGCAAATGCACACAATTTTAAGACAAAAACATCACGGTCAAAACCCTTCACACTTTAAATTTAATTGCTGTTCTCCATTATAATATTCCAATAGGAAAAAAACCAGAGAGAAGAAAAAAAAAGAGCATTGAAAAGCCTTGCTCATTTCCGCGCGCCGGATGTTTCCATTAAGCAAACGACCTCCGACCTCATATCAGTGTGCATGTGTTGTAACTATGAACTTGCAAGCTCTACTGACAAACTGTACCATCCGACATGCGGCATCTAAGGATTAAGACTTTGATATTTAAGGGGGATGCAAAGGCGAATTGTTCAAATCTACTATGTGTTCATTATACTAAATCCCCGCTAATGCAAAAGTGCATAAAGTTTAAGTGGAGGTCTAAGATTTTTGTAAAGGGATGTTTATCGTGTCAAACCTCGGAGAGCATGCAAAGACCTAAAGCAATGATATAAGATTTACGATTGTGGGGGACAAGTATTATGTTCTTGATTTGTCAGATGGAAGGGAACTGTATTGTGATTAGTCAATTTCGTTGAGGGGTGTGGCCTACTGGGTCGATCTATCCTGCTATATACTTGCCTTCTGCTGTTGTCGCAGTGAGGGGAGCTTTGTCAAGATTGCGTGTGATGATTTGCCTAAATAAAAAAGAAAGTAAAATTGGAGCGATTATTAAACACTGATTTTGTTCTCAATAAAATACAGCAAGTTTTGAGTCTCAGAGTTTCGGGACAGAAGAGTGAGTTGTGAGTAAAGCTTGAGTTATTTCTGAGTTTTTTCTAGAGCGCGTCACACACACAAACACCTGTCATTTCCTTTATATCACAGTTTCTTTTGCATTTGTTTACACATGACAATTTGGGTGAGTTGGCATATCCGGATTAGTCTTCAACAACATGATGTATATTCAAAATACATGCGCGGTAACATACTAATAGGTTTGTTTTTTTTTTTTTTTTTTTTTTTTTTTTGGGGGGGGGGGGGGGGGGGTAACACTTCCACACAAATAAGCAACAGTTTAGGACCTGTTCTTCTGAGAAAATAATTTAGTTTTTAGAAAAAGACAGGAAATTGCAGGGAATGTTCTTTCGTTTTAAATAAAACACAAAACTCCCGTATAATTGGGTTCTCCCCTTCAATGTCGAAATGCTCCGAAGTCATGCAGAATAGTCCAAATAATCGTCAAATGGTTCACTCGGCGATAAAAGCATGAAATTAGGCACACAGTCACAGTAGATCTTAAAAAATATATTTGGCTATTATAGGGCGATCGCAAATTTGACCTTTGACAAAAATATAGGTAGAATAACATGCACTGGCAGCCATTTTGAATATTTTGAAAATTGCTTGTTATAGCCAAATATCTTTCCCGTGACATACTATGATTGTGTGCCAAATTCCATGCTTTTATCCCTTTAATTGATTTTTTTGTGTCCCAACAAATTGTCAAAATGTGGGTTATTTTTGTCCCAGACGTCCCACTTGTTGTTGGTGCAAATTGCAAGCGTTTAACTTCGACCGGTGTGGTTGGGGGTGGCTGTGGACGCATAACGTATTGAAGTTATAGGATACACCATTTGCAGATATTGAAAATATTTACTACCGAATTATTAAGAAATATCTTACTCAATTGAAAGTAAATAATGATTCTAGGCGTTCAGCAAAAGGATTGCGCTAGATATCCTGTAATTATTCAACACGATCGCGAAAAAACAAAGAATAACTGCTCGACCCCGGTTGAAAACAAACGCTGTTTTTCGTGCTTTTCTCGGCATCCATGATTGTAAAACTTCGGAAAAGTCAGTTAAACGATATTTACTATGAAATACAACCCCCCAAATCTATCCATTCATGACAATTCAAGCAATTACCAATGGTGTATACTACCTTTAAGGGTTACTCTCTCTGCCTAGCACTATACTCCCTAATCATGTATATTTGACATGTATATTTCTCGTTGGTTTTAGTAAGTGAAAATAAAAGTACGCAAGTGAAAGCATAATACCTCCGTCGTCTTCTTCTCTGCCATACTGTTACAACAGTCAGAACAATGACCAGGATAAACAAGATAACGCCAGCTAGAGGCCCAATGGTGGTAAATGGACGAGCTGGGGAAAATAATGTGAATCGAGTGAATATACATGTACATTGTAAAAACAATTTACGGACAATTTACGGTCGAAAAAAGACGTGCAAAGTGTCACTGTCAACCGTCTACGGTGAGAAGTATACAGCAAGATCTTAGGGCAAAGAGGACCCTTTTTGTGTTGGCCATTGTGTTTCTGGAATCTCGGGAATTCCTTTCAGATATCTAAGATGATGTGTTACGTAACAACAGTCTGGGGTGGGTATAGGGTTTATTGACAGGGGGAGGGGTACCATAATGCCCCATAACAGACAGCGTGAATTTTTTTCCCACCACGATAAAGGCCAATTATCATAACTGGGCGTATCTAAACCCCACTGAACGGAAGATACTTAGGTTCATGGAACCTTGCTTCCCCTTAAATTAAACTCATCCAAAAATAAACTTACAATCCAAAAATAGTCAATGAAAAATGAGCATCATCCGAACCTAACCTTAACCTAACCCATTATATCTACTTCGCTACCGTGAGAGGTCGAAAGAAGCCATTTGTCAAAGTGCTTTAATGTACCTCTGGGCCTACGTGTAACTAGTTGACTGAGCAATAACAATATATTTCAGTATTATTGTTGAAACAACTGAATAATCATGACGCGAGGGGTGTATACACGCTTATTTAACCTTTACCAAGCTGGGAAAAAAACTATGCTAACGGGCAGGGTATTGCAGTAACACAGCGACGCCAACACCTGGTACATAGACGGGAGTGAAATGCTATGTTACCCCTTAGTGCTCACAATTTCGTCCCGGTATTGTCACAAACTCCATGCCCAGGTTATAGGTGGTCATCTCCAGTTTGGTGATGGACATTGGCCTCGTGGTGGCATCGTCATCATCCTCATCATCGTCGTCTTCTAGATTGGACCTTCTTGGGCTAAGACAACAAAATGGGCAATGTCACACTCAAAGAGAATAATACAACATTTGCAAACATCAACAAAACAAAATGACCAAATTATCAAGAAATACTTAACTGGACTGTTACTGTTAGGGACTGACAGAGTATAATACATCCTGTAAAGTCATGGTAAAGCCTGTTAAAGTCTAATACAAGCCAGCTAGACTGATTCTCTGACATTACGATTCCCCCAACAAATTGCTCTGTTGCATCTTAAGTGAGGTCTGATAACCAGAGTACAAGAACACGACTGGTTTTCTTGAATTTGTTTGAGCATCTACGAACCCAAAACGTCCAACAAGTCAGTGAAACAAACTTGTCTAACATACTAACCCCCCAAATCCATCCATTTTCAAATATTACAGCAAATGCAAACGACGCACATTCTCTTTAAGTGTGTACCTTGTAAACAACAAACAATTAATTAACGGGATCGTATACGTTTGGTAATTACTCCCAAAATGTATGGCAATAAAAACTTACTTTGTAAGAAGTACAGCAGCTTTGAATAGTATAATGCATTAATTTTTTTAGAAACTTTTCACTTCGAAGTACTGCGGTAATGAACAAAGATATCACTTTGTATCCCAAAAAAAATTGAATCTGAGAAGCGTTACTGCAGTGACGTTTCTCAGATTGTGTATTCCAAGGCAGATTATTCTTCCTGCGTGGACATAACCGCTCCAGATTTTCGGCAATATCTCAAAATCGCTAACACCTTTTGAAGTGAAATTTCTACAGGTTAGTTTTATGGTATATATCTATAACTATATAGGATTGAAACAGACAGTGGGTTCCAATTACCAAACGTATACGACCCCTTTAAAGAACAGAGAAAGCTTACAAAGCTGTTTTGTACTTCGGCGCCCAATCGTCTGCGAATCGTGGCGATCTTAGCTGCAATTGCGACGACATTTTTCTACCCAATCAGATCCACAAATCCTGAAGGTACAGCTATAATACACTCAGCTTGCTAAGTCAATGCTGTAATGCTTCACATCGCGAACGTAGCAAGTTTTGACATAGCAGAAAGCTCCGAGACATGAAATACAGCAAAGTCAAAGGAAATACTGGCTTGTGCGTGCACTGGCCCCTTAAAAGCAAGGAATAAGTCATTTCCCTTGTACCAGCCGCGAACGGTTTGTGCGATTTGAAGACTTTATACTGATTCACGTTGACATCCGTTAGGTGGAGAGGAAGGGGGGGGGGGGGGGGGGGGGGCGGGGGGTAAAGAAAGTGACTGTGAATGTGACTTTAGGGAGATGCTGGCTCGTGTTACTCACCCCTTCTGACGTACCACCCTCCGGCCGAGATTTATTATTTTCCCAAACGACACCCGAATAGACTGATTATTGAGCGCCCTCTACAATACTTTTAACAAACATATCGTCACCTTCTTAAAATAATGGCCTAAGTCATATTTTTATGTTTTGAGAAAAACAGAGAAAACTAAACCCAACATAGAATAAATTATATTTTTGGCTCATTTTAAACAAAAAGGTTTGGGGATAAAACGGCCTAAGTCACACGCTTGACTTAGGCCATTATACTAGTATAACTATGAGCAGCATTAATATGTTCAATTCAGAACATAGGCCATTTAACAAAGGTGGATAGCCTTATGAAGAGATGACCTGGGCCAAAATATAATTTTCTTCAAAATGTGACTTAGGCCATTATTTTAAGAAGGTGACGATACGCATTAATCAATGAAGGGTTATCATTCAAGGAATTTTCGTCTTCATCCAAGCATTCTGAAAGCTTGGTCGATACGGTGTAAATCGTATAGATAGAAGATTGTGGGTTTTAAACCTTTATCTAATTTGCGGCTCTGGAGGATTTTTTGAAGGGAAATAAAGTCCGAAATATTTTGTTGGTTCAAATTTATTTATTTTCATTCTAATTCGTGGCTCGATCTGGATGATTTCTTTTGGAGGGAAGTAAAATATACAATTCGTTCGGTCCCACCGCCCATACTTGGCGCTGGGAAGCTCTGATGCAGCTTCACGTATTTCAGTGACGGAAACGCGCGGTATTCTGGGTAGCGTATAATGACCTTTCGAATTGCACGCAGCGCAGCTGAGCCAAGGAACTGGGGTCAATTTCACGGAGCTGCTAAGCACAAAAATTTGCTTAGCACAAAAAAGTCTTGCTCATTAAAAACAAGTTATCAACCAAAATTCTACGTGTTTTTCATGCTAAGCAAAAAACTAGCTAATTATCAATCAAAAACAATAAAGATCACATGAAAATTTGGTCTGTAACCTTGTTTTTACCAAGGACACATTTTCATGCTAAGCAAATTTTTGTGCTTAGCAGCTCCGTGAAATTGGCCCCTGGCGATCTCCAGGGCCCAATTTCATAGCGCTGCTTATCAATTAGCGGAAAAGTTGTGCTAACTTTAGCAGAAAAATTTGGTAACCTTAAGCGCTATTTCACGGCGTTTTTGTGCTAACGTTTGCGCGCGCATGGAGATTCTACTGTTACGTCACTGATTTAAGCAAATTTTCCAGCTAGGTTAAGCGTGCCTTTTGCTGCGCTTACTGCTTAGGGTCCCCATGAAAAAGACGGAGGTTCGGTTAGCAGAAAATCGTGTGCTTAGCAGCGCTATGAAATTGGGCCCAGTTCCCAGATCACACTGAATCTATCCAATCAGAGCTCGAAGCGCATCAGTGCTTCCCAGCGCCCAGTATGGACTAAGCGAAAGTATCGCATTCGGGTGACATGTCGTTCGGGTACAAATCGCCCCTGGCCTGCGCGTGCTAGGCACCCCTTTCACCCTGTTCTTCCTCGCCCGTCAACTAATAATTAGAAACTTGGAAGTTCCGGCGAAGTAATTTGTTTTTTGTATTCGGGGGGCAGGGGATTTATGACTCAGACATTTGTGACGTCAATTTAGCTAAAGGTTCGCGATTGTTGATCTGTGCATCGATGGTTATATAGAGAGCGGAAGTGAAATCAAAGCACAATCCACTTTCTTGACATTATATACTCTCTTTAAACTTAATAGACACCCATCTCTTATACATTTCCAAACAGTTCGCGCCGGAGGACGTATATATACGCAAAGGTTTCAAAGATTCAAAACGGATGAACTATAAACACGTCACGAGCAAGGCCCGAAATGTCTGTCAGTAGCGAACAAGGCCGGAAATGCGTGGGTGTGCTTCCCGGTACCATCGGCCTGAACCCGCCTCGAATTGAGTTTCGTTAAAAAAAATCTGGCGCCTCGGCTCGGTGATGTTAAAATAATCCCGGCGCGTTTTCCCGGTTATTTTAAAACATGTTTTTTTATTGCAGAGTCACCAACTCTTACATTCCAGTTTGTCCGAAAAAAATATATTTTGATAATTTACAATATAATTTCAAAGTTTGGTCACTCTAGTTCAACATTGTCTCAAGAATTTTCGTCATTACAGATCAAATTCGTCTATAAGCAGTTGCCAAAAAAGCAGCATTCAGAGAATTCGTCTGGTATCAATCAATTTATAACTTATGCTAAATTGGCATGTTCTTGGTGAGCGTGTAACTTGTGTCAACTAAGCACATTTTAGGCCTAAAGCACAAACTAATTTTAAACAAACACACAAACGAAAATAGTAAATGTGTAAAAAAAAGGGGAGAAAGTAGAGAATATTACCCGTATTATAGTACGAAATTGACTACAAATATTTAAAAATTGTGTGCCATTAAAGGGATTGTAAACGTTTGGAACCCACTGTTTGTTTCAAACCAATATAGTTATATAGATATACCATAAAACTAACCTGTAAAAATTTCATTTCAAAAGGTGGTAGCGATTTTGAGATATTGCCGAAAATCTGGAGCGGTTATGTCCACGCAGGAAGAATAATCCGAATTGGAATACACAATCTGAGAAACGTCACTGCAGTAACGCTTCTCAGATTCAAATTGTTGGGGATACAAAGTGATATCGTTTCCCATAACCGCAGTACTTCGAAGTGAAAAGTTTCTAAAAATGCATTATGCTATCCAAAGCTGCTGTACTTCTTACCAAGTATGTTTTTATTGCCATTAATTTTTGGAGTAATTACCAAACGTATACGATCCCTTTAAACTAATTTGATTTCTGAATAAAACAGTTTGGCGTAAAGAAGACGAAATTGAATACCGGTACTCGAAACACAAATCATGGGTGCTCAATTTGTTTGAACTCAATTTGAACTCAACTTCGCTATACAAATAACGCCGCGGGCCGCTGCAAGAATAACAAAAAATGCTATACGAAGTCTGTTTTTTTTTATCAGGATATGATCTTGGGCCCCTCGACGGCAATAACGTTGGGGCCTCAGTTATGGGGAGCCACAATCGACGACATCTTGGCTGACTGCATTGATTGATTTTGGTGAAGTCCGATTTCCGCCTCTATATCATTCAGAAGCGAAACGTTATAAGAGAGTCCGCAAACAGACAGTCCTACCCCCCTGGTATCCGTGCTTCCAGCAACGCTAGCAACGCTAGCGAAGCAGACGGGGCTCTATAAGATCCTGTTGTTGTTGTTGTACCAAATTCGACATAATGAACTGGCCTATTCGATTTGTACACAGTCACTGCATATTGAACTGCCAGGCCCGCTTTCTCAGACTTGGTCTGGGCTGCTGTATATTTGTATGTAGCAGATGTCACCTCAAAGGAAACGGGCATTTCTGGCTGTGTTCTGAGGTAATATTTAGTAATTTTTGTTGGTAATATTGTCATCTTTTCCATAGCTGGCCATTGTTTATAAACTGTATATAAATTGTGCGCAGGGGATGTAGAATTAAAAAGTAAGTTTAGCGGAAGTCCACTGGCCCAGATTTGTGAACGTGAGAGTTATAAAACTAATGTCGTAACTCGTATCAGCTTCCAAGGCAATTCTCTATTCTCTATTCTCTATTTTATTTCTCGGGAAACATCAACAAATGCACAGACCAAAATTACAAAGAAAACATAAAATAAAAGCTTTAGATGCAATGTACAAAACATAATAACCAAGACAAAGACAAAATGCCATTCAGCTCCCGAAGGATTACCCAAAAGAAACATTGTTCCTGTCGAGGGGTTCTCCAAGCTGAATGGGATACAAGAAACAATTATATAACAATATTGTAATTATAATTATAAAAAGGGAATAAGAATAATATAAATAAGAAATAATAAGAAAATAATAAGAAAATAATAAATAATAAATAAGTACAAAATATAGTATAAAAATTATAATAATAATGATGTATTTCTTTAATTAAATAAACCTTACATTCTTATAATAAGAATACCGAATTGCCTGCCTTTGCCATGTTGGCTGTGACTCTGGCCGCCGCCATGCCCCTGCCATGGGTGGTCATTGTCCACCCTTAGCAACAGCATAGCAACGGTCAAAGTCACAGTCAAGGCTATTATGGCCTAATTAGAAATAAGGACCACTATATAAATTTAACCACGACAATCATTGGATGCTCTAATATGCCTGAAGGATTGGACTGGAACTGAACAGATGATCGCGTAAAGAATTAATGAATGGTTTATGTGAAGGTTCGATACAAAGGTCTCTAAGGTCACAAGGGAGAGAGTTAACAAACCTGGGGAAGAATTGAAAGGAAGAAAATTTTAAACAATTAGTCCTGCTGTACTGATGTTTAAAAAGCAAAGTTTCAGTCTTTCTAACATTTTGCAGTGGTAGGAAAGTTTCGGGAATGATGTTGTTCCACACAACGACACGACTTTTGCACGAATTCATGCATGCTTGTTAACACTATCTTTACTTAGAAATACAATTGAGGGGTGAATGTTGTTGTGTTTTTTCTCCTTTAACACTCCGGATGAGGTTAGTACCGCTTCCTGCGTGTATCACCCGGCTCCTATAGTGCGCAGCGCATGGTCGGTCCTATGGGAAACCGCATATTTCTGGTCTCAATTTCAGTTTATTTTGAACACGTGGAGATGTCACTGCCTTGCGCGTTCTGGATCTGACGCACACACTCGTTACAAATAGTCGAGTTGTGATCAGTCGCAACACTGCGCTCTGCCTGAACAGGAATAATACACTATATACGACTTTGCAAGAAATCAGAATTTGTTGACAAATCAATAAACAAATACAAAGACGTTTTTTAATTTACAAAAGATTTTTTAATGTACTTTTCTGATTAATAAATACCCTTCGTCATCGTATTAAAGGGACAAAACTTTTTTTCTTGAACAATTTTTTGTCCGAGAACCCTCAAATGATTTATAGGACTTCCGTCAAATAACAGTCAACGTTTTATCCACCTTTTCGTATTGGACATTAAAGGGACATTAAAGGGATATTACATTGTGACGTTATCGAGCCCAATTGGGCTACAAAACGCTGTTTGAACTAAATGACGTTATTCGGAACGAGCATTTAAACTTTCCTTTGTTCACTTTGAAATGTATGCAAATTTACCCAGTAAGTTTCCCTTGTGGTTTTATTTTGTATTAACATACTCAAGTAGGATATGAACATCGATCCACGCAAATATTCGTTACAAACTGGGCGTTTTTGTGTTATTCTTGTATAGAACGAGTTTCGGGGTCACGACCCCCAAAAATTATCAAAGCTGTTTAGGGCTAGTTGCGATTCCAGCCGTAAAATGTTCGAACGAAATTGAATATGAGAGTTAGTAAATTTCAGTGAAAACTAATTTAAAATAGCGAAAAAAACTATTGTAGCATTGCAATTGTTATTATAGCCCGCACAATTCTAAGGCGTTAATTTAAATTAATAATTTAGAAGCAAAACTAATATCGTAATACTATGCTTTTTAAAGTGTTTTAAAGGCCCTATGCTTAAAACACAAGATTTTATTTTAAATCTTGGACAAAATGTCAATTGTATTGTACTCATTGACGGACATTATGATCGGTACAGTAGGACTAGTCTGGTACCCTTCTCCCTTATTTCGATTTAGCATAGAGTACTCGCCGTCGCCTTCCTTGCATTGAGACTGGATCACGTTGTACTGGTTGACATTGGCCGGCGCGTGTTTCTCTGGCGGGTAGCCGGCAGGCGACGCGTAAGCGTAGTCATAGCGTAGCGCGGAACCTGTGGGCGCGGGGGAGTGTCCGGGAGAGATACTTGCTACTTCGTAGCCCGAGTCGGCCCCTGGGCTGTTCCCCCCGCTGCCCAGGCTCAGCACGCCGTTGCTTTTATTCACTTTGGCGTATTTTGGCAAAGTCTGACGCTGTCCGGTCGGGTTGATCGACGTTACTTCGTACGAGGTGTCGGGGTTTAGCGATGTCGACCCACCATGAGGCGATATCGAGGTGACCTCGTAGGGAACTGGGGCGCGCCCGCCCTCCAGCGGTGACCTCTGGTCTTCGTACGGGGGTTCTTCGTAACCGTGCCCTGCCGGTGACTTGGTTTTTTTGCGGGGATGCTGCAGAGGTTCCGTCAGATCTCCACCGGGACTGATGAACCTGCCCGGATTGTCATAGCCAGCCTCGGCTGCAGGCTGGTGTTCACTGTAGTTGCCCTCCGAGAACGCCGCATTGAAGTTGCCAAGCAGTGCCGGGGGATTGCCATGAACTTCCCTTGGGTGTCCCGGCGAGAGCATCCGGCCCTTGGCCCTTATTTGGTTCGGGGTTTCGCTCATGGGAGGGCAGAAGAAGTCACCGCTCCTCTCAAGTTCCGTGCCCGATATGCTTCGTTCATAAGACGGGTTTAGATGAGTTGCAGCTTCGCAGGAGGCGGCCTCCACTTTAAGGAAGAAAATTATCACACACAGAAGGGATATAAATCGCACATTGGTATTGGTATTGTTTTATTTCCATACATCAAAATAAATAAGAATTTGAGGGGTGAATGTTGTTTTTTTTTTTCTCCTTTAACACACCAGATGAGGTTCTTCCTGCGTGTATCACCCGGCTCCTATAGTGCGCAGCGCATGGTCGGTCCTATGGGAAACCGATTTCTGGTCTCAATTTCAGTTTATTTTGAACACGTGGAGATGTCACTGCCTTGCGCGTTCTGACGCACACACTCGTTACAAATAGTCGAGTTGTCATCCGTCACAACACGTACTGCGCTCTGCCCGAAAAGGAATAATACATTATATATGACTTTGCAAGAAATCAGAATTTGTTGACAAATCAATAAACAAATACAAAGACGTTTTTTTAATTTACAAAGATTTTTAATGTACTTTTCTGATAAATAAATACCCTTCGTCATCATATTAAAGGGATACAACTTTTTCTTGAACAATTTCGCAGAGAGCCTTCAAATGATTAATATAAGGGACTTCCGTCAAATAACAGTCAACGTTTTATCCACCTTTTCGTATTGGACATTAAAGGGACATTACATTGTGACGTTATCGAGCCCAATTGGGCTACAAAACGCTGTTTGAACTAAATGACGTTAATCGGAAAGAGCATTTAAACATTTCTTTGTTCACTTTGAAATGTATGCAAATTTACCCAGTAAGTTTCCCTTGTGGTTTATTTGTGTATTAACATATTTAAGTAGGATATGAACATCGATTCACGCAACTATTCGTTACAAACTGGGCATTTTTTGTGTTTTTTTTGTATAGAACGAGTTTCGGAATCACTTTTGCGATCCCCAAAACTCGAGCTGTTTAGTGCTGGTTGCGATTCCAGCCGTAAAATGTTCGAACGAAATTGAATATAAGAGTTAGTAAATTTCATTGAAAACTATTTCAAAATAGCGAAAAAAACTATTGTAGCATTGCAATTGTTATTATAGCCCGCACAATTCTAAGGCGTTAATTTAAATTAATAATTTAGAAGCAAAACTAATATTACTATGCTTTTCAAAGTGTTTTAAAGGCCCTATGCTTAAAACACAAGATTTTATTTTAAATCTTGGACGAAATGTCAATTGTATTGTACTCATTGACGGACATTAGGGGCGTTTACCAAATGGGGCTTGATGCTTGGGGCTTGGGGCTAGGCTCGGGCTTGGCTTGGGCTTGGCTAGGCTTGGGCTTCATCACAAAGCAAAATGGCGGCCAAAACGATTCGTACGGTCAGGCTTCGGGAGGCTTCGGCTGGCATATGGCTTCGGTTATCGATACTCGGCTCGGCGCGCGTCGCGAACTGAACAAAAAAATTGATTTGTCTCGCTGGTGATATGAAATTTGGTCTGACAAAGTTTATTCTTCGAAGGTTTTCAAAATATACAATGAATTTTAGTAGGTATTTTTAGGAAATACGGTAGAGGGGGGGGGGGGGGGGTTGAAGTAGATGCTGAGTTGAGTGCTTCTAGATTTTGTCCAATGTATTTTTTAGTGTCTTGTAGGCCTATTCAGATTTGTAGTGTCTTCGAGTTGGGGTGGTCGAGTATCAGTACTTAGTACGAAGTACTTAGAGGGTCACGTCTGAAGCACCAATTAATAAACAAACCCATGTGATAAGAATTCTCAGTTAGCACAGTATTGCATTTTACTGGTGCAAGATTTTGTGCATTAATTAATACCACAATAATTAATTCCAGCAGTCAGTATCAATGCTGTTTTATTCAATAAATACAATTTCAATTACATATTAATGTGTGAAGACCAAGGTTATTTGAGCATGACATGGTAATGAAATAATGTTTCTTTTTAAAAGAATACTTCATTATGAGGTAACTTATTAGCATATCTTCCCAATTAGTTTTGTTTATCGTGAAGTTTAGGAAAGGCGTTCCAATAAAGTGCATTTTTACTGTACATGTAGTGTTACAAATAAGAACACACGTTGTTCATTTTTGGAATCTTCAAAGTCATCATGGTTTCTTCATTGGTCCAAAGTGTGACGCAAGATATTCATTATTTAATGCAAGTAGTGCATTCATATTTCACAATAAACAATATTTTCATCTTTAAAATGACAAGGGACAGGAAATTTAGCAATGTGAAGAACACCAGTCCAAACCAGTAAATATATATTGTTTTACTTTCGAGCGGAGTTCTATACATGTAAAGTATAATAAGATAAAAACATAAACACAAATGTATGCCAATTGTGCAAACATGAGTCCAAAATTACCACATAGAAATAAAAGAGAGGAGCATGTTGTCAACTGTTTAAATATACATTTTACCATTCAAGTAGTATTTGCAATGACTGTCGTTTCCAGCCCGTTTGCTTTACTCCTTAAACAAGAGGACATTAGGGGTGATGCTTTTTCAGAGGTGGAGAAAAAGAATGACCCTTTATATACACTGTAATGTATAATTGGTGAGAGTGCAGAATTCAAGTTAACAAAAATCTTGGGGTGATCATGTGCCCCCCCCCCCCAGTCGTTGTTGGGGAGTTCGAGTTTTATCTGTAAGGCCGTTCGCGCCCAGGCCGCGCCTTTTTGCGTCGTTTGTTGACTTAACTGGTGGCGTTCAAAAACCACGTCATCGTGTCCGTATTTCATAAGCAGTTTTTGACACATTTTAACGGTTCAGTCACGACCAGGATTGGCGCGTACTCGAGCGATAATCTGCATTTGTACACGGACGCTTTATCAGAAATAGGTTTTGCTTGGACACACGGACGATGGCCCTTGTCAGTGCGTTCCACGAAGTTGTCCATTGCTTTCCTCGAGCTTTTCCCCATTGTGGAAAGGCCGGTGTTATTAAATAGATTCTGTCGCCCCTCGTATGCATTCGGTTTATCAGCGCGCTTAGCAATTCTTCCCCCTACACCATAACCCCTGTTTTTGCCCGCTTTTGATGTATATAGTTTGCACACTTCATTGTTCTTTCTAGTGCTTAGTAATTTGATTATTTCATATATATATTATGTGCGCATACTATTTAGTTGTTTTGTGTATTTATCTTCCTTTCACGAGCCATGGTGCAACGGGAGTACAAGCCTTCAATGCGTATTGTGGGCGACGTTGTCGTCAATTGGACCATGGAGGAACTCTTATTCCTCCATGATTGGACTTGCCGAGTTGCAGTTATTATACACCGGATTGAGCAGATCTGCACGCGTTAGCGACGTCCGTTGGCTGCACCCGGGAGACACAGCCATCGAACCCAGACTAAATAACATTTAATGTCGATTGTACCGACCTGGGAGGTATTGCCGCACACATACAGAACTGATGAATGCTATCAATCACTATTATTAATTTGTGCCACTTCTCTCATGCTTTTATTATTTAACAAAAAATTGGGCCTATTTGGCGGCGGTCATGAATGACCGTTTGGCGGAATTGCATTCGGGACGCCGTCATAGGCCCCAATAACTTAACTTTACACCAACGTAAGCCATGCCCAGTATACGAATTTTAAGTCCAAATGTAATGATAATTTTTGCGGCTTCCTGTTTAACCTTAATAGTAATTTACGGCTATGTTAAGGCGGCTATGTTAACGGTACGTTTTTAGTTTCGCTATAGCGTTATCACGGTTATGGTTTTATGTTATTATGGTAAATAACTAAAACATGATTGATCCGTTTTAATTTCGCGATTGGTACAATGGCGCTATCATTAGGTTTTCGTAAGTACGGAGACATGATAGTATTGCAACTATTATTGGGTTTTGTGTTATTTCGGTAAATAACCAAAACATGATAGTGATACGTTTTAATTTTGCGATCGGTGCACTGGCAGTCCGGCATTATTATTGGGTTTTCGTAAAGTGCGGAGACATGATAATGTTGGCATCGCTATTATCGGGTTTTGTGTTATTTTGGAAAATAACTAAAACATGGTAGCGATCGGTGCACTGGCAGGCAGTCTGGCATTATTATTGGGTTTTCGTAAAATACGGAGACATGATAATGTTGGCATCGCTATTATTGGGTTTTAGGTTATTTTGGTAAATAACTAAAACATGATAGTGATACGTTTAATATCGCGATCGGTGCGCTGGCAGACTGGCATTATTATTGGGTTTTTGTAAAGTGCGGAGACATGATAATGTTGGCATCGTTATTATTGGGTTTTATGTTATTTGGGTAAATAACTAAAACATGATAGCGATACTCGCGCACCGATCGGAAGCAAACTTATATACTATGTAATATACTATTGTAATATACTGCTAGTTGGAAATAATAATATGTTTTGAGATCAACCTGGCAATAAACTGCTTCGGCCTTACGATACAAAAAGAAATTAAACTCTTTAGCCAATGCATGAATATTTTGTGATGTCCTGTCGCATGGGATAATAATCCTTGTAGTATATTTGTGTATTCAAATATTCCTGTTAACTTGAATTTTTAAACTCAATCTATTAAAATAGGCTATGAAAAATAAAGCAATGTGACAACTTTGCAAGTAATATTGTGGTGCTTTTTTAAACTCCAAGAAATATGATCCATCTTTGAGTTGAGATTTCCAAATATTTGGGAGATTCAGAGTTGCTGGAGACTGATGGCATAACCATTGCTTGTGTCATTTCTCCCTTGAGCAAACAGTGGTACCATTGTAGCATGTCTCTCCATTATATGTAGCCTCATACTAGCTGCCAGCCAGAAGGACTTCAGTGGTGCCTAGTTTAGGACTCTTGATTTCTGAAAACAATATACAAGTGAAATGTTTAAATGATCACAAATTAATATTTAAAACATGAATACAATGGCTGCTTGTTAGCAGTCTAGTTTTCAATCTTTCTGCAACAAAACGTAATCATCATTGCTCTATTTGCAAAGATTTTCCATTCACAATGCTCTCATACAAGGGAAATTTTGTTTCGTCACTATAGTCGAATGATGCTAATAAATCAGTATATATACATGTACATGTACATATGCTTTTTTTGGTGGGGGGAGGGGGAGGACGGGGGGGGGGGGGGGGGGGGACGGGGGGGGGGGAGGGGGGGGGGGAGGGGGGGGGGGGTGGGTAATAAATATGTAATATTATTTTTAATATGTTAAATAAAAAATGCCACAATGACTGGAATTTTTACCCTGCTGAGCTATGAGGTATCTGCCAGATTGTACAGGTCGGTTTATATTAATTGTGAATTTGTTTCTTCTCACGGAAAGCAATGCACAGAGCTGACATACAGTAAGCATATCGCTGAAGGGCAGAGCCTGTTATCTAATTTGCTTTATTCTGATGCAAAATTACATTAACTAGTGATAATTGTTACAGGCCATACCTGTGGTCATGGTGCATAGCCCTGTCTGTCACCAACATTCTGAAGTGCTGGCCGTATTCACTCCAAAGTCCAATTTCCACGTTTCTTAAAAAGAGAAAGTGAACTTAAGTTAAGTTCAGTTAACACAAACTAATCAAAAATTGACACAACAGTTTATTTAATTTAAAGACCATGGTCCTAGTTTTGATGGCAATCGTGTACATGTACTGTAGTTTCACTCCCATTTTTTACAAGTTCCATTCTAAAATTGCTTTTGCATTTGAAAGCCAATTGACTTTTCCAGCTTCAAGCAGTCATTGTTCTTTAGATTTGAACCTAGTCCGAGTAACTTGGACCCCAAAATTACCTTTTCAACATTTGGACATATCACCCGACCATGTCCAAATGTTGAAAAAGGTGATTTTTGGGTCCAAGTTACTCGGACTAATTTGAACCCATGATTTTTTGAATTTTTGATAAGTGGTTTTGAAGAAAATGTGACTCAGTTTCTTACCCTTTTTGCACAGTCATGTTTATTGCCATCTTGTGTTTTTGTGCCATGACGGTTGTCGGTTTTTCCCCAACCATAGGCCCAACCAGTCTTTCCACAAAGTTTTGCTTGATGGTAAATACTTGCATGATTCCAAATCATGATTTTTCCTACTTGTATCATCGTCAAATTCATCGTCATAAAATTGCCTTTTTTTGTTTGTACTAAACTGTAGTCTTATTCCTACGTTAAACTAGACCGTACACTCACGCAGTGGACTTCCCTGTTCCCAGCATAGCGTACGACAGCGGAATCAAACACACCGACAAAAACGCCGAGTTGTGGCCCAAAATATTGGCAAAATTAACATGGCAAGTCACTTATATTGTACACTGGAATTTTGCTTTGCCTGGCTCAGCTCCTGTGGCTAAAGGGTTGTTCAATCGACGTCAAAATCCTTCAATGTCGACACAAAAGAGAAATAAATGCCGCACACAGTGTTTTTCAAGATGGCGATTCGCTGAAAGTTTTTACACCGTGACGTCATCAAGCCCGGCGTTAGCCAGCTTTCGCGAGGCTTGGTGGGGCTTCGGAATACAGCCTGAAATCTAGCCCCGGGCTTACTTCGCGTAGCCTAGTCCGTCGTTTGGTATGAGGCTTCAAAATGGCGCCGCAAAAATCTAGCCCAAGCCTAGCCTCTAGCCTCCGTTTTGTAAACGCCCTAGTATCGGTACAGTAGGACTAGTATGGTACCCTTCTCCCTTATTCCGATTTAGCATAGAGTACTCGCCGTCGTCTTCCTTGCATTGAGACTGGATCACGTTGTACTGGTTGACATTGGCTGGCGCGTGTTTCCCTGGCGGGTAGCCGGCAGGCGACGCGTAAGCGTAGTCATAGCGTAGCGCGGAACCTGTGGGCGCGGGGGAGTGTCCGGGAGAGATACTTGCTACTTCGTAGCCCGAGTCGGCCCCTGGGCTGTTCCCCCCGCTGCCCAGGCTCAGCACGCCGTTGCTTTTATTCACTTTGGCGTATTTTGGCAAAGTCTGACGCTGTCCGGTCGGGTTGATCGACGTTACTTCGTACGAGGTGTCGGGGTTTAGCGATGTCGACCCACCATGAGGCGATATCGAGGTGACCTCGTAGGGAACTGGGGCGCGCCCGCCCTCCAGCGGTGACCTCTGGTCTTCGTACGGGGGTTCTTCGTAACCGTGCCCTGCCGGCGACTTGGTTTTTTTTGCGGGGATGCTGCAGAGGTTCCGTCAGATCTCCACCGGGACTGATGAACCTGCCCGGATTGTCATAGCCAGCCTCGGCTGCAGGCTGGTGTTCACTGTAGTTGCCCTCCGAGAACGCCGCGTTGAAGTTGCCAAGCAGTGCCAGGGGATTGCCATGAACTTCCCTTGGGTGTCCCGGCGAGAGCATCCGGCCCTTGGCCCTTATTTGGTTCGGGGTTTCGCTCATGGGAGGGCAGAAGAAGTCACCGCTCCTCTCAAGTTCCGTGCCCGATATGCTTCGTTCATAAGACGGGTTTAGATGAGTTGCAGCTTCGCAGGAGGCGGCCTCCACTTTAAGGAAGAAAATTTTCACACACAGAAGGGATATAAATCGCACATTGGTATTGGTATTGTTTTATTTCCATACATCAAAATAAATAATGTCACACAGTTATTTATACAACGCACAAAGAGTGATGATTGGGGGAAAACAGGCAAAAGGCAAATGCCTGTACGTGGCCTGGTTCCTTAATCAACGCATTAATATACATGTACAACTATTGTTACAAGAAGAAGAAAAAAGAAGAAAACAAATAACTGGCTGAAAGTACAGATGTATTCCAGATTTAAAAAACAAGAATGTTTAAAACTTTCTCATTGCTCTCACAATGGATATGTTGTGTAATGTACTATGATTACACTGCAAAAGCAAACGTGTTGTAGCTCGAAATCTTCGGATACTAATCCATTCCCTTATAGTCATGCAAATTTCAATCAAATAATTTGGCATACAATCACATACAGTATGTTACGAGAAAGATAATTGGCTATAGGCAGGGATGTAGTCGAGTCCATCACAAGTCCCTGCAAGTCCCTGTAAGTCCCTGCAAGTCCATCACAAGTCTTTCAGTTCCAATTTAAATCACAAGCTATTCAAATCAGCTTTGACAAAGGCATTCCTTTGTCATTGTTTATCCAGTTACTTGTGACTGCCTTTATGAAGGGACTTGTGACTGGCTTCACGAAAGGACTTGTGAAAAGACTTGTAGGGACTCGACTACAACCCTGGTTATAGGGCCATAGCAGATTTGTCTTTTGAAAATAATATAGGTAGAATAACAAGCATTTGTTGTTGCCATTGCATGTTAATGTTTTTCTACCTACTCTGACTGACATTTAAACATTTCTTTGTTTACTTTGAAATGTATGCACATTTACCTAGTCAATTTCCCTTGTGGTTTATTGATGTATTAACATATTTAACTTGGATATGAACATGATCCACGCAACTATTCGTTCACAAACTGGGCGTTTTTGTGTTATTCTTGTATAGAACGAGTTTCGGGGTCACGACCCCAAAAAATTATCAAAGCTGTTTAGTGCTAGTTGCGATTCCAGCCGTAAAATGTTCGAACGAAATTGAATATGAGAGTTAGTAAATTTCAGTGAAAACTAATTCAAAATAGCGAAAAAAACTATTGTAGCATTGCAATTGTTATTATAGCCCGCACAATTCTAAGGCGTTAATTTAAATTAATAATTTAGAAGCAAAACTAGTACTATGCTTTTTAAAGTGTTTTAAAGGCCCTATGCTTAAAACACAAGATTTTATTTTAAATCTTGGACAAAATGTCAATTGTATTGTACTCATTGACGGACATTATGATCGGTACAGTAGGACTAGTCTGGTACCCTTCTCCCTTATTCCGATTTAGCATAGAGTACTCGCCGTCGTCTTCCTTGCATTGAGACTGGATCACGTTGTACTGGTTGACATTGGCTGGCGCGTGTTTCTCTGGCGGGTAGCCGGCAGGCGACGCGTAAGCGTAGTCATAGCGTAGCGCGGAACCTGTGGGCGCGGGGGAGTGTCCGGGAGAGATACTTGCTACTTCGTAGCCCGAGTCGGCCCCTGGGCTGTTCCCCCCGCTGCCCTGGCTCAGCACACCGTTGCTTTTATTCACTTTGGCGTATTTTGGCAAAGTCTGACGCAGTCCGGTCGGGTTGATCGACGTTACTTCGTACGAGGTGTCGGGGTTTAGCGATGTCGACCCATTCCCACGAGGCGATATCGAGGTGACCTCGTAGGGAACTGGGGCGCGCCCGCCCTCCAGCGGTGACCTCTGGTCTTCGTACGGGGGTTCTTCGTAACCGTGCCCTGCCGGCGACTTGGGTTTTTTGCGAGGATGCTGCAGAGGTTCCGTCAGATCTCCACCGGGACTGATGAACCTGCCCGGATTGTCATATCCAGCCTCGGCTGCAGGCTGGTGTTCACTGTAGTTGCCCTCCGAGAACGCCGCGTTGAAGTTGCCAAGCAGTGCCGGGGGATTGCCATGAACTTCCCTTGGGTGTCCCGGCGAGTGCATCCGGCCCTTGGCCCTTATTTGGTTCGGGGTATCGCTCATGGGAGGGCAGAAGAAGTCACCGCTCCTCTCAAGTTCCGTGCCCGATATGTTTCGTTCATAAGACGGGTTCAGATGAGTTGCAGCTTCGCTGGAAGCGGCCTCCACTTTAAGGAAGAAAATTATCACACACAGAAGGGATATACATCACACATTGGTATTGGTATTGTTTTATTTCCATGCATCAAAATAAATAATGTCACACAGTTATTTATACAATGCACAAAGAGTGATGATTGGGGGAAACCAAGTAAAAGGCAAATGCCTGTACGTGGCCTGGTTCCTTAGTTAACGCATTAATATACATGTACAACTATTGTTACAAGGAAAAAAAAAAAAAGGAAACAAATAACTGGCTGAAAGTACAGCTGAATTCCAGATTAAAAAAACAAGAATGTTTAAAACTTTCTCATTGCTCTCACAATGGATATGTTGTGTAATGTACTATGATTAAACTGCAAAAGCAAACGTGTTGTAGCTCGGAATCATCGGATACCAATCCATTCCCTTATAGTCATGCAAATTTCAATCAAATAATTTGGCATACAATCACATACAGTATGTTACGAGAAAGATATTTGGCTATCGGGCCATCGCAGATTTGTCTTTTGAAAATAATTTATTGTTGCTATTGCATGTTATTCTACCTATATTTTTTTCAAAGATTAAATTTGCGATTGCCCTTTAGCTAAATATCTTTCCCAAGACATACTCTGACTGTGTGCCAAATTTCATGCCTTTATCATCAATTGAACGATTCTATCATATTTTGCAATTGGGATTTACAGGGTATACACCTTGAATCAATAGGCACCAAAATTTTTATATTAAAATTATTTTATTCTAAACAAGTTCACAGTTTACATGTACATGTAGACTTTACATGTAGGCAGAAAACGTGAGTTGAGTTGAAAAATAGCTAGTGGCAGTGTGCACACTTGCCCAGTTTGCCCACTTGGGTACCAAGCGAATACCCGGGTGCAGTTTCCAAATGAGGACCAGTTGGGCAAAATTGGGCCCCATTCGAATCCCAGTTTGCCCAATGGGGACCCAGTCAATTTGCTCCAACTGGGCCCCAATTATATTGCCCGGTTTTCCCCAATTATTACACAACTGGGTCCCAATTAATTTTCTAGCTGGGTGAACACTAAATCCGGGTGATCTATTTAGGTAGATATTACCCCAACAAAGCCGTTACTGTCACCAAACAAGAACATTTACCGATTGTAAAACGGAAAGAAGAAAAAACCATTAGGCAGCTTACCATTTGGATTAACCTCGAGCGGTCCGGAGTCACTGCACGGCGAGTAGATGCACACAGATCTGCCAAAAAAAGAGTTGTACTTTTCTAAATTGATCTATACGCCTTATTCATGGGTCAAACATATTAAAGGGATCGTCTACGTTTGGTAATTACTCCAACAATTTATGGCAATAAAAACTTACTTGGTAAAGAAACTTTTCACTTCGAAGTACTGCGGTTATGGAAAAAAGATATCACTTTTTATCCCCAAAAATTTGAATTTGAGAAGCGTTACTTCAGTGACGTTTCTCAGATTGTGTATTCCAATGCAGATTATTCTTCCTGCGTGGACATAACCGCTTCAGATCTTCAGCAATATCTCAAAATCGCTACCACCTTTTGAAATGATTTGTTTACAGGTTAGTTTTATGGTATATATATATTGAAACAAACAGTGGGTTCCAATTACCAAACGTCTACGATCCCTTTAAATTGAAAGTGAATTAAAATCGTATTTTTTTTAAACTTGCTTTTATAGACTGGCTCCTAATATGGCTCCTCGAAAGATTTGACATTTTGAAGTGGTTTTCACTTTTTAGGGTGGTTTTATAAGGGATTCAATCTTTTTGAGAGTTGTTTTTTCACTCTTTTACAATAAAATATGTTTTTTTAAGACATGAAATTTGCTTGGATGAAACCCTGGTGCTTTTACTTCTCTCACTATAAGACGCCATTAAGCTTTCGCTTTGTACTCACTTTGTATCACTCTTCAGTTTCAGTTCAGCCGAGGTTCGACGCAACCGTTGTCTTCGCCTGAACAGCGCCATCAGGAGTACCACCAGCGCCAGCCCAAGAAGTGCTGGAAGCCAGTACGCAATATAGAGTGGTGCCCCCTCACCGTCCGACATTGGCACTGCTGACGCGGCCATTGACACTGCTAACGCGGTCATTGACCCTGCTGACGCGGTACTGTGCCCCTCCACTCCATCTGCAATGATTCAATGACGAAGAGGTCCATTACGCGAACAAAATATTATCATAGACTCCTTGAATCTTTCTTAGTGAAAAACGCCAGGACAGGTAAACATTAGACACCGACAGAGAAAGTCCAGCCAAGAACTCACGATGTACAGATTTGAGTAATACAAATCTTAGACAAAATCTACACAAAGGCCTACTCAGGGAAGAGGTAGACTAAATACCGCTGGGTGCCCGGTAGGATTTAGGAGGACACAAGAGGCATTTTGCCAGATGCGTCCATATGACTTTCTGCCGGGCACACAATTTTGTTTATATGAAACATTTTGAAACACTCGATAATTTTAACCCACATCAATAATCGTCAATGGTTATACCTACTCTTTAAAATAAGAGGATGTTGGTTTTTTTCTTTCACAATACAGTTCAGGACTGTAATAAAAAGCTTCAGTATTTGCAAACAATCAGGGATGTGCAGTATACTTTTACCAACGAGTACTAGCAAACTGTTTTTCTCAAATCTTTGCTCCCTTTATTCAATAAATAGTTTTCATCCTTCATCAACGTTATTTTGTTGTTTTATAAGGACAATTCACTGATGGATTTTAGATGTTCCAATCGCTAAATAGTTCCCGTTACAATGTTTAAATCGATATAGATTTGCATTGCCCGCCATCTGTGTGACGCATGTTTGTGCGTTCGTTGTCACTGATGTAAATGTTAAAATATAACGTCAGCGATTTCTACTACTCTTTTACTGAACGCGTTCTTCATTTGTCACTTAGGTTATATGCCACTGAAGGGTCGAGGGTCGTTACCTCCGTTACCTCCATCTGTCAGTGGACCCTTATCCGGGCTGTCAGTCGCTTGAACAGCTGTCCCAGCTGTCACTGTCATTGTCGGTGTCAGTATCGTTGTCCTACCTTCTGTCCGTCCACCTGTCGTGCTGTACGATGTCCGGGTGATGGTTGCCCCCTCTGCCGTTGTTGTTAATGGGGGATTTGCCTCGGTTGTTGCCGGTGTTGTTTGTGGTGGCAGCGCCGTTGATGTTGGATCGGCTGTTGTGGAACATGCATCACTGTAATAATGTTCAGCAAAACATATAATTGGGCAACTGTTATTTACCCAACATTGGTATTAACTTACCACAAAATGTTAGAATTGTTGGCCAATGATTTACCGATTGTTGTTGATAATTTGCCTAAGATTTGGAAGTTGATATATTGACCACGTTTTTGCAGTGAGTTTTGCGTTGAGTGGTACAATGTACCTGTCTATACAGACAATGGTAACTTATTATGCCTTTTCGTGTTGGCTTGATTGTTGTAGGGGATTGACGATGTATACAATATATTCTCACATTGAAAATAATTCTGATTATACAAATGAGTAAGAAAAATCGCCACTGACCATAATATGCAAGAATGCATATGATTTACTTGTTTTCATCTATCGCACAGACATACATATAATTTGATGTATTTGCTCTTTTGTCTTTACAAACTTTTCCGTTTATAGACGATGTGCCCTCTGTTTACATCTGTTTCATTTACATTTGGTTAAAAGATGACATCAGAGGTCACATAATTCAAAGGCGATCTGACCTGCGACGTCACTCTTTAAGCAAATTTTATGTAAAACACGATATGTGCGCATACTGCCGGGCACATTTGAATACAGATGTAAACACGTGACGTCAGAGGGCACATCGTCTATATACACTATTATTAAAGCATTGTTTTTTTTACTGACACTGGTCGTCAGGTCGCTGGAAAGTACAAGTGTTTTGTTGTTATTTATCGTATTATTTATGTTATGGAAACAAAGCTTACGTGTACGTCGATGGACAGAAATCGCCGATGTCAGCGTCAGCTGGGTTCTCACTCTTTGCGCCGCCGCCGTCATTCATTTCATAACCTATTTGTATTACGCCGTCATCAGTAATACAAGCACATTCGTCCTCCTTTGGGGCTTCTTTACAGTCCTTTGATTCGACGGCAAAACATCTGCGGTTCCGACCAACCTGGCGATCGTCGCGTTCTTCTTGAATCGATTGTGACAATGAGAAATCAAACAAGACATGGTTATCTATCAAAAAACCTTTCCAAATCGGGCTTTTTAATAGACGTAAATGCTTCTTTTATAAAACGTACAATTTGCGAGGCGTTCTGGCAAAATGAGACGGAACGTGGCACAGGTCACAGTGGAGAAAAATGCAAAATAGCGAATGGGGTAATTTTTATTAATATTTTTGATTTATTGATATTATTCATCTTTGTTATGTCTAATAACCACAATTGTAAAGAAATAGGAAGTAGAAGGAAAAGAAATTGGCCTTTTCCTTATCACAATGTGTAAAACTAAAAACTTTAAGGCCTTTTCCTTAACATTTGACTTTGGCGACTTGATAATCAGTGCACATTTTAAACGGGTATAACTTATTAACGGAATGTCCGATTGAAGCACAACAAACAGTATCATTATGAAGCGATATATGGGACGAAGAGAACCCCCCCTCCTTTGTGGTGGTCATTTTGCTTGCGGAATGTTGTGGTTTCTTTTTAGGTTTTTAGGGGGTGCGTTAGGTAACAATAGTCTAAGGAGTGTATAGGTATGGAGGACTAAGGGGGGAGTCGCTCGGTCCCATATCTTGCTAGGTATAAACAGTATTGTAAGGACAATTTCATTCAATTTCTAAATTTTTGAAAACCCTAATTTCAACCTCTGCCCAGTTTTGTCTCATTTTGCCAGAACCACGTGTTACTTAAATTACACGTATTTACTGCTCTACAAAAAACAAATTTTATTGGTTTTCCTGTGAACTGGAAACCACCCACAAATATTTTATTATGCAAATGATTGTGCTGTATATTTTGTTCCCGATCCTCCAATGTTCAGAGTCCCTAAAACTGGATTTCGGGAAAAACTTGGTATTAAAGTTTCTTCAGTTCAGTGGTAGAAAATGATTTAATGCACGTTTAAAGTGGTAGTGTTTGACAATAAAGAAATACATTGTTATGAACATGTGTGCAATATTGTCAATATTATTGCCGACATGCTTGTGTGTGTACCTCTAAAGTTGCCTGGAGCTCCTTCACACGTGGTTCCCGGATTACAACCGAACAAACCCTCGCATTCTGCCCTGGAAATGATAAAAATGACTGCGTAAAAATAGGGTTAACATGTTTTCTTTGTTCCTGTAACTGTCTTTTGTCAGATATCGGCACCTTTTAAATTGGTGCATTTTGTTTCCGGCTTGAAACAAATGATTATTCAAATTTAACAACTCTCACTTTCAATTTCGTCCGAGGAAAAAAATCGCACGCTTTTACCAAACCAATGTAGTCATTTATCATTCAATTTCAACGTTTGGTTTCTCTGTTTACATCAGCTAGAGAATATTCGCCACTACAGATCAAATTCGTACAGCTTTTGCCGAAAGGTAGTATTCACAGATCGAATTCGTCTTATATCAATAAATTTATATTTACGTTAAATAAAATAGTATCATCAGCCGCTGCGATTTATCGTCAAGAGGGGGGGACGGGGGGGGGACGGGGGGGGGGGGGGGGGACGGGGGGGGGGGGGGGGGGGGGGGACGGGGGGGGGGGGGGGACGGGGGGGGGGGGGGGGGGACGGGGGGGGGGGGGACGGGAGAAAAAGCGCACAGCCAATAACAACTTTGAGCCGCTAGTTGTGCAAAAGACCAATTTCCTAATAAATTCAAATTTATTCACGCATGCGCATAAGAAACGAAATCGGCTCATTGAAATTGTACAGGGGTCCAAAAAGTTGTTACCATTTTGTTCTCAATTTCTCTAGGATTTTTCCCATTTGTCTGGGGGAAAAGTCCCTGAAATCATTATATGCGTTCGTGTTCAACCGGCGCCGGGCAGTTTTTCTTGTTGTTCTTATATTTTTGGAGATCACCGTCCGGGGATCAGGATTGTTTTAAATAAAATTCTATGTTATGAAACAATAACAGGATAGGCCCACCTAGCGCAATAATTTTGCTGGATGCCTAGAATCATTATTTACTTTCAAATAAGTAAGATATTTCTTAACAATTCGGCAGTAAATTTGTTCGATATCTGCAAATGGTGTATCCTCCATTTAAACATTGTCTCGGGAATATTCGTCATTACAGGTCAAATTCGTCTGTTGCCAAAAAGCAGTATTCACAGATCGAATTCGTCTTATATCAATCAATTTTAAACTTATGTTAGTCTGGTGTGTGATTCACTCATGGGCCTAACAGTTTTTAATGTGTGCCGGTTTGAAATATATTTGTATAAAACCAGCCTGATATCGACCCAGTAAGTGTTATGCCATGACTCTTATCTGTCTTACCACGAGCAGAAGTCCCGTCGTACATCCTGAGCCCATTCGGGAGCTCCCCGCCGGCTTCGCTTCATGGTATCGATTTCGTCCACCGTTTGATTAATACTAGTAGCAGAAATCGTCCTCCACAAAATGATCGTGACGAGAAAAACATGCAGCCTGATGCATGTACAAAGCGTGTAGTTCCTGCCGAACCACACCATCGTGTTACAAACTATACGATCTACCAGTAGCAGAAGTAACTGGATTTACAGCAGACCGATATCTATAGAACCAATTGTTATCAGTAAATTGCCACAAGACAACCAGTGATATTAATGCTTTGGTATGTTCCGACGCGCACAGTAGTTGCACCAACAATGCTGTCCTTTCGGTATTTGGTATTTTGTTCATTATATGGTTTGTGTGGTGTTCGTCTGGTTCCTCTGTATGATATATTCCATGTACTGTTTCCTGTTGAACTATAGGAAATGGTTTGTTTTCCGGTGTTGGCCAGCAATAATACACAGTGCTTCCTTCTAAACACGGGTAGGTCAAGCCACAGCGTCTCCCTGGTAAATGAATACGGTCTTAGGCAAACAAAAATTCACCATTCTAATAATAACAAAAGACGTAATATTATTCAAAATTGGATGACGAAAGTAATTCATAAATGCGCCATCATTAATCTGAGAAAGCGTAGGCTTAATACAATCTGTAGAGTTAACAACAAACACAGCCACTGATATCACACTATCCGTGATTCAGCCGATTAACCGATCCACAGACAAACGGAAGACAAAATCCTGAAGATGACCCCGCAAATTTGTCATCTTTCCAAACATTATTTTATTCCTGGGAAATACAGGTTCTGTTTGTGTTGAGATTATACCCACCACTTCAATAGGCCTATTATTGAACGTAAAGGAGGCTGTGCTCACGTAATTTGGGGGTATAATTAAAAGTGATTAGGAGATAATTCACGTCAGTTTAAATATTGTTACAGCTCCCAAATATATTTTTTTGTAATATTCAATTTTTTGATAAAAGTAAAAGTTACTAAAACTACTTTTCTGGGTACCCAGAAAATGGCGTCTTACAGCGCCCTCATGCGGCAAAAAATACGGCGCATTTAAGTATGGTATACCATTTGTCAGTTTTGCATTTTTATCGCTTCTAAAAAAAAGTTCTCATAAAAAAAAAAATTAAATCTAAAGAATTGTGCTAACCTGTCGAATCTTTCGCGCTACGAATGCTGTATATTCCAGTAAAATAACATTTTAATATTAATAATTTTAAACCAAACTATAGTAATGAAAATTTAAAAAAAAAAGCGTCTCTGAGACGCATTTTTTGACTCCTTTAATTATTTTCTCTAAAATGGCAGCATGCCAGAATGAATAATTTCACAGGGAGTTTTTTTCGGATAGTTGCAAAGTGTATACTATCCCGTTAAGTATTCAATGGTAAACAACGTGACAGCGCAAACTTTTGGTCGCGCCCCTTATAGGTTTGGCCACAACTTCCGGAAAGGACCTCTTGACCCAACCTCATACGTCATATTTTTAGTTGTAGTCACTATCATGATTAGAACTATCTTCACCAGTTCTTCAATGAAACAGTCAGTAGGGTCCAATTACATGACGTCAATGTCTGACTGTGGCGACCATCCAGTTTCCTAGTAACGGCTGCCGTGCAGTACAGGCAAGTGTTTGTGCCGTGTAAATGGGCATCATTTTAGTTCAGCGTTCCCTTCACAGTTTTTTGCCACTAATTGCAGCGCTGAAGGCTTGCCTACGGAGGCCGCTCGGTAGTCCGAAGGTTCGATAGTCCGAAGGTTTGTTAGTCCGAAGGTTCGTTAGTCCGAAGTTTGTTAGTCCAAAGGTTTGATAGTCCGAAGGTTTATAGTCCAAAGGTTCGATAGTCCGAAGGTTGGTTTGTCTGAAGGTTCGATAGCCCGAAGGTTTGTTAGTCCAAAGGTTCGATAGTCCGAAGGTTTGTTAGTTTGAAGGTTCGTTGGTCCAAATGGTCGCTCGTCCAAAGGTTCGATAGTCCGAAGGTTCGATAGTCTGAAGGTTTGTTAGGTTGAATGTTCGTTTATAGTCCAAAAGTTCGATAGTCCGAAGGTTTAAGCGTCCGAAGGTTCGATAGTCCGATGTTCATTATTCTGAAAATATAGAATAATGTTAAATAATCCGAAGGCTTGATAGTCTGAGTCGACAGTGAGGTTCGATTGTCCGAATCGACAGTGAGGTTCGATAGTCCCAATTCAGACTATCGAACCTTGTGTGCTTTCGGATTAATGAACATTGTTTTTATTTCGGACTTTTGAACGTTGGGACTAATTAACCTTATTCGAAACTCAGACTATCGATTCTCGGGCAAATGAACCTTAGGATTATCAAACCTTCGGACTAACAAATCTTCGGAATATCGCATTAAATGTTCGGATTGACGAACCGTATTTCGTTTTCATACTAACAAACCACGCTTATGGAAAATGTGTGTGTTCGGCCTGTCGAACCTTCGGGTCAATCAACCTTCGGACGTTCGAACCTTCAGACTGTCGAGCAAAGCCCTTGCCTATACTACCTATTGCGCGATGCGTGCGCTATGGGCTTTATTAAGAAAAAAATCGTCGTTTTGGGAATTTGCGGATAGAAATGGCATAGTCAAGTTAATTACAAATTAATACTAGTCTTCTCTGATAAATATTAAAAATGTGTGATTAATGTTTTAAACCACATTTTTAAAAATAATTGTTTGGTCCGGTAGCCGCCAACACGGTGAAAAAAATGGGCAGAAAGCTGTCCGTTTTTTTAAATGTCTGAAGTTTTCCGAACACGTTTTATTGACGGTCGGGTATTATCGTTAACGTTCGAGATATTCAAGTGTTTGGTAAGGGAGTTGAGTGGTTGGTAAGGGAGTTAAATGGCTGTAAGTTAAACAACGTTAACATAAAATAAAGCTCATCGAACTATAGATTCTCTTTGTTAGTTTGCATAAAAATTGAACTTGCTTTGGCAAAAATCAACGCTAAAAAAATAAAATTCACAAAGCCAATGCAGGTGTTGTGCCTTTTTGGAAGAGCCGTTGAAATCTGGAAGAGCCGTCTAAAAATAGCTACGCAGTGTAGCGCGTCGTGATCTATTTTTGTCGCCGGCGGCTACCTGACCTACAATTTAGACGTCTGGGCATACAATTTGCCATGTCAGGGAACTAGACTGCCAAGTTAGTAATACTAGGTGTGAGCTTTGAAGTATTCTATAATCTGAAACTTGTTTCCATGAAACCTTCCCGGAAACGGTGCAAAAAGGATTGCATATGTATTACCTGGAACCTAGTCATATTGCTCCTGCAGCCGATTTCACGAAACTTTACTTTATGGCGTAAGTGGACTTACGCCATAACTTATTGCGCAAGTTGCGCTATAACTTTAGGACGGATTTCACGAAAGTTACGCATTATCGGGATATGTCGTAACTCACCGAGTTACGCCATAAGATGTGGCGTAACTTAAGCCATGACTTTAGGTGGCGTAAGTCTTGGCTATGTGTCGTAAACATGGCGTTCAACGTGAACACCGAAGAGCGCTTCGCCGTGAAAGATTGTTCCGTGACCGAATAAATCCCCTATATATCATCTCGTAGACGACGAAATCAGAGGACGGTATCGCTCTTCTAGGAAGGGTATTTTCCAAATCGTTAAAGATTTACGACATGTTTGGAGCGTCCTACAAGGATAGTTTCTCATTTTCCGTTAACGTTAGTAAATGTCGCGTGCAAAAAAAACCACCGTGACCCTCGTTTAAATCTCACTTTAACAAATCTCCGGCGCACTTTTTCGTCTCAAAAGTTAAACAGCGCCCTCATGCACCCCTAAAAGATGAATGTAGGCCTATATTGGTCGAACAAAATACATAATGTACTCGGGAATGAAAGGGAATGTGGTTTGTAAGGACTGCGTTCTCCAAATGTATTGTTAGATAAGCAACCCACCTGTTAAAATCAAATCCAGAACCAAAGGATTGTTTTTGTAGTTTTTGTACCCAGTTTATAGGCTTATAGGTTATATAAAACACTACAAAACATGACAAATTGAGAAACCACTGCAAGTCTAGGAACAAGGCTTCTGTTTTTTATTTATAAATAAATTCTACATGTACATTGTATATACACAAATTGTTCCAAGAAAGAAATTATAATAAAGAAAGATAATAAATATAAATAAATATAAACAAGACTTGTTTGTATTATCATGGCAATTTTATAAACTTGACTTCTCATTGGATATACAAACAATATGCCTTTCCCTGGCTTTGTCTTAAGTTGATTTTTGGCCTCTAAATGCAGGAACTCGGGTGCATTCTCCATTTTTACAGTATATTTTTACATTATTCTGCTACACAGTGGGTAGTCTTGGTTGCAAAACGTCCTAATCTCAGTATGCAGTGCGCGTAGACCGCCTATGCGGGCGCCCTCTTAATAAACGCCATGACCTTTAAATTGAACGTCTTCGCTAATGGACATAATCACTTAACAAAAATTCCCAGCAGAATTTGCATGCGCGTGTGACGTGACATTGTGTGTATAATCGCGTTGACGTAACATGCATAATCATACTCATTGGTCAAGTTTCTGTTACGTCACGTAATTATGCACGCAACGTCACACGCGCATGAAAATGCATCACAATTCTGCTCATAAATTTTTGAGCGATTGTCCGTTAGCCAAGACATCCTATTTGAACGTCATGGCGTGGTCTGTGCGTATGTTAAAGGGCGCCCGCATCGGCAGCCTACGCACGCTGCATACCACGATTAGGACGTCTTGCAACCAAAATTTCATAGTGGGGTGGCTGACTGGGTTTTGTAAGATCACTCCGCTTACGTAATCTTGAAACCAAGACTAATTTCAATGTCAAGTATAAAGGGGCATTCAAAATATCAATGTTTTTAAGTTTGACTTTTAACCAGTTCGCGCCGGATGACATATACAAACACAAAGTTTTTCCCAGATTCAAAACGGATGACACATAAACAAGCCACGAGCAAGGCCGAAAATGTTCGTCAGCAACGAACAAGGCCAGAAATGTCTGTCAGCAGGGAGCAAGGCCGGAAATGCGTGGGTGTGCTTTCCGGTACCATCGGGCTGAACCCACCTCGGATCGAGTTTCGTTAAAAATAATTCCGCGCGTCGGCTCGGTGATGTTAAAATAATCCCGGCGCGAACTGGTGGAGACTATGGAGCGTCAAAAGCTAGTACATGTAGAACAAACATTTTAAGTTTTCAGAAACTGCGACACAGATAGTAAAATCCAAATTTCTGCTAGCATAAAATCCAGGTTTTTTTTAACCAGTGTCGCAATTTCTGAAAACCTAAAATTATACTAGCTCTGAGAAAATCGGAAAATACGGTTGTCCACTTTTGACGCTCCATAGGAGACAATTCCCCTACATTTTAGAGTCAACATTTTGTAAACGTTGATTACTTTTAATGGCCCCAATAAATAGGGAAAATTATGACAGGGAATAAAGAACATCTGGAAATGAGAAGTTAAGACGTTAAGCATTATCTTCAGCTGGCACCAAAATGATGGCACGCTGCTGACAGGCAATAGCAATGACCATCTGCAAATTAGCATTAAGATACTGAGACACTTTTAAATGTTCCTTTGCAACCATAGCCGTTTCTTCTCAATTTCCTGAAGTAAATTTGTCCAATTCATACATTTTCCTATTTGTTATTGATAATTCTTTAGGTTGTACATGTTCTACACCACTCGGGGTTGCAGTCTGTGTTGACAGGTCTGGCCTTGATGATGTAGAGGCAATGGAGGCTTCCAGTTTAGTTAGTAAATCTTTCTGATGGGTCGTGATCAGCGTTGTCGTCATCATCATCATCAGCAGCATTATCTTTATCGCAATCCTCAATTTGAAATAAAGCTGCAATAAACACAATCGTAAAATGTTGCTTAAAAAATATCTAAGCAAAAAACCCTACTAGTACTACTACTAGTACTAGGGCCTAGGAACAAGAAAACACTACAGACTTTTGTTCAGACCAGTCTCATCCCTAGCCATGCTAGCCTGGTTTGTGCACAAATCAGGGTGATGATGTCCGTAACGTTAGGCCTAATAATGCCTAGGTCCCTATGGAATTATTTCCTAGTTGTATTCAGCTCGATCAACACGGAAGGAAAAAAAGAGCACAGATTATTATGCCTAATATTATTATGCCTTACCAATGAATTACTAGCTACCACTCTTTTCTCCATCCCGGCCATTTTTATTTTCTAGCTTTTGCAGCAAGCTCCCCCTTCCCCCAGGCCCCACCTCTTTCTCGCTTTAAACCAATCTTTTGTTGACATCCGCTGTCACAGCACTCTGCCAACACAGCTTTTTTACCTTTCTATATTCATCTATGACCTTTTCCCTTTTAAGTTTTATAATTGTTGCCAAACAACCGTGTTAAGTTTTCTCTCACAAATTCAGTTAAAATATTTAGTTCTGCCCTCCCCCCACCCCCCAGTTAGTGCCACTGCCACATTTGTTTTCTTTACTAGTTCTATCATTGTATTCGGTATAACGCTCAACATCGATCACAAACATTCAAGTTGCCATGTTGTGCTCACTGTTTTTACCAGATTTACTTATATAATTACCCGCTAAATCATCGTTAGCAGACGATCGAACACCGCCGGCCGCTCATCCTCGGCTCGATCGATCGACGCAACGATCGACAATATGATCAAGTGACAAACCTTACGTGACTGATGACAATCCCTATCCTATCTTTGTTCAAGTTGCTGCTTCAATTTCCCATTATAGGTCAAGACAAGGCGCGATCGTACTATGGGTTTTTCATTGAGAAAAAAACGGCTTTAAAATCGGTATTCACGCTACAATTAACACAGCCCCCCAAAAATGGCGGCCTCCAACAAAAATCCGCGTAAACACGTATAATTGTAACGTCTGTTTTATGTATATTTGTGCAACAACTGCAAACAGTCGTTGTTAGAACTTGAGGTCACCCTCGTCCTACAAATATAAACGTTTTTAGTGAAAATAGGATGTTGCGTAGCTAAGTCGAGTTTCGTGAAATCGATTTTAACTTATGGCGCAGCTACGCATTAAAGTTATGGCGTAAGTCTTGCGCCACATCCAGTTAAGGCGTAAGTTACGCACAGTTTCGTGAAATCGGCTGCTGTAGACTTATCCGAGGACAGCCATTTTCTGCGGTGGCACTAGGCTCGCGCGTGTCGCGCTCAGAAAGTACGCCCGCGGTACGCGCGCACGCACCTTTTCAACAAATAGGGTTACCAAAATGCGCGTGCGTCGTCGTCTTTAAGAACGCGGCTGTATGCGCGTCCGGTGGCGCAGTATCCCAAAAGTGGCTTCTATTTTTGTTCAAATGTTAAAATACAAATGTATACCAAAGAGCCACTTGGAAGGTACCTGCGATCAGAATATGACGAATTCTGTTTCGTCTCATAGCTTAGCATTAAAACTTGAAGGTGTTTAAACAATTAGGGGTGTATATAAACAAGGAGGATGTGGTATCGCTACTGCACCATCCTATACGGCTGCACTCCGTGGCCACAAAGATGTTCCTTAATAAGAATATTTCAGTATATTTTCATGGATATTTGGTTGAAGCTAGTTTTATTTACCTAACCACCCAGAATTGATCTTATCAAGATAACAGAAATCAAAATTGAAAATCAGATCGAAATCCGATTGTTGTTGTTTATGAGTAGGTCTAATTAATTTTGGTCGAAACAAACAAAATCGCAAAAATATTATATATCAAACATTCGCTTTCCTTTGATATACTTCATCTCGGTTTTAAAGGTAATATACAGCATTTAATTTTGCTGTAATTTTAGGAATGGATTGATTTGGGGTTAGTATTTTAACTCAAATATTATAACACTGTCACCTGTTTAAAATGTTGTGTTTGTGGATGTTGGAAAAAACAAACGTTTCTGTAGTCTGGTTTCTGCCGCTACTACATATGAAAAGGATCAATTTATAGACGTCGGGGAATCGTCAGGGAACCAGGCTAGCTGGCTTGCACCCGTTTACGGGTGTGTAACGGATTGAACACAATAAATGGACAAAATAAATTGGGTTAATTGGGGACAGCCAAAAATCCACTTATCTTAAAATGACAGAACACCACGTCTCATGATTTCACAGATGATTGAGACTATTATTAACTGACAATCACGTCAGGTATTTTATGATAATTTGTTAGTTTTGTTTGTTCATGTTTGCAAATATTGTATCTAACCTTTAATGATCGTTAACAATCATTTTTTTTTTTAAATAAGGAAATGACATCTGTCTAAAAATTCCAAACATTTCTCCGAATGTACATGATACTGAATAGCGGTGTCATTGTTGTCAGTTGGTTTCCCTTTTTTTTCCTTCAAAATTCACCGTTTCCTGAATGACTTTTTCCAAAAACGAACGAGGAAATGAACTGCAGTTGCAGCTATCAATATATTAGATTTAAAAACGCTGATCTATAGCTAAATTTTGACACTCTAACGAAGTCCCACACAGGGCATACTGCCCCAAAACGTCAAGTTACCAAACAGTTTCTTCTGCAAACCTCTCATCTATTTTAACTAAATTGTTTTTCTTATAGACTAAAATTACTTTAGATAAGAGGTTTAATTAAAATGTAATATTGAAAAGCTGTAACTGCATGTTTTGTTGCCCTGTTCTGTGTAGAAATCTCTCAGGAAACGTTGAGAAATCTCTCAACAACGGGAAAACCAGCTGACGACACTCTTTATAATATAGCAGAGGTGTATATAGAGCAGAAATATTATATGAGGACATTAACAATTTATAAAAACCAACAACACACAAACAACAATCTTTTTTTCTTCTAGCTTCTCAGAAGTAGCTTTATCAAATTAAAAGCATCAACGCAGATAACGTTTTGGTAAGGTTGGAGTGAAAGTTAAGGGTTAAAACTACGAACCTTTATAAGATAACAAGCAGAAAATGATTCGGTATCTATTATTGCAGTGTTACAACATAAATATAACTACGGTCCGACCGTAAAACAAAAATACGGTAGATGGGTGGCACATTGCACGCCTTTCAAATTGCAATCAAACGTTGGTCATGCATGTAACACTGTAACCTTGATATAATGCTCGTGTCAAAGATCAAGTACTGAGGTCAAATGTCATGTGAGGTCAAGATGTAAACGAGACTGGAATTTTACAATTATCATTTGAAATTTGAAACAATTATCATTATTCAATTGCAATCAATCTTGGGTCATAGATGCAAAAAATGGAAACTTGCATGTGATGGTGAGATTCAAGGTCACATATGAGGTCAAATGTCTTTTGAGGTCAAGTTGTAACAAAGATTAATCGCAAGAGTAGACGATACTTGTGGTTCGAGAACCATCCATGTTGATTGAATACGTGAGTCATTCGATCGTTGTATTCATTCAGCTTGGTCTTGCGCCAACTATTTGTACGCATATAAACCAAATCACGTACAGGAAAACGTCAGTGTTATTTTAGGAATATTACGTCTCGCAAGCAAATAGTTAAAAAAACGTAGACACCAAGTTAAAGGGATGGCATACATTTTTAAATAAACAAAAGTCTTAAATAATAACTATACAAACATTACCAAATAATGTTATCGTTCTATTGCAAGCTTAGACTTCATTAAAGTCGCGGACTCGCTAATTCAGTATATAAGGCTTGAATGAAGTCTAGGTATGTTGCATACCCGCAACTTAAACACATACAAATGCTGCAATAAGCTCCTCAAGTCGTTACACAGGTTAGTTCAAATTCCCATGGCTCTCGTCCCGTGTGACTATACTATAGGCCTATACTGCTGACCAAATCAACACAAACTTCTAACAAACACTATACTAAAAAAGAGACAATGTTTCCAACGCCCAGCTTATGTTTTCCCCTGTAAACAGGAGACTTCATATACATAGTTTTCGCTCGTTGCCATCATCCATACTGGGCGCTGAGAAGCGCTTAGCTCTGATTGCATAGATTTTGGTGTGACCTGTGAACTGGAGGTCACCAGTTCCGCTGATTAGCTGCACTGTGTACAATTTGAAAGTCCTGGTACGCTACCAAGAATGCCGTGCGTTTCCTTCACATAAATGTGTGAAGCTGCACCAGCGCTTACCAGCCCCTGTATGGCGCGCATTAAATGCTGTATTTACAACGCAAGTGCAATATTTTCTGCAAAAGTTGAATATTGGTCAGCCGCTGCCTTTTTAATAATAACATTTTTAATAATACAAATTTTGTGCAACATATATAACTTCAATAATTATTGTAATGTCAAATATGCAAAGTACGATTTTTTTAAATAATGTCTGGAAACATGATTGGTTTGCCTAACGTGGCGCACATAAATCCGAGAGTGTCCTGATTGAAGTCCGGTTAATTTGCTGAATAATTGATTAATCTTCTGATTTGTGTTAATGATAAATTTCTGTTTAATATCAAAGTCCAATAAAGCAGGGTTAATGTAGTTATCAAATAAATGAACAAGTTTAATACTTAACCAGACACGATCGTCGGCGACTTATATTTACAGCTTGCAGAAATTAATATATTTTAAACCATACCTATATCTATGTTGGTTACACATTCTACGTGTGACATTCCCATATATTTTGTTTGCATTGTTTTGACGTTCTGTATTGAACAGCAGACGACCCAGTGGTTTGACAAGGACGCAAAATACAGTCATCTACAGTTATGTATAGCCCTCCAGTGAGACAGCATGATTAGGACTTCCTTTCGCTTTTCGTACGTTGCGTTATGGGGACAATCCATAGGGTTTGTGTGCGCGCTATAAGGGAAATCTCTCTAAACTCAAACTCGGAACATTCTAAAATTCTAAAATTGTCAGCATCACCCGAATTTGTCTTCTTCCCCATTTTTGTTTATTATACCCTAACCCAATTCTACCTCTGAACCCTTTTACTGAAGACGCAACGGGCTATGGGGACACGAACATGTCCCCACTACTCGTTTGGCTTTTTTTCTTCAAACAAAAGAACCTGTCCTCACAACTTGGTGGAGCTAGAACGGGCAACTGACACCGCATAGGAAGACCAAGGTGGTACTTGAAAGACACTGATACATTTATACACGTTTGTTTATGGTGTAAATCGAGGAGTTTCTTTTGTTCCTCTCAACATTTTTATATGTTTGTACCTTAACCTTTTCCGACGGCTCTCATTGGTTTTGTACACGAATCTCAATCGAGGTCGTCCTCGATTCTAACCCTAACCCCAATTCACCTTCGTGTCGCCAGGCATGTGTCCTCCATTTACACCACAAACAAACGCTATCACACACAACATACCGATGCCAAGGCAGACCGCCATCTTCCCGCGACGCCTCCAGGTACAATCAGACCGCAAAAGCAACGAGCGTGGTATATCAACAAGTTCCAAATTGCAGAAACGTACAAAACAGTGATTAAGACTGTAAAAGAGTGATTAAAATGTGTATGCTATATAACTGTTAATGTACCCCAATGAGACAATTTACCGTACGTGTTACGCTATTAAAGTGACGTGTGGAATTGGGGAGACATTTCGACGTCTCCCTATTGACCTAACCCCAAGGATACAAGTTTTAATGTTGCAAACAGTCTAAATCGATAGAGCAGAGTCCAGAATGTAAACATTAAAAATTAGGTACAAACGGGTTAGGAACTTTAAAGTTTGAATTTTTTGTGCAAGGGTCTACGGCAATATGTCTCCCAAATAACCCATCGCCGGTAATCTCAATTATTTATGCGATAAAAATCTTGCTTAAAATCACAATACTCATTTGGACATCAGACCCCCACGGAGCTAGAAGTGTCAGGGTGTATGCTTTTTTCGTCTGCTAGATTGTGCGGAGACCTTTTTCCAGAGGGGCCCGCGTTCAAGCTGGCTGTAGCTACCGCCCCTAACACCTTGGTTGCCACCGCTGGTATGCGGTGGTCCAGGGGCTAGATTCTCGCTGGGCCCAGGAGGAGCTGTGGGAGGTTCCAATGTGAAGTAGACAGCGACCTTGTCTGACTCGGTATCGATCTGAGATGGCACCTCGTGGGACGAAGCTCCAAAAGTCGGAGTCGCATCCGAACTCAGCTGGTACTCCTCATCCGGATTGTCGACTTCTGTGAAGCCACCGGGATGATTCAGTGATGATTCTCCAGAATCTACGACGGCTGGAAGAGGGGATTCAGGAAAGTCGACATCGACGTAATCAGTGGTCGGTGGTTTATCTTGCGGTGGAAAATGAGGGTTACAGGGAACTGGACTCAGTTGTGAGCCGTCGATTTCATTGTGGATGTCTTCACAAGAGAAATGAGGAGGAAGGGATGTCGACAAAATACCCATATCTGAACTATCGGCATCAACACCATCTCCAGTGCCATCCAGGGTTTTATCTGTGTGGAGTTCGTCATCAATAGGAGATGGTTCAGGTGGAGTCTCTGGAAAGTCGACATCCACGTAGCTATCCGAGGATTTGCCTTTGCACGACGCGGAGAGGATCTGTGTGGCTGTATCGACCTTGGATGATTGAACCAGAGACAATGGAGTGTCGACATCAACATAACCATCACATGATGGGCCACGGCTCGACGCGGGAACGATCTGACCGCGGCTGGACGATTGGTCAAACTCTGGGATTGCCGCTGATGGCATTGTCGCTCCTAGACTGTCGACATCAACATAACTATCAGAGGACTGACCACGGTGAGACAATGAGGGGACTTTAAAGGCTAAACCTGGTTGCAATACCGAGCCAGGGCTGTCGACATCGACATAGCCATCGGAAGATTGACCACGGCTCGGCGCAAAATGGATCGGTGCAGCAGATCCCAGCTGCTGTTGCGCATGAGTACAGGATCGCCCGGAAATGCCCATTGGAACATTATCACATGTACCAACTCCGACTTGAACTCCTGCTCCGACAATCTCACTGACTTCCTCGTACGGTCTCACGTAGTCATCGTGTTCAGCAGGGCTTGGTAACGAGCGGTCCTTTCGTCCAGGCCCGGGGTTGCCGGCAGACTCCTTGTGTGCAGGAGCGCTGTCGGTGTGGGGGTTGTACTCCACGTACCCATCCGAAGTTTTACGGATAGTTGCGGGTTGTGGTGGCATGACGGGAATGAAACTCTGGTTGTCGTGACTCAGCCCGCGGATGCCCACGGCTATTTCTTCCTTGTAGGTCTGGTTTGAAAACTGTACAACTGGAACAAAACACAATTTATAACCAATTGAAAATCCGAGAAGACTAGTACTCTCCATGTTGACAGTTTTGCAGTCCATAGTTGCTGAAATAAAATGGCAGTAAAAGTACCTCGGCAAATGAGCATTTCACTCGCTCAACATCGCGCGGTCGGTTAGGGATTAAGAATGCCTTCAACCAGTACACATAGATCCAGTACACATAGATCCAGTGATTCGATAAAAAAAAACAATCGCTTGTTGAACGACGGTTACGGAAATCACTAAACCATTACACGAAACAAACACACCGGAGGTCATAAAGGGGTCACTAATGTTAGGAATACTTTAAAGAACGTTATTGGTAACGGAGATCCAGATTTAAACTCATGCTCTCTAAATGTACCTCCTTTTGCTTGACCTCTGGCCTTTGACCTCTGCACTGGCGAGCCTCGTTCAGTAACGCCCATGTATCCCTCGTCGTCCCAGTTCAAGCTGGCAGAGAAAACAAAAACTATAAAACGGCATCTTTTTTCCTCTTCTTGTCTTCTTCCTCTTCTTTCCTTTTCGTCGTTTAATTAAGTGGTAAAGTCAATTGAACTTCAGTAATCTATCTCACCCTTGGCGGAGAGACCGCTCACGCCTCCTACGTTGACACAGAACGGCCAGAATGGCGCATCCCACCAGGAAGATCCCGATTCCTACCACCAGAACGCCGATTTGGATCGGAGTGACACCTTTGCCTCCATGTCTTCCTGTATGTGTCGTTGCTGTCAAAAAATTGACATAAACGACGAATTGAAATTACACGTGTCAATGCCAAGTGTCAAAGAGGTGGGACAAAGAGCATGATTTTAAGGGATGTTTATGACACATTAGCTAAACAAAAATAGACATTCGAGTTACCCGAGGGGGATAACTGGCTAATAAACACGTCTGTTAAACTACTAAGTAGCCAGTCAGCCACCCAGCAAAGAACAAGCCAGTCAGTACGCTAACAACCTAGCTATCAACAAACAACGTAGCCATCTGACCAGCCAGCCTGTCATTATACAGTCTGTCGGCTATTCAGTGGTGTAACAACCGAGAAGGGGTGGGGGCGCTTCGTGGCTCCCATTTGAAATTTTTCAGTGACTCCTTGAAAAGTTGGTGCACCCTATGCAAGCCCCCCCCCCCCCCGCCCCCCATTTAAGATCTACCGTAGTTACGCCACAGCCTGTCAACTAACAAACCCAGCCAGTCAGCTGGCCAACCAGCTAAAATGTAAGTACGTCAGCTAACGAGCCAACGCGCCAGCTAGCTAGCCAGCTATTCACCACACGCAGGCATGCATGCACGCTGTTGAACAAGCCAGTCAGCAAATTAACCAGCCAACCAGCCAGCAGAAAACAAGCCAGCCATTCAGCACTCTATAAACCAGCCAGCCAGTCAACTAATCCACAAGCCAGTCTGTTATTCAGTCAGCTAGCCTGACCAGCTTAAACAAAAACAGGTACGGCTGTCAGCTAGACAACGAGCCAGCCAGCCATCTACTGATCCAGCTAGCTTGCTTGTCAGTCAATCCGGTAGCTGGCAAAAAAACTTGAATCACAAAAAGGTTACTAACTTCGTATCTTTTTCGTCCGCACCCTGGTGACTGCATCGGTCGTCCTAAACAAAAACAAATATATCCCAAGAAGTAAAACAAGAAAGATAGCTGCAGATGACTTACTTCATTTCTTTAAGAGATAAATTATTCAATGGTTATCAACCACTTTTTCTCTCTCTCTTTTGCTCTCTTACTCACGCACACACAAACAACAAATTACCCACAGCAAAACATAGTCTTATGACCCTCTATGAAAATTCAAAATACATTGGTTTTGGGGGCTTGAAGGGACTCCCATGCGGGAAAGCAGAATTTCTTATAAAACTGTGTTTCCATTAGGCTTTTTCTTCCGGGGCCTCATCACATTTTGTCGGGCGCTGTGGTCCAGTGGTTACGGTGTTTGACTCCTGTACGATAGTACGTCGGTTCGAACCCTGGCAGGGAACATTGTGCTTGTGTTATTGGGCGACGTAACGTTTTATTCTCCTTGCAAGACTGGCAAAATGTCACACATTGTGGACGCTGTTCACAGTCACATTTGACCTCAAGACAAAGCAGTTTACGCGTGGTCGCGGTACGTTCTACAGGGCGAGGCTGTTCCCACTGCCTTGCCCAAGGACACACGGGATAGTCCCAGGCCGGACTCGAACCCACACCATGTAGCTTTACCTACAGATTATACATTCCAGATCACGTTCCAGATCACGAGGCCACGGCACTCCACATCTAATTTCAGTATTTTGTTTTAATAAAACTGCATGATGCACTCCTTAAAATTCAATCTTCCTCTAAAATATAGCCAACTACCGATACAAACGGGGGCAAATTTCAGGATAATAAAGTAAATCTTAATGATACATGAATGGCAAATTACCTAGATAACTGAGACGTGAAATCCAAACGGACCCATAACCTTGTCCATACAATTTGACACCTAATCATAGGGGCGCACCACCCTAATTGAAGGGATAATTTCTACGCCGTTTCATTAGCATGAAATGTGCCCCCCCCCCCCCAGTTTCTTTTGAAAAAAGAGGCCGTTTGGTAAAAACAATTGTGGGATTGTGTAAATATAGCAAGGGATCAACTCCCTGGTTTTTGATTTTACACTGTTTTCAATGGGACCTGAATTAGGCTAGTGTACCCATTGTGTGCACTTACCTCTGCTGCGTGGTAGATTGCGTGGTGGGTTTCGATGTTGGGGAAATCGTCCTTTGCTGAGTGCTCTTGCTGATGGGATCGGTGGTTGCGCCGCTACCTTCTCCCGGAGTACCATTAAATGCAGAAGTCCGTGGTTTGACAGTGGACCCACTATGTTCGTTTCTGCGACAGCACCGTAATGCCCTACATAAACCAAGACGTTCATGTACATAGCTTTTATTATAATTAGCGTATAATTATTAATAAAAAAATAAAATAAATTCAAACAACATTACAATGCAAGCACCAAAAACGGATGGATATAATTATATTATCTATAAAATACCCGGAAAGTTTTAAATGCATATTATATACATGCATGATAAAACTCCAAACCCAAATATACCTCAAGAAAAAAACCATAATACATGGCATAATAAAACATAAAATTCATAAAACATATTAACATACAACATTTATGAGCTGCTGTGATTTTATAGGATATGTCAAAATGTTTATGATGTTTATGATGCCTCTCAAGAAAGGTGTAATCTTTCTCATGTGCCGATCTTGTACAACACTTTACTTCAAATAGCTCGTTAATTAAATGTGGCGATTGTCTTTATACTGAAAACTTCCTAATCAAGGACTGTAGGCTATTATATATTTGTCTAAATTACTCACAAGCATTGAGAGCAATTCTCCGTCGAAATGTTACATCTTAGAAGAAGATCAGTGGCGGTTTTGTTTGTTGGCAGTGGGGTCGAGCTACAAACAATCGTTTTTTCTGAAACGCAAATGCATTGCTTTAAATACCACTGATGTAATGCACAACCGGGAGCAACTGAAATGGCTAGAGTGTTCTCAAATTGTATAAAATAGATGTGGGGTCGACAAATCTTTATTTAAATTTACCAACTTTAACATTCAATTTTGTCCCAGAAAAAAAAGTATATATCGCTTTTACCAAATCACTTTACTCATTTATCATTCATTTTCAATGTTTGGTCACGCTATTTAAAACATTGCCTTGAGAATATTCGTCATTACAGATCAAATTCGTCTAGGTTGTTGCCGAAAGGCAGCATTCAGAGATAGATGTTGTATTATTTCAATCGATTTAAAACTTATGTTAAATAAATTAGCTAGGTGTGTTTGAGTCAAATGTTAAAAAAATAGCCTGGAAAAACCATAGGAAGTCCTCAACATGAGGACCTTTTGGCATACAAGTTTTTTTAATTTTATACAAACAGAGAGATAATTCCTTGTATTTGCTGATTGTGTCGTTATAATTTAAATTGTTGCATCGTTTGCATCATCTAAAAATAGCTATACGCAGTGTTTGCCTAGTGCGTCATGATCTATGTTTGTTTGCCAGCGGCTACCTGATTTAAAATTTAGACGTCTATAGGCACAACAGTTTTTTTTTGAAGCAGGGAACTAGACTATTCAATAAACGGAATTCATAAATACCTGGGACAGTTTAGGCATTCCTATTGGTCGAGAGCCCGTCACGTGGCCGGTATTAAACGGACGATAAAGACATGGCTGGAAGTGTTTAAAACCAACTGGCAACAAAATACGTCACGCGATGTCGCATTATACCCGTCCCCAGGGCTCACTTTATTTCCAACCGTACATCGTCTCCAATAGTAGGGTGGTGTTGGGCGCGTACAGCTCGACACCCTGGAAACGAGTTTGCCAATGGCAGTAATAGTCTGGTTCCTAGTAAATACGCTTTATTGCATGTATTGTGTAGAGCGAAAGAGGCGGAAACATGTCATTTGACACACACAGAATGGCGAAACACCGAAATTTATTTGCGACAATTTGCCGTAATTTTCGGGGCTGTTTTGGCTGAATTTTACAACAAAGGTATTTATGAATGGGAATAAATGTGTGTTCGGTCGGTATTAATCACTCTGTTTAATACCGCTTGGAGTCTAGGTGCTGATAATTACCCTCGCCTTCGGCTCGGGTAATTATCAGCACCCAGACCCCAAGCGGTATTAAACAGAGTGATTAAAACCTCTCGAACACACATTTATTCCCTTACTAAACCATTGGAACGGGAGTTAACGCGCAACTGCGCGTTTATAGTAGGCCAGCCAAACTTGAAAAAGTCCTCTAAAAAAAGTTTCCACGGCATTGTTTGTTAATAGTCGGCATCCATGCTAGATCTATTGTTCATGGGATCAGGAAGACGATTAGGGTGGATGCCACGCTTGATTTTGAATTTTAGGGTCATTTCGAGGTCAAAAAGGTCAAATAAGGTCAACATTTGTATTTTTGGATTTTGCACCAAACTTGACCCCAAGTTGTAGATCTATCAATACAATTTACTTTCATCATCATATCGACATATAAAAGCTGTGAAATTAAAAGTTAATCTTTTATCTTGTACACAAATGTATAGCAAAATGAAACTTAAAAGTGTGATTTTCTCAAAAAGTGCATATCTTAAGTATATCGAAGTTGTTTGCACTCCCTATCCCAATAGTGCATATAATTGTTTCAAACAACTTTTTGTTGGAAGGTAAATATACCCAGGCAGTTTTTAATAAAAAAAAAATTATAACACACATTTTATAATACACCATAATGGCGTAATGAAACAAGAAGTTATGTTATTCACGCAGTATATTTAAACGCGTAGTGGGTTTATAGTTTGACAAGTTGCTCAAAAACTGTATGTCTGATATCAAAATTGTTTGTACTCCCAATCGTTCCATGTAAAACATTGTTCAGACTCCAACACAGTCAACAAACTTGCAATGAGTTAAAATGTTGAACATTTGTACAATTTGGCTTTTTCATATGTTATACCAGGTTCCTACACGATAGGGGCATCGTGCAGTGATAAATTATAGCCTTTAAAAGCTACATGTGTAACATAATGTGGATTACCAAGTTTCAAAGCTAGCTCCAGACATGCTCCAGAGCAGACCAGGCACTCCAAGGCCACTTCTTTCACATAAGATGGACACCCTAAGTACTTCTGTTGCCTAGCAACTGCCAAGATCAGCGACCTTTGGGTGTCTGATTAGCACAGACATCTAGGGCCCCATTGCATGCCATACTGTACTTACAGCCATTCTGTTGATCAGACATACTGGACCTGCTCTTGCTGACAAGTGTGTATGGCTAAATCTGAAGCCATCAACCCTCAGTTTCTTTGATGAATCACATCATCTGTTAGAGTGAGTAGATTTTCTTTTTTATCTCAAGTTGTTTTAATTTTAATTACATTTTAATTATACATGTATAGTAATTATGGACACACGTGTAGACTGTATGGTGTAAAACATCTAGTCCTTGCTTATGACACAATTAGGAATTTATGAACTATTGCATCATTGATTGCACAGTAGCAATGATTTGTCATTGTTGATTAATATTGTACCATTGTATATTTTCCAAACACTCATGATATGTTGGCTTGTCTTTTTCATTTTTCTTTTGTAAAGTCTGAATATTGATTGCAGATTAATTGTAAATCACTGTTTGTGAGCTATGCCTTATAAAATATTGTTATTTACAATTGTTTGAAATGATCCTGAGTTTCTTGTACATTCACGAAGAAAGAAGTCCTCCGTGCTGGTTAAATCATCCTTTCTCCAAATCTCATGATTGTTTTGACAACTTTAAGAAAATTCTTAATTCACAGGGCAAATTCCTTATTACCTTTTATAGATGTTTAGAATACTGAGCTCAAAGCTGAGTATAGTTGACTGCATAGTTCCCTTATCAATCCCATTATAATTATGTTCTACTATCAATTTTCGAGCGATCACGCATCACACAAGACATAAGATTTCTCTTCAATCTGGAAGATGATGAGGAAGAAACCACTTTCATCCGCTCTGACAGTCTTCCATCTCGCACAAAGCGAGATGTTGATGATGTTAAGAAGCTTACCACACAGCTAACAAGATTTGATGTGTTCCGAGTAAACCCAACATTGGCTGAAGAAGAAGACGACACTGACGCTGATGATGATACTAGAGAGCTGGTATCATTGGCAACCAAAGACACTGCACCAATTGATGTGGTAAGTGATCTTCTAACGGCTGAAAATCGTGGAAAGCAGTATTTGATGACCAACGTGAAGCAACGTCTGATTGAAGAAACTGTCGGTTTTCATGACGCCCTGAAGAAACATCGCTCCAAAACTTTTGCTGATCTATACAAAGCAAATGTTTCCACCAAACAAAATGTACAGAAGATTATCAAAGCCGACAGAAAGTTACTGCAACGATTGCTCAATGCTGCCACTGGAGGTCGACCATTGGAAATGGTGAATATTCTCCAGCATGAGCTGTCTCCCGTCCCACTGTCTCTCGCCAAGGCTGGAGGGGAGATGAATTCAACAGCAAAGGCAGATCTGATCCACATCTTAATAGTAGGCCAGCCAAACTTGAAAAAGTCCTCTAAAAAAAGTTTCCACGGCATTGTTTGTTAATAGTCGGCATCCATGCTAGATCTATTGTTCATGGGATCAGGAAGACGATTAGGGTGGATGCCACGCTTGATTTTGAATTTTAGGGTCATTTCGAGGTCAAAAAGGTCAAATAAGGTCAACATTTGTATTTTTGGATTTTGCACCAAACTTGACCCCAAGTTGTAGATCTATCAATACAATTTACTTTCATCATCATATCGACATATAAAAGCTGTGAAATTAAAAGTTAATCTTTTATCTTGTACACAAATGTATAGCAAAATGAAACTTAAAAGTGTGATTTTCTCAAAAAGTGCATATCTTAAGTATATCGAAGTTGTTTGCACTCCCTATCCCAATAGTGCATATAATTGTTTCAAACAACTTTTTGTTGGAAGGTAAATATACCCAGGCAGTTTTTAATAAAAAAAAAATTATAACACACATTTTATAATACACCATAATGGCGTAATGAAACAAGAAGTTATGTTATTCACGCAGTATATTTAAACGCGTAGTGGGTTTATAGTTTGACAAGTTGCTCAAAAACTGTATGTCTGATATCAAAATTGTTTGTACTCCCAATCGTTCCATGTAAAACATTGTTCAGACTCCAACACAGTCAACAAACTTGCAATGAGTTAAAATGTTGAACATTTGTACAATTTGGCTTTTTCATATGTTATACCAGGTTCCTACACGATAGGGGCATCGTGCAGTGATAAATTATAGCCTTTAAAAGCTACATGTGTAACATAATGTGGATTACCAAGTTTCAAAGCTAGCTCCAGACATGCTCCAGAGCAGACCAGGCACTCCAAGGCCACTTCTTTCACATAAGATGGACACCCTAAGTACTTCTGTTGCCTAGCAACTGCCAAGATCAGCGACCTTTGGGTGTCTGATTAGCACAGACATCTAGGGCCCCATTGCATGCCATACTGTACTTACAGCCATTCTGTTGATCAGACATACTGGACCTGCTCTTGCTGACAAGTGTGTATGGCTAAATCTGAAGCCATCAACCCTCAGTTTCTTTGATGAATCACATCATCTGTTAGAGTGAGTAGATTTTCTTTTTTATCTCAAGTTGTTTTAATTTTAATTACATTTTAATTATACATGTATAGTAATTATGGACACACGTGTAGACTGTATGGTGTAAAACATCTAGTCCTTGCTTATGACACAATTAGGAATTTATGAACTATTGCATCATTGATTGCACAGTAGCAATGATTTGTCATTGTTGATTAATATTGTACCATTGTATATTTTCCAAACACTCATGATATGTTGGCTTGTCTTTTTCATTTTTCTTTTGTAAAGTCTGAATATTGATTGCAGATTAATTGTAAATCACTGTTTGTGAGCTATGCCTTATAAAATATTGTTATTTACAATTGTTTGAAATGATCCTGAGTTTCTTGTACATTCACGAAGAAAGAAGTCCTCCGTGCTGGTTAAATCATCCTTTCTCCAAATCTCATGATTGTTTTGACAACTTTAAGAAAATTCTTAATTCACAGGGCAAATTCCTTATTACCTTTTATAGATGTTTAGAATACTGAGCTCAAAGCTGAGTATAGTTGACTGCATAGTTCCCTTATCAATCCCATTATAATTATGTTCTACTATCAATTTTCGAGCGATCACGCATCACACAAGACATAAGATTTCTCTTCAATCTGGAAGATGATGAGGAAGAAACCACTTTCATCCGCTCTGACAGTCTTCCATCTCGCACAAAGCGAGATGTTGATGATGTTAAGAAGCTTACCACACAGCTAACAAGATTTGATGTGTTCCGAGTAAACCCAACATTGGCTGAAGAAGAAGACGACACTGACGCTGATGATGATACTAGAGAGCTGGTATCATTGGCAACCAAAGACACTGCACCAATTGATGTGGTAAGTGATCTTCTAACGGCTGAAAATCGTGGAAAGCAGTATTTGATGACCAACGTGAAGCAACGTCTGATTGAAGAAACTGTCGGTTTTCATGACGCCCTGAAGAAACATCGCTCCAAAACTTTTGCTGATCTATACAAAGCAAATGTTTCCACCAAACAAAATGTACAGAAGATTATCAAAGCCGACAGAAAGTTACTGCAACGATTGCTCAATGCTGCCACTGGAGGTCGACCATTGGAAATGGTGAATATTCTCCAGCATGAGCTGTCTCCCGTCCCACTGTCTCTCGCCAAGGCTGGAGGGGAGATGAATTCAACAGCAAAGGCAGATCTGATCCACATCTTAATAGTAGGCCAGCCAAACTTGAAAAAGTCCTCTAAAAAAAGTTTCCACGGCATTGTTTGTTAATAGTCGGCATCCATGCTAGATCTATTGTTCATGGGATCAGGAAGACGATTAGGGTGGATGCCACGCTTGATTTTGAATTTTAGGGTCATTTCGAGGTCAAAAAGGTCAAATAAGGTCAACATTTGTATTTTTGGATTTTGCACCAAACTTGACCCCAAGTTGTAGATCTATCAATACAATTTACTTTCATCATCATATCGACATATAAAAGCTGTGAAATTAAAAGTTAATCTTTTATCTTGTACACAAATGTATAGCAAAATGAAACTTAAAAGTGTGATTTTCTCAAAAAGTGCATATCTTAAGTATATCGAAGTTGTTTGCACTCCCTATCCCAATAGTGCATATAATTGTTTCAAACAACTTTTTGTTGGAAGGTAAATATACCCAGGCAGTTTTTAATAAAAAAAAAATTATAACACACATTTTATAATACACCATAATGGCGTAATGAAACAAGAAGTTATGTTATTCACGCAGTATATTTAAACGCGTAGTGGGTTTATAGTTTGACAAGTTGCTCAAAAACTGTATGTCTGATATCAAAATTGTTTGTACTCCCAATCGTTCCATGTAAAACATTGTTCAGACTCCAACACAGTCAACAAACTTGCAATGAGTTAAAATGTTGAACATTTGTACAATTTGGCTTTTTCATATGTTATACCAGGTTCCTACACGATAGGGGCATCGTGCAGTGATAAATTATAGCCTTTAAAAGCTACATGTGTAACATAATGTGGATTACCAAGTTTCAAAGCTAGCTCCAGACATGCTCCAGAGCAGACCAGGCACTCCAAGGCCACTTCTTTCACATAAGATGGACACCCTAAGTACTTCTGTTGCCTAGCAACTGCCAAGATCAGCGACCTTTGGGTGTCTGATTAGCACAGACATCTAGGGCCCCATTGCATGCCATACTGTACTTACAGCCATTCTGTTGATCAGACATACTGGACCTGCTCTTGCTGACAAGTGTGTATGGCTAAATCTGAAGCCATCAACCCTCAGTTTCTTTGATGAATCACATCATCTGTTAGAGTGAGTAGATTTTCTTTTTTATCTCAAGTTGTTTTAATTTTAATTACATTTTAATTATACATGTATAGTAATTATGGACACACGTGTAGACTGTATGGTGTAAAACATCTAGTCCTTGCTTATGACACAATTAGGAATTTATGAACTATTGCATCATTGATTGCACAGTAGCAATGATTTGTCATTGTTGATTAATATTGTACCATTGTATATTTTCCAAACACTCATGATATGTTGGCTTGTCTTTTTCATTTTTCTTTTGTAAAGTCTGAATATTGATTGCAGATTAATTGTAAATCACTGTTTGTGAGCTATGCCTTATAAAATATTGTTATTTACAATTGTTTGAAATGATCCTGAGTTTCTTGTACATTCACGAAGAAAGAAGTCCTCCGTGCTGGTTAAATCATCCTTTCTCCAAATCTCATGATTGTTTTGACAACTTTAAGAAAATTCTTAATTCACAGGGCAAATTCCTTATTACCTTTTATAGATGTTTAGAATACTGAGCTCAAAGCTGAGTATAGTTGACTGCATAGTTCCCTTATCAATCCCATTATAATTATGTTCTACTATCAATTTTCGAGCGATCACGCATCACACAAGACATAAGATTTCTCTTCAATCTGGAAGATGATGAGGAAGAAACCACTTTCATCCGCTCTGACAGTCTTCCATCTCGCACAAAGCGAGATGTTGATGATGTTAAGAAGCTTACCACACAGCTAACAAGATTTGATGTGTTCCGAGTAAACCCAACATTGGCTGAAGAAGAAGACGACACTGACGCTGATGATGATACTAGAGAGCTGGTATCATTGGCAACCAAAGACACTGCACCAATTGATGTGGTAAGTGATCTTCTAACGGCTGAAAATCGTGGAAAGCAGTATTTGATGACCAACGTGAAGCAACGTCTGATTGAAGAAACTGTCGGTTTTCATGACGCCCTGAAGAAACATCGCTCCAAAACTTTTGCTGATCTATACAAAGCAAATGTTTCCACCAAACAAAATGTACAGAAGATTATCAAAGCCGACAGAAAGTTACTGCAACGATTGCTCAATGCTGCCACTGGAGGTCGACCATTGGAAATGGTGAATATTCTCCAGCATGAGCTGTCTCCCGTCCCACTGTCTCTCGCCAAGGCTGGAGGGGAGATGAATTCAACAGCAAAGGCAGATCTGATCCACATCTTAATGGCTGGGCTTACCACGCCCACAAATATACCGAATGCCAACATGAAGACATGTGTGCTGATAGATGGTCATGCACTTATCCAAGCTTTTGGAAAGCCTCATGGGTGTCAAACTTTTGGTGATTACGCTGGTGTTTTCATAAATAGTGTGACACAACACTTTGGAGAGAATACAACAAGAGTTGACGTGGTATTTGATCGCTACATTGGAGAGAGCTCCATCAAGGCAGTGACTCGATCAAAGCGAATGGGAAAAAAAAAGCCAATTCGAAAGCTCATCGATGGATCCCAGGTCCCACTCCCACAGGTTTGGGGCCAATTCATTGACTTGGATGAGAACAAAGCTGATCTCGCCAAGTTCTTGTCAAACGCCATCGTACAGAAGGGCAAGGATCTACTGCAAAGATACGAGATAGTAACAGGCGGTGGGTTCCTTGATGTTACAGATGCCAGGTCCACGAGGAGAGATGATGTAAAACTTCGAGGAAACCATGAAGAGGCTGACACCAGGTTGATACTCCATGCATGTGAGGCAGTCAATGAAGGATATCAAAGAGTGGTGGTTATTTGCAGGGATACAGACGTGATGCTACTTCTGGTGCACTTTTTATCTTCAAAAGCAACAGAAGTTTGGATGATCTCTGGAACGGCAAAGAAGCGCAAATGTTATGCAATACATGCAGTATCTGAGAGACTCGCACAACCTGTGAGGGATAACCTGCTCAGCTTTCATGCCCTTACAGGATGTGATACAACCTCCTCCTTCCATGGCCATGGGAAGAAAATGTGCTGGAAAATCTTTGAGAAGCAACCACTACTCGTCAAGGGAATTGGTTGTGATGGAGAACTTGCCCCCATTGAGCAGTTTGTATGTCACCTATACGGTGCACCTGAGCAGCCAACCATCAACCATACCAGACTCCAACTCTTTAGTAAGGCGAAGAAGGGTCTGGAAATGTTACCGCCAACAAGAGATGCACTGGAACTTCACACAGTACGCGCCAACTACCAGGCAAAGATTTGGTTTCAGGCAGACCAGGAACACATAGATGTCCCATCTCCTCTAGACACAGCAGCTTGGAAGAACGAGTCAGGTTACCTGGAAGCTGTCTGGACAAGACTACCCCCTATCCCAGATGCATGTCTTGAGCTAGTTTCCTGTGGATGCAAATCAAAGTGCAGGACATCCCGATGCACTTGCTTCAAAAAGGACCTAAGATGCACTTATGCCTGCGGATGTGACGCAACTGACTGCAACAACCCAGCTGGCCAATAGACTCGTAAACTAATTTTCCATTCTGTTATTGTGAGCAAGCTTAGGTGGGCACATAATTATTCTGATGTACAAAGAAAAAAGTGATGCACCCTGCCACAACGAAATAATTGTCAAAGTGCCATGTCAAACTATAAAACCACTACACGTTTAAATTTACTTCGTTCAAATTTACTTGTTTTATTACATCCTAACATTATATGAAGATGTGGTATGGAATTTGTTGTTATATCAAAAACTGCCTGGATACCTTTACCTTGGAAAAAAAAGTTGTTTGAAACAAATATATGCACCATTGAGATAGGGAGAGCAAACAACTTCGTTATTCTTAAGATATGCACTTTTTGAGAAATCACCCTTTTAAGTTTCATTTTGCTATATATTTGTGTACAAGATCAAAGTTTATCCGTTAATTTCATAGGTTTGGTGTATCAACATGAAGTTAACAATATCTGTTATGGGTAGATCTATCAATTGCGGTTAAAATTTGCACAAATTTTGAAAATACTGATTTTTGACCTTATTTGACCTTTTGACCTCAAAATGACCTTAAAATTCAAAATCAAGCGTGGCATCCACCCTAATCATCTTCCTGATCCCATGAACAATAGATCTAGCATGGATGCCGGCCATTAACAAACAATGCCGTCCAAAGTGTATTTTCACACTTTGGCTGGCCTACTATTAGCCAATGAACGCTAGAAATACGTGGTGCATGCGCGTGTATGACGTCGAACCGGATGGGCCTCGAGTGTGATAGGTCGTATCCTTTCATGCCAATAAAGCTATTTAAAAAAATGTATTATAATAAGATTGCACGCTTCTTCTTACCACTGTCGCCATTCCTGAATTCCGGTAGACACAACGACGAACCGTGTTGCAATGTGCACGTAATATTTGGATCACTGAAATTACCAAACAAAACAAAATCGAACAACACAGGCCCGTACGCCGGATTTGTTATGGGGGGGGGGGGGGGGGGGGGGGGGGGGGGGGGGGCCTGCGAATTTGTACTGATGGGACCAAAAATGGAACCAAAATGTTTCATGTGCCGTCGCACCCCCCCCCCCCCCCCCCCCCCCCCCCCCCCCATGTGTACGGGCCTGCAACATACAATGTGATCATTACTGTGGCAAACGAATACATAGGGCAAAATTCAGAAACGGTAATTTTCCCTTGATCACGATTAACTAGGCTAAACTGTGTATAAACAGTTGATGATCGAACGTACAAATCTAGGCCCGGATTCATAAAGAGTGCTTAAATCAGCTGCTGTACCAAACGTACATGGTTAGTGACATGCGTCTAAGTAACAAAGGAAATGTTAAACGTCCCAATGGGGCTTGTTTATCTCGTGTACAAGTTACCAATTTGCTTGTGGGACAGACGTATGGCCATGGATCTGCTGCGTATCATTGAAATAGCACAGGAAGAACTTTTTTCCATCTTTTACACACTAAATGAGACCCATTTTCTGGTCATGAGTAAAATTATTAGCGCGTTTTTTTCGATATGGCGACCTTCCCACTAGTGTCAACTCAGCTGATCAGCAGAGCACAGCGATATGCGTGTTTTCGAAAATAGATATGCTCTTTTATTCAACATATTACGTAATCCGCTGTGAATAGAATGATGTACGGCTAGACCACTAAACATCGGCTAAGCAGTAACTTGTACACGGCTGGATAATCAGCCGATTATTTTCTTACTGAATTGCGATGATCACATGAGTTTATCCACACGCGCACTTCTCTGTTTTAGCCAATGTACAATAGTTGTACGCGACTAAAATAATCCGGTGATCATCACCGTTTATGAATTTGGCCCATAATGTCTTGGCCAAATATAGATAATGTTACGTTACATGTATTGCATTATTTATTAAACTGTTGAATTCAATTATAAAACACGACAGTGAAACAAGTCATGGAATAATTTTCTGATCCGGATTCTTGAATTGTTTTACATTTCATGTTGATTCAATATTTTAACAATAGTATGACGGAAAATATACTTGAAAATTTGTAACTCGATATTCAAGATAAAGTGTGAAAAGAATGTGTTAAATATGTCTCTAGAGTAAACAGAAAAGCATACCAAATACAGCTGTATGTCATAGGAGCTTGTTGCTTTGATTCCGGAGACACATTTTTGTTCCCATTGTTTAGGAGAGCTGATCCACTGTTTCCTGGTCTATTTCTAGATGTTTAAACAGGGAAAAACTTTTAATATTTAAAACAAACAAACAAAATGTATTTTTTGACATAAACAGTTTGTTTGTTTTTACATACATTTTATAATTAAAAAAATAAAACACACATTTATGTCAATTATGACGTTTTTAAACATGCAGTTTGCATTTTAGCATAAATAAGCCGCCGAATAATCGTAACAAAAACTGCAAAAAACACAACTAACGTAATAACATTATAAAATGCAACAGAGTTGCCAGTACTTTTTGTTATTTCATTTAACCTTGTAAAATGTAATCACATACCCCCAAAAACAGACTATATACAAACGAACCGTGAAATGCTAAATATTGCATATCCATTAAAGTTTACAGAGATGTTGTTTGTTTTACTTTTACAAATGTCTGCAAAATGTAAAGCCCAAGAATCTGCAAACTTGCTCATTTGGGTATATTTACACAATGATCCACGCAATTATCCAGTTTTTCATACGCGAGTTGTTCTATAGTTCGTGAATTGCCATTACGACCGAGGATCCCCTATTGTGTTTTCCTTTATTCATGTACTGTAACCTAACCCCATTGCCTTGCGCTTACCGGCGCTTGTCCTCGGACAAGGAAACCGTCATTCGAGGATCTTTTGTTCCCTTTGTTTTCTTTTGTGTTGTGATCCTCGATTGCAAAAGCAAACAAGAGCACGCATACTGTGGACATTCCTTTGTCTTCGTGTAGTTAAAAAACGTTGACTAAATACTCATTTTTCTCGCTTCTCCAAAACAAATTTACCCTCAAATTTTAATTCTGGGCCTCTCAGCTGTTCCTCCTTTCTTTTCTATATATAACCCTAACCCGTTTTTCCTCTAGCGTTCTTTTTGGAAAACTGAAAAACGGATTGTAGACCGGGCAAGTCCACAAACCGTAACCTCTTCTCGCATCGTGAGGACCTATATTGTCATCATTGCGTGGTCCACGGCGTACGTTAGAGGACGCATCGGCGGCCTATACGCGCGCTGCATATACCGCGATTAGATCGTCTTGCAAACAGGACTACAGTGACCCTTGGATGGTAGACACAATTCTTCATCGGAGTACTGTGGTCAAAGGTCATGTAGGGGTCATTTGGGGTCATCGTTTACACATGCACATATTTTACTTGTTTATAAGAACACAAAACACACAGGACTCGACCACAGGAAAAGGAGACACTTGCGATCCGAGGATCACTTGGTTCGTTTTGTATACATTTGTAAAATTTGTATACATTTACATATATAAAAGTATACATTTGTAAAATTGTAAAACACTGTTTGATTAACCCCCAAACAATTCCTTTTTACAAAACAATACCCATTTCAGGTAGTGTTTCAGTAAACTTACCCTGAGGAGGGAGAGCTGTTTTTGCTGCCCCCATCTTCAGCTGAGCTTATGATCTCGCCGACAAAAAGAAATAACACCAAAAAAACCAGAGAAATGAAGTCCATGATGTGGAGAAAGCTGCAAACCTTCTACATTCAGATTTCTAATCTGTTATATGCAATTTATCCACATAATATTCTCACAGTCCCACGCACTTCAATTATTTGACACGTTTCCTGGTTTTACTTTTCAGAGTTCCGTTTCGTTTTCGTTTTTTTTAGTGGGAAAGAGGTCGTTTGTGAACAACAACTGCATCAACAACTGCCATCATATTGTTGAGTAAGGATTCCATGTCGGTATAATCATGCATTGATTTTTTTAGAGGAAATGCAGCACATTGGAACACAATTATGATAAAATCATGCAATCTGCAATAACCAATTCAACGTGGATCGCACTGCCACGCCGTGATTTACCTTTGACTAAATGCTCACTTTTCTCGCTTCCCCAAAACAAATTTACCCTCAAATTTTGATTCTGGGCCTCTCAGCTGTTCCTTCTATCTTTTATATATATAACCCTACCCCGTTTTTCCTCTTGCGCTCTTTTTCGGAAACTGAAATACGGACTGTGGACCTGGGCAAGTCCACAAACCGTAACCTCTTCCCGCATCGTGTGGTCCACAGTGCGTATGCAAGACTATAACTCACACACTCTGGTTGAACACGATCGAGTTAACGTTCGCATTTGACAAATTACTAAACGCAACGTGGTACACGTACAACACCACGTTTTGACTATACGACTGCTTCAGTATAACACAATTCAAAATTAACACTATTTCAGTGGTTTCGAAGTAGCTTGGACAATGAAACATCGAGCCAAATACACCTTTAATATTCCCTTTTATTCGTATAAAATAAAACATAAATTGTCTGGGTATATACTACATGTTGTATGCCTATATGGTACACACTTTTAGATCACCGTCTTTCCTTTAATTGATTGAGCACTCAGTATACTCTAAAAAGACCCCAGTTAAATCTGACTAGAAAACAGTCAAACCTGCTTTCAGCTGACTACAGAAAGGGCCAGCGACTGTCTTTGACTAATAAAATGTAGCTAACAGTGTTTTAGAGTGTACCTTGGAACATTGCGCCTAATTTACTGTTATAGCAATTTGTTCCCTTAAAGGGATCATATACGTTTGGTAATTACTCCAAAAATGTATAGCAATAAAAACTTACTTGGTAAGGAGTATACAGCAGCTTTGGATAGTATAATGCATTTTTATAAACTTTTCACTTCGAAATACTGCGGTTTTGGAAAAAGATATCACTTTTTATCCCCAAAAATTTGAATCTGAGAAGCGTTACTGTAGTGACGTTTCTCAGATTGTGTATTCCAATGCAGATTATTCTTCCTGCGTGGACATAACCGCTCCAGATTTTCGGCAATATCTCAAAATCGCTACCACCTTTTGAAGTGAAATTTGTACAGGTTAGTTTTATGGTACTTATCTATAACTATATAGGATTGAAACAAACAGTGGGTTTCAATTACCAAACGTATACGATCCCTTTAACCCTTATTCACAACAAATCATCTCTGTAAATTTCAGGTTTCATTTTACGCAAGTGCAGCTAGCCTAACAGTTTTCTTTCACTACTATTTTGTTCTTTCGTTATCTTACACATTTTAATTCACTGACAAGTTTTCTTATCAGAGATACAAAAAATACAATAAAATATAAAAACTACGTGTTAGTTATTCGGCAAAATAAAATGTAACCTTAATCACATAATTATACAAACAATAAGTGTTATCGCCTGTTTCAATGACATTTTAAAAAGCTGTGTGTTTTTGTTAAACTCGTCGCCTTGTGCCAAAAGCATGAATCGTCAGGCAACGCCTATATCTTGTATTTATTTCAAAACAAAAGACAACGTTTAAAATAATTATATGAGCCTTGTTTAACAATCAGTTATGAACAAGCTTGGCAAACAAAATATGTGACCCGCTCCTACGAAACCCAACATAAGTCGCACATTTCGAGAAACAGCTCGTCAAAGTTGAAATGGGGTGGAAAATGTGGCGGACATCCATTTTTGTTTTCGTTATTGTTTTATTCTTTAATATGTATACTTTAACCCTCAGTTAGACAAAATCAACTTTATTGCTGAGAAAGTACAACAATCATGAATTTTTCATGAGGCAAACTGTGTCCTATAAAAGTGGTAATTTATCTCCCAAATACATCGAATTTTTCATAAATTATCGCTACTTGGAAGTGTATGTATGGTATAGAGGTGGTGTTGGTACCAAATGAAAGCTGAAGATGTGTACTAAATGGAAATAACAATTTCTAACTTTTCAAAAAAACAACACCTATGTCTGGTTTTGTGAGAGCAGGTCACATATTTATTTCAGATCGTAGGCCTAAAGTTGCTCAATGCAAATTATGTGATGTTATTTCCTTAGTCATGTACCCTCTAACTAACTAATAATCTATACAAAACCTTTATACAGAAACTATCGCACTTTCTCATTTAATAACTCCTTAGTTTTCTTTTACCGTCAACTTTATTCTGTTCATTTTCTGGATAGATTTCCGTCGACTTTTTCATTCCCATTGTAAAATCATGTTTAAAAATAATTATACGAACGGTATAACACCTTCAGTTATTTCTGTATAATATTTGTTTACCAATAATGTAGCATTTAGATACTGTTTTAAGATAAAACATAACATCTGATTACAACAACAAACTACAGCATTAGGCCATTTGCGCGTAACCCCGAGTTAAATTGTAATAACATCTGGTACACTGACTTGCTCACACAGCTTGGCACCGCTAAACTTTAAAATCTCCAGGCCAAAGACACTGTTGCCATATCACATAATTCGGGGCGAGCTCTTGCATAGTTACGTAACAGACGTTCAGCATCAATACCTTGTTCACAATGGTTGAGAATGGCACAAAGACACCAGACCATTCCGGAGCTAGGGGTTGCCAGCGTAAGGCTTGCTCCGAATCACGTGATATAGCAACAGTGTCTTTGGTCTGAAGAATTCAAAGTTCAACGGTACCAAGCTGCGAGAGCAAGTCAGTGTACCAGATGTTATTCAAATTTAACTCGGGGTCACGCGTAAATGACTTATTAAAATATACATCTCGTTTACAGTTCACCAGAACTGCACTCGAGTTAGTATTCAACAAGTCACCACAAGTCATCACAGGCCATTCACTCGCTTGTCAACTCGCAAGCTATTTAAAGGGAGACATGCAACTATATAAAAAGTAACCAACCAAATTATTGTTCGAAGGTTTACTTGATGTAAAGATATTAATGACTCTAAACTCCCCGTGAACTTATGCTTTCCGGCATACTGTCATTTTAAAGAACAAAATTAAGGAGTTAAAAAATCCGTGCGTTTCAGAGACGCATTTTAGGAAATGTCCATTAGTAGTTGGTTCAAAATCGAAATCGTAGAATATTTTGTTTCAATATACAGAATTCACAGAGCTAAAACGGCGCCATGTATAAGTTAGTTGCCAAACACCATTTTTTTTTTAGATATTGAGAAATGTTGCTGCTTTAAACGATAAAATGCACAACTCAAAAATGGTAGACTATAACTTTAAATGAACTGCGACAATGACATTCAATTGTCATTGTTTCTCTCGATATTTCTGACCCGACTTATGGACTTGTGAATTGAGCTGACGTGTGACTGATTTGTTGATGACCTGTCAATGACTTGTGACTGACTTGATTAAAACTCTGAGTTCTGGAAAGTTCATGTCCATTGCAACTTTACAGATGTTAAACACTTCTCGGTAAAAAGGAAACGTCGTTACAATACGATGTCCACACTACATTGCTATATGCAGAATGAAAGTAATATGATTATGTTGTTATGTTGGCCTTTGACCGGGCGACCATAATATCCTGAATATATATATCAAAGCGGTCGAGATGCATTTGCGTGCGCACCTCGTGTGTTTACTGTACCGAAAACGGTTTGTATTTTTAATTCGTGCACACTGACATAAACATTATTCACGCGCCGTATTTAGTCCACGTATCACCCACCGTCCAACGTCTATAAGGGCCTGTTTGTTTCACCATAGCAAGGAACTCTATAATAGCTTCATGGTTTCACACACAGATCCAGATCGCGATCAGTGATCCAGCCGCTGGTTACTTCATTAATTAGGTGGGATTTGATTGTGAACCAACGGCCGGATCACGCTGATCGCGATTAGGATCCGTGTGAACAGGCCCTATTAATACAAATGTTACTGGTATGCGATCCCGCGCGTCAGCCAATCGAAGTAAACTTTAGAGATAATGACGTCATTTTGTAAATGCTGTCGAGTGGTCAATTTGGCTGACATGTTTTTTTATTAAATACAACAACGGGATACAACAACGCGATAGAGGGCGCCCGCTAAATGGACAGAATGGACGTCAAGACGCAGTGTTGTTTTGATAATTACGATATTAATAGCCGGGCGCTTGTAAAACAAGCGGGTAATCTATAGACTACACCGCCCCAGGCCATAAGCGTCTCCAAAATAAATTTGTGTAAAGAATATCTTTATAAATATATTCTGTTTACTGTTTTTTCTACAATATTGGCCAATTTAACATTTCCATTGCATATACATATTTTTCTTTTTTGTATAAGTAGAGTAACATAATTATATAAAATAATTATATATAAAATTATAATAAATTAACTTTTATTTTTAGAGATTAGCCATGGAAACAAGTTTACAAAAAACATACAATTGAATAGTTCTTTGAACAAATACATTTTCTTGTGTAATTTGCTATCTTAATTGTAAGTACTTTCGCAAATGACAATGAAATTGTACGAAACACGCCAACAGCTTTCTATAAAACCAAACGAAATAGTATAGTTTCTGTCACCATGGTTTAAAAAAAAAACTAAAGAAAAAGAGAACAAAACTGTCCACTTAACAATAAAATACTTGCCATTGTTAATACAGAAAAAAAAAAATATTCTCGTCCTGTCAATGTTTCATTTGGTAAGACGCAAGTAATGGATGGCGCACTTTTAGTTTACAGTCTGTGAAAGATACCCAATACTAACCCGCGCAGCGGTTTGCGATTTGTACTGAGCAGCTGGAATGTGCGTGAATGTATATTCGTGGGAAAGAACAATGGCAACTTTAAACAACTGTAAAGAACGGCTGTCCTTAACCAACTCGCCAATAACCTAGTTGGTACGAGGTGAGCTATGGATCGAAAGGTCTGTAGTTCGAATCTGGTTATCATTTGTCTTTTTCTTCGCAATATTTTCTTGTAGATTTTTCATAGAGCAAGGCTGAATGGAAACCCGGGTAAGGATAGCTAATAGTGACATCCACAGTCTGTGCATCGACTCACCTTCGTGTGACCCATGCGTTCTCGGGTTCACATTAGTCTGGTTCATGATTACTTCCGTAGAAACTTGATAAATCTCAAGCTAGTCGATATAATGTGAACATGAGACAATTGTAAAAATGAGCCATGCCATGTGGTCTAGAGGGCGTTCTTGCGTGCGCAATACACTGACCTCTACACATGGACAGATCATCATTGTTTCACACTTGAAGTCGGCGCGAACTGGAAGTGCAACATGGCGGACCCAAGACGTCACTTCTGTGAGCCAATTCAATGTCCAGGTGTAGAGGTCAGTGGATTTACTCTATACATTTTTTAATGTTGCACTTCCAGTTCGCGCCGACTTCAAGCGTTAGCACAGCAGAATATGGACAATGGTCGGTCCAGGTGTAGAGGTCAGTGGCGCATAACTATACATTTGTTATTCTGACGCTCCGTCAGCATAAGGTTGCTATTAGAACTTTACATATAAAGCACGATATGTGGCAGAGAAAACCCCCCCTCTTTTGTGTTGACCATTGTGTTCCCGGAATCTCAGGAATTCCTTTTAGGTTTCAAGGGGGGGGGTGGGTTAGGTTACAATAGTGTTGAGTGCGTATAAAGTATAGGGAGAAGAGGGGGGTACCCCTCTGCCACATATCGTGCTGGGTATAGAACTTTGACATTCGAGTCACGTCCTAACCCAGTTATTATCCCGTTGTTTTGAGCATGTCCAAAACAATCGGGGTTGCTGCCCGTCATGACACGACCTATACATTTCCCGTATCCAGTGCACATTCCCGTGCTACCAGATTTTTCCAGGGTTTACTATTTTTCATGATCGTGATAAGAACGGGACGCACTTTTATGTGTGACTGGGGATTAAAGAGAGAGGAAATGAACAATTGGGGCGCCGAGGTTAAACATGTACATGTATATTGCAATGGACCTGCATTTTAGCCTTGCATTAAATATTTGTTTTCAGTGTGGCTAAATTTTACAACATTCGTCATAGAATACTGGTATTAATTTGTAATTAACTTTAGGTCATTGCTTTGGTTTCTATCCTCGGTTTCAAAAATGAAGATTTTACCTCACTTTCAATTTAATATTGCCGACTCGTGAATAAAACCCATGGGGTACACGTTTGTGCCCGTTAGTCGTTGACTTGGTGGCGCTCGCCTTGTCTTGATATCACACCGGCTCAGTTGAGGGTGGAATAAACGTCATCGGCAGGCGCACCTGGTAGAGTCAAGACACCTCCATCGGGTGTAGGACCATTGGCTTTGGGCTGTTGATTACCTAAACGGTTGAAGGTGTTGTAGGTTTTACCCTCAGCTGGACCTGGCAGGTTGTAGGTACCTTCGTCAGTTGGGGCATTCTTACCTGGGCGCTGGGCTCCATCGCGATTGAAGGTGTCATAGGTGTTGCCCGCAGGCGGCATTAGGATGTTGTAGGTGTCGTCATCAGTTGGGCCATTCGCACTTGGGCGTTGGGCTCCAGCACGACTGAAGGTGTCGTAGCCGTTTCCTCCAGGTGCACCCTCATTACTCTCAGAATATGTGCCTTGGCCGCTGTCATCTGGGCCGGGCTTCTCGAGCTTGAAGTAGTAGTCTCCTTCCCCGTCGGCTTCCTCATCTTCCTGGCTGCCAGAGATGGTTGCTGGACGGTTCTCCACGCTCACGTAAGTGTACTCACCATCTCGTGTGGCTTGCCGGCCCTGTGGATCGTTATCCAGATCCATGTACAGACCCCCGAGGGACTGCGGTGCGTCCACGTCTACGTATCCGCTGTCCTTCGCCTGAATTCTGCCCGAATCTTGCCCGAGAGGTCGAGGATCGGAAGCGCCTACCCCACTGGCCCCGTGACGTTTGACCGAGGGCCCCACCGCGGGCTCTGGAACCACATATTCGCTATCGGAGCTCTGTTCCGGGGCTCCGCCGTTGTTTGGGATCGGTGTGTACACGTCCGGGTCGTCGCCGTCGATGTCCTCGAAGCCCGTCAGGGTGGTGTACATGTCGTTTTCCTGCTGGTGCTTGTACGCTGCATAGCCGTTGGACGGGATGACGGCATAGCTGTCAGATGCCTCGTTGTTGGGATACGGCGTGTAGTCCGGAGAATCATCAAAGCTCGTAGGATCCTGATCAAAAATAAACAACGAAAGAACTGTCAGGTTACTCATTGTTGCGAAACCTTTATGTGGTCGTAGTTACAAGAACAACACTGTAAAAACTGTGTTTAGCGAGTAAACACTTGTCGTTCTATTCGTTTGTATCAGTTTGAATGCCAATTCCCAAACATCAATGTTCAAAGGCTAAACACTATATCCGTCCTCATGCTAAACGTATTCAGAATGTGAACAAGTTATTGTTTACAACTGTTTTGTCTCTGAAGAAGATATTGTTAAAGGTAGGATACACCGTTGGTAATTGCTTGAATTGTCATGAATGGGTGGATTTGGAAGGTTGTATTTTATAATAAATACCGTTTAACTGACCTATCCGAAGTTTTACAATCATGGATGGCGAGAAAAGCACGAAAAACAGCGTTTGTTTTCAACCGGCGTCGAGCAGTTATTCTTGTGTTATTTCTGGGTTTTTTTGCGATAGCCGTCCGACGATCGCGAATTTTTCTTTATAAAATTCTATTTTTTTTCAGAATAATTACAGGATATCTAGCGCAATCATTTTGCTGGATGCCTAAATCATTATTTACTTTCAGATGAGTAAGGTATTTCGTAATAATTCGGTAGTAAATTTTTTCGATATCTGCAAATGGTGTATCCTACCCTTAAGATCGAAATATTAGTCCCTCTTAACTTATTTGATTTGTAACTTTCAGGTCATTTCAGCAACTATAGCAGTTTGCAGCAGTTTTATTCGTTTTCATTGTTCACAACTGGTAGCAAAAAAAAGTGGTATGAATTGTTTTTTACTCGCTAAACAAAGAAGGGATACAATCATTTAAGTTCTATTTTAAAAATACCTTAGGCATAATAGTTATTTAAGAGGAACTGTTTCTACAGATTAATTAGGCAGTTTCGAAAGTGACGATCGTTCCTATTGATGCAGGTTTGCATTATTGTTTTGAATGATCAGGTTTTGCTTCTGCTTCTGCAGGGATGATTGTCACTTTTGAAACTGGACCTACGACCATTGAAATGACAATAACTTCGCTCCGCAACATCGTATTTCAACAATCGAGGTGTCGAAATACGCATAAAAAAATTATGCACTGTGTTAATTGATTTGATTAATCCAAACCCTTTCGGGCCTTTAATTATTGGCTTATTTTTAAGTGTCTCGATACATCTGTGCCTGTACGTGAACCCCGATGAATATTTAAATAAAAAAATAAACAAAAATTATTTATCTTCCACGAGTTCTAGACTTATTACAAGCAAATCAAGTTCCACACACACTTAATTCACCTTGTTAGTCAAACCACTGGTAGTCACAGGCTGCAAGGAGACATCAGCCACGTGACCGTTCTCTTGATAGCCATATGTTGGATTGACTGCAAACACCAGGCAAAAAGGAGGACATCATTTTCTTGTATAAGGTACTTACAAATTATGCAAAGCGTTTAAAAGGAATTTGAGAATTCAGCCAGCTCCGAGTCGTCAAGTTGTGGATTTTACATGAAAACGCACGTACACTGCAAAAAAGGTTGGGTATAAAAAGTTGGCACTACCAACAATTGGTCTTTGACTATACAACTGTTGTATTGGTTAACAATTGTTACGATCACTGGAGAGGTTGTACCATAGTGCCGGGTAAATTATCAGATTGCGAAGCTCTCGCGCCTCACGACCGGGTGTCCAGTTCATTTTTGTTTCTGTGAAAGTCCAGCTAAGTTAATAACACAAATTACTACATGAACATGATTAACGTGACTTTGTATTTCCTCTCTTTCTTTTAGGCCAAAATTTGATTAAAAAAAAAAAAAAAAAAATTTAAAAAAAAAATTGTGCCGGGCACAGCCAATTTGAACCCGAGTGCCGGGCGGGAATTTGCAGTGCCGGGCGGTACCGGGCGGTACCGCCCGGCGCCGCCCACCGTGGCTAGAACCCTGGTACCATTTACCCCTCCCCTCACGTACCCTGCCTACCCTTACCCCCGTCGACCCGCATGAATCCCCGTTTTAGTGTGGCATCCGCTGTAAATTTATTTTTATTTTATTTTATCACCTTCATTGCACAAATACATTAAAAATTATGTGCAAAAGGGAAACCCCGAACAGGCACTCAGGCCCACTTAATGAGGACCCTTGTAATACCTAAAATTTCCGACAGATTTGTAAAATTTTGCAAATTATTTGCAAATTTATTAGACTTTTGAATGTGGGAATGATTGGATTTTATGTCGATTCTGAACAAATCTGCATAAATACATTTACCTATACTTTATGCAAAAAAATGTAAATGTATGCACAAAATTGAAGCGCCAATAATGGCACAGTAACCAAATGTTGAGTAAAACATTTCCCCAATAAGTTGTAATTATCTTTGATTAATAGATGGGTGATGGCGAAACAACTTATTATTTAGATACAAGAATATTTCCCCCCAAAAGTAGAAAACATCGTTATAATGTTCGGCAATACAATCCCAACGGTGTATGCATGCCTTCACAGTTAGCAGTTGATAATTCGATCATCTTTGGGTAAAAAATTGATACATTTTGCCAATTTGGTTAGCAGCTTACAGGCTCATGTCCCACAATGATTAGTACTCATCGATGCCTAACGTTTTTTGGTCTTTGTTACCATAAAAACCTAACGCTCGGTTCAGACAGGCGTTCCACAGACGCGCCGAACCAAATTGAAATCAAGTCGCTCCTGAGTCGCTCTAACAACTCCAGCAGTCGATCGTTCGCCGTCTAGCGCGCCTTGTCGCCCTTATTCGTTTCAGTTGTCGGACTCAATTCACTCATTTGGTTCAGCGCGACTGTGGAACGCCTGTCTGAACCGAGGGTAAGACATTTGTTGTTTGTTTTAATAATACTTTGGCAAACTGTAACCTTTCATAAAAATTTCAGATCATAACAATCAGACTAATCAAACTGAAAATACACTCCATTGTGTTAGAGATGGTGATTTCATCCTTTGGAAATAGTGAACAAAATGTGTGTGTATTTTATCAACAATTGTTTTATTTTAATTGAATTTCAAGTTTGTTTTACTCTATTGACAGCGAAACTTTAATGTATTTCAGGGAAGCAATAGTCTAATGAATATTAAATGATTTGAACTGCGACTGTGGCTCCAAAGAATTTGTGTTTTTGCTTCTTTTCATATCATACTTCCTTTTTAACACAATTGGGTGTATTTTCAGTTTTGTTTGTCCGATTTTCATGATCTACAATTTTTATGAATGTGTATGTATGCTGAAAGATAATTATTAAAACAACGAACCTACTGTCATTAATTTTCTAAGTAAAACAAAATATTATTGGCATCAATAAAATTATTTATACTAATCAAAGCGATGCTGGCTGGCAGACTATAAATGCAACGACTTACCGCCTGGGATATGAGATTTAGCCTCATCTTCACCTGTCATCAAAAAGCCAGATCTATAAAAAAAAAAAGCGAAAAATGAGATATGGACCAGGGACTGGATTAATTCGGCATTATGAATTAGAGCGTTTGGGGGGAAAATGAAAATTGGCGAGGATAGCAAGTTATGGTAAAACTCAAGGCAAAACGGCACCACCGATGCCTAATAATTCGCAGATGTAACGATAGCGCATCGTAACTCCGAATGGGGTTCCTTTCGAAGGAGCTTATTATTCACACCTCTTGCTTTTTCTCCTTTAATTAAGCAAAATATTATGTTGTTGATTTGGTGTTCAGCATGACGAACTGTTCAATATAACATCATCCTTAACTCTATCTACATTTGTTAAAAGGTTAATAACTCAATTGCTCAATTTGTATTGATAATATTCGAACCCTAACTCTATTATGTCTGAAATTCATATAGATATTGACGGATTCAGTACTGTGAGGTTTCCGGCAAAGTTGGAGCCAGAGGCACCTTTCTTAAATTACCTAGGGTTTATCCAATACCTCTAGTTCTTTTTAAAGGTACTACCAGACAAGAAACTAAAAGCATGCTTGATATGGCTGTCATTGAACGATCCAATTTACCTTATGCATCTCCTGTAGTCTTGGTCAGTAAACTAAAGATGAATCACCCAGATGTTGTATTGATTTTAGAAGACTCAATTGTTAGACAATATTATTTGATGCCGAACCACTCTTAGATATTGATTTGTTTAGCAAATTATCTTCAGACATATACTTTGTTAAGTTAGATCTCGGCAAGGGCTACTGGCAAATCCCCTTGGAAGAAAAGGCCAGGAAGAAAACGGCCTTTGTGTGCCTAAAGGGCTTATTTTATTAATTGTAATGCCGTTTGGCCTGGTAAACGCTTTTGCGGCATTCAGTCGTCTGATGAGAGTTCTCCTTCATAACATGGATCGTGGTTCTTATGCTGTTCTTGGTTTTTTTGCAATCGCCGTTTTTTTTCATAAAATTAAATTTTTCGGAACAATTACAGGATATCTAGCGCACACATTTTGCTGGATGCCTACAATCATTATTTACTTTCAAATAAGTAAGATATTTCTTAATAATTCGGTAGTAACATGTTTTGATATTTGTAAATGGTGTATCGTATCTTTAGCTAAAGATAGGTGTGATGTGTAAATAGTGACACGGAATTGATAGTCCAGATGGTACATGTAAACAAACATCCAGAGTGATTACGTTAAACGTACCCACGTGATTTCTCTCTCCTGTTGTTGCCTCGCTTACGCCACAAATAGAAAGCGACTAGCGCCACCAATATGACAATCGCGGCCAGGGTGATTCCAACGGGAATCCCAATCGGACCACCGCTCTGTCTCTGGCCTGGCAGAAGCGTGTCGTCGACAGTTGTTATTTCACTATCAGAATCGTCTCCCGAAGTCGGTGAGCCAGTCCAAGGTTCCCCGTTGGGTGTATTAACGCCAGTAGTTTCGGCGGCACCAATGTCGTCTTGAGTGTTTTCCATACTCGCGTCCATACTCGTGCCGACATTGTCTGTTGACGAGGCAAGCTTGACCGTTGAATGTGTTTTTCCCGATTCGCTAGTTGCCATTATTGAGTGGTCAGATTCTGTCGAGGTTATATTGCCTTTATGGAGTGTAGCAAACATAAAAATATTAACAATATTTTTTTGTTACAAACGATTTTGATTTTAGGTTATAATTTAGTACAATCTATATAACAATACGCAAGTCTTTGTTTTGGGGGATGTTTGTATGTATAGTGTGTTTGGATGTCTGTGGGTTTATCGGGGTTTATTATTGGAAGTGACAGGTCGCACGGCGCTCAAACTCGGTGCGCAGGTGATATTTAGCCAGATTGGTGCACAGTATGATATAATTGTTTACTCGGTGACAAAAGCATGACATTTGGCACACGGTCAGATTATGTAATGAGAAAGATATTTGGCTATAAAGCCATCGCAGATTTTTCCTTTGAAAACATAATGTAGATTAACATGCAATGGCAGCCATTTTGAAAATAAAAAAAAATCATGTTTTTATACCTTTATTTTTGAAAGGACAAATATGTGACCCAGCACGAGTAAATGAGACATTTTGAGGCAAAAATAAAAATTGAGATTTTGGTTTCATCATTTAAAGCTAAACAAGCATTAAATGATGAAATCGAAATAGTAATTTTTTTATTTTTGCCTCAAAGTGTCTCATTTACTCGTGCTGGGTCACATATGCGATAGCACTATAGCCAAAACAAATTCTCATGACATATTATAAAAATATGATTGCGTGCCAATTTTTTATGCTTTTATCACCAAGTGAACAATTATTGTTTAACAATCTGCCCGACAGTGTTGTCAGGACTTCTGAATAGTATAAATACGTCTTTTTGTCTGTCATTGTTGGGAAATGGGAAGCGATGTATTTCGTGTTTTGCTCCCTACGGCAAAATATGTTTACTGCATACTTACTTCCTAGTGGTATTTCACATACATAGGGTAATGCCGTGCCGCAGTCAACATAGTGGAGCCCAAATTTACCTCCCGATTGGGATATTCTTGCACACGAGTGTCGATCGTTCCCAGCAATGTTAATTGGAGCATTGGTCCACGTCCCCACACCAGGACATGCAGAGCCGTTGTACCCAACCCAGTACAAACCCATGTCAGGGCTATATACTGAGTGAAGACATTCTCCCTCCTCTGTGGTTTCGATGCAGACAAGGTGGCCGCCTTTACGGCAACAATCCTGCATGGCCTCCGTGAAATTTTTGGTCTCGTTGACGAATATATAACAGGATGTTCTGTTGTTTTCAGTACCATCTTCGAACACTACAAACAAAAGAATAAATAATGCCGTTCGACGGATTGAATATTATTATAAGCTATTTTATAAGTAATGGTAGGCCCTTCTCATTAACAGAAATCGACTGCCAATCATCAAATCATAAGAATTAATAAGACTGCTAATAAGCATATTAAAGTATCGATGTTTAATAATATATTTTAACAGGCCCTCGATTAATTACGATTCGTTTTTATTTTTAATTATTTTTCAAATAAACCACAATGGAAAACTTACTATAGGTTACATTACAATAGTTTGTTTCAAAGTTGACAAACAAAATGACTGTAGCGGGGTTCGATCATAAGAATGGGCGTCGGGGGCGTCGGGAGCTCCCCCCCCCCCCCACCCCCCACTTACCACCTGGAAAAGGAGGGGTTGAAGAATGTTTATTCAACCAATTGAAACTTGCTGAAGGGGCCTAAATTGCGGTTAAAAAGGCCTACACTCTACAAAATTTTGGCAAATAATTAAAAACTGTTTATGTTGCTCTTTATAAGGGCCTTTAAAAGTTAAGCATAATTTAAACCGTTAATCTAGGGAGTGAGTATTCTTTGCCAAAGACCACTTTATTTGACAGTGCGTCCGCTAACGACACGGTTAGTCCAGCTTCCTAACTCGCACAGTTGACTTTGCAAACCTTTTTATGCAAATTCGACCATTCGAATAGGCATAGCGTCTTCACGCAATCAACTACCTATTCAGCAGTCGCGCTGGCCGCCGTTGCACATCTAATTAGCGCTGCTTCTCAAAGGAATTTCGTGCGTATGCGTAGTACGTGTTTATAATCGCAGTTGGAGTTTGCAAAGACGAGTGAGTGGGTTGGGGAGCTGGTCTATAATAGTGTCGTTAGCGGCGGGCGCTGCGGTCCAGTGGTTACAGTGACTCCTGTACGTGGGTTCGAACCCTGGCAGGGAACATGTTGCTTGTGTTCTTGGGCAAGAAACTTTGCTACAATTCCCTCTCTCCACCCAGGAGTATCAATGGGTATCTGTGTACGTAGATATCACATGCGCTGATCTTGAGCTGATGCAGAAATGTTCTCGTTTCTTGTGAACAGGGATAATAGTTGTAAATCGCGTTGATACACCCACATTGTGGGAGTTTAAATCGCTATATAAAAACTAACATTAAAGACTAAGGAGGGAGCTGCATTTTGCCCAACCGGTGGGATTTTTTGTGTGCCCAATGTGGATGGAAGTTGTTTTTCCCTAAAAGTTGAACGTGTTAACTATAGATTTTTCCCATTTTAGAAAAACCTATTATTTTTCACAGTGTATGTATTGCGACAGCAGCGTAACCAGGGTTGATTTTGTAGGGGGACACGTGGGGTTTACCAAATGTTCAAGGGGGCACTGCAAGGAAACAAATTATTGTTTGTGTGCAGCGCACCCTCCCCCTCTTTCCCCCTCTTTCCCCCTCTCACCCCCCCCCCCTCCCCCCCTCCCTCTCCCCCTCTCCCCCCCTCCCCTCTCCCCCCTCCCCCCTCACCATCCTTCTACCCCCTCCCCCTCCCCCTCCCCTCCCCCTTAATTCGGTCTATAATTGTTTTCTACTCATTATACATCACATCACTTTCACTTTTTTTAACAACAGCTAAATAAAGTGTCTAACATCCTGACATGTACCTCTAAATGTACGTAATTGCCCTCTAATTATATTGGCAATTACAGTTACTTCACAGTCACTTAAAAACGTTAGGCAACAAATATTTTTCGATGACAGATGTTCGAGGCATTCTCTCACCTCCGCAAGGCATTTGCACTGTGTTACACATGTCCATATCACGACAGACACACGTCCGATTGGGCATTTCTGAAGATCTGTGAACAAAATTATACAATGGAAAAGATTTGAAATGACAAATAATCCACAAAAATAAACAAAATTCAAATCATTTGACCAATGTCAACGAAACAGAATCAACTCAGTTTGGTTCCTGTTTGAGAGTCTACAGTTCGAGAACACAACGCTGAGCTGAGGTATTATTGTGCACTGGTGGAAGAATGACAACAATAAAGGTACACAAAGGCACAGTGTTTTGTGCGTCATTGCGTATTGTGAATGCCGACAAATCCATGTCAACCTTGACCTGTGACCTTGTACAGAAGTACACAGGTGAAGGTTTTATTTGCAATTTTCGACTTCTAAATCAGGCAAAAAGAGTCCGCAACTTTTACTTGAGAAGCTTGACTCTTGCCAAGTTCGTAAAATTATTTGCCCACATAAAACTATATGTATATACATTAGACAATACGTCATACTCGTCAAAAATGCACCACGACTTCCAAATAATTAAGTAACATGTTCTAATAATACATACAATTTAACAATTCTTTAGAATGAAGGTAGATTACCTGGCACTACGTACTCCGCCACTGACTTCAGCAGCTTGCATCATGAGACCAGCCACGAGAAGAAACACAACAGCCGTAGACATGTTTCCTGAAGCAAGTTGTCAATTTATGTCCGTTATTCCAGATCCAATGAGCCACAGTTCGGTATTCCAACTGCGCATGTGCACATCAAGATTTGCGCATCAAAATGTTTAAGAGATCGTCGTGTTCTAAAGTAACGTAAAAAAGACACGTTTGAACAGCGAAGTGATTTCAGGTGTCTTGTGTCCGAACCTTTGTTCAAACAAAAGTATTCATCGTTCTTTCAATTTCACGAGAATTTGCAAGAGTTACCACGACCTTTGTAGCCTTGTGTGCATTTATCTGTCATGGTTTTCCCGAGAGAAAAATTGTCGAATCTAGTTGTGCACATACTCAGTTGGAATAACGAACTGGCTTATTGAGAAAGATTGTAGAAATCGTCAGTAGTATTCTCTATATGCCGTGGTGTTGTCCGTAAACTAAAGCGTATATCTGATAGTATAGGTATATCTAAAAAGATTGGTACTTTAGAATCATGCGTGTACCACCATTGCACTGTGTCGCAATATTGATATTTTTACCTGCGTCACGTACTTCTTTGCGACGAAATAGTCACAAGACCATTCAAAATCACTCTGGTACACAAAAGTCTTTGTGTAATCTCGACATTAAAGAAATCCTCCATTGTTGGCCATTTCTGGTTGGCCGATTGTTAGGTATTTTCCCTTCACAATCCCCGACTTTTGATTTCCACATACCAACGATGACGTCATTGTCTCTGAATAAACGTGTATTTGATTTTGTTTTATTAACGTGTAGTTGGTTTCACAAGGTGCACGCAAGCTATGAGCAGATGATTTTTGCGCCTGGTCTCTCGTTTACCAGCTCATTTTGCTGTCCTCTGAACGTTTTAAAATGTGCCCCCCGGAAAATTAACAGGAAAGAGAGCGCACAAGAAAATACATCAAATCAAATGAAAAATACATCAAATCAAATGAAAAATACATTAAATCAAATTAAAAATACATTAAATCAAATACAAAATACATTAAATCAAATAAAAAATACATCGAATCAAATAAAAAATACATCAAACCAAATCAAATCACATCCAGATTTTGCAATATACAATATATAATATATATATACTTTAAACTAGGTCTGTAGCGGCTTAAACTTTATCCTATTTTAATATAATGCTGATTGTACATAATCAAAATGTTATCATTCTAAACTGTTTTCAACAGTAGCATGTTACTTTACCGCTTATCTTCACATACACTAACTTGAGTAGTAAACGTACAATATTATTTGCAAAATAATAACTTTATTACATTTATATAAAAGCAATTTTACATTTTGCCGACTTCGTCGCTGTTTTCAAGGCGTAATTATCGTCAAGCTTATTCACATGAGAAATTAGAAGTTTCAACCCATCTCATCAATGCACGCCTTGCATACTAGTGCAATTATATTAAATACATGGTGTTATTAAAAGCAACTCGAAGGTATATATTTAAATTTTAGTATTAAAGCTGAGTAGTATACAAACAAGCCGAGTAGTACAAACAAGCTCAGTAGTAAATATATTTAAGCTTAAAGTATCTTACAGGTAATTAGCTCAAACTTCTAATGTTATAAACTAAAAGTTTCGTCTGTTACATTGTCACTTGTGTTTATACTGTCACTTACTGTCTAATACAGACAATTACGGAAATAAACATTATAATAAGAACATTTTGTTCAAGTTGTTATTGTTTCTCTCTCTAAAAGTATCACATAGCTCACATATAAGCATAGATTACACTAACATAAACTTGTTTTGACACCAGCGATTTAAGGTTTAAAATAAAAATAAGTAGACGGAACTTATTTTAATTTGTCATAATATGCTATAAATACATTAGCAATAGTAGAGCGATTTTTGAAAAATCGTTAATTATCATCTAAAACATATTGTACAGTATACATGTAGCAACAAAATAAAGCATAGAAATAATGTAAATATATAGTAAAACAAAAAGCTGCGTGGAATCCTTAATTAAGCTTAATATAATATTTTACTTTTTAGTTAACATACTACAATTTCGCACATTCTGTGTACACGATTCCCTCTTTTAACCCCTTTAATTATACAGTACATGCATATCTTTAATACAACGATTTCGTTTATGGTCTTAATAAACAGGTCAAAAGAAATAAGTCCCCCCTGGGAAATGCGCATTTTTCTGGAAGACAGTTAGGCTCCTTAACCTGTTACACAAATGTAAAATGTAGTCTGAAATGTTACACATTTATTGTGCAAAAGAGTTTCACCCAACAGTTAATCTTCGCCTTGAAATGCTGACATTTATTAAATGTGATGACCAATACAAAATGACACTTTCTTGCATAGGGATTGGACAAATGGAGAAAATCATGTTTTTACATAATTTTTTATTATTCTTTCCTCACTTCATTTAATTTTTCTAAAGTGTACAAATGTAAACATGCATTTAATGTTTTTGTTTTTGTTTTTAATTTCATTACTGAAACGAAAAGACAAAACAAAAATTCCATTTCCACAAAACCTTTATGATTTAAAAAAATTGTTTTGCTTGGGTGACTCTAATTTACTGTACTTCGTAAATTTAGAAAATTAAAAACAAAAACAAAAACATTAAATGCATGTTTACATTTGTACACTTTAGGAAAATTAATTGAAGTGAGGAAAGAATATTAACAAATTATGATTTTCTCCATTTGTCCAATCCCTATGCAAGAAAGCGTTGTTATACCAGTTTGTGTAAAAACGCTATATTCCCTGATTACTATTATTCACATGTTAATCATTTTCGCTTTAGTTACATCAAACAACTTGATAATTATATCCTGACAATTTTTTTTCAATACGAGGATTTCTATTTTTACGAGGGTCTTAACTTTATATATCTCGATTTCCTATAATACAAAAACAACCACAACTAGTAGATAAAACTCAAGTTTAAACTGCCTTTAAAAACATTGGAATAACTTAGAATTTCGTTTAATATAATTACTCATTTGTGGAATGTGAGTAAATATTTGAAAAGCAAATTATGAAATCATACGAATTTTGGATTACGAATTTTGGATTACAGATACCACCACTATTAGGCCTATTTGTTTATACTGCCATGCTACGGTGTCCTAGACAGGATATGGCGCCGATGTAATGTTATCTTTAAAAAACCTGTGTAAAATATACGTGGCACGTTGTATCACTATTATGTACGAGTGAAGGCTGCCAATATTATTGAAGGTGTTATAATCTAATTTCAGGTATTGTACTACTTCAGTCTCAGTCCAAAGTAGAGTACACACTCTCGTTGGTTGTCGCTGGTACCCGTGGCATTGGTTTCCGGCCGACACGGGTGGTAGTGGAGTACACATCGCCTTCGGGTGGGCCTGTAAGGCTGTAGACGCCTTCGTCAGTAGGAGCATTATTGCTAGGACGCCGATCACCTGGACGATCGAAGGTGTTGTATTCGTCGTCCCCGGGCGGGCTTGTGACGCTGTAGAGGCCATCATCAGTTGGGGCATTCGCACTTGGGTGTTTACCTTCAGCTCGATTGAAGGTGTCGTAGGCATTCGACTCAGGTGAACTTGTAGGGTTGTAGCGACCTTCATCAGTAGGAGCATTATTGCTAGGACGCCGATCACCTGGGCGATCGAAGGTGTAATACTCGTTATCTTCTGAAACAGCTGCGATATTGTACAGGCCATCATTGGTTGGGCCATTCGTACTTGGGCGTTTGCCCCCTGCCCGATTGAAGGTGTCGTAGTCGTTTCCTCCAGGCGCACCTGCCAGACTGTAGTCACCTTCATCATCTGCAATTGGTTTCTCCAGTTTGAAGTAGTAGTCGTTTACTGGGTCATCATCTGCAGTTGGTTTCTCGAGTTTGAAGTAGTAGTCGTTTGCTGGGTCATCATCTTGGTGGTTAAGGACGGTTGCAGAGGGACTATCCACACTGGCGTATCCACTACCTCTAGAATCTCCGACTGGAGCATCGACGTCCACGTACCCGCTGTCTTTCGTCAGGTTCTTGGGCTTTGGTAAAGGAACTGGTGCTTTTATACCACTTCGCTGTCCAGATGGCTCTACCATTCCGTTCCCTAGATGTACGTACTCGTTCTCAGGGTCATCTTTGTTTTGCTTGTGATCGTTGTTTGGGAATGGGGTATACACCGCTGGATCATCGTTGTCATCATCGTTCCCAGTTTTCTTGATGTCTGTATACACGTCATTGCCACCCTTTGGCTTGACTAAGGCTCCCTTGCTGTCCTTGGTACCCTGTAGGGCTGTGTAGATGTCGTTCTGCCCTTTAGGTTTGTATGGAGTGTAGCCAACCGATTCGATGGTGGCGTAGCTCTCTGCTTCGCTGGTTCCCACTGCACTGGTTTCCGCTGCGTTTGGCTGATATGAAACGATGGAGAACAGGTAAACGTAACCATACAAACAAAAATGGAAATAAATGTAGTAACATTCAAAATGGAATTTGCCAAACGGCGCGAGTGGTGTATGGTTTAATTTTTGTTCAGGAGATAACGAAACTAACAACTTCCTAAAATTATATATAACTTCATCATTTCATAGAGCAACGCACCGCTCTAACATTTGTGAGTTTTTAATAATGGAAGCTTTATCATTATAACAAGAAAAAAATCGCTGAAATGAATGAGATTAATAATTTACCTTTATGGCGGCATAGACGTTATGGGGTTTCGTCTTTGGGACTCTCGGACCAACGGCTGCCACGGGTTTTAATATGTCCTCTGTCACGTGTTCATTTTCATCCAATCCGTAGGTTGGATTGACTACAAAAAAATTGACAAAAATTGACAAGAAAACAGACAAAGCATACTATTAATAAAATTATACACCACTCTACACAGGAACACATATCTCTTATTTGTTTTCAGCCGGCAAATATTCAGAACGGTTAATAAACTGGTGTCATGTTTTTTACAATTAGTTGATTATAATGTGCTGTTTGTCATCGTGGGTTGGAATAACATGTATTAATTGATTTTGACAAAATCCTATTCAATGTGCAGTACAATTTGTTTTCATTTTTATTTTATTATTTATGTTAACAAGATCTTTTTCAGTAAAGAAAGAAATAGTGGGGTTGTTAAGTTAGAATATCTGATACAATAAGCCATTTGCGCGTGACCCCGAGTTAAATTTAAATAATATCTGGTACACTGACTTGTTCACACAGCTTGGCACAGTTTAACTTTAAATTCTCCAGACCAAAGACACTGTTGCTATATCACGTGATTCGGGGCAAGCTTTTGCATAGTTACGTAAGAGACGCTCAGCACCAATACATTGTTTACAATGGGTGAGAATGGCAAAAAGACACCAGACCATTCCAGAGCTGGGGGTTGCTAGCGTATGACGCGTAAGGCTTGCATGCCCCGAATCACGTGATATAGCAACAGCGTCTTTGGTCTGGAGAATTTAAAGTTAAACTGTGCCAAGCTGTGTGAGCAAGTCAGTGTACCAGATGTTATTCAAATTTAACTCGGGGTCACGCGCAAATGGCTTATTGTACACTATGTGACTAGACCATGATTTTTGGCATGTTGATATTTCATGCCATGAACATTATTTCCAGATGAACATGTAGAGGCAATTCATATTTGACCTCTGATGACCTTTGAGAGGTCAATGAGGTGTACATATTCTATTAAAAACAATTGTTCTTGAAAGCACCACTTTTATTTGACCAAAGCCTATGTCATAGATTTTCAGGCCATGACAAAATTTGATGAGATGCGAACAAAATTATACTTGACCTTCCGTGACCTTTAAGAGTTCAATGACCTTTTGTATACCGTGTTCATTATTACTCATCTTTATTTATAATATTTTGACCGCTGTGTGCACCAAAGGGTTAATTGTGCACTTTATGGCTAAAGCATGACATTTGGCATGTTGGTTCTTTATGTCATGAAGACAATTTTCACTGATTTTCACTGATGCAGGGACAAACCATGGGGTTCCCTTCTACCTCAAATTGTGCTGGGTTTAAGATAAAAGGGGGAGGGTGGAAGGACGTGAAAAGAAGTGGAGGTTTGGATAAAATGGGGGAAAGGGAGGGGGTTAATGGGAGAAAGAATATGGCATTATTATGTTTGTGAGTGGGGTAAAACAAGGAGAACATAGTGGAGGAAGAAATCGGATGGATAAGGCAAAGGGTGCGATATTTACCATTAATTGTGTCTGGTAAAATGGGGGGCAGGGAGGGGGTTATGTGGAGAAAGAATATGGCACAGGTGTTTGTGAGTGTGGTAAAGGGAGAACATAGTAAAGGAAGAAATCGGATGGATAAGGCAAAGGGTGCGATATTTACCATTAATTGTGTCTGGTAAAATGGGGGGCAGGGAGGGGGTTATGTGGAGAAAGAATATGGCACAGGTGTTTGTGAGTGTGGTAAAAGGAGAACATAGTAAAGGAAGAAATCGGATGGATAAGGCAAAGGGTGCGATATTTACCATTAATTGTGTCTGGTAAAATGGGGGGCAGGGAGGGGGTTATGTGGAGAAAGAATATGGCACAGGTGTTTGTGAGTGTGGTAAAAGGAGAACATAGTGGAGGAAGAAATCGGATGGATAAGGCAAAGGGTGCGCTATTTACCATTAATTGTGTCTGACACACGCTCGTGATTATTTGCTGTCAGTGGCTTGTCATTCCTGTATAGAGAAAAACACGAGACAAAATAATGACGGAGAACTGAAGATTGCATAAAGGTCAATAACTAATTAAATTTGCCTTGGAATATGTGTACATTTGGTATAGAAAACAGCATCAGCTTTCAGAGAAAGTTAACACCAAACATACAAAATAATAGAGATAGCACATTGTCAGTAATAGCACATTGTCTACTCTGACCAATGGTTAGTATACCACGTTTAATGGACGTGCAGTACATCTGAGGAGCTGTTATAGGGCCTATGTCAAATATAATGATTTATTCGTTTTCAATTCTTTCCTTGGGAGATTTACAGGATTTACAAGATGTGTTTTGTTTTACGTGTTTACCGTGCAGTTGTGCTATAACAAAACCCGCAGATCACTCACCCCTTATTGTTTCTCTTGTCCTTTCTTCTCCACCAGATAAACCCAGCAACGAGCACCACCAAGAGAAACAGTATGACCAGGGTCACTCCAACAGGGATACCGATTGATACGCCCGTCTGGCCGGCCGGGCCTCCTCCTCCCAATCCTACCGTCGTCATTGGCTTGTCGGTAGTCACTGGTCTATTGGTGGCTCCGTCCTCAGTTAACCTTTGACCGACTGTTGTGTCGATAGTCAGTGGTCTCTCGGTGGCTCCGTCCTCAGTTGACCTTTGACCGACTGTTGTGTCGGTAGTCACTGGTCTCTCTGTAGGCGTGTCGTCAGTAGACCTTTGACCGACTATTGTTGTCGTTGCTGATGTTGTAGGTTGATCACAGGTGAATACGCCATCGGCGACGGTCACATTGACAGACGTTCTGTTGTCACTACAGCTGCAGCTAAAGTTGGACGACCACACCATATCTTAAAAAGGACCAATATATTCGTGATGATATTATCATCTAGAAGTAAAGCGAGTTGAGCAAGGCAAGCAATTGAATCGATCCCATCTGCTATTCACTGGAAGCCTCTATGCATTTTTATTGAATGGCGAGCTAATATTGAGATCATTGGTTAGTCGGTTTTAAACAAGAAGTATGTTTAAAACCGGCTCATGGGCCTGGACGCGGTATTAATGCCTGAACCGAATGAACACTGTAAAGGCCCACGAGCTGGTTTTAAACATACTTATTTAACACCGGCCAACCACATGTATATTCACATTCATAAATACCCTTCCGTCAAAAAGTCAAAACAAGTCAAACATTTAATAACAATTTGTTTTAACAATTTTCCCTTCTGTTTTGAGGAACACATTCTCCAGCTATTTCAATGGTATGTGCCTCACAGACTTTCGGGCCTAGATATGAGCACATTTAATTAACGAGTGTCGTAGTGTCAATTTATGAGTCATGTTCAGGGTTGTTTTCCCTGGAACGAGCACCGGTCCTACAGCTATCACAACCCTTGGACTACAACCAACCTCGGGTTAAAAACAAGTGGATATGAGCAATGATACACGACACCATAACACCACTTCATTACTAACACTTGATTATAACAGTTTTGTATCTGAATTAAAGGACCCACAATTGTATATTTTGTTAAATTTAAATGTGATAAAACGCTTTTAATACTTTTGAACTTGGGTACTTTCATTTTATTCAAATTGACCATTATTAATTCACACTCAATGCGCCGTATTCCTGGTCTCATGAGGGCGCTGTAAGACGCCATTTTCTGGGTACCCAACACAGGTAAAATCGCGTTTAATTAAGTGGTTCAGTAACTTTACTTTTATCTAACAAATAGAATATTGAAACATTTAGATTTTGGAGCTGTAAGAATATGTAAACTGACGTAAATTATCTTCTAATCACTTTTAATTATACCCCCAATACCGTGAGCACAGTGCCCTCAACGTTAAAAAATACGGCCTAATTTTGATAAAAAGGCAAATAAAGGCTTACTCGTGTTTTCTTGGAAGTCATCGACCGTGAGATCGCAGAACCCACAACTGCATTTTAACTGTGTTACACTTGGAAATACACAGAGTACAAATTATTAATTCGAAAAGGATCCTCAGTAGATTGTCAACAAGAAACTATAACAAAAGTGTATAAAATATTAAGGGCTACACTAAATGGAACCGGGGTCATGAACAAAACTTGACGTTTCAGACGAAACCGGGATTTGCGTTATGAAATATCCTTTTTGTTTCATTTTTTGTTTTAATCATTACAATAACACAGTGACAACATTTAATGAGATATGATAGCATGATTTCATTTACATGCAACCAATTACAACGCGCAACAAGACAGCGCGGCCAGCCAATCAGCAAGCCGTACTGAAAGACGGCTGGGACATTAGCATACAGCCCACCAACTTTAGATTTCTGAATGTTCTACATTCACAATGTGTACAATTTCTTCAAATTTGGTATGTTTAAATTTTCTTTAAGGTTGAAGGCAACTAACCGTGAACTACTCCAATGTTAAAACACTATGTTCCCGTGTTTTTAGCTTAGCATAATAAGCATTGTCCTGGTACAAGGGCCACATAAGATGAAAGCGTCCCTCAAAGTACTTTCCTTACTTATAACCAGTCTCCTAACTTCCACTGTTTAAAACAGTTTTTTAAACATCGTGCAAAAGCGTTTGATTTCAGCGAGCTGAAGTGAAAACGCTGTCGTTTTGAATTATTTAAGTTAAGTAAATTGTACATGCACTAGACGTTTACATTATGTGTGTATACAGTTTGTAGTTTGTATCCGCATTCAAATAGTGGACGTAGAACAATAGAGGACAATTTGGTCCACGGTTGACAGAAAGTCCACGATTGGAATTCGTGTACAAAACCTATATAAGGCCTTCCAAAAAATTCAGGGTACAAACAAAAGAGGGACAATAGGGGTCCACGATGAAAGATGTTTGTGTTTAGTACAGTGTGCTAATGGTTTGTATTGTAATGCTTAAACATTGAAAGGGTTGAAAATGAACCTACCCATTGCTTCTCTGTGCGATGCAACCACATTCGTCGATGAAATCCCCAGACTCGCACTCGTACAGGATGGGTGGAGAATTACCATCACGTAGCCTGTACAGACATAGGGCGCCAGACTGACCAAGCCGCGTCAAGTCATCAGGGATCGTTGGCAGACACAAGCTGGATCCTGTAAAATGTCAGACATAATTTTAAGAGCTGGTTTATACTACACGCGAATGTTAAACGACAACAATTTATTGTACAAATTGTGCTCAACTTTTGCGTCTTTCGTTGGAAAAATGTTATCAGCAAATTACGTCGAATATGAACTGGCCTTAAAGTTAGGGTCCCCGTGCTTCTGGTTATGGCACCCTTAATAATGTTCGTGCTTATATAGCGCTTTACATCGTATCAACGATCTCAAAGCGCTTTACAATTATTACCCCGTTCATCAGGACCACGCGGCAGCCGTTTATAGGCGCTCAATCGGCCTCGACCCTCACAGGTACCCATTTATACTCCTGGGTGGAGAGAGGCAATTGTAGTTAAGTGTCTTGCCCAAGGGCACAAACACCATGTTCCTGGTCGGGTTCGAACCCAAGCACCATCGTACATGAGTCGAACACCGTAACCACTGGGCCATGACATTCTGCACCCTTAAACATGCAATCTAAAACTGAATAGCTTTTGTTATTAGTGTAAAATACATTGTGACATTTTCAGTTTTTAATTCAGCTTCTAAATTAGTAGCGAAAAGCCTTGCCCCGTGTATATCATAACTATAGTTACCGTAGTTACGTTTCAATTCTACATTTTTATGTTTTCTCTCTATACACGTATTATGTTCAATGTTTTTAATATATAATTATTAAATAAATATACTAACTCGATCTAAGGTAGCCCATGAGTTAATTTTGCTAGCGTGCGAGTCTAATTTACAAGTGGGTTTTTCACATTCGAACACATTCGGACTGTTTTGTTCAGACTTACCTACATTTTTGGTAGTTGCAGTTTTACCCTAACTTGGGTACACAATACCTTTTCAGTGTGGTTGTTGACGTATTTGTTAAATCCCCCCCCCCCCCCTCCCCCAAAAGTAAAAAGACCAAAAAGGTTAATAATCAACTCACGTTGCCATTGCTGTGAAACACGCAGACCAATCGTCTGATATATACGCTCACAGATGTAACCCAGTGAACTACTGCACCAATGATCATTCAAATTAAATTGCTGATTACGGCGAAGTCGAAAACAAACATTGCTTTGCCGACCATCAGACGTATATGTTAATCCCGATAATGCTAGGGAACCATCCAGCCATTCATAGTCTCTATAAATGCTATCAATCCATAAATAACCGCCTAAGCCACTCTGAGTTATGACGTAATCTAGCTTGGCTTTCGTCTGGATACGAAGAAGATGACTTCCGTCTTGTGCACACTGACTCTTTGCATCATTCTGTGACGTCAGCGATGGTTCAGACAGATGAAACCGATAGCAAGAATCGCCAAATGCAAGCAGATCACCCGAGCATTCTGCACGGACAGAGAATTAATACAATGATAATATATTTAAGTTCATCGGACTGTACATTTTGTCATAATTTTTGTATTATCAAATGGCTACAGATGTTATCAATATTAAACCCATCCTGGATCCGTATTTGCAATCACATCCATTTGCTTTCTCTACCGAACAAAACTGTGAAATATGCCTCGAGAAATTACCATTAGATTCGTTCGTTAATTTCGGCCGTTCACAGGCAAAGCGTTGGTGGAAGCTACAGTCATAAGTATTTATGAATGCGTCGTCACGATGGAGATATACGTAAAAACATCTGGTACGGCCAGTGTTCCCGACAGGCAACAAATCGGAAACAACAAAAGAGCCATCCAGCCATCTTTGAAAAGGACTCAGCCCAATCCAGTAATCAGTGGAACGTAGCGAAGGAGTCCCGGATGCATTTTGTTGCAAGAACTCCAGCTCATCTTGTGTCTCGATATAGACGAGATGACTGTGTCTGTCAATGCAGTACCCATGAGCGTCATTACGTGTCTTGAGGTTATCTGTGACGAATCTGTAGCAGGATCCTCCATGAGATAATTCATCTGTACCATCACAACCTTTAAACAAACAAATTACACTTAGCATAACAAGTTAATACTTTGTCATAGATTGTTTGACTCATCAAATAAGCTTCATTCATTGAATAAACAATTCTGCATGTTTAATATGTGTACAAAACTACCACCACAAATTGTAGAACAGCCAAAAGCTATAATGTTGGCTCGATTAATTAAGATGCGTGGTTGGTTATAAAAGACTTTCAATTAACATATTCTTATTAACATATTGTTAACATATTCCAATGTGCTGAATATTAAAATCAAATTAGTTACGACGGCCTAAGATTTCGACCTTAACAAGATATTCTTCAGAGGCAAAATGACTGTGTATACATAAGGGGGGCACAAGCATGATGTATGGTTGGGAGAGACACAAAGGAGGGATAGCAGGAGGGAAATTGAATAACCAATTAAAAATAGGATTATAGGCAAAAAGGGAATAAAAGAGCGGGCCGAAGTATAGACGATGTGACCTCTGATTACATCTACATTTGTAAATTCAAATGTGCCCGACGGGATCGTGTTTTACATACATTTGGTTAAGAGGTGACACGAGAGGTCACACAATTCAAAGGCGATCTGACCTACGACGTCAATCCCAACAAGAAAATAAGGGGGATGTAAAACACAAGAGTCCTAAACATTATGCTCTTCGTTCAGTTTAGGTTTGTTTTACCTCATACAACCTACATATTTTTTTTAACTAATAAACGAGGCTCCCCTTACCAAATATTTGTTTGTTTACGAAATACTATATGTTTGTTTGTTTTTCCAATCAGGCTTATTTTATCTTAAAGGGATCGTATACGTTTGGTAATTGGAACCCACTGTTTGTTTCAATCCTATATAGTTCTAATATACCATAAAACTAACATGTAACAATTTCATTTCAAAAGGTACTAGCGATTTCGAGATATTGCCGAAATTCTAGAGCGGTTATGTCCACGCAGGAAGAATAATCTGCATTGGAATACACATTCTGAGAAACGTCACTGCAGTAACGCTTCTCAGATTCAATTTGTTGGGGATAATAGTGATATCTGTTTCTATAACCGCAGTACTTCGAAGTGAAAAGTTTCTAAAAATGCCTTATACAATCCAAAGCTGCTGTACTTCTTACCAAGTAATTTTTATTGCCATTAATTGTTGGAGTAATTACCAAACGTATACGATTCCTTTAAACACCCTATCGGAAGATGTTAAATTAAGCCTCCTTACCGTATAAAATCGGTGTTCGGCAAGTCATGAGTGCGGAAGGTGTCGCACTGTTACATTGACAAGTAGTGCCACCAGTCGATCTGATTTCAATCAAAGATATGTTATTCAAAACACCAGTTTGGAAATCCTACCCAATTCACGTTTTGGATTGTTTTTGTAAATGTTAGTGTTGGGTACGATGGCAATAGTTGATAATTATTAATGTATTTAAACAAATCGCAACCATCTGAAAAAAATATAACTTTCGTCAAATGAGTAGAATTATTTAAATTATAAAAGCGCGAGAACTAATTCGAACTTTGTTGGAGGCCTCGGTGCTGTATTTTGCTCGGTTGATTGGGTAACGGGCAAGTATACAACCAGATTGACTATATTCTGGTTCGGCAACGCCTCAAATCCAGTGTCAACAAGGCGAACACAAGAACATTCCCTTACGCCGACATTGGCAGTGACCATGAACTTGTGTTGGCGACCTTCAAACTGAAGCTGAAAGTTAAGCGCTGCCCCAGGAGCTCTCGTATGCGCTTCGACCTTGAAAAACTAAAGACCCAGAAATTGCTGAGGTGTTTCAGGCCCAAGTTGGCAAAAGGTTTGCAGCCCTCAATCTGTTCGACAGCGAAGTAGACACTCTCGCCTATGACATCATATAAGTGCTACTTACAACAGCTTAAAAGGTAAATGGAAGGAAGCGGGAAAATTCAACCTTCCAAACGAAGTCCTTGACCTATGCGACAAGAGACGAAAGCTGAGGGGGCAGAAGCATAAAAGCGATGAAGGGCACATTATCAGCAGGTGCATATAGAGAGGTCAGAAGGGAGAATGAGATAAAAGCAGCCAAAGAGGATTGGGTAGAGAAGCAAAGCGATGCCATTGAGAAAGGAATGGAAGCAAAGAACAGCTAACAGGCCTACATCATTCTCAAGGCCCTCACCAAGATCAGTCAGCAGAGAGCAGTTGTCATAATGGCAAGTTACTGACATACAGCGAAGTCCTGAAGAGGTGGACGAACTACTGCAATGGACGAACTCCACCCAGACGGGGGTGAGAGTTTGTGCAAATTCTGCTTTAGAGAAACCAATATTAGTAAAGTAGGTGTTGAGGCAGTCAGTGATTTCCACAGGATTGGAAGATGTGTGCTGACCATCAGAAACTTCATTAAGAAAGCTGGTATGTTCATTCTTGCCAATAATTATCTGGATTTCACTTCAAGCTTTGTTTATGTCATTCTTGCTGGAGTCAAATTTGGCAGCATAGCAGTTTTTTGGCAGTACAGATTACAACAGTCAGACAATTCCGTAAAGTCTTGTACAAACGTTCATATTTTATTTTGCTGAGGGATTACGTAGAAATGCCTTTCGAGCTTGTTTTTGTGAATACAAAAATTGCATACAGCGGTAGTGATACATGGTTGATTTATATAGTGACTTTGCCACAGTGTTTAGTGACGAGAGGGAAGTAATAACAATACAAAGAGCTGAAAATAGAAATACAAGAGTTTACTTATAGGCACATTCTGCATCACAGGAAACATTCACTCTAGTCAACTTCCTGAAAATCAGATGTAAAGGCTGTGTGTTGCTGTTCATAGCAACATAGGTTTGTTAGCTGTGGCTATTCTGAAGGTGCTGAAAACAGGAAGAAGTAATATGGGAAAGAGGTAGATGAACAGATATGTCAGAATGAAGAATTCCAGCAAGAGTTTCATTGTCATAATTAGTGAAAATATCATCAATGAGAGTAGAACTATGTGGTCCAATCTGAATGGGTTTGTCGATCAGTGGATGAAAACCGTAGGTGTAGAAGGTATTGGCATACTTCTCAGTAGACTGGTGCTCGGAATAATTAATCAAGTTCAGGTTAAAATCTCCCATTATGTAGCATAGCTTTTGTTCATGGTATATAATGCAAAGACGTTTGCCGAAGAGGCGATTGAAGTTAGAAGCAGATGATGATGGAGCTCAGTAAACATTTCCCACAATTAGATTACATACATTACCACGCTCAATCTCAATGAAAACACTTAAAATGTCCAAGTATAACATCTTGTCTGAATCTAATTGAGAGACTCGTGAACATTGCTACCCATTCTCCTTGAGATTTTTTTGGGAATATTTTGAGAATTCTTCCGGACAATTAACCGTCGGTGTCAGGCACAAACGAAGCAATATATGGGACGGAGAGAACACCACCCCCCCCCCCCCCCCCCCCACCCCCCCCCCCCCCCCACTTTTTTTGTGGTGGTCATTGCGCTTGCGGAATTTTTTGTTTTTTGTTTAGGTTTTTAGGGGGTGCGTTAGATAACAATAGCCTAGTAGTGTATGGGTATAGGGGACTAAGGGGAGAGTCGCTCGGGCCCATATCTTGCTGGGTATATCCTCGCCCATTCGAATCAAAGAATGTCTACTTTTTCGTTATTTCTTCCTAACATAACTTCAGTCCACGTTTAAAGACTATTTACAATATGTTAGATTGCAGAAGGGGTAGGTTACGTGCCCCTATCGCATTGTTCATGTTTCTTACTACCGCGTATACTTAAAATAAACACTGTGCCCAAGCCTCCAGCTGGGGCTAATTGTTATGGAGCTGCTAAGCACAACAAATTGCTAAGCATAAAGTTTTTTCTTCACAAAAACAGGGTAAGAAATCCAATTTTAGGTGATATATATTTTGTTTGTGACTAACATAGAACAGCTAATTTGCTTAGCAAGAAATGCACATGGGTTTCTGGCTGGCAACCTGTTTTTACTGACCAAGATTTGTTTGTGCTAAGCAGATGGTTGTACTGAGCAGACCCCATGAAATTGGCCCCAGTTGATGCCTCGCCTCATTTGCTTGCAAAATAAATGTTCAAAACCAGCCCTTTTCTTACTACCAAACACCAAGAGGGCCGTGACAAAAGGGAAAACGTTATGTGAAAAACAATTTCATTTGAAATCTCACCCATCTGTGTTCAAACTATCACTGGCTTCGCCGCTTCCTACGACCAGCATGTGCATGACGAGTATCACAACCAACGACATGTTGAAGACTACGGAAGACAATCGACAATTTCCACAAGACATTAAACGGTGTTCCTTATACATTGACAATTGTATGGTATACCCACAACAAGGCTTCACACACTGTCAGAATAGTAGGTTGTGAATACAATCCACAGACGCAGTTCAAATGGAATGAGGAAATAAATTTGGAAATATAATGAACACGTCTATTTTCCACAGCATAATAGCGGTGCAAGGTTCTCCGTAGTACTATTCACACAACAGTACGTCATGACCTATTCAAAACCATCGTTGTGTACCAAGCTTTGTGTATTCTACAATACTTGTTGATGCACTCTGGATCGTACAATTTTGACATGTTTTACTTCCGTCTTTTTTGACGTGTTATTCTATACGCTTAAAACTAAAGTGTTGGTTCAATCTTATATATTAAGTGAGCGGTCAGTGACTACTGTATAAAAGTTATAATTTCATACATAAAACTGATGAATTCAACACTCAACATGTTGAATTCATCATTGTAATGGTTGAAATCGCAACTTTTAAAGAGGAGTCACTAACCGCACACTTATAATGTTGATTCAACACTTTAGTTTAAAGGCAGGATACACCATTTGCAGATATCGAAAAAATTTACTACCGAATTATTAAGAAATATCTTACTCATCTGAAAGTAAATAATGATTCTAGGCATCTAGCAAAATGATTGCGCTAGATATCCTTTAATTATTCTTAAAAAAATAATTGTATAAAGAAAAATTCGCGATCCCCGGACGGCGATCGCGAAAAAACACAAATAACATAAGAATAACTGCTCGACGCCGGTTGAAAACAAACGCTGTTTTTCGTGCTTTTCTCTAAAACTTCGGACAGGTAGTTAAACGATATTTACTCTAAAATACAATCCCCCCAATCCAAAATTTAAAGTGTGTACCAGGCTTTCACCAAATATTGTTTAAATTAAACATTAACCTCTCAGTTAGTATTAGAGTATATCATTTGTGTCCATGTAACTATCAAGGTGGTTTTATCGAACACCTATTTCGCAGCATGGACCAATGATCATTCCTCTTTTATTTATTTTGTCTCGATGTACACCTATCGCTAAATATAGGTTGATGGCGCTTGAAGTGCTTTGTCGCTTCGTGGATAGTTCGTTCACCTTGGCTTTGTGAAGCCTTTGTCACTATAACCTTGTAAACGCATTCAAGCTAGAACGGGGAAAACGGGAGAATTACACATGATACCATGTTTATTGAATTTTCCCCTATTTTTAATATCTAGAAAACCATATCCTTTTCAAACTACAGTTGTTTCAGGTGCTCATATACATTTCTATATAAACGACAGTTTAAAGGAAATAATTGTGATAAAATCACTGGGTTGAGGTATATAATTCTCAAGCAAAAGGTGACGTGTGCACAATAATGATCAACCCAATTCGAACCCCGGGAATCAGGTTGGTGTAGCTTTCCTCGTCTTCCACCGCTGTGACCAGGGGTTCGGATCCCATCGGGACCAACGTGTTCGTGTGAGGTAATGGGACAGAGACAGGGACAAAGAGCCCCCCCCCCCCCCTCCCCTCCCCCCCCCCCCCCCCCCCCCCCCCCCCCCCCCCCCCCCCCCACTCCTTTGTGGTGGTCATTGTGCTTGTGGAATAATGTGGTTTCTCAGGAATTCTTGTTATGTTTTGTTTTGTGTTTTTTTGTGTTTTTTTTTTTTTTTTTGGGGGGGGGGGGGGGGTGAGTTAGGTAACAACAGTCTAGAGAGTGTATAGATTTAAGAGACTAAGGGGGGAGTCCGTCGGTCCCATTCCTTGCTGGGTATATAAACGTGTGTGTTGAGTTTTCGATACCCTGCCCAATATAAATACCGCGTATCTTGTCTCTATACCATATACACACTCGAAACTATAATTGTTACCTAACACACACCCCTTGATATCTTAAATGAATTCCTGAGATTCCAGGAACACAATGACCAACCCCAAAGAGGGGAAAACCCTTTGCGCCAATCTTCCCTACATAAACTGTAGTGTTAATTTAGGATAACTAGTAAAATTGAAAACCAGATGGTTCTATACAGGGTGCCTCAAAACAATGCAAAATAAAATACAACGGAACGCCACACGTAGAATGTGTAACCAGCATAGATAATATAGGTATTATTTTAGAAAAATACAACCTTCCACTTTAAAATGAGACATCAAACGTGATAAAATTTGAAATTTTTTGACAGAGTTATGAGTACTTTCTCAAGAGAGGTCACATTGATGATGGGACCAAGTTTTTCGATTTTGTTTAGATGTTGCCTTGTAGATGAGCTGTTAGAGATCAGCAGCTAAGCGCACGTGTCAAATTTCTAAACATCAACGTTCAATGGCTAAACATTTCCCAATACAAACCAATTTAACTGTGGGATATCTTGAATATTATTAAAATGTAATTTACATTTACAATGTAAAATCCAAATATATGTACACCCACCAGTGTAAAATATACATGTGCACATCAAGCTAAACATCTAACCACCGCTAGTTATAACCACTGAACCACCAACTTTGCATTTGTATACATTTCCACCGATCACAGTTCTTTGTCAAGAAATCAGTGATGTATTTCTGTGTCTGCAAATACCCCTGAACAGGTATACGGGTACTTGACATAGGTCTATGTAGACTATAATATAAACACTATCACGTAAATATCAAATTCGATTCAGTTGTTAATATACCTCTATTCTACAGAGCTGATTTGCCTTTTGAAATGTCTTTCGATCCCGTTTTTGTAAAGATGTCAGTGATGTACTACGGTGTATTTAAATCTCCCTAAACAGTTACTTTTTATACATAATATCAACTAAAATATAAAGATTAGCATGTATATGCTTTTCAAAATGTCTTTCGATTAAGTTTTGTAGGCCTAAGCGCTTTGCTGTAGTCATATCGACCAAGACATATTTACCACCAGTTTTCTCTTATTATTATTTGTTAATTGGCTAGTTTTTTGCCCAAGATCATTTCTCATGTGTAGGCGCATAGGGTGATGTAGGGTGTATTGCTCACTGCATACTTTCAACTTAGAGAACAAAGATTATGAAACCCTACTTTTTTGCTGCTGATCAGTAGAAGATTCCACCCATAATGATAACACTATGTTCAACCTGCAATGCTACGGTGTCCCAGATTGGATATGGTGCTGATCTAAATAATAAAAATGCGTGCCAATTATAACAATACTCGAACTTTGTATAAGCATTATATATTTCTGCAGGTGATAAGTTTCAGCTGTACGCTTCATTTCATCATTTAGTGTCATTCCAAAGTAGAGTACTCACTCTCGCTAGTTGTCGCTGGTACCCGTGGCATTGGTTTCCGGCCGATACGGTTGGCAGTGGAGTACACATCGCCTTCAGGCGGGCCTGTGAGGCTGTAGGCGCCTTCGTCAGTAGGGGCATTCGTACTTGGGCCTCGATTACCGGTACGATCAAAGGTGCTGTATTCGTCGTCCGCTGGCGGGTTTGTGACGCTGTAGAGGCCATAATTAGTTGGGGCATTCGTGCTTGGTTGTTTACCTCCACCTCGATTGAAGGTGTCGTAGGCATTCGACTCAGGTGAACTTGTAGGGTTGTAGCGACCTTCATCAGTAGGAGCATTATTGCTAGGACGCCGATCACCTGGGCGATCGAAGGTGTTATACTCGTTATCTTCTGAAACAGCTGCGATATTGTACAGGCCATCATTGGTTGGGCCATTCGTACCTGGGTGTTTGCCCCCTGCCCGATTGAAGGTGTCGTAGTCGTTTCCTCCAGGCGCACCTGCCAGACTGTAGTCACCTTCATCATCTGCAATTGGTTTCTCCAGTTTGAAGTAGTAGTCGTTTACTGGGTCATCATCTGCAGTTGGTTTCTCGAGTTTGAAGTAGTAGTCGTTTGCTGGGTCATCATCTTGGTGGTTAAGGACGGTTGCAGAGGGACTATCCACACTGACGTACCCACTACCTCTAGAATCCCCAACTGGAGCATCGACGTTCATGTACCCGCTGTCCTTCGTCAGGTTTTTGGGATTGGGTAGAGAGACTGGTGCATTGACACCACTTCGCTGCCCAGATGGCTCTACCATTCCGTTCCCTGGATGCACGTACTCGTTCTCAGGGTCATCTTTGTTTTGCTTCTGGTCGTTGTTTGGGAATGGGGTATACACCGCTGGATCATCGTTGTCATCATCGTTCCCAGTTTTCCTAAGGTCTGTATACACGTCATTGCCACGCTTTGGCTTGAAGGCTGCGTTGCTGTCCTTGGTACCCTGTAGGGCTGTGTAAACATCTTTCTGCCCTTTAGGTTTGTATGGAGTGTAGCCAACCGATTCAATGGTGGCGTAGCTCTCTGATTTGCTGTTTCCCACTGCACTGGTTTCTGCTGCGTTTGGCTGATATGAAACGATGGGGAACAGGTAAACGTAACCATACAAACAAACAGCGAAAAAAATGTAGTAACATTCAAAATGGAATTTGCCAAACGGCTCGAGTGGTGTATGGTTTATTTTGGTTCAGGAGATAACGAAACTAACAACTTCCTAAAATTAAATTTAACACCATAATTGTATAGAGCAACGCACCACTCTAACATTGTGAGTTTTTAATAATGGAAGCTATACCATTCAAACAAAAGTTGTCTTTGAGGTATTATCATTATCACAAGAAAGAATCGCTGAAATGAATAAGATTAATAATTTACGTTTATGTCGGCATAGACGGTATGAGGTTTCGTCTTTGGGACTCTCAGACCAACGGCTGCCACGGGTTTTAATATGTCCTCTGTCTCGTTTTCATGTTCATCTATTCCGTAGGTTGGATTGACTACAATGAAATATAAAAAAAACAAAAAAAAAAAACAGATAAAACATACTATTAACAAAATAACACCATCCTACGCAGGATGGATTTTCAGCCGGCAAATATTCAGAACGGTTAATAAACTGGTGTCTTTTTTTTACAATTATTTCTTTATAATGTGCGGTTTGTCATCGTGGGAATGTAATAGTATGTAATAATAAAATGTAATAATAGATGTTGGAATCTTTTTAATTTTATTTTGATGTTACCTAAAGATACATTAAATGAACTTAGAGGGGTCTGATATTTTTATCTTAACAAGATCTCCTTCAGAAGAGAAATAGTGGGATTGTTAAGTTCAAATATCTGATACAAAACCACTTGGCATGTTGGTTCTTCATGCCGTGAACATTATTTTCAGATGTAAGGGCAACTCATACCTCAAATCGTGCTGGGTACAAGATAAAAAGGGGGGGGGGGGGGGGGGGGAGTGGAAGGACGAGAAAAGGAGTGGGGATATATGTACAAATGGGCGCCGGGAAAAGGTTATGAAGAGAAAGAATATGGCACATGTGTTTGTGAATGGAGTAAAACGAGAAAACAGTGGAGGAAGAAATTGGATGGAATGGGCAAAGGGTGAAATATTTTACCATTAGTTGTTTCTGACTCACGCGCGAGATGGTTTGCTGTCAGCGGCTTGTCAATCCTGTATAGAACCAAAAACACGAGAAACAATAATAACGGACAACTGAAGATTGCATAAATGTCATTAATTAATTATAATCGCCTTGGAATATGTCACGGTACATTCGGTAAAGAAAACAGCATCCATTTTCAGAGACAGTCAACACTAAACCTATACAATAGAGATTTGTAACCTTTGACTGGCAGTAATAGCACACTGTCTACTCTGACCAATGGTTAGTATACCACGTGTGATGGACGTACATCTGAGGAGCTGTTATGTGTGAAATATAATAATTTATTCATTTTCAATTATTTTACATGATTTACATGACAAATTTTATATTACGTGTTTACAGTGCAGTTCTGCTATAACAAAAACCCGCAGATCACTCACCCCTTATTGTTTCTCTTCTCCTTTCTTCTCCACCAGATAAACCCAGCAACGAGCGCCACCAAGAGAAACAGTATGACCAGGGTCACTCCAACAAGGATGCCAATGTTGTTGTCTGGTGTTGTCAAAAACTCAGAGCCATCTGGCTCACAGGTGAATTCGCCATCGGCGACGGTCACATTGACAGACGTTCTGTTGTCACTACAGCTGCAGCTAAAGTTGGACGACCACACCATATCTTAAAAAGGACCAATATATTCGTGATGATATTACCATCTGAAAGTAAAGCGAGTTGAGAAAGGCAAGCTATTGAATCGATCCCATCTGCTATTCACTGGAAGCCTCTATGCATTTTTATTGAATGACGAGCTAATATTGAGATCATTGGTTAGTCGGTTTTAAACAAGAAGTATGTTTAAAACCGGCTCATGGGCCTGGACGCGGTAAAATCGCCCAAACCGAATGAACACTGTAAAGGCCCATGGTCCGGTTTTAAACATACTTGTTTAACACTGGCCAACCATATGTATATTCACATTCATAAATACCCTTCCGTCAAAAGGTCAAAACAAGTCAAACATTTACTAACGATTTTGTTCAACAATTTTCCCTCCTGTTTTGAGGAACACCCCTCCAGCTATTTCAATTGTATGTGCCTCACAGACTTTCGGGCCTAGACATGAGCACATTTAATTCACGAGTGTCATGGTGTCAATTTGTGAGTCGGAATCAGGGTTGTCTTTCCCTGGAACGAGCACCGGTACCCCAGCTATCACAACCCTTTGACTACAACTAACCTCGGGTTAAAAACAAGTGGAAATGAGCAATGATACACGACACCATAAAACCACTCCATTACTAACAATTGATTATAACAATTCTTTGTTGTAAGCTTTAGGGACTTGAACACATTCAGGAGTAACAGTTTTGTATCGAATTAAAGACCCCAAAATTGTATATTTTGTTAAATTTAAATGTGATAAAACGAATGCGCCGTATTCCTGGTCTCATGAGGGCGCTGTAAGACGCCATTTTCTGGGTACCCAACACAGGTAAAATCGCGTTTAATTAAGTGGTTCAGTAACTTTACTTTTATCTAACAAATAGAATATTGAAACATTTAGATTTTGGAGCTGTAAGAATATGTAAACTGACGTAAATTATCTTCTAATCACTTTTAATTATACCCCCAATACCGTGAGCACAGTGCCCTCAACGTTCAAAAATACGGCCTAATTTTGATAAAAAGGCAAATAAAGGCTTACTCGTGTTTTCTTGGAAGTCATCGACCGTGAGATCGCAGAACCCACAACTGCATTTTAACTGTGTTACACTTGGAAATACACAGAGTACAAATTATTAATTCGAAAAGGATCCTCAGTAGATTGTCAACAAGAAACTATAACAAAAGTGTATAAAATATTAAGGGCTACACTAAATGGAACCGGGGTCATGAACAAAAATCGACGTTTCAGACGAAACCGGGATTTGCGTTATGAAATATCCTTTTTGTTTCATTTTTTGTTTTAATCATTACAATAACACAGTAACAACATTTAATGAGATATGATAGCATGATTTCATTTACATACAACCAATTACAACGCGCAACAAGACAGCGCGGCCAGCCAATCAGCAAGCCGTACTGAAAGACGGCTGGGTCATTAGCATACAGCCCACCAACTTTATATTTCTGAATGTTCTATGATTATTGCTTATTATGTACACACATTCACAATGTGTACAATTTCTTCAAATTTGGTATGTTTAAATTTTCTTTAAGGTTGAAGGCAACTAACCGTGAACTACTCCAATGTTAAAACACTATGTTCCCGTGTTTTTAGCTTAGCATAATAAGCATTGTCCTATTACAAGGGCCACATAAGATGAAAGCGTCCCTCAAAGTACTTTCCTTACTTATAACCAGTCTCCTAACTTCCACTGTTTAAAACAGTTTTTTAAACAAGTTAAACATCGTGCAAAAGCGTTTGATTTCAGCGAGCTGAAGTGAAAACGCTGTCGTTTTGAATTATTTAAGTTAAGTAAATTGTACATGCAATAGGCGTTTACATTATGTGTGTATACAGTTTGTAGTTTGTATCCGCATTCAAATAGTGGACGTAGAACAATAGAGGACAATTTGGTCCACGGTTGACAGAAAGTCCACGATTGGAATTCGTGTACAAAACCTATAGAAGGCCTTCCAAAAAATTCAGGGTACAAACAAAAGAGGGACAATAGGGGTCCACGATGGAAGACGTTTGTGTTTAGTACAGTGTGCTAATGGTTTGTATTGTAATGCTTAAACATTGAAAGGGTTGAAAATGAACCTACCCACTGCTCGTCTGTGCGATGCAACCACATTCGTCAATGAAATCCCCCGACTCGCACTCGTACAGGATGGGTGGATAATTACCAACACGTAGACTGTACAGACATAGGGCGCCAGACTGGCTAAGCCGCATCAAATCATCAGGGATCGTTGGCAAACACAAGCTGGATCCTGTAAAATGTCAGACATAATTTTAAGAGCTGGTTTATACTACACGCGAATGTTAAACGATCTTTTGGAGAACAACAATTTATTGCAAGAGTATAGTATTGTACAAATTGTGCTCAACTTTTGCGTCTTTCGTTGGAGAAATGTTATCAGCAAATTACAAATTGCGTCGAATATGAACTGGCCTTAAAGTTAGGGTCCCCGTGCTTCTGGTTATGGCACCCTTAAACATGCAATCTAAAACTGAATAGCTTTTTTTATTAGTGTAAAATACATTGTGACATTTTCAGTTTTTAATTCAGCTTCTAAATTAGTAGCGAAAAGCCTTGCCCCGTGTATATCATAACTATAGTTACCGTAGTTACGTTTCAATTCTACATTCTTATGTTTTCTCTCTATACACGTATTATGTTCAATTTTTTTAATATATAATTATTAAATAAATATACTAACTCGATCTAAGGTAGCCCATGAGTTAATTTTGCTAGCGTGCGAGTCTAATTTACGAGTAGGTTTTTCACATTTGAACACATTCGGACTGTTTTGTTCAGATAGGCTTACCTACATTTTTGGTAGTTGCAGTTTTTACCCTAACTTGGATACACAACCCCTTTTCAGTGTGGTTGTTGACGTATTTGTTAAATCCCCACCCCCCCCCCCCCCCCTTTCCCCCAAAAGTAAAAAGACCCAAAAGGTTAATAATCAACTCACGTTGCCATTGCTGTGAAACACGCAGCCCAATCGTCCGATATATACGCTCACAGATGTAACCCGAAGAACTACCGCACGCGCGATCATCCAAATTGAATTGCCGGTTACTGCGAAGTCGAAAACAAACATTGCTTTGCCCACCATTAGACGTATCTGTTAATCCCGATAATGCTAGGGAACCATCCAGCCATTTATAGTCTCTATAAATGCTATCAATCCATAAATAACCGCCTGAGCCACTCTGAGATATGACGTAATCCAGCTCGGCTTTCGTATGGATACGAAGAAGGTGACTTCCGTCTCGTTCACACTGACTCTTTGCATCATTCCATGACGTCCGCGGTGGTTCAGACAGATGAAACCGATAGCAAGAATCGCCAAATCCAAGCAGATCATCCGAGCATCCTGCACGGACAGAGAAATAATACAATGATAATATATTTAAGTTCATCGGACTGTACATTTTGCCACAATTTTTTTATTATTAAATGGCTACAGATTTTATCAATATTAAACCCATCCTGGATCCGTATTTTGGATCCATTTGCTTTCTCTATCAAACAAAACTGTAAAATATGCCTCGAGAAATTACCAGTTAATTTCGGCCGTTCACAGGCAAACCGTTGAAGGTAGCTACAGTAAAAAGTATTTATGGATGATTCGTCACTATAAAGATATACGTAAAAGCATCTGGTACGCCATTCGTTCCCAACAGGCACCAAATCGGAAACAACAAAAGAGCCATCCAGCCATATTTGAAAAGGACTCAGTCCAATCCAGTAATCAGTGGAACTTAGCGAAGAATTCCCGGATGCATTTCGTTGCAAGAACTCCAGCTCCTCTTGTGTCTCGATATAGACGAGATGACTGTGTCTGTCAATGCAGTACCCATGGGCCTCATTACGTGTCTTGAGGTTATCTGTGACGAATCTGTAGCAGGATCCCCCATGAGATAATTCATCTGTACCATCACAACCTTTGAACAAAATAATTACACTTAGCATAACAACATTTATTAATTGAATAAACAACTCTGCATGTTTAATATGTGTATAGGAAAATAAAAAACAGAAATTGTAGAACAGCTAAAGGCTATAATGTTGGCTCGATTAATTAAGATGCGTGATTGGTTCTAAAAGACCCTCAAATAACATATTTGTATTAGCATATATTAACATATTCTAATGTGCTGAATATTAAAATCAAATAAGTTACGAGGACCTAACATTTCGATATTAACAACATATTTTTCAGAGACAAAATGACTGTGTATACATAAACGGGGGAGTTACACATCATGTATGATAGGGAGAAACACAAAGGAGGAAAAGAAGAAGAGGAATGGAAGAACCAATTAAGGGGACTGAGGATTATATAGGTAAAGAGGGAATACAAGAGAGGGCCAGAGTATAGACGATGACCTCTGATTACATCTACATTTGTATATTCAAAATGTGCCCGACGGTATCGTGTTTTACATACATTTGGTGACATGAGTGCCAAACTATTCAAAGGCGATCTGACCTACGACGTCAATCCCCAACAAGAAAAAAAGGGTGATGTAAAACACAAGAGTCCTAAACATTATGCTTTTCGGTCAGTAAATAGGTTTGTTTTACCTCATACACCCTACATATGTTTTTAAACTAATAAACGAGGCTCCCCTTACCAAATATTTGTTTGTTTACAAAATGCTCTATGTTTTTTTTTTTTTTTAAATCAGGCCTATTTTATCTCAAACACCCTATCGGGAGATGTTAAATTAAGCCCCCTTACCGTAAATAGGTGTTCGGCAAGTCATGCGTGCGGAAGGTGTCGCACTGTTACATTGACAAGTAGTGACACCAGTCGATCTGATTATAATCAAAGAAATGTTATTCAAAAAAACATTTTGGACATCCTACCCAATTCACGTTTTTGATTGTTTTTGTAAATGTTAATGTTGGGTACAAATCGCAACCATCTGAAAAATTATAACTTAACTCAATAGATTCGTCAAATTATAAAGGCGCGAGAACTAATTCGAATTTTGTTGGAGGCCTCAGTGCTGTATTTTGCTCGGTTGATTGGGCAACGGGTAAGTACACGACCAGATTGACTTCATTCTGGTTCGGCAACGCATCAAATCCAGTGTCAACAAGGCGAACACAAGAACATTCCCTTACGCCGACATTGGCAGTGACCATGAACTTGTGTTGGCGACCTTCAAACTGAAGCTGAAAGTTAAGCGCTGCCCCAGGAGCCCTCGTATCCGCTTTGACCTTGAGAAACTAAAGACCCAGAAATTGCTGAGGTGTTTCAGGCCGAGGTTGGCGAAAAGTTTGCAGCCCTCAATCTGTTCGACAGCGAAGTAAACACTCTCGCCTATGACATCAAATAAGTGCTACTTACAACAGCTTAAAAGGTAAATGGAAGGAAGCGGGGGAAAAATCAACCTTCCAAACGAAGTCCTTGACCTATGCGACAAGAGACGAAAGCTGAGGGGGCAGAAGCATAAAAGCGACGAAGGGCACATTATCAGCAGGTGCATATAGAGAGGTCAGAAGGGAGAATCAGATCAAAGCAGCCAAAGAGGATGGGGTAGAGGAGCAAAGCGATGCCATTGAGAAAGGAATGGAAGCAAGGAACGACTAACAGGCCTACATCATTCTCAAGGCCCTCACCAAGATCAGTCAGCAGAGAGCAGTTGTCATAATGGCAAGTTGCTATACAGACTGTAACGAAGTCCTAAAGAGGTGGACGAAGTACTGCAACAGCGGAAGTGATCCATGGTTGATTTCTATAGTGACTTTGCCACAGTGTTTAGTGACGAGAGGGAAGTAATACAAATACAAATAGCTGAAAATAGAAATCATAGACTTCACTCAAGTCGACTACCTGAATATCAGATCTAAAGGCTTGAAGTGTGTTGCTGTTGCTAGCAACATAGGTGTGTTGGCTGTGGCTATTCTAAAGGTGCTGAAAACAGGAAGAAGTAATATGGGAAAGAGGTAGATGATCAGAGGTCATAATTAGTGAATAATGAGAGAAGAACTACGGGTCCAATCCGAGTGGGTTTGTCGATCAGTGGATGAAAACCGTAGGTGTAGAAGGTATTGGCGAACTCCTCAGTAGACTGGTGCTCGGAACAATTAATCAAGTTCAGGTTAAAATTTCCCATTGCGAAGCATAGCTTTTGTTTATGAGATATAATGCTAAGACGTTTGCCGAAGAGGCGATTAAAGTTAGAAGCAGATGATGATGGAGCTCTGTAAGCATTTTCCACAATGAGATTACATGCATTACCACGTTCGATCTCAATGAAAACACTTACAATGTCCAAGTATAACATCTTGTCTGACTCTAATTGAGAGACTCGTGGATGAACATTGCTACCCTTCCTCCTTAAGATTTTTTGGGGAATTTTTTTGAGAATTCTTTCGGACAATTAACCGTCGGCGTCAGGCACAAATGAAGCAATATATGGGACGAAGAGAACCCCCCCCCCCCCCTCTTTTGTGGTGGTCATTGCGGTGGAATGGTGGAATGTTGTGGTTTCTTTTTAGATTTTTGAGGGGGGTGCGTTAGGTAACAATAGTCTAGTAGCGATATGTATGTGTATAGGTGACTAAGTGGGGGGGGGGGGGGGGGGGGGGGGGGGGTCGCTCGGGCCTATATCTTGCTGGGTATATCCTCGCCCATTCGAATCAAAGAATGTCTACTTTTTCGTCATTTCTTCTTAACATAACCTCAGTCCATGTTTAAAGATGGACTACAACGGAATAATGATAAAGGCTGTGTTGCGGTTTTTGTTCGAGAAATGTATAATGATTACTAATATATCATTAGTATTCAATAAAACTTGTTCCTTAATGCAAACAAAACCCAAAATTTATCGGCGTTCTACGACCCAGAAAAACTCAGTTTCAGCAAAAGCCCTTAACTCATGAATAATTCATACTTTGTGTGTGACGTACTACCCATGACGATTTACTCGGGTCGATCGTGTGCGTGCATTTTTACCGTACAATGCAATGCGGAATAACAGCGGACAAGCTAGGCTATATTTTGGTACAACTATTTTCGACCGAAAAACAGCGAAAAATGTCCGATAGCAGCGAGTATTGGGAAGACCACAGTATAGATGAGGAAGAGGCATTTCGTGGAGGTACTTCTGAGGACAGTGATGGCAGCTCTAGCGATGAGGGGAGCTCACCAGACGAGGGGAGCTCACCTGCTGATGACTCTGCGGCCACGGCAGACCCGGCGGTTGCCGATGACTTGGCCGACGTAGAAGCAGTAGGCCTGGTGGTAGTACTAGTACGAATTCTCTCGATGTTTGGCGCTTTCAATGTGGGGATCGATCCAGGCTTCATACGAAACTTTGTTGTCAATCCCAGTGATTTTTTCAAAGCACTTGAAGGTTCAACACAGTCCTCTGAAAAATGTGCTGAACAAATCAAAGGCCTACTTCTTTCCGAGAAGGTGAAATCCTTTCGTGTAATATTTACGAACTTCACCCATTCCTTTGATAACGCAGGATCCCGCGGAAATTGCACAAAATGAATCTCTGGATTCTTCGAACAATTTCTCGTGCATCCACCAACAACACATGAAGTTGGCATTATTGTAGCTGAGTGATAGTGATACACTATAAAAAAAAGATTCGTAAAAACTTCATGCCTCTGCATGAAAACGCATACATAATACACACGGAATAACATGGCGTCTTTTGTTTACTCTCGGTTGCTCATGGGTAGTACGTCATCACTTTTCGCTGGTTTACAAGTCCGCTGGTACTATATCGTGGATTTCATTGTGGTTTTCAGTGGATCTTTGCCGGGAACCAGTACAGAGCGGGAAATTTCAAAATCGAAGAATCGAGGTCTAATTTTGTCGGTCAAATTGCAACAAAATTATTTAAAGAAAAACATGACCGTAACAATAAAGTGTTACCTGAACACAACATAAACAAGGTCCGATAATAAATTTAATGTGTGAGTTTTCGTTGTAGTCCATCTTTAAAGACTATTTACAATATGTTAGATTGCAGAAGGGGTAGGTTACGTGCCCCTATCGCATTGTTCATGTTCCTTACTACCGCGTATACTTAAAATAAACACTGTGCCCATGCCTCCAGCTAGGGCTAATTTTCATGGAGCTGCTAAGCACAACAAGTTGCTTAGCATAAACGTTTTTCCTTGGCAAAAACAGGGTTTAAACTCAAATTTCAGGTGATATATATTTTGTTTGTAACTAATATATAACAGCTGTTTTGGTGTGTTTTTTTGCTTAGCATCACATGGATTCCTGGCTGGTAACATGAGCAAGATTTGTTTGTGCTAAGCAAAATAATGTTGGTACTGAGCAGACCTCATGAAATTGGCTCCAGTTGATGCCTGGCCTCATTTGCTTGCAAAATAAATGTTCGAAACCAGCCCTTTTCCTACTACATGTACCAAACTCCTGCGATAGCCGTTATAAAAGGGAAAACGTTATGTGAAATAGAATTTCAGTTGAAATCTTACCCATCTGTGTTCAAACTATCACTGGCTTCGCCGCTTGCTACGACCAGCATGTGCATGACGAGTATCACAACCAACGACATGTTGAAGACTACGAAAGACAATCGACGATTTCCACAAGACATTAAACGGTGTTCCTTATACATTGAAAATTGTATGGTATACCCACAACAAGGCTTCACACACTGTCAGAATAGTAGTTTGTGAATACAACCCACAGCCGCAGTTCAAATGCAATGAGGAAATAAATTTGGAAATATAATGAACACGTCTATTTTCCACAGCATAATAGCGGTGCAAGGTTCTCCGTAGTACTATTCACACAACAGTACGTCATGACCTATTCAAAACCATCGTTGTGTACCAAGCTTTGTGTATTCTACAATACTCTTGTTGATGCACTCTGGATCGTACAATTTTGACATGCTTTACTTCCGTCTTTTTTGACGTGTTATTCTATACGCTTAAAACTAAAGTGTTGATTCAACCTTATAAGTCAGCCTTCAGTGACTTTAAAGTTCTAATTCCATTCATAAAACTGATGAATTCAACACTCAACATGTTGAATTCATCAGTGTAATGGTTGAAATCGCAACTTTTAAAGAGTAGTCACAAACCGCACACTTATAATGTTGATTCAACACTTTAGTTTTAAGCGTGTACCAGGCTTTCACCAAATATTTTTTGTAAATTAAACATTAACCTCTCAGTTTGTATTAGAGTATAATTATCATTTGTGTTCATGTAACCATCAAGGTGGTTTTATTGAAAACCTATTTCGCTACATGGACCAATGATCATTCCTCTTATATATGGGTTTTTCTCGATGTACACATATCGCTAATTATAATTATTGAGGTTGATGGCGCTTGAAGTGCTTTGTTGTTTCGTGGATAGTTCGTTCACCTTGGCTTTGTGAAGCCTTTGTCACTGTAACCTCGTAAACGCATTCAAGCGAGAACGGGGAAACGGGAGAATTACACATAATACCAACTTTGTAAGACTGACATGTTTATTTAATTTTCTCCTATTTTTAATATCTAGAAAACCATATCCTTTTCAAACTACAGTTGTTTCAGGTGCTCATATACATGTATATATAAACGACAGTTTAAAGGAAATAATTGTGATAAAATCACTGGGTTGAGGTATATAATTCTCAAGCAAAAGGTGTGCACAATATATCAAGATCAACCCAATTCGAACCCCGGAAATCAGGTTGACGTAGCTTTTCTCGTCTTTCACCACTGTGACCAGGGGTTCGAATCCCATCGGGACCAACGTGTGTATGTGAGGTAATGGGACAGGGACTGGGACAGGAAGGCCCCCCCCCCCCCCCCCTTGTCATTAACCCAATGTCAAGTATGGGACGGAGAGAAACCCCCCCCCCCTTCTTCCTTTGTGGTGGTCATTGTGCTTGTGGAATGTTGTGGTTTCTCAGGAATTCTTGTTAGGTTTTTAGGGGGGGGGGGGGGGGTGAGTTATGTAACAATAGTCTAGAGAGTGTATGGTATAGAGGACTAAGGGGGGAGTCCGTCGGTCCCCTTTCTTGCTGGGTATATAAACGTGTGTGATGAGTTTTCGATACCCTGCCCAATATAAATACCGCGTCTCTTGTCTCTATACCATTATACACACTCCAAACTGTTGTTACCCACACACCCCTTGATATATGAAATAAATTCCCGAGATTCCGGGAACACAATGACCAACCTCAAAGAGGGGAAACCCCTTTGCGCCAATCTTCCCTGCATAAACTGTAATGTTAATTTAGGACAACACCAGTAAAATCTCTAATACTGTAATTTATTCACAGTCTGTTCACAACTGGGACCCATTAGTGTATTACACTGAATAGGCTACCCATGGAAAACAAGATATACAAAAATTAATAACTCAAAGTTTGTAAACGCACCTATTCTTAACCAGTTTGCGCCGGATGACGCATAAACACGCCAAGTTCAAGTTCGGAAATGTATGTCAGCAGCGAGCAAGGCCGGAAAAGCGTGGGTGTGCTTCCCGGCACTATCAGCCTGAACCTGCTTCGGATCGAGTTTCGTTAAAAATAATCCCGCCCCTCGGCTCGGCGATGTTAAAATAATCCCGGCGCAAACTGGTTAAAAGATTTACCATACACCGGCATTTAAATAAAAAACACTCCTGAAGATCACCTTATTTTATCTTATTCTATCTACATGGTGTTCAAGAAAACCTTGATGGAATTTCTATAGTCATGCATCACCAAGTCTCATTGTTTTAAAAAATGTATGTGAAAACCCATTTGCGACAGTTTCGGGTAAGACATTAGGATCACATCCAAGCACGCGCCCCTGGCTCCGGCCCATTGCCAAACTGTATAAATGAAGCCCGAGACGAAGACAAAGTTGCGGTGTCGATACCCGGAACTGTCGCGAATGGGTTTTCACAAACATTTTCTAAATAATATATAGGCCTCAGTGAGGCATGACTGGAGGAATGCCACCAATATATCGTTTGATAGCATTTTAATCCTACTTTATGTAGGATTATTTATAGTCACACAGCACACAGTTTGGTCAAATTGACCACTAATTTGAGGATTTGGTTTTTCTGGGACATCCTAAGCCCAGCAAGAGAAATTATCATTCTCGATGGATGATATAGACATTTTAAGACAACGTGGTTCTTGTCAATTTCAGTCACATTTTTAAATCATTTTCAGTCACAAAAAGTGAATATGTAAAGGCTTGCTTTATCACTATTTTATGCTATCAGACGATCTAGGTTTTCCCGGCTATTTTAAAACATGTTTTATACAAATTCACCAACTCTCACCTTCAATTTCGTCCGAGGACAAATTTTACAGGCTTTTACCAAACCAATTTAGTCACTTATCATTCAATTAGCCGGGAAAACCTATAGTAAGTAAACAGTGAGTAAAACAGTTTATTTGATGGAGCTGTTAATTAATCTCGAATTTTGCCTCCATGTTTCTGTTTTGCATTGTAACTTTAAATTGTAATTCTTACTGCAGCAAAATGTACATAAAGAATACTTTTAAATCCTGCATGATTATGCATCACAAAGTCTTACGGATGTCGCTTGATGACATTTCCCAACACAAATAATTTTAACTATGAGATATCTTGAATATTATTCTAATCAACGCTAGTTATAACCACTGAACAACCAACTTTGCATTTGTATACATTTCCACCCATCACAGTTTTTAGTCAAGATATCAGTGATGTATTTCTGTGTCTGCAAATACCCCTGAACAGCTATACGGGTACTTGACATATGTAGACTACAATATAAAATTATCACGTAAATATCAAATTCGATTCAGCAGTTAACATGCCTCTGTTCAACAGAGCCGATTTGCCTTTTGAAATGTATTTCGATCCAGTTTATTAGGCCAAGACATTAATATCGGCAACTATTAAGCACCAGTTTTCAATTATTTTTTAAGTGGTTATAATTTTGCCTAAGATTATTTCTCATGTGTAGGCGCGCATAGGGTGATGTAGGATTCATTGCTCACTGTATACTTTAAACTTAGAGAACACAAATTATGAAACCCTACTTTCTGCTGCTGATCAGTAGAAGATTCCACCCATAATGATAACACTAACTTCAACCTGCAATGTTACGGTGTCCCAGATTGGATATGGTGATAATGTAAATATTAAAAATTGATACTTTGTATCAGCATTATGTATTTCTGCAGGTGATCAGTATGCTTCATTTCATCATTTAGTGACAGTCCAAAGTAGAGTACTCACTATCGCTAGTTGTCGCTGATACCAGTGGCATACGTGTGGTATTGGAGTACACATCGCCTTTAGGTGGGCCTGTGAGGCTGTAGACGCCTTCGTCAGTAGGGGCATTCGTACTTGGGCCTCGTTAACCGGTACGATCAAAGGTGCTGTATTCGTCGTCCCCTGGCGGGTTTGTGACGCTGTAGAGGCCATCATCAGTTGGGGCATTCGCACTTGGGTGTTTACCTCCAGCTCGATTGAAGGTGTCGTAGGCATTCGACTCAGGTGAACTTGTAAGGTTGTAGACGCCTTCATCAGTAGGAGCATTATTATTAGGACGCCGATCACCTGGGCGATCGAAGGTGTTATACTCGTTATCCTCTGGAACAGCTGCGATATTGTACAGGCCATCATTGGTTGGGCCATTCGTACCTGGGTGTTTGCCCCCTGCCCGATTGAAGGTGTCGTAGTCGTTTCCTCCAGGCGCACTTGCCAGACTGTAGTCACCTTCATCGTCTGCAGTTGGTTTCTCGAGTTTGAAGTAGTTTGTTGGGTCATCATCTTGGTGGTTAAGGACGGTTGCAGAGGGACTATCCACGCTGACGTACCCACTACCTTTAGAATCCCCGACTGGAGCATCGACGTCCACGTACCCGCTGGCCTTCGTTAGGTTCTTGGGCTTTGGTAAAGGAACTGGTGCATTGATACCACTTCGCTGTCCAGATGGCTCTACCATCCCGTTCCCTAGATGCACGTACTCGTTCTCAGGGTCATCTTTGTTTTGCTTCTGATCGTTGTTTGGGAATGGGGTATACACCGCTGGATCATCGTTGTCATCATCGTTCCCAGTTTTCTTGATGTCTGTATACACGTCATTGCCACCCTTTTGCTTGAAGGCTGCGTTGCTGTCCTTGGTACCCTGTAGGGCTGTGTAAACATCTTTTTGCCCTTTAGGTTTGTATGGAGTGTAGCCAACCGATTCAATAGTGGCGTAGCTCTCTGCTTTGCTGGTTCCCACTGCACTGGTTTCTGCTGCGTTTGGCTGATATGAAACGATGGGGAACAGGTAAACGTATCCAATTACAAACATAATTGGAAAAATAAATGCAGTAACATTCAATATGAAATTTGCCAAACGGCGCGAGTGGTGTATGGTTTATTTTGGTTCAGGAGATAACTAAACTAACAACTTCCTAAAATTAAATATAACACCATCATTTTATAGAGCAACGCACCGCTCTAACATTGTGAGTTTTTAATAATGGAAGCTATGCCATTCAAACAAAAGTTGTCTTTGAGGTATTATCATTATCACAAGAAAGAATCGATGAAATGAATGAGATTAATAATTTACGTTTATGTCGGCATAGACGGTATGAGGTTTTGCCTTTTGGACTCTCGGGCCAACGGCTGCCACGGGTTTTAATATGTCATCTGTCTCGTTTTCATGTTCATCTATTCCGTAGGTTGGATTGACTACAATGAAATATAAAAAAACAAAAACAAAAAACAGATAAAGCATACTATTAACAAAATAACACCATCCTACGCAGGAACACATATCTCTTATTTGTTATTAGCCGGCAAATATTCAGAACGGTGAATAAACTGGTCTTTTTTTTTTACAGTTATTTCTTTATAATGTGCGGTTTGTCATCGTGGGAATGTAATAGTATGTAATAATAAAATGTAATAATAGATGTTGGAATCTTTTTAATTTTATTTTGATGTTACCTAAAGATACATTAAATGAACTTAGAGGGGTCTGATATTTTGATCTTAACAAGATCTCCTTCAGAAGAGAAATAGTGGGATTGTTAAGTTCAAATATCTGATACAAAACCACTTGGCATGTTGGTTCTTCATGCCGTGAACATTATTTTCAGATGTAAAGGCAACTCATATTTGACCCCTGATGACCTTTGAGGTCAATGAACTTTACATACTATATTTAAAACAAATGTTCTTGAAAACACCACTTGTATGTGACTATGATATTTACTATAAAATACAACCCCAAAATTCACCCATTCATGATAATTCAAGCAATTACCAATGGTGTATCCTACCTTTAAACAAGAGTGTGGAGTGTGTATAGCATGCGGGGACAAAAACGGGGGTTCCGTTCTACATCAAATCGTGCTGGGTACAAAATAAAAAGGGGGGGGGGGGGGGAGTGGAAGGACGAGAAAAGGAGTGGGGATATATGTACAAATGGGCGCCGGGAAAAGGTTATGAGGAGAAAGAATATGGCACATGTGTTTGTGAATGGAGTAAAACGAGAAAACAGTGGAGGAAGAAATTGGATGGAATGGGCAAAGGGTGGAATATTTTACCATTAGTTGTTTCTGACCCACGCGCGAGATGGTTTGCTGTCAGCGGCTTGTCAATCCTGTATAGAACCAAAAACACGAGAAAAAATAATAACGGACAACTGAAGATTGCATAAATGGCATTAATTAATTAAAATCGCCTTGGAATATGTGTACATTCGGTATAGAAAACAGCATCCATTTTCAGAGACAGTCAACACTAAACCTATACAATAGAGATTTGTAACCTTTGACTGGCAGTAATAACACACTGTCTACTCTGACCAATGGTTAGTATACCACGTGTGATGGACGTACATCTGAGGAGCTGTTATGTGTGAAATATAATAATTTATTCATTTTCAATTATTTTACATGATTTACATGACAAATTTTATATTACGTGTTTACCGTGCAGTTCTGCTATAACAAAAACCCGCAGATCACTCACGCCTTATTGTTTCTCTTCTCCTTTCTTCTCCACCAGATAAACCTAGCAACGAGCGCCACCAAGAGAAACAGTATGACCAGGGTCACTCCAACAGGGATACCGATGTTGTTGTCTGGTGTTGTCAAAAACTCCGAGCCATCTGGCGCACAGGTGAATTCGCCATCGGCGACGGTCACATTGACAGACGTTCTGTCGTCACTACAGTTGCAGCTAAAGTTGGACGACCACACCATATCTTAAAAAGGACCAATATATTCGTGATGATATTATCATCTAGAAGTAAAGCGAGTTGAGCAAGGCAAGCTATTGAATCGATCCCATCTGCTATTCACTGAAAGCATCTATGCATGTATTCATTGATGACGAGCTAATGATGGGAATATTGGTTATCCGGTTTTAAACAAGAAGTATGTTTAAAACCGGCTCATGGGCCTGGACGCGGTATTATTGCCCGAACCTTATTAACACTGCAAATGCCAATGAGCCGGTTTAAAACATGGTTGTTTAACACTGGCCAACAACATTTATATTTACGACCACACCATGATAATCATCTGGAAGTAAAGCGAGTTAAGCAAGGCATCGATCCCATCTGCTATTCACTGGAAGCCTCTATGCATATTTATTGAATGACGAGCTAATAATGGGATCATTGGTTAGCCGGTTTTAACAAGACGTATGTTTAAAACCGGCTCATGGGCCTGGACGAGGTATTATTGCCCGAACCGAATGAACACTGTAAAGGCCCATGGTCCGGTTTTAAACATAGTTGTTTAACACTGGCCAACAACATTTATATTCACATTCATAAATACCCTTCCGTCAAAAAGTCAAAACAAGTCAACTATTTACCAACGATTTTGTTTAACAATTTTCCCTCCTGTTTTGAGAAACACCCCCTCCCCAGCTATTTCAATGGTATGTGCTTCACAGACTTTCGGGCCTAGACATGAGCAAATTTAATTCACGAGTGTCGTAGTGTCAATTTGTGAGTCATGATCAGGGTTGTCTTCCCTGGAACGAGCACCGCTACACCAGCTATCACAACCCTTTGACTACAACCAACCTCGGGTTGAAAACAAGTGGAAATGAGCAATGATACACGACACCATAAAACCACTTCATTACTAACACTTGATTATATCAAGTCTTTTTTTGTAAGCTTTAGGAAAGAACACATTCAGGAGTAACAGTTTTGTATCTGAATTATTTGATTCAAATTGGTCAGTATAGGAACACATTCATTAATTAATACAAAAAGGCAAATAAAGACTTACTCGTGTTTTCTTGGAAGTCATCGACCATGATATCGCAGAATCCACAATTGCATTTTACACTGTGAAATATACACAACCGTTAATTGGAAGGTTCTCTTTCAACACAAATATTTTAAAAGTAACAAATGAAAATGAAGTCAGAGACAAAGTGAATGCTTAAACAAAGCTAAGATTTGAGACAGCTAGGGCCTAACGGTTACAACACAACCATGTTTGATACACAATACATGTTCGGTTTTTACATTAAAATTAAAAAGGTTGAAAACAAACCTACCCGTTGCTTGTTTGTGCGATGCAACCACATTCGTCAATGAAATCCCCCGACTCGCACTCGTACAGGATGGGTGGAGAATCACCATCACGTAGCCTGTACAGACATAGGGCGCCAGACTGGCCAAGCCTCGTCAAGTCGTCAGGGATCGTTGGCAGACACAAGCTGGATCCTGTGAAATGCCGTAGATACTCACATTAGAGGCAATTCGTACTTAAGATGAAGTACTAAGCGACTGGTGTGGCTTCACAAAACATCGCAGCAAAATAATGTATTTAATTAAAACTTATGCCTGGCTCGACAGCAACACGCCGTTCGCTTGTTTGTCGCGTATGAACCAGCCTTGATTTTTGAATGTATCACGCTAAGTTATGAACTCTCCAATAAGACACTAAACACAAACAATTACCCATGCATGCTATCTATTGTTTTTTGTAAAAATAATTCAGCTTCATTATTAAGATCGGGAAGCGGCATTCTTGCTTACACCACTGAGCTTGTCTTGACTAATTGTGTTATGCTTTCTTCCTATATACAAGTGTTTGATATGTTAATTGGTTGTTTATGTATTCACACAATACATTTTGGTAGCACGAGTCATTTTGTTGGCCAAGGTGAGGCTCGTGGAAGTCTAATTCCCAAGATAAATCAGTGTCAATGTCGGGCAATGAGGTAGTCAGCGAGGCACAAAATGTAGGATGGTCCCTGTGGAACAGCAAAAATCAAAACCTCATTTCTGTATTACCTCCGCCCATCTCTTGTGGCGAAGGTAATATGTATTCACCACTGCCTGTCTGTCTGTCTGTCTGTCTGTCTGTCGGGCGGGCGGGCGGGCGGGCGGGCGGGCGGGCGGGCGGGCGGGCGGGCTGCGATAATTTTTTTCTGCAGGTAGGTTGGTACATAGTGTACATTTATTAGCCAATCAGGGTTAGGGTTAGGGTTGTCCCAGACAACTCTAACATCATCGATGACGTCAACACGATCTGTGTTCTGATTGGCTAATGTACCAACCTACCTGCAGAAATTTTTTTCGCGGGCGGGCTGTCTGTCTTATGGGTCAAGGATGATTCCATTGACATTTTGTGATTGATCTAGTCCAGATCAGGAATCACTTTGAATGATTTTTATTTGGCACACAGGGCGTTTTTGTGGTTGGGTAAGAGGTCTGCGCCCTTTTTCTAATATTCTGTCTACGCCCTTCAAATTCAATATTTCCTAATGTCGTCTGTAAAACTAAAACAAAACATGATTTTGATCGTTGTTCGTTTTTGCACGTTTGATGCACAAAACACACGCATCGTTGTCAGGCAGCAACATATGCTAAATTTGCTAAATTGTAAAGGTTTTATTCTAAAACGTGGGTAGATTTTCCCTTTGATGTTAACGTTCAAAAGAGAATGTCACACGCTTAAAACTAAAGTGTTGAATCAACATTTTAAGGCGGACGGACCGCGTGTTGCAGAGCAATGTCAAGGTGAGATGGTTTAAGGTTGGTGTTTTTTTGTAAATGTTTAACTGTATTCTATTCTTTAAATCATTAAACTGATGAATTCAACACTTTGAGTGTTGAATTTTTTAATGTCATGTATGGAATCCCAACTTTTAAAGAGTAGTCACCAACCACACAAAATATAATGTTGATTGAACACTTTAGTTTTAAGCGTGCAGGGGCAAGACGCTTTTAAAGAGTTTTTATGTTTTTGTGTGGGTTTGTTTTGAATACAAATTTACAAATACAAAAATTAAAACGTTCAAACCATCTTACCTTGCCATTGCTCTGCTACACGCAGTCCCTCCGCCTTGCGTTCACAGATGTAGCCAAGCATTTCACTACAGTAGTGATCATTCAATTTAAATGATTGTCCATCATACAAATAGAAGCAAACATTGCCCTGCGCACCATTAGATGAGTCTGTTAATCCCAGTAACGCTGAAGAACCATCCATCCATCCATACTCTATAACGCTATCGACCCAGAAATACCTACGCGAGCCACGCTGGGATATGACGTAATCTAGCTCGGCTCTCGTCTGGATACGAAGAAGGTGACTTCCGTCTCGTTCACACTGACTCTTTGCATCATTCCATGACCTCCGCGATGACCAATAATAAAACCGATAGCAAGAATCGCCAGATTCTCTGAGATTACCCGAGCATTCTACATATAGATTAAACAAAAAATGACAAGATAAATAATACCACGAAAATAAGATTTACGTACATTTCATAGGCCTACATTTTGTGATGTATTCTTATTTTCGATGGCCACAGATTTCATAAATAATACCGTTTACAAAGTATTTGCAAACTATAATGTTCCTTCCCACCAGACACAAATGTGAGATTCAAGCTTACCACTGGATTCATTTGCCCATTTTGACCGTTCACATACAAACGGTCCTCGATAACTGCAGGAGAAACCATATATGCCCAAGTCTACAGTGTCAAGGTAGAAGCATGTAAGCCAATTGTTCCTGACAGGCAACAAATCGGAAACAACAAAAGAGCCATCCAGCCATCTGGCAGGAAAAGGACTCAGCCCAATCCAGTAATCAGTGGAACGTAGCGAAGGAGTCCCGGATGCATTTCGTTGCAAGAACTCCAGCTCCTCTTGTGTCTCGATATAGACGAGATGACTGTGTCTGTCAATGCAGTACCCATGGGCGTCATTACGTGTCTTGAGGTTATCTGTGACGAATCTGTAGCAGGATCCTCCATAAGATAATTCATCTGCACCATCACAACCTTTTGACAAACAAATTACACTTAGCATAACAAGTTAAGTTCATAAATTGTTTGACTCATCAAATAAGCTTTATTAATTGAATAAACAATTCTGTATGTTTATTATGTGTACAAGAATACCACCAGAAATTGTAGAACAGCAAAAGGCTATAATGTTGGCTCGATTAATTAAGATGCGTGGTTGGTTTCAATTTACTTTCAATTAACATATTCTTATTAACATAGTATTAACATATTCCAATGTGCTGAATATTAAAATAAAATTAGGTACGAGGGCCTAATATTTCGATCTTAACAAGATATTCTTCAGAGGCAAAACGACTGTGGATACATAAGGGGGGCACACAAGCATGATGTATGGTTGGGAGAAACACAAAGGAGGGGTAGAAGGAGGGAAGTTGAATAACCAATTAAAAATAGGATTATAGGCAAAAAGGGAATAAAAGAGCGGACCGAAGTACAGACGATATGACCTCTGATTACATCTACATTTGTATATTCAAATGTACCCGGCGGTATCGTGTTTTACATACATTTGGTTAAGAGGTGACATGAGAGGCTACACAATTCAAAGGCGGTCTGACCTACGATGTGCAATCCTCAACAAGAAAACAGGGGAATGTAAAACACAAGAGTCCTAAATATTATGCTCTTCGGTCAGTTTAGGTTTGTTTTACCACATACACCCTACATATGTTTTTTAACTAATAAACGAGGCTCCCCTTACCAAATATTTGTTTGTTTACAAAATGCTATATGTTTGTTTGTTTTTCCAATCAGACCTATTTTATCTTAAAGGGATCGTATATGTTTTGTAATTGAAACCCACTGTTTGTTTCAATCCTATATAGTTCTAATATACCATAAAACTAACATGTAACAATTTCATTTCAAAAGGTACTAGCGATTTCGAGATATTGCCGAAATTCTAAAGCGGTTATGTCGACGCAGGAAGAATAATCTGCATTGGAATACACATTCTGAGAAACGTCACTGCAGTAACGCTTCTCAGATTCAATTTTTTTGGGATAAAAAGTGATATATTTTTCCATAACCGCAGTACTTCGAAGTGAAAAGTTTCTAAAAATGCATTATACTATCCAAAGCTGCTGTACTTCTGACCAAGTAAGTTTTTATTGCCATTAATTTTTGGAGTAATTACCAAACGTTTACGACCCCTTTAAACACCACATCGAAAGATGTTAAATTAAGCCTCCTTACCGTATACAATCGGTGTTCGGCAAGTCATGCGTGCGGAAGGTGTCGCACTGTTACATTGACAAGTAGTGCCACCAGTCGATCTGATTATAATCAAAGAGATTTTATTCAAAATACCAGTTTGGAAATCCTACCCAATTCACGTTTTGGATTGTTTTTGTTGGGTACGATGGCAATAGTTGATAATTATTAATGTATTTAATTAGGCACTTGGGGAGACAATCCCACAGAGATGTACACAAACTTAAAACAGTCCTAACTTGTTTACCCTAACCCTTTTCTCTAAGATCTTCGAGATTTATGCTATTTAAAAAAATACCTCCCAAATATCGTTTTTTAGGGTAGCTAGACACTTAGGGAGACACTGAAATGTCTCCCTAAGTGCCACTGTCTCCTTATTACCTAAAAACTTACGCTAATTTGTCACCCCAAGTGCCTATTTGGAAGAATTCAACAAATCGCAACCATCTGAAAAAAATATAACTTTCGTTATTTAGATTCGTCAAATGAGTAAAATTATTTAAATTATAAAGGCGCGAGGACTAATTCGAACTTTGTTAGAGGCCTCAGTGCTGTATTTTGCTCGGTTGAACGGGCAAGTACACAACCAGATTGACTTCATTCTGGTTCGGCAACGCTTCAAATCCAGTGTCAACAAGGCGAACACAAGAACATTCCCTTACGCCGACATTGGCAGTGACCATGAACTTGTGTTGGCGACCTTCAAACTGAAGCTGAAAGTTAAGCGCTGCCCAGGAGCCCTCGTATCCGCTTTGACCTTGAGAAACTAAAGACCCAGAAATAGCTGAGGTGTTTTAGGCCGAAGTTGGTGAAAAGTTTGCAACCTCAATCTGTTCGACAGCGAAGTAGACACTCTCGCCAATGACATTAAATAAGTGCTACTTACAACAGCTTAAAAGGTAAACGGAAGGAAGCGGGAACATTTCAGCCTTCCAAACGAAGTTCTTGACCTATGCGACAAGAGATGAGAGCTGAGGGGGCAGAAGCATACAAGCGATGAAGGGCACATTATCAGCAGGTGCATATAGAGAGGTTAGAAGGGAGAATCAGATAAAAGCAGCCACAGAGGATTGGGTAGAGAAGCAAAGCGATGCCATGCCATTGAGAAAGGAATAAAAGCAAAGAACAGCAAACAGGCCTACATCATTCTCAAGGCCCTCACCAAGATCAGTCAGCAGAGAGCAGTTGTCATAATGGCAAGTTGCTATACAGACTGTAACGAAGTCATGAAGAGGTGGACGAAGTACTGCAGTGGCATGTACAACTACGAACTCCACCCAGACGGGGGTGAGAGTTTGTGCAAATTCTGAAGGCTCGTTTTTTAATAACACAAACAAAGTTTAACGTGTTCTTGTCTTGCATTACGATCGAGGATCGAAACACAAAAGAGAACAAAGGGAACAAAGGATCCTCGATCGACGGTTTGCTTGTCCGAATTCTGTCCTCGATCGACGGTGCAATGGCAAAGCAATGGGGATTGGGTTAAGTAAAGGAAGAAAGGAAAACACAATATCGATCCTCGGTCGTTATGTGGTCATGCTTGTGTGTGCCCAGACTATGTTGCAATAGGCCTAACTTAGATATAATAACTTAGTGATTTTACTAGCTTTAGAGGAACTAATATTAGTGAAGTAAGTGTTGAGGCAGTCAGCGATTTCCACGGGATTGGAATAATTGTGCTGACCATCAGAAACTTCATCAAGAAAGCTGGTAGGTTCATTCCTGCCAAGGATTTTCTTGATTTCTCTTCAAGGTTTGTCATTCTTGCTGGAGTCAAATTTAATTTGGCAGCACAGCAGTCAGGCAATTTCGTAAAGTCTTGTACAAACGTTCATTTTTTTTTTGCTGAGGGATTACGTAGAAAATGCCCTTCGAGTTTGTTTTTGTGAATACAAAAATTGCATACAGCGATAGTGATCAATGGTTGATTTCTATAGTGACTTTGCCACAGTGTTTAGTGACGAGAAGGAAGTAATACAAATACAAATAGCTGAAAATAGAAATCATAGACTTCACTCAAGTCGACTACCTGAATATCAAATCTAAAGGCTTGAAGTGTGTTGCTGTTGCTAGCAACATAGGTTTGTTGACTGTGGCTTTTCTAAAGGTGCTGAAAACAGGAAGAAGTAATATGGGGAAGAGGTAGATGAACAGAGATGTCAGAATAAAGAATTCCAGCAGGAGTTTCATTGTCATAATTAGTGAAAATATTATCAATGAGAGTAGAACTGTGGGGTCCAATCCGAGTGGGTTTGTCGATCAGTGGGTGTAAACCGTAGGTGTAGAAGGTATTGGCAAACTCCTCAGTAGACTGGTGCTCGGAACAATTAATCAAGTTCAAGTTAAAATCTCCCATATGTAGCACAGCATTTGTTCATGATATATAATGCTAAGACGTTTGCTGAAGAGGCGATTGAAGTTAGAAGCAGATGATGATGGAGCTCTGTAAACATTTCCCACAATAAGATTACTTTATTACCACGATCAATCTCAATGAAAACACTTGCAATGTCATCCGAAGTATAACATCTTGTCTGACTCTTATTGAGAGACACATGGAGGAACATTGCTACCCTTTCTTCTTAAGATTTTGTGGGGAATTTTTTTAGAATTCTTCCGGACAATTAACCGTCGGCGTCAGGCACAAATGAAGCAATATATGGGACGGAAAGAACCCCCCTCTTTTGTGGTAGTCATTGCGCTTGCGGAATGTTGTGGTTTCTTTTTAGGTTTTTAGGGGGTGCGTTAGGTAACAATAGTCTAGTAGTGTATGGGTATACGGGACTAAGAGGAGAGTCGCTCGGGCCCATATCTTGCTGGGTATATCCTCGCCCATTCGAATCAAAAAATGTCTACTTTTTCGTCATTTCTTCCTAACATAAATTCAGTCCATGTTTAAAGACTATTTATGATATGTTAGATTGCAGAAGAGGTAGGTTACGTGCCCCTATCGCATTGTTCATGTTTATTACTACCGCGTATACTTAAAATAAACACTGTGCCCATGCCGCCACAGCTGGGGCTAATTTTTATGGAGCTGCTAAGCACAACAAATTGCTTAGCATAAACGTTTTTTCTTCACAAAAACAGGGTAATAAATCAAATTTCAGGTGATATATATTTTGTTTGTAACTAATATATAACAGCTGTTTTTGGTTTGTTTTTTTGCTTAGCATCACATGGATTCCTAGCTGGTAACATGAGCAAGATTTGTTTGTGCTAAGCAAATGTTGGTACTGAGCAGACCCCATGAAATTGGCTCCAGTTGATGCCTGGCCTCATTTGCTTGCAAAAAAAAAAATGTTCGAAACCAGCCCTTTTCCTACTACATGTACCAAACTCCTGCGAGAGCTGTGATAAAAGGGAAAACGTTATGTGAAAAACTATTTCAGTTGAAATCTTACCCATCTGTGTTCAAACTATCACTGGCTTCGCCGCTTGCTACGACCAGCATATGCATGACGAGTATCACAACCAACGACATGTTGAAGACTACGGAAGACAATCGACGATTTCCACAAGACATTAAACGGTGTTCCTTATACATTGAACATTGTATGGTATACCCACAACAAGGCTTCACACACTGTCAGAATAGGAGTTTGTGAATACAACCCACAGCCGCAGTTCAAATGCAATGAGGAAATAAATTTGGAAATATAATGAACACAGCATAATAGCGGTGCAAGGTTCTCCGTAGTACTGTTCACACAACAGTACGTCATGACCTATTCAAAACCATCGTTGTGTACCAAGCTTTGTGTATTCTACAATACTTGTTGATGCACTCTGGATCGTACAATTTTGATGTTTTACTTCCGTCTTTTTTGACGTGTTATTCTATACGCTTAAAACTAAAGTGTTGATTCAACCTTATAAGTCAGCCTTCAGTGACTTTAAAGTTATAATTTCATACATAAAACTGATGAATTCAACCCTCAACATGTTGAATTCATCAGTGTAATGGTTGAAATCGCAACTTTTAAAGAGTAGTCACTAACCGCACACTTATAATGTTGATTCAACACTTTAGTTTTAAGCGTGTACCAGGCTTTCATATTTTTTGTAAATTAAACATTAACCTCTCAGTTTGTATTAGAGTATAATTATCATTTGTGTCCATGTAACCATCAAGGTGGTTTTATCGAATACCTATTTCGCTACATGGACCAATGATCATTCCTCTTATATATTTTTTTATCGAGGTACACATATCGCTAAATATAGGTTGATGGCGCTTGAAGTGCTTTGTTGCTTCGTGGATAGTTCGTTCACCTTGGCTTTGTGAAGCCTTTGTCATTGTAACCTTGTAAACGCATTCAAGCTAGGACGGGGAAAACGGGAGAATTACACATAATACCAAATTTGTAAGACTGACAGTTTATTGGATTTTTACTTTTTTTAATATCTAGAAAACCATATCCTTTTCAAACTACAGTTGTTTCAGGTGCTCATATACATTTATATATAAACGACAGTTTAAAGGAAATAATTTGGATAAAACCACTGGGTTGAGGTATATAATTCTCAAGCAAAAGGTGTGCACAATAATGAACAACCCAATTCGAACCCCGGGAATCAGGTTGGTGTAGCTTTCCTCGTCTTCCACCACTGTGACCAGGGGTTCGAATCCCGTCGTGACCCCCCCCCCCCCCCCCCCCCCTCCTTCATTTGTGGTGGTCATTGTGCGTGTGGAAGGTTAGGGTTTCTCAGGAATTCTTGTTAGGTTTTAGGGGAGTGAGTTAGGTAACAATAGTCTAGAAAGTGTATAGATTTAAGAGACTAAGGGGGGAGTCCGTCGGTCCAATTCCTTGCTGGGTATATAAACGTGTGGGTTGAGGTTTCAATACCCTGCCCAATATAAATACCGCGTCTCTTGTCTCTATACCATATACACACTCGAAACTATTGTTACCTAACACACACCCCTTGATATCTGAAATGAATTCCTGAGATTCCAGGAACACAATGGCCAACCTCAAAGAGGGAAACCCCTTTGCGCTAATCTTCCCTGCATAAACTGTAATGTTAATTTAGGACAACACCAGTACAATTTAAAACCAGATGGTTCTATATACAGTGTGTCCCAAAAGAATGAAGCAAAATATAACGGAACGCCACACGTAGAATGTGTAAGCAACGTAGATAATATAGGTATTATTTTAGAAAAATGCACCCTTCCACTTTAATAAATCAAACGTGATAAAATGTGATAAATTTTGACAGAGTTATGAGTGCTTTTTCCAGAGAGGTCAAATGGACCATGGGACCAAGTTTTTCGATTTTGTTTGGATGTTGCATTATGAGCTGTTGGTGATCAGCAGCTAAACGCACGTGTCAAATGTCTAAACATCAACGTTCAATTGCTAAACATTTCCCAACACAAACCATTTTAACTATGGGATATCTTGAATATTATTAAAATGTAATTTACATTTACAATGTAAAATCCAAATATATGTACACCCACCAGTGTAAAATATACATGTGCACATTAAGCTAAACATCTAATCACCGCTAGTTATAACCACTGAACCACCAACTTTGCATTTGTATACATTTCCACCGATCACAGTTCTTTGTCAAGAAATCAGTGATGTATTTCTGTGTCTGCAAATACCCCTGAACAGCTATACCAGTACTTGACATGTAGACTATAATATAAAATTATCACGTAAATATCAAATTCGATTCAGTTGTTAATATACCTCTATTCTACAGAGCTGATTTGCCTTTTGAAATGTCTTTCGATCCCGTTTTTGTCAAGATGTCAGTGATGTACTTCTGTGTATGTAAATCTCCCTAAACAGTTGCTTGTTATACATAATATCAACTAAAATATAAAGATTAGCATGTATATGCCTTTCGAAATGTCTTTCGATTAAGTTTTGTAGGCCTAAGCGCTTTGCTGTAGTCATATCGACCAAGACATATTATATATCGACAACTGTTAACCACCATTTTTCTCTTATTATTATTTTTTAATTGGCTAGTTTTTTGCCCAAGATCATTTCTCATGTGTAGGCGCGCATAGGGTGTTGTGTGTATTGCACACTGCATACTTTCAACTTAGAGAACAAAAATTATGAAACCCTACTTTCTGCTGCTGATCAGTAGAATATTCCACCCATAATGATAACACTAACTTCAACCTGCAATACTACGATGTCCCAGACTGGATATGGTGCTGATCTAAATAATACAAATGCGTGCCAATTATAACAATACTTGAACTTGTATAAGCATTATATATTTCTGCAGGTGATAAGTTTCAGCTGTACGCTTCATTTCATAATTTAGTGTCATTCCAAAGTAGAGTACTCACTCTCGCTAGTTGTCGCTGGTACCCGTGGCATTGGTTTCCGGCCGACACGGTTGGCAGTGGAGTACACATCGCCTTCAGGCGGGCCTGTGAGGCTGTAGACGCCTTCGTCAGTAGGGGCATTCGTACTTGGGCCTCGATTACCGGTACGATCAAAGGTGCTGTATTCTTCGTCCCCTGGCGGGTTTGTGACGCTGTAGAGGTCATCATCAGTTGGGGCATTCGCACTTGGGTGTTTACCTCCAGCTCGATTGAAGGTGTCGTAGGCATTCGACTCAGGTGAACTTGTAAGGTTGTAGAGACCTTCATCAGTAGGAGCATTATTGCTAGGAAGCCGATCACCTGGGCGATCGAAGGTGTTATACTCGTTATCTTCTGAAACAGCTGCGATATTGTACAGGCCATCATTGGTTGGGCCGTTCGTACTTGGGCGTTTGCCTCCTGCGCGATTGAAGGTGTCGTAGTCGTTTCCTCCAGGCGCACTAGCCAGACTGTAGTTACCTTCATCATTTGTGTAGACATCTTTCTGCTCTTTAGGTTTGCATGGAGTGTAGCCAACCGATTCGACGGTAGCGTAGCTCTCTGCTTCGCTGGTTCCCACTGCACTGGTTTCCACTGCGCGTGGCTGATATGAAACGATTGGGAACAATAACCAATTACCGGTACAATCAAAAAAGGAAATAAATGTAGTAACATCCAACGTAGAATTTGCCAAACGGCGCGAGTGGTGTATGTTTCATTTTGGTTCAGGAGATAACGAAAATAACAACTTCCTAAAATTGAATATGACATCATCATTTCATATAGCAACGCACCGCACTAACATTTGTGAGTTATTAATAATGGAAACTATACCATTCAAACAAATGTTGTCTTTGAGGTATTATCACAACAACAAAATCGCTAAAATGAATGAGATAATTTACCTTTATGTCGGCATAGACGGTATGAGGTTTCGTCTTTGGGACTCTCGGGCCAACGGCTGTCGCGGGTTTTAATATGTCCTCTGTCTCGTTTTCATGTTCATCTATTCCGTAGGTTGGATTGACTACAAAGAAATATAAAAAACAAAAACAAAAAACAGATAAAGCATACTATTAACAAAATAACACCATCCTACGCAGGATGGATTTTCAGCCGGCAAATATTCAGAACGGTTAATAAACTGGTGTCTTTTTTTTTCAATTATTTCTTTATAATGTGCGGTTTGTCATCGTGGGAATGTAATAGTATGTTATAATAAAATGTAATAATAGATGTTGGAATCTTTTTAATTTTATTTTGATGTTACCTAAAGATACATTAAATGAACTTAGAGGGGTCTGATATTTTGATCTTAACAAGATCTCCTTCAGAAGAGAAATAGTGGGATTGTTAAGTTCGAATATCTGATACAAAACCACTTGGCATGTTGGTTCTTCATGCCGTGAACATTATTTTCAGATGTAAAGGCAACTCATATTTGACCCCTGATGACCTTTGAGGTCAATGAACTTTACATACTATATTTAAAACAAATGTTCTTGAAAACACCACTTGTATGTGACTATGATATTTACTATAAATTACAACCCCAAAATTCACCCATTCATGATAATTCAAGCAATTACCAATGGTGTACCCTACCTTTAAACAAGAGTGTGGAGTGTGTATAGCATGCGGGGACAAAAACGGGGGTTCCGTTCTACATCAAATCGTGCTGGGTACAAAATAAAAAGGGGGGGGGGGAGTGGAAGGACGAGAAAAGGAGTGGCGATATATGTACAAATGGGCGCCGGGAAAAGGTTATGAGGAGAAAGAATATGGCACATGTGTTTGTAAGTGAAGTAAAAGGAGAAAACAGTGGAGGAATAAAACGGATGGATTGGGCAAATGGTGAACTATTTACCATTAATTGTGTCTGACCCACGCGCGAGATGGTTTGCTGTCAGCGGCTTGTCAATCCTGTATAGAACCAAAAACACGAGAAAAAATAATAACGGACAACTGAAGATTGCATAAATGTCATTAATTAATTAAAATCGCCTTGGAATATGTGTACATTCGGTATAGAAAACAGCATCCATTTTCAGAGACAGTCAACACTAAACCTATACAATAGAGATTTGTAACCTTTGACTGGCAGTAATAACACACTGTCTACTCTGACCAATGGTTAGTATACCACATGTGATGGACGTACATCTGAGGAGCTGTTATGTGTGAAATATAATAATTTATTCATTTTCAATTATTTTACATGATTTACATGACAAATTTTATATTACGTGTTTACCGTGCAGTTCTGCTATAACAAAAACCCGCAGATCACTCACCCCTTATTGTTTCTCTTCTCCTTTCTTCTCCACCAGATAAACCCAGCAACGAGCGCCACCAAGAGAAACAGTATGACCAGGGTCACTCCAACAGGGATACCGATGTTGTTGTCTGGTGTTGTCAAAAACTCCGAGCCATCTGGCGCACAGGTGAATTCGCCAGCGGCGACGGTCACATTGACAGACGTTCTGTTGTCACTACAACTGCAGCTAAAGTTGGACGACCACACCATATCTTAAAAAGGACAAATATTTTCGTGATGATATTATCATCTGGAAGTAAAGCGAGTTGAGCAAGGCAAGTTGTTGAATCGATCCCATCTGCTATTCACTGGAAGCCTCTATGCATATTTATTGAATGACGAGCTAATAATAGGATCATTGGTTAGTCGGTTTTGAACAAGAAGTATGTTTAAAACCGGCTCATGGGCCTTGACGCGGTATTAATGCCCGAACCGAATTAACACTGTAAAGGCCCATGAGCAAATTTAATTCACGAGTGTCGAAGTGTCAATTTGTGATTCGGGATTAGGGTTGTCTTCCCTGGAACGAACACCGGTACTCCAGCTATCACAACCCTTTGACTACAACCAGCCTCGGGTTAAAAACAAGTGGAAATGAGCAATGATATACGACACCATAAAACCACTTCATTACTAACACTTGATTTTAACAGTTTTGTATCTGAATTAAAGGACCCACAATTGTATATTTTGTTGAATTTGAATGTGATCAAACGCTTACTTTTGAAATGGGGTACTTTTATTTGATTTAAATTGGTCAGTATAGAAACACATTCACTGATTAATACAAAAAGGCAAATAAAGACTTACTCGTGTTATCTTGGAAGTCATCGACCATGATATCGCAGAATCCACAACTACATTTTACACTGTGAAATACACAGAGTAAAACCGCTAATTGGAAGGTTCTCTTTCGAGACAAACGTTTTAAAAGTATCAAATGGAAATGGGTCAGAGACAGTGGATGCTTAAACGAAGCTAATGTTTGAGACAGCTAAGACCTAAAGGTTACAACACAACCATGTTTGATAGAGAATACATGTTCGGGTTTTACATTAAAATTAAAAAGGTTGAAAATGAACCTACCCATTGCTTGTCTGTGCGATGCAACCACATTCGTCGATGAAATTCCCCGACTCGCACTCGTACAGGATGGGTGGAGAATCACTATCACGTAGCCTGTACAGACATAGGGCGCCAGACTGACCAAGCCGCGTCAAGTCATCAGGGATCGTTGGCAGACACAAGCTGGATCCTGTGAAATGCCGCAGATACTCACATTAGAGGCAATTCGTACTTAAGTTGAAGTATGAAGCGACTGATGATGTGGCTTCACAAAACATCGCAGCGAAAGAAAAGTGGCATTTAATTCAACTTATGCCTGACTCCACAGCAAATTATGGCGATCGCTTGTATGTTGCGTATGAACCAGCCTTACTTTTTGAATGTATCACGCTAAGTTATGAACTCTCCAATAAGACACTGAACACAATAACTCACCCATGCATGCTATCTATTGTTTTTGTAAACATAATTCAGCTTCATTATTAAGGTCGGGAAGCCGCATTCTTGCCTGCACTATGAGTTTGTCTTGACTAGTTGTTTATGCTTTCTTCCTATATACTGGTGTTTGATATGTTAATTAGCTATTTATGTATTCACATAATTCATTTTGGTAGCACGAGTCATTTTGTTGGCAAAGGTGTGGCTCGTGAAAGTCTAATTTCCAAGATAAATCAGTGAGCCTGTCGGGTAATGAGGTAGTCAGCGAGGCAGAAATATAAGTTGGTCCCTTTGGAACATCAACAATGCATCCCTTATTTCTTTATTACCTCCGGCCATCTCCGGTGACGGAGGTAATTGTATTCACCACTGTATGTCTGTCTGTCGGGCTGCTACGGTGTCTGTCTGTCTGTTTGTCTGTTTGTCTGTTAGCAGGATTAAAGGGGGAACTACTGGAGGGATGTTAACGAATGTTGGTAGGGGGCTAGGTAGATAGCTCATGGGTCAAGGATGATTCCATTGACATTTTTTGATTGATCTGGTCCAGATCAGGAATCACTTTGAATGATAATTATTTGGCACATAGGGCGTTGTTGTGGTTGGGTAAGAGGTCTGCGCGCTGTTTCTAATTTATAGCGATATTTGTCCACGCCCTTTGAATTCAATATTTTCTAATGACCTTTTCAGTGTATTGTTGTCGTCTGCAAAACTAAAAACAAAAATATTTTGTTTGCACGTTTGATACACAAAACACACGCATCGTTGTCGGGCCGCAACATTTGCTAAATTTGCTAAATTGTAAAGAATATATTCCATATCTAAACGTGGGTAGATTTTCCCTTCGATGTTTACGTTCGAAGTAGAATGTCACCACTTAAAACTAGTCTTGTAATCAATATTTTATAGTGGACAAACCGCGTGTTGCAGGAGCAATGGCAATGTTAGATGGTTTAAAGTTGGTGTTTTTTAAAAACTGTATTCTATTCTTTAAAACATTAAACTGATGAATTCAACAATTTGAGTGTTGAATATTGTTTAATGCCAAGTATGAAATCCCAACTTTTAAAGAGTAGTCACCGACCTTATGATGTTGATTCAACACTTTAGTTTTAAGCGTGCAGAGACAGGACGCCTTTGAAGAGTGTATGGTTGTTGTGTGCGTTTGTTTCCAATAACAATTAACAAATAATAAAATAAAAACGTTTAAACCATCTCACCTTGCCTTTGCTCTGCAACACGCAGTCCGTCCGCCTTGCGTTCACAGATGTAGCCAAACAGTTTACTGCAGTGGTGATCATTCACTGTAAATGATCGTCTATCATTCAACCGAAAGCAAACATTGCCTTGCTCACCATCAGATGTGTCTGTTAATCCCAGTAACGCTGAAGAACCATCCATACATCCATATTCTATAACGCTATCGACCCAGAAATACCAACGCCAGCCACGCTGAGTTATGACGTAATCTAGCTCGGCTTTCGTCTGGATACGAAGAAGGTGACTTCTGACTCTTTGAATCATTCCATGACCTCCGCGATGACCAATAATAAAACCGATAGCAAGAATTGCCAAATCCAAGCAGATCATCCGAGCATCCTGCACAGACAGAGAATTAATACAATGATATTATATTTGAGTACATTTCATCGGACTGTACATTTTGCCATACATCTTTTTTTATCAAATGGCTACAGATTTCATCAATATTAAACCTATTCTGAATCCGTATTTTCAATCACATCAATTTGCTTTCTCTACCGAACAAAAATGTGAAACATGCTTCGAGAAATTACCATTAGATTCGTTCGTTAATTTTGGCCGTTCACAGGCAAATTGTTCACCGTCGCTACAGTCATAATTATATATGAATGCGTCGTCACGATGAAGATATACGTAAAAGCATCTGGTACGGCCAGTGTTCCTGACAGGCACCAAATCCGAAACAACAAAAGAGCCATCCGGCCATATTTGAAAAGGACTCAGCCCAATCCAGTAATCAGTGGAATTTAGCGAAGGAGTCCCGGATGCACTTCGTTGCAAGAACTCCAGCTCCTCTTGTGTCTCGATATAGACGAGATGACTGCGTCTGTCAATGCAGTACCCATGGGCGTCATTACGTGTCTTCAGGTTATCTGTGACAAATCTGTAGCAGGATCCTCCATGAGATAATTCATCTGCACCATCACAACCTTTGAACAAACAAATTACACTTAGCATAACAAGTTGAGGATATGTTTAAAAGGAATAAAAGAGCGGGTCGGAGTATACACGATGTGAAGCCCCTGTCACACTTGTCCGAATCTATAATTCCGTTTATAAACCGATCTGAAATATTATTAATTCGGACACGTTCGGAGAGAAATGTCAAAAACCAGCCAGAAATGAAAATACACCGATCATAATCCGGTCTTATTCCGGATCTAATAGGTTGCTATTCCGATTGCAATCCGTCTATATTCAGAACCTCTCCGATCATCACCGGACATGCCAAACTTTGAACAATTCATTGATCTCAAGACCGACCACTTTTATAGCAATTTTGCCGTCTCTGAATCTCCCGCTGAACCGGAATTTATTCGTTATATTGATCGTTATATATATGGTATTATGTTCGTTTAATATGCGGTATAAAGGCCCTGTCACACCTTTGCGTATATCAAGTACTTATGAGTTCCTTATTAAACAATTTCAATACGCAGCCGTACGCTCAAAATTTCAAAATGTTTCGATTACTTTGACTTATATGCGACGCACACCTAGCGTATAAGTAACGAATTCAGCGCATCCATGGCGTATGAGGTGCGTATGAGTTGCGTATGCAGTGCGTAACACTATTTTACTGCTGCGAATAGCTGCGTATGCAGTGCGCATGCCGAGCGTATTCCAGACGCACCCTACTTATCCCGACCGCATGCCTGACGCACTTCCGACGAATGCCGAGCGTATTTCCGTCGCATGGCCGCCGCTCGCCACGCGTTATAAAAAGGCGGCGGCTTCCCGCTGTTGTCAGTACCAGTGCAGATTCCATAGCGTGAACATCAGCGTATTACCGCGTATGAACCGCTTATCCCCCACGAACACATAGCGTACTTGTACCGCGCTCGACCGATGCGGGACCGATGCGCTGCGTATTTATAACTTATGACCTGCGTAACAGCGTACGCTGCGTAGTTTTGTGCTTGCCCAAAACTATCCGGCGTACTGGGCCGTACTGTGCGCATGCCTACGTACATAAAACTTACACAAAACGATTGAGATGCATTATGAGGTGCATATTGCGCGTATGAAAAAAATGTCAATGCGCAACTCATAAGGAATTAGGATACGCAAAAGTGTGACAGGGCCTTTACATCGTGGTAATGCGGTATATCATCGGATTTAGTGGCCTCCAATTCGAAGCGTCCGTTTTTTGATCGGCATTACAATGGTATGGGTTCGGAATGAACTCTAAATACATACGGTTATCGATCGGAATCGGAGGCCTGTTCCATACTCTTCCGTACATATTCCGCATTGCAACGAATGGCAACGGATGAGTACAGTGTATATTCCGTGCATTCCGTGCATATTCCGTGTGTATACCGGATACCGTCCGTATTGAGGTTGCCGCAACAATTTAGAAAAATTATTAATCAGGTTCAATAATTTCTCCAAGTTTCCTCAGTGCATCACCGAACGTACACGAGTATATAGCGTTGGCAAACCGAGGGAAACCGAGGGAAACCCGTTTGTTGAGTGCAGTTCAAACCGATTAAACACAGATTCCACAATTTGTTACTCGGAACATGAACGGAAGTGTGACAGGGGCTTGACCCCTGTTCACATCTACATTTGTATATTCAAATGTGCCCTGTGGTATCATGTTTTACATACATTTGGTTAAGAGCTGACACGAGAGGTCACGTAATTCAAAGGCGATCTGACCTACGACGTCAATCCCCAACAAGAAAAAAAGGGGGATGTAAAACACAAAAGTCCTAAACATTATGCTCTTCGGTAATGTTAGGTTTGTTTTACCTCATACACCCTACATATTTTTTAAAAACTAATAAACGAGGCTCCCCTTACCAAATATTTGTTTGTTTACAAAATGCTATATGTTTGTTTGTTTTTCCAATCGGGCCTATTTTATCTTAAAGGGATCGTATACGTTTGGTAATTGGAACCCACTGTTTGTTTCAATCCTATAGTTCTAATATACCATAAAACTAACATGTAACAATTTCATCTCAAAAGGTGGTAGCGATTTCGAGATATTGCCGAAATTATGGAGCGGTTATGTCCACGCATGCAGGAAGAATAATCTGCATTGGAATACATATTCTGAGAAACGTCACTGCAGTAACGCTTCTCAGATTCAAATTGTTGGGGATAAAAGTGATATCATTTTCTATAACCGCAGTACTTCGAAGTGAAAAGTTTCTAAAAATGCATTATACAATCCAAAGCTGCTGTACTTCTGACCAAGTAAGTTTGTATTGCCATTAATTTTTGGAGTAATTACCAAACGTTTACGATCCCTTTAAACACCACATCGGAAGATGTTAAATTAAGCCTCCTTACCGTATAAAATCGGTGTTCGGCAAGTCATGCGTGCGGAAGGTGTCGCACTGTTACATTGACAAATAGTGCCACCAGTCGATCTGATTATAATCAAAGATATGTTATTCAAAACACCATTTTAGAAATCCTACCCAATTCACGTTTTGGATTGTTTTTGTAAATGTTAATGTTGGGTACAATGGCAATAGTTGATAATTATTGATGTATTTATAAATATTAATATTAATGTACCTCCAAAAAGGCACTTAGGGAGACATTCCCATAGAGATAGATGTACACAAACTTAAAACAGTCCTAATTTGTTTACCCTAACCCTTTTCTCTAAGATCTTCGAGATTTATTCTATTTAGACCAAAATCTGTCATCCTAGGACAAAAATAACTCCCAAATATTGGTTTTTTTAGGGTAGCTAGACACTTAGGGAGACACTGAAATGTCTCTCTAGGTGCCAGTGTCTCCTTATTACCTAAACAAATTACGCTAATTTGTCTCCCCAACAAGTGCCTATTTGGAAGAATTAAATCGCAACCATCTGAAAAAATATAACTTTCGTTTAACTCAATAGAATCGTCAAATTATAAAGGCGCGAGAACTAATTTTGTTGGAGGCCTCAGTGCTATATTTTGCTCGGTTGATTGGGCAACGGGCAAGTACACAACCAGATTGACTTCATTCTGGTTCCGCAACGCTTCAAATCCAGTGTAAACAAGGCGAACACAAGAACATTCCCTTACGCCGACATTGGCAGTGACCATGAACTTGTGTTGGCGACCTTCAAACTGAAGCTGAAAGTTAAGCGCTGCCCCAGGAGCCCTCGTATCCGCTTCGCCCTTGAGAAACTAAGGGACCCAAAAATCGCTGAGGTGTTTCAGGCCCAAGTTGGCGGAAAGTTTGCAGCCCTCAATCTGTTCGACAGCGAAGTAGACACTATCGTCTATGACATCAAATAAGTGCTACTTACAACAGCTTAACAGGTAAATGGAAGGAAGCGGGGAAAATCAACCTTCCAAACGAAGTCCTTGACCTATGCGACAAGAGACGAAAGCTGAGGGGGCAGAAGCATAAAAGCGACAAAGGGCACATTATCAGCAGGTGCATATAGAGAGGTCAGAAGGGAGAATCAGATAAAAGCAGCCAAAGAGGATTTGGTAGAAGAGCAAAGCGATGCGATTGGCAAAGGAATGGAAGCAAAGAAGAGCAAACAGGCCTACATCATTCTCAAGGCCCTCACCAAGATCAATCAGCAGAGAGCAGTTGTCATAATGGCAAGTTGCTATACAGACTGTAACGAAGTCATGAAGAGGGGGACGGGGTACTACAGTGGCATGTACAACTACGAACTGTACCCAGACGGGGGTGAGAGTTTGTGCAAATTCTGATGGCTCGTTTTATAAAAACAAAAAGAGGTTTAACGTGGGCAAGCTTGTGCGTTCCCAGACTATATTGCAATAGGCCTAACTTAGATATAATAACTTAGTGATTTTACTAGCTTTAGAGGAACCAGTAAAGTAAGTGTTGAGGCAGTCAGCGATTTCCACTGGATTGGAATAATTGTGCTGACCATCAGAAACTTCATCAGGAAAGCTGGTAGGTTCATTTTTGCCAAGGATTTTCTTTATTTCACTTCAAGCGTTGTTGATGTCATACTTGCTGGAATCAAGTTTGGCAGCATAGTAGTTTTTCTTGGCAGTACGGATTACAGCAGTCAGGCAATTCCGTAAAGTCTTGTACAAACGTTCATTTTTTTTGCTGAGGGATTACGTAGAAAATGCCTTTAGAGCTTGTTTTTGTGAATACAAAAATTGCATACAGCGGTAGTGATCCATGGTTGATTTCTATAGTGACTTTGCCACAGTGTTTAGTGACGAGAGGGAAGTAATACAAATACAAATAGCTGAAAATAGAAATCATAGACTTCACTCCAGTCGACTACCTGAATATCAGATCTAAAGGCTTGAAGTGTGTTGCTGTTCCTAGCAACATAGGTTTGTTGGCTGCGGCTAAAGAGGTAGATGAACAGAGATGTCAGAATAAAGAATTCCAGCAAGAGTTTCATTGTCATAATTAGTGAAAATATTATCAATGAGAGTAGAACTACGTGTCCAATTCGAGTGGGTTTGTCGATCAGTGGATGAAAACCGTAGGTGTAGAAGGTATTGGCAAACTCCTCAGTAGACTGGTGCTCGGAACAATTAATCAAGTTCAGGTTAAAATTTCCCATTATGTAGCATAGCTTTTGTTTATGAGATATAATGCTAAGAAGTTCGCCAAAGAGGCGATTGAGCAGATGATGATGACGCTCTGTAAACATTTCCCACAATGAGATTACATACATTACCACGCTCAATTTCAATGGAAACACTTTCAAATTCATCCGAAGAAGCCATAAGATCTCGTCTGACTCTAATTGAGAGACTCATGGATGAACATTGCTACCCTTCCTCCTTGACAATTGTGGGGATTTTTTTGAGAATTCTTATGGACAAATAACCCTCGGCGTCAGGCACAAATGAAGCAATATATTGGACGGAGAAAACCCCCTCAATTTCAAATTTCAGGTGATATATATTCTGTTTGTGACTAACATAAAAATTATAACAGCTGCTTTTTTTTTTTTTTTTACATGAAATGCACATGGATTTCTGGCTAATAACATGTTTTAACTGAGCAAGATTTGTTTGTGCTAAGCAAATGTTGGTACTTAGCAGACCCCATTAAATTGGCCCCAGTTGATACCTGGCCTCATTTGCTTGCAAAATAAATGTTCGAAACCAGCCCTTTTCCTACTACATGTACCAAACTCCTGCGAGAGCTGTGATAAAAAGGAAAACGTTATGTGAAAAACAATTTCAGTTGAAATCTTACCCATCTGTGTTCAAACTATCACTGTCGTCGCCGCTTGCTACGACCAGCATGTGCATGACGAGTATCACAACCAACGACATGTTGAAGACTACGGAAGGCAATCGACGGTTTCCACAAGACATTACACGGTGTTCCTTATACATTGAGAATTGTATGGTATACCCAAAATAAGGTTTCACACACTGTCAGAATAGTATTTTGTGAATACAACCCACAGCCGCAGTTCAAATGCAATGAGGAAATAAATTTGGAAATATAATGAACACAGCATAAGGCATAAAAAAAATGTTATGTTGGCGTAACCCGACCGACCCTAAAAATACGGCCGACCCTGGATAACTTTTTTTTCAAGGGACGAAATTTAATGATTAAAATCTATATAAATCTAGTTATAAATACGTTTGAAACTATTTCTGACCGTTTTTCATTGTTGTGTGTGTGGATTGTGGAAATATTGAACCTGGACACGCTATCGTGTATCACTACCGGCTTAAACAATTATAAAACATATCATTTTCATTGCTGGGAGGAAAAAATAAATAAATAAATAAATAAAAATCCCTACCTACCTACCCTATTTTGGGGGGCCCGTTACGCCAACATAACATTTTTTTTTGTTATGCCTATTCAAAACCATCGTTGTGTACCAAGCTTTGTGTATTCTACAATACTTGTTGATGCACTCTGGATCGTACAATTTTGACATGTTTTACTTCCGTCTTTTTGACGTGTTATTATATACGCTTAAAACTAAAGTGTTGATTCAACCTTATAAGTCAGCCTTCGGTGACTTTAAAGTTTTAATTTCATACATAAAACTGATGAATTCAACACTCAACATGTTGAATTCATCAGTGTAATGGTTGAAATCGCAACTTTTAAAGAGTAGTCACTAACCGCACACTTATAATGTTGATTCAACACTTTAGTTTAAAGGCAGAATACACCATTTGCAGATATCGAACAAATTTACTACCGAATTATTAAGAAATATCTTACTCATCTGAAAGTAAATAATGATTCTAGGCATCTAGCAAAATGATTGCGCTAGATATCCTTTAATTATTCTTTAAAAAAAAATTGTATCGCGAAAAAACAGAAATAACATAAGAATAACTGCTCGACGCCGGTTGAAAACAAACGCTGCTTTTCGTGCTTTTCTCGGCATTCACGATTGTAAAACTTCGGACAGGTTAGTTAAACGATATTTACTCTAAAATACAATCCCCCAAATCCTTTTCATGATAATTCAAGCAATTACCAATGGTGTATACTACCTTTAAAGCGTGTACCAGGCTTTTTACCAAATGTTGTTTAAATTAAACATTAACCTCTCAGTTAGTATTAGAGTAGGCCTATATCATTTGTGCCCATGTAACCATCAAGGTGGTTTTATCGAAAACTGTTTCGCAACATGGACCAATGATCATTCCTCTTTTATTTATTTTTTCTCGATATACACATATCGCTAAATATATTGAGGTTCATTGCGCTTGAAGTGTTTTGTTGCTTCGTGGATAGTTCGTTCACCTTGGCTTTGTGAAGCCCTTGTCACTGTAACCTCGTAAACGCATTCAAGCTAGGACGGGGAGAATTACACATGATACCAACTGTGTAAGACTGATATGTTTATTGAATTTTTACTTTTTTTAATATCTAGAAAACCATATCCTTTTCACACTACAGTTGTTTCAGGTGCTCATATACATGTATATATAAACGACAGTTCTTTTTTTAATATCTAGAAAACCATATCCTTTTCACACTACAGTTGTTTCAGGTGCTCATATACATGTATATATAAACGACAGTTTAAAGGAAATAATTTGGATAAAACCACTGGATTGAGGTATATAATTCTCAAGCAAAAGGTGTGCACAATAATGATCAACCCAATTCGAACCCCGGGAATCAGGTTGGCGTAGCTTTCCTCGTCTTCTACCGCTGTGACCAGGGGTTTGAATCCCGTCGTGAACCCCCCCCCCCCCCCCCCCCTCCCCCCTCTTCATTTGTGGCGGTCATTGTGCTTGTGGAAGGTTAGGGTTTCTCAGGAATTCTTGTTAGGTTTTAGGGGGGTGAGTTAGGTAACAATAGTCTAGAAAGTGTATAGATTTAAGAGACTAAGGGGGAGTCCGTCGGTCCCATTCCTTGCTGGGTATATAAACGTGTGTGTTGAGGTTTCAATACCCTGCCCAGTATAAATACCGCGTCTCTTGTCTATATACCATATACACACTCGAAACTATAATTGTTACCTAACACACACCCCTTAATAATTGAAATGAATTCCTGAGATTCCAGGAAGACAATGACAAACACAAAAGAGGGGAAACCCCTTTGCGCCAATCTTCCCTACATAAACGGTAGTGTTAATTTAGGACAACACCAGTAAAATTGAAAACCAGATGGTTCTATACAGGGTGTCTCAAAACAATGCAAAACAAAATATAACGGAACGCCACACGTAGAATGTGTAACCAACATAGATAATATAGGTATTAATTGAGAAAAATACAACCTTCCACTTTAAAATGAGACATCAAACGTGATAAAATTTGATAAATTTTGACAGAGTCATGAGTGCTTTTTCCAGAGAGGTCACATTGATGATGGGACCAAATTTTCGATTTTGTTTGGATGTTGCATTGTAGATGAGCTGTTGGTGATCAGCAGCTAAACGCACATGTCTAAACATCAACGTTCAATTGCTAAACATTTCCTAACACAAACCAATTTAAATGTGGGATATCTTGAATATTATTAAAATGTAATTTACATTTACAATGTAAAATCCAAATATATGTACACCCACCAGTGTAAAATATACATGTGCACATCAAGCTAAACATCTAATCACCGCTAGTTATAACCACTGAACCACCAACTTTGCATTTGTATACATTTCCACCGATCACAGTTCTTTGTCAAGAAATCAGTGATGTATTTCTGTGTCTGCAAATACCCCTGAACAGCTATACGGGTACTTGACATACATGTAGACTATAATATAAACATTATCAAGTAAATATCAAATTCGATTCAGTAGTTAAACTACTTCTATTCTACAGAGCTGATTTGCCTTTTGAAATGTCTTTCGATCCCGTTTTTGTCAAGATGTCAGTGATGTACTTCTGTGTATGTAAATCTCCCAAAACAGTTGCTTGTTATACATAATATCAACTAAAATATAAAGATTAGCATGTATATGCTTTTCGAAATGTCTTTCGATTCAGTTTTGTAGGCCTAAGCGCTTTGCTGTAGTCATATCGACCAAGACATATTATATATCGACAACTGTTAAAGGTATTTATACACCGTTTGCAGATATCGAAAATATTTACTACCGAATTATTAAGAAATATCCTACTCATCTGAAAGTAAATGTTGATTCTGGGCATCCAGCAAAATGATTGCGCTAGAGACGGCGATCGCGAAAAAAAGGAAGATAACATAAGAATAACTGCTCGACGCTGTTTTTCGTGCTTTTCTCGGCATCCATGATCCTAAAACTTCGGACAGCTCAGTTAAACTATGTTTACTATAAATACAACCCCCCAAATCTACTCATTCATGATAATTCAAACAATGACCGATGGTGTATACTACCTTTAACCACCAGTTTTCTCTTATTATTATTTTTTAATTGGCTAGTATTTTGCCTAAGATCATTTCTCATGTGTAGGCGCATAGGGTGATGTATGTTGTATTGCTCACTGCATACTTTCAACTTAGAGAACACAAATTATGAAACCCTACTTTCTGCTGCTGATCAGTAGAAGATTCCACCCATAATGATAACACTATGTTCAACCTGCAATGCTACGGTGTCCCAGATTGGATATGGTGCTGATCTAAATAATACAAATGCGTGCCAATTATAACAATACTTGAACTTTGTATAAGCATTATATATTTCTGCAGGTGATAAGTTTCAGCTGTACGCTTCATTTCATCATTTAGTGTCATTCCAAAGTAGAGTACTCACTCTCGCTAGTTGTCGCTGGTACCCGTGGCATCGGTTTCCGGCCGACAAGGTTGGCAGTTGAGTACACATCGCCTTCAGGCGGGCCTGTGAGGCTGTAGACGCCTTCGTCAGTAGGGGCATTTGTACTTGGGCCTCGATTACCAGTACGGTCAAAGGTGCTGTATTCGTCGTCCCCTGGCGGGTTTGTGACGCTGTAGAGGTCATCATCAGTTGGGGCATTCGCACTTGGGTGTTTATCGCCAGCTCGATTGAAGGTGTCGTAGGCTTTCGACTCAGGTGAACTTGTAAGGTTGTAGAGACCTTCATCAGTAGGAGCATTACTGCTAGGAAGCCGATCACCTGGGCGATCGAAGGTGTTGTATTCGTCGTCCCCTGGCGGGTTTGTGACGCTGTAGAGGTCATCATCAGTTGGGGCATTCGCACTTGGGTGTTTACCTCCAGCTCGATTGAAGGTGTCGTAGGCATTCGACTCAGGTGAACTTGTAAGGTTGTAGAGACCTTCATCAGTAGGAGCATTATTGCTAGGAAGCCGATCACCTTGGCGATCGAAGGTGTTATACTCGTTATCTTCTGAAACAGCTGCGATGTTGTACAGGCCATCATTGGTTGGGCCGTTCGTACTTGGGCGTTTGCCTCCTGCGCGATTGAAGGAGTCGTAGTCGTTTCCTCCAGGCGCACTAACCAGACTGTAGTCACCTTCATCATTTGTGTAGACATCTTTCTGCTCTTTAGGTTTGCATGGAGTGTAGCCAACCGATTCGACGGTAGCGTAGCTCTCTGCTTCACTGGTTCCCACTGCACTGGTTCCCGCTGCGCTTGGCTGATATGAAACGATTGGGAACAATAACCAATTACAAACAAAAAAGGAAATAAATGTAGTAACATCCAACGTAGAATTTGCCAAACGGCGCGAGTGGTGTATGCTTCATTTTGGTTCAGGAGATAACGAAACTAACAACTTCCTAAAATTGAATATGACACCATCATTTTATAGAGCAACGCACCGCTCTAACATTGGTGAGTTTTTAATAATGGAAACTATACCATTCAAACAAATGTTGTCTTTGAGGTATTATCACAAGAAAAAAATCGCTGAAATGAATGAGATAATTTACCTTTATGTCGGCATAGACGGTATGAGGTTTCGTCTTTGGGACTCTGGGACCAACGGCTGCCACAGGTTTTAATATGTCCTCTGTCACGTATTCATTTTCATCCAATCCGTAGGTTGGATTGACTATAAAGAAATATAAAAAAAAAAAAAAAAAAACAGACAAAGTATACTATTAACAAGATTACACCACTCTACACAGGAAAACATTGACTCTTATTTGTTTTCAGCCGATAAATATTCAAACGGTTAATAAACTAGTGTCATTGTTGTTCATTATAATGTGCGGTTTGTCATCAATAAAATGTAACAATATATAATGGCATTTTGTTTGTATATTTTATGTTACTTAAACAAAACTTGGCAAGTTGGTTCATCATGACATAAACAATATTTTTCAGATGTAGAGGCAATTCATATTGGACCTCTGATGACCTTTGGGAGGTCAATGAACTTTACATACTCTCTTTAAAACAATTGTTCTTGAGAGCACCACTTGTAAGTCATAGATCTTCAGGCAATGACAAAATTTGATGGGATGCGAACAAAATTATAATTGACCTTCCGTGACCTTTAAGAGTTCAATGACCTTTTGTATACCATGTTTATTATTACTCATCTTTAATTATAATATTTACTCTAAAATAATATTAGGTGATCGTGCTATACAAATATTGTTAATAATGTAGGATATTTTATATCTGTAAAGTTATTAACCTCTTAGGGGTTACCAGAGGTCAAATATGAAATGCCTCTATACATCTGTAAATTGTCTTCATGACTTAAGAACCAACATGCCAAATGTCATGCTTTAGTCATAAAGTGCACAATTAAGTCACCTAACAGCCCCACTAAAATGACAGCGGTACAAACAAATATAAAGGGACACAAAAGCTATAGTTCGTGAATTGCCATTACGACCGAGGATCCCCTATTGTGTTTTCCTTTATTCCTTTACTGTAACCTATCCCCATTGCTTAGCGCTTACCGGAGCGATCGAGGACAAAGAAACCGTCTTTCGAGGATCTTTTGTTCCCTTTGTTTTCTTTTGTGTTTCGATCCTCGATCGCAAAAGGAAACAAGAGCAGGCAGACAGAGACCAAAACCCCTTGTTTTGTGTTAGTCATTGTGATTGACAAAAAAGGGTTCCGTTCTACCTCGAATTGGGCTGGGTACAAGTGAACAGGGGAAAAAGGACGAGAATAGGAGTGGGGATTTATATAAAATTGGGCGTCGGGAGAAGGTTATCAGGAGAAAGAATATGGCACATGTGTTTGTAAATGGAGTAAAACGAGAAAACAATGGAGGAAGAAATCGGATGGAAGAGGCAAAGGGTGAAATATTTACCATTAGTTGTTTCTGACACACGCGCGTGATGGTTTGCTGCCAGCGGCTTGTCAATCCTGCATAGAAAAAAACACGAGAACAAATAATGATGGAGAACTAAAGATTGCATAAATGTCAATAATTAATATAAATCGCCTTGGAATATGTGTACATTTGGTATAGAAAACAGCATCAATTTTCAGAGAAAGTTAACACCAAACATACAACATAATATAGATGTGTAACCTTTGACTGGCAGTAATAGCACATTGTCTGCTCTGACCAATGGTTAGTATACTAAGTTTAATGGACGTACATCTGAGGAGCTGTTATATGTAAAATATGTGACACGATCAAGCGAAATTAGTCGGATGTCGGCCCCGGTCAAAAAATGAGAGTTCATGTAGTTTCAAGGAGGGCATCTGTACGTTTTAAAAACTGAAAACCCCATGTTGATACGATGTTTTGTTGTCGAGTTATGTAAATTTGTTTAAATACCAACGAAGAATACAGTGCATTTTTGGGATTCGCCGACATCCGACTGATTCGGCTTGATCGTGTCACATATAATGAATTATTTATCACTTACCCCTTAGCGTTTTTCTTCTCCTTTCTTTTCCACCAGATAAACCCAGCAACGAGCGCCACCAAGAGAAACAGTATGACCAGGGTCATTGCAACAGGGATACCGATTGGTACGCCCGTCTGGCCGGCTGGGCCTCCTCCTCCTCCTCCCAATCCTACCGTCGTCATTGATCTCTCTGTGGGCGTATCGTCATTAGACCTTTGACCGACTGTTGTTGTCGTTGCTGATGTTGTAGGTTGATCACAGGTGAATTCGCCATCGGTGACGGTCACATTGACAGACGTTCTGTCGTCACTACAGTTGCAGCTAAAGTTGGACGACCACACCTTATCTTAAAAAGGACCAATATATTCGTGATGATATTATCATCTGGAAGTAAAGCGAGTTGAGCAAGGCAAGCTATTGAATCGATCCAATCTGCTATTCACTGAAATGCTCTATGCATATTCATTCATTGATGACGAGCTAATTATGGGAGTATTGGTTACCCGGTTTTAAACAAGAAGTATGTTTAAAACCGGCTCATGGGCCTGGGCGCGGTATTAATGCCTGAACCTTAATAACACTGCAAAGGCCCATGATGGTTGTTTAACACTGGCCAACCACATATTCACAATCATTAATACCTTTCCGTCAAAAAGTCAAAACAAGTCAAACATTTACTAACGATTTTGTTCAACAATTTCCCCTCCTGTTTTGAGAAACACTTTCTCCAGATATTTCAATAGTATGTGCCTCACAAACTTTCAGGCCTAGACATGTCGTAGTGTCAATTTGTGAGTCGGGATCAGGGTTGTCTTCCCTGGAACGAGCACCGGTACTCCATATATCACAAACCATTGACTACAACTAACCTCGGGTTGAAAACAAGTGGAAATGAGCAGTGATATACGACACTATAACACCACTTCATTATTAACACTTGATTCCAACAGTTTTGTATCTGAATTAAAGGCCACAAAATTGTATATTTTGTTACATTTAAATGTGATCAATCGCTTACTTTTGAAATGTGGTACATTTATTTGATTCAAATTGGTTAGTATAGAATCACATTCACTGATTGATACAAAAAAGGCAAATAAAGGCTTACTCGTGTTTTCTTGGAAGTCATCGACCATGATGTCGCAGAATCCACAACTGCATTTGACACTGTGAAATATATAGAGTAAAACAGTTAATTGGAAGGTTCTCTTTGCGAATTTGTAATACGAGACCAACATTGTTATAAAGTAACAAATGGAAATGGAGTCAGAGACAAAGTGTGGATGCTTAAATGAAGCTAAGATTTGAGAAAGCTAGCTAGGGTCTAAAGGTTACAACACAATCATGCCTTTTTCGGTTTTTACATTAAATTGAAAGGGTTGAAAATGAACCTACCCATTGCTCGTCTGTGCGATGCAACCACATTCGTCGATGAAATCTCCCGACTCGCACTCGTACAGGATGGGTGGAGAATCATCATCACGTAGCCTGTACAGACATAGGGTGCCAAACTGGCCAAGCCTCGTCAAGTCATCAGGGGTCGTTGGCAGACACAAGCTGCATCCTGTGAAATGTCACAGATACTCACATTAGAGGCAATTCGTACTTAAGGTGAAGTATGAAGCGACTAATGTGGCTTCACAAAACATCGCAGCGAAAGAAAAGTGTTAGTTAATTCAACTTTATGCCTGGCTTTACAGTGAAACGGCGTTCGCTTGTTTGTCGCGTATGAACCAGCCTTATTTGTTGAATGTATCACGCTTAGTTATGAACTCTCCAATATGACACTGAACACAATAACTCACCCATGCATGCTATCTATTGTTTTGGTAAACATAATTCAGCTTCATTATTAAGATCAGGAAGCCGCATTCTTAACTGCACTATGAGTTTGTCTTGACTAGTTGTTTATGCTTTCTTCCTATATGTGACCCAGCACGAGTAAATGAGACACTTTGAGGCAAAAATGAAAATTGAGATTTTGATTTCATCATTTATAGCTAAACAAGCTTTAAATGATGAAATCAAAATCTCAATTTTTATTTTTGCCTCAAAGTGTCTCATTTACTCGTGCTGGGTCACATATACAAGTGTTTGATATGTTAATTAGTCATTTATGCATTCACACAATACATTTTGGTAGCACGAGTCATTTTGTTGGCCAAGGTGAGGCTCGTGGAAGTCTAATTCCCAACATAAATCAGTGCGCCTGTAGGGCAATGAGGTAGTCAGCGAGGCAGAACATGTAAGCTGGTCCTTTTGAAACAGCAAAAATCAAAACCTTATTTCTGTAATACCTCCGCCCATCTCCGGTGACGGAGGTAATGTTTTCACCACTGTCTGTCTGTCTGTCTGTCGGGCGGGCTGTCGGGCTGTCTGTCTGTTTGTCTGTTAGCAGGATTACAGGGGGGAACTACTGGAGGGATGTTAACGAATTGTTGTAGATATATAGCTTATGGATTAAGGCTGATTTCATTACATTTTCAGATTGGCGTTTTTGTGGTAAGAGGTCTGCGCCCCGTTTCTAATTTATATAAATATATCCTGTCCACGCCCTTCGAATTAAATAATTCCTAATGACTTTTTCAGTGTATTTTGTGTCGTCTGCAAAACTAAAAACTTTTGGTTTTTTGGTTGGTCATTTTTGCACGTGTGATACACAAAACAAGCGCATCGTTGTCAGGCTGCTAAATTGTTAAGGTTTTATTACATATCTAAACGTGGGTGTTTTCCCCAGAGAATGGCACACGCTTAAAACTAAAGTGTTGAATCAACATTTTTGCAGAGCGATGTCAAGGTAAGATGGTTTACATTTTGTTTTGTATTTGTTAATTGTTAACTGTATTCTTTAATGAAAACATTATACTGGTGAATTCAACACTTTGAGTGTATAATTTGTCAATGTCGTGTATATAATTCCAGCTTTTAAAAAGTAGTCACCGACCACACAACTATAATGTTGATTGAACACTTTCGGTTTAATCGTGCAGGGACAGGGCGCCTTTGAAGAGTTTACTGTTTTTTGCGTGTGTTTGTTTAAAATAAAAATTAACAAATAATAAAATAAAAACGTTTAAACGATCTTACCTTTCCCTTGCTCTGCAACACGCAGTCCGTCCGCCTTGCGTTCACAGATGTAGCCAAACATTTCACTGCAGTGATGATCATTTAATGTAAATGATAATTGTCCATCATTCAAATAGAAGCAAACGTTGCCTTGCTCACCATTAGATGAGTCTGTTAATCCCAATAACGCTGAAGAACCATCCATCCATCCGTACTCTATAACGCTATCGACCCAGAAATACCTATGCGAGTCACGCTGAGTTATGACGTAATCTAGCTCGGCTTTCGTCTGGATACGAAGAAGTCGACTTCCGTCTCGTTCACACTGACTCTTTGCATCATTCCATGACGTCCGCGATGACCAATAGTAAAACCGATAGCAAAAATCGCCAAATTCTCTGAAATTACCCGAGCATTCTACATAGATTAAAAACAAAAAAGACAATATAAATAATACCACGAAAATAATATTTACTTATACATTTCACAGGCCTATATTTTGTGATGTATTCTTATTTTCAATGGCTACAGATTTCATAAATAATACCGTTAACAAAGTATTTGCAAACTATAATTTTCTTTCCCACCGGACACAAATGTGAGTTTCAAGCTTACCACTGGATTCATTTGCCCATTTTGGCCGTTCACATACAAAACGTTGTTCAAAACTGCAGGTGTGACCATATATGCCCAAGTCTTCAGTGTCAAGGTAAAAGCATGTAAGCCAATTGTTCCTGACAGGCAACAAATCGGAAACAACAAAAGAGCCATCCAGCCATCTTGCAGGAAAAGGACTCAGTCCAATCCAGTAATCAGTGGAACTTAGCGAAGGAGTCCCGGATGCACTTTGTTGCAAGAACTCCAGCTCCTCTTGTGTCTCGATATAGACGAGATGACTGTGTCTGTCAATGCAGTACCCATGGGCGTCATTACGTGTCTTAGAGTTATCTGTGACGAATCTGTAGCAGGATCCTCCATGAGATAATTCATCTGTACAATCACCACCTTTGAACAAACAAATTACTCTTCGAATATCAATATTTGATAATTAAATGTACAATGCTGCATGTTTAATATGTGTACAGGATTACCACCAGAAATTGTAGAACAGCCAAAGGCTATAATGTTGGCTCGATGAATTAAGATGCGTGGTTGGTTATAAAAGACCTTCAATTAACATATTCTTATTAACATATATTAGCATATTCTAATATGCTGAATATTAAAATCAAATAAGTTATGAGGGCCTAATATTTCGATATTAAAGATATTCTTCAGCGACAAAATAACTGTGTATCATAAGGGGGGCACACAAGCATGATGTATGGTTGGGAGAAACACAAAGGAGGGATAGAAGGAGGGGAATGGAAGAACCAATTAAGGGGAGGATTATAGGCGAAGAGGGAATAAAAGAGCGGGCCGGTATGGTGGCCCTGAAGGGACACGCAGATCGTGAATATTGACGTCAATATTCGCGACAAATTTCACGACTTTCCTCAAAGTCGCGAATATTGACGCGAATATTGACGTCAAATTTGACGTCGATATTCGCGTCAAATTTCACGACTTTCCCCGAAAGTCGCGAATATTGACGTCAATATTCGCGACAAAATTCACGACTTTCCTTAAAGTCGCGAATATTGACGTCAATATTGACGTCAATATTGACGACTTGCCCCAAAAGTCGCGAATATTGACGTCAAATTTGACGTCAATATTCACGACTTGCCCCAAAAGTCGCAAATATTTTGACGCGAATTTTTTCCAGCAAGCTAGGTTTTGGCTAGTCTTGTTTCGGGGCGATCCGGCGATCGCGAATTTATTTTTATAAAATTATATTATTCGGAATAATTACAGGATATCTAGCGCGATCATTTTGCTGGATGCCTAGAATCATAATTTACCTTCAAATTTACCTTTAAGTTCAGTTCACGAGATTTGTAAGCATTTATCACTTCGCTCACGTCAGTGCAGAACCATAGAGCAAGGTTACACGGGTATAACTGCGTGCAGAACACATGCTGTAAAGGGATATCCTTTTACAAATCAAGTGCTCAGCAGTGCCATGTCAAATTTTACCTTAAATATTTTTGATGTCTGCAAATGGTGTATCCTACCTTTAAGTTCAGTTCACGAGATTTGTTTCTGAACTTGAAACAAATCCACTGATCTCTCGTGACAATCAAGGGCGCCCTCAATAAGCCCGTTTTCTGAGTATGGATGATCGACGAACGGACGGCGCGCCCCGGACAAATGAAAAACTCAGTCTTGGAGCAAGACTAGCCAAAACCTAGCTTGTGGAAAAAAATTCGCGTCAAAATATTTGCGACTTTGGGGGCAAGTCGCGAATATTGACGTCAAATTTGACGTCAATATTCGCGACTTTTGGGGAAAGTCGTGAATATTGACGTCCAATTTGACGTCAATATTCGCGACTTTTGGGGAAAGTCGTGAATATTGACGTCAATATTGACGTCAATATTCGCGACTTTGAGGAAAGTCGTGAATTTTGTCGCGAATATTGACGTCAATATTGGCGACTTTTTGGGAAAGTCGTGAATATTGACGTCAAATTTGACGTCAATATTGGCGACTTTTTGGGAAAGTCGTGAATATTGACGTCAAATTTGACGTCAATATTCGCGACTTTGAGGAAAGTCGTGCAATTTGTCGTGAATATTGACGTCAATATTCACGATCTGCGTGTACCTTCAGGGCCACCATACACACCGTCTAGGTTGGACCAAAGACAGACCAAGGCGGAAAATATGGGTACATGTACCTGGGTGGGGACAAACAAGGTAGGGATGAAACCACAAGGGAAAGACCAGTGAGGGACCAGGGTGGAGATCAAAAGGAAGGACTAACAAAGAGGTATGAAATAATGTAATGGGGGGGGGGGGGGGCGTGAGAGAAAAGGGTGGGTAACAGTAATTACTTGAAAGGGGAAGAAGGAGGTTGGCGTAGCGGTTCTTTCCTAGCCTTCCACCGCAGTGACCCGGGTTCGAATCCGGCATATAGGCTAATAATGTGGATTGGGTTTTCAGTCCCTGCCTGACTCTGTGGGTTTTCCCCAGGATATCCTTCTGTGGTTTTCCTCCCACCTCAAAAAATGGAACTTTTTTCTCAATGTCTTTTCTCTACAGGTTTCTTCAGACTTACGAGCTAGAGTGCCAAAGGCGCTTTGAGGGATCCTTGGTTTCATTACCAGAAATATATAATAATGATAGTACATGTAATACAAAACGGGAGGAAGAAACTAGAGAGGTAAGAAAACAGTTTAGTTTTGTTTTACCTCATACAGCTACATTTGTTTTTAAAGTAATAAACGAGGCTCCCTTAACAATTTGTGTTTGTTTACAAAAGGCTAGCCCCCTATCTGATTTTTTCCCATTTTTTTCAATCAGGCTTATTTTATTTTAAACACCCTATCGGAAGATCTTAAATTAAGCCTCCTTACCGTAAATCGGTGTTCGGCAAGTCATGCGTGCGGAAGGTGTTGCACTGTTACATTGACAAGTAGTGACACCAGTCGATCTGATTATAATCAAAGAGATTTTATTCAAAATACCAGTTTTGAAATCCAATCCAATACACGTTTTAGATTGTTTTTGTAAATGTTTTGTACGATGGCAATAGTTGATAATTATTGTATTTAAACAAATCGCAACCATCTAAAAAAATAACACTTTCGTTTAACTCAATTAGGCCCCCCCCAAAAAAAAAACATGTTTAGCGTCCTCCTTCCTTTAAAAAAAGGGCATGACGCTAAACATTTTTTTAAAATTTGGCCTTAGATTCGTCAAATGAGTAGAACGATTTCAATTATTATAAGCGGGTGAGAACGCAAATTTTGGTACTGAGCAGCTCCACGAAATTGCCCCCAGTTGATGCCTCGCTTTATTGGCTTGTAAAATAAATGTTCGAAACCAGCCCTATTCTTACTAACAAACGCCTGCGAGAGCCGTGATCAATGGGAAAACGTTATGTGAAATACAATTTCCTTTCAAATCTTACCCATCTGTGTTCAAACTATCACTGGCTTCGCCGCTCGCCACGACCAGCATGTGCATGACGAGTATCACAACCAACGACATGTTGAAGACTACCGAATACAATCAACGATTTCCACAAGACATTACACGGTGTTCCTTATACATTTAAAATTGTATGGTATACCCCAAATAAGGCTTCACACTCTGTCTAAATAGTATTTTGTGGATACAATCAACGGCCGCAGTTTCATGCAACGAGGAAATAAATTTGGAAATATAATGAACACGTACATTTTTACACGGCGTAATAGCGGTGCAGTGTTTTCTGTGGTTATATTCACAGGAAGGAAGCCGTTCTTCATAGTTCTTTAACGGAAGTCACTGAAAACTAACCAGTGTAGCGGTTCTTGTTGTATTTTTCAAGAAACTTATGTACTCTAACCCGGTTTTCCCTTTAGCCTTGTTCTATGATTAAAATAACCCATAAGAACATTTGTAGAAGAAAAGGACAAACGTTAACGACAGTCGGATTCGAACCACAGACCTTTCGATCCATAGCTCTCCTCTTTACCAACTATGCTATTGGCGAGTTGGTTGAGGAAGCCGTTTTTTATAATTCTTTACAGTTCTTTCAAGTCTTCTTTAACGTATGAGTTGCCATTGCTCTTTCTCATGAATATACATTCACGCACCACCCAGCTCCTGAAAAAAACCGACCGCTACACCGGTTAGTATTAAGTGTCTTCCCTACAGGAAATACTTGTTGGTGCGCTCTGGATCATATAAATTGGACATATTTTACTTATTGTTTACATATTGTTGTGTTATTAAACATTAACCACCTTTGTATTAGAGTATATCATTTGTGTCCGTGTAATCATCAAAAACCTATTTTGCAACTTATTTTTACCAATTAATGATTCTTCTTCCATGTAAATTCTCGCTAAATATTATCGCTAAATATTATCGCTAAATATTTAGGTTGATGGCGCTCGAAGTGTTTTGTTGCTTCGTGGATAGTTCGTTCACCTTGGCTTTGTGAAGCCTTTGTCGCTGTAACCTTGTACACGCAAGTTCAAGCTAGAACGGGGAAACGGGAGAATTACACATAATACCAACTTTGTAAGACTGACATGTTTATTTTATTTTTTATTTTATTTTTAATATCTAGAAAACCAAATCCTTTTCAAACTACAATTGTTTCAGGTGTTTATATACATGTATATATAAACGACAGTTTAAAGGAAATAATTTGGATAAAATCACTGGGTTGAGGTATATAATTCTCAAGCAAAAGGTGTGCACAATATATCAAGATCAACCCAATTCGAACCCCGGGAATCAGGTTGGTGTAGCTTTCCTCGTCTTCTACCGCTGTGACCAGGGGTTCGAATCCCATCGGGACCAACGTGTGAGTTTGGTCTTCGATACCCTTCCCGATACCCTTCCCGTCTCTTCTCTCTATACAATATACACACTTCAAACTATTGTTACCTAACACATCCCAATACTCATCGTAAATAAATAAACCATTTGCGTGTTAAATTTGAATAACAGCTGGTACACTGACTTGCTCATTTTAACTTTGAATTCTCCAGACCAAAAAGACTGTTACTATATCACGTGATTCGGGGCAAGCTTTACGCTAGCCGCAACCACCAGTTCCGAAATGGTCTGGTGTCTTTGTGTCATTCTCACCCATTGTGAACAATGTATTGGTGCCAAGCGTCTCTTACGTAACTATGCAAGAGCTTGCCCCGAATCACGTGATATAAGTTAAAATGTGCCAAACATGTTGCGTTTGTTTTTGATTGAAATAGGGGACGTATGACAAAGGGAACAATGGGGTCCCCTATTCCGCAAAGGTCCCCGATTCAGACTCGTGTGCAAATCCTATGGCGATCATCCGAAAACGTTAGAGTACAAACAAAAGAGGGAAGACGGTCGGACAATGCCCCGTCCCCTATTGACGGCATTTACCCACTTGTATGAGCAAGTCAGTGTACTCCAGATGTTATTCAAATTTAACACGAAAATGACTTATTTCCGATATTCCATGCAGGAACACAATGACCAACACAAAAAAGGGGAAACCCCTTTGCGCCAATTTTCCCTGCATAAACTGTAGTGTTAGTATAGGACACCGACAGTAAAACTTTACACAAGAATGGTTTTAAATGTATATAGATACGAATGGTTAGAATTTAACAGCACAGTTTTGTTCAGTGTTGTTGTATGTGGTATGTTCCTCTCTGACTCCTCGGGCTTTCTCTGAGAATATTATTGTGGATTTTTCCTCCGATATCTAAATCTCAAATTTGTTTAAAACTCTTCTCACCTGGGACCCATGAGAAATTCCACTGAATACGCTACCCATGTAAAATAAGCTATAAATAAATAACCGAATGTTTGTACACGCACACAAGTGGGTAAATGCCGTCAATAGGGGACGGGGCATTGTCCGACCGTCTTCCCTCTTTTGTTTGTACTCTAACGTTTTCGGATGATCGCCATAGGATTTGCACACGAGTCTGAATCGGGGACCTTTGCGGAATAGGGGACCCCATTGTTCCCTTTGTCATACGTCCCCTATTTCAATCAAAAACAAACGCACCCATTCTTCAAGTATTGATCATACACCGGCATTTGAATAAAAGCACTCCTGAAGACCACCATTTTGTTTTATCTACAGGATGTCCAAGCAAAAAACCTTGATGTCATTCCTCTAAAGTCATGTCTCACCAAGCCCTATTGCGACAGTTCTGGGTAATGCATTATGTTCACATCAAAGCATGGCCTCGGCTGTATTATAAAACTAGCTGGAATCGGCTCCGTTCCGGCTCCAGCCCATTGCTAAACTGCATGATGGAAGCCACGTACATGTAAGAAGACAAAGTTGGTGCTTGGAAAATGGCCATATTGTCAATACTCGGAACTATCGCAATGGGGTTTTACACACCATTTTCACAAAAATGTGGCTAGGAACAATGACACGGATACATAGCATAATCATTTTGCTGGATGCCTAGAGTCATTATTTACTTTCAAATAAATACAATATTTTCTAATAATTCGGTAGTAACATTGTTTTCGAACACTGCACATAGCACCCGGCTCGGCTTCGCTTCGGGTGTAATGCATTCATCGGGTGTTCAAAACGTTATATTCCACATCACAGCAGCCAACAATAATAATTGTATAATATACATGAACATGTACATGTCAAAACATAAATTGCATGACGACTAAAACTTGGCATCTTTTTTGTTTACACAGCGCGTTCTCACAGCGCACAGTTTAGAGACATTTTAGATTCACGGAAGTAAAACCTGTGGAAATGAAACGTCATTGAGTTTCGTTAGTACTATTCACACAAGTCCGTACAAAGACTGGTTTCCAATAAATCATATGACGATTTGTTGTGTGTTCGGTCCAACGGTGTACTATACGGCCTATCCTGTACGTTGGTTTGTCTGTGTCCCGTGCATACGATTTTTTCAAGTTTATTTCCTGCTCCCGTTGTTCGCTGTCGCTGGTGGAAATATGACATAGCGAAAAACATTGTCGTATGGAGTTAACAACAGTTTGAAGATGCCTTCTGTGAACCATCTCAAGTTTTCTGTGATCGTATGCGTACAACTGGCTCTGATATGCGTCCATCTGTACACGTTACCGGTCATGTGTCAGGATAACTATGATGGCGAAATTGGAGCCAGGCAACGGCGATCCACACATGGGTAGGTTGAATGCTTGAACACATGGGCATTTCCAGGCAAAGTGGGACAAATTGGAATAGAGAAAAATTACCTCTACTGTTATAAACATAAGTGCTAAATGATGGAGGCCAACCAGCTCTTTTATATGAGAAACCTCACATATACTTTCAAATAATGTTTTCACACCTTTATTAGAATGTGTGTTTTTTGTTTTTGTGTTTACCTGGTTCCTATTGCCATTCAATATTTTCAATGTTTTAAAATTTCGACTTTTGGTCGAAATAGTGGTTGGGTGGGTCAAGATAAATAATTGAAAGTCGAAATTCACTTTTCATTAAAAAAAAAACCAGCAAAAAAACCCCCAAACCACAATCTTTCTCCATGCCTGAAACAACTGCGCACCATGCGTTACGATACACGATAACTTCTTTCTCGTGAGACACTACGAGCTGTATGTACATTGTGTACATGTATTATGTACCGGTTGCGGTATCTGTGACCCCACTGTGTGAAACACCACGCGTGAAGGTGGTTTTTCATTGGACTGAGTTCGTAGTTGTTAGGCATTGCAGTGGTACGAGGGTACCAAGGGTGCGTTCCACTCAAGCGAACGTTGCCAACTTTGGCCAACGTTAGCGTTGTTCGCGAGAGTGGAACGCGCGCAATGTGCGCCAATTATTATGTTGGCGAACGTTAGCGAAAACGGCGAACGTCATTCCGAGCGGTTCACTGTTGGCCAGTGACGTATTTTAAAGATGGCGAAGAGAATAGCAGGCGGCAGTGTTCTGTTCGCGGTTTTGATTTACGTTTCATACTTTTCGTTATAAACGGTGAATTGTTTTGAGCAGTTACAGGGAACTTTTAAAGAAAAGAGTTGGACAAAAAGCAGCCAACCAAACGATGTCACTGTCACTGGGCGCCGCCATTTTAATAACCGTAATTTAAAAAATATCGTTCCACTTCGACTGGCGCCAACTCAAAACATAGGCGAACGTTCGCGCAAACAGTTCGCGTAAGTGGAACGCACCCCTGGTGTGCTAAATCGGCAATACACGATAAGCATGGCCGCCACCATGGATGTCACAACGTGCGAGGTACCTACAAATCTCCGCAGTTTTTTGACGGAGCAGAAACAAATTATGAAAAATCCCTGTTCACCATACGAACGTTTTGTGTGCGCGTCATGTTTGCTCTCTGAAAATAGTCCAAAAGAAAACAGTTTTGCCACTGCTCAGCAGAAATAGAACATGCAGAAATGTTCTGGGCACCTGTGCAAAAGGCGCAGACCTACAGCTTCATCACGCCGTCACCAAACTGGACATTTACAGGTGCATACACATGTATACATGTACACATGTACATGTACAAGTAAATGTATTTTGATTGTTTTACTGCATGACAAATCAATTTTTTATTAATCGAAATTAGGGGTGGGGGGTGGGTCAAACAAATTTTGACGAAATGTCGAAATTTTAAAACATTGAAAATTGTGAATGGCCCCTAAAGGGTGCTAATTCGAGGCAAGGATGTATTCAACAAAAAGCCTCGGAGCACATTTCCTAGATGAATGAGACTGAGATTGAAGTTTTTCACTAGAAAAATCGTAATGCGACTGACGGTAACGCGACTGACCAATGTTTCTCAAGGCACATTTGATACTTTATATTGCTTGACTTTCTTTATCATAGTGAGTTAAGTATTACATTGAATTGTTACAGGTGTTTTGTTTTGGGGTAGCATTCAAATTATGTACGGTGGATTGTTTAACATGTCCTTAATGCGACTGTCGATTTTGTACAGTGTTGCCATGTTTAAAGTGGAATACCCACAACTTCTCAAATATCATTGATTTGAAGCCCTTAGTGTTGTGTTTAAGTGAGTTAAAAAAAATAACAAGAAGACTGACTCCAACTGAACTTACAGCATGAAGATTAATGTAGTGCGACTGACCTTGAAAATGCCCATATACATTTAGTGTAGTAACTATATGCGTCCTTGTTATGATCGGTAATTATGTAATTATTTTGTGAATGACCAGCTCAAATGAGGACAATCGTCTTATATCGCAAACCTACGGTTGTTACACTCTCATTAAACTTTGATAAGCCGTGGCAAACTTTAATGAAACTGAAAGTGTTTACAATATTATTTAACAAACCTGCAACATTTCTGTTAGGTCCTCTTAACTTATTAGAAATTTCTTTTAGAGCACTTTACTTTGCAAATATATGTGAATATCTGTAAATAAGCATGTCACTGTACAAGACAAAATTACAATCTTATCATTTTAGCCACAATTTTCGGCACGTGTGATAAACAAGGACAAATGTGTCTCCCGAATTTTTAAGATAATAAAGATAAAACATGTTCCCGTAAAAGTCATAGTGATTGTTTTGAAATTGATTTTGTTAAAGGTCGACATGTCAATGCATAACCGAGTCTGCAAGACTGACCTGTTCTGAGCAACCAACAGGTAATACATGATTAGCTTATCATCCTCATTAAGCAATGGTAATTTCTTCCAAGGTCTGGATGCACTACGATGTATATGTCGCCTGCTGGTAATTACGAAATACAATGTCAATGTTTGCAACGACCAAACTTTTTACTTACGAAAATGTAATTAATCGGGATCTGTTTTGATTTAGGCCAAATTAAAAAAAGTTGTCAGTCATCACACAATTAATGGCATTGATGAACAACATTGAAGATTTGAACATTTTAATTGTCAGTGTTTTTCTGTTATCATACATAATGCAAAGACAAAAATAGCGGAACTTACACGTGTATAGGACACAAATTGGTTGTCATAAGACCTCACATTTGCATTGGGACCGTCCTCATTTTCAAGTAAAATTTACTGATAATGATATATATATATATTGTCGATACTTTTCAGTTTGTGAAAATGACGAAGTTTCACACGGAGGTTCCTGCTATAGATTCATCCGCGGTAACCTCAAGTCACGTGATGAAGCCCACAGTGATTGCATTGCGCGTAGCAGCCACCTGGTCTATATCGAGTCACAGGAGGAACAGACATTCCTGGCGAATCACTCGGAATCTCTCATCGGAGATAGTGAGAGAAATAACAGCAGGAACCACTACTGGATCGGACTGATTCCAACAAGCAGCAACGTGTGGCTGGATGGGAACCAGGCCAACAATAGCCTGTTTGAATTCTCCCAAAACAGTGCAGCTGGGTGTTTCTCTATACGCAAATCCAGGGAGAGGTTACTTTTACGGGGTAGTAACTGTAATTCGAATCGCTCCTTCATCTGTGAACGTCTTTCTGGTATGTTTGTGAAAGAGTTGCAATTTTTTGGGAATTTAGTATTAAAGCAGTGTAAATTTTATCACATTACAATTGAAATTCTAGTTGGCAGTGCAATAGTTTTGTTTATATTTTTCACAGAATGCTCTCAGGGAGAGTACAACCACAACGGTTCCTGTTACTGGATCGGTGATTCTTATACGAGTCGCATATCGGCCCAAGAAAGTTGCGAAGTTACAAATGGTCACCTGTTGTACATCGAATCACAAAAGGAGTTGCAATTCATTAACAATAATGTTACCGATAATGACGGTGAAAGATTCTGGATAGGTCTGACTACTCAGTACGCTTGGTTGGACGGTAGCCGAGCCGTCTATCAAGGATTCGTACCGTCGGATAATAGCAACAATGGTGGCAGCCGCTGCTTCAGGTTACGTCCCCAAGATGACTTTTTGTGGAATGAAGCTAATTGCAGTACAAACTTCTCATATATATGTGAGCGAGAAATACCTGTTAACGTTAACCAGAATAGGAACGTAAGCCAAGGTAAGACTATAATTATACATTAGCTTTGGTATTGTTACATACTGTTACACATTGTAGTTGTAGCTGAACTGTCAGAGGTATAAAGAAATCGTTTACGTACGATTTTAGCTTCTTTAAAAAAATCAAAGATCTGTTGCTTTCGGAACTCCGGCCTATATGGCAATAATGTCTGCTCGACGACAACAAGAGTGTAGGTACATCAAAGATTCAGCATCACGATCCGTGTTGCAACTGACAATGTAGTATAAACATACGGATAATGTATCACTAACCGAAAATGTTATACAGAATGGCCAATACTGTATCACTAACCAAATAATTAACAACAAATCACCGATACACTGTAATTGTTTTACTGTCAAATATTACAGAACTCTACTGGAAGCACATGCGCCAGTAATGTACAGCACACAAAATAACAGTATTTAAAAAACGGCACATAACCGCGTCCATGCTGCCAACCACAGTAAACTAGTGTACATTACACAAATGGCATTTTGTGAGCTAACCTGGTATATTCTGTAATTTTGTAATTTATTTAATTTTCAAATGTATTTATAGAGAAATTAATGGAGTGGAAATCAGACTAAATGGAAGCTAATTCGTACACATTACTGTACAAATGCTACGATAACCTACTATAACACTACAAACTAAATACTGGCGTATGATTTAGCTTAATACTCCGATTTTTCTGCTACGTTGAAAAAAAATTATATTTCAATACGAAAGAAGATTTAATGCAATTCGTCGCCTATGATTGCCACCAAAAAACAACGGGGGAATTGTTTTAATAATTACTCATTATGAACTAAAAACAATTCAACATGACTTTTGTGAACACAGTTGTCCTCAGTTATGTTGCTGCGTGGTGAGATTTGCGTATAATTCCGGTAAATACAGACTGTACAAAATACTCTAAATTACTGTCACAATGGATTACAGTTTAATACTCTGGCTAATTACAGTATAGTAAAGTACATTTTACAGCAGAAATGTACAGTGTATAGTGTAACTTTTACTACACTATCAGTCAAGTTATGTTACACTATCGGTTAGTGATACAGTATCGGTCAGTTTGTGCATTATCAGTTGGTGATATATTACCCGTTGGTTAATTACTAGATTAGTTGTAACAATCTCATCAAAAAACACCTATTAATAGTTATAAACTATATAATTTCTTAATTAGGTGTCTCGTGCACACCAGCCGTTGCTGATCTCAATCCTCTTCTCGGCTCCGTATCTCTATGCGTCCGTAGTGACAGCCATTACTTCAACAATTCCATCCTGTGTCAGTGTGATGACGACGAAACTTGCATCAATGGCTGTGGCTGTGCACGTGACAACACTGTGGCTGGGTAGGAAATAGAAGAGACATGTAATTCTAATACAAATTTGTCTGCACAACAATATTTTGTTAAAATGCTGTATATGTTTTTTAATTAACTGAAAAAGCGAGTTGGACATCGTTTTGGTTTGATATGAAATAGGAAGATCACATGCCTTCAATTGCTTCTACAATGCAGTAGCCTTTAACCATACATGTATTTATTATTGTTTACTTCATCTAGGCTTAAGATAATACGATGCAGCTGTGGCTTCTGTGATTTCACCTTTGACGGGTCTGAAGATGACAACAGTAACCGTGAGTACCTTTACTTTTGAGGACCTCCTTGACACGATGATGTCACATGGGCACGTTTGGTTCATGTTGGGTACAAAAGTCTTGGGTGACATAAATACGGCCGATAAATCCGTTCATAATTTGAAAGGATCCTCCTAAGATTTTACGCTATAGATAGTGTGAATCATAGGTCTGCAGTCGTTGGATTATCTTATGCTTTGAGCAAACAGGTGGAGTTGATATTTGAGTGATTGCTTGCCTAGGGTCCGGGGAGCCTGGCATGCCTCCCAGATTAATGTTTTAAGCTACATGTACATTGCTTCGCCCTGCATTCTCAGGCAATATAGGGTTAGATACAATCCGTCAGCCAGTATGTGTGGCATTTTAGTAGTAGAATATTAGTCCATTAGTCCATAGGGGGGGGGGGTGTCTGGGATTGCAACTCCCCAACCCCAACTAGATCCGTCACTATATAGCATTTAGTTTTTCAGATGTAGACAAAAGTCAAGAAAAACTCCAGATTAATAATGTGAGACTTGCTTGTTTCTATGCTACTTTCTATGTTAGGTGTACGGCCATCCAATTTTAGCTGCAGCTGCTGTGTAAACGGAACATCATCCCGTGCGGCCGTCGTCAATGGCGAATTCAACTGTGTACCAGATGACTCGGAGTCGTTGACGACACCGGGGGACGACAGGAACGAACCGCCTGCAACACCAGTGGTGACCTCAGAAGGAGTCGGTCAACAATCAACAGAAGGCGGGGCCACAGGGAAACCAGTGACTACTGACAAGCCAATGACAACTGGAGAAACGGCAGGGGGAGGAGACCCAGCCGGCCAGACAGGCGTACCAATCGGTATATATGTTGGAGTGACCCTGGCCATACTGTTTCTCTTGGTGGCGCTCGTTGCTGGGTTCATTTGTTGGAGAAGAAGGGAGAAAAGAAACACTATGGAGTGAGTGATGAATAAATCAATATATTTTATATATAACAGCTCCTCGAATGTACGTCCTTCAAACGTGGTATACTAACTCTATGGTCAGAGTAGACAATGTGCTATTACTGCCAGTCAAAGGTTAAACATCTTTATTATTTTGTATGTTTGGTGCTGATGCTGTTTTCAATACCAAATGTACACATATTCCAAGGCGATTTTAATTATTTATTGACATTTGTGCAATCTTCAGTTCTCCGTCAATATTTGTTCTTGTGTTTTTTCTATGCAGGATTGACAAGCCGCTGACAAAAAACCATCTCGCGCGTGGGTCAGACACAATTAATGGTAAATATTTAACCGTTTGCCCGATCCATCTGTTTTCGTCCTACACTGCTTTCTCCTTTTACCCCACTAACAGACACCTGTGCCATATTCTTTCTCCCTATAACCCCCTCCCTGCCCCCCCCCCCCCATTTTATTCAAACCTTTGCTCCAAACCTCCAAACCTTCCACTTTTTCCCCTTTTATCTTGTACTTAGCATAATTTGAGGTATAGAACGGAATCCCCGTTCCCGCATGTTATACACACTCCACACTCTTGTTTAATACATCTCACAGTTCTTCGAAGATTGTCAGTTGATTACATTTTATTTGATTTCAAAGTCAAACTTCCCGTTTTCTCTCTGATAAATTTTACAGTAAAGAAATAGATGGTTCCAGACATCCCAGTTAAACACGTGCATCCAATATGCAAATTGTAAAACTTTGGGTTAAAGGTGCAAATGCCAGATGCATATAATTTGCAAACAACATGCAATTCGCAATATCAATTAGATCTAAACAAAGCTCAAACGAACACAGACTTTGTTTAGATTTGTTATTTTTTTCTGATGTAAATTCTTTCATACAGCTGGCGATGACCCGGCTATCACCAATATACCAGGCGGTCCTGAACAAGACGAGACAGAGGGCTACGAGAATCCTAACGAAATGGCAACGAGGCTGCAGCCAGACGCTGAGATGCACTATGATTATGCCGCTGTGAGCGGTCGTAGTGTAGAGCTGGTCGGGATTTCTGGGAACAAAAACGAGGGTTATGTAAACAGTACAATGACAAGTAAGGCAACAGATAAGCCACAACCAGAACAGAGCAACAGTAAAATAGTGCCTCCTCAAGATGATAGGACTCAAAATCGAAGCAAACATGAACCTCCAATGGTACACCCCACCCCTCCTCATAATAAACAAGAAAAGCCAAACTCTGAATACGAAGATGTTGCTGTTGGAAATGCATGTAATTCTAAACAAGATCCGGGTTATGTGAACAAAAAGGTCTTTGCAAACTATCGCCTGGGTAAAGATAAACAAGCTCCTAAACCACCTGACGGGAGCCAACAACCCGTTCATGCGGTCACATCTGACAGGGATCCCCCAGTCCCTACCGATGGTGTATATACCTATGTTGATGTCTCTTCCCTAGTTACCAATCCTAGTCCCTGTGACTCTCCACCAGCGTGTGACGAGATCACAGCACAGAGAAAAAGCTCACTGAGTGACGGGGGCTATCAGGCTTTGAATCCAGTCAGGCTAGAGGGAGATTGTGTCCATACCTATCTTGATGTCTCTTCCCTAGTTACCAATCCTAGTCCCTCTGACTCCCCATCACCAGCGTGTGACGAGAGCACAGCACCGGGACAAAGCTCGCTGAGTGACGGGGGCTATCAGGCTTTGAATCCAGTCAGGCTAGAGGGAGATTGTGTCCATACCTATCTTGATGTCTCTTCTCTAGTTACCACTCCTAGTCCCTCTGACTCCCCATCACCAGCGTGTGACGAGAGCACAGCACCGGGACAAAGCTCGCTGAGTGACGGGGGCTATCAGGCTTTGAATCCAGTCAGGCTAGAGGGAGATTGTGTCCATACCTATCTTGATGTCTCTTCCCTAGTTACCAATCCTAGTCCCTCTGACTCCCAATCACCAGCGTGTGACGAGAGCACAGCACAGGGACAAAGCTCGCTGAGTGACGGGGGCTATCAGGCTTTGAATCCGGTCAGGCTAGAGGGAGAAAATACGTATACACCCTTAATTCTACAAATGAATGACCTATGAAAAATTACAATTTCATTTACGCATAGAGACTTTTGAGGCTGAGGATTGCAAACAATCGAGGTTTTCATAGTTGCTCTTATTTTAAACCTCATTTAAAGGAAAACTAGTGTTCAAAGTTAGAATTAATGGCAAATTTATGAATTTTTTTTATGTAACACCACTTGTGACTGTTTCATAATCATAATCAAAAGCAAAAGCGTTAGAGATGTTTTAAACTGTTTCCATATAGTTCTTTTTAAAAAAAACGGAAATCGTAGAACCCCCTGGTTATTTAGCGGAAGAAAATTATAAACTCAGCAGCATATTGGGCATGCTAAGTGAAGATAATTTGGAGAATGGCTGGTCATTTAAAAAATGGGGGTCTGACTTTTACAGGAGTCTGGTTTTGTCGCGCATGGGAGACAGTGACACTTAGGGAGATATTTCAGTGTCTGTCTAAGTCTCCAGCAACCTTAACAAACTATAGATATTTTTTGTGTACAGTCTGAATCGATAGAGTGGGGTCTAAAATGCATAAATATGAAATTTCGTGGGAAAATCTCCAGGTAAAAACGGGTTAAGTTACAGTAAAGAATAAACATCTTTGTGCACGTCTATATGGGGACGTCTCCCCAGTGTATCATTTTCTGTTATTTTATACAATGATGTATGTAGGGCCCCAAATTTAAACTGTTTGGGCACACCCTAGGTAAAAAAAAAATGAATAAATAAAACAAATAGGTTTGTTAGCTGCGGCTATTCGAAAGGGGTTAAAAACAGCAAGAAGTAATGGGAAAAAGGTAGATGATCAGAGATGTCAGAATAAATAATTCTAGCAAGAGTTTCATTGTCACAAGTAGTGAAGATATTTTTAATGAGAGTAGAACTATGGGGTCCAATCGGAGTGATATGAAAACCGTTGGTGTAGAAGGTATTGGCAAACTCCTCAGTAGACTGGTGCTCGGAACAATTAATCAAGTTCAGGTTAAAATCTCCCATTATGTAGCACAGATTTTGTTCATGAGATATAATGCTAAAACGTTCGCCGAAAAGGCGATTGAAGTTTTCAATTGAAGAAAAAGCATATGATTATGATGGAGCTCAGTAAACATTTCCCACAATGAGACTGCACACATTAGCACGCTCGATCTCAATGAAAACACTTTGAGAATTCTTTGAGAATGTTTTGAGAATTCTTCCGGACAATTAACCGTCGGTGTCAGGCAGGGCTGCGTACTCTCCCCTGTTCTCTTCAATATATTTCGGAGATAATTATGCAGGAGACTCCCCACACCTCCATTTCCATCGGTGGCCAGCCCGTATGCAACCTTTGTTTTGCGGGTGACATGGACCTGATGGGGGGAAGCAACAATTGAACTGCAAGACCTGACGAACAGACTGGTTACAAGTGCCAGCGCGTATGGCATGAAAGTAAGAATGCAACACGGAGACCAGACAGGGCAAATTAAGCTTTAATATACCCAAGTTAATAGCTCGGGCCACTGAACAATGAACTTAATAATTCCTCTCATACCTTAAAGCATTAGTAAGAATTGACACTTTTTGTTTCTTTGAAATATTGACAATGGCTGTAAAAGAGACGTAGTTTAATATGGAGAAACGACTCAAAAGGTGGACATTCTTTGATTCGAATGTGCTCAGACGCTGCGCGTCCTCGTCCATTCGAATCAAAAAATGTCCACTTTTTCGTCATTTCTTCTTAACAGAATGGGTTTAAATGTATATAAATACGAATGGTTAGAATTTAACAGCACAGTTCTTCTCAGTGTTGTAGTTTTCAGTCCTTTTCTGACTTCCTCTGAGAATATTATTGTAGAGTTTTCCTCCGATATCTAAATCTCAAATTTGTTTAACACTCCTGTCACCTGGGACACATGAGAAATTTCACTAAAATGCTACCCATGTAAAATAAACTATAAATAAATAACACAATGTTTGTAAACGCACCCATTCTTTAAAGATTTATCATACACCGACATTTGAATAAAAGCACTCTTGAAGACCACCATTTTGTTTTATCTACAGGGTGTCCAAGCAAAAAACTTGATGTCATTCCTCTATAGTCATGCCTCACCAAGCGCTATTGCGACAGTTCTGGGTAATGCATTATGTTCACATCAAAGCATGGCCTCGGTTGTATTCTGAAACTAGCTGGATTCGGCTCTGTTTCCGGCTCTAGCACATTGCTAAACTGCATGATGGAAGCCACGCAAAGACAAAGTTGGGGCTTGGAAAATGGCCATATTGTCAATACTCGGAACTATCGCAACAGGGTTTTAAACGTGTCCACATACAAAACTCTGACCGGTGGCCTGCCACAAGGTACTAAGCTGGGACCGATCGGTTTTCAGGCCATCATTAATGATGCTGTTGAAGATGTACCTGACAATATGAATCGTTGGAAATATGTTGATGATCTGACACTAGCTGAAAACCGTTCTTATTTTTGTAATAGCCAGCTTCAGGAGATTCTTAATCAATTTAGCCAATGGTGTGATAATACTATGCTTTGTTTAAATCCAACCAAGTGCCAGGCCCTCCAGATATGTTACAAACAACAAGTTCCTGTTCCCGTTGTTCTCAAGATCAATCAATGCCCACTTCAGTTTGTGGATCAGGCACAAATTCTTGGTGTTTGGATACAGAATAACCTTCAATGGACCAACAATATTTCAGAGATTTCCGTCAAAGCTAACCGCAAATTATACATGCTACGTCTGCTAAACAAAATTGGGTTTACTAAACCGGAACTTGTTACTGTGTATAAAGGGTATTTTCTTACTTCGTAAGAAAATACATTTCTTCTCTATATCTACTTCAGAAGATACAGGGAAAATAAATAAATAAATAAACCTTGAAATAAAACAAGATTGAAAAACAAGTAATTTGTTTGAACAAGTTGGATTCGGTAGTGAGCACCAAGTCAACTCGCTTTATTCATCTGACTCATATTTATACAACTGAATTTCACATTGTAGATATATCTGCCTTGTCCAATAACTGGACCAGTAATACAGTTACAAATATTGACAAAATTGTGCCTCAAATTCCAAGGGACTTTGACGGCAGCAGCTCAGCTTCGATATTTGGTTTTAGGTAAGCGTGTCTGGCCTTGTCGGTCTTCCATCTGCCATGGCGCGCTACTAGCCAAGAAGGTACAAGCGCATTACTCGCTGCGGATGCACCACCTGACCTAAGGCTGTGAAGACCGAACTTGGCAATGTCAGGTACAAAAGGCTTAATGGCTTCAAGTACCATCTCACGTGTTCTACTGTAACTTAAAGGGTTGGAAGTGGCAACAAGCCCTTTCTTAGAAGTAGTTAAACGGCGTACAACTGGTAATTCAGAATCGGGACTGTCGCCCATGGCTAACAGATATCTTTCGGCAATGGCAACAGGGCAAGTCGATTTAAATGTTCTGGCAATTGTAACGTTGTTTCCCTGCCGAAATTGATCGGTTTTAGATTTAACTAAATATATAACAAGTCGATCTGGGTAAAAGGTACAATCTTTACGCCTAAGATTGGAGATGTCATTGAATCGGAGAAAACCAGCGTAACTCAAAAAACAAATGAATAAAGTTCTAAGATCGGACAAAGTTGCCCCAGGTTGTCCATGGTTCGCTAAGATCTTCTCCAGAGTATCCGCAGTAATGGGCTCCTTTCTTTTTGTCGGGGCGGCTGATTGCCGGTTGTATCCCTGTAGCGCCGTCTTGAATAAGTTATCGTCCGTGGGTGACAGGAGCCCGGCCAGGGAATGGGCCCATTTTGCGGCTGCTGCAATGGCGTTTGCTGCCGTCTTTGCTCCAGATGACTGGGAGAGATGCGCAAGGTAGAGGCACAAATGATAAGGGTCAGCCGGAAAGGCCTGGATGCCAGTTTTTGAGTCGGCCCATTTTCCCCAGCGTCTCCACGTGAGCGAGTATTTGGCTACTGTTGACGAAGCCTTGGCCGACGTCAGAGGAGGATTGGGAGTTCCGTTTCGGCGAGGTTGCACAAAGAGGGGTCATTCAAGGTAGACTTGCGCAAGTCCCATATTCCTACAAAAGGAAAACAAATACTATTGGCAGAAATTTGCCTAATAATATAAATCGAAACGTAGCCTTGGTTTTACTGCCGTAAAGGCCGATCCCGGGAAAATACCTGTAGTAATAACTGTTTTCTCTTTTGGATTTGAGAAACGAACAAGTGAACAGCAATTTTAATATTCGGACGCCAAATTTTCCGAATGGAATTTGAATGGTACCAAAATTGTAGTCTTGATAATATTCCTGCCATAAGGGCCAAACCCAGCAAAAGGCCCGATGTAAGAACCGTTTTCTTATTTTGACCCGATAAACGGTGAAACTGACGTAGTTGGACTGCATGGCGCTTGGCACCACGGTCCAGCAATTGTTTGGCTGGCACTCGGAGGCCACGAAAAACCCCTAATTTTGTTTTAGAGGAAACGTGGTTGCGTCCCAGGGTGCCAAACGAGGGCGCACTCCCTTGTTCCATGCTTGTATTTTAAGGGTCAAGGGTGGGCTGGGGTTAAAGCAAGGTATGAATGCTCAAACCGAGAAGGAACCAGCATTGCTGTGTATAATCGTTTTATACTCCCATGGAGTTACGCAACACAATGCGCTATGTCACGGCTCAATGAGCCCTTCTGTCATTCGATGACGAGATGAAATTCCACATTCTATCATTGTTAGATTACGCTGATGTTGTATGGCATTCCTCAATCACATGTAAACAATCCTCTCAATTAGAAACGCTACAACGGCGAGCATGCCGGATAGTCTTGGGTAGTAAGTTTACTTCATACAACCACGCTCTTCAAGACTGCGAGCTTGAGTCTTTGTCTAGCAGAAGATAAGACCACTGTCAGCGGTTTGCGGATGGACTTGCAAAGTCTACCCGAACCATGGACCTTCTCCCTCCTACTAGATATGAGAGTCATTCTCGCAATCTGCGTAGTGGCAATAATGTCTCCCAGCTGCGTACTAGGACCTCGCGTTTCAGAAATAGTCCTATTCCTTATTTTGTTAATTTACTAAATAGGTAGTTACTTTCGTTGTGTGTTCTGTTGGTGGTTTACTTATGTCACTTTGAATCGTTTAATGTTGCTTTCAATGACGATTACTGTATATTTGTTTTATATTTAAACTGTTTTCTGTGTGTGTAAACTATTTTTGTATAAATTGTAATTTTTACTGTAATTTGGCCATTGGCCACGAGTGTAAAAACAATAAACTAAACTATCTATCTATCTATCTATCTATCTAAACACCATTTTCAAAAAAAATGTGGCTCGGAACAATGACAAGGATACATAGCATAATCATTTTGCTGGATGCCTAGAGTCATTATTTACTTTCAAATAAATAAAATATTTTCTAATAATTCGGTAGTAACATTGTTTCGAACACTGCGCATAGCACCCTCGGCTTCGCTTCAGGTGTAATTCATTCCTCGGGTGTTCAAAACGTTATATTCCACATCACAGCAGTCAACAATTAATAATTGTATAATATACATGTACATGTACATGTACATACATTCGCATTTTTGTATCACTGTGGAGACATGGCTTTGTTCTCGTGTACAAAATGGTTAGAAAGTCGAGCACGTTTTTCAAAATGCTCCCATTTTAACCATAATTTTTTTCCGGGGTTGAAATTTCGACCCAATATACCCTATATTATACCCTAACCCAAACACTAACCCTAACCCACATCCTAATCCTAGTTTTTGAGTAATTTAATCAAAATCCAAAAATCTAATTCGTGAAATTCCCAATGGAGACCTATTCATCTATAGAAATTTACCCTCCGGAGACGTTTTGTCTCCATTGTACACATTGTGTTCATGTCTCCAGAGGGTACGGTATTTCGCACCATGTTGACTAACACTTGGAATCTTTTTTGTTTACACAGCGCGTTCTAAGTAAAACCTGTAGAAATGAAACGTCATTTAGTTTCGTTAGTACTATTCACACAAGTCCGTACAAAAGACTGGTTTTCAATAAAATCATGTGACGATTTGTTGTGTGTTCGGTCCAACGGTGTACTATACGGCCTATCCTGTACGTTGGTTTGTGTGGGTCCCGTGTACGATTATTTCAAGTTTATTTCCTGCTCCCGTTGTTCGCTGTCGCTGGTAGAAATATGATATAGCGAAAAACATTGTCGTGTGAAGTTGACAACAGTTTGAAGATGCCTTCTGTGAACCATCTCAAGTTTTATGTGGTCGTATGCGTACAGCTGGCTCTGATATGCGTCCATCTGTACTCGTTACCGGTCATGTGTCAGGATAACTATGATGGCGAAATTGGAGCCAGGCAACGGCGATCCACACAGGGGTAGGTTGAATGCTTGAACGCAGAGGCATTTCCAGGCAAAGTGGGATAAATTGGAAAAGAGAAAAATTACCTCTACTATTATAAACATAAGTGCTAAATGATGGAGGCCAACCAGCTCTTTTATATGAGAAACCTCACACATACTTTCAAATAATCTTTTCACACCTTTATTAGAATGTGTGTTCTTTGTTTTTGTGTTTACCTGGTTCCTATTGCCATTCAATATTTTCAATGTTTTAAAATTTCGACTTTTGGTCGAAATAGTGGTTGGGTGGGTCAAGATAAATAATTGAAAGTCGAAATTCACTTTTCATTGAAAAAAAACCAGCAAAAAAAACCCCAAACCACAATCTTTCTCCATGCCTGAAACAACTGCGCACCATGCGTTACGATACACGATAACTTCTTTCTCGTGAGACACTACGAGCTGTATGTACATTGTGTACATGTATTATGTACCGGTTGCGGTATCTGTGACCCCACTGTGTGAAACACCACGCGTGAAGGTGGTTTTCCATTGGACTGGGTTCGTAGTTGTTAGGCATTGCAGTGGTACGAGGGTACCAAGGGTGCGTTCCACTCAAGCGAACGTTGCCAACTTTGGCCAACGTTAGCGTTGTTCGCGAGAGTGGAACGCGCGCAATGTGCGCCAATTATTATGTTGGCGAACGTTAGCGAAAACGGCGAACGTCATTCCGAGCGGTTCGCTGTTGGCCAGTGACGTATTTTAAAGATGGCGAAGAGAATAGCAGGCGGCAGTGTTCTGTTCGCGGTTTTGATTTACGTTTCATACTTTTCGTTATAAACGGTGAATTGTTTTGAGCAGTTACAGGGAACTTTTAAAGAAAAATAAAGAGTTGGACAAAAAGCAGCCAACCAAACGATGTCACTGTCACTGGGCGCCGCCATTTTAATAACCGTAATTTAAAAAATATCGTTTCACTTCCACTGGCGCCAACTCAAAACGTAGGCGAACGTTCGCGCAAACAGTTCGCGTAAGTGGAACGCACCCCTGGTGTGCTAAATCGGCAATACACGATAAGCATGGCCGCCACCATGGATGTCACAACGTGCGAGGTACCTACAAATCTCCGCAGTTTTTTGACGGAGCAGGAACAAATTATGAAAAATCCCTGTTCACCATACGAACGTTTTGTGTGCGCGTCATGTTTGCTCCCTAAAAATAGTCCAAAAGAAAACAGTTTTGCCACTGCTCAGCAGAAATAGAACATGCAGAAATGTTCTGGGCACCTGTGCAAAAGGCGCAGACCTACAGCTTCATCACGCCGTCACCAAACTAGACATTTACAGGTGCATGTACATGTACATACATATACAAATGTACATGTACAAGTAAATGTATTTGGATTGTTTTACTGCATGACAAATCAATTTTTTATTAATCGAAATTAGGGGTGGGGGGTGGGTCAAACAAATTTTGACGAAATGTCGAAATTTTTAAACATTGAAAATTGTGAATGGCCCCTAAAGGGTGCTAATTCGAGGCAAGGATGTATTCAACAAAAAAGCCTCGGAGCACATTTCCTAGATGAATGACTGAGATTGAAGTTTTTCACTAGAAAAATCGTAATGCGACTGACGGTAACGCGACTGACCAATGTTTCTCAAGGCACATTTGATACTTTATATTGCTTGACTTTCTTTATCATAGTGAGTTAAGTATTACATTGAATTGTTACAGGTGTTTTGTTTTGGGGTAGCATTCAAATTATGTACGGTGGATTGTTTAACATGTCCTTAATGCGACTGTCGATTTTGTACAGTGTTGCCATGTTTAAAGTGGAATACCCACAACTTCTCAAATATCATTGATTTGAAGCCCTTAGTGTTGTGTTTAAGTGAGTTAAAAACAATAACAAGAAGACTGACTCCAACTGAACTTACAGCATGAAGATTAATGTAGTGCGACTGACCTTGGAAATGCCCATATACATTTAGTGTAGTAACTATATGCGTCCTTGTTATGATCGGTAATTATGTAATTATTTTGTGAATGACCAGCTCAAATGAGGACAATCGTCTTATATCGCAAACCTACGGTTGTTACACTCTCATTAAACTTTGATAAGCCGTGGCAAACTTTAATGAAACTGAAAGTTTTTACATTATTATTTAACAAACCTGCAACATTTCTGTTAGGCCCTCTTAACTTATTTGGAATTTCTTTTAGTATAAGAGCACTTTACTTTGCAAATATATGTAAATATCTGTAAATAAGCATGTCACTGTACAAGAAAAAATGACAATCTTATCATTTTAGCCACAATTTTCGGCACGCGTGATAAACAAGGACAAATGTGTCTCCCGAATTTTTAAGATAATAAAGATAAAACATGTTCCCGTAAAAGTCATAGTGATTGTTTTGAAATTGATTTTGTTAAAGGTCGACATGTCAATGCATTACCGAGTCTGCAAGACCGACCTGTTCTGAGCAACCAACAGGTAATACATGATTAGCTTATCATCCTCATTAAGCAATGGTAATTTCTTCCAAGGTCTGGATGTACTACGATGTATATGTCGTCTGCTGGTAATTACGAAATACAATGTCAATGTTTGCAACGACCAAATTTTTTACTTACGAAAATTTAATTAATCAGGATCTGTTTTGATTTAGGCCAAATTAAAAACAGTTGTCAGTCATCACACAATTAATGGCATTGATGAACAACATTGAAGATTTGAACATTTTAATTGTCAGTGTTTTTCTGTTATCATACATAATGCAAAGACAAAAATAGCGGAACTTACATAGGTAATAACAGTGCGAGAACCCGGTTGTTACTGCGTGGTAATGACCGGGTTGGGGGATGACCGCTGGTAATAGATCGAGCCGAAGGCGAGGTCCATTACCAGCGGTCATCCCCCAACCTGGTCATTACCACGCAGTAATAACCGGGTTCTCGCACTGTTATTACCTTTAATAAATACCTTTTTAACGAGAAAAATGGTGAAAATACTCCGAATTTCGCGACTTCGCGGCTTCTTCTAGGCCGTTTTACAAACGCAGCTTCGTTTTCGTATTTTGGCTTCGTTCATGTAGTTAAGCAGTGGTACAGTTGTTTTCCTAGTTCCGGATTTTTTCTAGTTCCAGATCGCTTCAAATAAAAACCTACCTTGTTATGGCTTGGTCTCCAATACTATTTGTTTAGATGAAGTGCATTTTGAAAAGAAACATACAAGCTTCTTGATACATAAGTAAAAATAAGTCGAAGTAAAAGTCTCAAATCTGCCAAAGACTGAACGTTCATTTTTTCCTAGTTCCGGATCGCCCGTAAAATACATGCATCAACAGCACGCGCGCAAGCGATTTCATATGACGTGTTCTAATGGACCATGGAGTTTATTCCTCCACGTCGGTGGGACAAAGTTTATCGGCTCGTTGCCGCGCGCAACACACGTACACGGACAAAACGTTTCAAAGCATTTCCTTGCAAGTCCTCTTTTAAAACTTTATTGGAAGTTAAAGTATTTGACATTTATTTTAAACTGTATTTATATAAATTAATGAATACTTTATCAGAAATATAGGCTTGATTCGGGTTGGTTCTAGCGTGAGAATTGTTCATGTACGAAGCAGTTTTTTACTCGATCCGGAATTGGTTAAGGCTGGGCTGATCCACAACTAGAAAAAGGGATGTCGGTATATACGTCGTACAGTATGTATTTTCAAATAAAGAAGAGCATAAATATCGAAACAAAAACTGTAGTTTCTCCATCACTCAAGGTAAACTACTAAATCTATTTCGTTTAAATTTCGAGGATTAGACTTGCCGAAAACAGCCTGAATATTTTTTGCGATCCGGAACTAGGAAAACGTCTGTAATGTGGCCACATGCAGCCCAAAGCCGCGGTTTAGAAAACGGCCCTTGGAAAACCCATGATGTTACTACATATAATGACCGGCACGTGATCGAGTCTCGGCCAATCAGAAGCCTTCAACTCTCCTAGGTATTTATTAAACGTGTATATAGGACACAAATTGGTTGTCATAAGACCTCACATTTGCATTTTATTGGGACCGTCCTCATTTTCAAGTAAAATTTACTGATATTGATATATATATATATTGCCGATATTTTTCAGTTTGTGAAGATGACGAAGTTTCACACGGAGGTTCCTGCTATAGATTCATCCGCGATGACCGCAAGTCACGCGATGAAGCCCACAGTGAATGCATTGCGCTTAGCAGCCACCTGGTCTATATCGAGTCAGAAGAGGAACAGACATTTCTGGCGAATCACTCGGAATCTCTCGTCGGAAAAAGTAACAGAAATAACAACAGGAACTACTACTGGATCGGACTGATTCCAACAAGCAGCAACGTGTGGCTGGATGGGAACCAGGCCAACAATAGCCTGTTTGAATTCTCCCAAATTAGTGCAGCTGGGTGTTTCTCTATACGCAAATCCAATAAGAGGTTACTTTTACAGAGTAGTAACTGTGATTCGAATCGCCCCTATATCTGTGAACGTCTTTCTGGTACGTTTGTAAAAAGAGTTGCCAATTGTTTGGAGCTTAGTACTAAATTAGAGTAAATTTTATCAAATTGCAATTTAAATTCCAGTTGGCAGTGCAAAACCTTTGTTGATTTTTTTTTTACAGAATTCTGTAAGGAGGAAGAATACTTCAACCCCAACGGTTCATGTTACTGGATCAGTGATGCTAATACGAGTCACATATCGGCCCATAAAAGTTGCGAAGGTGGTCACCTGTTGTACATTGAAACAGAAAATGAGTTGCGGTTCATTAACAATAATGTTATCAATGAAGACAGTGAAAGATTCTGGATAGGTCTGACTACTCAGTACGCTTGGTTGGACGGTAACCGAACCGTCTATCAAGAATTCGTACAGGCGAAAAATAGCAACAATGGTGGCAGCTGCTGCTTCAGGTTTCGTCCTCAAGATGACTTTTTGTTGAATGATATTAGTTGCAGTACAAACTACGCATATATATGTGAGCGAGAAATACCTGTTAACGTTAACCAGAATAGGAACGTAAGCCAAGGTAAGACTATAATTAAACATTAGCTTTGGTATTGTTACATGCTGTTACACATGCAGTTGTCGCTGAACTGTCAGAGGTAAGGAAATCATTTGCGTACGATTTTAGCTTCTTTAAAAAAAATTGTTTGAATAATTACTCATTATGGACTAAAAACAATTCAATATGACTTTTGTGAACACAAATTTTCTCAGTTCTGTTGCTGTGTGGTGAGATTTGCGTACAATTCTGTTAAATACAGAAAGTAAAAATAACTCTAAATTATACTGTCACAATGAATTACAGTTTAATACTCTGGCTAATTACAGTAAAGTAAAGTACATTTTACAGCAGAAATGTACAGTGTATAGTGTAACTTTTACTACACTATCAGTCAAGTTATGTTACACTATCGGTTAGTGACTTTATCGGTCAGTTTGTGGCATTGTTATCAGTTGGTGATATATTATCCGTTGGGTACTAGATTAGTTGTAACACTCTCATATAAAAAAACACCTATTCATTTTTTGAAAGTATCTGATTTCTTAATTAGGTGTTTCGTGCACACCAGCCGTTGCTGGTCTCAATCTTCTTCTCGACTCCGTATCTCTATGCGTCCGTAGTGACAGCCATTACTTCAACAACTCCGTCCTGTGTCAATGTGATGACAACGAAACTTGCATCAATGGCTGTGGCTGTGCACGTGACAACACTGTGGCTGGGTAGGAAATAGAAGAGACATGTAATTCTAATACAAATTTGTCTGCACAGCAATATTTTGTTAAAATGCTGTATATGTTTTTTAATTAACTGAAAAAGCGAGTTGGACATCGTTTTGGTTTGATATGAAATAGGGATATCACATGACTTCTTTTGCTTCTACAATGCAGCAGCCTTTAACCATACATGTATTTATTATTGTTCACTTCTTCTAGGCTTAAGACAATACGATGCAGCTGTGACTTCTGTAATTTCACCTTTGACGGGTCTGAAGATGACAACAGTAACCGTGAGTACCTTTACTTTTGAGGACCTCCTTGACAAGATGACGTCACCTTGGCACGTTTGGTTCATGTTGGGTACAAAAGTCTTGGGTGACATAAATACGGCCGATAAATCCGTTCATAATTTGAAAAGATCCTCCTATGATTTTACGCTATAGCTGGTCTGAATCATAGGTCTGCAGTCGTTAGATTATCTTATGCGTTTAGCTTTGAGCAAACAGGTAGAGTTGATATTTGAGTGATTGCTTGCCTAGAGTCCGGGGCGCCTGGCATGCCTCCCTGCATTCTCAGGCTATAGGGTTAGGCACAATCCGTCAGCCAGTATGCTGCATTGCAGCTGTGTGGCATTTTAGTAGTAGAATATTAGTCTATTATTTCCATGGGATGGGGGGGGGGGGGGGGGGGGGTCTGGGATTGCAACTCCCCAACCCCAACTAGATCCGTCACTGTAGCATTTAGTGTTTCAGACAAAAGTCAAGAAAAACTCCAGATTAATAATGTGAGACTTGCTTGTTTCCATGCTACTTTCTATGTTAGGTGTATGGCCATCCAATTTTAGCGGCAGCTGCTGTGTAAACGGAAAATCATCCCGTGCGACCGTCGTCAATGGCAAATTCACCTGTGTACCAGATGACTCAGATTCTTTGACGACACCGGGGGATGGCAGGAACGAACAGCCTGCAACACCAGTGGTGACCTCGGAAGGAGTCGGTCAACAATCAACAGAAGGCGGGGCCACAGGGAAACCAGTGACTACTGACAAGCCAATGACAACTGGAGAAACGTCAGGGGGAGGAGACCCAGCCGGCCAGACAGGCGTGTCAATCGGTATCTTTGTTGGAGTGACCATGTCCTTGTTGTTTCTCCTGGTGGTGCTTGTTGTTGGTGTAATCTGGTGGAAAAGAAGAGAGAAGAACAAGGGGTCAGTTTCTGATGTCTTATAGCCGAAACAGGCAATTCATTTATGTACACCTGATTAAGATAAATCGTGTAGGTGAATCGCTCGAGGGTAATTATTGATACATACTAATATTAGATAACATGTGTACCATTTTAAACTAGGCTCAATTTTGATACAAATGTTTCCATCATAATTTGTTGATTATTATGTTTATTGTTTTTACAGGATTGACAAGCCACTGACAACAAACACACAGGTGATTGGGTCAGACACAATAAATGGTGAGATTTTCTCGCAAAAGATATCAAAACCTGTATAAATAATCTAGCCATACAAAAACAAGTGAAACATACAATTATCCTGCAATTCCAAACAAGACTACCGTTAAAAGTAACACGTTTGCTGCGTAAGACGTTGTAATGTGTCCGGAAATGCTTGGTTTCGAATACATTGATTTTGTTTCCTTCGCAGTCAATCCAACATACGAATTGGATGAAGATGATCACGTGACGGAAGACAACTTGAATCATGTAGCAGCGGTTGGTCCAAGTGTCCTCTTTAAGTCGAATCCACTTAACGTCTATGCCGACGAAAAGGTATACAGATTGCTGCAAAAGAAAGAGACCATTGCCAATAAAGGGTCGTGTAATAACTTGCAAGAACATTATTAGGATTTGCTTTCTAGTTTAGATTGTATTTTGCCTATATCTTCCCTTGTTTCCCCGAAAACGACCCTCTTGTGCACGATGATTTATGGCTTTAATATGATTATCGATATTAAGTTAATATTGCACAATATACAAGTTACGAGAGAGGGGCCGATCTGTGGGTATGCATTCAAATTAAAGAATGTGCGAGCAATTATTTATGAACCAAAAATAAAGCAAGATGTACCATAATATCGATAGGCATACCATGCCAAATGTCACTAGTTGAATTATATGTCCATTTGTGTAAATGTATCTGGCGGATATACAATTTTTTTACTTCGCCTTCTGATTGTGTCACCAGCCAAACGAGCAGTCAGGCGTTGCAGCGGAAACCAGCGAAGAAGAGAACTACGCCACCATCGAATCGGTTGGCTACATTCCCTACAAACCTAAAGGGCAGGAAGATGCCTACACAGCCCCACAGGGTACCAATGACAGCAAGGGAGCCTGCAAGCCAAAGCGTGGCTATGACGTGTATACAGACCTCAAGAAAACTGGGAACGATGATGATGATGAGGATGAGGATGATGATCCAGCGGTGTATACCCCAATCCCAAACAACGATCAGAAGCACCCTGAGGACGAGTACGTGCATCCAGGAAACTGGATGGTAGAGCCATCTGGACAGCGAAGTGGTGTCAATGCACCAGTTCCTTTACCAAAGCTCAAGAACCTGACGAAGGACAGCGGGTACATGGACGTCGATGCTCCAGTCGGAGATTCTAGAGGTAGTGGGTACGTCAGCGTGGATAGTCCCTCTGCAACCGTCCTTAACCACCAAGGTGATGACCCAGCAAACGACTACTACTTCAAACTCGATAAACCAACTGCAGATGATGAAGGTGACTACAGTCTGGCAAGTGCGCCTGGAGGAAACGACTACGACACCTTCAATCGCGCAGGAGGCAAACGCCCAAGTACGAATGGCCCAACCAATGATGGCCTGTACAATATCGCAGCTGTTTCAGAAGATAACGAGTATAACACCTTCGATCGCCCAGGTGATTGGCGTCCTAGCAATAATGCTCCTACTGATGAAGGTCTCTACAACCTTACAGGTTCACCTGAATTGAATGCCTACGACACCTTCAATCGAGCTGAAGGTAAACACCCAAGTGCGAATGCCCCAACTGATGATGGCCTCTACAGCGTCACAAGCCCGCCCGGGGACGACGAATACAACACCTTCGATCGCCCAGGTGATCGGCGTCCTAGCAATAATGCTCCTACTGACGAAGGTATCTACAACCTTACAAGTTCACCTGAGTCGAATGCCTACGACACCTTCAATCGAGCTGAAGGTAAACACCCAAGTGCGAATGCCCCAACTGATGATGGCCTCTACAGCGTCACAAGCCCGCCCGGGGACGACGAATACAACACCTTCGATCGCCCAGGTGATCGGCGTCCTAGCAATAATGCTCCTACTGACGAAGGCGTCTACAGCCTCACAGGCCCACCCGAAGGCGATGTGTACTCAACTACCACCCGTGTCGGCCGGAAACCAATGCCATCGGTACCAGCGACAAATAGCGAGAGTGAGTACTCTACTTTGGACTGAGACTGACCAACTGAAACTGCATTCTATCACCTTTAAAATATACATAATGCTGATACAAAGTTCAAATATTGTTCTAATTGCCACCCATTGTTCTAATTGGCACGAAGTTAGTGTTATCTGTTACTGATCTACCCTCACCCGAAAGTGAGGTTTCATAATTTGTTTTCTCTATGCAGTGAGCAATACACCCTAAAACACCCTATGCGCCTACACATGAGGAATGATCTTGGGCAAAATACTAGCCAATCAAAAAATAATAATAATAATATCAAACTGGTGGTTAACAGTTGTCGATATATAATATGTCTTGGTCGATTTGACTACAGCAAAGCGCTTAGGCCTACAAAACTGAATTGAAAGACATTTCGAAAAGTATATACATGATAATCTTTATATTTTAGTTTATATTATGTATATCAAGTAACTGTTTAAGGGAGATTTACATACACAGAAGTACATCACTGACAACAACTGTGATTGGTGGAAATGTATATACAAATGTTTATATGCAAAGTTGGTTGTCTAGTAGTTATATAACTAGCAATGATTAGATGTTTAGCTAAATATATTGTGCACTGTATATTTTAAATGCTAAGTGTGTATTTGTATTTTACACAAATTGTAAATTAAATTGTAATAACATTATAAAGTATCCCATAGTTAAAATTATTTGTGTTGGTGAAAATCATCTAGCGACATCCGTACTAATAGGCCTTTGTGATGCATAATTATACAGGAATAAAATGTATAATTTTGCTTCACATATTTGTTTTGCATTTTTATACAAATTTTCAAATTTTCAAAGGTATACAAAATGTATACCTTTGTTTGTACAGTTAAAATTTGCTATAATAAGAAAAACTATTTGAACATTTGTATAAAAATGCAAAACAAATATGTGAAGCAAAATTCGAGATTAAGTAACAGCTCTATAATGAACTGTGTTTACTTATACTTAAGATTGTCTGGAACCATTAAATAATGAAGCAAGCATTGAAAATTGTACTTTATGTGACTGAAAACACGTTGTTCGTTGTGTTTCTAGAATCTCGGGAATTCATTTAAGATATCCAGGGCGATGTGTTAGGTAACAATAGTCTGGGGCTGTGTAGAGATGGGGTTTATGCCCCATTACGGGCAGGGTATCGAAAACCCAATCCACACGTTGGCCCCGATAGAATTTGAATCCCAGGTCACAGTGAAGGAAGACAAGGAAAGTCGGCTACGCCTACCTGACTCCTGGTTCTGGGGTTCAAATCAAATTGAAGCGGGTTGATCTTAATATTTTGTACACGCATTTTGCTTAAGCTTTATACCTAACCCAGTTATTTTTTTTTAAACATTATTCCTTTCCAATGTCGATATATACTTATACATGCGAAGCTTGAACAACTGTAGTTTGAAAAGGAAAGTGTTTCCTAGATATTAAAAAAAGAACAAATCCAATAGACATGTCAGTCTTGGTATTATGTGTAATTCCCCCGTTTTCCCCGTTCTAGCTTGAATGCGTTTACAAGGTTACAGTGTCAAAAGCTTCACAAAGCCAAGGTGAACGAACTATCAACGAAGCAACAAAACACTTCAAGCGCCATCAACCTCAATATATTTATTATGTAAAATATGTTGTATGACGTTACTATTATACCACCTCGCCCACAGATTCTGTGTCTTGATTGGCCGAGAGCTAGTCACATGCAAATGCATGCTGATGTGCACGTTGTGCGTTGCGCGTATTGTTCCAAAGAGCCAGCGCTACAGAGCTGGGTTCAAACATTTTTGTGTGTAGTGGGTTAGAAAAGTGCAAAGACATTTTCCACAAATATTGTATTGAAATCAAAGTTTATTTTAACTGTATTTGGATTTTAAAAATTGTGTTTTTTTTAACCAAGCAGAATCTGGTGGTAATGAGTTAAAAAACAAATATTGAATGCTTTGTTTTGTGATGTGTAGTAAAACTATAGCCTCCCTCGGTGATTCATGGAGCATTCCATTTTGTCTCGGTTTTGCCTCGGGAAAACAGCATGCTCAATGGATCACCTCGGCTGAGCAACCAATTATTCAAGTTAACAAAAACGTTTTTGTTTTTTACTTTTACTGCAACATTAAAAGAAGCAGAATCTGCACATTTACTCATTTTGTTATATTGACATAAATATTTCCGCTATATCCTCGAGTACCAGTTTTTCATACGCGAGTTGATATACATGTTCCTGTAAACACATATACACGGACCAATCAGACTACCTCATACGCGAATATGTAAAGTAGACGCATGCGCATTGGTGAAAATAAGCCACGATTTCTGATGGATAACAATGTACAAAGCTATATATGAACGCTACAGTACAATGCTGTAGCCTAGCCCCGTCCACCTTTGCGATAGGAAGAAAAAAAAGTGGGACAAAAAAGCTAGCACTGCGAAGCAGAACGTGGTGTGGTGGGGCGGTGAATCCCCGCCTTTCTATCATGCAAAGCATGTGGGTTGAGAAGCCGCTCATGATGTGAACTTGATGGTGCGAGGCTGCTTCGCACCCACTTCCCCCACAAAGTGGGCGAGATAGCAAAGCCACCTCGTATACAATGTATGTAATACCTAAATGTGTAAAAATACAAAAATATGTAATTTTAGCGAATCTGCTTCTTTTAAGTTTGCAGGTACATGTATCTGTAAAAGTATAAAACAAAAATCACAGTTGAATACTCATTATATATAGACGCCATTATATATTTAGAATTGTACGGTTTCTCTGTATTTTGCCCAAATAAATTTGTCTGTTATTAACGGTTACGATATTTTTCTCCTTTTAATAATAACTGTAATTAATATACCTCCAAATGGGCACTTTGGGAGACAATCCCATAGAGTCGTGCACAATCTTTATTGTAACCTAACCCGTTTTTACCTGGAGCTTTTTCCACGAAATTTCATATTTATGCTATTTAGACCCAAATCTGTCTTCTCCGAGCAAAAATAACTCCCAAATATCGTTTTGTGGGGTAGCTAGACACTTAGGGAGACACTGAAATGTCTCCCTAAGTGCCACTGTCTCCCAAGTGAATCAAAACTATCGCTAATTTGTCTCCCAAAGTGCCTATTTGGAAGAATATTCCACATCACAATCAGCAGTCAAATTAACTTACAAATTAACAGTTAAATTAAATAACAGAAAGTACTGGCAACTCTGTTGCCATCGCTTTTTCTCTGTAAAATGACACAGCAATTATTTACAATGAAACCCAGTGACTTCTTCAAACATCTCCCCGTTTCACTTTCGTTTATGTAGACGATCACCCTAGCAACTGTAGTTTAAAATGATAGGGTTTCCTGTAGATATACAAACAATTAACAAAGCATATTTGAATAAGCATGTCCATCTTACAAAGTTGGTTAGGCCTACGGTACAATTCACCTAGAAGTTCCAGCTTGAATGCGTTCACATGGTTAGCTCAGTGACAAAGGCTTCATAAAGCCAAGCTGAACGAACTTATCCATGAAGCAACAAAAACACCAACTTCAACAAGATAAATATTTGTTGCGGAACTTAATCAAAAACATGCATGGAAGAGGAATGACTGGTCAAAGTTGTTAAATAGGTTTTCGATAAAACCACGTCAATTATTACATGGACACGCATGATACTCGGTACAATACAAAGGAGGTTAACGTTTACTGAATACTATTTGGTGAAAGCCTAGAACTTTTTAGTAGTAGAATAACACGCCAAACAGACGGAAGTAAAACGTCAAAAATGTACGATCACAAGTTCAGCAACAAGTATTGTGTGATGCACAAAGCTTGGTACACAACAATGGGTTTAAATAGGTCATGACGTATACTGCTGGTAAAACTACACGGAGCACCTTGCACTGCTATTACGCCGTGTGGTAAATGCGCGTGTGCATTTTATATAACGAGTGTGAAGCCTTGTTTTGGGTATACCATCCAATTTTCAATGTACTATAAGGAACACCGTGTAATGTTCTGTGGAAATCGTCGATTGTCTTCCGTAGTCTTCAACATGTCGTTGGTTGTGATACTCGTCATGCACATGCTGGTCGTAGCGAGCGGCGAAGCCGGTGATAGTTTGAACACAGATGGGTAAGATTTCAAATAACATTCTATTTCACATAACGTTTTCCCTTTGATCAGGGCTCTCGCAGGCGTTTGGTAGTAAGAATAGGGCTGGTTTCGAACATTTATTTTGCAAGCAAATGAGGCGAGGCATCAACCGGGGCCAATTCCATGGGGTCTGCTCAGTACAAACATTTGCCTAGGACAACAAAATCTTGCTCAGTAAATACAGGTTATCAGCCAAAAATCCATGTGCATTTCGTGCTAAGCAAACAAAAACAGCTGTTATATATTAGTCACTAACAAAATATTTCACCTGAAATTTGATTTTTAACCCGGCTTTTGCCAAGGAAAAACGTTGCTAAACAATTTGTTGTGCTTAGCAGCTCCATGGAAATTAGCCCCAGCTGGAGGCATGGGCACAGTGTTTATTGTAAAGTATACGCGGTAGTAAGAAACATGAACAATGCGATAGGGGCACGTAACCTACCCCTTATGTAATCTAACATATCGTAAATAGTCTTTAAACATGAATAGCCCATCAGAAAAAGTGGACATTGTTTTGATTCGATTATTAATTATCAACTATTGCCATCGTACCAAACATTTACACAAACAATCTAAAACATGTATTGGATAGGATTTCAAAACTGGTATTTTAAATAAAATCTCTTTGATTATAATCAGATCGACTGGTGTCACTACTTGTCGATGTAACAGTGCGACACCTTCCGCACGCATGACGTGCCGAACACCGATTTACGGTAAGGAGGCTTAATTTAACATCTTCCTATAGGGTGTTTAAGAAAGAAAGAAAAAAGCCTGATTGGAAAAGCAAACAAACAGATAGCATTTTGTAAACAAACAAATGTTTTGTAAGGAAGCCTCGTTTATTACTTAAAACGTAACATAAAAACAAAATATGTCTATTATCTATTATCTATTATCTATTATTTCTTTCGGCAATGAAACCGAGGATTCCTCAAAAAGCGCCCAAGGCACTGTAAGCTCGTAAGCCTGAGAAAACCTGCAGGAGGATGAACGAAATGCCAGAAACACCGGGGCGAACCCTTGCTCTTAGCGATAAGCGTGACGGAGTTCTTTTACGTGCGTGTCCAGGTTCAATATATACACAATACACACACACGGGACCAACAGCTTTACGTCCCATCCGAAGGACGAAGCAATAGATGACGCGCCTCTGTTTACATCTGTATTCAAATGTGCCGTCAATATGCGCACGAATCATGTTTTACATAAATCTGGTTAAGAGATGACATCAGAGGTCACATAATTCAAAGGCGATCTGACCTGCGACGTCAGTCTTTAAGCAAATTTTATGTAAAACACGATGGGTGCGCATCACTGCCGGGCACATTTGAATACAGATGTAAACACGTGACGTCAGAGGGCACATCGTCTATAGTGGTTTAATTGCCTTGCTTAAGGACACACGTGTCGACGGCCGGGATTCGAACTCACGCAGGGTGTGTGAGGTAACAAAAAACCTAAGACTGGCCGAAGAGCATAATATTCAGGACTCTTGTGTTTTACATCCCCCTTTGTTCATATTAACTGGTTTCTTCCTCCCGTGTTCTCCTTCTTATACCCCTTTCTAGTAATTACAGTTGCCCACCCCTTTTCCTCACAATCCCCCCTGCCGATTACCTAAAGTCATACGTCTTTGTTAGTTTTTCCCTTTGATCTCCACCCTGATCCCTCTCTTGTCTCTCCCTTGTTATTTTACCCCTTCCTTGTTTGTTCCCCACCCAGGTATATGTACCCCCATTTGCCGCCTTGGTCTGTCTTTGACCCAACCTATATACGATGTGTCCTCTGTTTACATCTATATTCAAATGTGCCTGGCGGTACGCGCACGCATCGTGTATGCCCCCCAAAATGGTTAGGGATTGACGTCGTATAGGTCAGATCGCCTTTGAATAGTGTGACCTCTCACGTCTCCTCTTACTCAAATGTATGTAAAACACGATACCGCCAGGCACATTTGAATACAAATGTAGATGTAAACAGTGGTCACCTCGTCTATACTCCGGCCCACTCTTTTATTCCTTCTTCGCCTATAATCCTACCCTTAATTGGTTCTTCCATTCCCCTTCTGCTATCCCTCCTTTGTGTTTCTCCCAACCATACACCATGCTTGTGACCAACCCCCACCCCCCCCCCCTTTACACAGTTATTTTGCCTCTGAAGATTTTCTTGTTAAGATAGAAATATTAGGCCCTCGTAACTTATTGGATTTTAATATTCAGCACATTATAATATGTTAATTCATGTTAATAAGAATAAGTTAATTGCATGTCTTTTATAACCAACCACGCATCTTAATTAATCGAGCCAACATTATAGCCTTTGGCTGTTCTACAATTTGTGGTGGTATTCTTGTACACATATTAATCATGCAGAATGTTTTTATGCTAAGTGTAATTTGTTTGTTCAAAGGTTGTGATGGTACAGACGAATTATCTCATGGAGGATCCTGCTACAGATTCGTCACAGATAACTCTAAGACACGTAATGACGCTCATGGGTACTGCATTGACAAACACAGTCATCTCGTCTATATCGAGACACAAGAGGAGCTGGAGTTCTTGCAACAAAATGCATCCGGGACTCCTTCGCTACGCTCCACTGATTACTGGACTGGACTGAGTCCTTTTCAAATATGGCCGGATGGATCTTTTGTTGTTTCCGACTTGGTGCCTGTCAGGGACACTGGCCGTACCAGATGCTTTTATGTATATCTTCATCGTGACGACGCATTCATAGATAATTATGACTGTAGCTACCTTGAACGTTTTGCCTGTGAACGGCCAAAATTAACGAACGAATCTAATGGTAATTTCTCGAGGCATGTTTCACATTTTTGTTCGGTAGAGAAAGCAAATTGATGTAATTGAAAATACGGATTCAGAATAGGTTTAATATTGATGAAATCTGTAGCCATTTGATAAAAAAGATGTATGGCAAAATGTACAGTCCGATGAAATGTACTCAAATATAATATCATTGTATTAATTATCTGTCTGTGCAGGATGCTCGGATGATCTGCTTAGATTCGGCAATTCTTGCTATCGGTTTTATTATGATTCATCGCGGAGGTCATGGAATGATGCAAAGAGTCACTGTGAACGAGACGGAAGTCACCTTCTTCGTATCCAGACGAAAGCCGAGCTAGATTACGTCATATCTAAGCGTGACTCGGATTGGTATTTCTTGGTCGATAGCATTATAGAGTATGGATGGATGGATGGTTCTTCAGCGTTACTGGGATTAACAGACTCATCTAATGGTAATCAAGGCAATATTTGCTTCTATTTGTATGAGAGGCAATCAATACATTAAATGATCACTACTGCAGTAGAACGTTTGGTTACATCTGTGAACGCAAGGCGGACGGACTGCGTGTTGCAGAGCAATGGCAAGGTGAGATGGTTTGAACGTTTTTATTTTATTATTTCAGATTTTTTTATTTAAAACAAACACACACAAAAACCCACAAACTATTCAAAGGTGTCCTGTCCCTGCACGCTTAAAACTAAAGCGTTATATCAACATTATAGTTGTGTGGTCGGTGACTACTTTTTAAAAGTGGAGATTATATACATGACTTTGAAAAATTCCACACTCAAAGTGTTGAATTCATCAGTTTAATGTAACAAAAAAATTAGAATACAGTTAAAAAAATAAAATAAAGTGTTGATTCAACACTTTAATTAAAGCGTGTGCAATTCTCTTTTGAATGTAAACATCGAAAGTAAAATCCACCCACGTTTAGATATGAAATAAAAACCTTTACAATTTAGCAAATTTAGCAAATGTTGCGGCTTGAAAACGATGCGTGTGTTTTTGTGTTTCAAACGTGCAAAAACGACTAACTATCAGAATATTTGTGTATTTAGTTTTGCAGACGACACAAAATACACTGAAAAGTTCATTAACAAATATTGAATTCGAAGGGCGGGAAAAGAATAAATTTGAAACAGGGCGCCCCAACCACCAAAACGCCCCAACCACCAAATCGCCCTATATGCGTGCCAATGTTAAACAAATTCATTCAAATTGTTCCTGATTTGGACTAGATCAATCTGAACATGTATATGGTATCATCCGAACGCCATTTCGCTGTTGAGCCATGCATAAGTTGAATAAATAACACTTTTATTTCGCTGCGATGTTTTGTGAAGCCACATCAGTCGCTTAAATTGCCTCTAATGTGAGTATCTGCGACATTTCACAGGATCCAGCTTGTGTCTGCCAGCGATCCCTGATGACTTGACGCGGCTTGGTCAGTCTGGCGCCCTATGTCTGTACAGGCTACGTGATGATGATTCTCCACCCATCCTGTACGAGTGCGAGTCGGGGGATTTCATCGACGAATGTGGTTGCATCGCACAGACAAGCAATGGGTAGGTTCATTTTCAACCCTTTCAATTTAATGTAAACACCGAACATGTATTCTGTATAAGGCATGGTTGTGTTGTAACCTTTAGACCCTAGTTAGCTTTCTTAAATCTTAGCTTCGTTTAGGCATCCACTTTGTCTCTGACTCTATTTCCATTTGTAACTTTTAACTTGTTAGTCTCTTATTTACACATTCGCATAGAGAACCTCGCAATTAACGGTTTTACTCTGTATATTTCACAGTGTAAAATGCAACTGTGGATTCTGCGATATCATCGTCGAGGACTTCCAAGAAAACACGAGTAAGCATTGTGTTGCCTTTTTGTATCAACCAGTGAATGTGATTCTATACTGACCAATTTAAATCAAATAAGAGTACCCCATTTCAAAAGTAAGCGTTTGATCACATTCAAATTCAACAAAATATACAATTTTGGGGCCTTTAATTCAGATACAAAACTGGTATAATCAAGTGTTAGTAATGAAGTGGTTTTATGGTGTCGTGTATCATTGCTCATATCCACTTGTTTTCAACCCGAGGTTGGTTGTAGTGATAGCTGGAGGACCGGTGCTCGTTCCAGGGAAGACCACCCTCATTCCGACTCACAAATTGACACTACGACACTTGTTTAAATTTAAACTTGCTCATGTCTAGGCCCGAAAGTTTGTGAGGCACATACTATTGAAACAGCTGGAGGGAGTGTTTTTCAAAACAGAAGGGAAAATTGTTGAACAAAATCGTTGGTACATTTTTGACTTGTTTTGACTTTTTTACGAAAGAGTGTTTACGAATGTGAAGAAAAATGTGGTTAGCCAGAGTTAAACAAGTGTTTTTACCGCGTCCAGGCCCATGAGTCAAGCCGGTTTTAAACATACTTCTTGTTTAAAACCGACTAACCAATACTCCCATTATTAGCTCGTCATTCAATGAATATGCATAGAGGTTTCCAGTGAATAGCAGATGGGATCGATTCAATAGCTTGCCTTGCTCAACTCGCTTTACTTCCAGATGATAATATCATCACGAATATATTGGTCCTTTTTAAGATATGGTGTGGTCGTCCAACTTTAGCTGCAGCTGTAGTGACAACAGAACGTCTGTCAATGTGACCGTCACCGATGGCGAATTTACCTGTGATCAACCTACAACATCAGCAACGACAACAACAGTCGGTCAAAGATCTAATGACGACACGCCCACAGAGAGACCAGTGACTACCGACAAGCCAATGACGACGGTAGGATTGGGAGGAGGAGGAGGAGGAGGCCCAGCCGGCCCGACGGGCGTACCAATCGGTATCCCTGTTGGAGTGACCCTGGCCCTGTTTCTTTTGGTGGTGCTCGTTGCTGGGTTTATCTGGTGGAGAAGAAAGGAGAAGAGAAACACTAAGGGGTGAGTGATGAATAAATCATTATATGTTACATATAACAGCTCCTCAGATGTACGTCCATTAAACGTAGTATCTATGGTCAGAGTAGACAATGTGCAATTACTGCCCATCGTAGGTTACATATCTCTTTTATTTTGTAGGTTTGGTGTTGACCGTCTTTAAAAATGGATGATGTTTTCTATACGAAATGTACACATATTCCAAGGCGAATTGTATTAATTTTTTTTAATTTATGAAATCTTCAGTTCTCCGTCATTATTTTGTCTCGTGTTTTTCTCTACAGGATTGACAAGCCGCTGACAGCAAACCATCTCGCGCGTGGGTCAGACACAATTAATGGTAAATATTTTACCCTTTTCCCCATCCATCCGTTTTCTTTCTCCACTGTTTTGTCCTTTTACCCCACTCACACACACCTGTGCCATTTTCTTTTTACCCATAACCCCCTCCCTGCCCCTCTCATTTTGTCCAAACCTCCGCTTCTTTTCTCGTTCTTCCAAATTTTTATCTTGTACCCAGCACAATTTGAGATAGAACGGAACCTCCGTTTTCGTCCCTGCATGTTATACACACCCCACACTCTTGTTTAATACCTTTTGCAGTTCTTCGAAGATTGTCAGTTGGTTACATTTTATTTGATTTTAAAGTCAAACTTCCCGTTTTCTCTCTGATAAATTTTAGAGTTAAGAAATAAATGGTTCCAGACATCCCAGTTAAACACCTGTACCCATTATGCAAATTGTAGAACTTTGGGTTAAAGGTGTAAGTGTCACATGCATAATTATTTGCAAACAACATGCATTTCGCAATATCAGGTAGATCTAAACAAAGCTAAAACGAACACAGACTTACTTTGGAAACAACACCAACTGTTGTTGTTTTAATTTTCTGATGTCATTTCTTCCATACAGCTGGCGATGACTCGTCTCATGCAATACACAACCCGGCTATCACCGATATACCAGGCGGTCCTGAACCAGACGAAACAGAGGGCTACGAAAATCCTAACGAAATGGTAACGAGGCTGCAGCCAGATGCTGAGATGCACTATGATTATGCCGCTGTGAACGGTCGTAGTGTAGAGCTGGTCGGGATTTCTGGGAACAAAAACGAGGGTTATGTAAACAGTACAATGACAAGTAAGGCAACAGATAAGCCACAACCAGAACAGAGAAACAGTAAAATAGTGCCTTCTCAAGATGGTGGGACTCAAAATCGAAGCAAACATGAACCTCCAATGGTACACCCCACCCCTCCTCATAATAAACAAGAAAGGCCAAACTCTGAATACGAAGATGTTGCTGTTGGAAATGCATGTAATTCTAAACAAGATCCGGGTTATGTGAACAAAAAGGTCTTTGCAAACTATCGCCTGGGTAAAGATAAACAAGCTCCTAAACCACCTGACGGGAGCAAACAACCCGTGCATACGGTCACATCTGACAGGGATCCCCCAGTCCCCAACGATGGTGTATATACCTATGTTGATGTCTCCTCCCTAGTTACCAATCCTAGTCCCTCTGACTCCCCATCACCAGCGTGTGACGAGAGCACAGCACAGGGACAAAGCTCGCTGAGTGACGGGGGCTGTCAGGCTAGAGGGAGAAAATACGTATACACCCTTAATTCTACAAATGAATGACCTATGAAAAATGACAATTTCATTTACGCATAGAGACTTTTGAGGCTGAGGATTGCAAACAATCGAGGTTTTCATAGTTGCTCTTATTTTAAACCTCATTTAAAGGAAAACTAGTGTTCAAAGTTAGAATTAATGGCAAATTTATGATTTTTTTTTTATGTAACACCACTTGTGACTGTTTCATAATCATAATCAAAAGCAAAAGCGTTAGAGATGTTTTAAACTGTTTCCATATAGTTCTTTTAAAAAAAACACGGAAATCGTAGAACCCCCTGGTTATTTAGCGGAAGAAAATTATAAACTCAGCAGCATATTGGGCATGCTAAGTGAAGATAATTTGGAGAATGGCTGGTCATTTAAAAAATGGGGGTCTGACTTTTACAGGAGTCTGGTTTTGTCGCGCATGGGAGACAGTGACACTTAGGGAGACATTTCAGTGTCTGTCTAAGTTTCCAGCAACCTTAACAAACTATAGATATTTTTTTTGTACAGTCTGAATCGATAGAGTGGGGTCTAAAATGCATAAATATGAAATTTCGTGGAAAAATCTCCAGGTAAAAACGGGTTAAGTTACAGTAAAGAATAAACATCTTTGTGCACGTCTATATGGGGACGTCTCCCCAATGTATCGTTTTCTGTTATTTTATACAATGATGTATGTAGGGCCCCAAATTTAAACTGTTTGGGCACACCCTAGGTAAAACAAAATGAATAAATAAAACAAATAGGTTTGTTAGCTGCGGCTATTCGAAAGGGGTTAAAAACAGCAAGAAGTAATGGGAAAGAGGTAGATGATCAGAGATGTCAGAATAAATAATTCTATAAGCAAGAGTTTCATTGTCACAAGTAGTGAAGATATTTTTAATGATAGTAGAACTGTGGGGTCCAATCGGAGTGATATGAAAACCGTAGGTGTAGAAGGTATTGGCAAACTCCTCAGTAGACTGGTGCTCGGAACAATTAATCAAGTTCAGGTTAAAATTTCCCATTATGTAGCACAGCTTTTGTTCATGAGATATAATGCTAAAACGTTTGCAGACAAGGCGATTGAAGTTTTCAATTGAAGAAAAAGCATATGATTATGATGGAGCTCAGTAAACATTTCCCACAATGAGACTGCACACATTAGCACGCTCGATCTCAATGAAAACACTTTTAAATTCATCCGAAGAAGCCATAAGATCTTGTCTGATTCTAATTGAGAAACTCTTGGATGAACATTGCTAACCTTCCTCCTTGATAATTCTTTGAGAATGTTTTGAAAATCCTCCCGGACAATTAACCGTCGGCGTCAGGCAGGGCTGCGTACTCTCCCCTGTTCTCTTCAATATATTTCGGAGATAATTATGCAGGAGACTCCCCACACCTCCATTTCCATCGGTGGCCGGCCCGTATGCAACCTTTGTTTTGCGGGTGACATGGACCTGATGGGGGGAAGCAACAATTGAACTGCAAGACCTGACGAACAGACTGGTTACAAGTGCCAGCGCGTATGGCATGGAAGTAAGAATGCAACACGGAGACCAGACAGGGCAAATTAAGCTTTAATATACCCAAGTTAGTAGCTCGGGCCACTGAACAATGAACTTAATAATTCCTCTCATACCTTAAAGCATTAGTAAGAATTGACACTTTTTGTTTCTTTGAAATATTGACAATGGCTGTAAAAGAGACGTAGTTTAATATGGAGAAACGACTCAAAAGGTGGACATTCTTTGATTCGAATGTGCTCAGACGCTGCGCGTCCTCGTCCATTCGAATCAAAGAATGTCCACTTTTTCGTCATTTCTTCTTAACAGAATGGGTTTAAATGTATATAAATACGAATGGTTAGAATTTAACAGCACAGTTCTTCTCAGTGTTGTAGTTTTCAGTCCTTTTCTGACTTCCTCTGAGAATATTATTGTAGAGTTTTCCTCCGATATCTAAATCTCAAATTTCACTAAAATGCTACCCATGTAAAATAAACTATAAATAAATAACACAATGTTTGTAAACGCACCCATTCTTTAAAGATTTATCATACACCGACATTTGAATAAAAGCACTCTTGAAGACCACCATTTTGTTTTATCTACAGGGTGTCCAAGCAAAAAACTTGATGTCATTCCTCTACAGTCATGCCTCACCAAGCGCTATTGCGACAGTTCTGGGTAATGCATTATGTTCACATCAAAGCATGGCCTCGGTTGTATTCTGAAACTAGCTGGATTCGGCTCTGTTTCTGGCTCTAGCCCATTGCTAAACTGCATGATGGAAGCCAAGCAAAGACAAAGTTGGGGCTTGGAAAATGGCCATATTGTCAATACTCGGAACTATCGCAACATGGTTTTAAACGTGTCCACATACAAAACTCTGACCGGTGGCCTGCCACAAGGTACTAAGCTGGGACCGATCGGTTTTCAGGCCATCGTTAATGATGCTGTTGAAGATGTACCTGACAATATGAATCGTTGGAAATATGTTGATGATCTGACACTAGCTGAAAACCGTTCTTATTTGTGTAATAGCCAGCTTCAGGAGATTCTTAATCAATTTAGCCAATGGTGTGATAATAATATGCTTTGTTTAAATCCAACCAAGTGCCAGGCCCTCCAGATATGTTACAAACAACAAGTTCCTGTTCCCGTTGTTCTCAAGATCAATCAATGCCCACTTCAGTTTGTGGATCAGGCACAAATTCTTGGTGTTTGGATACAGAATAACCTTCAATGGACCAACAATATTTCAGAGATTTCCGTCAAAGCTAACCGCAAATTATACATGCTACGTCTGCTAAACAAAATTGGGTTTACTAAACCGGAACTTGTTACTGTGTATAAAGGGTATTTTCTTACTTCGTAAGAAAATACATTTCTTCTCTATATCTACTTCAGAAGATACAGGGAAAATAAATAAATAAATAAACCTTGAAATAAAACAAGATTGAAAAACAAGTAATTTGTTTGAACAAGTTGGATTCGGTAGTGAGCACCAAGTCAACTCGCTTTATTCATCTGACTCATATTTATACAACTAAATTCCACATTGTAGATATATCTGCCTTGTCCAATAACTGGACCAGTAATACAGTTACAAATATTGACAAAATTGTGCCTCAAATTCCAAGGGACTTTGACGGCAGCAGCTCAGCTTCGATATTTGGTTTTAGGTAAGCGTGTCTGGCCTTGTCGGTCTTCCATCTGCCATGGCGCGCTACTAGCCAAGAAGGTACAAGCGCATTACTCGCTGTGGATGCACCGCCTGACCTAAGGCTGTGAAGACCGAACTTGGCAATGTCAGGTACAAAAGGCTTAATGGCTTCAAGTACCATCTCACGTGTTCTACTGTAACTTAAAGGGTTAGAAGTGGCAACAAGCCCTTTCTTAGAAGTAGTTAAACGGCGTACAACTGGTAATTCAGAATCGGGACTGTCGCCCATGGCTAACAGATATCTTTCGGCAATGGCAACAGGGCAAGTCGATTTAAATGTTCTGGCAATTGTAACGTTGTTTCCCTGCCGAAATTGATCGGTTTTAGATTTAACTAAATATATAACAAGTCGATCTGGGTAAAAGGTACAATCTTTACGCCTAAGATTGGAGATGTCATTGAATCGGAGAAAACCAGCGTAACTCAAAAAACAAATGAATAAAGTTCTAAGATCGGACAAAGTTGCCCCAGGTTGTCCATGGTTCGCCAAGATCTTCTCCAGAGTATCCGCAGTAATGGGCTCCTTTCTTTTTGTCGGGGCGGCTGATTGCCGGTTGTATCCCTGTAGCGCCGTCTTGAATAAGTTATCGTCCGTGGGTGACAGGAGCCCGGCCAGGGAATGGGCCCATTTTGCGGCTGCTGCAATGGCGTTTGCTGCCGTCTTTGCTCCAGATGACTGGGAGAGATGCGCAAGGTAGAGGCACAAATGATAAGGGTCAGCCGGAAAGGCCTGGATGCCAGTTTTTGAGTCGGCCCATTTTCCCCAGCGTCTCCACGTGAGCGAGTATTTGGCTACTGTTGACGAAGCCTTGGCCGACGTCAGAGGATGATTGGGAGTTCCGTTTCGGCGAGGTTGCACAAAGAGGGGTCATTCAAGGTAGACTTGCGCAAGTCCCATATTCCTACAAAAGGAAAACAACTATTGGCAGAAATTTGCCTAATAATATAAATCGAAACGTAGCCTTGGTTTTACTGCCGTAAAGGCCGATCCCGGGGAAATACCTGTAGTAATAACTGTTTTCTCTTTTTGATTTGAGAAACGAACAAGTGAACAGCAATTTTAATATTCGGACGAAATTTGCCGAATGGAATTTGAATGGTACCAAAATTGTAGTCTTGATAATATTCCTGCCATAAGGGCCAAACCCAGCAAAAGGCCCGATGTAAGAACCGTTTTCTTATTTTGACCCGATAAACGGTGAAACTGACGTAGTTGGACTGCATGGCGCTTGGCACCACGGTCCAGCAATTGTTTGGCTGGCACTCGGAGGCCACGAAAAACCCCTAATTTTGTTTTAGAGGAAACGTGGTTGCGTCCCAGGGTGCCAAACGAGGGCGCACTCCCTTGTTCCATGCTTGTATTTTAAGGGTCAAGGGTGGGCTTAGCCTTGGTCAAGGCGAGTTCGTCGTTATCCGTCCGTCGTTATCCGTCCAGAAATACACGCCTGCACGCGCGCCCCGCATAATGCTGCTAGCGGGCGCCCCGTGCAAAGATACAGCACGAACAGCGACCTCATACGGCCACTATTTATGCAAATCAACTGAGGCTACTTTTTCGCCTTGGATCATTGGGTTTTTGAAATCTTATGTTTTTCCTATATTTTGCGCCACATTTGTGGCGCATGACCTCGTATGCGAATACAGATAAGTATAGGCGGGGCTAAAATGTGAAGTGTCCAATCACAACGCGGTTGAAACCCGACGTCATCAAATTTGATGCAGCATGACATTTAAGACAAAATGGCAGATATTCAGCGTCGTCTTTCGTCCGAAGATCTGTCGTGTTGTTTGAATTTTGCAGCGCAAATATTATCCCTCGAAGATTTTAGACCCGAGCAGCGAAAGGCCATTAGAATCCTTTCTTCGTGGTCTTTGTGAATTTGCCGACAGGTTATGGGAAATCCGTCATTTTTCCGGCAGCCTGGCGGAGCCCCATTTTGCTCGGAGCTCGCACGTACGTACGTACGGCCAGGTACTCAGCGTCAGTTTTCAGCGTGTTCGGTCAGTTTCTTATCGCCGCATAATCGGCATTAACCCAGGCATGCTGGTCTGTGCGGTATCGCCACATTGTGGTCCAAGCATGGTCCAACGCTGTGGGGAGGGGGCATGTTTACGGCTGCAGAACCAACCTTCAAAGTGATCGCAATATCGTAATTTAAACAGGGACAAGTGTCTTATATCCCCAATAACTCCTCAGATTATTTTCTTGTCAAAATTCAGCCGGCAAGGCATTTAATTATCAGAGTTCCGCGTTTTACCGAGCCACGGTTTTCAGATCAGCTGGATTACATGTGTGCGACATAATGTAGGGCCGAGTTCGACACGTTTCAATAGAGTCGCGGCCTTCTCCAGTCACCGCGGTTGAAAACTTAAAACTAAGCAGCTAAACACAACTAGTTTTGACCATAACATTGTCAACATTCAAGAAAATACCCAGCAAAACGAGCGAAAATAACTGCGACCCTCACCAATCAAGCAACGGACAGTTCAAATCTTCATGTGTAATTCCTACAAGCCTTCGTACAAATCACTCAACTTTCTCCGATAAAATATGTCAACGATGGCGGTGTTCGTAAACACTTGCGAGCTAGCTATGACCTTTCACCGCTAGCTCAAATTATGCAGTTTCTACGCAACGATCGACCAATAAGAAAACGAATATAAAGGTCAGCTTAATCTATTAGCATAATGAGCACCGCCCCAAAAACCTAATGATCCAAGGCGTTCAAGTAGCCTCAGTTAGTTTGCATATAATAGTGGCCGCGTGAGGTCGTTGTTTGAGCTCAGATTACCGCTGCGCTGTACGTACGGACGGGTAACGATGAACGCCTTGACCAAGGCTAGGGTGGGCTGGGGTTAAAGCAAGGTATGAATGCTCAAACCGAGAAGGAACCAGCATTGCTGTGTATAATCGTTTTATACTCCCATGGAGTTACGCAACACAATGCGCTGTGTCACGGCTCAATGAGCCCTTCTGTCATTCGATGACGAGATGAAATTCCACATTCTATCATTGTTAGATTACGCTGATGTTGTATGGCATTCCTCAATAACAATCCTCTCAATTAGAAACGCTACAACGGCGAGCATGCCGGATAGTCTTGGGTAGTAAGTTTACTTCATACAACCACGCTCTTCAAGACTGTGAGCTTGAGTCTTTGTCTAGCAGAAGAGAAGACCACTGTCAGCGGTTTGCGGATGGACTTGCAAAGTCTACCCGAACCATGGACCTTCTCCCTCCTACTAGATATGAGAGTCATTCTCGCAATCTGCGTAGTGGCAATAATGTCTCCCAGCTGCGTACTAGGACCTCGCGTTTCAGAAATAGTCCTATTCCTTATTTTGTTAATTTACTAAATAGGTAGTTGCTTTCGTTGTGTGTTCTGTTGGTGGTTTACTTATGTCACTTTGAATCGTTTAATGTTGCTTTCAATGACGATTACTGTATATTTGTTTTATATTTAAACTGTTTTCTGTGTGTGTAAACTATTTTTGTATAAATTGTAATTTTTACTGTAATTTGGCCATTGGCCACGAGTGTAAAAACAATAAACTAAACTATCTATCTATCTATCTATCTAAACACCATTTTCAAAAAAAATGTGGCTCGGAACAATGACAAGGATACATAGCATAATCATTTTGCTGGATGCCTAGAGTCATTATTTACTTTCAAATAAATAAAATATTTTCTAATAATTCGGTAGTAACATTGTTTCGAACACTGCGCATAGCACCCTCGGCTTCGCTTCAGGTGTAATTCATTCCTCGGGTGTTCAAAACGTTATATTCCACATCAGAGCAGTCAACAATTAATAATTGTATAATATACATGTACATGTACATGTACATACATTCGCATTTTTGTATCACTGTGGAGACATGGCTTTGTTCTCGTGTACAAAATGGTTAGAAAGTCGAGCACGTTTTTCAAAATGCTCCCATTTTAACCATAATTTTTTTCCGGGGTTGAAATTTCGACCCAATATACCCTATATTATACCCTAACCCAAACACTAACCCTAACCACTGACTTATTTCTCCATGCCCTAACCCACATCCTAATCCTAGTTTTTGAGTAATTTAATCAAAATCCAAAAATCTAATTCGTGAAATTCCCAATGGAGACCTATTCATCTATAGAAATTTACCCTCCGGAGACGTTTTGTCTCCATTGTACACATTGTGTTCATGTCTCCAGAGGGTACGGTATTTCGCACCATGATGACTAACACTTGGAATCTTTTTTGTTTACACAGCGCGTTCTAAGTAAAACCTGTAGAAATGAAACGTCATTTAGTTTCGTTAGTACTATTCAAACAAGTCCGTACAAAAGACTGGTTTTCAATAAAATCATGTGACGATTTGTTGTGTGTTCGGTCCAACGGTATACTATACGGCCTATCCTGTACGTTGGTTTGTCTGGGTCCCGTGTACGATTATTTCAAGTTTATTTCCTGCTCCCGTCGTTCGCTGTCGCTGGTAGAAATATGATATAGCGAAAAACATTGTCGTGTGAAGTTGACAACAGTTTGAAGATGCCTTCTGTGAACCATCTCAAGTTTTTTGTGGTCGTATGCGTACAGCTGGCTCTGATATGCGTCCATCTGTACTCGTTACCGGTCATGTGTCAGGATAACTATGATGGCGAAATTGGAGCCAGGCAACGGCGATCCACACAGGGGTAGGTTGAATGCTTGAACGCAGAGGCATTTCCAGGCAAAGTGGGATAAATTGGAAAAGAGAAAAATTACCTCTACTATTATAAACATAAGTGCTAAATGATGGAGGCCAACCAGCTCTTTTATATGAGAAACCTCACACATACTTTCAAATAATCTTTTCACACCTTTATTAGAATGTGTGTTCTTTGTTTTTGTGTTTACCTGGTTCCTATTGCCATTCAATATTTTCAATGTTTTAAAATTTCGACTTTTGGTCGAAATAGTGGTTGGGTGGGTCAAGATAAATAATTGAAAGTCGAAATTCACTTTTCATTGAAAAAAAACCAGCAAAAAAAACCCCAAACCACAATCTTTCTCCATGCCTGAAACAACTGCGCACCATGCGTTACGATACACGATAACTTCTTTCTCGTGAGACACTACGAGCTGTATGTACGTTGTGTACATGTATTATGTACCGGTTGCGGTATGTGTGACCCCATGTGTGAAACACCACGCGTGAAGGTGGTTTTTCATTGGACTGGGTTCGTAGTTGTTAGGCATTGCAGTGGTACGAGGGTACCAAGGGTGCGTTCCACTCAAGCGAACGTTGCCAACTTTGGCCAACGTTAGCGTTGTTCGCGAGAGTGGAACGCGCGCAATGTGCGCCAATTATTATGTTGGCGAACGTTAGTGAAAACGGCGAACGTCATTCCGAGCGGTTCGCTGTTGGCCAGTGACGTATTTTAAAGATGGCGAAGAGAATAGCAGGCGGCAGTGTTCTGTTCGCGGTTTTGATTTACGTTTCATACTTTTCGTTATAAACGGTGAATTGTTTTGAGCAGTTACAGGGAACTTTTAAAGAAAAATAAAGAGTTGGACAAAAAGCAGCCAACCAAACGATGTCACTGTCACTGGGCGCCGCCATTTTAATAACCGTAATTTAAAACATATCGTTTCACTTCCACTGGCGCCAACTCAAAACGTAGGCGAACGTTCGCGCAAACAGTTCGCGTAAGTGGAACGCACCCCTGGTGTGCTAAATCGGCAATACACGATAAGCATGGCCGCCACCATGGATGTCACAACGTGCGAGGTACCTACAAATCTCCGCAGTTTTTTGACGGAGCAGAAACAAATTATGAAAAATCCCTGTTCACCATACGAACGTTTTGTGTGCGCGTCATGTTTGCTCCCTAAAAATAGTCCAAAAGAAAACAGTTTTGCCACTGCTCAGCAGAAATAGAACATGCAGAAATGTTCTGGGCACCTGTGCAAAAGGCGCAGACCTACAGCTTCATCACGCCGTCACCAAACTAGACATTTACAGGTGCATGTACATGTACATACATATACACATGTACATGTACAAGTAAATGTATTTGGATTGTTTTACTGCATGACAAATCAATTTTTTATTAATCGAAATTAGGGGTGGGGGGTGGGTCAAACAAATTTTGACGAAATGTCGAAAAATTTTAACATTGAAAATTGTTAATGGCCCCTAAAGGGTGCTAATTCGAGGCAAGGATGTATTCAACAAAAAGCCTCGGAGCACATTTCCTAGATGAATGACTGAGATTGAAGTTTTTCACTAGAAAAATCGTAATGCGACTGACGGTAACGCGACTGACCACTGTTTCTCAAGGCACATTTGATACTTTATATTGCTTGACTTTCTTTATCATAGTGAGTTAAGTATTACATTGAATTGTTACAGGTGTTTTGTTTTGGGGTAGCATTCAAATTATGTACGGTGGATTGTCCTTAATGTCCTTAATGCGACTGTCAATTTTGTACAGTGTTGCCATGTTTAAAGTGGAATACCCACAACTTCTCAAATATCATTGATTTGAAGCCCTTAGTGTTGTGTTTAAGTGAGTTAAAAAAAAATAGCAAGAAGACTGACTCCAACTGAACTTACAGCATGAAGATTAGTAATGAAAGATGCCAAAAATGTAATGCGACTGACCTTGAAAATGATGTAGTGTCGTAACTGCATGCGTCCTTATTATGAGCGTTAATTATGTATTTATTTTGGTAAATGACCAGCTCGAATGAGGACAATATAGACACACTTCTATCCCAAACCTAAGATTGTTACACTCTCGTAATCACGAAGCTGTGCTAAGCCGTGGCAGACTTTAATGAAAGGGAAGTTGTATACGTTTGTTTTTTTACAAACCTGCAACATTTCTTCGAAAGCACTTTTGTACGGACGAACTAACTCATAATATCTGTAAATAAGCATGTCACTGTGCAAACAAATGACAATCGTAACATTTTAGCCACAATTTTTGGCACTTGTTGTAAACAAGGACGTATCTCCCTCCAGAATTTTTAAGAACAATGGAATTGTGACCTTCATTGTCTTAAAATAATAAAGATAAAATATGTTCCCGTACAAGTCATAATGATTGTTTTCATATTGATTTGTTTTAAGGTCGACATTTCAATGCAGAACCGAGTCTGCAAGACCGACCTGTTCTGAGCAACCAACAGGTAATACGGAATTAGCTTATCATCCTCATTAAGCAATGGTAATTATTCCCAAGGTCTGGATGCACTACGATGTATAATTATGTCGTCTGCTGGTAATTACAAAATACAATGTCAATGTTTGCAACGACCAAACTTTTTACTTACGAAAATTTAATTAATCAGGATCTGTTTTGATTTAGGCCAAATTAAAAACAGTTGTCAGTCATCACACAATTAATGGCATTGATGAACAACTTTGAAAATTTGAAAATTTTAACTGTTAGTGTTTTGTTATCATACATAATGCAAAGACGAAAAACTTACACGTGTAGGGCACAAATTGGTTGTCATACGTTCTCACGTTTGCATTTTATTGGGACCGTTCTCATTTTCAAGTAAAATTTACTGACATATAATTACATATATATTGCCGATACTTTTCAGTTTGTGAGGATGACGAAGTTTCACACGGAGATTCCTGCTATAGATTCATCCGCGATGACCGCAAGTCACGCGGTGAAGCCCACAGTGAATGCATTGCGCTTAGCAGCCACCTGGTCTATATCGAGTCAGAAGAGGAACAGACATTTCTGGCGAATCACTCGGAATCTCTCGTCAGAACAAGTAACAGAAATAACAGCAGGAACCACTACTGGATCGGACTGATTCCAACAAGCAGCAACGTGTGGCTGGATGGGAACCAGGCCAACAATAGCCTGTTTGAATTCTCCCAAAACAGTGCAGCTGGGTGTTTCTCTATACGCAAACCGAATGAGAAGTTACTTTTACGGGGTAGAAACTGTGATTCGAATCGCCCCTATATCTGTGAACGTCTTCCTGGTACGTTTGTGAAAGAGTTGCCAATTGTTTGGAACTTAGTATTAAAGTAGAGTAAACTTTATCAAATCGCAATTAAAATTCTAGTTGGCAGTGCAATACGTTTGTTCATATCTTTTTTTTACAGAATGCTCTATAAATGGAGAATACTTCAACCACAACGGTTCCTGTTACTGGATCGGTGATTCTACATAAGTCACATCTCGGCCCAAGAAAGTTGCAAAGGTGGTCACCTGTTGTACATCGAGTCAGAAAAAGAGTTGCAATTCATTAACAATAATGTTACCAGTGTAGACAATACAGAAATCTGGATAGGTCTGACTACCCAGTACGCTTGGTTGGACGGTAGCCGAGCCGTCTATCAAGGATTCGTACCGTCGGATAATAGCAACAATGGTGGCAGCCGCTGCTTCAGGTTACGTCCTCAAGATGACTTTTTGTGGAATGATATTAATTGCAGTAGAAACTTCTCATATATATGTGAGCGAGAAATACCTGTTAATGTTTACCAGGATAGGAACGTAAGCCAAGGTAAGACTATAATTATACATTAGCTTTTGTATTGTTACATACTGTTACACAGTATAGTTGTCGCTGAACTGTGAGAGGTATAAAGAAATCGTTTACGTACGATTTTAGCTTCTTTAAAAAAAGATTTGTTGCCTTCGGAACTCCGGCCTCTATGGCAATAATGTCTGCTCGACGACAACAAGATTGTAGGTACATCAAAGATTCAGCATCACGATCCATGTTGCAACTGATAATGCAGTATAAACATACGAATAATGTATCACTAACCGATAATGTTACAAAGAAGTACTGATACTGTATCACTAACCAAATATTGCAACAACAAATGACCGATACATTGTAATTTGTTTACTGTAAAATATTACAGTACTCTATTGGCAGCACATGCGCCAGTAATGTACTGTACAAACAATTTGGTAAAAAAACAACAGTATTTAAAAAAGAACCGGCACATTATCGTGCCAATGCTGCCAACCACAGTAAAATAATGAGTGTACATTGCACAAATGGCATTTTGTGAACTAACAAGGTAAATTCTGTAATTGTTAATTTATTAAATTTACGAATAGTTTTAATATTTCATTACGAAAGAAGACTTAATGCAATTTGTCGCCTATGTTTGTCGCCAACAAAATTATTAAAAAAATACAGGAAAATTGTTTGAATAATTACTCATTGTGGACTAAAAACAATTCTACATGACTTTTGTGAACACAAATTCCCTCATTTCTGTTGCTGTGTGGTGAGATTTGCGTACAATTCCGGTAAATACAGAAAGTAAAAATAACTCTAAATTACTGTCACAATGGATTACAGTTCAATACTCTGGCTAATTACAGTATAGTAAAGTACATTTTACAGCAGAAATGTACAGTGTGTAGTGTAACTGTTACTATACTATCAGTCAAGTTATGTTACATTATAACACCTCACTCACAGATTCTGTGTCTTGATTGGCCGAGAGCGCGTCACGTGTCACTTGCTATTTTTACTATTTTTTACTTGCGCTCCAAAAAGACTATACCACGCAGCCTCGTTCTGAAAAAGTACTATGCGCATAGCAACGAAAGCGTGACTGAAACCCAGACGTGTGTTTCGGTGCATTGCGTAAACATTGCTCTATCACTCTCGCACCCGTTCATCAAGGCAACAAAGTACACGTATATGGTCGAGAGACGTATAATTCGGAGATTTTTTGTCATTACTATACTTTCAGGAAGCTTAAATTTTGCAGAATCTATGAGTGAGGTGTTACAAAACAAATATTGACTGCTTTATTTCGCGGTATAGTAAAACTAGCCTCCCTCGGTGATCCATGGAGCATTATATTTTCCCTCGGCTTCGCCTCGGGAAAATAGAATGCTCCATGGATCACCTCGCGAGGCTAGTGTTACTATACCACTCAAAGCAGTCAATATTTGTATACTATCGATTAGTGACTGTATCGGTCAGTTTGTGGCATTGTTATCAGCTGGTGATATATTACCCGTTGGTTACTAGATTAGTTGTAACAATCTCATCAAAAAACACCTATTAATAGTTAGAAAATATATAATTTCTTAATTAGGTGTTTCGTGCACACCAGCCGTTGCTGGTCTCAATCCTCTTCTCGACTCCGTATCTCTATGCGTCCGTAGTGACAGCCATTACTTCAACAACGCTGTCCTATGTCAATGTGATGACAACGAAACTTGCATCAATGGCTGTGGCTGTGCACGTGACAACACTGTGGCTGGGTAGGAAATAGAATAAGACATGTATTTCTAAATAAAATTCGTCTTAACAACAGTATTTTGTTAAAATGCTGTATATATTGTTTATTTAACTGAAAAAGCGAGTGTCCAATCGTTTTGGGTTTATGAAGAGAAAAGGTGGAGTTTTCCCTATAGGATTTGTACACGTTTTTTTCAACCAATATTTCTTTGGCACTTGGGTAAATCCGATCGACTTCAGACTTGGCACACACTTAGACCACCACACACACATATCGAAAGTCATTTTAGACACCCAAAACAGATCTGTGTTTGTCGACAAACACATTTCTAGTTCTAATTAAAATTCGTCTTCACAACAATCGTTTTGAGTTTATGAAGAGAAAAAAGGAGCACCCAGATATGAAATAGGAAGATCACATGCCTTCAATTGCTTCTACAATGCAGTAGCCTTTAACCATACATGTATTTATTATTGTTCACTTCATCTAGGCTTAAGATAATACGATGCAGCTGTGGCTTCTGTAATTTCACCTTTGACGGGTCTGAAGATGACAACAGTAACCGTGAGTATACCTTTACTTCCGTGGACCTCCTTGACAAGATGACGTCACATTGGCACGTTTGGTTCATGTTGGGTACAAAAGTCTTGGATGACATGACTATACTGTCTAAAAATCCGTTCATAATTTGAAAAGATCCTCCTAAGAAGTTACGCTATAGCTGGTCTGAATCCTAGATCTGCAGCCGTTAGATTATCTTACGTGTTTAATATAGGAGTGGATCTAGCTATTTGAGCAAACAGGTGGAGATGATATTTGAGTGATGGCTTGCCTAGGGGCCGGAGGCGCCGGGCATGCCTCCCAGTAAATTAATGTGTATAGCTACAATGCTTTGGACTGCATTTTCAGGCGATGTGGGGTTAGGCAAAATCCGCCAGGTAGTATGCTGTCTAGCAACTGTGTAGAATTCTAGTAGTATCATTTAACAATTATAAGTCTATTTCCGGAGGGGGGAGGGGGGGGGGGGGGGGTGCAACTCCCCAACCCCACCTAGATCCGTCACTATAGCGTTTGTAATTTTCGCCAAATGACGAGCTTTGGTTCCAGATGTAGACGGAAGTCAAGAAAATCTCCAGATTAATAATTTGAGACTTGCTTGTTTCCATGCTACTTTCTATGTTAGGTGTATGGCCATCCAATTTTAGCTGCAGCTGCTGTGTAAACGAAACATCATCCCGTGCGGCCGTCGTCAATGGCGAATTTACCTGTGTGCCAGATGACTCGGATTCTTTGACGACACCGTGCGATGACAGGAACGAACAGCCTACAACACCAGTGGTGACCTCAGAAGGAGTCGGTCAACAATCAACAGAAGGCGGGGCCACAGGGAAACCAGTGACTACTGACAAGCCAATGACAACTGGAGAAACGTCAGGGAGAGGAGACCCAGCCGGCCAGACAGGCGTGTCAATCGGTATCTTTGTTGGAGTGACCATGTCCTTGTTGTTTCTCCTGGTGGTGCTTGTTGTTGGTGTAATCTGGTGGAAAAGAAGAGAGAAGAACAAGGGGTCAGTTTCTGATGTCTTATAGCAGAAACAGGCAATTCATTAATGTAAACCTGATAAAGATAAATTGTGTAGGTGGATCTCTCGAGGATAATCATTGATACATACTAATCGTAGATGACATGGGTACCATTTTAAACTATAGGTTCAATTTGTTGATTATTATTATTAAATATTATGTTCATTGTTTTTACAGGATTGACAAGCCACTGACAACAAACACACAGGTGATTGGGTCAGACACAATAAATGGTGAGATTTTTTTGCAAAAGATATCAAAACCTGTATAAATAATCTAGCTATACAAAAACAATTGAAACATACAATTCTCCTGCGATTCCAAACAAGACTATAGTTAAAAGTAACAAGTTTGTTGTGTAAGACGTTGTAATGTGTCCGGAAATGCTTGGTTTCGATTACATTGATTTTGTTTCCTTCGCAGTCAATCCAACATACGAATTGGATGAAGGTGATCACGTGACGGAAGACAACTTGAATCATGTGGCAGCGGTTGGTCCAAGTGTCTTTAAGTCGAATCCACTTAACGTCTATGCCGACGAAAAGGTATACAGATTGCTGCAAAAGAAAGAGACCATTGGCAATAAAGGGTCGTGCAATAATTTGCAGGAACATTATTAGGATTTGCTTTCTAGTTTAGATTGTAGGTCTAATTTTGCCTATATCTTCCCTTGTTTCCCCGAAAACGACCCTCTTGTGCACGATGACTTATGGCTTTAATATGATTATTGATATTAAGTTATTTATAATTAACATGGTAGTGATTGGTCCTCAAAGAATGTTTGAAAATGACTAAATATTTCACAATATAGCACAATATACAAATTACGAGAGAGGGGCCATTCTGTGGGTATGCATTCAAGTTAAAGAACGTGCGAGCAATTATAAGGTTGGTTATTGTATGAACTAAAATGAAGCAAGATGTACCATAATATCGATAGGCATACCATGCCAAATGCCACTGGTTGAAATATATATTAGGTCCATTTGTGTAAATGTATCTGAAGGAATTTTAAATAAATTATCCTTCGCCTTCTCATTGTGTCACCAGCCAAACGAACACTCAGTCGTTGCAGCGGAAACCAGCGAAGAAGAGAACTACGCAACCATCGAATCGGTTGGCTACATTCCATACAAACCTAAAGGACAGGAAGATGCCTACATAGCCCTACAGGGTACCAAGGACAGCAACCAAGACAACAACGCAGCATGCAAGCCAAAGCATGGCAATGACGTGTATATAGACCTCAATAAAACTGGGAACGATGATGATGATGATGATGATGATCCAGCGGTGTATACCCCATTCCCAAACAACGATCAGAAGCAAACCAAAGATGACCCTGAGGACGAGTACGTGCATCCAGAAAACTGGATGGTAGAGCCTTCTGGACAGCGAAGAGGTATCAATGCACCCGTTCCTCTACCCAAGCCAAATAACCTGACGAAGGACAGCGGGTACGTGGACGTCGATGCTCCAGTCGGGGATTCTAGAGGTAGTGGGTACGTCAGCGTGGATAGTCCCTCTGCTACCGTCCTTAACCACCAAGATGATGACCCAGTAAACGACTACTACTTCAAACTTGAGAAACCAACTGCAGATGATGAAGGTGACTACAGTCTGGCAAGTGCGCCTGGAGGAAACGACTACGACACCTTCAATCGCGCAGGAGGTAAAAGCACAAGTACGAATATCCCAACCAATGATGGCCTGTACAATATCGCAGCTGTTCCAGAAGATAACGAGTATAACACCTTCGATCGCCCAGGTGATCGGCGTCCTAGCAATAATGCTCCTACTGATGAAGGTCTCTATAACCTTACAAGTTCACCTGAATCGGATGCCTACGACACCTTCAATCGAGCTGAAGGTAAACACCCAAGTGCGAATGCCCCAACCGATGATAGCCTCTACAGCGTCACAAGCCCACCCGGTGACGACGAATACAACACCTTCGATCGCCCAGGTGATCGGCGTCCTAGCAATAATGCTCCTACTGATGAAGGCGTCTACAGCCTCACAGGCCCACCCGAAGGCGATGTGTACTCAACTACCACCCGTGTCGGCCGGAAACCAATGCCATCGGTACCAGCGACAAATAGCGAGAGTGAGTACTCTACTTTGGACTGAGACTGACTAACTGAAACTGCATTTTATCACCTTCAAAATATACATAATGCTGATACAAAGTTCAAATATTGTTCTAATTGCCACCCATTGTTCTAATTGGCACGAAGTTAGTGTTATCTGTTACTGATCTACCCTCACCCGAAAGTGAGGTTTCATAATTTGTTTTCTCTATGCAGTGAGCAATACACCCTAAAAAACCGTATGCGCCTACACATGAGGAATGATCTTGGGCAAAATTCTAACCAATTAACAAATAATAATAATAATAATATCAAACTGGTGGTTAACAGTTGTCGATATATAATATGTCTTGGTCGATTTGACTACAGCAAAGCGCTTAGGCCTACAAAACTGGATCGAAAGACATTTCAAAAAGTATATACATGATAATCTTTAATAATAATAATAATAATAATAATAAGCATTTATAAAGCGCTCTTACACATAGTATCACAGCGCTTAACAGCGAAGATTACAGAAAAACAGTCAATTAACGAATAAACAAAAAGGTTTTGAGAGAGTTCTTGAACCCTTCAAGTGACTGTGCTGAGCGGATTTCCTTGGGAAGACTATTCCAAAGGCGCGGGGCGTGTGCATAGAACCCACGCTCACCAACCGAAGAACGCACTTTGGGAACCACAAGCAGTGTTTTATCTGAACTGGAACGAAGGCCAGGTCGTCTGGGGTGGTACACATCAATGAGACTGGTGATATGAAGGGGCACTGCTATGGAGGCATTTGTAAACTATGGTGAGAATTTTGAAAACAATCCGGTGGTGGACCGGTAACCTTTATATTTTAGTTTATATTATGTATATCAAGTAACTGTTTAAGGGAGATTTACATACACAGAATTACATCACTGACAACAACTGTGATTGGTGGAAATGTATATACAAATGTTCATATGCAAAGTTGCAAGGGGGTTGTTCAGTAGTTATATAACTAGCGATGATTAGATGTTTAGCTTAATAATGTGCACTGTATATTTTTAAATGGTAGGTGTGTAGTTGTATTTTACACAAATTGCAAATTAAATTGTAATAATATTTAAAATATCCCATAGTTAAAATTATTTTTGTTGGGAAAAAATCATCAAGCGACATCCGTATTAGGCCTTTGTGATGCATAATTATGCAGGAATAAAATGTATACCTTTGTTTGTACAATTCAAATTTGCTATAATAAGAAAAACTATTTGAAAATTTGTATTAAAATGCAAAACAAATATGTGGAGCAAAATTCGAGATTAAGTAACAGCTCCATCAAATGAACTTTGTTTACTTATACTTAAGGTCGTCTGGTACCATTAAATAATGAAGCAAGCATTGAAAATTGTACTTTATGTGACTGAAAACACGTTGTTCGTTGTGTTTCTAGAATCTCGGGAATTCATTTAAGATATCCAGGGCGATGTGTTAGGTAACAATAGTCTGGGGTGTGTAGAGATGGGGTTATATTTATGCCCCATTACGGGCAGGGTATCGAAAACCCAATCCACACGTTGGCCCCGATGGAATTCGAATCCCGGGTCACAGTGGAGGAAGACAAGGAAAGTGCTGCTACGCCAATCTGACTCCTGGTTCTGGGGTTCAAATCAAATCGAAGCGGGTTGATCTTAATATTTTGTACACGCATTTTGCTTAAGATTTATACCTAACCCAGTTATTTCTTTTTCAAAATTATTCCTTTCCACTGTCGATATATACTTATACATGCGAAGCTTGAACAACTGTAGTTTGAAAAGGAAAGTGTTTCCTACACTGTTAAAAATTGTGTAACTTCACAGTTGTTTTTCTGTTGAAAATGTCAAAATATAACAGTAGATATTACTGTTTTTGGATTTCTTTGCATAGAAACAAAACTAGTACTGTCTATGTACATTTTTCTGAATTTATCTGTTTGGTTACAGAATGTTCGCTGTTGAATTAAAGTTTTGTACTGGAACAAGAAACATCATCTTTTGAACAAGCATTTTAATCCGTTATGTGAAGACACAGCAACATTACTGTTTTATAACAACACATTTTGCTGTAAATATACAGCAACGCCAACGAAGTATTTATTTACAGAGAATCTACTGTTCTCCTACACGAATCTCATTACGCAGCAACTGACCAATCAGAAGTGAGGAAATTAGTGTTCACAAAAGTCATGTTAAACTGTGTTTTTTACCACAAAACACACTTTGTTGACCACTTTGTGTAATTATTAAAGCAATTCCCTGATACAATTTTGATTTTTAGCAAATAAAGCTGAAGAATCGCATCCCATCTCCCTCCGCATTGAAATATTAATATTATTCATTTGAAAGCGTGACTTCATCGTGGCGGGAAAAGCTGAATATAAAAGTAACTCACGACAGTGGTTAAAGTGTTTAGTAGGTTATCGTATAGCATTTGTCCTATCTGTATATGTGTGGTAATAGTATTATGTAATGTGTAATAATAACCAGTTACTTAATATATATGCCTACTAAGTCTGGTTCCCATTCCTACTTCATTCATCGATGTAAATTGCCGCCATTATATGCATAACAACAGAAAACTGTACTTCAACAGGAGCGTTTGTTTTTGGACAAAACTTGCTGTTATATTAACAAAAAAACAACGGGTTAATCACTGTTGCAAAACAGGGGAATACCTGTAGGTGTACAGTACCCAATACAGTATAATCTCTGTTAATAAACAGAGATAAAAACAACAAGTAGAATGTACTGTTAAAAAACAGTAACTTCTGTAATGCCAATTGACAATATAATATACTGTTAATTAACATATATTTTTTTAACAGTGTAGATATTAAAAAAAGAAAAAATCCAATAGACATGTCAGTCTTGGTATTATGTGTAATTCCCCGTTCTATGCCAATTTCTATGTTTACTATCTTTGTGTGCACGGCCAAAAGTACTATACCGTAGCAACCAAAGTACTGTACCCGTAGCAACCAAAGTACTATTCTCATGGTGCGGTATATGCAAATGCATGCTGATGTGCACGTTGTGCGTTGCGCGTATTGTTCCAAAGAGCCAGCGCTAAAGAGCTGGGTTTAAACATTTTTTTGTGAAGGGGTGGGTTAGAAAAATGCAGACATTTTCCACAAATTTTGTATTGAAATCGAAGTTCATTTTAACTGTATTTAGATTTTTTTTTAATTTTTTTTTTAACTAAGTAGAATCTGGTGGTAAGGAGTTAAAAAACAAATATTGAATGCTTTGTTTTGTGATGTGTAGTAAAACTAGTCTCCCTCGGTGAATCATGTAGCATTCCATCGAAATAAACCAGCGCTGAGCAACCAATTAAAAAAAAATTCAATAGACATGTCAGTCTTGGTATTATGTGTGTTTTCCCCGTTCTAGCTTGAATGCGTTTACAAGGTTACAGTGACAAAGGCTTCACAAAGCCAAGGTGAACGAACTATCCACGAAGCAACAAAGCACTTCAAGCGCCATTAACCTCAGTATATTTATTATGTAAAATATGTTGTATGACGTTACTATTATACCACCTCGCCCACAGATTTTGTGTCTTGATTGGCCGAGAGCTAGTCACATGCAAATGCATGCTGATGTGCGCGTTGTGCGTTGCGCGTATTGTTCCAAAGAGCCAGCGCTACAGAGCTGGGTTCAAACATTTTTTTGTAAAGGGGTGGGTTTAAAAAGTGCAAAGACATTTTCCACAAATATCGAAGTTCATTTTAACTGTATTTGGATTTTAATAATTGTGTTTTTTTAACCAAGCAGATTCTGGTGGTAAGGAGTTAAAAAAACAAATATTTAATGCTTTGTTTTGTGATGTGTAGTAAAACTAGTCTCCCTCGGTGAATCATGTAGCATTCCATTTGTCCTCGGTTTTGCCTCGGGAAAACAGAATGCTCCATGGATCACCTTGGGTGGCTAGTTTTACTCCACCACTCGAAGCATTCAATATATACATGTTCCTGTAAACACATGTACATGGGCCGATCGGACTACCTCATACGCGAATATGCAAAGTAGACGCATGCGCATTGGTGAAAATAAGCCACGATTTCTGATGGATGTACATGTACAAAGCTATGAACGCTACAGTACAATGCTGTAGCCTAGCACGGTCCACCTTTGCGATAGGAAGAAATTAAAGTGGGACAAAAAAGCTAGCACTGCGAAGCATAACGTGGTGTGGTGGGGCGGTGAATCCCCGCCTTCCTATCATGCAAAGCTTGTGGGCGGAGCCGCTCATGTGAACTGGATGGGGCACCCCACTTTCTCCCGCAAAGCGGGTGAGGTGGCGAAGCCACTTTGTATACAATGTATATAATACACATGTGTAAAAATACCCAAAAATGAATTTTAGCGAATGTGCTTCCTTTAATTTTGCAGGTATCTGTAAAAGTAAACAAAAAAAAAGTCACAGTTAAATAATCATTTATGTAAACAGAAAAATGGACGCCATTTTATAATTATTTAGAATTGTACGGTTTCTCTGTATTTTGCCCAAATATATTTGTCTGTTATTAACGATTACAACATTTTTCTCCTTTTAATAAAAATAACAAGAAGATGTGTGTAATTACATTTTTACAAAACAACAGTTAAATGAAATGACACAGCAAAAATATTTACAGTGCAACCCAGTTACTTCTTCAAACATCTTCCCTTTCCACTTTCGTTTATGTATACGATCACCCAAGCAACTGTAGTTTGAAAATGATAGGGTTTCCTGTAGATATACAAACAACTATTTGAATAAACATGTCCATCTTACAAAGTTGGTTAGGCCTACGGTGTAATTCCCCCGATTTCACCTATAAGTTCCGGCTTGAATGCGTTCACATAGTTAGCTCAGTGACAAAGGCTTTATAAAGCCAAGGTGAACGAACTTATCCATGAAGCAACAAAAACACCAACTTCAACCAGAACAATATTTGTTGCGGAACTTAATCAAAAACATGCATGGAAGAGGAATGATTGGTCAAAGTTGTTAAATAGGTTTTCGATAAAACCACGTCAATTATTACATGGACACGCATAATAGGCCTACTCTACAAAGAAGATTAACGTTTACTGAATACTATTTGGTGAAAGCCTAGTACTTTTTAGTATAACACGTCAAACAGACGGAAGTAAAAAATCGAAAATTGTACGATCACAAGTTCAGCAACAAGTATTGTAAAATGCACAAAGCTTGGTACACAACAATGGGTTTAAATAGGTCATGACGTACTGCTGGTAAAACTACACGGAGCACCTTGCACTGCTATTACGCCGTGTGGTAAATGCGCGTGTGCATTTCATATAAAGAGTGTGAAGCCTTATTTTGGGTATACCATCCAATGTTCAATGCATAAGGAACACCGTTTAATGTCTTGTATAAATCGTCGATTGTCTTCCGTAGTCTTCAACATGTCGTTGGTTGTGATACTCGTCATGCACATGCTGGTCGTAGCGAGCGGCGAGGCCAGTGATATTTTGAACACAGATGGGTAAGATTTCAACAGAAATTCGATTTTACATAACGTTTTCCTTTTTGTAACGATTCTCGTAATGCTTGGTAGTGAGAACAAAATATTTTGTTGGTACTCTATTTTGTAAGCAAATTGTTGTAACGGCAGAGTTTCGGTCTAGTTTCAGTCAATCTGTTTGATCGCGAGGGGCGAGGTATCAACTGGATGCCTGTATAACAGTTTTAAACTGTTATACATTAATGATGTGTGTTTAATCCAACGTTTAAAGAGTATAGTCACTTCACAATTATAATGCCGATTTTAATAACACTTTAGTTTTAATCATTTTTAAACATTTAATTTTAATTAACTTAGACAGCACTGAGAACCTCGGTTTCAGTGGCAATTTTTAATCAAATTCCTCTATTATTTGCAATGATGGATTATTTGTAGACAAACAATAATTTAGTTCGCACAGGGTAGACTGGTTCTAAAGGGACTGGAGACCAGTCTAATACTTTACCTTAAAGCGGTTTTAAAATGAAAGGTTTTATCAGAGGGTTTCGAACCCTTTCAAAGTCATTAGATGTATTTCGTCAGAATTTTATTAAGCATTATCATCGTACCAAATTCAACTCTAGCTTGTAGAATTTGAAAATTGGCATTTTGAATGACAGCTTTTTGATTGATATTGTACAGATCAGGGAGAAACAGTTCGACCTGTCAATGTTACAGTTCGACACCGTCCGCGCGCATGACTTGCCAAACTCCAATTTTCGGTAAGGGTCGCCTTAATTTATTAATCTTGACTAATCTTCTGTAAGCTTATTTATGATAAAACAAGCCTGAATAAAAAAAATAAAAAAACAGTTTGGTAAGGTAGCCTTGTTTATTATTTTAAAAGAAAGTTTGTAAGGTAAATACAAATATCGTATATTCGGCACATTAGAAGTGTTTCAACAAAACCTTGTGTGTCACCAACCAGAGACCTGAAATAATTGAGCCAACATTGCAGCCTTTGTCTGTTCAAATTTGTATCGTTATTCTCCTACACATAACATAATTGTTCATATAATTAATATAGCTTATTTGACGAGCCATCTATGAAAACAAAATTAACTCAGTTTGTTAAAGGTAGGATACACCATTTGCAGATATCAAAACATTTTACTATCAAATTATTAAGAAATATCTTACTTATTTGAAAGTAAGAAACGATTGGATAGGCATCCAGCAAAATGATTTCACTAGATATTCTGTAATTGATATACAAACAATCACAATCGCCGGACGGCGATCGTGAAAAAAACAAAAATAACATAAGAATAACTCCCCAACGCCGGTTAAAAACAAACGCTGTTTTTCGTGCTTTTTCTCGGCATTCATCATTGTAAACCTTCGGATAGGTCAGTTAAACGATAGTTAAATGATAATTCAAGCAACTACCAATGGTGTATTCTACCTTTAAGTGTAATGTGTTTGTTCAAAGGTTGTGATGGTACAGATGAATTATCTCATGGAGGATCCTGCTACAGATTCGTCACAGATAACCTCAAGACACGTAATGACGCCCATGGGTACTGCATTGACAGACACAGTCATCTCGTCTATATCGAGACACAAGAGGAGCTGGAGTTCTTGCAACGAAATGCATCCGGGACTCTTTCGCTAAGTTCCACTGATTACTGGATTGGGCTGAGTCCTTTTCCAAGATGGCTGGATGGCTCATTTGTTGTTTCCGATTTGTTGCCTGTCGAGAACGATGGGTATACATGCTTCTACCTCGACTCTGAAGACTTGGGCATATATGGTTACCGCTGCAGTTTTGAACAACGTTTTGTATGTGAAAGGCCAAAATGGGCAAATGAATCCAGTGGTAAGCTCGAATCTCACATTTTTGTCCGGTGGAAGGGAATGCTGTTTTAACAGTATAATTTGGGAAATATGTAGCCATTGAAAAAAATAGTCATTTTCAAATATGGCTGGATCGCTCTTTTGTTGTTTCCGATTTGTTGCCTGTCGGGAAAGATTTGTATACATGCTTCTACATTGACACTGAAGACTTGAGCATAAATGTTTACCGTTGAACAGCTTAAATGGGCAAATGAATCCAGTGGTAAGCTTGAATCTCACATTTGTTTCCGGTGGAGGGAAAAATATAGTTTGCAAAGACTTTGTAACGGTATTATTTAGGAAATCGGTATCCATTGAAAAAGAAAGAACACATCACAATATGTAGGCCTGTGAAATGTACGTAAATATTATTTTTGTGGTATTATTTCTCTTGTTACTTTTGTTTTAAATCTTGTAGAATGCTCGGGTAATTTCAGAGAATTTGGCGATTCTTGCTATCGGTTTTATTATTTGTCATTGCGGAGGTCATGGAATGATGCAAATAGTCAGTGTGAACGAGACGGAAGTCACCTTCTGCGTATCCAGACGAAAGCCGAGCTAGATTACGTCATATCTCAGCGTGGCTCGCTTAGCTATTTCTGGGTCGATATCATTATAGAGTATGGATGGATGGATGGTTCTTCAGCGTTATTGGGATTAACAGACTCATCTAATGGTGCGCAAGGCAATGTTTGCTTCCTTTTGTATGATAGACAATCATTTACATTGAATGATCATCGCTGCAGTGAAATGCTTGGCTACATCTGTGAACGCAAGGCGGACGGACTGCGTGTTGCAGAGCAATGGCAAGGTGAGATGGTTTAAACGTTTTTAATTTATTATTTGTTAATGTGTATTTAAAACAAACACACACAACGACCAATAAACTCTTCAAAGGCGCCCTGTCCATGCACGTTAAAAGTGTGTTCAATCACATTATAGTTGTGTGGTCGGTGACTACTCTTTAAAAGTTGGAATTGCATACATGACTTGACTTGACATGACCATAAATTCAACACTCAAAGTGTTGAATTCATCGGCTTAATGTTTTAAAGAATAAAGTTAACAATTAGCAAATACAAAATAAAGTGTAAACCATCTCAGCTTGACATTGCTCGGCAACACGCGGTCCGTCCGCCTTAAAATGTTGATTCAACACTTTAGTTTTAAGCGTGTGTCATTCTCTTTTGATTGTAAACATCGAAGGGGGAAACACCCACGTTTAGATATGGAATAAAACATTTACAATTGAAAGATTAGCAAATGTTGCGGCCCAACAACGATGTAAGAACCTTGCTATCCTTGTGTGCACTTGGTAACAAAATATGTCTACACTTTACCATGGGCGTCAATCCTGGGGGGGGGGGGGACAGGGGGATACGTCCCCCCCCCCCCCCCCCCCCCCCCCCCCCCCCAATATTTTGAAGGGTGGGGGACACAATATCAAATGTCCCCCCCCCCCCATGTTTTTGAACTCGTGTATCTCATAATAGGGCAATATGTACTGTAGTGGAAACTGTCAAGAATAGCGGAGTGGTGGCGTACGTGTGACGGATTTACACGGAGTCCATCCAATTCCAACAACGGCTGCGGAGCCAACAGAACCTGACGTTAACGCGCTACTAGCGGGTTTGGCCGCCCTAGCAGCAGGCGTATGTGCGCGCGCGAACTCGATCTTTACGTGTAGTTCGTACGTGTGCATGTACATGTATACATACTTGAACATACCGTTCGCGTGAAAACAGGCGTTATCTCGTCCAGACGTAATTACATTACATTACATTACATTAATATTTATAATGCGCTTTTCCCAAAAGGCTCAAAGCGCGTACAATTATAAAATGTTACTTAGATATACTTACAATAAAATAGTTACATTAAAACTAACAATTGAAACAATGATTGCAGAATAATACAAAGGTAGGAAAATTATACAAAAAGATGCGTTTTCAAAGATTTTTTGAAGTTATTTACAGAGGTAGAAGATCTAACTGAGATCGGGAGATTGTTCCATGCACGGGAGGCACATACAGTGAAAGTTCTATCACCGGCTTGTACTCTTGTTCTAGGATATTCAAGTCGTAGGATATCATCTCCAGATCTCAGATTATTTCTTCTTGGAACATATTTTAACAAGCAGTCTGATAAATAGACTGGAGCAAGGTTATGGAAGGATTTGTAGATTTGTAATCCCACTTTTGTCCTAAATTTATATTATTTGTTGCTGTAACATAGCCCCTGAAATCGATAATTCAGTAAATGATGTTTTTCAGCCATATTCATACTGTATCATGTTGAAATCTGTGTTTTTGGTAAAGTTGTAGCCTAGTTTGAGAAAGTTTTGTGTGTACAAAAGTTCAGTGAAGTGCGTGTGCCATTGGTTGTGCTTGATCGTGTTCAACTCTAGCGAACCTTCTGTTTACTTCTCATTGATTCCGAAGTCGCATTTGGTTTCCTCTCTCTCTCCAACACCACGTAAAAGTTCTTATGGGGTAGGTCGTGCAGTCTCGAGACGAAACCTACCCATGGTCTGAGCGAACTGCACCTGACGAGTCTCGCTTTTTAGAAATTTTGTTCTGGTTTCCTTGTTGAAATTTACTGAAATAGACTGGTAAGAACTTTTACACGCCGGCATCTTTAATACCTAACCTGAACTCAGTAAATAACTATACTCGTAGAACTGTCGGTATATCGCGTGCATTTTGAGTTCTTACTGTTTTCCCTCTGTGTGCTCTCTGTGTCTTTGAACTACCTATCCCCTCGTGCCGGGTTTGACATTACTGGATCTTTTATAACCGGTCGTCAAGTCCACCAACGGGCACATTCCTGAACGGTTTTTAAATCCCACTTACTTCCACGGCGACTGTCTGAACGTCTGGCGTATCGTGAGGTACGTTAGGGACTGTAGTTGGACTTTAGGTTCACTATACAACAATACAGAGGCCGAAGACGAGAAGCAAAGGTTTAAGTACGCGTAGCAGACGACCAAATGCGCGACGCGAGAGATCTTTGCCCGAACATTTCACTTCCATTTTAATAGTGGTTGTTCATTCATTTTACCATAACTGAACATTTTATTCTTCACGTCCATCACACTGAAACAATAACAAATAACTTCGTGGAAATTGTTACTGTTATCAGTTGGCCGTCAATCAAAGTTCAAAGACTTGGGATTTATTATTTGAATTAATTCGACGGTGGAATAAAACAAATAGGCCTACCGGCACCTCCGATTGAATCTGGGCTTAATACTTTCAAGATACTTGATAAATACTTTTCAAGATACTTCTCCGTAACTTATTTGAAAAAGTAAACGGATAAAACCTTATCTCATTAATTTTACAGGACACCAACAAAAATGCAGATGGGAATTATTCCAGGTTTTCTTGTGTTTCTAAACTACATTCAAAATCCTTTGCACCATTTCGTTTTCGGAAATAGTTTTCTAATAGTTTCCAGGGATAACATTTTTTGCGAATTATTTTCAACAGAAAAGTAAGAATTAAAATTACAAAGCTAGTATTAAATGCACTTTAATTCCTAAACAAATTATTCATGTTTAAATTTTCGACTTGACAATAATTTGTTATCGAGTAAATAGGTAAACAGGGGACCACTGCGCCCCGGGTGCGTAATTTTTTTTCCTAGGAGGGTTAGGGGCTCTAGACCCCTCACGTCATGATTATTCAGTAGTTTTAACAGTGACGCTAATACATTGTTATTGCTCAATCAACTAGTTACACATAGCCCAGAGATACATCAAAGCACTTTGAAAAACGGCTTCTGTCGACCTCTCCCAGTAGCTTGGGTTAGGTTATAGATCGTTCGACTGGGGTTCGAATTCGCTCTCTGTCTATTTTTCATTGACTATTTTGGTCTCCAAGTTTGTTGTTGGAGTGAGTTTAATTTAAGGGAAAATAAGGATCTGAGAACCTAAGTGTCTTTCACTCAGTGCGGTGTAGAAACGCTCATTTATGATAATTAACCCTAACCCTCATAGGAAAATAAATTACGCGCCCCGGGTATGGGTATGGCTCCCCCAGAAACACGACGTGGTTCTCTCTTCAGGTTCTCCCTTCAAGTTCTCCCTCTTATATCGTGTCCGATGTAAACCACAGGGTTTTCTCGAACGGTAAAACATGGGGTTGGTTTCCTTTCAACCAGACATTTGAAATAGGATAAGTAAACAATCCAAAACATGAGATTTTGGGGGATTCCAAGAGTGCCCCTTTAGGTCTTCGCAGGAAGACGCTCGCCGTCTGGGCTTGTCATAATTATGCCGGCCGCATGATATGCTGTTCGTGCCAACATCTCTTGTGCACTCGCGTTGACGTTTGTGCATGCTAAACCCCTCTAATAATTCTTGACTTCAGTAATGTCCCCCCCCCCCCCCCCCCCCCCCCACATTTGAGATGGGATTGACGCCCCTGCACTTTACACAAACCTGAAACCTTTTGATAACTTATAGCGTGATACCTTCAATAATTACGGCTGGTTCAGATCATAAGCAATACAAAACAGAACGCCGCTTCGCTGTCGAGTCAGGCACAAGTTGACTTGAATGCCACTTTTCTTTCGCTGCGATGTTTTGTGAAGCCACATCAGTCGCTTTATACTTCACCTTAAGTACGAATTGCCTCTAATGTGAGTATCTGCGGCATTTCACAGGATCCAGCTTGTGTCTGCCAACGATCCCTGATGACTTAAGGCGGCTTGGTCAGTCTGGCGCCCTGTGTCTGTACAGGCTACGTGATAGTGATTCTCCACCCATCCTGTACGAGTGCGAGTCGGGGGACTTCATCGACGAATGTGGTTGCATCGCACAGACAAGCAACGGGTATAGGTTTATTTTCAACCCTTTACGTTTAATGTAAAAACCCAACATGTAATCTGTATCAAACATGGTTGTGTTGTAACCTTTAGGCCTCAGCTGTAGCTTCGTTTAAGCATCCACTTTGTCTCTGACTCCATTTCCATTTGTTACTTCCAATTTATTTTGTTACGAGAGCCTTCCAACTAGCGATTTTACTCTGTATATTTCACAGTGTAAAATGCAGTTGTGGATTCTGCGATATCATGGTCGATGACTTCCAAGTAAACACGAGTAAGCCTTTATTTGCCTTTTTATATCAATCAAAGAATGTGATTCTATACTGACCAATTTGAATCAAATACATAAACCCCATTTCAAAAGTAAGCATTTGATCATGTTCATATTCAACAAAAATATACAATTTTAGGGCAATTGTTATATTGAAGTGTTAGTAATGAAGTGGTTTTGTGGTGTCATAATTCACTGCTCATTTCCACTTGTTTTTAACCCGAGGTTGGTTGTAGTCAAAGGGTTGTGATAGCTGGAGTACCGGTGCTCGTTCCAGGGAAGACCACCCTCAATCCGACTCACAAATTGACACTACGACACTTGTTTAAATTTAAACTTGCTCATGTCTAGGCCCGAAAGTTTGTGAGGCACATACTATTGAAACAGCTGGAGGGGGTGTTTTTCAAAACAGAAAGGAAAATTGTTAAACAAAATCGTTGGTACATTTTTGACTTGTTTTGACATTTTTACGAAAGAGTGTTTATGAATGTGAAAAAAAAATGTGGTTAGCCAGAGTTAAACAAGTGTTTTTACCGCGTCCAGGCCCATGAGTCGAGCCGGTTTTAAACATACTTCTTGTTTAAAACCGACTAACCAATGATCCCATTGTTAGCTCGTCATTCAATTAATGCATAGATGCTTCCAGTGAATAGCAGATGGGACCGATTCAATAGCTTGCCTTGCATAACTCGCTTTACTTCCAGATGATAATATCATCACGAATATATTGGTCCTTTTTAAGATATGGTGTGGTCGTCCAACTTTAGCTGCAGCTGTAGTGACGACAGAACGTCTGTCAATGTGACCGTCGCCGATGGCGAATTCACCTGTGCGCCAGATGGCTCGGAGTATATGACAACAATGGGCAACGGCATGAATGATCAACCTACAACACCAGCAACGACAACAACAGTCGGTCAAAAATCTACTGACGACATGCCCACAGAGAGACCAGTGATTACCGACACAACAGTCGGTCAAAGGTTAACTGAGGACGGATCCACCAAAAGACAAGTGACTACCGACAAACCAATGACGACGGTAGGATTGGGAGGAAGAGGAGGAGGCCCAGCCGGCCAGACGGGCGTACCAATTGGTATCCCTGTTGGAGTGACCCTGGCCATACTGTTTCTCTTGGTGGCACTCGTTGCTGGCTTTATCTGGTGGAGAAGAAAGGAGAAGAGAAACGCTAAGGGGTGAGTGATGAATAAATCAATATATTTTACACATAATAGCCCCTCAGATGTATGTCTATCACACGTGGTATACTAACCATTGGTCAGAGTAGACAATGTGCCAATACTGCCACTCGAAGGTTACATATCTCTTTTATTTTGTATGTTTGGTGTTGACTGTCTCTGAAAATGGATGCTGTTTTATATACGAAATGTACATTCCAAGGCGATTTATATTAATTGTTAACATTTATGCAATCTTTAGTTCTCCATCATTATTTTTGCTTCTGTTTTTTTTTCTATGCAGGATTGATAAGCCGCTGACAGCAAACAATCTCGCGCGTTGGTCAGACACAATTAATGGTAAATATTTTACCCTTTTCCCATCCATCCGTTTTCTTCCTTCATGCCTTCTCCTTTTACCCCACTCACACACACCTGTGCCATTTTCTTTCTACTCATAACCCCCTCCCTGCCCCTCTCATTTTGTCCAAACCTCCGCTCCTTTTCTCGTTCTTCCAAATGTTCCAACTTTTTTCTTGTATCCAGCACAATTTGAGATAGAACGGAACCCCCGTTTTCGTCCCTGCATGTGATACACACCCCACACTCTTGTTTAATACCTCTCATAGTTCTTCAAAGGTTGTCAGTTGATTACATTTTATTTTATTTCAAATTTAAACTTCCCGTTTTCTATCTGATAAATGTTACAGTTAAGAAATAGATGGTTCCAGGCATCCCAGTTAAACACCTGCACCCATTATGCAAATTGTAGAACTTTGGGTTAAAGGTGTAAGTGTCACATGCATAATTATTTGCAAACAACATGCATTTCGCAATATCAGGTAGATCTAAACAAAGCTAAAACGAACACAGACTTAATTTGGAAACAACACCAACTGTTGTTTTTTAATTTTCTGATGTCAATTCTTCCAAACAGCTGGCGTTGAATTGTCTCATGCAATACACAACCCGGCTATCACCAATATACCAGGCGGTCCTGAACCAGACGAAACAGAGGGCTACGAAAATCCTAACGAAATGGCAACGAGGCTGCAGCCAGACGCTGAGATGCACTATGATTATGCCGCTGTGAGCGGTCGTAGTGTAGAGCTGGTCGGGATTTCTGGGAACAAAAACGAGGGTTATGTAAACAGTACAATGACAAGTAAGGCAACAGATAAGCCACAACCAAAACAGAGCAACAGTAAAATAGTGCCTCCTCAATATGGTAGGACTCAAAATCGAAGCAAACATGAACCTTCAATGGTACATCCCACCCCTCCTCATAATAAACAAGAAAGGCCAAACTCTGAATACGAAGATGTTGCTGTTGGAAATGCAAGTAATTATAAACAAGATCCGGGTTATGTGAACAAAAAGGTCTTTGCAAACTATCGCCTGGGTAAAGATAAACAAGCTCCTAAACCACCTGACGGGGGCCAACAACCCGTGCATGCGGTCACATCTGACAGGGATTCCCCAGTCCCTACCGATGGTGTATATACCTATGTTGATGTCTCCTCCCTAGTTACCAATCCTAGTTCCTGTGACTCCCCATCACCAGCGTGTGACGAGAGCACAGCACCGGGACAACGCTCGCTGAGTGACGGGGGCTATCAGGCTTTGAATCCGGTCAGGCTAGAGGGAGATGCTGTCCATACCTATCTTGATGTCTCTTCCCTAGTTACCAATCCTAGTCCCTCTGACTCCCCATCACCAGCGTGTGACGAGAGCACAGCACCGGGACAAAGCTCGCTGAGTGACGGGGGCTATCAGGCTTTGAATCCAGTCAGGCTAGAGGGAGAAAATACGTATACACCCCTAAATCTACAAATGAACGACCCATGAAAAATGATGGTTTTATTTACGCATAGGGACTTTTGAGGCTGAGGATTGCGAACGATCGAGGTTTTCATAGTTGCTCTTATTTTTAAACCTCAAAACTAGTGTTTAAAGTTAGAAATAATGGAAAATTGATGTAATGTGTTTTTTATGTAACACCACTTGACTGTTTCCATAATCATAATCAATAACAAAAGCATCAGAGATGTTATAAAGAAGGTTTTGGATATATGGACGTCATTCCTCAAACTGTTTTCATATAGTTCTTTGAAAAATTAGAAATCGTAGAACCATCTGGTTATTTTGCAGACTAAATTCCAGACTTAGCAGTATTGCGCATGCTAAGTAAAGATAATTTGGAGAATGGCTATTCATATATATATTATATTAACCAATAACATAAGGGGGTCTGATTTTCACAGGAGTCTGGCTTTATCACATCGGCATGTCCCTGGGAAATGTTGAAATGTAAGCATTGTAAAGCATTCTAAGGCAGTTTGAAAATCAATATCGAGAAACTATCACTTCGTTTGGAATTGGCCCCATATAGTCATTGGTCAGTGGCTGAATGTTGTACATTAATTATAATTATAATTATGACAAACTTAACTACTTTTTAGCATTATAATTGCTGTAATCGTACTGCATTAAAGTACCCACTTAATTATTTAAACTATAATCCATGAATACATTAGGATTGTATGAGCGTAATGCTTGTAAATAAGCAAAATGCCTCTCTGTCGGGTTTATTAATGTTACACAATGCTGCCCGGCTTGTTTGTAATTATAAGCATGGACACAAATTGTAATAGGATTTCATAGAGTGGGTGGGGAAAGTGGAGAGAGATTACAGTGATGAGAGCGCGGTGGTGATAACGATAACTGTATGAATTTGTGTTGATAAAGTAGTATTTAATCCCAGCTTAGCACTCTACTTCGTATCACTTTTGTTGTAATTAATTAAAAGCTCATTATATTATATATTCCAATTATTGGATAATGCATAATAACAATACACTGTTACAACAAACCTGTAATTTAATTTTTTGTAAATACTAGAAAATGTGTTTTTATCAATATATTCTGTTTACATGTAAAACAAATATAATTTTACATACACTTTAAATGTTTTTGTTTTTTACAGCACTATATACACAGTGTATATTTTCTCGATTTACATCTTTCCGGCGAATCTCAAAGTTATTGCAGAAACGAAAATGAAATGAAGTTGATATCATGTTTGTGACCCGCTTCTACGAAACCCGACATACGTCGCACAGGCTATTTCGAGATACAGCTCTATATTTAAATAAAACAAATACTAACAGGTAATTATAGATATGTCATGATAAGACACTGTAACAAAATTGAAGTTGATATCATTTTTTAAATGCCACCAAGGTGTTTTGAAACCCTTTATTGTAATAAATAAAGTTAACTTTGAAAGGCATTTAATTCATTAGTTAAATCCTATAGAATCGCGTGTACACGTAGTCTTAACATTCTCATAAAATTGAAAGTATGAGGATTAAGATGTGTACTAAATGGAAATAACAATATCTCACTTAAAAAAACAAACACTTATGTCTGGTTTTTTGGGAGCAGGTCACATAATGTTCATGACGTTATAGTGTAGGATGCTATGTAGATTTGCATTTTTTTTTGCTAAGGATGCTTTTTTGGTTTCATTGGCTAGAGTAGACTCTCAGCTCTCAGAAAAGTATTGGTAACATTTTTTTCCGTCAAACGTATGGCCGCCATCTTGAATTTCAAAATGGCCGCCGTTTCCAAAGGAATTTGCCCTATAACTTTGGTTCTGAGCAACATATGAAGTCAAACTTGGTGGCAATAAAATGTATAGCTATAGCAATCTTATGCTGGCAGGTGTAATTACGCAGCTATAATGTAAATTATAAACTTTACAATAATAATTTGCTTTTGATACTGTTTTTACTTGTACCAGATGTTTTATAATATGCTAATTAAATTGTTGACCCTTAGTATCCCTAACTTAAGGTTCATCTGTGAAAAAATTTAAAAGAAGCTAATTTCAACTGATTTGGGTAGGTATGGGTATGGACAACTACCAAAAAAAAGGAAGGAGGGATAGGGGTTGGGGAACTTTTTTTAGTAGAGGTCAAAGGTCATTGACCCCTGCCCAAATCCCTAAAAATTATATTTCAGCAACAAAATATGGTATATAGATGATCTTGGTGTCAAAATGCACAGAATTACAATAGAAGATGACATCAAATAATTATTGACCCTTGGGACCAAATCCTGACCTCCGAAAATGAGGTCAAAGGTCACAGAACAATTGTAATACAAAAATGTCATATGTATAGCAACAAAGGATGGTATATAGATGATCTTGGTGTCAAAATGCACAGGATTATGAAAGAAGATGACATAGAATAACTACTGACCCTTAGAAAAGAGGTCAAAGGTCAAAAATAGACGTATTACTAAAATGTCATATTAGTAAAATAACAGGAAAATTACCATGAACAAAAACAAATCTAAGAGGCTAATTTCAACTTATTGTGGCGGGTATGGGGGTTATTATTTATTCCAAGAGCAAAGAAGGAGGGGGAAATTCCCTTTCTGAGGGTCAAAGGTCTTTGACCCTGCACTAAAACATTATAAATTGTATCCCAGCAGCAGTATGTTTTTCATAGGCCTAGATGATCTTGGTGTCTAAATGCACAGAATTATACTAGGAGACAAACACAATATGAAATGGATTCTTCACCACCAAAATACGAGGTTAAAGGTCAAAATGAGCAATTGGGCGGGGGGGGATTAAAGTTCATTAGTGTCAAATAGTTTGTGTATGTAAAGTATATGTGCATTTATAATCATGTTTGGTGTTTATTGGGAAGGAGCGTAATCATACATTCAGCCTACGTTTTTGTATTATTAAAACGATTCTCGGTCACATGGGAAGGACATTAAATTGAAGGACGTCTAACGCTGGGTTATGTGGAATTGTTTTCTTTTTCTGTGAGACTATTAGGTTTTTTAGTTAAAGATGAAGTGCTTTTGCAAGAAAATATCAAAATGAAACCGGTTTATGCAGGCATACTTCAAAGAATGATCAGTTTATTTGTTGTTGTTTGTTTGATCAATCCCAGAGTTAGCTGCAGTGAATCAGAACTCATTCTATTATGGGAAGGGGAGGGTGTTTATGGAAGTTGTCACAAGTCAGAACTATTTCTTATGGTTTTCATTATTGTTTTGGAGATGCTGCAACAGTTCTGCTGCGTGAAGTATCATAGGATTGTATGTTTGTTGCTGGTCTGCAGAGATAAATCTGTATATTTATGATTTGCTGGTATGCCAGCAGTGTGGTTGCGTAACTATATTGCCCAGAGCGTAATTCTTAATGTAAGTTTTTTCTTAGTAATATACGCTTCTGGGAAGTCAGTTCTGGCCACATATTTTCTGCGAGATTGTAGTCGGTAGGAGGAGGGGGGGGGGGGTCACGTGTACAAGTTTCAAGAGAACCCCTCCGTGTTTTTCGTTATTTTCTTGAGACGCGGTTCTGCTGACAAGTATCATATGGATTGTATTTGTGACTGGCAGAGTTAAATCTGTAATTGTACGTTATCTAGTGGGTATGCCCGGTATGCCAGAGAGTGGTTGTTTGACTGGCCTCTCCGGAGCGTAATTCTTAACTCTTTTTTTTTTTTTTTTGGTTTGTGGTTTGTGTATTGCAACAGTGGTCCTTTGTTTTTAGTTCACTCAGTGATTGATTATTACCGGTAATAATATGCCGTCCCCCTTCTCTCTCCTTTTTCTGAAGGGGAGCAGGGCATGTTTTTTGTGCTATATTATGCACTTCATCGGTCACCATTCTTTCAGTTTACTTTTCTTTTTCCTTGTTTTTAAGGACAAATACCGGCTTTTGGGGGGTATTGATCGAAAAGAAGGCATCTTGACTTATTTATTTTGTTTTAGTCTTGAGAGCCATTTCTTTGATCATTGTTTTGTTCTTCCAATAGTTCCAATAGGATTTGCACATTCTCCTCATCCAGGTTGTTTTCTTCTTGGTTGGATTGTGAAGATGCTTTAGTTCTAGATCGAACAAGTTCATATTTTATGTTTTTGTGCCGTTTGTATGCCAAGGGTTGGGTATCAAATAGCCTACATGTATTTAGGTATTCGTTTTCACTAATCCAGTGCCAGTGTTTGAGGAGGGCCCGTTTGAGAGCTGGGTGCGCGACTCGTGGGTAGTATGGTAGGACGAACACCAGTGGGGTATTGTGGTGTGTGTTTTTTTTGGGTTTTTTTCACGCTTAGAGTCCGCGGAAGGCTCGCCCCTTTGAGGAAGGGCTAGGTCTTCGTTTGTGTATCCGCGCTTTTTAAGTTGGTCCTTGAATAATTCAACCCTCTCCTCAAAGTCTTTTAAATGGGTACATATACGGTTGTTCCAGTCACTTCGCCCTTGATTAAGCCGCCAAATACCGACTTAGGGTGTGCTGAATCTCTCTGCTGTATACAAGACTCTCTGCAAGATGCACCAAACTCCTCTTCTTATTAATAGGAAACTTTTGGGACATCTCACTTCACTGGGGTAACTAGTCAGGGTACATGTAGGCTAACTAGGTGTTATGAGTAATCACTTCTTAAACAAAGACATAATTCATGTTGTTTTATGTTATACGTCTAGGGTGGTGCTTTGTGGATTCAATATGGGGCTTCGAATAATGACCTTTGACCTTTAAGGTCATATGTGGCGGTAAATTTGTATCCTACATTTATATCACAAGAATTTACATTTTTCTACTTCCAGTGTAATTATGACCATTTTGACACCAAGATCATACAAGTACATATGTTGTTGCCGAGATACAATTTATAGTGTTTTAGTCCAGGGTCAATGACCTTTGACCTCTGCTCCTAGAATAAATAATAACTCCCATACCCGCCACGTAAGTTAAAATTAGTCTCTTCGATTTGTTTGTGCTCATTTTTATTTTATGATAATTTTCCTGACATTTTAGTAATAAAATATTTTGTTGACCTTTGACCTCATTTTCGGAGGTCAGGATTTGGTCCCAAGGGTCAATAATTATTTGATGTCATCTTCTTTTGTAATTCTGTGCATTTTGACACCAAGATCATCTATATACCATATTTTGTTGCTGAAATATGATTTTTAGTGATTTAGGCAGGGGTCAATGACCTTTGACCTCTAATAAAAAAAGTTCCCCAACCCCTATCCCTCCTTCCTTTTTTTTGGTAGTTGTCCATACCCATACCCACCAAAATCAGTTGAAATTAGCTTCTTTTAAAATTTTTCACAGATTGGCTCAATATACCTTTTGGTAATCTGTAATAACATGACAATATGAGAGCTGTCAAATAAGGGTGCTGTACTGTTGTGGTTACTTAACCCTGTATGTACCAATGCTAGCCTCAGGCTATCAACTCCCTCCCCCCTCCCCCTTCCTCCCCTTCCTCCCCCCCCCCCCCCCCCCCCCTCCCCCCACCCGCAAGCAGCATTCTGGATCTAACCCTGACACCGCATCAAAACTCCATCAAGAACACTCGGATAGTGGAAGGTAGTGATCATGAGGAAGGTGTGAGATCGGGTTTTGTAACCTTTCAAAAATTATTTTTCAGCGAGGCACCTCGGCTATCAACCAATGAGAACTGGCTCCTGTTGACGAATTTTATTCTGCAGACAATGGAGAATAACACCCCTAGTAAGATTGTAGGATCTCGTGCCAACCGGCCATGTATTACACCTCCCTTCAAACGTATGATCAGAAAGAAGGCCAGAATGTACAAGAAGGCAAAAGCTTCAAAATCCAAGGATGACTGGGATCGTTTTAAGTCATTCCGCAATGAAGAAAGATCCCAACCTCCTACTGGTCATACACCAACCGCATCTTAATGACAAACATAAAAACAATTTCTGGCGCTACATACTACTGGTATCTCACCCCTTACACACAGTAACAAGGTCATCTCAGACAACAAAGGTAAAGCTAGAATTTTGAACATGGAATTCATGTCTGTTTTCACCTCCGAGAGTCTGTCTGATCTGCCATCAATGGGCAAGTCTTCGTTTCCTGATGCCGAGCACATTGAGATCTCAGTGAGTGGTGTGCGTAAACTCCTTGAGAAGATTAGCATCATCAAGGCAACAGGTCCGGATTCCATTCTAGCCCGTTTTTTAAAAGACATGGCGGAAAAAATTTCTCCTATCTTGTCATCCCTCCTTTGAATCACAGCTTATCATTACAACTCATGAACTTGCTGAGGCCCTGGATGACAGAAAGAAAACAGATTTAATCATTCTTGACTTCTCTAGGGCTTTTGATAGAGTACCCTACCAAAGGCTCCTCCTTATTAAAACTATTTCATTACGGAGTTCGTGGCTCACTTCTGAAGTGGTTCAACAACTTCCTCACCCAAAGAAGCCTGCGAGTTGTGGTGGATGGCGAAGCTTCGGTGTGGTCAGATTTTCTTTCTGGAGTTACCCAAGGCACGGTGTTTGGGCCATTGTTATTTCTCACATTCACCAATGGTGTATCAATCTCCATCACATCGAATGTTTTATGCATCGTTCTATTAACAATGTGGATGAATGCAGAGCTCTTCAAAAAGATCTTGATTCAGATGCATTCTTGGTCAGCCAATTGGCAGATGAAGTTTAACATCGCCAAATGCCATGTGATGCAAGTTTCCCACCTGAAAAACAACATCGGCTTTGACTACCACTTGGGTGATGATGTACGGACATCAGTTGATGAACATCCATATCTGGGACTATCTTTCAACTCCAAACTTTCCTGGAATACACACATATCATCACTTTGAAAGCCAACCGGATGCTAGAGTTAATTAAGAGGAATCTAAGATACTTTAACCCACGGCTGCAGAAAAACAAAACAAGCTTACATCTCTCTGGTCAGGCCACATTTAGAATATTGCTCCACAGTTTGGAATCCCCATCATCAAACCCCCATCAATCAAGTAGAAGCCATCCAGAGGAGAGCAGCTAGATTTGTGCAGAACATATATCAGCGCACTGAAAAGTTTACTGCAATGCTACAAAACCTGCAGGGGCTTTACTTCAAGCTAGAAGGGGAGCAGCCATCAAAATGATGATGTACATAATTCCCCACGAGCTCATTGCCATCAACAAGGATCCTGTACCTGACCCCAATGACAGATACCAGGCTAAGGAAGTACCATCAGTCTAGATACCAGTTTCTCACAACCCATTCCTTCATAAGTTCTCCTTCATGCCTACAGCTGTCCGGCGGTGGAATGCTCTTTCTGTAGATGTCATCTCAGCTCCATTAGTGGGGGTCTTCCGGGCACTTGTCTCCCCCCCCCCCCCCCCCCCCCCTCTACTTCTATCTCCAAGATTGGAGTATTTTTAAAAAATTGCACCCTGTACATACGGTATTTTCTGCTCAACCTTCCCCCAGCTTCATGGGCACCTTAAGCTTCACATCCGCGTTAATAAGTGGACTTTGCTGAGTATCACCGTAGACGTATAATATCTGAGAATCTGAAAATAATATCTACATTATCAAAGTAAAACATTGTTGACCTTAATCATTACCCACCCCTATTTTTTTTGTTCTGGTTAACTACAAACAAGAATAAGAGCCCCACGCTCTTCTCGGAAAAAAATACTTAATTAATTAATAAATTAATAATAATAAATAAAAAAAAATTCAATATAACAATTTGAGCGATTCACAATACCTAGAAGCTGCCGTTGGAGTAGACTTGATCCAAGTCGGGATTCTGTGGTAACATTGCTCATGGTCATCCACACCGTGCGCCTCGCGTCACGTCCACGCTCATCAGTAGCGCGCCCTCATGCGCCGCCCATGCTTATGTGTGGATTTACTGCACTGACCACTGACCACTGCACATGGACGGAGCATTGCCCATTCACTTTTGAAGTCGGCGCGAACTGGAAGTGCAACATGGCGAACCCACGACGTCACTCTGTGAGCCAATGAAATGTCCAGGCGTAAGGTTCAGTGGGTACGGTACGTATGACGTAATGTTTATAAATAAAAAATGTATAGAGTAAATCCACTGACCGCTACACATGGACATTTCATTGGCTCACAGAAGTGACGTCTTGGGTCCGCCATGTTGCACTTCCAGTTCGCGCCGACTTCAAGCGCTAGCACAGCAGAATATAGACAATGGTCCGTCCAGGTGTAGAGGTCAGTGGCACTGACATGATGACATCACGTTGATGCCGATCGCGGAACGACAACCAGATGAGGGCGCCCTTTATCTAAGGCCAACAAAGCAATTAATTATCATGCACATAATTATTCGGCCGGCCGGATTGACGAAAGCAAATTGTTATTCTTAACTCCATGGTAAGTCCGACTTGGGTCAAGTCTACCGTTGGAGGCGCAAGTCCTGTTATCCCCGCAGTGCATCATGGGGAAAAGTCGGTATCGGTTTAAAAAAACAGTATTCATTTTGCATGAACTCATCAGTTTTTACGTCTTTTTGGACGCCCACGATTAAAGTTTTATTTTTTTTCTGCAAATAACAATGTTTTAATTAACGACGCTGCCGGATACATTTTCGTTTGTGTTAAACCTCGCGTGAACAATGAAGAATACAAATTTCACTACAGTATGATAATACGGAAGAAGTCGACCGTAAAGTTTAAAAGTGGCTCTTTTGAGTCAAACGCTTGGTGGCGCACTGCATTGTGAATCGCCCGAATTATTCAAACATCAATTTGTATTTGACTTTTTAAAATGTAAATTCGGCCTACATTGTAATTTCAATAATGTTTCCTTATCTCACTTGGGCGATGATAATTAGTATTAGTACTCTTTTGAGATGGAGAACATTTTAACCATGCTAACCTACAAGGGAATTACAGATTCATTTCAATGACCAAGTTTTAAAATCTGATATGAATATGGTAAAGAGTTTTCAAATTAATATTGCATCTTCTTGGCAAACGCAATGTTGATTATTGCATTCACATCCTAAGTTTTTAAGCAAACTGATTCTAAAATGGAGGCCATTTTGAAATTTAAGACTTTTCATCCTAATAGAGATATATTAGCAAGTCAATAGTATGTTTTTGAACTCCCTAGCATAATACATGTGGGTATTGACACCAAAATGGGTTCATACGAAATTCCAGTGCTGGGTTATAAAACATTGTCCTAGCGGCCATTTTGAAATTCAAGATGGCTATCAACCAGTGAGGTGGTATCAATCAATACTAATTGTATCTGTAACTCCTTGGCTTAATAAATTGAAGTAATTGTCAGTAAAATGAACTTCGTATATCATTAATACTTTGATTTATTAAATATTTGAATAAAAAAAGGGGGCCATTTTGAAATTCAAGATGGCGGCCATACGGTTAATGGAAAAAAATGTTACCAATACTTTTTTGAAACCTTTTCAATGAAACAAACAAAAAGCATCCTTAGCCCAAAAAAATGCACAACTTTGAAATCCTACATAACAGCCTACACTATTATATTAGTAAAAGGACATCATCACCATACGTGACCCACTCCACAAAACTGGGTATTTGTTATATACACAGTGGAATGCCCACAACATCAACTTTCATTTGGTATATAATAGAGCTCCATAGCCCCTCCTATTGGATATGACATGTTTGCATATTGATTACTTCATTGGAGAATGATGCACACAACATGGTCGTTTTTTCCCACTTCATTTACCATTTAAATTTCTGTGAATAAAACCTGAAACGTATTAATGATGTCATTCATAACAAAAAATAAAAACCACTTCTTTGAGTTTCATCGTCTCATTATTGAGTGGGCCATTACATGATAATGCACGGCGTGACTCGTACCCTTTTTGTGGAGCCGGTCACATTTTGAGGTAGTACTGTATATCCATTATTGGATGTTGATGCTCAAACAAGCATTGTACTTTATTGATTAAAAAATAATGAAACAAAAACAGCCCTGTGAAAAGGATTGTATTACCACCCGCTTATGTAAAGCATGGAGGAAGGATTTCCTCCACGGTATTCCTTCCTCCATGTGCACAGTTAGTGAAACTAAAACCTCTTTCCTGTGACGTTCAAAAGATCATGAACAGATCATAAATCATATGATATGATGACATGTCAGTGTGCACGTTTTTCCTTTTTGATTTTTTTTTTTTTCAACAAGTAAAACCATAAACCTGTCGTGTTGGCAAATTTAATATTGTTAAAGATTGAACAATTATAAAGTGTTGACGTGTCTACTGATCTATTCTCTTATTTTAAAAACACAATAAAGGATTTTTTTCAGAAAGGGAAGGCATTTTATTTACAATCAGTAAAACAGATTTTATAAAATTAGCCAGGATTTTATCATTTAGACTATCATGTTTGGACAAAATGTGTAAATACAAACAAATGGCGGCGCGGCCAAGCCTCAAACCGTTGGCCAATACATGATAATGAACGTCCACCCCTGAAAAAATGACAATTTCTACCACTATATTTAATTTTACTGGCGTTTACGTAGCTTTTCAGTTCTTTATGTTTCTTATTCTGTATAATATATAATAGCAAGGCTTTATTTCTTGTTCTGTACGGATAATTTTTTATTTTTACGTGGGAGGATAAACATTTGTGAGAACACTTCAGATGTCCGAGCGAATGGACCAATAGAAATGCGCGTTGGTTTGCATGCCTTTGGCTGTTTTTTCCGAACCCCAGCTTTGTCTTCGTCTCAGGCTCCACTCATACAGTTTAACAATAGGCTGTAGCCCGAGACGGATCCAAAGCCAGGGCTTGGGAAATGGCCTTGGTCTGTTTGTAACGGAGGCTCTGATTGGGCGCATGATTTTTTGCGCTAATAACCACGGATCTGGCCGTATACCCGAAGGGCTTTGAGCGCTATAGGGAGAAAGCGCGTAAAAGCGCTGCGTGGCTCAGGATGACTCTACAAAGGAGGTTCACGTTTTCCTGAATACTATTTTGGTGAAAGCCTTGGTACACAACAATTGGTTTTAATAGGTCATGACGTACTGCTGGTAAAACTACACGGAAAACCTTGCACTGCTTTACGCCGTGTGGTAAATGCGCGTGTGTATTTCATATAAAGATTGTGAAGCCTTATTTAGGGTACACCATCCAATGTTCAATGTATAAGGAACACCGTTTAATGTCTTGTATAAATCGTCGATTGTCTTCCAACATGTCGTTGGTTGTGATACTCGTCATGCACATGCTGGTCGTAGCGAGCGGCGAAGCCAGTGATAGTTTGAACACAGATGGGTAAGATTTCAAATAACATTTTATTTCACATAACGTTTTCCCATTGATCACGGCTCTCGCAGGCGTTTGGGAGTGAGAATAGGGCTGGTTTCGAACATTTATTTTGCAAGCCAATAAAGCGAGGAATCAACTGGGGGCAATTTCATGGAGCTGCTCAGTACAAACATTTGCCCAGGACAAACAAATCTTGCTCAGTAAAAACAGGTTATCAGCCAAAAATCCATGTGCATTTTGTGCTAAGCAAAAAAACCGGCTGTTATATATTAGTCACTAACAAAATATTTCAGCTGAAATTTGATTTTTAACCCGGCTTTTTCCAACGAAAAACGATGCTAAACAATTTTTTGTGCTTAGCAGCTCCATGAAAATTACCCCCAGCTGAAGGCATGGGCAGAGTGTTTATTGTAAAGTATACACGGTAGTAAGAAACATGAACAATGCGATAGGGGCACGTAACAACACCACTTCTGCAATATAACATATCGTAATTACCTTGTAACCCACCTATGAACCCTGTTATTTCATTTTTAACACTAAGCTCGTTCTTGTTTTTGCCGTGTTGACACTGGATTTGAAGCGTTGCGGAACCAGAATGAAGTCAATCTGGTTGTGTACTTGCCCGTTACCCAATCAACCGAGCAAAATACAGCACTAAGGCCTCCAACAAAGTTCGAATTAGTTGTAGACTAAAACAATTCCGTTTTTAAAGGGTAAACTCGTTCTCACCCGCTTATAATAATTGAAATCGTTCTACTCATTTGACGAATCTCAGGCCAAATAAAAATTTAAAAAACATGTTTAGCGTCATGCCTTTTTTTTTAAAGGAAGGAGGACGCTAAACATGGTGTGTGTTTGTTGGCCTAATTGAGTTAAACGAAAGTGTTATTTTTTTAGATGGTTGCGATTTGTTTAAATACAATAATTATCAACTATTGCCATCGTACCAAACATTTACAAAAACAATCTAAAACGTGTATTGGATAGGATTTCAAAACTGGTATTTTGAATAAAATCTCTTTGATTATAATCAGATCGACTGGTGTCACTACTTGTCGATGTAACAGTGCGACACCTTCCGCACGCATGACTTGCCGAACACCGATTTACGGTAAGGAGGCTTAATTTAACATCTTCCTATAGGGTGTTTAAGAAAGAAAGAAAAAAGCCTGATTGAAAAAGCAAACAAACAGATAGTATTTTGTAAACAAACAAATGTTTTGTAAGGAAGCCTCGTTTATTACTTAAAACGTAACGTAAATAACAAAATATGTAGAGTGTATGAGGTAACAAAAAACCTAAGACTGGCCAAGGAGCATAATATTCAGGACTCTTGTGTTTTACATCCCCACTTTTTTCATATTAACTGGTTTCTTCCTCCCGTGTTCTCCTTCTTATACCCCTTTCAAGTAATTACCGTTGCCCACCCCTTTTCTTCACAATCCCACCTGCCCATTACCTAAAGTCATACGTCTTTGTTAGTTCTTCTCTTTGATCTCCACCCTTGTCCCTCTCTTGTCTCTCCCTTGTTATTTTACCCCTTCCTTGTTTGTTCCCCACCCAGGTATATGTACCCATATTTGCCGCCGTGGTCTGTCTTTGACCCAACCTATAGACGATGTGTCCTCTGTTTACATCTATATTTAAATGTGCCTGGCGGTACGCGCACGCATCGTGTTTTGTCCCCAAAAATGGTTAGGGATTGACGACGTATAGGTCAGATCGCCTTTGAATAGTGTGACCTCTCATGTCACCTCTTAACCAAATGTATGTAAAACACGATACCGCCAGGCACATTTGAATACAAATGTAGATGTAAACAGTGGTCACCTCGTCTATACTCCGGCCCGCTCTTTTATTCCCTCTTCGCCTATAATCCTAACCTTAATTGGTTCTTCCATTCCCCTCCTTCTATCCCTCCTTTGTGTTTCTCCCAACCATGATCATGCTTGTGACCCCCCCCCCCCCCCCACCCCCCCCCCCCACCCCCCCCCCCCCCCCCACCCCCCCCCCCCCCCACCCCCCCCCCCCCCCCCCCCCCCACCCCCACCCCCCCCCCCACCCCCACCCCCCACCCCCCCCCCCCCCCCCACCCCCCTGTACACAGTCATTTTGCCTCTGAAGATCGTTAAAGATCTCGTTAAGATCGAAATATTAGGCCCTCATAACTTATTGGATTTTAATATTCAGCACATTATAATATGTTAATTCATGTTAATAACAATAAGTTAATTGCATGTCTTTTATAACCAACCATAACTTTTATTCGAGCCATCATTATAGCCTTTAGCTGTTCTACAATTTCTGGTGGTTTTTCTTGTACACATATTAAACATGCAGAGTTGTTTATTCAATTAATAAATGTTGTTATGCTAAGTGTAATTTGTTTGTTCAAAGGTTGTGATGGTACAGATGAATTATCTTATGGAGGATCCTGCTACAGATTCGTCACAGATAACCTCAAGACACGTAATGACGCCCACGGGTACTGCATTGACAGACACAGTCATCTCGTCTATATCGAGACACAAGAGGAGCTGGAGTTCTTGCAACGAAATGCATCCGGGACTTCTTCGCTAAGTTCCACTGGTTACTGGATTGGGCTGAGCTTTTTTCAAATATGGCTGGATGGCTCTTTTGTTGTTTCCAATTTGGTGCCTGTCAGGAACACTAGCCATACCAGATGCTTTTACGTAAATCTTCGTGGTGACGACGAATTCATAGATACTTATGACTGTAGCTACCTTGAATGTTTTGCCTGTGAACGGCCAAAATTAACGAACGAATCTAATGGTAATTTCTCGAGGCATGTTTCACATTTTTGTTCGGTAGAGAAAGCAAATTGATGTAATTGAAAATACGGATTCAGTATGGGTTTAATATTGATGAAATCTGTAGCCATTTAATACAAAAAGATGTATGGCAAAATGTACAGTCCGATGAAATGTACTCAAATATAATATCATTGTATATATTCTCTGTCTGTGCAGGATGCTCGGATGATCTGCTTGGATTTGGCGATTCTTGCTATCGGTTTTATTATTGGACATGGTGGAGGTCATGGAATGATGCAAAGAGTCAATGTGAACGAGACGGAAGTCACCTTCTTCGTATCCAGACGAAAGCCGAGCTAAATTACGTCATATCTCAGCGTGGCTTGCTTTGGGATTTCTGGGTCGATAGCGTTATTATAGAGTATGGATGGATGGATGGTTCTTCAGCGTTACTGGGATTAACAGACTCATCTAATGGTGCGCAAGGCAATGTTTGCTTCTATTTGAATGATAGACAATCATTTACATTGAATGGCCACTACTGCAGTAAAATGCTGGGCTACATCTGTGAACGCAAGGTGGACGGACTGCGTGTTGCAGAGCAATGGCAAGGTGAGATGGTTTAAACGTTTTATTATTTGTAAATTTGTATTTAAAACAAACACACAAAACAACCAGTAAACTCTTTAAACGCGTCCTGTCCCTGCACGCTTAAAACTAGAGTGTTAAATCAACATTATAGTTGTGTGGTCGGTGACTACTTTTTTTAAATTGGAATTTTATACATGACTTGACTTGACATGGCCATAAATTCAACACTCAAAGTGTTGAATTCATCAGTTTAATGTTTTAAAGAATACAGTTAACAATTAGCAAATACAAAATAAAGTGTAAACCATCTCACCTTGAAATTGCTCTGCAACACGCGGTCCGTCCGCCTTAAAGTGTTGATTCAACACTTGAGTTTTAAGTGTGTGTCATTCTCTTTTGATTGTAAACATCGAAGGAGAAAACACCCACGTTTAGAATAAAACCTTTACAATTGAAAGAATAGCAAATGTTGCGGCCCAACAACGATGTAAGAACCTTGCTATCCTTGTGTGGACTTGGTAACAAAAGATGTCCACACTTTACACAAACCTGAAACCTTATGATACCTTAGCGTGATACATTCAATAATTACGGCTGGTTCATACGCAATAAAAAACAGAACGCCATTTCGCTGTCGATCCAGGCACAAGTTGAATTGAATGCCACTTTTCTTTCGCTGCGATGTTTTGTGAAGCCACATCAGTCGCTTCATACTTCACCTCAGGTACGAATTGCCTCTAATGTGAGTATCTGCGGCATTTCACAGGATCCAGCTTGTGTCTGCCAACGATCCCTGATGACTTGATGAGGCTTAGCCAGTCTGGCGCCCTATGTCTGTACAGGCTACGGGATGATGATTCTCCACCCATCCTGTACGAGTGCGAGTCGGGGGATTTCATCGACGAATGTGGTTGCATCGCACAGACAAGCAATGGGTAGGTTCATTTTCAACCCTTTACATTTAAAGGTATAGGATACACCATTTGTCATTGCTTGAATTATCATGAATGAGTAGATTTGGGGGGTTGTATTTTATAGTAAATATCGTTTAACTGGGCTGTCCGAAGTTTTAAAACCATGGATGCCAGGAAAAGCAATATTAAAAGTTATTCTTATGTTATCTTCGTTTTTTCGCGATCACCGTCCGGTGTTCGCGAATTTTTATTATAAAATTCAATTTTTCGGAATAATTACAAGATATCTAGCGGAATCATTTTTGCTGGATGCCCAGAATCAACATTTACTTTCAAATGAGTAAGATATTTCTTAATAATTCGGTAGGATATATTTTTGATATCTGCAAATAGTGTATCCTACCTTTAATGTAAAAACCGAACGTGTATTCGGTATCAAACACGGTTGTGTTATAACTTTTAGGCCTTAGCTGTTTCAAATCTTAAATTCGTTTAACTCCATTTCCATTTGTTACTTCCAATTTATTTTGTTACGAGAGCCTTTCAATTAACGGTTTTACTCTGTATATTTCACAGTGTAAAATGCAGTTGTGGATTATGCGTCATCATGGTCGATGACTTCCAAGAAAACACGAGTAAGCCTTTCTTTGCCTTTTTGTATTAATAAATACATAAGTGAGCGTTTGATCACGTTCATATTAAACACAAATATACAATTTTGGGGCCGTTAATTCATAAACAAAACTGTTCCTCCTGAATGTGTTTTCCTGAAGCTTACAAAAAAAGAAGAATTGTTATAATCAAGCGTTAGTAATGAAGTAGTTATGTGGTGTCATAATTCACTGCTCATTTCAACTAGTTTTTAACCCGAGGTTGGTTGTAGTCAAAGGGTTGTGATAGCTGGAGTACCGTGCTCGTTCCAGGGAAGAAAACCCTGAACATGACTCACAAATTGACACTACGACACTTGTGACTTAAATTTGCTCATGTCTAGGCCTGAAAGTTTGTGAGGCACATACCATTGAAATAGCTGGAGGGGGTGTTTCTCAAAACAGGAGGGAAAATTGTTAAACAAAATCGTTTGTAAATTGTTGACTAGTTTTGACTTTTTGACGGAAGAGTGTTTACGAATGTGAAGACAAATGTGGTTGGCCGGAGTTAAACAAGTATGTTTAAAACCGGCCCATGGGCCTTAACATTGTTAAATCGGCTCGGGCAATGTAGTCCAGGGAAAATAGTTAATTTTGTTATGTTGACCTCACACAAATTGCACTAGAATATTTTTCACCACAGTACACTTCTATAAGATCCCTAGAATGACATAGGGTAGGTGCAGGTAATATGGGACCATTAAGCTCATTTGCATAATTTGCATAAAGATAGATAAAATCATTCTAAAGAAACATTGGTTATTGGAATCAGTAACAACTACCCTTCCTTTTGATGATATAATTTAAACCATGTTGTATCCATTTATGACAGTTACATTCAAATTATGACGTCATCACCAAAAGTCCCATATTATCTGCAGTGCAGGTAATATGGGACGTATGGTATATGATAATATAATTTTCAAATGCAATTTCATTCCGCTCTATCACACCTATGGCGTCCCATATTACCTGCACCTTGTTGCGCTACCGGAGCTCCCATTCAACGCATAATAAATCCAAAAACAATTATACACAGGACCCCACACCTTCAATACAATCAAAACACTTCATAAGCATCCTAAATATGTCAAGAATTCAGCTGACCCTCTGGTCAGTTTTTAATATCAGTACATTCCATGAAATATCTATTTTTGGATCAGAGCAAAACAATACTGTCAACTTAACATATCTTGTCAAATTTTGATTATTTATTCACCGAGATCTCCGTTCCCGAACAAATTAGCCATGTTGGCAGCGATGGCAATGAGTTATCGCAACTATTGAGAGCGCTATTTCTTGTCTCTGAAGCTTTATAGTTAAATAGGCGCCAAATTTAATTCATGCGTCCCATATTACCTGCAGTCCCATATTACCTTCACGTACCCTACTAAAAATCTCTAAAAATCCAAGTGGTCGAAATATGACTAATTTGCATAAATCGTTAATCCCTGCCGCGTAATATATTTATTCCTATATTTGGGTATATTATTATTATCAATTTTTTTGAAAAGTTTATTTTGGTGATTCTGGTTACATATCATTACTTCAATAACATTTTCTAAAGCATATAAGTGACTAGATAATTATGTGAACACCTCATTTTCCCCAGATTTTGTTTGCTGGGCTAAACATCACAATGTTAATATTGTTCATATGATTTTCTATCAGGTTTTAATATCATAACTGTGCCAGTAAGCAACTTGGTGAATTTGAAGCTCACCAATACTGACTACTTGATGATATCTGTAGACAGTGTAATGTGCGCGCATTTATGGGTTCACGAAGTTTTCATTTTGGGTAATTACTATGTTCACATAAATATTCAGTCACTCATATGCTTTAGAAAATGTTATTCAAGAAAGGATATGTAAGGAGAATCACCAAAATAAACTTTAAAAAAAAAAAATAATAATAATATACCCAAATACACGAATAAATATATTACGCGGCAGGGATTAACGATTTATGCAAATTAGTCATATTTCAACCACTTGGATTTTTTTGAGATTTTTAGTATGTCATTCTTGGGACCTTATAGAAGTGCACTGTGGTGAAAAATATTCTATTGCAATTTGTGTGAGGTCAAAACTTATTTTCCCTGGACTAATAATACCACGTCCAGGCCCATGAGCCAGCTCGAGCCGGTTTTAAACATACAGACTATCCAATGATCCCAGTATTAGCTCGTCATTCAATGAATATGCATAGAGGCTACCAGTAAATAGCAGATGGGATCGATTCAATAGCTTGCCTTGCTCAACTCGCTTTATTTCTAGATGATAATATCATCACGAATATATTGGTCCTTTTTAAGATATGGTGTGGTCGTCCAACTTTAGCTGCAACTGTAGTGACGACAGTACGTCTGTCAATGTGACCGTTGCTGACGGCGAAATCACCTGTGCGCCAGATGGCTCGGAGTTTTTGACAACACCAGACAACAACATCGGTATCCCTGTTGGAGTGACCCTGGCCATACTGTTTCTCTTGGTGGCGCTCGTTGCTGGGTTTATCTGGTGGAGAAGAAAGGAGAAGAGAAACACTAAGGGGTGAGTGATGAATAAATCATAACAGCTCCTCAGATGTACGTCCATTAAACGTAGTATCTATGGTCAGAGTAGTCAATATGCAATTACTGCCACTCGAAGGTTACATATCTCTTTTATTTTGTATGTTTGGTGTTGACTGTCTCTGAAAATAGATGCTGTTTTCTATACGAAATGTACATTCCAAGGCGATTTATATTAATTATTGACATTTATGCAATCTTTAGTTCCCCATCATTAGTTTTGCTCGTGTTTTTTTCTATACAGGATGGACAAGCCGCTGACAGCAAACCATCTCGCGCGTGGGTCAGACACAATTAATGGTAAATATTTTACCCTTTTCCCCATCCATCCGTTTTCTTCCTTCACTGTCCTCTCCTTTTACCCCACTCACACACACCTGTGCCATTTTCTTTCTACCCGTAACCCCCTCCCTGCCCCTCTCATTTTGTCCAAACCTCCCCTCCTTTTCTCGTTCTTCCAAATGTTCCACTTTTTTCTTGTACCCAGCACAATTTGAGATAGAACGGAACCCCCGTTTTCGTCCCTGCATGTCATACACACCCAACACTCTTGTTTAATACCTCTCACAGTTCTTCAAAGGTTGTCAGTTGATTACATTTTATTTTATTTCAAATTTAAACTTCCCGTTTTCTATCTGATAAATGTTACAGTTAAGAAATAGATGGTTCCAGACATCCCAGTTAAACACTTGCACCCATTATGCAAATTGTAGAACTTTTGGTTAAAGGTGCAAATGTCACATGCATAATTATTTGCAAACAACATGCATTTCGCAATATCAGGTAGATCTAAACAAAGCTAAAACGAACACAGACTTAATTTGGAAACAACACCAACTGTTGCTTTAATTTTCTGATATCATTTCTTCCATACAGCTGGCGATGACTCGTCTCATGCAATACACAACACGGCTATTACCAATATACCAGGCGGTCCTGAACCAGACGAGACAGAGGGCTACGAAAATCCTAACGAAATGGCAACGAGGCTGCAGCCAGACGCTGAGATGCACTATGATTATGCCGCTGTGAGCGGTCGTAGTGTAGAGCTGGTCGGGATTTCTGGGAACAAAAACGTGGGTTATGTAAACAGTACATTGACAAGTAAGGCAACAGATAAGCCACAACCAGAACAGAGTAACAGTAAAATAGTGCCTCCTCAATATGGTAGGACTCAAAATCGAAGCAAACATGAACCTCCAATGGTACACCCCTCCCCTCCTCATAATAAACAAGAAAGGCCAACCTCTGAATTCGAAGATGTTGCTGTTGGAAATGCATGTAATTCTAAACAAGATCGGGGTTATGATAAACAAGCTCCTAAACCACCTGACGGGAGCCAACAACCCGTGCATGTGATCACATCTGACAGGGATCCCCCAGTCCCTAACGATGGTGTATATACCTATGTTGATGTCTCTTCCCTAGTTACCAATCCTAGTCCCTCTGACTCCCCATCACCAGCGTGTGACGAGAGCACAGCACCGAGACAAAGCTCGCTGAGTGATGGGGGCTATCAGGCTTTGAATCCAGTCAGGCTAGAGGGAGAAAATACGTATACACCCCTAATTCTACCAAATTAATGATCCATGAAAAATTATTGTTTTCTTTATGCGTAGGGACCTTTTAGGCTGAGGATTGCGGACGGTGAGGTTTTCATAGTTGCTCTTTTTTGTAAACTTAAAACTAGTGTTCAAAGTTAGAATTAATGTCAAATTGATGTAGCCTAATGTACGTGTTTTGTTTGTTAACTCCACTGACTGTTTCATAAAAAATGTTGATATATGGACATTCCTCAAACAGTTTCTCAGAAAAATTGGAAATCGTAGAAATATATCTGGCCATTTTGCGGTAGAAAATTCTACACTCATTGGCAGTATTGCGCGTGAAGATAATGAGGAGAATGGCTGGTCATTTAAGAGAGTTTAACCAATAATATTGGGGGTCTGTTTTTCACAGGAGTCTAGTTTTATCAAATTGGCATGCCTACGGGAAATGTTGAAATTTAAGCATTCTAAAGAATTCTAAGGCAGTTTGAAAATCAATTGAGAAACGTTATCACTTCATTTGTTTTGGGCCCATATTGTCATTGGTCAGTGGCTGAATGTTGTACATTAATTATAAATATAACGATGACAAACTTTACTACTTTTTAGCATTATAATTGCTGTAATCGTACTGCATTAAAGTACCCACTTAATTGTTTAACCAGTTAAACGCGCCGGAGGACGTATATACACGCAAAGCTTTTTCGAGATTTAAAACGGATGACGCATAAACACATAATGCATGGGTGTGCTTCCCGATACCATCGGCCTGAACCCGCCTCGGATCGAGTTTCGTTAAAAATAATCCCGCGCCAAGGCTCGGTAAATGTTACAATAATCTCGGCGCAAACTGGTTTTAGACTATAATCCATGAATACATTATGATTATATGAGCGTAATGCTTTTAAATAAACACAAATGCCTCTCTGTCGGGTTTATTGATGTTACACAATGCTGCCTGGCTTGTTGGTAATTATAACGGTAGTGCATAAAGCTTGGAAACAAACTGTAATATGATTTTATATATAGAGTGGGTGCACTGTCAATATATATTAGTCAAAATAACGTGAAATAGTCATATAAGGCATCAATTTGATTAATTTTCGTCAAAATGATGCCTTGTATGACTAATTTACGTTATTTTGACTAATATAATTATGTTGACAGTGATGAGAGCGCGGTATGTAGTGATAACGATACGTGTATGAATTTGTGTTGATAAAATAGTATTTGATTCTGCTATTGTCACAAATCAGAGCGGCGACTGAGCGATTTGTAGCCTACCTGGGCGCTGGCGACCGGGCGGCGACCGCTCGGCAGCCTTTGATTGTTTGACCCTCGATTGTTGACCTAAATCGCTCGACGGCGACCGCTCGATTAGGTCGGCGGTGCCCGGGCGGCGGATGCCCGGTCACCGAGCGTATTTTGGGCGGCGAGTGAAAAGTGGGCAGGCGCCGCTATAATTTTAACTCCGCGCTAAAACTTCAGAGGCTACCGAGCGATGCCCTAAAAAACATCTGCGCCAGGGCGGCCGCCGCTCGGTGCCCAGGCAAAATTGGCTAAAAACTCGCCGCCCGGCCGACGAGCAGGCTAATTTTAGGGGTTATGACCATAGCATAGTGACTCTACTTCGTATCACTTTTGTTGTAATTAATTGCTTAGTATCGCTATACCATATTGAATAATGCATAATACCAAAACACTGTACACAAAATATGTAATTTTACAAAATAAATTATCAGAAAATGTGTTTTCATACGTAAAACAAAAATCCTGTTTACATACCCTTTTTTACAGCACTGTATTGACGTTAAAGTTCCGTGTTATATTTGCAGTGTCTACAACATTGTGATGTATGATAAAAGAAAACCAGCACAATGTCTGGCTTCTCGATCTTTTGCCATCACTTTTGATGTACTATAAGGCATGTCACCAGGGTCAGAGCGGACTGAATTGGTCGGAAAATATAAAGATTGAGAATAACAGGAGTGGGAATGACTTGTGTTCAATTTGCTCGAGTTATATCTTAGCTGGGAACCACAAAGTTGTTACATAATGAAGAGACACCCATCACCAGCTCAAATTTCAAGCCAAAATATCGCCGAATTTCCAATTTAAGGAACCGAAACTCCGAGACTCAGCAAAACATGACACTGGGGCTAGCGCCACCGGAATACACTGGTGCCAATTTCATAGAGCTGCTAAGCACACAAATTTGATTAGCATGAAAATGTTGTCTTTGGCAAAAGCAAGGTTACAGACCAAATTTTCACGTGTTCTTAGCATGAAAAACCCGTAGAATTTTGGCTGGTAACCTGTTTTCAATGAGCAAGACCTTTTTGTGCTAAGCAAATTTTTGTGCTTAGCAGCTCTATGAAATTGGCCCTAGGTCGAAAAATCAACTTAGAGAAAAACATGGGTGGGAAATGTGTTTGATTTTCTCAATTTACACCTTTCCGGCGAATCTCAGAGTTATTGCAGAAACGAAAATTAAATGAAGTTTATATCATGTTTGTGACCCGCTTCCACGAAACCCGACATACGTCGCACAGGCTATTTCGAGGTACAGCTCTATATTTGAATAAAACAATTACTAACAGGTAATTATAGATATGTCATGATAACACACTGTAACAAAAATGAAGTTGATATCATGTTTGTGACCCGCTTCTACGAAACCCGACATTATGTCGCACAGGCTATTTCGAGATACAGCTCTATATTTAAATTTAAAAACAGGTAATTAGGTACATTTGTAATAACAGTGCGAGGATTCGATTATTACTGCGTTATAATGACCGGGTTGGGGGATGACCGCTGGTAATGGATCGAGCCGAAGGTCATCCCCCAACCCGGTCATTATCACGCAGTAATAATCGGGTCCTCGCACTGTTATTACCTTTAATAAATACCTTTTTAACGAGAAAATAGTGAAAATGCTCCGAATTTCGTGACTTTTCTTTCGGCGATATTTCCAGCGTTTTGTGTTCATGTTTAGGGGCCATGTTTTAGCTTATGCATGATACCCTGTCTCTTCAATATGTGTTGTTATCATAACCCATACTTTGAGACCACACTAGCTGACCACTGATGCCCACCGTATGGTGTTCCATAGACGACATATGTATGGAATTCCAAAGACGACAAAACTGCGTCGCGTCGTGCCGTCGCCCCGACGGCACGACGCGACGGCACGACAGTCCCGTCGCGTCGTGCCGTCGCGTCGTGCCGTCGCCTCGTTCCTCATTACTTTTATGCAGTGTCAAAGGCGTCGCGTCGTGCCGTCGTGGCGTCGCGTCGTGCCGTCGTGCCGTCGCGTCGTGCCGTCGCGTCGTGTTGTATTGTAGTGCCGTCGCGTCGTGCCGTCGCGTCGTACCGTCGCCCCTTGGCGTCGTACCGTCGCGTCGAGCCGTCGTACCGTCGCGTCGTGCCGTCGTGCCGTCGCGTCGTGCCGTCGCGTCGTTATGTTGCCAGTTATTATATAATTGTATTCGTGGCGTCGCGTCGTGCCGTCGTGGCGTCGCGTCGTGCCGTCGTGGCGTCGCGTCGTGCCATCGTGTCGTCGCGTCGTGCCGTCGCGTCGTGCCGTCGTGCCGTCGCGTCGTGCCGTCTGCCCGGCTCGGCAAAAAGGGCTCGTGATCAGGGCCAATAGAGGGCGCATTTTACAACAGCATTTTACAACAGCAGTGCAAGGCCAGTGTGGCGGTCTCACTTCTCCGGCGTGCTAGCTTCTCCGGGCAGATTGAGCGGATAAGTCAGCACGTTACACTCACATACTCATTTATCCGCTGTGCTCACTTCTCCTGATGCCGCGTTACCAACAGAGGGCGCTATCACCATATTTTTCGTCGCATTTATGACAAAACGTGGCTGATATAGGGAAAAGACAACCTGGGCAACAGGATCAACAAAGAATGGACAATAATTTAATTTGAAGATTTGAATTTTTCTTTTGTGTTTCCTAATTCCTCCATCCATGATGTGCATCATGTTGTCATATATGTTTGTTTCTTGTACACAGCCATTTAGTCTCTGAAGAAGATCTGTTAAGATCGAAATATTAGGCCCTCTTAACCTATTTGATTTATTATTTTTAAATAAATGTTACTGTGCTCCAGAAAGTCATAGGTTTCACAGCACGCGTTTGTGAGAAAACTTACTTATAAACATCCTAAACAAAACACACAAAAGATTGCAAAACAGGACAAGTAAGGTTCGGTTGAGCATAGCAATGACTATGCTCTAATCATTATTTCTTTTTGAAACTTTCCACACATACGAATTATTGTATAAACAATAAATTATCAAAATTTCGCAAACGTGGACAGTTACGAAGACCTAATTTGCATATTTAGTTACGGTGTTAATTAGAACACTGATGGACTTTGATCCAAACACTAACTACGCAAACACTACGCAAAATCGCGTAATGGTTTTTAATCATCTGAATGCACCCCAAAAATGGGAATATGTAGAGGACTGATTAGGCTTTTCAAATTATGCAAAATCTCACATTGACCACCCCTTCATATTTTGACTTTGGATGGCCACATTTCTAAATAACATTGTGCGACTCTCATATTGTGATGACAGGTCACCTATGTTATTATATCCGTACAAGCACACAAGTAGAACTGAACTAGAAACAAAATTTTCAGGTTCCTCTAGTATATTTCTTTTGAAATGTAATAATTGTTGAGAATATTTATCATTAATCGAGATTATTTTGAAGTCGAGGTGGGTGCAGAAAAGCAACTAAGAAAATAGCTTTCACCCTGCATGAACACTGAAAATATAACCTCGACCAATCATTCATATTGTTCATTGGACAAAACTGCAAAACAGAACAAGTGGCTTTTTTGTTTTTCCCAATAAAAAAAGGACATTTAAATAAATGTTTTTAAAAACTTGCCTTCGCTCAAAATGTTGAATTAGTTGCTTCTTATCTTGATACAACCATTGAAATATCTAGGTTTATTTTTGAAACAACAAAAATAATTTTCAAAAGTCTACACAAAAATCAAACAATGTCATCGTCACGATGTTGGAACTAGAATAGTAACAACCAAAAAGAATAAAAAACAAAGCCTTTTCTGAAACGTATTTGGAAAAGCAAATAAGAACCTTTTTAAGTCGAAGGACTTATCTCTGATTGTCAGAGGAAATTATTTTTCAAGGTTTGCCCTAAATTCCAGAGTGGCTAAATAATGTAACGCAAACGCCAGAAAAAGGGCTGCTGAGGACAGATGTTTCCAATGACACATGAACGAAAAAAATTGACATTTCTTACATATTTAACATAAGGGACTTGACCTAAATCAGATGATTGGAAGCAGGCCAATGTCACGGCAATTTTCCAGAAAGGTGACAGGAGCCAACATATGTGACCCAGCACGAGTAAATGAGACACTTTAAGGCAAAAATGAAAATTGAGATTTTGATTTCATCATTTAGAGCTTGTTTAGCTTTAAATGATGAAATCAAAATCTCAATTTTCATTTTTGCCTCAAAGTGTCTCATTTACTCGTGCTGGGTCACATATAACATGATGAGGTCATGCTTGTGTTTACATCCAGTAGGAGTTTCCTGGATCTCGTCCCAACTTTACTCTCATTCGCTCTCATAGGAAAGCGCACAAGTATGGCATGCTTGTACATGATGGCCGGTGCCGTGGGTCGCTGGTTCAGTTCTGGCTCTGCAAAAGGCGAGCAGTGGCATAGCGTCTGAATTGCTGCACGTGACACTGCCTCAGCACAAATGGTGGGATGCCTCGAAGTAGTTGCTCTGCATACTAAACAGTGAAAGTGAACAAATACAAATTTAAACAAAATCTTTTCATGACGTTAATAACCATCATGCTAAATAATTAAATATTCTGTCCCTCAATAATGATGCACACTTTAACTTATTAACTGATAGCCTTCTGAGTGAGTGAGTTTGACTTAAGTAACAAATCAACTGGAATCACCTGTGTTCTGGAAAGCACGATTTGGAGAAAAGGAAAAACAAATTGAAAAACAAAATTCCTACCATCAGGACAAAAACTCCACAACTTTTGGTGTCACGTTGTCTTGAAGTGTGGACTCTTTGTACGTTCCACTGTGTTGGCGTTTCACTGACGACAGTAGCTCTTGCATTCATGTAGTTTCTGTGGGAAGATAAAAGGTACATTGAGATCCTATAAATTGCTTATGCAAAGTGATAGATGTTGGGTATTCAATTGGACTTTTGGCAGAAAAGGGTGTTTTCTGTCTAGGAAAAAAACGTTCAGTGCCGTAAAAGGTTCAGTACCTTAATTTGGAATAGGCTTTGTGCTGGCAAGGTTGATGCCATTTTAGAGGGGAAAATTTCCTCAATGTACTGTTTCTCTTTTTATTTATCTACATTGTATATTTAATTGTGTTTTTCTTAATATAGTTTTCTTTCCTGGTAAAGTAACACTGTGCACCAAGTAATGAACAATGAGTCCTTTGGTTTAACTTCCACAGGACCGTGTCACTCCCAGCCATTACTCACACATTAATTGTTCTAGTGAAAGATACAACACTTACAGTAACATAACACTTACATGAAAAGAGAAGAATATCGCTTCTCAGCTGCACTGTATCCTGGCAGAGAATTTAGGATTCCCAGCTGTTTGGTGTAAGTGTTGGCTGACAGTAGCATCCAGTGATCTCCATCCACACATACAGGCACCAAAATCCACATGTGCTGTGAGAAACAAATCTGGACAGAAAGACATGTTTGAGAATTAACACATGTATATACATGATGTGACAACAGGCGTGATTGCAGGACTTTATTTAAAAATCAAATAATAAATATCTTGGTTAGTTAAAAGCTTCTGACTGGTCGAGACTCAATTAGGTGAGCTATAGCTCCAAAATCCCATTCACTAACAATTGATTTGGTGTTTACATGTACACTTACATCTAACAATGCAGCCATAGGTGTGAAACCATTCGTGATCATGTATACTTTACATTAACAAAATCTACACAAGAAATTCAATCACCTCTCTAAACAGCCACTCCATATATTTGCCAGTCTCCCATAATTGTGGTAAGTGGCAAGGTAGACAAACCACATGCTGAGCGATTGTGGTGTTTATGCCTTTTTGAAAGTGGTACTATTTAAGTTAATTAAGTGGGTTGTCAAGACCCCTTGAATCTCTTGCACTTTGGCATATTGGATATTTGGATTCAGAGTACCCAATTTTTTTAAAATTTGTTTCAAATTACTCTGAAATTAATGGCACTGACCCACAAAACACTGATTTCATAAATGGTAATTTTTTTGAAGAACCCTCCATCTCAAAATCTAGCTTGATTTCAGATTCAGCACCCCAGCAGTTTTCTAACTAGATTGCAGTTTTCTAACTGGATTGCGTACCATATTAACAAAATGATGACAGTGAGTGTACATAACGGTTAGTTGTTAATTGTCAATTAGTATACTTAACCCTTGCTCTTGTTTACACTCCAATGCACTTCAATATTTGCCCCCCAAATGACTACATGTATATTTATTGCATGGTCCTCCAATAACTGCCACATTATTTCAATGGGGAGTCCTTGTACACCAAGGAATGTCAAAGCCAATGGAAAATAGAGGATAACTTGGTCATGCTGTGAGGAAACAGTGTATTGCACTGATAAGCAAAGCCACATGCCATAATGCTCTGGTGTGAGATGGAGGGTATTGTCTAGGCTGTGTGAAGTAAAACAAACAACTTTGTACTTTTGGAACACCAGGTCCAGGTTGATGTTATGCAATGTTAAGTAATGTTATGTTAATGTTCTGTTATGTTATATAATGTTATAATAATTAAAATTTGAATACCTCCAAATGGGCACTTTGGGAGACAATCCCATAGAGTCGTGCACAATCTTTATTGTAACCTAACCCGTTTTTACCTGGAGCTTTTTCCACGAAATTTCATATTTATGCTATTTAGACCCAAATCTGTCTTCTCCGAGCAAAAATAACTCCCAAATATCGTTTTGTGGGGTAGCTAGACACTTAGGGAGACACTGAAATGTCTCCCTAAGTGCCACTGTCTCCCAAGTGAATCAAAACTATCGCTAATTTGTCTCCCAAAGTGCCTATTTGGAAGAATTAATGTTTAACATTATAAAAGTAAACAATGGCAAGTTCCATCAATACTTTCTGGTGAAGTGAGCAACAATGACCAGCAACCCCCTAAGTGCCCTCCAATGCACTCCAGAAGTAGCAGCTTTAAAATTGAACTATTGATTTCGAGCGCCTCTCTCCCCTTTTTTAGTAAAATTAGACATTAGTGCATATAGATCATCGATCTGTCTACTAAATAACTACCGTTGTTTTAATATATCCAATTGACCGTTTTTGTTCAACTATTGTTATTTGTTATTTGTATTAACTCAATGCACCATATATCAGACTTATCCTCGACCCTCCGTAATCTGCACACCTAACGCTCATGCACGCGCGCGTGTTGCCAACGTAAATCAAATGTAAATGCGTAGAAATAGGACCACGTGGATTTAGAGGGTCTGCCGATACATGTAACTGTGAAATACATTAGTTAAAAGCCTATACAACAGGAATAGACGTACCTGATTATCTACGAACAGCAAAATGTGTTCTTGCAATCCTAGGGACCTGAGGATTTCTTCCATTTTGTGAATCCTAGTTCCTACGCGCGTGAAGTTTTGGGCAAAACTATGGGAGAACAGGGCTACGTCTGTAAGGGCGCCCCCTATTTCCACTAGTCTGAGGCGACGGCACGACGCGACGGGGCGACGGCACGACGCGACGGCACGACGCGACGGCTTAAAGGCACGACGCGACGGCTCGACGGCACGACGTGACGGCACGACGGCACAAGGCGACGGCGCGATGCGACGGCGCGGGGCGACGGCACGACGCGACGGCACGACGGAACGGGGCGACGGCACGACGCGACGGCACGGGGCGACGGCAAGGGGCGACGGCACGACGGCACGACGCGGCGGGGCGACGGCACGACGCGACGGGGCGACGGCACGACGCGACGGCAGGCATACTGCATAAAAGTAGCATAGAAACAGACGACGGCACGACGCGACGGCACGACGCGACGGTGACGTCGTGCCGTCGCGTCGTGGCGTCGCGTCGTGCCGTCGGGGCGACGGCACGACGCGACGCAGTTTTGTCGTCTTTGGAATTCCATACATATGTGCGTCGCGTCGTGCCGTCGCGTCGCCTGTTCCGTCGCCCGTCGCGTCGTGCGTCGCGTCGTGCCGTCGCCCGTCGCGTCGTGCCGTCGCCCTTCGCGTCGTGTGTCGCGTCGCCTGTTTTTCAATTGTTTTTCATAGTGGCTTCGGCTGCCGTCGCCCGTCGCCCCATGCCGTCGTCCGTCGCGTCGTGCCGTCGCGTCGCCCGTCGCGTCGCCCGTCGCGTCGTCCGTCGCGTCGTCCGTCGCGTCGTCCGTCGCGTCATCCCTCCCCTCGCCCGCCATCCGTCGCGTCGTGCCGTCGTCCGTCGCGTCGTGTCGTCGTCCGTCGCGTCGTGCCGTCGCGTCGTGCCGTCGCGTCGCCCGTCGCGTCGCCCGTCGCGTCGCCTTTTTTTAACTGTCACTGTCTCTGACAATGGGTGGCGCTATTTATTGTTTAAAGTGTGCATGAATCTTTAAACTTAAACAACTTTAGTACTTGCTCTTGTATCTAAAGTTAGGTGATTAACAGTGGAATACGTAATTCAACAAGGTAGCATACCTTATTCGCCAGAAAGGGGTCGCATAAATGCTCTAAATTAAGAGAAGCTAGAATGCCGTCCATCGTAGAAAACTTTGTCAACTTCCATATACATGGCAATTGGAGAGGTGCAACAGCGCCACCAGGCGACGCGACGGGCGACGCGACGGGCGACGCGACGGACGACGCGACGGACGACGACACGACGCGACGGACGACGGCACGACGCGACGGACGGCAGACGACGCGACGGACGACGCGACGGGCGACGCGACGGGCGACGCGACGGGCGACGCGACGGGCGACGCGACGGGCGACGCGACGGGCGACGCGACGGGCGACGCGACGGCACGACGCGACGGACGACGGCACGACGCGGCGGGCGACGGCAGTCGAAGCCACTATGAAAAACAATTGAAAAACAGGCGACGCGACGCACGACGCGAAGGGCGACGGCACGACGCGACGGGCGACGGCACGACGCGACGCACGACGCGACGGGCGACGGAACAGGCGACGCGACGGCACGACGCGACGCACATATGTCGTCTATGGAACACCATACCATACCACCGTGCATAGCAACGCGCTAGCGTTAACAGGCGACACGCGCATTTTGAAAAATGCTGCTCGTATAGATACAAACGTTCTACGCGTACGTACATTTATAGCGCGCAGTATCAAGATTTGACGCGTCCTTTTTACAGGTTACCGTAGAACTGTTGCATTCGGCCAATCATCGGCTTACATGATGCTTGATTAATGCTGGTTCAGGGAACATTTTATTCGCTTCTTCTTGAAAGCCATGATATTACTACCTGGTAATCCACTCCGCGTGATCGAGTCTCGACCACTCAGAAGCCAGCAACTCTCCTAGGTATTTATTAATTATAGATGTCATGATAAGACACTGTAACAAAATTGAAGTTGATATCATTTTTTGAATGCCACTATGGTGTTTTGAGACCTTTTATTGTAATAAATAAAATTAACTTTTAAAGGCATTTAACTCATTTAGTTAAATCCTATAGAATCGCGTGTACACGTAGTCTTAACATTCTCATAACATTGAAAGTATGAGGATTATGGTATGTATAGGTTCGGTACCAAATGGAAGGTTAAGATGTGTACTAAATGGAAATAACCGTATCTCACTTAAAAAAACAAACACTTATGTCTGTTTTTTGGGAGCAGGTCACATAATGTCCATGACGTTATAAGGACATCATCACCATACGTGACCCACTCCACAAAACTGGGTATTATTTGTTATATAGGGGCCTACACAGTGGAATGCCCACAACATCAACTTTCATTTGGTATATAATAGCTCCTCCTGTTGGATATGACATGTTTGCATATTGATTACTTCATTGGAGAATGATGCACACAACATGGTCGTTTTCCCCCACTTTATTTACCAAAATAAAAATTTCTGTAAATAAAACCTGAAAAGTATTAATGGTGTCATTCATAACATCAAATAAAAACTACTTCTTTGAGTTTCATCGTCTCATTATTGATTGGGCCATTACATGATAATGAACAGCGTGACTCGTATCCTTTTTGTGGAGCCGGTCACATTTTGAGGTAGTACTGTATATCCATTATTGGATGTTGATGCTCAAACAAGCATTGTACTTTATTGAATAAAAAATAATAAAACAAAATAGCCCTGTGAAAAAGGATTGTATTACCACCCGCTTATGTAAACCATGGAGGAAGGATTTCCTCCACGGTATTCCTTCCTCCATGTGTACAGTTACAGTTAGTGGAACTAAAACCTCTTTCCTGTGACGTTCAACAGATCATGAACAGATCATGGATCAGCGATATGACTTGTCAGTGTGCACGTTTTTATCTTTTTGAGGCTTTTTTGGGTTTTTTCAACAAGTAAAACCATAAACCTTTCGTGTTGGCAAATGTAATATTGTTGAAGATTGAACAATTATAAAGTGTTGATGTGTCTACTGATCTATTCTCTTATTTAAAAAACAAAATAAAGATTTTCTTTTAGAAAGGGAAGGCATATTATTTACAACCAGTAAAACAGATAAACTGGTAAGCTGTTTAGTAAATAAAGAACTGGATGGAGCAAAATATGGAAGATGTTTTCTCGAGGTAGATCATGTCAGGCGGGAAAACAATTGGGTATTAAAGTGGTGGGTATTATATTGAAGATTAATTATAAGTGCGTATCAACAAAACACATTACCCCATGCTAAAACAAACAGAAAATAAACATATTTTATACAATTTGCAAGGATTTTACCATTTAGGCTATCATGTTTGGAAAAAATGTGTAAATACAAACAAATGGCGGTGCGGCCAAGCACGTACTGTACGTATACGTACATGTACATGTACATTGTACATGTACATTTAACAATTGTTGCCTGCTGTGACATGGTCCATGGCGTTTTGTACACCCGAGGGGGAAAATGGCACCCGAGGCGAAGCCGAGGGTGCCATTTGCCCCCGAGGGTGTACAAAACGCCATGGACCATATCACAGCAGGCAACAATTGTTTTGTTATACCACGGTAATAGATTACAGCAGGCAAAAATTGTTTGTTATGGGTCCGTTCCCGTTGCGGTGCAAAATTGCCGAAGTAGTCGCACTGAACTTCCGTGTTTTTCTTCGTACTGGCGCTGTCCTGTTCGAAAATCAAATTTCTGATCTCCTCTTTTGAACGAGACAGAAATCGCTTCTTTGGAGGTGACTTAATGCTGTCGTCTGCCGACATTACGGAGAAAATAAGGCAAAATTGGAACAGAAAAAAAGCAGACGAACAGCATAAACGAAAGCCGGTGTAAACAACAATGGCGGTCGTTAGTTGTTGCCGAAAGTGCTAACTTCACTGTTCCCTGTTTACATCGCACAGGAACATACATCAATTTACGTAGTACCAGCTAATATAACACAGCGTTGCTAGACTCTAATATCAGTCGCTTCCATGGTATTTATCACAGAAATGGCCGGCCAGGCTATGCGCTAGCGTGTAAAAAAAGATTCCGCGGCCTGGAAAAAGAAAGTTCATGTACCCCGTGGGGTACATGAACTCATGTACCACGCGTACTCGGCGTACATCACTCATACATCGGCACACTCGGATACATGCGTTTTTGTTGCATGTCACGTGAACGCTCCTCGACCAATAAAAATTCACAATCTATTGCCGTGGTATAACAACAACACTTGGCTACTAGTACAGCTAAATATAGAAACACGCAGAGGGCGCTGTTTGTGGAACTGGCAAACATTTGCAGAACTGCATGATGATCATGATGACCAGCGCCAAATCATACATTTGAAAAAATCTGAAAAAAAGCTTGTAAACAATTTTCTGGCTGATGACTGAATAAAAGTGTTTAGTCCACGATACAAGTGAGTAATTTTCGCATTTGTATTGAGGATTACCTTCTCTGGAAAATGTGAGCTTTCGCCGCGTCAGACGATTTTCGTTTGCGGAACTGTGTTGTGACTTTATCAATGTTTATGGTCAATCATGGGGGAATAAGAAGGTTCTTATTCCTCCATGGGTCAATCAACATGTTCCCAGTTCCACGTTCCCGGTATGCTGCGCTAGTAGTATAGTAAACAAAGTCCAACAACAAGTTGATAATGTTTGGTACCTAATTTAATTACCTGCCAAAACCTAGCAAAACCTGTAGTTGGAGTTTAACCCTAAGTAGGGACCGAAATAATGCTACTGCGCATTCTACTGCGCATCCCAAATTTGCCGTGCAAAATTTCGTTCCGCCGCTCTTTCGGGGTTAGCGCAAAGCATGATGGGAAAGCGTCGTTGATACAGACGCCATATTGGATATCGCCGATTGCTGCATCAAAATTAAAAAAAAACCGAAAGAAATCGACCGAGAATTACTCCAAAAACGCCGATTTTCAGGTAAGAAATGTGAAAAAGTGACATTTGAGGGTAAGAGGATTGAGGAATATCAATGAATATGCTTGAAAATGAAAGATCAGTACACAAATAACTTGGTAAAAAAGTCGGGGAATAAATATGTTGCGACGCATTCGAACGCGATGAGTTTTATTCCACCCATGCGGTATGGGCCCATACAACAGCATGGGTAGGGGATACAATTTGCAAAGCCATATTGATACCACTGACTATTACAATGCACGATATGGGGCTGTTCCATTAATTGAACATCCTCCCCTTGCATATGGTATTATTTAATTTTACAGGATTAAAGTATGTTTTTGTTTATTTTTAGTAGGATTAAGTTGATTTATTTATATAAATAATATTTTGGCAGTGATTCAAGAACATCAACAATCATGCTAACCTTTTTATTAATTACTTAGCATTATTTTTTTAATAAAAAAATTTAAAAATACATTTTTTTTTTTTTTGTCCCAAACTTATTGATGTTGCTGGGGAAGGGGGGAGGGGGTTGTTGTTGTTGTTGTTGTTGTTTGTTTACATGAGATGTGCTTAGACTTTTGAGGTCAAATGTTATCTAGGGGTCAAATGAGGTCATTGTAAAAAAATGTAAATATCACTTTATTGCAAGTCTTTTTTTTCTTTCTTTTTTTCCAATTTTTGTAGACGTTTTGCTTCATATCGATAAACACTACAACAATGGGTGTATCGTTAGAAGTGTGGCGACAGCGCATCGGTTGCTTCTCCACGCGCCAGTCTTCAGGTTCCAGTAAACGACAGAGATCTTCAGCTGCTCTTCCAACAGCGACTTCTTTCTACCAAATTGGTATCGGCACAAAAACCTTTGTCGGTATTTTGATTGCTGTGCTGATTGGTTCTGCTCTGATCCAGCATCAACATCTACCTGCAAACAAATTACCTACCTGCGGTGATATTGAGCAAAACCCAGGTCCCCGGCCTGCACTTCTACCCGACGATGTCCTTCAAAAGCTGAATCATAACGACCCATCCCTTCAACCACTGAATTACCCACTTCTCAACAAGCACATGCAGCAACTGTATACATTGAGGAATACGAGCAAAACTACATGGACATCTTTCGTAAACTGGGTGAAACTTCTTCGACCTAGTTTGGCCTTTGATGATGATGACTGGTCGAAGAGACTCTGTGCCCAGTCAAAGAGTCTCACTGCTCTGCGTAAGAAGATCGTCAGTTCTAATTATCGTGACAGTCAACCGCTAGAAACATGGGAAGACACAGCTTATTCCATTCCATCAACGACTGGCCAAAGACCTAAACTTACCCCTACTCGTACTGTTGAACAACAGCGATTGACCAAAGAAAATGATGAACTGAAACGACAAATTGCTGAAAGACCATCACCTCACAAGGTGCGCCTTCAATCTAGGCGAGAAAGTTACAACAAGGATATGTCAACCGAGTTTCGGAAAACAAAGGTAAAATTAGAAGCCAAATTAGAAAAAATGGGCGCAAAGCGGCAAAAAACGGAAGCAAACAACCACAGTCTTCGTGCAGAAATAGAAGTGACTTTTAAATCCGCAGAAGAGACGAACAAAGTGCTGATCAATCAGGTTGCAGAACTCACCGACAGATGTGAAAGACAGGCAGAACGCATCAAGGAACTGTTAGAATTCAATGCATCGATAAAAGAACAACTTGAAGATGAACGAAAGAGACCAGGACTGATAAATACAAAGCATGTTGGTGAAAATAAGAAAAGTTGCTACACGGCAGAAATGCGGAGTTGTGTGTACAAGCTATTAAGTTATCATGTAAGCTTTGAAAATGTTGGACCGGTGATCAAAACGGTATTAAGCATGATAGGATTAACGGCTGACCATCTACCATCGGATAGGACTGTTGCCCAATTTAACGAGGAACGGCTCCTTATTTCTCAACACCAACTTGGAGAACTCACACAGGAGAAAAACCTAACTTTAGGGACGGACGAAACTCCGAAAAATGGTGATATATATATGACGTATACTATAAACGACGATAAAGAGAACACATACATTTTGGGACTTAGAGAGATGGTGTCGAAGTCGGCTGATGATACGCTGTCAACGTTAAAAGATGTATTAGATGACATCAGTCATATCTGTAGTACCACACTCGCACATGGCAAAGAAACTGGTATACAAATTCTGTCGCAAATTAAGAATACAATGAGTGATCGGGCGGCGACGGAGTCAAAGTTTAATGACTTATTGGAAACATATCGAAGTGAGTGTCTGGGTAAGTGTATCAAGGGCTGGGACACATTTTCAGTTGCTGCCCAAGAGGCATTAAAGAAGATGAACAATTTTTTTTGTGGCCTACACATGTTAGTATCGATGGCAGAAACCATATCTGAATCATTTAAACAGTTTGAAAATATTGCTTTGGAGGGGAAGAAGGTAGGGGCAGCCAACACCCCTGGAGTGAATGTATTTGGTACTGATAGTGGTACTGTACGACTGGTACGCACAACATGCAAGGCCCTTGCAAAGGGTGCCGATGAAAAAAGCGGAGCATACAGGCAATGGAACACATACCTGAGAAACGCTGGAGTATCAAAAAGATACTTGCAGACATTCCATGGCAATAGATTTAATATTGTGTTTCTTTTGGGTGGCTGTGTTTTCCACCTACGCAGCCATATATGGAATTTCTTAAATTGCACAATTGGACAAACAAATGGCCTACTAAAAGCAGTGCATTCTGATGTTCAGCAGAACACATTCATGGCGGGATGTAAAGTGCTCGGTATTTTGAACAAACTGATCACTGCACCACTGTGGCGAATTACCGAGCAAAAGGGACACATACTGGAGATGTGTGACGTCTATGTGAAGATGGACTCATACTTTGATGAATGTTTGAAATCTGATGACAGGTTAGAAGAACTTATACGTGGGGAATCATCTTGTTTTGATCAAACATTGATTACTAAAGATGAAGTGTTTGACAGCCTGGTCCAGCCATGGGAACATGACAATATAGTAAAGAGCATGATGGTTCACACACTGGGAGCTTTGAAACAGTTAATTGGTAGAGTTAACAAAGCTTATCTACCAGATGGTGAATTTTTCATTGCAAAAGACAATGACATATTTCTGGAGCAAACAACATCTGTTCCACGGCACAACAAACTTCCAGAGACAGTGTTTGGTTATTTGGACTTTTTGATAAAAAAACGCCCAAACTCAACAGCAATTGCAAACGAGGCACAGGTAATGTTCGTTTTCAACAAAACTGCAAAATTTATGGATGCATTAACCCCAGAACAGAGAGAAAAATTAATTAACAAAGTCTCGGGTAAAGGGACAGCCGAGTTGCGCCTTTCTATGAAACAGAGAGAAAAAGCCAGACATGAAACATTATTAAAAAAACAACTGGAAAAAAAGAAGAAAATACAAACAGCCAGAGAAAACACACTGAGAAGAAAAGAAGAACTGACTGTGATAATAGTTGATGCAGGCCTATGGCAAACAAGACAAAAGGTGAATAATGTTATGAATTCAATACTAAACACCAATGCAGGAAATAATGAACGACATACAGCATTAAAAAACCAAATTAAATTTCGCAGGCAAATTCTCCACCAACACATAGATGGGGACAAAAAATTCTTTTTTTCTGATAAAGGCAAACCAAAGTCATGGCAACAAATTCGGGATCATCTATTCAAGTTTATTGATGCTGCTCAATCAGTTACAGAAGGTCAGTCTGTTCAAACTACTGTTGCACATGAAGAAAGTGTCGCCATACCGTTACTTGTGGGTAAAACCGTAAAGCATTACATGCACAATGAAAATGAAGACGGTGGAATTGAACTTGTCTCGTATACAGGCAAAGTGATTAGCCAAGTACCGGGCTTTCCAGAATGGTTCAACATTGTATACAAAGATGATGATGCTGTCTATTCATATAGATTGGTGGATGACTACAGACAGAATCACCTGGAAATCATACCAGGGCAGTAAGACGCAAAATACAATTCTGGTTTAATTGCATCCCATTACATATAGGTCATAGGAGAAAACAATTTTAATCAATAGTATGATTAGCTTGTTTTCATTATGTTCAGGATTTTCTTCTCTGCGATTTTCCAAAGTCTGCAACTTGAAATCTGAAGAAGAAAAAAAAGATAGAAAAATTACTGTAATGCTAATTATACCTGTATGGTAACCAACAATTGTATTATACTCTGGTTTTGAGTGCAATTCAGTGTTCATAGTTTTAATATTTTATGGGCAAAATTTCAGCTCTGTAGGACCCTCGGTTATTGAAATATTCATGTTTAGATTTGTTTACCTAATTTGTTTACTGTATAATATGTGTCCAAATGTGGCTAAATGGCTTGTAAACAACAGGTAAACAACTAGAACAAGCATTTACATGTAAAGTAAAGACCATACCAACCCTTAATTAATACCAAGTGTTCTATGTGACATGGACAATACAATAACAGTCATAAAAGTTAATAATTGTTCTAGTTGGTACGCACATTTTGAATTTTATCGATTTGTATTGTTTTACTCTGTTTCCATGGCAACCAGCAATTGTGTAGTTATGTTTTCCTCTAAGATTTTAGGTGCATTACACTCCCTGTGTTTTTAATCATACTTGGGCAAAATTTGAACTCTGTAGGACCCTCGGTTATTGAAATATTCATGTTTAGATTTGTTTACCTAATTTGTTTACTGTATAATATGTGTCCAAATGTGGCTAAATGGCTTGTAAACAACAGGTAAACAACTAGAACAAGCATTTACATGTAAAGTAAAGACCATACCAACCCTTAATTAATACCAAGTGTTCTATGTGACATGGACAATACAATAACAGTCATAAAAGTTAATAATATTGGCAAGTGGTATGCAAATTTTGAATTTTATTGAATTGTATTGATTTACTCCGTTTCCATGGTAACTAAATGATATTTGTGTGTTTTCCTCCCAATGTTTTAGGTGTATTACAATCCTCGTGTTTTTGATCATACTTGGGCAAAATTGTAACACTGTAGCATGTTTAGATATTGAAATATAGATGTTTAGATTTGTTTACCTAATTGTTTACTGTATAAAATGTACCTGGATACTAGTAAACAACTAGTAAACAATTTAAACCTGTAATATCTGGAAAAGTAACGATGCTACAGATTCCAAAACAACAACATTGTACTCATTACTAGATGTACAACATGACTATATACATATTTGGTTAATTATCATGCGACTGTATCGATAAAAATTGATTTGTTTATTTACCTTTGTTTCCATAGCAACAACATTTTAACGAAATACCAAATGCGACTCGTTATAATGCGATATGGTTTGAACACTCATTATCTCTGACTGAACAAAACAAATAAGTTCATAGTACATATATTAATACAAATATAGACATTTTACTTTGTTTATTATTTTGTTTGTGTGTTTCTATTGAAATAAACAAGATAAATTCTGTCTTTAAAAACGAAGTTGGCAATAAGAATTATTTTACTCAATCTCTGGAATAATAAAACTTAGAAATTCTGTAATTCATCTTCCTGTTGGCCGATATGAATGATTGAGGTGTCATTTTACTCAGAAAAATTAGCTACATCCTACTGCACTGATAACAACATTGTCAGCCCAAGTTGAATTTTTTGATTTCTGTCCCTACCCTAAGTAACAGTAACTCCCTCACCATTGTTATTGAACAATACAATTCCTTCAAAATCCTCCAACTTCCTTTGTTGTGTAGGGAGTTAGGGCTAATGATGGTCTTGGGATAGGCCTAGTTAAGGTTAATAAAAAAGGCTCCCAATAGTGTAACACTGATTTGATGAATGCCCCCGTTTATTAGAAATGTAAACAGTTTTATCGGATGTTCCAAGTTGGATTTTGTGCAGGCGCCAAATTGGTGGTAAGGTGCCAGGTTGGCAAGGTGCCGAGTTGGTAAGGTGCCGAGTTGGTATGGTAAGGTGCCGAGTTGGCAGAGGTTGAAGTGACCGGATACTATTTAGCAGTTATACTAGTTACTCCATTTGCTTGTTAAAATGTAAATGTAAAATCACGATTCACCAAAATCACCACTAACTAACATTACGTGTGGTGGTTGACACAAGTGAGCCCTGACGTCGGAGCCAATCAAAATTTCAAACGGCACGTGGCTCATGCGGATCTGCTACTCAAACACACCATGTAACTTTTGTTGCTGTGTATTTGCACTCTCTGCAGGTTTTTCAACTGCAAACGGTTGGTACGATGTGTAGCGTCACTGCCACGTTCAGCTTGATGTGGTTTTCGTGCATGATGTGCATCATGGTAGCATCCCACAGGCAGGACATGGGACAAGCACATGCAGCACAGAATCAGAATGACCGGCCAGTCGGCATGGCCTGGGTTCAGCTCCAACAGCGACTAAAAACAGGTCGGGACAATCTCGCGCGTCATCGCGACGTCGTCCATGGTTTTTCCACCGCAGAGACCGACAGCCAGACACCTGTACTTCTGCCTGACCAACACGCCCAGCCGTTCAAACTCTTCACCCTCGACGGTGTCATTGAGTACCCCAGCGCCCTCTTCGCCAACAAGCCAATGATCTTCCATGCCTTCGATAATCACTCGGCGTTCTTGGAGTGCCTGTGGACATCGGAGGACTCCCTGAAGTCGCTCGTCGGCGGGAGTCCAAATAACACGCATTTTGTGTTTCTGCCGACAAGCGAGGATCCCTTGAAGGACGCCCTCTGGATGAGAGGACAGATTGTTCATAAGATGGTGGAAATGGGAAAACTGAAGTAAGACGTGCAACATTTGTGTTTGTGTTTGTGTCTGTGACTGGTACATGTATGAGTAGGCTTTCAGTGCGAAGTCAAGTCTATTCAAATGAATTGTGACAAACGGGCAATTTCGTAAATGTGGACGTATGTCAGACACTTAACCAGTTCGCGCCGGACGACATATACACGCAGTTTTCCCCGAGATTCGAAACGGATGACGCATAAACACGCCACGAGCAAGGCCGGATATGTCTGTCAGCCGCGAGCAAGGCGGAATGTCATGGGTGTTCTTCCCAGTACAATCGGCCTGAACCCGCAATTGATCGAGTTTCGTTAAAAATAATTCCGCGCCACGGCTCGGTGAATGTTACAATAATCCTGGCGCGAACTGGTTATTAACCCAAACCCTGCCAGATGCAGCACAGTGCATCAGACAGAGGGGAAAAGAACTATGAATGATGCATTCAGCTGTCAACACCAGTACATAAACAACACAGTCTAAGACTATTGAGAGTAAGTCCCCACTGAACAATGCCATAGATGGATTCTGCTGCGTTGGGTAACCAGAGGCTCTGAGGCAGTTTGACCTTGAGATTGTTGACCTGGTGGATCTAGCTGGCTTTTGGCATGGGTTGTCACTTTAATTTGACAAATGATGCATGTTGCTGCATCTATCTGGCAGGGTTTCTAGCCAAAATACCCTTGCGTAATTACTAGGCTGCAAAAGTGAATGTAACGTCTAATGATGAAACTAAGATACAACACCACTTTAACCCTAACTCCCTACCCATTTTTACTTACACATAACCTGAATCCTGCAAAATCCTCCAATTCCTAAATTGTTAAAACTCCAAGTAACCTGAATCCTGCAAAATCCTCCAATATTGGTCACTGGTGACCATACAGCCTGTATCCTGCAAAATCCTGCAGTCTTGCCCTGGCTGCAGTCAGTAAAAACCCAAGTAACCTCAATCCTGCAAAATCCTGCGATGCATCAAACTCCAAGTGACCTCAATCCTGCAAAATCCTTGTGTGTCACATTCAGCCTGATAACCTGAATCCTCCATATTCCTGCAGGGGTAAAACCCCAAGTAACCTCAATCCTGCAAAATCCTGCAATGCATCAAACTCCAAGTGACCTCAATCCTGCAAAATCCTGCATTTTGCAATGAGGAATTTGGAGGATTTGGGAGGGTTAGGGTTAACGATCTTGTACGTGTGGTCGGACATACATTGCATTTTACGGATTTGCAAAATTGTGACTCTGAAAAATCAAACTGTTTTTCGTGCTACATGTACTTGTGAAATTGTGATTCAACTCGCACATTCACCAACGCATTGCATTCTGCAGACATTGGAGAAACATTTTTGTATATTTGTGCTGCTGTGTACGTACGCAGAAATGCATGCATGCATGCCACTAAATGTCTGCCACTATAGACGTTTTCTTGTACTGTCTAACCCATAGGGATACTACACAAATAAACCACAAGGGATACTGTTATATAGTTGGTGATTAACCAGTTCGCGCCGGGATTATTTTAACATCACTAAGCTGAGGCGCGGGATTATTTTTAACAAAACTCAATCCGAGGCGGGTTCAGGCCGATGGTACCGGGGAAAGCACATTTTCGGCCTTGCTCGCTGCTGAATGACATCTCCGGCCTTGCTCGTGACGTGTTTATGCATCATCCGTTTTGAATCTGCGGAAAACTTTGCATGTTTGTATACGTCCTCCGGCGCGAACTGGTTAAGAGTCTGTACAGAAGTATTGGGTAAGGAGGTGGTATTTTTTTTGGATAGGTTCTGATAGTTATAAAATATATAGTAGGAGGGTTAATGGCTCGATCACCGTCTAACAGGGATGCAGGTACTGACAGTTTGCTGTCGAGGCTTCACTTTGCGACGACGTCGCTCTACCAACTCGGCAATTGGATCCCTGCCTTATTGCAGCAGTGGGTCTGTCAGGATCACGGATGCGGTCTAACACAGGCAGTCTTCCAGAGTTCTGCTATAGGTAAATTGACGGGCACCTTGAATCCCAATAGGAGATGGTTTTTATTTTGGGGGGTTCTTCAGATGTCTAATCATAAATTTATCAGAGAAGACTTAATTTAAAATTAACTTTAGGTCAATTGCTTTCATTTCTATCAGCAAGTTAAAAAAAAATGAAGATTTTACCTAACTTTCAATTTAATATGGCCGACTCAGTCAAACTCCAACATCAGGTTTTTGTTGGAATCCGTTAGGATGGGTACTGGCCCCCTAAACTGATAGTCTTTTACACTGGGTTAAACCTCCAGAATCAGAGTCCAAACAGTAATAATAAATAATGTGTATGGACCGAAGTCCTGGTTGACAGCTTTAGTTCGAGAGGTCTTTTTTCTCTTAGCCGGATCACCACGAGAAGGTACATGTAGCTGTCTTGATCCTCCAGAAACACCGGGGCAAACCCCTTCTCTTAGCGATAAGTTTTTCTGGGTTCTTTTACGTGCATTACACAACACACGGGACCTCCAGCTTTACGTCCCATCCGAAGGACGAAGCAATAGTGGTTTAATTGCCTTGCTTATAAAGGACACGCGTGTCGACACCGGGACTCGAACTCGCGCTCTGCGGAACAGAAAACCGGGTTCTTAACCGCCCGGCCACGACACTCCACTGAAGATGGGTACTGGCCCCCGAAACTGATTGTCTTTTACACTGGGTTAAACCTCCAGAATCAGAGTCCAACAGAATATGTGTACAGTTTGCAATATGGTGTTGGGATTTGCATGGATGGGTTAGGTTCCTTATAAATTATACTAGTGAGTTAGGGTTGACGGTAGTATACTGGTACACCATTTGAAAACATTTCAGCAGTCAACAGCGCCTTGTTGGACTCATTCCGTGCAGGTGTACCGGTCGTGCTGAAATGCCTGGACGCCCGATACGATTGGTTGCCTTCCCCGTCCAAGTTTGGCAACCAGACAATTCCAGTGGCTGCCTCCGAAGACGGCTGCAAACCAGATGGTATCGTTGCCAAGAAGATTGCCGTTGTGACCGCCGGAGGATGCAGTTTCTCTAAAAAGGTGCGGGGAAGTTCACTGTTCTTTTCAGAATTCTTAATTACAGGGTGGTTAAAAAAATAGAAACCCACATTTGACAGCAATTTTCACCTACTTGTTTAGATTTGTTCTTAAAAAAATCAATTTAAATATTGACCTTTAAACAAATGTGACCAAAAAATGATTGTAATTTTTTGTGGGTCCACTAACGGCGGATTCCATTCATTTAAGTAAGCGCAGGAACTTGATTTGAAGAAACAAAAACACTACGCTTCAACCAACTGGTTAACCACCCTGTATCATTATGCTAACTTTACTTTTGCCTTTATCTCCAACTCAGGTCACTTCGGAAATAAAGTACCGTACAGCGATCGCTTATTGTGAACATATACACCTTGTCACAGACTTCCAACCTTTGGTTCTGTGTGTATTGCACACAGAACCAAATACTACCCTAGAACCGGATCGGAAACCCATTCCAATTTGTGATTTCATCATTGATTTTGAAAATGCCAACAAATTACTAACTATCTTGTGCATATTTATAAAATAGTGTTCAAATATGTGACCTGTCACCACAAAATGAGAGTAATGTCGGAAATATTGAAAATTTAGATATTGGTATTTTAAAATTCTTGAGAAAGAGAGCTTTCCAATGGTACATAACACTTGGGGGTTTTGCGATAAATATTTTTTACAGTGCTCTAGAAAGTCATGGGTTTCACAAAGTGTGTTTGCAAGAAAACTTACTTTAAACATCTTAAACAAAACACGCACAAGATTACAAAACAGGACAAGTAAGGTTCGGTTGAGCATAGCAACGGCTATGTTCTAATCATTATTTCTTCTTGAAATTTTTCACACATACAAACTATTGTATAAACAACAAAATATTAAAATTTCGAAACTTGGGATACTTACGAAACCCTGATTTACATATTTAATTACCGTGTTAATTAGACCACTAATGGACTTTAATCCAAACACTTACTACGCAAACACGTAATTTAAGAGGTTTTTGATCATCTTATCTCACCCAAAAAATTGGAATATGTAGAGGAGGACTTGGGCTTTCTAAATTACGCAAAATCTCAAAATTGACCACCCCTTCATATTTTGACTTTGGATGGCCATATCTCCGAATCACATCGTGCGACTTGACTCTCATTTTGTGGTGACAGGTTACATATATTTGTTACTCAAATTTACTTGAGCTAAATATTTGACTCAATCTGACTCGACTCAACTGGACTCGGCATCTTGACCGAATGACTCAACTCGAGTCACAACAATCAGTGACTCGTTACAACTCTGTCATTATACAGCCTTGATGCTTGTTGTTTTGAGTAGGTCACCACCATGGAGCAGTCCAATGCTGCTGGGGTCATCGTCTATGCTGACCCGGGTCAACCTGTGCAGGATATGAACTGTGAGGGCGCCGAGTGCGATGCGCCACCGAGCATACCTGCTGCCATGGTTCCCTACAGTCGAGATCTGGTCAACAGGTAACAATTCAAGCGAAATCAGTTGGTGGCAAGTGGCATAATTTATAATTTGATATAACATTTTGAAGGGTTAGTATTAAAATAAATAGCACATTGTCCCATGTACAGTCATTTATAGCTGGTTTGCATCCATTGAAGGTTGTAGTACCGTAATTTCCTGCGGTAAAGACGCGGCTTATCTGACTTTCTAGACCACAAAAACATCGCTGCGCCTTATCTTTCAGTGCACCGTATATGATGTCGCTTGAGTTCAAAGTGATGGTCTTTGTGTGAAGAATTCTTTGAACGCCGCAATCTTACTCAATAATGCGGTCAACCAATTAGCCCAACTCTCCGGACATTGTGACCGTGTTTCCATTAAAAATGCCGCGATGTGTTGATCTCCCTACAACCGTACATGTATGTGATTTAGCACTCGGCAGCGTGCGTAGTCTTGTTTGCAAGACGATCTTCGCGATGCGGGGCGCCCTCTAACGTACGCCGTAGACCACGCGCGAATTACCGCATCGGCGGCCTACGCGCGCTGCATATACCGCGATTAAGATCGTCTTGCAAACAAGACTACAGCGTGCGCTGCATGACGCGTACAACAGCGATAAAAAGCTGGCCCGTACTATGTGGCCTTTTTCTAAACGTTTTTTCGTCTACGTTCCGGCTTCATGCAATTCACCATCCGAACTACACAGCGCGGAGCATTCACAACGACTGGAAAAAAGACTAGGGGTGTCGCAATTAGGGATACCATGCACGCGATCGCTGCATGTGATGTACATGTACTGTGCATGTACTGTGTATGTACGTACATGCATGCAGTTTATACTGCAGTGATACATGATATGTATCGTGCGAATTGTGACTACTGGTTTGAAGTTTTCATACATTGTTTGCGTGCCAGATAAACTCAAGTTCTCAGCAAATTCTTGCTTGGAATAGTGGGATCCTTCTAAGGCAACAAAATGACCCCTTTGTGGCGATGTACCTACACCGGGTGGCGCCTGGTGTTCTTCTGGGGACCGGGTGCGTTCAAGCATGCGCCTTATTCGGCAGTGCGCTTTATCTGTTGACGTTTGAAAAAAAATTGGGTGATTTTAGGGACCTGCGCCTTAACCGCCGTGCGGCTTTACCGCAGGAAATTACGGTATTTACAAAAAGTGGTTTTTTTTCTGAGTATTGTTCGGTCTCGCAATCATTTCAAAATGACACAAATTCCTATCTTTTTAAGGAATGATGGCATAACAGGCAGTGCGATGATTTCATAGAATACTTGCTTGATGTTTTTATTTAATAAACTTTCAATTAAAGTCGAAATCTTGGAATCTTGTTTTATACATGTACAGCATTCACAGTTGGAGATCAAATGTGATCAGGTTGGTTGTCGAGCATCTGTTTTCAATATTTTGCTTCAAATGATAAAAATGCACTTATGACAAATGGTCTACTTTAGCTTTAACCCTAATGCTCCTTAATCCTCCAAAATCCTCATTGCAGTTTTGGAGGATTTTTGAGGATTGAGGATGAATTAAGGCCGTGCCGGGTACCCGGGTACCCGTAACCCGACCGCTGATTGCGGGTACCCGGCTCCAATTTATCGATTTTATTACCCGAAACTGCCTTTGTAAATGTTGACACATTATTTCAGAAAGGCAAGCGTCTTTTATGTTCATTGCGTGCCGATAAATTGTTAGAAAACATCTAATAAAACGTCTTTACCGACAATTTCCCGATGTCTAGATAGCAGCCTAACAGATGATTGTGCTTTCTTTGTAGTCATTGTGATAAAAAAATGCCTTTGAAGTCTATTTACCGACAATTCTGACAGCTGCTATAACTTGCGGCTAACATTGTATCAGTGTTTTGTTACAGTTGTCCTTTGAGTAAGTTTTTCCGAGGTTTACTTTTTGGAAAATGTGCTGAATTAATTCACGATCCCACGGACCCGTACCTGGAATGTGGTTTTGAAACCTGATACTGCAGGAGAGGTATTTGGTTCTATTGTATCAACTCTGCGGCCAGCTGGGCAGATCTGCGGTCGGCTTTTTTGCTACATTTCGTGTCGGCTCACTCAAAGGATTTAGTTCATTGAACCTTATTTATTTTGGAAAAAGACGTGCCACTATAGATGTGCAATTATGGGGAGCGGCAAGTCAATTTATTTACAAACATTTATTACAAGCTGAGAATAAACTCCACGCAATACGGGATCGCTGTTGACAATCTGGCTCTGAAAACCGCGCACTTAACTTATCGTGTTGGTTTTTTTTCACTGGACCGCCAGACTACTTACAAAAAAAAAGTAGAAAAGGGTTTTGACTAGACCGCCGCTGTTTTGAGTGACTATAATTTGTTTGCGTCGAACCCTGAGTTGCAAAGTAGGCCCGTGCATTTGTTTAGTTGCGGAATGCAGGGGAAGTAAGCACGTCATGCCAGCGCGGCAGTCGCGCTGCAGCTTGCTAGTGGAGTGAGCGGGGATGTACATGCACGTGCCGACGCGGTGTATACTTCCGGGTTTTTGTTATGATTCTAATAATAGTCACGGGTACCCGGGTACCCGACCGTGACGGGAATAGGGTACCCGGGTCCCGTACTACCCGTAAACGCACACCCTTAGGATGAATGGGGTTTTTTTAAATGAGGAGTTTGGAGGATTGAGGCACAATATATGTAGTTTAAAGTATCAAGGATTTTTGATGATTATGGCTGAATGGGGTTTTCAAAAAATGAGGATTTTGGAGGATTGGGGCTGAATGGGGTTTTCAAAAAAACGAGGATTTTGGAGATTTGACTTTTTTCAATCCTCCAGATTCCTTATTGCAGTTTTGGAGGATTTTTGAGGATTGAGGATGAATGGTATTTTTTTTTAAATGAGGAGTTTGGAGGATTGAGGCACAATGTTGTTTCAAGTGTGGAGGATTTTTGAGGATTGAGGCTAAATGGGTTATTAAAAAATAAGGATTTTGAAGGATTGAGGACGGTTGCTAGCAAAAAGGGCCTAGGGGGTTAGGGTTAACCTTTTAAATCTTTTAATAGAAAAAAAGTCAAATATTTATTTCATAAATCAATGATACTTGTGTATACATATTATTGACGAGGGACGTTTCTCTTCAGATTACAGACAGACGAGCTCTACGTATCCTTCCAAACCACTCCGACTGAGAATTATTTCTTTGGGATCAACGCGGAGGGCCTTCTTGCTGAGATGGGATGGCTACTGTACCCTACATTCCAGTTCTTTAACTGGCAGGCCGAGTGGTAAGTCAAGAAATATTGACTGCCTTCAGTGGAAATGTATACTAATATTGACTGCTTCCAGTGGTAAGATATACTAATATTGACTGCCTCCAGTGGTAAGGTATACTAATATTGACTGCTTCCAGTGGTAAGGTATACTAACATTGACTGCTTCAATTGGTAAAGTATATTAATATTGACTGCTTCCAGTGGTAAGATATACTAACATTGACTGCTTCCAGTGGTAAGGTATACTAACACTGACTGCTTCCAGTGGTAAGGTATACTAATATTGACTGCTTCCAGTGGTAAGGTATGCCAATATTGACTGCTTCCAGTGGTAAGGTATACTAATATTGACTGCCTCCAGTGGTAAGGTATACTAATATTGACTGCTTCCAGTGGTAAGGTATGCCAATATTGACTGCTTCCAGTGGTAAGGTATACTAATATTGACTGCTTCCATTGGTAAGGTATAATAATATTGACTGCTTCCAGTGGTAAGGTATACTAATATCAGAGTTGTATGACTCGAGTCCAGGACTCAAACTCGAGTCCGTCTTGAGTCCGTCCGGTGACTCGGACTTGACTCGAGTCACGTCGGCAAAAGACTTGGACTCGGACTCGACTATCATGACTCGGACTTGCCCCCGAGGACTCGCGAGTCGCGTATTTTCACCAAAAATACTTTTTTTTTAAAATTAAAAACAATCCGATGATCTGATCGTTATGCACATGGAGGAATATTAACGTTTAGCACACGAAATATGTACACTGTCGTATGGTGTTGCACGTAATAGTGTTCGTGATTATTGTGTAGATATGGCCATGTATAGTGCATGTATGTTCAATACGGATAATAACACTGGGATATTTTTCTGTAAAGGCATTATTGTGCACGACACCAACATTAACGTTGGCATTCTGTCAACATTAGCACCATATAGCCACTGCTTGTGCTTGATGCATATTACCATGGAAGTGGGATTTCGTCTCCGGAATCCGAATGACGTCTTTGGCTGGCTGCGGCAATATCGCTACCTCTTTTTAATGTTAGAACCTAAAATTAAATTTAAACTGCAGGTACAAAAACTTTGTTTAAATTAAATGTGTTGTATTTTGTCATTTCCAAATTTTATTTTAAAACATTTGATTTGCAATCATCAGTGATCCAGTCATCTAAGTGAACTGGTTAAAGATTTCTAACTATTTAATTATTTAAACAAGTGACTCGTGACTCGAACTCGGACTCGAACCAAGTGACTCGTGACTCGGACTCGACCCAAGTGACTTGGGACTCGGACTCGGACTCGACACAGGTGACTCGACTACAACTCTGACTAATATTGACTGCTTCCAGAGGTAATATATACCAACATTGACTGCTTCCAGTGGTAAGATATACTAATATTGACTGCTTCGGTGGTAGGCATTTTCATTTCAGGGGTACGGGCTCATTAAAAAGTGTTGCATTTTAAATTGCCAATCGTATAGTAAACACTCATCTCGTTTCTTCATATAAAACTAATCCATGAAACCTGGTTTACTTCCATTTGTTGTTAGGTTCAACTACAAGTCGGCTCTGCTGCAGAAACTCAAGAGCCCGGCACTAGTCGTCCCGGTCATTGACAATTCCAGCATGCAAGGCGAGACGGGCGTCGTCCAAACCATCCAACTTCCGACCCTAGAGAGTAAGGCTGCACCCCAAATTACCGGGCTATATGCTCCATAGGCACATGCGTAAATGTTAGCCATAGCCAAACTAATGCGGAATCTGCCATGGACTGGCTACACATTTATGGAAATGTGTGGGTGTGCTTCCTGGTACTATCGGCCTGAACCCACCTCGGATCGAGTTTCGTCGGCGTCGGCTCGGTGATGTTAAAATAATCGGGGCGCGAACTGGTTAAAGTTTGCATTTAGCGACAAGTCAAATACTTGGAAAAATGTTCTTTATCATTTAAAAGAATTGAATCGCAGTGAATTAGGCATTTGAAGGCATACTTCTCAACTAAAAAGAGGGCCTACAAAAAGAGGTCTAGAATCTTGTTTCAAATTGTTTATCACAATTTTGTTGTACTTTGAGAACTACACTCTACGAACATTCCCTGTGTCAGTATATTTTTGCAATGGTTATTTTTTCTTCTGGTTTTATAGAATTATCCCAGTATAACAAACTCGAGCTTGATGCATCTCTGTCTTGCCCCGGAACGAGAGACGAGACTTGCCCGCCCTGGGATCACACGGTTAATCTCTACCTCTGCTGTAATGAAGCCTCCCCTTTGTGTAATATGGAGCTGGGCAGATGGATCACACCATTCAGGAGGTAAGGGTTTAATGTGTTTTTTGTTTTGCAGATCTTCACAAATGTAGGTATCTTTATAAATGTCTTTAAAGTTAGGATATACCATTAGTAATGGCTTGAATTGTCAGGAATGGGTGGATTTAAGAGGTTGTATTTTATAGTAAATATCGTTTAACTGACCTGTCCGAAGTTTTACAATCATAGATGCCAAGGAAAGAAAGAATAACTGCGTTCGTTTTTAACCAGCGTTTGGCAGTGGTTCTTATGTTGTTCGTAACAATAACTCAATATATCTATTACAGGATATTTAGCGCAATCATTTTGCTGAATGCCTACAATCAATATTTACTTTCAAATAAGTAAGATATTTAGGTAATAACAGTGCAAGGACCCGGTTATTACTGCATGATAATGAACCGTTTGGTGGATGACCGCTGGTAATGAAGGCGAGGTCCATTACCAGCGGTCATTCCCCAACCCGGTCATTATCACGCAGTAATAACCGGGTCCTCGCACTGTTATTACCTTTAATAAATACCTTTTTAACGAGAAAAAAGGTGAAAATGCTCCGAATTTTGTGACTTTCCTTTCGGCAATAATTCCAGCGTTTTGGGTTTATGCTTAGGGGCCATGTTTTTTTTATGAGGATTTCTTTGCTTTGAGTGTTTCCAATGCAGGCATTGTGCCTTCTTGAGTAAAGCCGTTATAATTTAAATTGTATTGTCTAAAAATACCTACACTGCCTGCAGTGCGTCGTGATCTATTTTTTTTTTTGCCAGTGGCTACCTGACTTACAATTTAGACGTATTGGCATAAAGAAATCATCACGTCATGTCAGGGAACCAGACCATGAATTACCTGTGACTGACTTGAAGAAAGCATATAATGCAATTTACCGATTGCCTCATTTTTCCGTAGGCGCATCGGCCGTTGGTTAACTGACGTGTCCCCACTGTTTCCCCTCTTCACCTCTAACATGTGCACGTTCACCATGAAGACGGTACCCTGGGCACAAGCCTGGAAACCCTCGCTTAATCTACGCTTCTCAAAGGACAGCTCGGAAGGTACGAGGCAGTGGGGCAAAAAAGCCAGTTCAGTATTCCAACTGCACATGAAGATTTTGACAATAGACTAGTGCGAGACAAGTCAAAATTGAGGAATCACGCTTATAAATTTGTAACAAAGACATACAGAGAAGGTGATGATTGAATTTAAAAAAAGGATTAAGCCAAGTAACAAAAATAACATGTTGATCGTCCCCGCCCGCTCCGATGTTGGACGCCGCACCGATTTTTGTTTGTTGTTTGTTATTTAAAAAAAAACAATTAAAAAAAAATTAAAAATAAAAAACAATAAAAACCAACAATATCGGAGCCCTAACTCTTATACCTATTTTCAAGTGTATCCTTCATTTTTATTTAGCAATTTCATCATCTTTCTTGCATGTAGGCCTACTATTTCCACAACGCAATCGTGAGAATATCCTGCGACTATCGTGTTGAACTAAAAAAAACACAAACAATTTGAAAAATAACAAATAATAATGGCCTCTAAAAATGTCCGGACGATCAACATGTTATTTTTGTTACTTGGCCTTACCTGAACTATTTCAATATTTGATGCATAGTTGTATTATAGTCCTCGCAAGTCCCCACAAGTCCCTGCAAGTCCATCAAAAGTCCTTCAGTCTCAAGTCAAGTCACTAGCTATTCAGATGAACTGTTAACAAAAGCATTCCGTTGTCATTGTTCAACCAGTTACTTGCGACTGGCTTTAAGAAAGGACTTGTGACTATACTTGTGAAAGGACTTGCAAGGACTCGAATACAACACTGATTTAATGTGAGTTTAGATTTTTATTCTACTTATTTTAATAAATTGATAATAATTGATACATGTATCTTCTCTCTTATTAACAGAACCATTGAGACCCTACAACATCACAGCCTTATTCCAAGGAGGAACGTTCAACCAGAGCTACAACCAAAAGTACAAACCCCATCTCTTCACTGTGCCATCTGGTGTGAAAAAGGTAATAACAAAAAAAAACTCATGTAATTAAACATGAAGTTGCATTTAATATGTCACCTGCTCCTACGAAACCCGACATAAGTCGCACAGGCTATTTCGAGATACAGCTCGTCAAAGTTGAAATTAAGTGAACAATCTGGCGGACATCAATTTTTTTTTTCGTAATTTTTTTTCGTAATTTGTATACTTTAACCCTCAGTTTAGGTTAAACAAAATCAACTTTATTGATGAGAAAGTACAAAAATCATGCATTTATTGAGGCAAACTGTGTCCTAAAAGTGGTAATTTATCCTCCAAATACATCGAAATAAACTCCTCATAAAATTTGAAGTATGTATGGTATAAAGGTGGTTTTGGTACCAAATGAAAGCTGAAGATGTGTACTAAATGGAAATAACAATATCTCACTTAAAACGAAAAACCACATACGTCTGGTTTTGTTGGAGCAGGTCACATATGTGATTCGATCAAGCAAAATCAGTCGGAACTCGGCAATTCTTGTTTTGAGATAGGGCCAAAATATGTTCGTAGGGGTGGACAAATCCAAATTGACTTTTTTACAAAAACAGAAGGGGAATTTGTTTTCTTTTACATGAAAATTATCTTTTAACCAAATTCAGAAGGGAAGTGATACAAAAACATGATTTTCTCAGTTTCTTTATTTTTAACGTGCTGGTGTTCAAATGGTTGTAATTTTTTAACCAAATGTGGTTTTCACTGAAATGGAGCCTGAAGTACGCTACAAAAGAATATGTAAAAATCCAAAAATTACCAAGGCCTACTTCAGACTGATTTTGCTTGATCGCATCACATATGTTTTAGGAGATTTGAAATTTCCATGCTCTTGTTTGTCATCTAACTTATTACTTGGATGTTATTGTTGTAGGTGCAGGTTTATGCTGTGATAACCGGGCACGGCAGTGATAACAACGGCTGTGGGGAATTCTGCATCACGTCCCACCACTTTGTGGTCAACGGACACAACGATAATAATATAACATTCAGCAATGCCGGTAGGTATCTCTCCCCTCAATACAATGAAAGACATTGACAGACATTTCCAGTTTGACATTTCCGTTTTGAATCTGAGGGAAACTTTGCATTTATATTTTAGCTTCCGGCCCTCCGGGGCGAACTGTTTAAAAGGAAAAATAAATTCATGCAGTATTAACATACCTCCTTGTTTTACCCGTCTTGTACCCTAAGGCACCCCGCTAGGTTGCGCCCTGCGGACGCCCACCGGAGTGGAACCCAACGAGCACGGGACCTGGCTGTACGGCCGCGACGGATGGTGTGATGGCCGAGAAGTCGATCCCTGGGTATTCAACATCACTGCCCAGCTGACGAGCGGACAGAACAGCATCACCTATTTTGGCTGGTTTGAGGGTAAAGACCCCAATCCCACTGAGAACCCGGGATACATCACCATGTATTCCTATCTTGTTTTCTACAAGTAAAACCCGAATCCCACTAGGAGATACGAGGTGATACGACAACTTACGACCATGCTGTGACTGAAATCGCAAGTCGTGCCACATGTCTTGGGTGGTCGTGGGTAGTCTTGGATAATCGCACGACTGAAATCAATTGCAGAGAGGTTTTGATCTTGTTCAAAAACTTGGCTGCGACTGAAGTAGTCGCGTCATGACGCAGCTAGTCTTCATATAATTTGGGTATCAGTTATAACAGTACATGTATTGGCACCATTTTGGTGGTTTTTTTTTTACCTTGGGTTAAGGCTGAACATAATGTCAGTACTCTTTGGGTTCTTCCGAAACCTTTGGTTTGTCTTCCGACTTCTAAATCACTCATGAGAAGCAAACGCTCAACAAAATATTTGATTTCATATTAACTGACTAGAGTTCCTTTTCAAAAACAATTAATCCAAGCCTTTATTAAACCGACAGCTACTTCACAAGAATGTATGCACACATGGCATTTGTCAATGTACACCAAGTTCAGACAGGCGTTTCAGAGTCGCGCTGAACTAAATCAAGTCACTCCGAACTAAATCAAGTCACTCCCGAGTCGCTCCATGACTCAAGCAGTCGATATTTCTCTCCTTTTTGTGATAGACGTTGGACTTTTGACAGACTAACAATTCACTCAAAGCTTTTAAGCCAATAGTTACTTTAAAAAAAATTACGCACACATGGTATTTATAACTTGCACAAGGTTCAGACATGCGTTCTAGAGCTACGCCGAACCAAATTGAAATCAAGTCGCTCCTATCCTGAGTCGTTCTAATGACTCCAGCAGTCGATCTTTTACCATCTTGCGCACATTGTGGCTCCTAATTTTGTTAGACGTTGGACTTTTGACGGACTAACAATTCACTCATTTGGTTTGGTGTGACTCTGGAGTGTGTCTTAAATGAGTTTAAATTGTTGACTGTAATAGTGAAATGGTATTCATTATTAAAACCATTATTCAATTTGTAATTGGTTATTGTATACAATATACATGCAAACAAATGCATATTTCTTGTAAAACATATTTAAATGTAATAATGAATTAATTAAGGATTTACTCCTAGGAGCCCTATTCTTATCAACACAACTTATCATTCGGAGTCGCTGAGACGTTTAAAAGGCAGTTGTGTGTATTACAAGCAAGACTATCTAGAACATTTAAATCTACTTTTACTTATTATTAGTTGCATTTCTTTATTTGACTAGTATAATTACACAGTGTATGTATGAGTATGTAAACACCGGCAATCATGGACTAGGGACAATGATTGACCGACCGTCCTCGATTGAAAAATCGTGTACAAAACTTATGGGAGCCCTTCTGAAAAAGTACAAACAAAAGAGGGACAATAGGAGGTCCACGATTGCTGGTGTTTACAGTATGAGTGTGTGAGTTAGTCTTGCATACGCACTGTGGACCTCCGAACAATATAGGTCCACACGATGCGGGAAGAGGTTACGGTTTGTGGACTTGCCCAGGTCCACAATCCGTTTTTCAGTTTCCGAAAAAGTGGCTAGAGGAAAAAACGGGTTAGGGTTATATAGAAAAGATAGAAGGAACAGCTGAGAGGCCCAGAATCAAAATTTGAGGGTAAATTTGTTTGGGGGAAGCGAGAAAAATGAGTATTTAGTCAACGTTTTTTAACTACACGAAGACAAAGGAATGTCCACAGTACGTATGTAAGGTAAAGCTGCGTGTGTAAGAGAATCAACGATTGGTTATTATTAAGAAAAAGTTACTTTTTGCAGAAAGAACACTCGGGCTTTCAATTATATACTGTTGCAATATTAACCATAAACCACTCCTAACACATCAAAACCAAACTGCCTACTGTTGTTGGAATTTGTTGGAGTGGGTACTGTACTATAGGAAATTGATTGTGCTGTACATGGGGTCGGAAATGCCACTATAATCAGAATTTGAGTGTAGGAATTTGGAAAAAATAAGGGAAGTTTACAGAAAATTACTCTTAGGTGTTTCGGGGTTAATGAAACTTTGGTACGATTTTGGTGAAAGGGACCTCCATTAATTCATAGTGTAATAATAATAATAATAATAACAGGCATTTCCAAAACATGATCAAAGCGCATAACAAAAGAAAAGATAAATTGAAACAAACTAGTCTACTAGAACAAAACTTAAATCTACTATTCAGGAAAAAGATAAGTTTTAAGTTTATTCTTACATGTAACAACACAAGTAGAATCACGGACACTAATTGGGAGACTGTTCCGAAGTTCAGCTGCAGAGTGTGAGAAGGCGTGTTTGCCATAAGATAAACTTGAGTTCTGAGTATTAAGCCGAGTTCTATCGGAAGAAGAACGGAGTCCTTGACGATTGCTTTAGTGAAGATGAAACATATCAGAGAGATAAGGTGGAGCAATGTCCTTCAAACATTAAAAAACATATAGAAGAGTGTTGAACTGGATGCGTTTCTCCATTGGTAGCCAGTGTAGTTCAGCGATTAAGGGGGATCAATGAGCTTTCCAACAGTTAACAGTGAGAACAAGTTTGGCAGCTCTGTATTGAATACTGGTGAGGCGTTTAAGATGTGCTTTGGTGATTCCAGATAACAGGGAGTTACAATAGTGTAGGTAAATATATCATTTTGTCTGTATTATTCAGCTGATGTCATGCTATGTTTTGTGCAGATAAATAGGAATAACTTACTACATAAAAATATTTGTAGTTTTGCCCGTACGGATTCACAGAGTCGAAGTATGCCAAACTGTTGGCTTTTAAAGGTATGATGCACCATTTGCAGACATCACAACATTTTACTACTAAACTGTTATATCTTACTTATTTAAAAGTAAATAATGATTGTAGACATCTAGAAAAAAATGATTGCACTAGATATCCTGTAATTGTTCCAAAAATAATAATTTTATTAAAAAAAAAAAAATCACGACGGCGATCGCGAAAAAAACTAATAACAACAACGCCGTTTTTTTGTGCTTTTCTCAGCTCGGCATCAACGATTGTAAAACTTCGGACAGGTCAGTTAAATTATATTTACTGTAAAATACAACCTCAAAAATCCACCTTAGTAATCATGCTAATTCAAGCAATTACCAATGGTGTATCCTACTTTTAAGACCTTCCTTTGTATTCCGTTTATTTGGATTTTGTTTTACGCAGCTCGGTCCATTTTCGTTTTGTAAACACAATCATTGATTTATAACAACATTTAAATGGAATGAAAAAAGCAGATAATATAATTATTCTGAAATATTCAAATTCACATCTTGCAAAGATGTATAATCCATTTTGAATACAGATTAAACAATGTACTATCATGTCGGTAAACGTACGATCTGCCATGTGTTGCAATTATTTGAATAACAAAAACTCTGGAACATTTATCGGTTGCAATAAATACATTAAATAGTGAACATACAGGCGCGGATCCAGGGGTGGGCCGCGGGGCACGTGCCCCCCGGGTAAAATGAGTTTTAAAATAAAATAAAATGGGGGGGGGGGGGGAAGAGGGGAGGTGGAGAAAAGGAAGGGAGGAGGATCGGATCGGAGGATCTGCTGTCTAATTCTTGGCATATTAATATAATACTGACTGAAAAGAGTTATCAATCCATGGAACCCCAGATGGCGACCCACACCCGTTCAAATTGTCCATGCACATGAAGCCCTCTCAGGGTCTCTACTCGCAGCAGGAGAGCGAGGCCGGACGGACATTGGTGTTATCCGCAGAGGACAACCTGAACCCGCCAATTACCGTTTTATTGCAGTATATCTGGATGAATGTTTATGTTGTTAACTACGTTGTGTAAGAATGTTAGTTGGTTGGTTGTTAGCGACAGTTTTGCTATATATTCTCGCATGTTCCAGTTTTGGGTGTGGCCCACATTTATATATAAACTTTAATATATTTATAATATATTTATAATCTGCATAATTCTCCTTTTTATCTCCATATAATCTGGAAAACTTTTGCTAAAAAAATCAAAGGAAAGTGGCCAGGGCCCGAATTTGTTATGAAAACAAGGCGAGAAAAACCAACTCGCCCCATGTTATTTTCGCCCCATCAAATTGTTTACGTGAAATAACTCTCCAAAGTGCCACTTTTGCAAAAATGAACACCCCAAATGTTGTTAGGTATGCCCTCAAGATCAATTTGTTGAAGTTTTATTATGTACCAAGTTGGGGATCACGAAAATGTCTTTCTGAAAGGATTTTGTGACTTCGTCCCATGGTCTAAATTCCACAAAAGCATTCTAACTTAGTATATTACTAGGTTTTAGCAAGATTCCAAATGCCTAGTTGGTTGCTTGCTAGCAATCAACTAAATCGCATTCCATAACACCATTCTATGAAACATTCTTACTAGTTGCTTGCTTGCAGCTTGCTAGAATGGTGTGGGGTTTGCATAATCGCCAAAGTACATGGTCAGTTTGAGTTAACAACAGGGAAAGAGTTCAAATCAGGTCATGCTATGGGTTGTATTGTCAATGCATTCCTCTGTACCCTATTTAGGGTATGTACATTTGTATCGGCCTAAGCACATGTTTTAGAAATGGCTAATTCAGAGGGTGTTTCAACTCAAAAAAGGGGAAAGAAGCCTAATTACTGGACTCAAAAAAATCTGTTCCTTGCAGAACGCTAGGAGGAGTTTAAGGTTATCCTTGACTTTGCGCATAAGGATGTCAATACAAATTCCCAAAAGATGAAAAATTGAAAGTGACTTAGAAAGGTGCTAAGGATTTAGACATGCCCCAAACCTATTCTAATTTTAGCAAGCAACTAGGAACCTTGCTAAGCGTATAATGGTTTTATGGAATAGATTTGGCAAGGAACTAGAGATAGAAAGGAAGTTAGCAACCAACTAGGCTTAGAATGCTTTTATGGAATTGGCTCCAGGAATCGCCTCAGATTGCACTACAAAGCATATAGAATCCACGCCGTTAAAGTTTTCGCGCAACGCGCTCACATTTTTCAATTTGGGGTGTGCCCCACATTCATCAATAAATGTACAGATGTATATGTATTATATATTTATATATATATTCTCCATAATATATATTACTCCAAAAATGAATGGCAATAAAAACTTACCTGGTAAGAAGTACAGGGGCTTTGGATAGTATAATGCAATTTTAGAAACTTTTCACTTTGAAGTACTGCGGTTATGGAAAAAGATATGGCTTTTTATCCCAAAAAAATTGAATCTGAGAAGCGTTACTGCAGTGACGTTTCTCAGACTGTGTATTCCAATGCAGATTATTCTTTCTGCGCGGACATAACCGCTCTAGATTTTCGGCAATATCTCAAAATCGCTAACACCTTTTTAAATGAAATGTTGACAGGTTAGTGTTATGGTATATATCTTTAACTATATAGGATTGTAACAAACAGTGGGTTCCAATTACCAAACGTATACGATCCCTTTAACCAACGTGTTGGTTAAAGCCTAACCAATGCGTTGGTTGTCCGTCAACCAGTCATATTGGTTGAAGGTATCAACAAATCTATTGGTCATTTATAACCAATATGTTGGTTGTCCTTCAACCAGTCATCCATGATTGAATTTAGATTTGTCATACGTCAGTGCAAACATAGTGAAAAATTTCATTCGTATTTAATAAACTGACGCGGAAGAAAATGTGGATGAATTTATGACATAACTGTGTGTAGGGAGGTTTGTGTACACGACACCTTTTCCTGACTCTGGTAGTGTCAAGGTGTAGATATCAGACGGAGTTCATTGGATTAAGTTAACGATAGGCCTATGCGGTACTCTGATGGATAATGTACCAGCCTCCATGTCCAATGGTTGTGGGTTCTAATCCTTCGGAGTTTTTTCTTTACTTTTTTGTTATTTTCTTTTTCTACTTTGTGGTTTTAGTGGATTTTGTACGAAGGGAAAAAATAAAGCCCAATTACTGACGCGGAAGAAAATGTGGATGAATTTATGGACCGTGTGTACGGAAATTTGTGTATATACTTCGCCTTTTCACGATTCTGGTAGTCTGTAGATTTATAGACGGAGTTTATTGGATAAAGTTAACGATGATGCGGTACTCTGATGGATAATGTACTAGCCTCCTTGGTTGTGGGTTCGAATCCTCCGTATTTTTTTTGTTTATTTTTTGTGTGTATTTTTTGTTATTTTCTTTTTCTTTCCTGTGGTTTTGTTGGATTTTGTACGAAGGGAAAATAAAGCCCAATAAACTGACGCGGAAGTAAATGTGGATGAATTTATGGATCTAAATGTGTATGGAATTTTGTGTATTGATGTTCTGGTTGCATATAGGGTGTAAATAATTGTAAAATGGTTGTACTGTACAATAAATTCGGCAACTTGTAATGAATCTGGTAGTGTGTAGATATAAGACGGAGTTCATTTAATTAAGTTAAGGATATGCGGTACTCTGATGGATAATGTACCAGTCTCCATGTCCATTGGTTGTGGGTTCGAATCCTCATTTTTTTTTTTTTGTATTTTATTTTGGTATTTTTTGTTATTTTCTTTTTCTACTTTGTGGTTTTAGTGGATTTTGTACGAAGGGAAAAAATAAAGCCCAATAAACTGACGCGGAAGTAAATGTGGATGAATTTATAGACCAAAATGTGTATGGAATTTTGTGTATAATTACGGCAGCTTTTCATGAGTCTAGTAGTGTGTAGATATCAGACGGAGTTCATTCGATAAACTTAGCGATATGCGGTACCGTACTCTGATGGATAATGTACCAGCTTCCTTGTCCGAAGGTTGGGGGTTCGAATCTTCCGTACTTTTTAAATATTTTGTTTTTATTTGTTTTTATTTTCTTTTTCTACTTTGTGGTTTTGTTGGATTTTGTACGAAGGGAAAATAAAGCCCAATAAACTGACGCGGAAGTAAATGTGGATGAATTTATGGACCAAATGTGTATGGAATTTTGTGTATATACGGCAGCTTTTCATGAATCTGGTAGTGTGTAGATATCAGACGGAGTTCATTCGTTAAAGTTAACGATATGCGGTACTCTGATGAATAATGTACTAACCTCCTTGTCCAAACGTTGTGGGTTCGAATCCTTCGGTTTGTTTTTTTACTTTTTTGTTATTTTCTTTTTCTACTTTGTGGTTTTAGTGGATTTTGTACGAAGGGAAATATAAAGCCCAATTACTGACGCGGAAGAAAATGTGGATGAATTTATAGACCGTGTGTACGGAAATTTGTGTATATACTTCGCCTTTTCACGATTCTGGTAGTGTGTAGATATCAGACGGAGTTCATTCGATAAACTTAGCGATGTGCGGTACTCTGATGGATAATGTACCAGCTTCCTTGTCCGAAGGTTGTGGGTTCGAATCCTCCCTATTTTGTTTTAATATTTTTTTTTTTTATTTTTTTTTTTATTTTTCTACTTTGTGGTTTTGTTGGATTTTGTACGAAGGGAAAATAAAGCCCAATAAACTGACGCGGAAGTAAATGTGGATGAATTTATGGATCTAAATGTCATGCCCTGGAATTTACTAAATTCTTATTCTGAAGTACCGGTAATTATGTTCTGACAGTTTTAAAAATAAAGACAGTGAAGGTCTACGTATAAAGCATTCAGCAACTGACGATCATCTGATCTTAGTTCCGATCAAGATTCATTTGCGAATTGCCTTAGAAAAAAAGGGGGAAGAATAGTATATTTCACATTTTCCGAAGCACGCCACCGCATCCTTATTATTTTAACCTCCCCGTTTCCTAAAAGTTTGAACCGCGGTGCACCAGTTATGAACTACTTTATGTCAGTGTTGGAATATGTGTGCGTGGTACGGCCAAAAACTTTTAGCAAATCACGGCATATGGGCCCGCCTATTTATCCGCACCATTTTTGCGATTAACGCAGTCGGACTAGTCGGAGTCGGAGAAAAAAAACGCCTCGTAAATGAAAGGTTACCAGTATTTTCATGAAAAGTGGATATGAAATTAGATTACAGCGTCCTGACGGTTGGTTTGGTCTGTTCTTTTTTGATTGGAATTCTGGAAAGCCTACACGGTAAGTGTAAAATTACAGAACGTTGCAATGTTTTCATCAACTGAATTCATTGCGCCCTCCATTGTTGTGAGACCATGATGAAACCACGCCGTAAAAGTTGGCGTTAATGTTTCTAATTCTACTCTGTGAATTCCATGCATCAGGCGGCTGTCATTTAAAGCCCCGTTATTTTTGTTTTCAACAATGACTTGAAGGCAAGGTTTATTTTGATCTTTTAAAAATGCTGTAGGGTAGCAAGGATTAGCTGATGATAGTAGCTTTTTACGACCCCGCCTTGTGTCCGGAAACTAGGCATGGCACTACAGCGCCGATGCCCTGCCTCAAACCTTAAGTCAAAGATCGTGTAGAGCTCCGCAATATACGCCTTATTTACTGGTCGGCCATCTTAAATTGAAAGTGAAGTAAAAATCTTTATTTTTGGAACTTGCAAATAGAAATGAACGTAAACGTAATAAAATAAAGTTAATTACAAATTAATAATACCACCACAAAGCCAGTCTGCTCAGCCTCAGTCTGATGAATAATTAAAAATGTCCAATTAATGATAAAGCTATTGTTTTAACTCACTTAAAGACCTGTAGGATACACCATTTGCAGATATCAAAAATATTTACTACCGAATTATTAAGAAATGTCTTACTCAATTGAAAGTAAATAATTATTCTAGGCATTTAGCAAAAGGATTGCCCTAGTCCTAGATATCCTGTAATTATTCAAAAAAAATAGAATTTTATAAAGAAAAATATCGCGATCGCCGTCCGGCAAAGATAACAAAGATAACATAAGAATTACTGCCTGACCCCGGTTAAAAACAAACGTTGTTTTTCGTGCTTTTCTCGGCATCCATTTGATAGTAAAACTTCGGAAAAGTCAGTTAAACGACATTTACTTTGAAATACAACCCCCCAAATCTACCCATTCATGATAATTCAAGCAATTACCAATGGTGTACTACCTTTAAAACAAATGCAAGTGAGTACTATTGGAACATAGTCTGGCACCATCCAATTCAATGGTTGTTTACAAGGCCCTTGATTTGTCGCTATGTCGTAATCCAGTACAAAATCACCCAGTATTCCTACATATATGTGGGAGTGTGCCAATATTTTTAATATGTATTACTGGGTCGATACCAGGTACTGAGGTAGTATGTCCACTTTTGCCCAACTGCCATCTTTGATATTTATGACAAGTATTAGATAGAAAAATCGTCAAATCTTGTGCACTGAATTGGCGTATTATAGTTTTTCTATCACTTTCATCAGATATCTCAACAGATCCAACATATGAGGGCTGCTTCAGGGAGGACCCGTCCCAAAGGGAGTTTGTCGTCGCCGGCGGCAACCACGACTTCAACGATGTCAACCCCAAACTCTGCAAGGCACTGTGTAAGTCCATGGACTATCCCTATGCTGCGCTGCAGAGGGGCTACATGTGCCTGTGTGGGGAATCAACCGGTGCCCACAGTAACGGCTCCCAGTACGGCTGTAACCTGAGGTGCGCCGGTAACCCTACTGATTTGTGTGGAGGGCTGGACTACAGCAGTGTGTACAGTACAGCTACGTCGGTCAAAGGCATTGTGATAGTCGATCCAGGTATGTCACATGGTCGTCAGTTTGCATTTAAGTTTAAACCACAATTGATAATACAGTGAGTGTAACAATTCCGGATCATGCCTAGAAACCGCTGTGCACCTCCATGTCATGTTCAAGAGTTTTCAAGTTCGAGAGAATTCATTTTGTATTAAAATTCATCCTCTGAGTTAAATCCAAATGTTTTCACATTGACTCAATTTAACCAGTTCGCGCCGGAGAACGTATACACGCAATTTTTTTCAAGATTCACAACGGATGACGCAATTAACACGTCACAAGCAAGGCCGGAAATGTATGTCAGCAGCGAGCAAGGTCGGAAATGCGTGGGTGTGCTTCCCGGTACCATCGGCCTGAGCCCGCCTCAGATCGAGTTTCGTTAACAATAATCCCACGCCTCAGCTCGGTGATGTTAAAATAATACCGACGCGAACTGGTTTAAGGGAAAAACATTTCCGACTTTCAATACAGCTAGAACTAAACCCAACAGTTGCAGATAATACGCCCCACCACACTAATTCTAGAACTGTAAGTTTTTTTTACAGATAGCACAATGCGTGAAATACATTTACCGTAAGCACCAAATTTTCTGCTATAGTAAGCAGGGATTTTTCGCTAACGGTAAGCAGAGCCAAGAAATTGGGCCCTGGTTCTGGTGCACAGTCCTAATCTGAAACCGGGTTCTGACATAATTTTTGGTTGGGTACTTGGGTACCCGGTTCCGATGCACAGCCCTATATGGGACCTAATTTGCATATTTAATTACCGTGTTAATTAGACCACTGATGGACTTTAATCCAAACACTAACTACGCAAACACTACTCAGAATCACGTAATTTAAGAGGTTTTCGATCATCTGATTGCACCCAAAAAATAGGAATATGTAGAGGAGGACTTAGGCTTTCCAAATTACGCAAAATCTCAAAATTGACCACCCCTTCATATTTTGACTTTGGATGGCCATATCTCCAAATCACATTGTGCGACTTTACTCTCATTTTGTGGTGACAGGTCACATATGGGCCGTTAACAACAAAAAACAGTTTAGGTTCCAAGCTGGGGTTTGGAAAACGGCCTATTAGTAATCAATCGTTCATTTGTCTTCAAGGTTATGTGGAAGTCTTCCAGGAGACCGTCATTGGGACAACGCTTGAAGCTGGTTCGGATAGCGCTGTGTACAGGTTTGACTTTGGGGACGGCACTGGTATTGCCAACGAGACCGCTGGTCCCCAGCCTCATGTGTTCTCTGACGTCGGTTTCTACCTGGTCAAGGCTTGGGTGAAGAATGATGCATCGGGTTCTGTTGAGGCTCGTAAAGAGGTCTTTGTTGAGGCTCCTATATCCGGCAAGTGTTTGTCTAAACTCATCACAAAAAGTAACGAGACACTTAAAAATGAGCCAATAACTAATTAATTAATCAAAGCAAATAACCCAGTGCATAATTTTGTTCTGCATATTTTGAGACCTCGATTGTTGAGATACGATGTTGCGGAGCGGAGTTATTGTCATTTCAATGGTCGTAGGTCCACTTTCAAAAGTGACAATCATCCCTATAGAAGCAGGTTTGCATTATTGTTTTGAATGATCAGGATTATGCTTTACACACGTGTACAAAAATGCAACAGAAATATAAAACCTGATCATTCCAAACAATAATGCAACCTTACTTCTATAGGGATGATTGTCACTTTTGAAACTGGATCTACAACCATTGAAATGACAATAACTTCGCTCCGCAACAACGTATCTCAACAAACGAGAAGTCAAAGTACGCAGAACAAAATTATGCACTGGGTTATTTGTTTCGATTAATCCATACCCTTTCGGGCGGTTAATTATTGCATCATTTTAAAGTGCCTCAATACTTTTTGTGATACTATTTTGGTTTATAAAAAAAAGTGTGTGCTTGAGATATTAGATTTCAGTCTTGTTTATGATCAAGCTTTTAATTGAGTACAAACACTGACACACTGATTGGGTGCATAATGGTGTAAAACGAACACACAGCCGCGACAAAAAACGAGAGCTGTTACAAAAAAGTATAAAAAACTGCTGTGACCTCGTGGTCTGGAGCATTGAATTTGTAATCTGTAGGTAAAGCTGCAGGTTGTGGGTTCGAGTCCGGCCTGGGACTACGGTACGTGTGCCTTTGGGCAAGAACATTGTTACTGACTCATTGCTTCTATCTCCACCCAGAATGGGTACCTGTGTCGGGGCGGAGATGGTTATTGTGGTTGATTTAGCTGCTTTGTTCCAAAATGGCAGCATTGAGTTGCATACTCACCAGGGAGTTTCCTCCCACCATGAACTTTCAACCGACATTTGTGACTGTTACCTTTAAGTGTTCCTCTTCACTACAGTTTCCGTAGTATAACCATTACTCATTTTACCTCTCTAGAGCTCTTTTTCAAAAAAAGGAGTAAGATTGTGTGGTCGTGAATAAGTCCACACAAGGTTTTCAGTTTGTGTAATTGTGTGGACCTCACAGTCCACACAGCGTTTGCAAGGTTGGTACTAGATCGAGTGTCAGTTAGTAGCGTCGGTGACGATTTTACTTTCTGCATTGCCGCAGATCTGTGGATGTCCTGTCATCCATTTGTTGAGGTTGGTTTTCCTTTTGAGTGTACGGGGAGCGCCGGACAGGGCAACAACATGGATGTCAGCTGGAACTTCAATGATGAATCAGAGGGAGCTCATATGAATGTTGCAGGTAAGGCTAGTCCGAATATTTGGAACTCTCTATGCTCTGTATGATGAGAGTCCCAAAACCTAAAGTATTGAAAACATGCAACACAGGAAAACAGACTGGCACATGAAACAACTAGTCCAACATGGCTATAGTGCTGAGTCGGTGAACTGTGTCAAAATAACAATGTACAATGTAATATCTGACCTGTCATCACAAAATGAGCGTAAAGTCGGCAAAATCAAAAATTGAGATACGTGTATTTCTAAATTCTGTGGAAACAGAGCTTTCCAATGGTATATAACACTTGGAGGTTTGATACTCAATATTTTTGTTTATTTTTCTTTTTTTAATACAGAGATTATGAGAAAACAGGCATAGTCAAAATTGTCTCAAAAACTAATTTTGTTTTTATCTGATCGTCCTGAAAAATTGGAAATTGATTGTTGGGGATTTAGTCTTTAAAAAAACATATAATCACAAAATCGACCACCCCTTCAAATTTTGACTTTGACTGGTCGTACTGGGAAATCACTCGATGACAGGTCACATATGTGACCGTCCGCCACGAACGGGCTGTAAAATCGCACATGTTAATTTTTTTGCAGGAGGGACCAAACCGTCAACAAATCTATATCATGTTATATAATGGCTTGGCAACTTTGATAAACTATAACTTCAAACAGAAATGTCGGAAAATATTAGTTTTGGTATCATTTTAAAGCTGATGACGTACCCTTTCCAAATTTACATTAACCATAAAAAGTAAAAACTCCAGGTCCATATTAGAGGTAAGGCCAAGTCGAAATTGTTTGGGCGTTAAATGTCAAGTATACACGACTCCAATACACTACGCATGGTAGGGCGTCCTCATTCAACACGGATAAGTTTTAACGAAGTGACGCTATCCGTGTGTATTAGCTATGGGCTTTGCGTTACTTTGTGAAAATGAAAGAAATGAGTTGCGTGTGACATGACATTTGTGTTACTTCGTGGTGACGGTGGGCGGCGCCGGGCGGTACCGCACGGCACTGCAAATGTCCGCCCGGCACTTGGGTTCAAATTGGCTGTGCCGCCCGGCACAATTGTTTGGGTTTTTTTTTTTGGTTTTTTTAAATCAAATTATGGGCACAAAAGAAAGAGAGGAGATACAAATTCACGTTAATCATGTTCATGTAGTAATTTATTTTATTAACTTAGCTAGAATTTCACAGAAACATGCCAAAATGAACTGGACCCCCGGCCGTGAGGCGCGAGAGCTCCGCTCGCTGCGCTTGCAACGCTTCGCAATCTGATAATTTACCCGGCACTAAAAAGGTCTTAGCTAGAACCCTGGACCCCGCTTAAAACTACATTGTCGTGTGGTAAACATTTGTGACCGTCCACGACGAAAGGGCTGTAAAGTAGGCATCTTGACAATTTGAGATATTTGAGAAATGAAATCTACAAGAAATAAGCTTTAAAATGATCTATTACAAGACATTGCTGGTATTTATGGTTAGCTACAACAAGTAACACTGAATATGAAAATTCTTTGTTTTTTATTTGTTTTTCAAATATTTTATTGGTCCTTGTCTAAAAATAAGCTCTGGCGACTTTACAGCTCTTTTGTCTGGATGGTCACATTTGGCAATGTCATCAATACTTACAAAGGGCTATTGATTTGCTGGTAAAAAGTATATCGCTTTATATAAATCCACATGTAGATGCTCCACGCTTCTCAGTTGGCAAGCCCATCCCACGACGCTTAGTCTCCGTGCAGCCGTCGTTAAATCTCCGGGGCGTGTTTCTGATACCGGCATTAGAGTTCAGACAGGAGGCTAAGCTGGAAGCATGGGAGCTCTTTGCTGCCAGAGAGGGCCAAGTCAAACTGCAGGTTTGCTGATATTTTTGCATTTTTGAAAGTAACAATTAATAATAATAACTAGAAAAAGACATTGGATTGTCTCCTAATTCCAAGGCCCTCTTAACTTAATTGATTTGTTTTCCTAATGTATTAGAAAATACACTAAAGTGTTTTCCTATTAAAGGGTACATAATGTGGTTGTAATTGTGATGCTTACAGTGCTTTCTATCATATCAACATTCTCAAATCTCTTTACAATTATTATGACCCTGTTTATCAGGCCATTGGCCACTTGGTAGCTGATATCAGTGCTTAAAAGGTCGCATACACCATTGGTAATCCCTTAAATTATCATCAAAGGGTGGATTTGGAGGGTTATATCTTATATTAAATATCGTTGAACTGACCTGTCCGAAGTTTTACAACATGAATGCTGATAAAAGCAAGAAAAAACGACGTTCGTTTTCAACCGCCGTTGGACAGTGGCTCTTATGTTGTTGTTGCGTTGTTTTGCGATCGCTGTCTGGAACCATTAGAGAATATCTAGCGCATTAATTTTGCTGGATGCCTACAATCATTATTTACTTTTAAATAAGTAAGGTAATTCTTAATAATTCGGTAGTAAAATTTTTTGATATCTGCAAATGGTGTATCCTACCTTTAATTTAACCCATCCCTCATCACAGGTACCCATACTCCTTGGTGGAGAGGCAATTGTAGTTATCTTGCCTAAGGGTACAAACATCACAACCCTGGCAGGGTACGAACCCACGCACCCTTGTGCATGAGTCAAACACTATAACCACCGGGCTATGGCATTCTACAGGCTAAGGTTATCTTTTTCGTTACATGCTTTAAGTATATTAAAAAGCTTGTTTGTTTCTCGCAAATTTTTTGTTGTTGTAACAAGGGCTCTTGTTTCATCACATAACCCTTCGTCAACCAAGGAAATTATAGTTGGCAAGTTATTTTTCTCCCTGTGATAGGTTTATCGACCTCTGTGTGGCGAGAATGAGAAGTACTGTTCCTTCAACAGGAGCTGCCTAAACAGATACTATCCCTGCCCACCCTACACAGAGACGCCTTGCCTGAACAACACTGCATTCTGCCTGGAAGCCGGCACGTGCCAGCCGTTTCAAACCACCTACTACTTTGCAGAATCTAACTCCACCTACACCCTTGCCCCATGTGAGAACCAGACACTGGTCGCTGAGAACGCAAATGGAACCCAAACCAACGAAACCAAAACCAACGAAACCAAAACCAACGAAACCAAAACCAATAAAACCGAAACCAATGGAACCAACTCTTCCGAAGTTCCAGTTCAGATGTGCAACTACTCCGCGCCTTACAGTAGGATGCCAGAACACACATTCGGCTCGTGCTCTTACCAAGATGTCCAACGTAATATGAAACTGCCGTATCAGGTAGTCGGGCAGACCGTCGTCTACTTGAAAGAAGGATATAACATTTTCACTATCAATCCGTCTCAGCGCTACGCAGTCAGACCCCATGACTGGGTGGGGTTCGGACCCTATCAGCAAAAGTTTCCCGACTACTATCGCAAAGCAGCCTACCCGCTCATTGGAGAGATTGCCCACTATCCGACAGCTAACGAGACGGTCTTTTTCAAGGAGCAGGGGCTGTTGTCTCCGGAGAGAGAGGTCAGAAGGGGTGATGCTGAGATCTTAGGTATGGCGTTCTACATCAGGGCTCACATCTCACAGCCCACCGCCTCCTGGGTCTCCCACAGCTTCGGTAACTCAGGAATGTTTGAGATTAATGCAAACTACAACAACCGGTTGGGCAAGGAGGTTGGAGCTCCTCCTAAGTGGATTGCATCACAGTACCGTATCCTGTCCATCCAAGGTCTTCACTTCACTCGGGATCTTGGCATCTACTATGCCTGCACTGATGCCGCCTTCACAATGCACACTGAGATCACCCAAGGCACTTACGTACGATTCGTGTGGACCTTTCCAGACGGGTCGGTCAACACAAGCCAGCCCTTTCTGACCAATGGGGTTCAGGATGGACCAAACGTCAAAACAACCGACGCCCAGAGCTTTCTCTTTGCCGAAATCGGCAATTACACAACCCACGTCAAGGCGTACAACAACGTCAGTTCTGTTGAAGTCGTCCTGTCCACAATAGCCAGATACAGAATCACGGGACTGAATGGGACAGTTGAGTTGTACCCCGGAGACAACACGACTAGAGACTGGAATTTGATTTTGTCGGGCTGCTGGTTCAACTACAGCTCCTTTATTCTGGCTGGTAACGTGGTACAGTATCGATGGAACCATGGTGATGGGACCACGTCGGGCAGCTGGAGCTTCGACACTACTCATGATCACTACTACGCCAATCCTGGTGTTTACTCGGTCTACATAGAAGCAGACAACATTGCCAGTACATTAGACCATACCCTCGAGGTGACTGCCGTCAAACCGAACTACGTCCGAGCTCCGGCGTATACAACCAGTGAGGTCATGACCCTGTTTTTTTGTGAGGTTACGTGGCATTCCGGTCAAGGCCTAAACTTCAGCTGGGATTTTGGCGACGGTGCTTCAACCGTCATTGAAAACACGGGCTATGTTTGGCACAACTATTCCACATTTAACACCTACCAAGTACAGTGCGTCATTAGTAACTACCCAGCCGTGTCCGACACCACTCCGATCACTGTACAAGATCCAGTTGAGGGGGTGGTGCTGCGTAATAAGACGGAGGTGCTTGCGACAGGTGATACCGTTGAGTTCACAGTCACTTGGTCTAGGGGTAACGACGTTCACTTTGACTGGTACTTTGGCGACAGTGGCGAAGACTCCACCACTACACCTTCAGTGCAGTACACCTACAGCAGGATCGGGTATTACAATGTTACCGTGAATGTCTCCAATGTAGTGTCTTGGATGATATCCGAGGCAATCATTGTCGAACTCCAGGAGCGTGTCACTGACCTCCTAGTGACCGCCAGTGACGACCTCATCCTTCATCCAGTGAAGGCAAGCGTGATCACTGGCACCGGCAACAAAATCTGGTACGACTATGACTTTGGGGACTCGTTCAGTGCCGTTCACATACCAGACTCGAGCTACACCCATTCCTACAGCCTTCCGGATACTTACACAATCACCGTCCGAGCGTACAACAATGTGAGCGACGAGACAGCGACGACGGCCATTCAGGTTGATGCCAGCATCACCGGTGCCGTGCTGTACCTGACAAGCCCGCACATTCGAGCCGACGTCTTGGAAGCAACGTGCGTAGCCAGCAATGGTAGCAGTGTCACAATGACATTTGATTGGGGTGACGGCACAGTGTCGGAACCATTTATCGGCATCTACGATGGCGAGGGATCTTATTACCTTGGTAAGAATTTACTTCTATTCATCATTTCATGGTTAGACTCAAGATTGAAACAAAATTGGGAGGGAGGGTAATTAATATTTCCAATTTTATATAAACACGTCTCACGTTTACATCAACACGACGCACAAATTTATATTCTAATAATGGGAGACGACATCATTATTAGTTGGGAGCCCCGACAGCTTTTTGACGACCGTAGCGTGATATGGCAAGCATAACACCTCAGTAGCTATTATGTCAGACACAAGGTTTGCGCGCAAATCAATGCCACCAAACCTGTGGATTTGGTGTAAAACTTTCTAGAAAATACACCTTTTTATTTAAAAAAAAAACACACTTTCAGAAAAAAAATAAAAATATTGGGGCAGAGAAAAACACGAAGATGATAACCTAAAAATCGATTTTAAATGATCTTATCAATATAAACATGTCCCACTCTAGGAAAAAGTGAAAAGTCACGCTTACATGTAATGGCCTGCTCAACGTTGAGAAGGTGAAATTTTTTGTCAAAATTTGAATTTTTTTTAATGTTATACATGTACGTCTGATACACCATTTGAAGTTATTCCTTCTTCACGCCTCTTCTACATTTAGGGACTCATACTTATTCGACTGAAGGCACGTTCAACATCACATGCTACGTGGAGAATCCTTGGGCAGACGCTGTCGGAATTCGTGAAGTCGTTGTCCAGGAGGCCATAGTACGACTCCATTTTGAGCCCGAAGTAGCTGTTAAAGGTAAGAAACCAATATGTGACCTGTCACCACAATATGAGACTAAGGTCGGAAAAATGAAAATTTAGATATTGGTATTTTCAGTTTTTTGAGAAATAGAGCTTTCCAATGGTATGTAACACTTGTGGGTTTTGCAATAAATACATTTGATAGCACTCCAGAAAGTCATGGGTTTCACAAAACGTGTTTGTGAGAAAACTTACTTATAAACATCCTAAGCAAAACACACAAAAGATTGCAAAACAGGACAAGTAAGATTCGGTTGAGCATAGCAACGGCTAGGTTCTAATCATTATTTCTTCTTGAAACTTTCCACACATACGAACTATTGTCTAAACAACAAAATATCAAAATTTTGAAAACGTGGGACAGTTACGAAGAGCGAAGATATGAGACAGAGAGAATTCCTCTCCTTTGTGGTGGTCATTGTGCTAACGGAATTTTGTTTTGAGGGGGGTGCGTTAGGTAACAATAGTCTAGAGAGTGTATAGGTATGGGGGGACTAAGGGAGGAGTCCCTCGTTCTCATATCGTGCTTGGTATAAGGACAGTGTCATACCAATAGGCAGACTAAACCTCTTGTATATTGTATTTATTAGAAATAAGAACACCCTCTACCAGTTCAACAATATAAACATGCGTATAAATATTGACTGCTTCGAGTGGTGTGGTAAAACTAGCCTCTTGAGGTGATCATGAAGTGTTCTGTTTCCTGAGCCGTAGTCTCGGGAAATAAAATGCTCTATGGATCACTGATGAGTTGGATGGATTTGCACAAAATACCGGTGTTAATGCAGTACTTTGGTTGCTACTGGGTACATGTATAGAACTTTGGTTGCTATGGGTATCAGACTTTTGGCTGTGCACAGGAAGATAGCAAAAATAGAAAGTGTGAGGCCCGAAGGCGTGAAAACCTTTTGTTCGAACAAGAAATGTACAAAGTAGGCCTCCTTTTCACGTCTTAAAAAACCTGATAAGTCTGTTATTTTCACGTCTGTCTAAGTATCACATATCACGTTTTTAATACGTGAAAACGGGGCCCATTATTTACTTTTCACATTTTTTACTTTTCAAGGTTTTAAGTCTTCGGGCCACACAGTGCATGTGACTCGCTCTTGGCCAATCAAGACACAGAATATGTGGGCATGGTGGGTGATGCTATAATAGCTGAAAATGGATTTGCATATCTTGAAGAGTGCAAAATAAGTTGTTTTTCATTCTCACAGGAATACCGTTACTCCCCATCAAACCCTGTCTGTTTTATTTCAAAGCTAAACCTTAAGCCCCAGTCCCACTGAAGCCGGATATGCTACGGATCGCCCCGGATCGCCCCGGATGGCCCTGGATGAAACAGACGTTTGAACCGGGGTCATCCGGGGTGGTCCGGGAAGGCAATAGAAAAAAAGTGACATGTTCCCCGGTCCTACTACAGTTCTACTACGGTTTGACTACGGTTCCGCCACGGATGGTCCCGGATGGTCCCGGATTGGCTACGGTTTATCACGGTTTGACTACGGTTCCACCCCCGGATGACCCCGGATATGAACCGTAGTGCATCCGGGGTGATCCGTAGCATATCCGGCTTTCGGTGGGACTGGGGCTTTACATTAATTATAAGCAAAGATCCAGGCTCCTTTTTCGTTGTTTTTGTTTTCTCTTTCAAAATCTGAAACTGGCTATATGGTCGTTTGCAACAGGTGAAATCTTTGAGTTTGTAGTACCGCCCTTCATCGGTGACGGTCACGATGTTCTGTTCTACTGGGATTACGATGACGACTTCAAATTCCGAACCGATGCCTTTACTCATCAGTACGTCTTCCGGGAAGCAGGTAAATCTAAAGCTGGCTTCCGGTCGACCTGCGATTTGCTTGCAACTGCTATGAAACTTAGCCTTTGTCAAGGAGTTTGTCGATGCTTCGTACAGTGCATGGCGTGCAGCTAGCGTTTAAGTTTTTAGCAGCCAGTGGGCAATTTTCATAAAACATGTAAGCAAAATAATTTGCTTAGCACAAACAAAGTTTTGCCTAGTAAAAATAGGCTACCAGCCAAAACTCCGGGTTTTTTTCTCATGCTAAGCCAAAACCAGCTGAATACCAGTCACAAACAATAGACATCACCTGAAAATTTGGTTTGTAACCCTGTTTCTTGCCAAGGACAATTTGTCATGCTAAGCAAAATTTTGTGCTTACATGTTTTATGAAATTGGCCCCAGATATCATTGCGGACACCATCAACGAATGCCTCTGTAGTTTTGTTAAGTTGCAGGCTGACCAGAGGCTAGTCTAATATTGTAAATGATCCTGTTGAGTTTCAAACAGGGAATGTACATGTACACATTTATTCCTATTCATAAATACCTTTCGGTCAAAACAATTCAAACTGTGTACATTTCCAACGATTTGGTTCATCAATTTTTGTGAAACACCCCTCTAGCTAGTTTTTTTTAATGGTGTGTGCTTCACGTGATGAGCATGCTAAAACATAGCAGACATGTCTTTACGAAAACATGTATGGGTGATGAGCAGATTGTAAACTCGTTTACGACTGAGTTGGACAGCGAAACTGATTGATTTGACTTATATCAGGAATCACAATCATCTGATAAAGATTTTGTGTGTGAAGTGCAATGATTTTTTATATTGTGCTAACGTTAAAACATAAAACCATGCCTAGGTAAATACGTACATAATGCCCAGTAATGAATGGGTTTTAACCATAGAGCTATATTAAATAACTAAAGCGCTAACTCTTCATTATTACGCGCGGAGATACTTTGAATCCATTCTGCGCTCAGACATTTTGAATTCATGTGCAGGTTGTAGAACATAATAAAAATAGATGTATTTAATTTTAAAAGTGTACTCTAAATGCAACGCGCGTGCGGGTAGAACAGACGCAAACAACTTCACGCCCGTCTTGTCTTTAAACAAAAAAAGTCACGGCAAAATACTGCAGCGCGCAGATACGCACGTGCATTTGAAATGTTTGCGCTCATTTGCTGATCATGCGTTTCGGTTTTGGGCGTATATGCTTCAGTAACGCACTGTATAGAATACAAACGCATATGCAAATAGCCGTACAAAAGCTGCACAAAATTTTGAGGTTTCCATAGGTTTGTGCACAAACATGGATGCGCCCAGCTCGCATTAATGTGTACATCGAGCCAGTGCTCTAGTAATTTAATATAGCTCTATGGTTTTAACTGACCATACAACTCAATTTGATCACCTTATAGGCTTGTACAAGGTTATGGTACGGGCCGAGAATCTCGTCAGCGAGTTTTCCACCACCCAAGACCTCTACGTACAAGAGCACGTTGAGGGCCTAAGACTCTTGGCCGAGTTGTACCCGGTCATGCCATCCCAACCCTCAATCATTGTGTGGGAGATTGAGTATGGAACTGAAGTGTTGTACACTGTGAATACGGGTAAGCAATTGACAATTTTGTGCACAGGGTTTTGGATGGGTGGTGGGTTTTTTGAGGATCGGGCCATGTTCGAATTGTTGGCTTTGGCTGTGACTTCGACCGTTGTTATGGGCGAATATCATACAACAGCCGAAGTCACAGCCAAAGCCAGCAATTCGAACACAGCCTTGATTGCTTCTATGGATCCAGACTACTCATAAGATGGGATCTTGGGGTCACAAAAAGTTTTTGGCACGAAACCCGCAAGAACAAAATAATTTGTTATTAACACGTTTCAAAAGAGCCGGAAAAGAAGAGACAGGTTTAAAAAATAAAAAAAATTAACCGGTTCAAAAAATGTCAATCCACAATTCGGAAACTGTTTTGTAAAACTATGTGTAGTAGACATATTAAAAGACGACCCCCCAAAAAAATCTGGAATTTGAAGAAAGAAATAACTTTTATTCATCTTTTGCATTTTACTCCCCTACAACCTGTGCTCAACTTCATCTTATATCATAATGTCTTACATATTGCATGAATTACATTGTCGGTAATTACTTTGATATGAGGTTATAAAAGAAATTTTGTTTTTGATGCAGGGGATGGTACAGAGCCCCAAGTCTTTGAGCAGACAACCGTTGGCAAGATGTGGTCTCTAGACTACACCTACGCTGAGCCAGGCTCCTACCTTATCACCGTCACCGCATCCAATAAACTGAACTCACTCAGCGTATCCGCCATCGCTCATGTGGAGTACGCCATCGAAGGCCTCCGGGCATACATCCGTGGAAACAAGACCACCCACACGGACCAACCTGCGTATATCATCATTGAGATCGAGCGCGGTACCAATGTGGAGTACACCTGCGACTATCACGATGGTTCCCCGCCCATCACCACCTCCAAGCAGTACTGCAAGCATATGTTTATTGACCTCGGACACCATCTTGTAACCGTTGCTGCCAGCAACCATCTCAGCTATGCCACCGTCCAAGCTAACGACACCTACTACGTTTTCCTGCCACCGATCCCGCATGAGATCAAAGGACTGGCTATCGGCGCTCCATCCGCTGCCATACGTGGCCAGATGACCACATTCCGATTACAGCGTTACCGAGGCAATCGTTTCAATTGCACCTGGGATTTTGGCGACAACTCCATCATCTTGGACCTGGATCAACATTTTGTGTACATTCCCGTCAACCACAGCTACGACCGGGTAGGAGAATATGGGCTACAACTCAACTGCACAAACTTTTTTCATCCGCCTGTTTATGCAACCTCCAAGATAGTTGTGCAGATTCCATCGAGAGGTCTGGACTTAACCAGCCGGAAGGTTGGCCAGTATGGGAAGGACCTTGAAGTGAACATAACCCTGGAGGCCGGAACCGATGTTGATGCAAAGGTTGAATTCAATGACGGTGTATATTCTATTACTATGCAGGAGTTAGCTGGTTATGTAACCATACCTGAAGATCATGTCAATGTTTCAGGTTGGTTAGATGTGATCATCACCGCCCAGAATCTTGTCCCACCGGTACTCACTTTGCGAGACAGGATTTACGTGGAGGCTGAGATTTCAGGTCTTGAGGTGTGGGCCCAGAAGCCGTATGTTGCCGTCGGGGAAGTTGTGACTCTTCACATGTCTCTAACCACGGGTACCAGCGTGGCCCTGGAATGGCATTTTGGAACCAACTACGTCATTACTTCACACTTTAATTCCACGAGCACCAGCTTGACTGACACCAAGCAGCATTTCTATCCAGCCTTGGGTCTCTACGCAGCTTTTGTCATTGCCACCAATGAAATCGGCACCAGGACGCACACTCCTGTTCTAATAGCTGTTCAAGAGAAGGTCCGTGGTTTCAGCATGACAGCTAACAGCCCAATGGAGTACCCCGATGGTCAGATCGCTTTCCACATCTTCTGGGACACTCGGATCCAGAAACTACCGACAAACGCCAGCATCACTTTTGAGTCTGGCGAGCCAACTAATCTTCCTTCCAGTGTAGAACTTGGCAGTCTTGAGATCATCACCTGGATCCAGCACAATCTCACAGTTGGAAGTGACTGCAGTAATACACAAGAGAAGAGCATCAACCCACTGTGCAATGCCAGTTTCACAAGCACCTACATAACCGATGCTAAAGTGAGAATCTTCACCATTGTCCATGGCTACACTCCAGGAAAATACTCTGCTATTGTGTCGGTCCACAATCTCGCAAGTGAGGAGGTTTTCCCAAAAGAGGTCCAGACTGAAGAGTCCATTGTCAACTGCAGCATAACAGTTCGTAACATCGACAAACTGAACGTGAAGTATGGGGCTGGAGGCGGTGGCCCGGAGCAGAATTATTTCCCCGTGGAATTTTCCGTTCTTTTCCTTGCCCACATAAGCAAAGGGACTGCTGTCATGTATCTGTGGCGATTTGGCGATGGAGCTACGTCATCAAGCATGGATGCTGAACACCAATATGAGAACACTGGAAGCTTCACCATCCGTTTGATCACCATGAACATCTTTGGTGTCGAGGACTCCTTCAAGACGGTTCACATTCAGGAGAGTGTGATCGGCCTCTTTGCTGCCCACACTGGACCTGTAGCACGCCACCGACAAATCACTGTCATCATCTTTGCTGCCCAGCCTGGAACCGATGCAACCTACACTCTCCAGATCAGCAATCAAAGTGCCACACACATGTTAGATGCACCTGTGAACGACGCCGTCACTATCGCATCGGCGCTAGACATCATGAACCCCAGCATCTTTCTCCCCTTTGATCCCTTCACCCACTTCGTCACCACCCACAACCTGACCTTCAATATCTCGGGAAACTACGAGGTCACTGTAACAGGCGCCAACTACGCCTCCTCTCTCAGCATCACCACCCTCCTCCCGATCACCGAAGACTCCTGCCAACTTCCTCGAGTTGTCATCCGGGGTGGGAGCAAGAACGCCTCTGACCCCTGGAAGGTCAAACGGAACCACCTCATAACTCTAGTCTCCGAGGTCACTCTGGACTGTTCGTCCACCGCCACAGCCTTCTTTCGATGGGACGCTTACATCGTATCTTACTTCAACGGCAGGCCACTTCCCGCCAACCAGCTCTTTGGTTATCCTTTACCCAAGGCCATCAAGACCACCGAAGCAGACTTTGTGATCCCACGGCGTACCTTAGACTACAACACCTACCTGGTCCAGTTGACGGTGACGATGGACAACAAAGCTCGCGTCCTGAATCAGAACCAGACCTACTTGGAGGTCGTGCCGTCGGACCTCGTCGTCAGCATACTGGGTGGCAGTGCAGTAACTATCAGCTGGAATGATACACTCATCTCTTTGGATGCTTCAATGTCTTTCGATCCCGATGACTTGTACCACTCCGAAAACGAGACTATCGAAACCAGCCAGTTGATGTTCACATGGTACTGCAGACTAACAGATGAGGTTTTCAGTTTTGAAGATGGATTTGTGGCTCCAGATCCAAGTGGTAAGCTTATAGAATAATAAAACGTCTCACACTTTTGGACCCCTTATTTATAAACCGTGACCCAACTGTTGATGTCGTTGCTTTGCCAGTGACCATTTTTTTGCAGAGCTGGCATAATGACTTCCATAATGAATAATAAAAGCAACATAACTCTGAAAACAATTTCCCAAAACATTTTTTAAAAATCTGAATCCATATTTTCATTTCTTTTTATGCAGCATCAGGTTGCCACGGTTATGGCCCGGATACATCTGTTGCCACGGGAACCACATCCTATACTGTCCTGTTGGAGACTCTCATTAAGAACCGTCAGTATGTCTTTGCAGTCTTTGGAAGCAAAGAGGGGAGAGCCTCCCAGTACTTCATGCAGACAGTCACGGTGGTTGAAGGAGAACCACCAAGACTCTTTATCAGGTAAACACAAACAAATGATCACGATATGTAAAGTTGCACGAAACTAAATGATTACAGTGTTACACACACTGTCGTATGTAAATAACACAATGAAGGGCTTTGGCGCACGGCAACGTTACTTCTAAAAGCTTAGATGCAGACAGAGCACTTAAAGGTAGGGATACACAATTGGTAATTGCTTGAATTATCATGAATGGGTGGATTTGGGGGTTTGTATTTTATAGTAAATATCGTTTAACTGACCTGTTCGAAGTTTTACATTCGTGGATGCCGAGGAAAGCCAAGAGAAAACGGCGTCCGTTTTTAAATGGCGTCGAGCAGTGGTTATTATGTTGTTCTTGTTTTTTGTTGTTTTTTATCGCCGTCCGGAAAAATGTTTCTTAACAATTTCAGGATATCTAGAGCAATCATTTTGTTGGATGCCTACAATCAATATTTACTTACAAATGAGTAAGTTATTTATTTAATAATTCGGTAGTAATTATTTCGAGATCTGCAAATGGTGTATCCTACCTTTAAGTGTCGTAAGTACAAAGCATGCCAAATAAGGCTGTTGGTAATTGCTGTTGACATAGGTGAATATCAACAAAAACTACTTCTTAAAGCCTGCAAAAGTTCTACTTTTATCTTGATTTTGTTCTACAAAGTCTGACTTTTGTCCTGCTTTTTGTTAACCTTTTGATCCTAACTTTTTTTTTAATCTGGTTCTGCTTGAAAGCCTGATGCTAAAACCTCCATTGTGTAGACCCGATACTTCAAAACAACTTTCAATAAATAGCCATATTCAATTGAACACAATTTTCAAAACGGCTTCATCACCTGACTCGCCCAGTCTTGTTTTTTTTATTTGGAGTAACTTTAAAAAGCAAGTTTGAAACATATGCCATTTTTTAAAATTAAATCCTATCACCTTTGCTCATCACCCAAGGTGTGTGCGTAACTGTGGCCCCAAGATCAATCCCCAGAAGCAGCTGGCCTTGGCAGTGGAGTGCTCCAACTGTGGCAATCAGACGGAGGATCTGCAATACACCTGGAACGTCACTGGTCTTGAGGGCGGCGCGTCGGAATCAGTCTTCGACATGACCAAAGACACAGTCACAGGTATTGCCAAATTTGTTATCGTCCGGTAAAGTGTTAACGTATTTTCAAAATATTGTCAATCGTTAAAGATTTGATCCCGACCCCCAATGCTCTTTGTTTTTTTATAGCCGTGTTCCCATTGGACTTTTTTGGTTCATGGATAATAACTTTTCTGTAAAAGGATAAAAATAAATCCAATCGGAACACGTGGTAGACTAACGTCCCTGTCAACGTACTGCGACGGTGATATAAAACTACCACGTCAAAAGTTGTCGCAGAAAGTTTCCACTAAGTTCTGGTAAGTTATCAGGAACTCTGATAAGTTTTATTTATTTATTTATTTATTTATTTACAACCATCTTTAACGAGGGTAGCCCATCCAGCAGAAGCGGATCATTTGGGGCCCTCATGAACAATGAGAAGAAGGTACAGTTTTAGAGGTGGGAGGAAAACCCTAGAAGAAAATCCTGAGGAAAACCCACGGAGTCAGGCAGGGACTGAAAACCCAATCCACATACTGGCCCAGGCGGAGTTCGAACCTGGGCCATAGTGGTGGAAGTCGAGAAAAGAACCGCTGCGCCAACCAGTTTAATGGGTACATACAGCCCTGCGCTGTAGAGCAACTGTGACCGCAGCTCCGAGCCACAGTGCACGCGAAACTGGTAGTATGGTTCCCTGTCTCTTTTACTGACAAATGTAGCCGAACAGCCTGACAGACAGACGGACAGCCCGCCCGACAGACAGACAGGAAGACCTGGAAGTATAAATAGAGATGAGGTGTTTTTTTTTACTTTATCATCAGGAGGCAACAGTCCATACCTCGTCATCAAGTCGCCCATATTTCTTCAGTATCTGTCCACCAAGTTTACTGTCGCCATCAGTGCCTTCCACTCGCTATCCAGGGATGCAGGCTCCTCTGAGTACCAATATAAGACCGGTGGCATCCCAACCCAAGGAGTGTGCGGCGTCTCGCCCAGAGAAGGCACGGCACTGAGCACGGAGTTCATTATCACTTGCACAGGTATGGGCTTCGTTGCATGTAGTGTAGAGTGGGCTATATGGGATTTCACGCGAATGCACATTCTGATTGTAATTAACGTCTAATTAATTGTAATAAACGTCGTGCAACCACTGGCGCATTAGGTTTCTTAAATGGCCCGTTAAGGCCGGTTCGGCCATGCAATTGTCAGATGTTGTGTTCATAATTCCTCAAAATGTCGTGAACTCGTCACGCGTGAATTTCGTGTGCGTTTGCGAATATGCATACGTCAAATGTTAAATAATAATAATAATAATAATGGACATTTATATAGCGCAAATTGCAAAATAGCCTCTAAGCGCTGAACAATATAATTACATACAAATTATCAAATGAAATTTCAAGTTACATATAAAACATACATAAACAAACATTGATTAACTATTACAAAAATGACATGTATTTCAATGTGTCCAACTATGCATACGATCGGTGCGTACACCATTTGAAAGGTTTTCAAAGCGTACGCATACACACACGATGTTAATTGAGGCACTGCGTGTCACACTCAGGACTGTTGAAAATAAGCCAGCGAGCTGCGTACGCAGTAAATATGAACCAGCCTTTACTCATATCATTGTGCACATATGCGGAGCCGAACTGGCTTTTTCGCTTTAATCAAATCCATGATTTTTTTGTTCATGCAGGGTTTGACTCTGAGGAGAAACCTCTCCACTACGAGTACCTGTACAGCACCGGCAGTGGGGAAGACACGGCCAGGGTTGCCGGATCAGAAGCTAGCAGTGAGCTGTTTACCATACTGTACTACAGCCCTGAGGGGGTGACGGCACCCATCACGTTACCCATGGGTATAGCCAGCAGGTCCTACATGGTGGATGTCCACGTCGAGGTCATTGACTCGCTGGGAGCCAGTGTACACGCACAGCTACAAGTCAAGGTACGTCGTGGTGCTGACATGATCTCAAAACCTTGGAGAAGGCTATGCCCAAAGATATGTCTAGAGACACATTTTTGTCTCTCTTGTATGTAGTCTGTTTGTTTGTTCGATCGTCCAGGCCTCTTCGGGTCGTTTGAAAACTGGAAAGGCATCTGGAGATGGGTATATTCTTCATTTGACCTCAGATTTCGACAACAGGACCTTGATGTCAATTTTCACCCTTGCACCTCAGTCAAACTGAGAGAAAAAAACATCGAAGACTTGTTTTCAATATGTACCCACTTTTGATCGTAAAACCGTCGGACTTTCCAACCAGGTCTTACCACCACCTCGGTCCAAGCTGTCCGCCGAGCTCTCTGCTCTTAGACGAGGCAACGCCAGCACTTTAGACCTGTACCTCGAGAAGGCTGACGTGCAGTCAGCTACCAAGCTCATCAATACCCTCGCCACTATACTCAATGAGGAGACGGAACAACTGGGAGACGGTAGCGACAGCGAAGATACCGGCGCTGTTCCAGATTGGCTGATGCAGAAGAAAGAAGTGAGTTAAACATTAAATTTAAGTTCCTTTCACCTATACAACCCCCGATAAAAGAATTAAGCAGTTGGCGCCAAAGGACGTATATACACGCCAAGTTTTTCCCAGATTCTAAACCGATGACGCATAAACACTTAAACACGAGCAAGGCCAGAAATGTTTGTCGGCAGCAAGCAAGTCCGGAAATGCGTGGGCGTGCTTCCTGATACCATCAGCCTTAACCCGCCTCGGATTGAGTTTCGCTAAAAAGAATCCTGCGCCTCGGCTCGGTGATGTTAAAATAATCCTGGCGCGAACTGGTTAATACAAAGTTGTTGTTTTTTTCTCTGATTCGATAATGTTTGAAAACAGAAAGGAAGAGGAATTTTACAAGAGAATCGCAGGCCGTATTGTAACTTGTTTTGTCGCCATGATTTCAGCTGAGGTCCAAATTGGTGGAGAAACTAGCGCAAGTCAGTGTGTTGAGTCTGGATTCCACCAAGCAAACAGCAGCTGCTATAACACAAGTCATCAGCAAGCCTTCTGAGGTGACACCTCGTACTCAGGTACGTCTAAACCTTGGGTGTCACAAGGGTGGGATGGGGGTTCCCAGGCGGGAGCAATTTTCAAACGGGTCAATTTGATGTTCAGGTTTTTAAAGGGATCGTATACGTTTGGTAATTACTCCAAAAATTAATGGCAATAATAAATTACTTGTTAAGATGTACAGCAGCTTTGGATAGTATAATGCATTTTTAGAAACTTTTTACTTCGAAGTACTGCGGTTATGGAAAAAGATATCACTTTTTATCCCCACAAATTTGAATCTGAGAAGCGTTACTGCAGTGACGTTTCTCAGATTGTGTATTCCAATGCAGATTATTCTTCCTGCGTGGACATAACCGCTCCATATTTTCGGCAATATCTCAAAATCGCTACCACCTTTTGAAATGACATTTGTACAGGTTAGTTTTATGGTATAATATCTATAACTATATAGGATTAAAACAAACAATGGGTTCCAATTACCAAACTTGTACGATCCCTTTAAATATTCCTTTTTCTATTTTTTTTTTTTTTAACCTACTAAAATATCTTACCATATCCTAATATTTTAAACTTGAGATTTAAAGGTTTGCATATCGGAATAGGTAGTAAGATAAGTAGTTTGCGGTAACACCACGGTAATACTCTTAATAGTGAGATTTTGGTTCTGCGTTTTCTCCAGTTTGTTTAAGAACCACACATCTCACTAAAGAGTACATGCTTTTGTCTGGAAAGCTTATGTGTACAAGATTTTGTACTCCAAATTCTTCAATTTGTTTAGCAAAGTTTTTACCGTAATTATACATGTATCTATAGTTAAGCTGGTTACTCTGAAAGTGCATGTACTCAATTGATAATATTTACCTATTGATACAATTTTACAATCTCAGATGCTAGCTGCAGATTCTTATTTGGAGATGGTCAACGTCTTGAAGGAAGAATCCCGAGAGGGGACCAGTATCGACGTCATTGAAGACGCGTCGCGATATTTCTACTCAGGTGTGCATTTTGATGTTCTTCGCTGACAATTTCTAATATAAAATTTGAATAAAGAATTTTGCAGAGAGTTTAGTGTCATTAGGCCCCAAACAAATTGTGTGATTCAGAATTGTAAAAACTAAAATTGTGAAAATGTATATATTTTTTAAATTGCTGTAAACGAAAACTTTGCAACATGTATATAGCATTACGAAAGTCAAGTTTAATAATAAGATCTATGTCCGACCTCACAAAAACAAAACACTTGTTACGAATAAGAATTGTCCCCATTTTATTGGCAATAAGAAACGAAATCCATGTCTTTTCTAAATAACTCTAAATATTTGTTTACGTCAAAAATGCTTGTAACATTTCCGTCGTTCGTATTTGCTGGTTTGCTTACTTGCTTTACGTGTATTTTCGGAAAGAAACCGATGTTTTTTCGCCGGTGCGATCAGCATGCAAGCTTAGCACTCGCAGTTAACAGAAAGCGCTACTTGAAACGGGTATACAAATGC